>JARUPY010000385.1:0-1405000 GCA_029817715.1 Melastoma dodecandrum | reverse complement strand
GAGACGATGGTGCTCGGCACCTTCGATGCGACGCGGCCGGCCGTGCTGACGATCGCGTCCGGCGACACCGTCACCCTGCACTCGCATCCGGCGGGCGGGCGCGAGTCGCTCCATCCCGACCCGGCCCGGGTGCCGGCCGACCTGCTCCACGCCCTCGACACGATGACGCGCGGCCCCGGCCCGCACTTCGTCACCGGCCCGGTCCACGTGGCGGGGGCCGAGCCCGGCGACATGCTGCAGGTCGACATCCTCGACCTGAAGTTCCGCCTCGACTGGGGCTTCGTGGCGATCCTGCCGCTGCTCGGCACCCTGCCGGACGAGTTCACCGACTACGAGACGATCCACGCCGACATCGACACCGCCCGCGGCGTCTGCCGCCTGCCCTGGGGCACGGAGCTGCCGCTCGATCCGTTCTTCGGCATCCTGGGCACCGCCCCGCCCGCCGCCTGGGGCCGCGTCGGCACGGCGGTGCCCCGGGCCTTCGGCGGCAATATGGACAACACGGAGATGCGGGTCGGCACCACCCTCTACCTGCCGGTGTTCAACCCCGGCGGCGGCTTCTACGCGGGCGACGGCCACGGCGTGCAGGGCGACGGCGAGGTCTGCATCACCGCCCTGGAGACCGGGCTGACCGGCACCTTCCGTCTGACCGTGCGCAAGGATCTCCCGGGCGCGTGGCCCTTCGCCGAGACCCCCACCGACCTGATGTCGATCGGCCTGCACGAGAGCCTCGACGAGGCGATGCGCCAGGCCGTGCGCGAGATGGTGCGCCTCGTCTGCGCCCGCACGGGCCTCACCCGCAACCAAGCCTACATGCTGTGCTCGCTGGCCGGGAACCTGCGGATCACCCAGACGGTGGACGGCAACAAGGGCGTGCACATGCTCATGCCGAAGGAGGCCCTGCGCGGCGCCTGACGCCGTCCCTCAGGATCGCTTTGGAATTTCTCCTTCCTGCAGCCCGTCCTCTCGGTGACGCGTCTGGCCGTCGTCCCAGAGCGCCGTCGGCGACGCTGAGCCCGCGGGCGTATCCCGGAGCCGGCCGATCCCGAGCCGCCGGCTGTTTCCGGACCGTGCGCGGTGCGGATCCGGATTCCGGGCCCTGCTGCGCAGTTCCGGACGGACCGGGGTGTCTCTGTCGAGGGGCCAGGTCTCGTGAACCCGCGTTCGCGGAAGCCAGGATGGGGCAAACCGAATCGGTGCAGCCTGCCGAACCGCGCCGCGACGCGGATCCGCGCTTGGCGGGCGGCGACCTCGTCGCCCGATCGACACCGGCATCCGTTGCCGCAGCCGCGTCGGCCAAATCGTTCTCTTGAAAGTCTGTTCCGTTCTCCATAAAGAACGCTGCGACGTGCCGGTCGGCACGGGGCACGGCGCAGAAGGGAACTGCCGATGGCAGAAGGATTAGCAGCCCGCACGATCGCGGCGGCCAACGGCGTAGCGCAGGATGCGGCCTTCGGGGCGGTCATCGCGCCGATTCACCTGTCCACCACCTTCAAGTTCCCGGCCTTCGAGCAGCCCGGCCCCTACGATTACTCGCGCCTCGGCAACCCGACCCGGGACGCGCTGGCCGACACGATCGCCAAGCTCGAAGGTGGTGCCCGGGCCGTGATGGTGGCGAGCGGCATGGCGGCGCTCGACCTCGCCCTGTCGAGCCTGCGGCCCGGCGACCTACTGGTCGCGCCGCACGATTGCTACGGCGGGACGCACCGCCTGCTCAGCTTCCGCGCCGCCCGGGGCCATTACCGCGTCGACTTCGTCGATCAGACCGACCCGGACGCCCTCGCGGCGGCTTTGGCCAAGCGGCCGAAGGTCGTGCTCGTCGAGACGCCGAGCAACCCGCTGATGCGGGTGGTGGATGTCCGGCGCGTCACCGCCGCCGCGAAGGCCGTCGGCGCCCTGGCGGTGGTCGACAACACGTTTCTGTCGCCGGCCCTGCAGCAGCCGATCGCCCTGGGGGCGGACCTCGTGGTCCACTCCACCACGAAATTCCTCAACGGCCATTCCGACGTGATTGGCGGCTGCGTGATCGCGGCCGACAAGGCGGTCGGCGAGGACCTCGCCGCCTGGGCGAACACGATCGGCGTCACGGGCTCGCCGCTGGACGCCTACCTGACGCTCCGGGGCCTGCGCACCCTGTTCGTGCGGGTGGAGCAGCAGCAGCGCAATGCGGGCCGGATCGCCGCCTTCCTCGACGCGCATCCGGCGGTGAGCCGCGTCCACTATCCCGGCCTGCCCTCCCATCCCGGCCACGCCCTCGCCCAGGCGCAGCAGGCGGGCTTCGGCGCCATGCTGAGCTTCGAGCTCGCGGGCGGCCTCGAAGCGGTGCGGTCTTTCGTCGGGGCCGTGCGGGTCTTCACCCTCGCCGAGTCGCTCGGCGGGGTCGAGAGCCTGGTCGCCCATCCGCCGACCATGACGCACGCCGCGATGGATCCGGAGGCCCGCGCGATCGCCGGTATCACCGACGGGCTGCTGCGGCTCTCGGTCGGCCTGGAGGCCGAGGACGATCTCCTGGCCGAACTGTCCCGGGGTCTGGACGCTGTGGGCCGCTGAGCCGACCGCTCACGCCTCCTCGACCACCTCGAAGCCGGACTCGTCCTCGACGACCCGGAACCGGGAGAGCCGCAGGGTCTGGGAGCGCTCGGCGGCCTCGTCGCGGCACTTGTCGACGTGGACCGCCCGGTTGACCACCTGGAGGTTCGGCGCCCCCCAATAGGCGAGGAGTTCCGGCCAGGGACGGGTGCGGTGCTCCCGCCAGACTTGGTAGAGCGGCAGCGCGTGGTCGACCTCGGCGGTGCGCAGCAGCCGCTTGCCGGAGGCCGCGCAGCGATGTCCCTGGCGGAGCTTCAGCACCCGCACCTGCGCGTGGGGGGCGATCCAGAACTTCCAGGCGGCGACACAGGCGGCGTGCCAGCCGGCCTTGGCGTTGGGCTGACCCAGCCGCCATAGATCCTGATGCCAGCCGAACCGGTAGACCGGCTGGCCGCAGATGCAGCAGGCGCCGCGGCCGCGGGCGAAGGCCGGATCGCGATAGGGTGCGGGCGGCGTCCGGAAGCTCCCGGCCCGGCCCTCCGTACCGAGCTGCCACGACCAGCCCTCGGGCGTCCCGGAGCGGGCCGCCAGGGCGCGGGCGAGCCGGTCGGCCCGGAGGATGTGGGTGCGCCAGTAGCTCTCGACGGCGAGGCGCGGCGTCGGCGGGATGAGCGGCCGCGCCAGGACATGCTGCAGCACCGGAGCCGGGAAGACCGGCGGCAGCGCCCGCTCCAGGCGCGTCCGGGCCTGCTCGTTCCGAAGGTCGCGCCAGCTCGATGGGGTCATGCTGGCCCGGTGGTAACCCACCGCGGGCGGCGCCGCGACGGCACCGTTGCAACAGCGCTCCGGTTCCGCAGCCGGCGGAGCGACGCCCGCACGGTCCGGGCGGCACGGTGTGCCCACGGCAGAGACCGGACGCGCCGGCCCTCGGCAGGGTTAACGCATTGTTTCCCGTGAAACATCGCTTCGATCCGGCCGCCCTCGCCCGCCGCGGCTGTCCTGCCCCGCCCCGGTCACAGATCCACCGCCATCGACAGCAGGTAGGTGCGCGGCGCACCCTGGAAGAACGTCCCGAACGAGGCGACGCCAGTCCAGTACCGCGTCCCCGTCACGTTCAGCACGTTGGCCCGGAACGTCGTCGGGCGCCCATCGATCACCGTCGCGTAGCGCAGGCCGAGATCGAGCCGGGCCCAGTCCGGCAGCGCCTGCGTGTTCGCCAGATCGACGAACTGGCGCCCGGTGTAGATCACCGCACTGTCGAGGGTCAGACCCGTCAGTCCCGGCAGGTCCCATTCCGCGCCGAGGCTCGCCTGCACCGCCGGCACCCCGATCGGCCGGTGGCCGAGATTGGCGGCGAGCGCCGTGCGCACGAGCCGCCCGTCGAGCAGCGTCACGCCGCCGAGCAGCCGAAGCTGCGGGGTGACCTCGCCGAACAGGCTGAGTTCGAGCCCGCTCACGCGCTGCTCGCCGGTCGCGGCGAAGCGGTTCTGCGGGTCGAGCTCGCCGCCGGGCTTCGTGATGCGAAAGGTGGCGAGGGTTGCGCCGAGGCGGCCGAGATCGAGCTTCACGCCGGTCTCGACCTGCCGGGCCACGGCGGGCGCCAGGATCTCCCCGGAATTCTTCGCCACCGCCGGAGCGGTATCGCCCCGGCTCAGGCCCTCGACGTAGTTGCCGTAGAGCGAGACCGCCTCCCAGGGCCGGACCACGAGGCCGGCGACCGGGCTGGTGGCGCTCCTGTCGTAGGCGGTGGTGAGCGTACCCACATTCGACAGGTAGTTGTGGGCCTCGACCCGCTGGCCGCGCACGCCCACCGTCAGCAGGATGCGCTCGTCCAGCGCCGAGAGCGTATCGGCGACCGAGATCCCCGACAGGGTGCTGTCCGACAGGCGCGGCCGGCCGGCCCCGTAGATCGGCGCGATGGCGGGGATGCGCACCGGCGCGTAGAGATTCGACAGGTAGCTGCCCCGACCCGGCGAGACCCAGCGTCCGGTCTCTTCCGCGTAGGCCGAGGCCTGCAGGGTGACGGCGTGATGGATGAACCCGGTCTCGAACCGCGTCCGCAGGCCGCCGTCATAGGTGAGGCGGTCAACGCTCAAGCCGTAGAATTGCGGCGTGCTGGTCGTGTCGCCGCGCTGGTTGAGGATCGTCGGGGCCGACTGGAAGTAGCGCTCCACCGCGCTCCGCGAGCCGCCCAGGTCGGCGAACAGCGTGAGCTGATCGGTGAGATCGTACTCGGTGCGCAGCAGGCCGCCGCGATCGTCGAGATCGGAATATTCCCACGGCTGCGTCAGGTTCAGGCGGCCGGCGGGTGCCCGCGGCACCGGCACGCCGGCCTTCAGGAGGAACGGGCGCAGGGGCGCATCGAACCGGTCGGTCTGCGCCAGCACGTAGAGCCAGGCGCGGAACCGCTCGCCCTGGTAGTCGAGGGCCAGCGCGCCGACACCGGTCGTCTCCGCCTGATGGTCGAAGGGCGTGGCGCCGCCGTGCAGGCTGCCGACGACCCGGGCGCCCCATTCCCGCTCGGCACCCCAGCGGCGGGCCATGTCGAGCTGGCCGCCGCCATTGGCGGCCGAGCCGTAATCCAGGCTGACCCGGGTGAGATCCGCGCCGGCGCGCTTGGGCACGACATTGACCACGCCGCCGACCGCGCCGTTCGGCGACGCCCCGCTCAGCGCCGCGGAGGGCCCCTTCAGCACCTCGATGCGCTCGGCATAGTCGGTGAAGATGCGGAAGCTCGGCGCGATGCCGTAGAGCCCGTCGAACGCGACCTCGCCGCTGGTGTTCTCGTTGGCGGGCAGGCCGCGCACCGAGAAGGAATCGAACGGCGCCCCCGTGCCCTGGGTGGCGCGGACCGAGGGGTCGAGGACGAGGGCCTCGTTGACCGTCCGCGCCTGCCGGTCGCGGATGAGCGTATCGGTGTAGCTGGCGATGCTGAAGGGGGCCCTCCGTGCCTCGACATTGCCCAGCAGGCCGAGCCGCCCGCCCTGCGCCACCTGCCCCCCGGCATAGGCCGGAGCAGGGCCGCGCCCCCCGGCCGTGCCCTCGACCGAAAGCTCCTCGAGGACGATGGCGTGGCTCGCCGCGGCCGTCTCCGCCCGCGCCCCCGCGCCGGGATCCGGGCCAGTGAGGCCCAGCATGGCCGCTCCGCACAGGGCCGGCCACGTCGACCGACGCTTCGACGCTCTGCGCACCGGCTCGTGCTGCATCGTCCTATCGGATTGCCCCATCGTGTCGACCGCTCCGCGTTGCGCGGTACGGAGCAGATCCGGCCTGGAAATGCAAAATTTGACTTTGTATTACTTTAATTACAGACAACAATACGTGAGATCTCGGGAAGTATTGAAGATTTTTTGAGACTTTGCTTTGAAGAATGACGGATATCGAGGGCAACCGCGGGGGATTTCGTCGCCCTGTATCGGAATCGTCGGGACCGTCGCGGCCGACCGCGGGATGGGGGTTCAGGCCGCGCATCGCCGGTCCGGGGCCGCCGGACGTGCCGAATCACCGCACGCATCGATCGGCCGCGTTCGCGGTCGCCGACCGGGTCCGGATCCGGGCCGAGGCGCGTCTCGGTTGCCACCACGCCGACGAGCGCTCAAGAGGACCGCGGCAGAGGATCTGCCGCCCTCGATCGTCGTCCGCAAAGGCTGTCCCGCCCGTGATCACCGGTCCGTGCCTCATCGTCCAGCCGATCCATGCGGCGGGCCTCGACCGGCTGCGCGCCGCCGGCCTGGAGCCGCGTCCGGCCAGCGGAACCGACGCCGGGACCCTGGCGCGCGAGGTGGCGGGCTGCGTCGCCGTCATCACCCGCAACACCGGCTTCCCGGCCGCCGCCATCGCGGCGGCGCCGGATCTGCGGGTGATCGGCGTGCACGGCACCGGCACCGATCACGTCGCCAAGGCGGCGGCGACCGGGGCCGGTATCGTGGTCGTCAACACCCCCGGCGCCAACGCCGTCTCGGTGGCCGAGCAGACCCTGGCGCTGATCTTCGCCCTGGCGAAGAGTCTGCCGGAGGCCGACCGCTCGGTGCGGGCCGGCGACGACAGCTTCAAATTCACCACCCGCTTGGTCGAGCTCGCGGGCCTCACCCTCGGCCTCGTCGGCTTCGGGGCGATCGGGCAGTCCACGGCCCGGATCGGTGCCGCCCTGGGCCTGCGGGTCCTGGCCTACGGGCCGAGCCGCCCCGACGCCGATTTCGCCAGCGCCGGCGCCCTGCGGGCGCCCGCGGTCGACGCCCTCCTGGACCAGGCCGACATCGTCTCGCTGCACCTGCCGCTCACCGACAGCACGCGGCGTCTGATCGGGCGGGAGCAGCTCGCCCGGATGAAGCGGGGCGCCTTCCTGATCAACACCAGCCGCGGCGGCCTGATCGACGAGGCCGCCCTCGTGGAGGCGCTGGAGGCCGGCACGATCGCGGGTGCGGGCCTCGACGTCACCGCGCAGGAGCCCCTGCCCGTCGGCCATCCCCTCGCCCGCCAGGAGCGGGTGATCCTGACGCCCCATGTCGGCGGCTCCACCGAGGCCGCGCTGATCCGCACCGCCGAGACTGCCGCGGCCCGGGTGATCGACGTGCTCGCCGGTCGACACCCCGGCGGGCTGGTCAATCCGGAGGTCTGGGACCGCCGCCGCGGGGTGTGAGGCGCGGCGGCCCTAAGCTTCCCACCCGCGCCCTCAACCGCACCCGGATCGCGCCATTTCGTCCAGGCGCCGACAGTCCACCGCGCGCCGTGTCATGCAATCGGCGCAGACGGGCCAGAAAGCCTCGCGCTGCATCCCCGGCAGAGAGGGCTCCATGGACTTCCACCGTCGCTTCACGGTCCTGATGTGCACGCCGGCCTTCGATCCGGACGATCTGGAAGGCGCGCGGGTCAATCAGATCGTGGAGGCCGTGGAGCAGCGCGGCTTCGAGGTGGTGCGCGCCCGGCGGGTCGAGGATGCGGCGATCGCCGTGCAGACCGACGCGGCGGTCGGCTGCCTCGTGGTCGACTGGGGCAAGCGCGGCCTCGACGGCAAGGCCGCCGCCCTCATCGACATGATGCGCAAGCGCGGCCTGGAGATGCCGATCGTCATCATGGTCCGCCGCAAGCGGCTGGAGGACATCCCGGTCGAGCTCCTCGACTTCATCGACGGCTACATCTTCCTGGCGGAGGAAACGCCGGAATTCATCGCCCGCGGCCTCGTCAGCCGGGTCACGCAATATGCCGAGACGCTCAAGACCCCGTTCTTCGGCGCGCTGGTCGACTACGCCGAGAAGGGCAACCAGCTCTGGACCTGCCCGGGCCACAACGGCGGCATCTTCTACAACCGCTCGCCGATCGGCCGGATCTTCGTCGAGCATCTGGGCGAGGCGATCTTCCGCGACGACCTCGACAACTCGGTCCTCGACCTCGGCGACCTGCTGACCCACGAGGGCCCGGCGCTCAAAGCCCAAAAAGAAGCCGCCCGGATCTTCGGGGCGGAAAAGACCTACTTCGTCCTCAACGGCACCTCGGCCTCCAACAAGATCGTCCTGTCCTCCCTGGTGGCGGAGGACGACCTCGTCCTGTTCGACCGCAACAACCACAAGGCGGCCCACCACGGCGCCCTGTTCCTCGGCGGCGGCATCCCGATCTTCTTGGAGACCGACCGCAACGCCTACGGGCTGATCGGGCCGATCTACCACGAGGCCCTGGACGAGACGCGCATCCGCGAAAAGATCCGCCGCAACCCGCTGGTGACCGACCCGGAGGCGTGGCGCCGGGAGCGGCCGTTCCGCGTCGCGGTGATCGAGCAATGCACCTATGACGGCACGATCTACGACGCGCAGGAGATCCTGGAGAAGATCGGCCACCTCTGCGACTACATCCTGTTCGACGAGGCCTGGGCGGGCTTCATGAAGTTCCACCCGCTCTACGCCCGCCGCTTCGCCATGGGGCTGACCGGGCTCGACGAGACCTCGCCGGGCATCGTCGCCACGCAATCGACCCACAAGCAGCTCGCGAGCTTCTCCCAGGCCTCGCAGATCCACACCCGCGACGGCCATATCCGCGGCCAGACCCGGCGGGTCGAGCACAAGCGGCTCAACGAGAGTTTTCTGGTCCACGCCTCCACGTCGCCGTTCTATCCGCTCTTCGCCTCCCTCGATGTCGGCGCCCAGATGATGAAGGGGCGCTCCGGCATGATCCTGTGGGACGACACGATCCGGCTCGGGATCGAGTGGCGCAAGAAGGTCCGGGCGATCCGGCGCGAGTTCGAGGAGAACGAGCGCGACCCGGCCCGGCGCTGGTTCTTCGACCCCTTCGTGCCGGACGTGACCAAGGGCGCCGACGGCGAGGAGGTGCCGTGGGAGAGCGTGCCGACCGACGAGCTCGCCGCCACCCCGCGCCACTGGGAGCTGAAGCCCGGCGCCCGCTGGCACGGCTTCACCCACGTCGCGCCGGGCTACGCCATCACCGACCCGAACAAGCTGACCGTGCTCACCCCGGGCTTCGACCGGAAGACCGGGGCCTATGCCGAGCACGGCGTGCCGGCGCCGATCGTGGCGCAATACCTGCGTGAGAACCGGATCGTCGCCGAGAAGAACGACCTGAACTCGCTGCTCTTCCTGCTGACCCCGGGGGTCGAATCCTCCAAGGCCGGCACGCTGATCTCGGGCCTCGTCGCCTTCAAGCGGCTCCACGACGACAACGTGCCTTTGGAGGAGGCCATGCCGGAATTCGTCGCCCGCCGGCCGAACCGCTACCGCGGCGTGCGCCTGCGCGACCTCTGCGGCGAGTTCCACGCCTTTCACCGGGAGGCCGGCACCTCCACGCTCCAGCGGCGGCAATTCGCCCCCGAGCACCTGCCCGAGATGGTGATGCCGCCCAAGAAGGCCGCCCAGATGCTGACCCGCAACAAGGTCGATTACGTGCCGATCGCCGAGGCCGAGGGACGCGTCGCCACCACGCTGATGCTGGTCTATCCCCCGGGCATCGGCACGGTGCTGCCGGGCGAGCGGCTCGACGAGCGCGCCAAGCCGATGCTCGACTATTTCAAGATGTTCGAGGCCTCGGCCAACCTGTTCCCGGGCTTCGAGGCCGAGATCCAGGGCGTCTACCGCGAGGTCGATCCGGACGGGCGGATCCGCTTCCACACCTATGTCGTGCGCGAGGGGGCCTGATGGAGATCGAGGTCGAGCCCCCCGGTCCGATCGTCGCGCGGCCTTCCCCGGACATCGTCATCCGCGCCTCCTCGGATGCGGATGTCGAGGCGATGGTGGCGATCTACGAGCACCATATCGGCAAGGGCGTGGGCGATGTCGGCGCCTTCGAGGAGGCGCGGCTGCTCCCCGACGACCTGAAGCGGCGGCGCAAGTCGATGCGCAAGAAGCGCCTGCCGCACCTCGTGGCCGACCGCGGCGGCGTGGTGGCGGGCTACGCCTACGCGGTGCCGTTCCGGAAGCGCCCGGCCTACCGCTACACGCTCAAGCACTCGATCTACGTGCATCCCGACCACCTGCACGCGGGGATCGGACGACGGCTGCTGCCGGCCCTGATCGAGGCCTGCGCGGCGGGGGGCTACCGCCAGATCATCGGCTATATCGACGCCGAGAACGAAGCCTCGCTGCGCCTCCACGAGGCCTGCGGCTTCGAGCGGGTCGGCTACCTGCGGGCGGTGGCGTTCAAGTACGGCCACTGGGCCGACAGCGTGATGGTGCAGCGGGCGCTGGGCACCGGGTCGGAGGACCGGCCGGGGTAGGGGGGTGTCGCGCCGCTGGCGCGGCTTGTCTTGGCGCTGGATCCTGGATCCTGGATCCGGTTCCGCTGACGCTCCACCTGTCCGGGAAAGGGGCGGTTCAGGATGAAACGCCGACCCTGTCCCGGGCGCATGCAGCGAAGCGGAATGCGACCCGGGATCGAGCACACGATCCGCCGCGAAGCGGCTCCAGCCTATGAGCCCGCCCTCACTCCTGCTTCTCGAACGCCCCCGCGATGGTGAGGTGCAACTCGTCGCCGATCAGCGGCACGTAGGTCTTCACGCCGAACTCCGAGCGCTTGAGCGTGCCGGTGGCCTCGAAGCCGACCGTGACCTTCTTGTTCAGCGGGTTCACGCCGGCGCCCACCAGGGTGACGTCGAGGGTCACCGGCTTGGTCACGCCGTGGAGGGTCAGGTCGCCCGTCACCTTCGCGTGGTCCTTGCCGGCGGGCGCGACCTTGGTGGACACGAAGGTCATGTCGGGGAATTTCGCGGCGTCGAGCCACTGGTCGCCCTTCAGCTCGTCGGTGAGCTTGGCGCTGGTGGTGGTCACCGAGGCCACCGGGATCTTCACCGAGAGCTTGGCCGCCGCCGGGTTCTTCGGGTCGAGGACGAGGCTGCCCGAGACATCCGAGAAGCCGCCCGCGTAGTTCGAGAAGCCCATATGGGACACCCGCCAGCCGACCTGGGTGTGGGCGGGATCGACCGCGTAGGTGCCGGCCTGGATCTGGGCGGGATCGCGGGTCGGGGGCGTCTGAGCCAGGGCGGGGGTGGCGACCAGTAGGGCCAGAAGGCCGGAGGCGAGAATCGACTTCAAGGGTGTCTCCTGCAGAGCAGACGGTCGAGCGCGATTCGTTGCGCCGCAGCAGCCCTGTAGACCCGTTCACCGCCGCGGTTGAGCCTGCTATCCGGAACCCCATGGTTGCCAGAACGGAAACGTTTCGCGGGGGGCTCGACGACGTGCGGGCCTTCTGCACGGTCGTCGATCTCGGCACCGTCACGGCCGCCGCCGCGAGCCTGCGGGAGACCAAGGGCAGCGTCAGCCGCCGGATCTCCCGGCTGGAGCGGGCCCTCGGCGTCCGACTGATGGCGCGGACCTCCCGGGCGGTCTCGCCCACCGCGGAGGGGCTCGCCTTCTACGCCAAGGCGCAGGAAAGCCTGACGCTCCTCGACGAGGCCGCCGAGACCGCCCGGGACGCCCGCACGGTCCCGGCCGGGCACCTGCGAATCACGACCTCGATCGATTTCGGCATCGAGGTCATGCCCGAGATCGTCGCGAGCTTTCGCGTGGCCTATCCGCAGATCACCGTGGAGATGCTGAACACCGATGCGCGCCTCGATCTGGCGGCCAACCGGATCGACCTCGCCCTGCGGCTCGGCAGCGCCGAGGAGACCGGCTACCGCGCGGTGGTCCTGGCGACGCTCGCGGCGGGCCTCTACGCCGCCCCCGCCTATCTGCTGCGTCGGCCCGCCCCGGCGGACCTCGCGGCTTTGCACGACCACGACCTGATCCTGGCCCGCGAGCGGTTCGGCGCGGCGGCGCTGGCGCTGAGCGACGGACGGGGCCGCACCGAGCCGCTCTCCGTGAGCCCGGCGATCCGCGTCAGCGATTTCGCCACCGCACACCGCCTGACCCTGGCGGGCGCCGGGATCGGCCATCTGCCCGGCCTCGTCGCCGCCCGCGCAGTGATGGATGGGCAGATCGTGCGCGTGCTCGCACCCTGGGCGACCCGCGGCGCGGCCCTGCGTGCCGTCACCCTGGCCGGGCGTGAATTGCCGGCCCGGGTTCACGTCTTCCGGGAGCATGTCCGCAGCGCGCTGGCGGCGCGCGAGAGCCCACACAAGACCAGTGACGATAGTTACGAATACAGTTAAAGCGTCTGTAGTAACGGTATCAACAGCCCACAAAGCCGGGATCGGTAGAATTTTATCGACCTGCGTATGCGGGTCTTGAGGGCCGGCCCGGAGGATGTGGTGCAGCGGCGCCCCGGGCCGCACGGTGGCGGATCACGGCCCCGGAACGCTTCGGATCTCGCGCGGACGCCCCGATATGCCCCCTCGCCGCAGGTGCCTGCGCTCCCTTCTCGTCGTCGGTACGCTCGCGCTGGCCGGTTCGAGCCTCGCGGGCGGGGCGGCCTGGGCGACGCTGTCGAGCGCGGCCCGGATCGTGCTGCAGAAGGGGCGCCACTACCTGCCCACCGACCTGTTCCTGCGCCGCGGCGACACGATCACGCTGGTCAACGGCGATGACAGCCTGACCCATCACGCCTTCATCGAGGCGGACCGCTTCTCGTTCGATGCGGGCGATCAGGAGCCGGGCGCCGAGACGCGGCTGACGCTGGCCGAGCCGGGGGATTTCGTGATCCAGTGTGGCATCCATCCGAAGATGAAGCTCACCATCCACGTGCAGTAGGGGACTGACTCAGCCGTCGCGGCCGAATCCGAGGCCGCGCAGGATGTCGCCGATCGGATCGATCCGCGACGATGCGGCCGGGGCAGCCTGTACGGCCTGGGGGGCGTCGGGGGCGGGAGTCCGGTCGACGGCCGCCGTGCGGGCCAGGGCTGCATGGTGCAGGCGGACATTGCGATGCGCCACGCGCTCGTGGCCCTTGGGCCGGCGGGCCGCCACGGCCTTCTGGAGCGGCTCGGCGGGTCCCGCCATCTCGCTCGGGAGCGGCGCGACCGGCGACGGGACCGGCGGCATCACGGCCGCCTGCTGCGGCGCGGGGACGGCGGAAGGAAGCGCACCCGACGGGGCGGCACGCCGCAGATCGGACCGGAGCGCCCCGGTCGTCTCGGGGGCGGCGAACCGGGCCGGCGGGTCCGTCCAGGCGACGGGCTCTGCCATGGCCACCGCCGGACGAGCCGGACGCATTCGCACCTCGTTATTGGCCGGAATCAAACTGTACGCGGCCACGGCCATGCCGAATACGGCAATGGCGGCGGTTGCGAGAGTGGACCGGAAGTGTTCCATGACGAAATAACGAACGGCCAAGCTCCTGGTTCCGCTTGACCGGACTCCGATCAGCACCTTGTGCGGGTGGGAGCGGCCGTCCCCGATCCGGTCGGGACAGGGTCGGCTGACGTGCCCTTCCCGACCGGGGCGCGGGTGCCCGCGCCCGTGCGGGCCTACCTGATTCACGCTTCGCGTGCGGGATCATCGTCCGGTCGATCGATGCGGTGGTCCAGCGGCCCCGCGCGCCCTCCCTCCCCCGCAGAGGGAGAGGGAGAGCGCGTGGGAGACACGGACCGTCAAACCTGGCAACGAGGCGTGATCCTAAACCGGATTTGTGAATCCAGTAGCCTCTGTGGGGCAGGGAGACGCGCGGTACCGCTCAGCCCCTCTTGGTCGGAGAGCTGTGACCATCGCAGCGCTCGGGAGCGGGGGCCGTCGCCGCCGTCTCGGCCGGCGGTGACGATCGGCCAGACCGCTGCGACCCGATCGGGACCGGCGCTCGCCCGAAACAAAAAAGGCCACTCCCGAAGGAGCGGCCCGAAGTCTAGGGAGGAAACGCCCAAGAAGGGCAGCGGGAGGGCGACGCCATCGCCTTCCCGCACTGCAGAGATAGGATATCGCAGTGCGGTAGGCAACCACCGTTCGGCCGCGAAGATATGCATATCCGTGGGGGCAGCGCCGCCAATGCATTCGCCGACATCATGGCTCGAGGGTTCTACGGGGTGCCCGCGGTCCCGTCATGGCCGATCAGCCGCTCGACTTCGGCCAGGGCGACGGCGCGGGCGGCGTGCTCGGAGGCATGCGGGCGGTACGAGCCGCGGACCAGCTTGCCGCGGTCGCGGATCGCCCAGGTGAAGCGACCCGGGTCATGCCGGCTCGGCTTCACTTCAACCGTGTAGAGATGCCCGCAATTCGCACCCATCGATTGAATGTGCGGGAGATTGCGCCGCCGGCACAGGGGGTGCGACCGTGAGCGGCAGCGGCTACCGGGCAGTCCGTGGCCGGGCGTCGTCGCTGCGGGGCCGCTCGTCCGCGGTCGCGCTCCGGGCCCCGAGCCAGACCACGTGCCGGGGGCCGCTGCCCCGGCCGCTGGCATGGACGCGCTGCTCGTCCACCGCGAAGCCGGACCGCTGCATCCGGCTCTTGAACTTCCGGTCCGGGGCGCCGGACCACACACCCAGGATGCCGCCCGGCCGCAGGGCCCAATGGGCCCGCTTGAGACCCCAATTGTCGTAGAGCCGGTCGTTGCCCGGCGCATCAGCCCCTCCGGGCCGTTATCGACATCGAGCAGGATCGCGTCGTACCGCCCCGGCGCCGCCTGGATCAGGCGGTTCACGTCGGCCTCCTGCAGGTCGACCCGCGGATCGTCCAGGCAGCCGGCGAAGACGTGCGCCAGCGGGCCCCGGGCCCAGGCGATCACCGCCGGCACCAGCTCGGCCACCACCACCTGTGCCTCCGGCCCGAGGGTGTCGAGGGCGGCCCGCAGGGTGAAGCCCATGCCGAGCCCGCCGATCAGGATCCGCGCCCGGGGCCGGTCGGCGAGCCGCGCGCAGGTCATCGCCGCGAGAGCCACCTCGGAACCGCTGCGGCGGTTGTTCATCAGCTCGATCGTATCGGCCAGGATCGCGAATTCGTCACCGCGCCGCATCAACCGGAGATCGGTGCCGCCGCCGGGGACGGATCCGGTGTCGAGATGAATCCAGGGTAACACGGACGGCGTCCTCACGTGTGAGCGAAACTTGGCGGCGCGGAGGATCGCGGCGGGAGCGTGGCGGCGCCGGGTGCGGCTTGTGCGCGCCGCGCAACCCTCCGCCCGGTGTCGCACCTTGCCGCGACCAATTCCGGCGGCGTATCAGCACCTATGGCCAAGCGTATCAAGTCGAGACCGCAGGAACGGGGCTTCGTCCTGTTCGATATCGTCTACACGGACGGCTCCCGGGCCTCGAACCGGCGGGTGCCGATGGAGATCCTGGGGGGCCTCGACGGCGACGAGCCGGCCCGCGACCTGATCCTCGAGCAGGAGGCGGAGATTGCCCTGAAGGCCGGGCGGCCCGGCCGCGAGATCCAGAGCCTGACCCGCTCGCCGATCGTCAAGCCGAAGCCGGTCGACTGACGCCGTCCCCGCACGGCGTCGCCTCCTCCGCAAGCCCGCGACCCGGGTCCGGTCACGTCGCCTCGGCGATGCGGCGGGCGACCTCGTCCCGCACCGCCTCGTTCATCGCGGCACATTGGGCCTGCATGCGGTCCCGCAACCACGGGAACAGCCCGGGCGCGAGCAGGCCCGCGAAGGTTGCCGACTGGATCAGGCTGACGCCCTGCCGGGTCTCGGTGATCCGGACATCGTGGCAGCCCGTGAGCAGGTGCGGCCGCGCGAGGCCGACGCGCCACGTCAGGCGCCGTCCCGGCTCCCAGCAGGTCACCTGCACGCGCACCGTCCGGTAGGCGCGGCCGTTCAGGGTCAGCTCCAGGCGCCAGTGTGCGCCCGCGCGCTGCTGCCCTTCGGCCTTCCGGATGAACGGGTTCCAGGCCGGATAGGAGTCGAGATCCGTCAGCACCGACCAGACCAGCCCGGCCCTGGCCGGAATCGCGATCTCCAAGCTGCTGACCCTGCCGACCGTCATGCGCCCCTCCCGGACAAGTGCCCCCGCCGCGCCGGCCGCCGCAGCGCGCCGTCAGAGCGCGCCTTCGACCACCTCCAAAGCGCGCAGGATCGCGAAGCCGATCCGCTCGGCCTCGGCCTCCGCCGCGGCGGAGGCCGGCAGCAGCGCCACGGTCTCGACGGCGGGCTCGTCCTCCAGCCCGACCACGATCCGGAAGACGTCGCCCTCCGCCGCCGCTGGGTCGCGGATCAGGCCGACCCGGTGGCCCGCCCCCGTGCCGAGGACGCGCAGGGGCGGCTGGGCATCCCCCGTCGGCGGGGGCCGGCGCGGCCCCCCGAAGGCCGGGCGGATGACGTTGTCGTCGGGCATGGCGGACCCCTTCCTCAAGCGCCCCCGGCCCGGTCGGCCAAGCCGGCCGTCGCCAGGACCGCGTCGGCCAAAACCTCCATCCCGGCCCCCGCCCAGTCGGGCGTGATGCTCTCGGCCTCGTTGTGGCTGATGCCCCCGTGGCAGGGGCAGAACACCAGGGCCGCCGGGACCGTGCGGGCGCAGTAGACGGCATCGTGGTAGATCGCCGTCGGCATCCGCGTCCAGGCATGGCCCCGGGCCTCGGCGGCGGCCTGGATCCGGTCGACCAGCACCGGGTCGAACGGGGTCGGCGGCGCGCGCCAGAATTCCTCCACGCGGATCGCGACGCCGCGCTCCGCCGCCAGGGCCTCGGCCCGGGCCAGGATCCGCGTCCGCATCGCCTCCAGCTGTTCGGTATCGCCGTGGCGCGTGTCGAGGCTGAACCAGACCCGGCCCGGCGTGATGTTGCGGCTTTCCGGTTCGGCCTTCAGCACGCCGACCGTGGCCCGCCCGCGCCCGCCGTCGGCCCCGACCGCCGCCTCCGCGATGCCCTCCAGCGACGCGATCAGCGCCGCCGCGGCCATCATCGCGTCGCGCCGCCCGTCCATGGGGCTGCCGGCATGGGCCTCCTCGCCGAGCACGGTGACCTCGTACCAGATCTGCGCCAGCGCCCGGTCGACCACCCCGATGGTCAGGCCCGCATCCTCCAGGCGCTTGCCCTGCTCGATATGCAATTCGAAATAGGCGCCGATCCCGCGCAAGCCCGCCGGATCCGCCGCGCCCTGCCAGCCGATGCGCCGCAACTCGTCGCCGAAGACGTGCCCCGCCAGATCCCGGGTCGCCAGGACATCAGCCTCCGGGACGATCCCCATGGCGACCCCGCTGCCGCTCATCGGCGGCGGGAAGCGCGAGCCCTCCTCGTTGCACCAGTTGATCAGCAGGAGCGGCGCCTCGGTCTCGATCCCGGCCTCCTGGAGGGCACGCATGACCTCGAGGCCGGCGAGGACGCCGAGCGGCCCGTCGAACTTGCCCCCGGTGGGCTGGGTGTCGAGGTGGCTGCCGATCGCCACCGGCTTCAGGGCCGGGTTCCGCCCCGGGCGACGGAAGACCATGTTGCCGACCCGGTCGACGGTGAGGGTGAGCCCCGCGGCCTCGCCCCAGCGTCGGAACAGGGCGCGCCCCTCCGCGTCGCGGTCGGTCAGGGTCTGGCGGTCGTTGCCGCCGTTGGGCAGCGCCCCGATCCGGGCAAGCTCCATGAGACTGTCCCAGAGCCGATCCTGCGAGAGCGGGAGATTATCGGTGTGGTCCGGATTGCGAACCATGGCGCCTCTGCCGAATGCGTGTGACGTGCGCGTGGGATGCGCGGGTTTAGGCGGTGTCGCCGGCCCGCACCATGGTCCCGGAGCCGCGGACCACGCGGGCCCGACGACGCATCGAACGGCACACCGCAGCCACGCCAAGCCGGCGTCGAGGGCCCGCGCGCAAAGTATCCGTCAGGCTCGATCCGGCCGACGGACGCACGCTCGCGGATAGAACTAGCGAGTCCGGTACATTGTTGTCCCGCAGGATCATAGGACCCCAAGGCTAGTCTGCTTTGACCGCCGCGACAACATGTCAGATGCTGCCGAACACACAAAGCCCGCGTCGGCCCTCGACAGAGCGGATCAGGAATGCCTGGATCCTGGGTGGTCCGTCTAATGCCGTACAGACACAGATCGTGACCACTCGAGGGGTGCCCGATGCATCAAGCATCCGATGCAGTCGCTGCCCTGCAGGCCGCGGGGTTCGTCGGAATCTGGGATACCGATGTCTCCGCCGGCCGATCGGTGCTGGACGCGGGCGCCGCCGCCCTGCTGGCGGGAAACGCGAGCCTCGCCGGCCAACCCCTCACCCTCGAGACTGCCTTGGGACGCATCCACCCGGAGGACCGGGACTGGGTCTTCGCGACGATCCGGCGCGTGCGGCAGGCCGGGGGGCCGGTCTCCCTCGAATTTCGGGTCCTGTCGGGCCACGGCGACGTCCGCTGGATCCTCAATCGGGGCTTCCTGGGCGCCGGCGCCTCGGGCACTTTGCACGGGCGCGGCGCCTATCTCGACGTGACGGACCTCTACACCCGGCCGGCGCGGCGTCCGAACGGCGCCGCCCCGCTGCAGGCCGGCGACCTGGACGCCGCGGCCGATCACTGCATCGAGGCCCATGCGGCGCTCGACCGATACGGAGACCCGTACCTTCGGACGATCTCCGGCATGCTGCTGCTCGGGGTCGGCCGGACGCTGGCGCGGCGCCGGGCCTGAGCGCGGACGGCCTCAGGTCCGCCAGGGATGGGCCGGCAGTTCGGTGCGGCCGATGGCCCTGGCGCCGGCCTCCGCCACCGTATGGTCGTTCTCCACCGTCGAGCCGCTGACGCCGATGGCGCCCGACATGACGCCGTGGGCATCGACGATCGGAATCCCGCCCGGGAAGGTGATCAGCCCGTCGTTGGAGTGCTCGATCCCGTAGAGCGGGCCGCCGGGCTGCGACAGCTGGCCGATCTGGCCGGTCATCATGCCGAAGAACACCGACGTCTTGGCCTTCTTCTGGGCGATGTCGATCGAGCCGACCCAAGCGTCGTCCATGCGGTGGAACGCCTTCAGGTTGCCGCCGGAATCCACCACCGCGATGCACATCTGGGTCCCGAGCTCGATCGCCTTGGCCCGGGCGGCGGCGATGGCGGTTTCGGCCTGCTCAATCGTGACGTGCATGAGACACTCCCGTTCACAAGGTCTGCACGATTGCCTGTGACCGTTTGGCGCGTCCCGCGCAAGATCGACCGCAGGCTCAGCCGGCCCGCGCCCGGGCGGTGCGGATGCGCTCCAGAAGCTCGCCCGCCAGCGCCGTGCAGGCGGCCGCGTCGGGACAGGGGCGCTTCCAGACCACCCGGCCCGCGCGCAGGATGACGCCGTCCGTCACCGGCAGGGCGGGCAGCGGCCGGTCCGGCCGGAGATCGGCGGCGACGCCCTGCGGGCCGGCCCGCAGCCGGGCGACGCCCAGCTCGCAGCAGGCCGCGCGCAGCCGCGCGAGGTCGAACAGGGCGAGCATCGGGGCGGGAGCCGCGCCGAACCGGTCCTCGACCTCCCCGGCGAGCGCGTCGATCGCCTCGGCCTCGCGCAGGCGCAGGAGCCTTGTGTAGAGGCTCAGGCGGATCTCCGGCTCCGGCACGTAATCCTCGGGGATCCGGCTCGGCAGGCCGAGCTCGATCTCCGGGCTCCAATCCTCGGCCCGGCCGCCCTTGGCGGCGGTCAGCGCCAGCTGCAGCAGGTGCTGGTAGAGCCCGAGCCCGACGAGCTTGGCGTGACCGGCCTGATCCTCGCCGACGAGGTCGCCCGCGCCGCGCAGGTCGAGGTCCCGGGCGCTCACCGCGAAGCCGGCGCCGAGCCGGTCGAGGGCTTCCAGGGCGCGCAGGCGCTGGAGGGCTGCCGGAGGCGGGGGTGCGGCCGGATCGCTCAGCAGGTAGACGGTGCCGCGCCGCTGGCCGCGGCCGACACGGCCCCGGAGCTGGTGGAGCTGCGCCAGCCCGAATTTCGCGGCCTCCCAGACCAGCATGGTGTTGGCCCGGGGCACGTCGAGCCCGCTCTCCACGATGGCGGTCGCGAGCAGCACGTCGCCGTCACCCTCCGCGAACCGGACCATGACGTCGTCCATGGCGGAGGGCTTCAGGTCCCCGTGGGCCACCAGGATCGAGAGATCCGGCACGAGGGCGCGCAGGCGCTCGGCCATCGGGGCGATGTCCTCGATCCGCGGGCAGACCACGAAGCTCTGGCCGCCGCGCCGGTGCTCGCGGATCAGCGCCTCGCGCACGGCCTCGGCCTCGTAAGGCGCCACCACGGTGCGGACCGGCTGGCGGAGCGCCGGCGGCGTCGCCAGGACGCTGAGGCTCTGGAGGCCGACGAGGGCCGCCTGGAGCGTGCGCGGGATCGGCGTGGCGGTGAGCGTCAGCACGTGCCCGCCCTCGGCGAGGCGGCGGAGATCCGCCTTCATCCTGGCGCCGAAGCGCTGCTCCTCGTCGATCACCGTCAGGGCGAGGTCGGAGAAGGTAACCCCCTTGCCGACGAGCGCATGGGTGCCGACCACCAGCCGGATCGAGCCGTCGGCAAGCCCCGCCTTGACGCGCTTGGCCTCGGCCGGCGCCACGAGGCGGGAGAGCTGCGCGACCTCGATCCCGAACCGGCCGAAGCGGCGGCGCAGGATCTCGGCGTGCTGGCGGGCCAGGACGGTGGTGGGGGCGATGAGCGCGGCCTGCTTGCCGGAGAAGATCGCGGCCGCCAGCGCCCGCAGCGCCACCTCGGTCTTGCCGAACCCGACATCGCCGCAGACCAGCCGGTCCATCGGCCGGCCGGAGGCGAGGTCGGCCATCAGTTCGTCGATGGCGGCGGCCTGATCCGGGGTCGGCGCGAAGCCGAAGCCGGCGGCGAAGCGCTCCATCTCATTGGCGGGCGGGGCCAGGACGGGCGCCTCCGTCTCCCGGCGGGCGCGGGCGGCCTCCAGCATGATACGGGCGGTGCGCGCCATGGTGGCCTCGGCCTCCAGGCGGCGGCGGGGCCAGGTGCCGCCGTCGAGCTTGTCGAGGGTGACGGCATCGGGCTCAGGCCCGTAGCGCCAGATCCGGTCCGCCTGGGAGACCGGCACCATCAGGATCGCGTCGCCGGCAAAGCGCAGGCGCAGGGCCTCGGACGGGTCGCCGCCCTGCGCCGCCACGGGTTCCAGCCCCTCGAACACGCACAGGCCGTGGTCGCGGTCGACGGCGACGTCGCCGGGGCGCAGGTCGACCTCGCCCATCGGCAGGATCGCCCGGGCGCCGCCCGTGACCGCCGCGTCCGGCCCGAACAGGTCGGCGGCGGCGATGACGGTCGCGCCCTGATCGGGCACCCGGAACCCGGCCCCGAGGGGCGCCTCCAGGGCGAGGACATCCCCGGGGGTCGCCTTGGCGACGTCGGTCCAGGCGTCGATCAGCCGGATCGTGCGCTCGGCGGTCTTGCCGGCCTGGCGCACCAGGCGGCGGAGCGGCCGGACCGTGCCGGCGAGCACGACGACGTCGCCGGCCTTCAGCCGCGCGCGCAGGACCTTGGCGAAGGCCGTTCCCGGCCGGCGCTCCCCAGTGAAGACCGGCATGGCGCGGGGCTCGCCGGCCGCCTCCGTGGCGGCGACCCGGTCGTGCGCCGCCACGAGGTCGCGCCACGCGTCGCGTGCCAGGTAGAGGCCCGCGCCGGCCAGGCCCCGCTCGTCGCGGGCCTTCAGCCGTCCCCGGGCCTCGTCCATCTGCTCGAAGAAGGCGTCGATCCGCGCCCCGGTGCCGTCCTCGACCACGAGGCGCGCCCCGGGCACGTAATCGAGCAGGGTGACGAGCCGCGGATAGTAGCGCTCCAGCCGGTGCTCCTGGCCGGTGAAGGGCTCGAAGCTCTGGCCGGAGCCGGGCTCCAGGATGATCTCGGTGGCGGGATCGATCACCAGTTCGTCCGCCTCGGCGACCGAGCGCTGGGAGATCGGGTCGTAGGAGCGGATCGCGGTGACGCGGCCGTCCGCGTGCTCGATTCGGCAGGGTCGCGGCGCGGCAGCCGGAAACACCTCCACGGTCCGCCCGCGCACGGCGATCTCGCCGGGCTCATCGACCCGCTCGTCGAGGATGTAGCCGAGGCGCTTGAGGTCGGCGGTCGCGGCCGCGACGTCGAGGCGGTCGCCGACCCGGAGCGTCACGCGGGTCGAGGCCCAGGTCTCCGGCGGGGGCACGCGCTGGATCAGGGCCGGGGCGGTCGTCAGCACGAAGTCGGGCAGCGCGTCCCGGTCGGTCAGCCAGCGCATCACGGCGGCCCGGGCGCCCATGGTGGCCCGGGACGGCGAGGCGTGGTCGTAGGGCAGGCAGTCCCATTCCGGAAAGATCGCGACCCGGGTGTCGGGGTCGAGCGCCCGGAGGGTCGCGGCGAGTTCCTCGAGGCGGCGGCCGTCCCGGGCGACGTGCACGACCGGCCCGGGGCCCTCCGCGAAGGCCAGCAGGGCCACCGCCAGGGCACCCGTGGGCATGAGCGGCGCGTCCTCGAGTCCCTGTCGCGCGTCCGCCTTCGTCCTGCGCTTGGCCATGCCTGATCCGAACCTGTCCCCTTCGAGCCGGCAACGCAGCATGGGCCGCCGCGGCTCCCGGGCGCGGCGATGGGATCCACAGGACGCGCCACGGCTCTCCGATGCACCGGACAGCGGCCGCGGCTTCCCGAACACGAAAACGTGACCGCACCGCGCGAGCCGCTCCGGCCCGGAGCGGCAACGGCCGCTGGGAGGACCGGATGTGCAATTGGAAATTGTGGATACTAGTCTCCACACCCGCTACGTCCGTCCAACACGACATTGGATAAAATTCGGCTCGCGGCTTGATCCGGTGCGGTCCGTCAAGAGCCGACCGTCACGGCAACGGCCGGTTCGCCATGCCGCCCGATCCGCGTTGCATGGCCTCACTTGCAGGGCCTCTCTTGTGAGAGTCAGGCTTGGGAGGGTCAGGGACGTGGGCTATGACGCCTCCGTGTCGCGGACCCAGACAATGCCCCGCCCGTCGGGTTTCGAGCCCCAGCATCCCCAGCGCCTCGCCGCCCTGCGGGCCTACGCCATCCTCGACACGCCCCCGGAACGGGCGTTCGACGAGATCGTCGAGATGGCCGCGCAGGCCTGCGGCACGCCGATGGCGCATATCAATTTCATCGACGCCGACCGGCAGTGGATCAAGGCCGCGGTGGGCCACGCCCGGCAGGCGATGCCGCTGGAATTCGGTTTCTGCACCGAGGCGATGCGGGCGGATGGCATCCTGATCCTGCCGGACCTGACGGCGGAGCCGGATGCCTCCGCCAACCCCCTCGTCACCGGGGAACCGCACCTGCGCTTCTACGCGGGCGTCGCCCTGGTGACGCCCGACGGCTGGGCCATCGGCACCCTCTGCGTGCTCGACCGCGAGCCGCGCACCCTGACCGACCAGCAGGTCTTCGTCCTGAAGGCCCTCGCCCGGGCGGTGATGACGCAGCTGGAGTCCCGCTGCGCCGAGGCCGCCCTGCGCCGCACCGAGGAGCGCCACCGCTCGCTGTTCGCCTTCATCGATGCCGGCTTCTGCATCGTCGAGATGAAGTTCGCGGCCGACGGCCGCGCGGTCGACTACCGCTTCCTCGAGGTCAATCCCGCCTTCGAGCGGCAGACCGGCCTGACGGACGCGGTCAGTCGACGGCTGCGGGAGCTTGAGCCCGCCCCCGGGCAGCGCTGCCTCGATCTCTACGGCCAGGTCGCCCGGACCGGGGAGCCGGTCCGGTTCGAGCAGCAGGCCGCGGGCCTCGGCCGGTGGTACGACGTGCATGCCTACCGGGTCGACGGGCCCCTGCGGAACCGCGTCGCGATCCTGTTCAACGACATCACCGAGCGCCGCCGGAGCGAGATGGTGCTTCAGGCGCGGGAGGCCGAACTGCGTCTCGTCGCGGACGCGATGCCGGTGCTGATCGCCTTCATCAACCGCGACCTGGTCTATCAGTTCGCCAACGCCGCCTACGAGACCTGGACGGGCCAGTCCGCCGACGCGGTCGTGGGGCAGACCGTAATCAAACTCCTCGGCCCCGAGGCCTTCGAGGCCCGGCGCCCCGCCATCGAGCAGGTGCTGGCCGGCCGCGAGGTCCGGCACGAATGGAGCTGGACCTTCCCCGACGGCGAGGCCCGGATCGCCGATACCCGCTACCTCCCGCGGCGCGGCCCGGACGGCGCGGTCGACGGGTTCTACGTCTTCGCCCACGACATCTCCGAGCGGAAGCAGGCCGAGGGCCTGCTCCAGTCCCGGGCTGAGCGCCTGGAGGCGCAGGTCGCCGCGCAGAGCCGGGACCGCGACCGGGTCTGGACGCTCTCGCCGGTGCTGAAGCTCGTCTCGGACCGCGACGGGCGGGTCCATTCGGTGAACCCCTCCTGGAGCCGGGCGCTCGGCTGGTCGGAGGCGGAGACCCTGGGCCGGGCGGCGCTCGATTTCATCGCGGAGCCGGAGCGCGAGGCCGCGCGGGCCGCCCTGCGGCCGCTCTGCGAGGACCGGCGGGTCGAGGACGTGGAACTCGCCTGCGTGACCCATTCCGGGGACCGGCGGCGCGTGCTCTGGACCGTCGTCCCGGAGGACGGGCTGTTCTACGGCTTCGGGCGCGACATCACCGAGCAGCGCCACGCCGAGGAGGCCCTGCGCCAGTCGCAGAAGCTCGAAGCGATCGGCCAGCTCACCGGCGGCGTGGCGCACGACTTCAACAACCTGCTGACGATCATCCGCTCCTCGGTGGAGTTCCTGCGCCGGCCCGAGCTGGCGGAGGAGCGCCGCCGCCGCTACCTCGACGCGGTGTCCGACACGGTCGACCGGGCCGCCAAGCTCACCGGCCAGCTCCTCGCCTTCGCCCGGCGGCAGGCGCTGAAGCCCCAGGTCTTCGACATCTGCGCCCGGCTGCGCAGCATCGCCGACATGCTCGATTCGGTGACCGGCGCGCGGATCCGCGTCACCATCGACCTGCCGGACGCGCCCCGCTACGTGCGCGCCGACGAGAGCCAGTTCGAGACGGCGCTGATCAACATGGCGGTCAACGCCCGGGACGCCATGGACGGGGAAGGCGGCCTGACCCTGCGCCTCGACGCCGACTGCCCGATCCCGCCGATCCGCGGGCATGCCGGCGCGCGGGGACCGTTCGTGGCCGTGCGGGTCTCCGACACGGGGGCCGGCATCCCGGCCCCGGATCTCGGGCGGATCTTCGAGCCGTTCTTCACCACCAAGGAGGTCGGCAAGGGGACCGGGCTCGGCCTGTCGCAGGTAATCGGCTTCGCCAAGCAGTCGGGCGGCGACATCGACGTGGCGAGCGCGCTCGGCGGCGGGACCACCTTCACCCTCTACCTGCCGCAGGTCGCGGCCCCCGTGGCGGCGGTAGAGGCCGGCCGCGACGCGCAGCCGGAGGCGGAGTCGCAGCGGGGCCTGTGCATCCTCGTGGTGGAGGACAATCTCGGGGTCGGCCGCTTCTGCACCCAGATCCTGGAGGATCTGGGCCACGCCCCGGTCTGGACGAAATCCGCCGAGGAGGCGCTCGCCGAACTCGAGACCACGCCGGACCGGTTCGACGTGGTGTTCTCGGACGTGGTGATGCCCGGCATGGGCGGCTTCGCGCTCGCCCGCCGGCTGCAGGACAGCCGCCCGGACCTGCCGGTGGTGCTGACCTCGGGCTACAGCCACGTCCTGGCCAAGGACGACACCCACGGCTTCGCCCTGGTGCGCAAGCCCTACTCGGCCGCGCAGCTCGCCCAGGTTCTCTATGAGGCGGCGAAGCGGCGGGGCCGGCCGGCCTCATCGCGCCACGCGGCGGATGAACTGGCACACGAGTGACGGCGCTCGCGTCGGCACCGGCGGGAGCTATGTCCGCGCGCCGGATCCGGCCGTCGCATCGCGTCCGGACCCTCGCGCCCACATCCGGTCATGGCGTTCACCGGCCTCTTCCGGTTCTGCCGCCCTGGACCGGCAGGCTGTGTCCGCGCGTCGCGGCGGCGCCCGCGCTCCGCCGCGCGGCTCGGTCCGGTCGGAGACTCAGGGTCCGGGCGGTAACGGCGAGCCCAGGAACAAGGTCGCCGCTCCCGGGTTGATGCAGTGCAGCACGGCGATGGCGTCGCCGCGCTGCTGCCCCTCGTGGGCGTTTCCTCCCTAGACTTCGGACCGCTTCCTCGGAGGCGGTCTTTTTTTGCGCGTCGCCCTGATCGCGCCCGGCACGCGACGGTGACGCAGCGCAGGCTTCGACGGACGCGACGGGCCCCGCCTCCCGCGCGTCAACCCGCCGTTCGGCCGGAAACCGCACCCCGCAAACGCGCCGGCGTCCCCGCAAGCGGAGCCACGCATCCGGGATCGGCGACCGGTCGAAGACTGAGCCGGTCTCGCAAAGGCGGTCATCGGCCTTGCGACGAAAACCAGCGGTCCATCAAGGATCTCAGCGGACGAAGCGTAGGCCTGCCCATCGTACACGAGACAGCGCGCGGAGGTGGGGCTTTGCCGGCCTCGGGTGAGCCTGTGCGCTGGTCTGGTCACCGGTCCCCCGTCATCCCGGGGCTGCGCAGCAGAACCCGGGATCCAGACACGCCGAGGCGGTCGGATCCCGACTTGACAGAGGATCTGGAAAGCCCGCCTCCCGCGTGCCCTTTCGGATCCGCGCTCGCCTGCGTCCCCCGGACTGACAGCGCCCGGCCGTGCGCGGCCCTGTGTCGTGCAAACCAGGGCGTGGCCCCCTCATCCGGAAACGGCCGCGACAGTGTCGTGGGCCGTGGGCAGGCCAACGCAAGGTTGCTCCGGACGCGTCCGCATCGCATCGCTGCGCCCGCGGGGACGGGGCGGTCGGGCGACCTGGGGAACCGGGCCGGTGGGGAACAAGCTGCCCACCCGGCCCGGATGCGCTCATTCCGCCGCCGTCATCTCGGGCGTGTAGTGGCCGCACCAATCCTTGGAGGCGACCACGGGCCAGAGGCCCTTCGATTCCGGCGCGGGCTGGCTGACGGGCGGGTTGAAGCGGCACAGGCCGGCATCGTTCTGGGCGACGGCGCCGTTGCCCTTGTGCTCGTCGAAGAACCGGCAGGTCTCGCACTTCGCGTTCATGATCAGGCTCCTGGGGATCGGCGGCGCGCGGCCGCCCGGCCGGGTGAATCGCCTTGGACCTTAGAAATGATCCAATCTACAGGACCAACGGCCCGGTCCAGGCCGGGTTCCTCTCGGGCATGGGCCGCGTCCGGTCAGCGCCGGTCGATTTCGGACCCGCGACCCGCTGGATTGCGCACGCGGGTTGACGGATTGCACCGCTTCCGTGTGCCGACGGCCGCGTACCACCCACGCCGTCATTCCGGGGCGCCGCAGGCGAGCCCGGACCCGGAGGGGCCCGCCGGAGGCGGGCGATCCAGATCCGCCGACGTACCAGGCCGGGCGCGCGGTGCGGATCTGGATTCCGGGCCCGGCTCCGCGGTCGCGGAATGACGGGATTGCCCCGCTGAGGCTGGGCCAAGTCTCGTCAACCCGGGTCCGGAACCCTGCCTCGCCCTGGGCCTCTCAAACCTTGGGACAGGCCTACGGGCGGGCGCATGGACCAACCCCTCGCGGGCACCGTCGCCATCCGCCGCGGCCGCTCAGGCGCGGCCGTCGCGCGCGGGGGCCGCGAAATCCGCCAGCAGGCGCTGGAGTTCGTCCTCATGGACGAGGCGCGCCGCATCCTCCGGCGCGAACCAGCGCAGCGTCCGCTGGGCCTGCTCGGGCCAGCGCGCGTGCTGGGTCTCGACCCGCAGCGGGTAGACGCGCACCTTGCAGGGCAACGCACGGCCATGGGCCAGGCGCTTCTCGTAGCAGTACCAGCCGACCGGATCGGCCGCGATCTGTCCGGTCAGGCCGGCCTCCTCGAACGCCTCGCGCTCGGCCGCCCGGTGCGCCTTGCGACCGATCATCGGCCAGCCCTTGGGGATGATCCAGCGTCCGGTATCCCGTGATGTGATCAGCAGCACTTCGGTCTGGCCGTCCGGGCCGACCCGGAACGGCAGCGCCGCCACCTGCTTGAGCGTCTTGTTGAGCGTCTTGTTGAGCGTCTTGGCCTGCGCCTTCCGGAGCAGCTTCTTCAGTTTCGGCCGCTTGGATGCCGTCTTCAGCGCTGACCTCGGGGACAAAACGGACCGACTTTTCCGGGCATGATTCTGCAATCGATGTACGTGTTACGCTTTTACATAGTTGAAGATGGCGATTTTACATCCGGGCGCGCGTGTCGGCGGGCATGCCTGTAACGCTGTGCCCGGCGGCGCACGCACCGCTTGTGTTCTGCGGATTTGTCCGCGAAACCACATCCATCCCATGGCAGCGAGTCGCGGCATGGCTGTCGAAATCGAGCGCAAATTCATCGCGGATCCGGCTGTCCTGGCGCATTGCCGGTCGGGGACGCCGCTGGTCCAGGGCTACCTTTACACCGACGACGCCAACACGATCCGCATCCGGCAGGCGGGCGCCCGCATGCTGGTGACGTGGAAGAGCCCGCGGCGCGGCGTCTGCCGCGACGAGGTCGAGTTCGCCATCGAGCCGGAGGACGGTGCGGACCTGATGGCCGCCGTTCCGGCCGACCGGCGCCTGGAGAAGACACGCTATCGGGTCGAGCATGGCGGCGCCGTCTGGGACGTCGACGTGTTCGGCGGCGCCCTGGCCGGCCTGATCCTGGCGGAGATCGAACTCGACCGCGAGGATCAGCCGATTGAGCTGCCGCCCTGGATCGAGCGGGAGGTCACGGCGGACGCGCGCTACCGCAACTCCCGGCTGGCCGCCGGCGCCCTGCCGGAGCGGCGGGCGGCGTGAACGTCCGGCGTCCGGGGCCATCCCACCGGGATGCCCCAGACCCCGATCACCATCACCCAGGACGTGACAGCCGGCGTACCGCCGCCGCGCGCTTCATCGGACGCGGCGGGCGCCCCGCAGGGCTGCGAGGCGTGAGCAGGGGATCATGGGCAGGCCACACGGTCCACGCTAGTCCTCGGCCGTGCACCCGCCGTATGATCCCGCTCCCCTCATCCTGACATGACCGCGCAGCGGGCCTCGCAGGCCTCATCCTGAGGTGCGGCGCAGCCGCCTCGGAGGAGGGCCGCCGGGATCGCGGTGGATTCTGGAGGGCTCCTTCGAGGCCTCCGGTGCGCTCCGGCCCCTCAGGACGGGGGCGTGGGTCGGGGTCCTGCCCAGGGAACAGGCCAACGCGTCGCCCGCTGAGAGGCTCGTTTGGCCGCAGATTTCGCGAAGCCGGTCTTCATCGTCGCGAAACCCGCCGAGCAGCACGGCCGGTTCGAGAATTTCCGGCCGCTCTGCGGCTGCGGCTTGCCGCAGCCGCGCGTCAGCGCGCGTAGTGCGGCAGGCGGCGCTTCCAGCGCTCGCCGAGCGGAAGCTCCTTCGTCCGACGCCACGTCGCGGGCCGGGGCGCCGGGTCGTCGCTGGTTGAGGGCGGCTGCGCGCGCAGGGCCGGCGCGGCGGCGACAGGCTCGGGACGGGGCGCAGCCGGAGAGGCCTGCACCGCCTGTTCCACCGTCGATTCGGTGCGTGCGGCTCGCGCCACCGCGGGCGCCGGCTCACGCCGTGTCCGCGACCGCCGGACCGGCGGCGCGACGGGTTCGGCCTCGGGCTCGTCCGCGCCCTGGAACATCGGAACGAGGCTCGGCAGAACGCGCCGGACCGGTGCCGGCGCTGCCTTCTGATCCGGCCGCGGGGCCGATGGGGCCGACATGTCCGGCTGCGGCGGCGCCACCTCGGCCTGAGCCAGTTCCGGCCACAGGTTGACGTCCGGCCGCGCCGCGGGTGAGGTCAACGATGCGCGGGTGGTACGGGCGCTCTTGACTTCGACCATGAATGGTCGCGCGCTGCGGCGCTTCATGTAAAACGATCTCCGGAAGCATTCGAGTCGGCACATCTACGACACGAACACACATAGGCTAAGCGTGGTGTCCGGAAATGTCCAGAAAGACAAGTCCGTATGCGCGGGCTTTTTCCTACGCTTTGCTCTGCGATTAAGGGCCGGCGGCGGAGGTCGGAGCCGGGCAGGCGTCCGGATCGATCAGGCGGCCTGGGCCGGCACCGGCCGCGCCTTCGCCGGCGCGGCGCGGCCGGTCTCGAACAGGGACTGGTACAGAGCGGCCGGCGTCCGGGCCCGGCCATTGCCGTCCGTGATCGTCACGTCGGCCATGCCGGCCGCGATCAGGCTCATGCCCTGGTCGAGGGCGGTGAGAACGGAGGCGTGCTGATAGGCGAACCGGCGCGCGGCGATGCGTGCGGAGACGGTGAAGTTCATGCTGACGATCCTGGAATGCCCCTCCCGTCGACGGGACCAAGGGCAGCAGCGCTTCGAAGACCGGGGGCGCCCCCGAGCGGCACGCCGTTGGTCGGGCTCGGCGGCACCCGCCCGATGACGACAGATAAAGTCTTTATCTTGACGAAAGCTTGTTTCCTCAGATTTCCACAGGCTCAATGTGGTTTTCAAAGGCCGAGCTCACCGGCGCTCGGCATCGGGCCGCGGCTCCGGATCGGGTTCGGGCGATCCGATCCAGCGGGCGGAGAGCGGGAGCCTCGGGGCATCCTGCCAAAGCCTGTATCAATACATGGCCCGGCACATGCTACGATCCACCGGTCTTCACCGGGCGGACAGGCTGGCATGCTCAACAGACGATCCTTCATGGCCCTGTCGGGCGCGGCGCTCGCCGCCCCGGCCCTGGCCCAGGGCACGGGCGCGCGGGTCCTCAAGTTCATCCCGCAGGCCGACCTGACGGTGCTCGATCCGATCTGGACGACCGCCTACGTGACCCGGAACCACGGGCTCGCGGTGTTCGACACGCTCTACGGCACGGATGCCGCCTACGCGGCCCAGCCGCAGATGGTCGCCGGCCACACGGTCGAGAACGACGGCAAGCTCTGGCGCCTGACGCTCCGGCCCGGCCTGACCTTCCACGACGGCAGCCCGGTGCTCGCGCGGGACTGCGTGGCCAGCATCACCCGCTGGGGCAAGCGCGACGCCATGGGCCAGACGCTGATGGCTTACACGGACGCGCTCACCGCGCCGGATGACAAGACCATCGAGTTCCGGCTCAAGAAGCCCTTCGCGCTCCTGCCGGACGCGCTCGGCAAGGTCGGCTCCTCGATCTGCGCGATCATGCCGGAGCGGCTCGCAAAGACCGATCCGTTCACCCAGGTGACCGAGATGGTCGGCAGCGGCCCGTTCCGCTTCAAGGCCGACGAGCGGGTTGTCGGCGCCCGCGTGGTCTATGAGCGCTTCGCCGGCTACGTTCCCCGCGAGGGCGGCACGCCGCAATGGACGTCCGGGCCCAAGCGCGTCTTCGTCGACCGGGTCGAGTGGACCACCATCCCCGATCAGGCGACCGCCGCCTCGGCCATGCAGACGGGCGAGATGGACTGGTGGGAGCAGGCGCCGGCCGACCTCGTGCCGACGCTCGGCGGCCTGACGACGCGGATCACAGATCCGACCGGCCTGATCGGCTGCCTGCGGATGAACGAACTCCAGCCCCCGTTCGACAACCCGGCGATCCGGCAGGTGCTGCTGAAGGTCGTTGACCAGACCGATTTCATGCAGGCGGTGACCGGCACCGACCCCAAGCTGATCCACGTGCCGACCGGCTTCTTCTGCCCCGGCCTGCCGATGGCGAGCGATGTCGGCCTCGACGTCTTGACGAGCAAGCGCGACTACGAGGCCGCCAAAAAGGCGCTCGCGGCCGCCGGCTACAAGGGCGAGAAGGTGGTGCTGATGGGCGCCTCCGACTTCCCGAGCCTGAAGGCCTTGGCCGATGTCGCGGCCGACATGCTCACCCGCGCCGGCTTCACCGTCGATTACCAGATCATGGACTGGGGCTCGGTGGTGCAGCGCCGGGCCAAGAAGGACCCGGTCGCGCAGGGGGGCTGGAGCGCCTTCTGCACCTTCTGGGCGGGGCTCGATCAGGCCAACCCCGCGGTCAGCGCCTTCCTGCGGGGGACGGGCCAGACCGCCGCGATCGGCTGGCCCACGAGCGAGCGGATCGAGGCGCTGCGGGATCAGTGGCTCGACGCCCCCGACACCGCCGCCCGCAAGAAGCTCGCGGACGACCTGCAGCGGCAGGCCTTCACCGACCTGCCCTATCTGCCGCTCGGCCAGTACTTCAACCAGACCTCGTACAAGCCGTCCCTGACGGGGGTGCTGGACGGCGTGCCGGTGTTCTGGAACGTGAAGAAGGGTTGAGGCGCAAGGGCGCGGGATCGGCGGCTCCGGCCGGGTGACGCGCCCCTTTTCCCGGACAGGCGGGGCGAAGCGGAACCTGATCCGGGATCCGGCACGAAAGGCGCCGCGCAAGCGGCACAGGCCGATCAGACGGACGCTGCGCGCGGTTTTGCGCTGGATCCCGGGCTGCATTCCGCTGGCGCTGCATGCGCCCGGGAGAAGGTCGCGTTCCCACGAGAGGGGCGACTCGCGTCCTTTCGCGCGCAGCGAAGCAATCCAGGGATGCGGGACCTCGGTCAAGCGTGGCGCAGCTGGGTTGCTTCGCTGCCCTCGCAAAGACGAACCGGCAACCGGCCCCTGCGGCACCCCTGCAAGAGCCTACAGTATCGCCGGTTCGGCGTTCTTCCACGGTATCCTGCCGTACGAATACACCGTCACGGTCAACAGATCCGCTCCATTGAAGCCGCGCGAGCGCTTCCCAGCCGTATCGGGAACGGGTTAAGCAGGATCGGCACAGGTCACCGCCAGAGATGACCGGCCCGCGAGGAAGCCCGAGAGGTCCGTCACACCGCCGTCGCGGCGGTGTCTCGACGTCCTCGACGCCGCGCGGATTCCACCACGCGACGAGGACACGCTCGATGACGGTCTCCCCGGACGACACCGCCCTGGAACGCGCGGCGATCCGCCGGATCGGGTGGCGGCTCGTGCCGTTCCTGATCCTCGCCTACTTCATCTCGTTCCTCGACCGCGTGAATGTCGGCTTCGCGGCGATCCAGATGAACCACGATGTCGGCCTCTCGGCCACCGTGTTCGGCTGGGGCGCCGGGATCTTCTTCCTCGGCTACTTCCTGATGGAGATCCCCAGCAACCTGATGCTGGAGCGCTTCGGGGCGCGGCTGTGGATCGCCCGGATCATGGCGACCTGGGGGCTGATCTCCGCCGCCATGGCGCTCGTGCAGGGGCCGTGGTCGTTCATCGGCCTGCGCTTCCTGCTGGGGCTCGCCGAGGCCGGCTTCTTCCCCGGCGTGATCCTCTACCTCACCTACTGGTTCCCCTCGGCCTACCGGGCGCGGATCATCGGGGTCTTCATGATCTCGATCCCGATCTCGTCGTTCCTCGGCTCGCCGATCTCCGGGGCGCTCCTCAACGTGACCGGGTTCGGGCTCGCCGGCTGGCAGTGGCTGTTCATCCTCGAAGGGCTGCCGGCGGTGCTGATGGCCGGCGCCGTCCTGTGGCTGCTGCCGGACGGCCCCCGGGACGCGGCCTGGCTGCCCGCCGAGGAGCGCGACTGGCTGGAGCGGCAGCTCCGGGCCGAGGCGGCGCGCAACACGAAACGCGGACAGGCGGCAAAGCCGCCCCTGTGGGAGATCCTGCGCGACCGGCGGCTCGCCCTGTTCGCGGCGATCTATTTCGGCTCGACGGCGAGCAGCTACGGGCTCTCGTTCTGGACCCCGCAGATCGTCAAGAGCTTCGGCCTCGGCAATTTCGAGACCGGCCTGTTGAACAGCATCCCGTACGGCTTCGCATCGGTCGCCATGATCCTGTGGGGCCGGCACAGCGACCGGACGTCCGAGCGGCGCTGGCACCTCGCACTGTCCTTCCTGATCCTGGCGCTCGGGCTCGCGGGCGGCACCGTGCTGACCGGGCTCGGGCCCGTGGTCGCGGCGCTGACCGTGGCGGCGATCGGCGTCTACATGCTCAAGGGGCCGTTCTGGGCGCTCGCCACCGAGCAGATGCCCCCCGCCACCGCGGCGGCGAGCATCGCGGCGATCAACGCGGTCGGGAATCTCGGCGGCTTCCTCGGCCCCTATCTGATCGGCGCGATCAAGGACGGGACCGGCAGCTTCACCTTGAGCCTCCTGCCCCTGGTGGCCTTCGCCCTGCTGTCGGCCGGCCTGTCGCTGGTGCCGGGCCGGTCCCCGCGGCCCGACTCCGGCGCGCCGCGCCCGTCGACCGCCTGAGGCCGCCGCATCCGAAGGCGACGCCGTCCTGGCGACGTCGTCCTGGCGACGGCGCAGCGCGTCGCGGTCGGCCCTTGCGTCCGCGGCCGACCTGCCGGAACCCGCTTCCCCCGGGGCTCCCGGAGGGGCGACCGATACCGTTTCCGGTTGAACGCTTCGGTCGAGGCGTTCCGGCCGTGACGACGGCGGCGCCGCAGCGATCGACCGGAAGCGATATGAGCCGCCGCGCTCCCGGGCGGATCCGCGCGGGCCGGCCATCAACGCCAGCGGGGCCGCCTCCTTCCGGAAGCGGCCCCGCTGGATCGTCCGACGTCGCGCGGATGTCAGGCCCGGCCGCGGCCGGGCCTTCGCGATCCGCTCAGTACGAGCCGAACTTGTAGTTCAGGCCGGCGCGGACGACGGCGAACTCGTCGGAGCGGCGGCCGATGCCGCTGTAGACGACCGGGAAGTTGTTGGCGGCGTTGATGACGAACGCGCCCTGGTTGCGGGTGTTGCGGTCGAGGTTGACGTACAGGCCTTCGACCTTGAGCGTCACGGCGGACGAGCGGAAGAAGTTCAGGAACGAGTCGGTGGGGAGCGCGTACTCGATGCCGCCGCCGACCGCGTAGCCGGTGCGGAAGCTGTCGTTGCCGGCGAAGCCGCCGAACGAGCGGTCAGCGCTGCCCGAGCCATAGGCGAAGCCGCCGGTGCCGTACACGAGGGTGCGGTCGAAGGCGTAGCCGAGGCGGCCGCGCACGGTGCCGAAGTAGTCGAGGCTCGACAGGCCGCGCGGGTCGGTGACGTAGTAGCCGGGGGCCAGCGCGCCGCCGGTGATGAAGGCGCTGTTCCGGTTGCGCCCGAAGTCGAGGTACTGGGCATCGGCCTCGATGCCGACGACCACGCCCGAGCCCGGGGTGAACTGGTAGTTGTAGCCGACCTGGGCGCCGCCGGAGAAGCCGTCCTGGCTGTTGTTGCGGAAGGTGGCGACGGTGCCGGGGGTGGCGTAGGGGAAGGGCACGCCGAAGCTGTTGCCGGTGGAGCGGCTGGAGGCGTCGAAGGCGTAGCCGGCGTTGATGCCGAAGTAGGCGCCGGTCCAGGTGAACACCGGCACGGGGGTGAACACCGGCGGCGGCGCGGCCCGGCGCGGCAGGTCGGCGGCGGAAGCGGCGCCGGTCAGGAGCGCGGTGGCGGCGCTGGCGAGAAGAAGCTTCTTGATCATCTGGTCCTCTGTCTCCCGTTAGGCGGGATGTGTGCGGTGCGACAGGAACTGCAGGATGTCCTCGGGCGATAGTGCACAGATGCAACAGCGCCCGAGGCTGTCCGGAGCGGCCCGGCCGAAATGTGCGATAGAGCACACCATCGCAGCGTCGTGATCGCGCGAAGGGAACTATTTAAGGAGTTCTGCTGCAGAGAGGCGGTTTGGCTGCGCAATACCGGCCGTATCCGCGCAGAGATCTCCGGCGCCGACACGGCTGCTCGGTTCGATGAGGCTGGACGGCGCCGAAGGCCTATCGCTGGTTGTCGTCGCACCGCCGCGAGGCACCCTCTCCGGCATGTCCGCCCCGCACGGGGATTTGCTGCGGGCGGACGCGGCGCCCGATGCCCGGGTCCGGCCCCCCCGCGTAGACTCTTACGTGGACCCGCGCGCGCCTTTCCGCTACGCCTCCGTCATGGCGGAGACGGTTTTCCTACCCGACCGGGGCATGGCGCGGGCCGGCGCGGCCCTGGCGGCCGCCGTCTCGCTGGACGAGGTCGTGTCCATCCTCAAGCGGACCGCGCGGGCCATCGCGGGATCCGACGGCATCGCCGTCGTCCTGCGGGACGGGGATGCGTCGTTCTACGTGGCCGAGGACGCCATCGAGCCGCTCTGGTGCGGCCGCAGGTTTCCGCTGACGGCCTGCGTCTCGGGCTGGGCCATGCTCCATGACACGACCGTCATCGTGCCGGACGTCGAGTACGACACCCGGGTCCCGGCCGACCTCTACCGCATCACCTCCATGCGCAGCCTCGCCCTGGTGCCGATCGGTTCGCCCGAGCCGACGGCCGCGCTCGGTGCCTATTGGTGCGCGTCGGTCATCCCCGACGACGACACCATCCGCCGTCTCGAAGCGCTGGCCCATCACGCGTCCGCCGCCCTGGCGCGCGTGCGGACGGCACCGTCCGGTACTCGGCCGGCACAGGCACCGCCGGGGCCCTGAGAGCCCTCACTCACCGCCCGATCATCAGGATCCCGCCGCCCTCTCGCGCGACGGCGCAGCGGGCGGGCGGCGGGATCGTTTCGGGCGTCCCGGCGGTTGCCCGGCATCGACGCCTCCGCCCGGACATCCCACGCCAGCCCATGAAGCGCCTGACCCTCATCGGCATCTTCGCGGCCATGCTGGCCGCCATCGTGCTGATCGCCGCCACGTGGTCGACGGTGACGCCAGTCAACCCGTCCGTGTCTCCGGACACCTCCGCGACACCTAATCCCACCGGCCAGCACAAGTGACCGGCGGCAGGCGGCCACCCGCAGGGCGACGGTCGGCGATGCATCGAGCGCCGGGTCGATTTATCACAGATCCGTGATATTCCTTGCTGAACCCGGACGAAATGGCATGATTTCACGCCAGATTATCCCGGACAAGCACGGGGATGTTGGACAATGGGACAGCGTTCGAAGGCGCCGGTCAGTGCGATCGACGGCGTCAGCGAGCCGCTCGACAGGCTGCGCGCCGCCCTGGACGCCTCCTGCGTGGTCGGAACCTGGGACTGGGACATCGTCCGCGGCACCATGGTGTACGATGCCGGCGCGGCGCGGCTCCTGACCGGCGACCCGGCGCTTGCCGAGACCGAGATCAGCGGCCCCGGGACCTTGGCGGCCGTGCATCCGGACGATCACGACTGGCTGCTGGATCATGTCCAGCGGACCGTGAGGGCGGGCGGGCTGGTGCTGGCCGAGTACCGCGTGGTGGCTGCGGACGGGACCGTGCACTGGCTCCTCAGCCGTGGACGGACCTTCCAGGATGCGGTCGGACATCCGGTGCGGGCCCGCGGCATCATCATCGACATCACCGAGATGCGCGAGGGCGAGGATCGCTACGTGTTCCGCGGCGAGGCTGCGGTGGGCACCCCTCTGGAGCAGGCCGCCGACCTGGCCATGGCCCTCAAGCGGACGCTGGGCGACGATGCGGTCGCCGACGTCCGGATCGCCGCCGACATGCTGCTGATGAGCCTCGGGCGCGCCCTCGCGCGGGATCACGGATCGCAGTGAATCGGCGGAAGCCGCCATCGACCGCGCGGGACGCCTTCGCCTCGGTGTCGCCTTCGCCTCAGTGCCGCCTTCGCCTCGGTGCCGCCGGCCCGACCGACCCGTGACACGAAGGCGGTCGATCCCGCGACCGGCGGCAGCGGAGAGCGGCGGCCACGATGATCGGCCAGCCGGACAACTGCAAAGGCGGCTACGGGGCGGGCTGACCGGCCGAAGGCGGTGGCTCCCTGCGCGCGGGCTCCTCATGCGCGCCGCTCGACGGATGTCGGGGGCCCCGAGAACGAGGCGCCGACGGCCTCGGGCGCGGCACCGTGTCGGCGCCGTGAGCCCCCGCCTTCGTCCGCTGAGGTCCTTGATGGACGCAGGTTTTCGTCGCAAAGCTGGTGACCGCCTTTGCGACGAAAACCTGCTTGGGATCGGCTGTCCGACCGCCGATGCGCGCCTGTCCCTCCCCTGGCGCACCCGGGCCGGCCCCGGGTGCGTCCGTGGGTACGGGGAGGACAGACCCCCGCGGCCGGAGACGTGTGACGCTGCGGAGCGGGCGGAAAATGGCGAGGCGGCACGGGCCCTGAGCCCGCCCATGCCCGAGCTTCACGATCTATTAACCATAATAGACCGAATCTACTTTCTTTAAACCTTTCCGCGATCCAGATTATAGCCAGCCGCATCATGTCCTAAGGGCCCATCTCATGAACGAGACCTCCGACGAGAAGGCCGGTGCCTTGACCGCTCTCACCGCCGAGCTCGTCGCGGCCTACGTGTCGAACAATCCCGTTCCGCCCGCCGAGCTGCCGGCCCTGATCGCGCGGGTCCATGGGGCGATCGCCGGCCTCGTCGCCGGCACGCTGACGGTCGAGACCGGCGCTGCCGCACCGGCGGACGCGGACAGGCCCGGCGCGGCCCAGATCCGCAAGTCGGTGCGCCCCGACGGCATCGTCAGCTTCATCGACGGCAAGGCCTACAAGACGCTCAAGCGCCACCTGAGCGGCCACGGGCTCGACCCCCGGGGCTATCGCGAGCGCTATGGCCTGCCGGATGACTATCCGATGACCGCGCCCGCCTATGCCGCGCAGCGCTCCGCCCTCGCCAAGGCGATTGGCCTCGGCCAGCCCGGCGCCATGGCCGAGCGCGGACGCAAGGGCAGGGCCGCCTGAACCGCCTTCCGGTCCCGGCGCGCCCCGAAGCGGGACGAAGGCCCACGGGGCGTCCGATCCGCCCTCACGGCCGCTCCGGTGGCGGTGCGCCCGGCCCGCGCCCGCCCGTCCGGCCTCGGGCGTAGCCCGGCGAGATCAACCGGGCCTGCCGCGCGATGCGGCGCTCCGCCTCGTCGAGATCCGCGAGGGCGTCCGTGATGGCACTCACGAGCGCCCCCCAGACGTCGCCCCGGGCGGCCCGGTGATAGGCGAAGGCGATCACCTCTGCCTCCCTGGGACGAATCTCCACAGGCACTCCCGCAGGATCCGCGTGCATCTCGGCTCCGATCCGTCTAGAACACATCGTGAACAAAGCGCATTCGCCGGGATGGTTCAACCCAAGGTGCGGCGCCGTTCCGGATCGCAGTGGATCACTGTGGATGGATCAGGAAAACAGCAATGCCCATGCGGCTTTACCGCTTCCACTGCACGGACGGCCACGAGCTGGTGACCGACCTCGGGGGCAGCCGGCTGCCGAACGCCGCCCAGATGCGGGTCCAGGCCGAGCGGGTGGCGTTGGACCTGATGGAGCGGGTGGTCGAGCGGTTCGACTGGTCACGCTGGCAGGTCGAGGTCTACGACGCGCGGGGACGGCGGATCTGGATCCGGGCTTTTCCCGACGTGGACGTCGACGCGCGGGCCGCGTGAACGGGACCGCCTCCCGTGCCGGACCGGCCGGCGGGCGCAGAAGGAGAAGCAGGATGGGTTTCAAGCCGAAGACGGCCGCGGAGACGAAGGCGCGGGATCTGGGCCTCGCCCTGGCCCGGATCGCCGAGGGCGATGGCGTGCCGGCGAGCATCGCGGTCGATCGGTTGCGGCGGGCGAGCCCGCGGCTGACGCCGCTCGCAGTCGGCCAGATGGTCCGCAAGGAGCGGGAGACCGTCGCGGCGACGCTGGCCGAGCGGGGCCTCGCGCTCGTGGACTATTCCGACCACGGCCCGGGCCTCGGGATGACCTTCACCATCGACGCGGCGTCGTGACCCGTCCGGTCAGGCCGTCGCCGGACGGCCCCGCATCAGTCGGCCGATGAGACGGAACGGCAGCAGCGGCAGCTTGATCAGCGCGGTGATCGCCAGGACCGCGACGACCGTGAGCAGTGCCAGAACAGAGTTCATCATGCCGTCGCTCTCCGGAAACCAGGCTGCCCGTCCGGGCTGCAGGCGCCACGAGGCGCCCGGAACACGGCGAGACTATGAACGCCGCCCTGTCCATCGCGTCGCAGGCCGCGGCGCGCCGGCACGGGCCGGACGTCCTTCGCCAGGATCGGCTCGGCGACCTCCCACGCCGAGGCCCTCGGCCACACGGAGGACGCATCCAGGCTCAAGCAGCCGGTGGACGAGATCGACAAGCGGGACGCAGCCGTCGTGGGGGCCGCGGCCTGATCCGGGCGCCGCGGGGCCGGCGGACCCTACACAGGGGAATCGCCGTAAAGTAGCGTCGCGACCGGATCGGCGGATCGGCCGGTCCGGCCCGCACCCTCACGCGCCTCCATGCCTGCCGCGGGATCGCCGCCATCTCTGCCTGTCCTGCGCGCGCGCCTTCCGACGATTCGACGGCCGGTCTCCGGAGCGGCGTATCCTGGACCCTTCCGGGCGGCTGCGGCGAGCTGTCCGATCTCGTCCGGACCTACGATTGGAGCCGAACCTCCCTGGGTCCGATCCACGCTTGGCCCCAGAGCTTGATCTTCGCGGTCAGCACCGTGCTGCTCTCGCCGGTGCCGATCGTGCTCCTGTGGGGCGCGGACGGCATCATGATCTACAACGATGCCTATTCGGGTTTCGCAGGCGGCCGCCACCCGCAGCTCCTCGGCTCGAAGGTGCGCGAGGGCTGGCCGGAGGTCGCCGATTTCAACGACCACGTGATGCGCGTCGGGCTCGCCGGGGGGACGCTCTCCTACCGCGACCAGGAACTGACCCTGCACCGCTACGGCCGGCCCGAGCCGGTCTGGATGAACCTCGATTATTCGCCGGTCTTCGACGCGCGGGGGCAGTCCGCCGGCGTCATCGCCATCGTGGTGGAGAGCACCGAGCGGGTTCTCGCCGAGCGGCGCCTGCGCGAGAGCGAGGCTCTGTTCCGCACGCTCGCGCAGGGCATCCCGCAGCTGATCTGGCGCGCCGGAATCGACGGCGCCTGCATCTGGGCGAGCCCGCAATGGATCGCCTATACGGGCCAGGACAACGACGGCAGCCTCGGATGGGGCTGGCTGGAGGCCGTCCATCCCGACGACGTCGCCGCCGCCCGGGAGGCGTGTCGGGACGCGGCCGTCAGCGGACACCTCTCGTACGAGCACCGGCTCTGCAACGCTGGCGGGAACCGCTACCGCTGGTTCCAGACCCGCGCCGCGGCGGTGCGCGACGGGCAGGGTCGAATCGTCGAGTGGCTCGGCACATCCACCGACATCGACGACCTGCGCCAGCTCCACGAGCGGCAGCAGGTGATGGTCGCCGAGCTTCAGCACCGCACCCGCAACCTGCTCGGGGTCGTGCGCTCCATCGCCAAGCAGACCATGGCGCTCACCGGGCCGGGCGAGTTGTTCAAGGAGCAGTTCAACGACCGCCTGTCGGCGCTCTCGCGGGTGCAGGGGCTCCTGTCGCGCTCGGACCAGGAGCCGATCACGCTGCGCACGCTGATCGAGACGGAGCTCGCCGCCCTCAACGCCCCCGCCGCGCAGACGCGCATCCGGATTGCGGGACCGGCCGTGCGCCTGCGCAAGGCGACCGTGCAGACCTTCGCGCTCGCCCTGCACGAACTCGCCACCAACGCCCTCAAGTACGGCGCCCTGACCACGCCCGACGGCCGCCTGAGCGTGACGTGGCGGATCGGCCGGTCAGAGGAGGGCCGCCGGCTTCATATGGAATGGGTGGAGGAAGGCCTCGTCCGCGAACGGGAGAGCCAGGACCCGGTCACGCGGGGCGGCTACGGGCGCGAACTCATCGAGCGGGCGCTGCCCTACGCGCTGAAGGCCCGGACCCGCTACGCCCTGAGCGAGACGGCGCTCCACTGCGTGATCAACATCCCCCTCCCCGAGGGCGAAACCGCCGGGAGTCTTGCATGAGTTCGGCCGCGAACGCGCTGACCGGCCGGCGGGTGCTGCTGGTCGAGGATGATTACTTCATCGCCGTCGACCTCAAGTCGTGGTTCGAGGAGGGCGGCGCCGAGGTCCTCGGCCCGGTACCCAGCGTGGAGGAGGCGCTGGCGCTGATCGCGGGAACCGACGCGATCGACGCGGCGGTGCTCGACATCAACCTGCAGGACGAACTCGTCTACCCCGTCGCCGACGCGCTGCAGGCCCGCGGCGTGCCGTTCCTGTTCGCCACGGGCTACGATGCGGCCGCCGTGCCGCCGCCCCACGGGGCCGTCGCCCTCTGCCAGAAGCCGATCGATCCGCAGATCGTGGCGCGGACCCTGTTCGGCTGACGCGCCGTTACCGGATCGGGGCGAGCAGGCCGCCGACCACCGCCTCGATGTGGTGGGCGATGTCGGCGGCCCCGGTCATCTCGCCGAAGCTGCCCCGGGTCATCGGGCCGAAGGCGTAGAGGCCGGGCTGCGGCGCGCCGGCCGCGTCCAGCACGCGGCTGCAGCGATCGACGGCGAGACCGAGGCCCACCGCGTCGCGCCGTGCGGTGCCATCCGCCAGCAAGCCGGCCACCAGCGGATTGCGCGCGCTGTCGCGCTGCGGTCCGGTGCAGAGCACCACCGCGTCGAACAGGCGCTCCTCCCGCCGGCCGCCCCGACGCAGCGCCGCCGCGAGGCGCCCGTCCCCGGCGCGCCGCAACCCCGTCACCGCGGCCCGCGCCACGACGAGATCTCCATCCGCCCGCGCCCGAGCTAGACCGGCGGCGATCTGCGGCGCGATGCGGAACCGGTGCACCTCCCAGAACGGCAGGAGGTGCCGCACGACGCGGCGCTTCTCGCCGGGCGGCAGGGTCGCCCAGACGTCCGGCAGAACCTTGCGGAAGGAATCGACGACGGGTTGCCAGCCGAGGGCGGGATCGACCGCCGCCACCTGTCGTCGGAGGTGCCGCAACAGCGCCACGGCCGTCCGCGGCCAGCGCCCGCCCAGGACGTCGAGGCCGGTCAGGAAGACGCCGTGCGGCTGGGGCAGGAGCCCGCGCCGCGACACCGCGGTGATCGGGCCGGCATGACCGCCGGCGCAGAGACTCGTGACCACGTCGGCCATGGTCAGCCCCGTGCCCACGACCAGGACCGAGGCGTCGGCCTCGACGGCCGCGAGGGCGTCGTCCACCCACGGATTCGGAACGAAGCCGGGGCTCGCCGCGATGCCGGGATCGAGGGGACACGGCGGGGCCGGACTGCCGTGGCCCAGGCAGAGCGCGACATGATCGGCCGCGATGGTCTCGCCGGTCGCGGTCTCCACCACCCAGCCCCGATCCAGCGGCCTCACCGCGGTGCCGGTCGTGCGCCGATGGTGCAGGCGCACCCGATCCCCGGCCGCCGCGCAGGTCCGCTCGATCAGATCGCCCAGATAGGCGCCGTAGGCCGCCCGGGGAACGTAGCTGCCTTCCTCCTCCGCGTCCGTCAGGAGGCCGCGCGCCCGGAACCACGCGGTTGCCGCTCCGGACGCTCCCGCGGCGATGTCCATGCGGTCGCTCGGCACGTTGATGCGGTGGCTGCGATCCGCGGTGCTGTAGGCGACCCCCCGTCCGAGTTCGGCCCGGGGCTCGAGGACGGTGATGTCGAGCGGACTCTCCGAGGCCCGCATGGCGTGTATGGCGAGCGCAGCGCCGGTGAACCCGCCACCGACGATGACGAGATGCGGGATGTCCGGAACGGAAGGCAGGGCCACGCAGAATCTCCGGGGCATGCGGTGGGGCGCCGGCCGGCATCGCGGGGCGTCTCCGGTGAGACGTGTGCGCCGCGCGTTCGCGGCAACGCCCGGGCGCCTGAATGCCGCGCCGATATGGCCACGGCGTCCATCCGCAGGTGCCGACGGCATGAAGCGGCGTTTCACGTGAAACATTAACCATACGGGGCGCTCGCGTCGCCCCGTCGAGCCGGAACCCGGTCATCCGACGCCGCGCCCGCGCCGCTCGCCGGGACCAGCACCTGGGTCGGAGACCTGCCCCAGGGTCTGCCGTCCTCGTTTCGTGGACCGGACCATCGGTAGGGGATGATCCGGCGCGATGGGATCGGGGGTCCGGAGGGGGCGGTTCACCGCGGAGCGGCATGGCGCCGGAAGGCGTCGGCCGGATGGCGCGCGGGCAGCCGGTCGCCCTGGCGGAAGAGCTTTGCCCGAAGCGAGCCCTCGGCATAGGCGGTCTTGTATAGGCCCCGGTCCTGAAGTTCGGGGATCACGAGGTCGATGAAGTCCGAAAAACTCTCCGGCACGACGATCCGGCTGAGGTTGAACCCGTCGACCTCGCCGTCCTCGACCCAGGATTGCAGCTCGTCGGCGATCGAAACGGCATCGCCCGTCAGCACCGCGTAGCGGCCGCCGAGCCCGAGTTCGGCGAGGAGGTCGCGCTTGGTCAACCCGCGCTTGGCCGCCGCCGCATTGGCCGACTGGATGGCGTTGCCGGGGGCGTAGGGGATCGGCTCGTCGAGGCCGTAGCGGGCGAAGTCGATGCCCGTGGAGGCGGAGAAATGCGCGAGCCCGGCCTCTGGGCTGGCGTAGCGCATGTACTCGGCGCGCTTGTCCTCGGCCTCCGCGCGGGTGCGCCCGGGGATGGCGGCGATGCCGACGAACACCTTCACGTCCTGCGGGTCCCGCCCGGCGGCGGCGGCCTCGGCCCGGATCGCCCGGACGGCCTCGCGGGCTGAGGCCTTGTCCCGGGCCGAGATGAACACGCATTCGGCGTGCCGGCCCGCGAAGGCCCGGCCGCGGCCGGAGGCGCCTGCCTGATAGAGAACCGGCGTCCGCTGGGGCGAGGGCTCGCAGAGATGGGTGCCCTCGACCGCCAGGAACTCGCCGCGGTGGGAGATCGGCCGGATCTTGCCCGGATCGCTGAAGACGCGCGCCGCGCGGTCCCGACGTGCCGCGTCATCGTCCCAGCTGCCCTCCCAGAGCTTGTACAGCACCTCAAGATATTCGTCGGCGTAATCGTAGCGGCGGTCGTGGGCCGGGAGCGCGTCCCCCCGGCCGCGATGGGCGCTTTCAAGATAGCCGGTCACGATGTTCCAGCCGACCCGGCCGCCGGTGAGGTGGTCGAGCGTCGAGAACCGCCGGGCGAAGGTATAGGGCGCCTCCGCGAAGACGTTGACGGTGACGCCGAAGCCGAGATGCTCGGTGACCGCCGCCATGGCCGGGACGATGAGCGTCGGGTCGTTCACCGGCAACTGCACGGCCTCCCGGGCGGTCACATCGATGCCGCCGCCATAGATGTCGTAGACGCCGATGATGTCGGCGATGAACAGCCCGTCGAACAGGCCGCGCTCCAGGAGCTTCGCCTGATCGGTCCAGTACCGGAGGGTGTTGTAGTCGAGGGAGCGGTCGCGCGGATGAGTCCACAGGCCGTGGTTGATGTGGCCGACGCAGTTCATGTTGAAGGCGTTGAGCAGGATCTGCTTCTTTGCGAGGGCCATCAGAGCGCTCCGTGCCGGATTCAGCGGGCGCGCAGCCTGCGCACCACGCTGTCGCCCGCGAACTGCACGAGGCAGACGAGGACGATCAGGATCGCGATCACCACCATCATCACCGTCGTGTCGAAGCGCTGGTAGCCGTAGCGGATCGCCACGTCGCCGAGCCCCCCGGCGCCGACCGCCCCCGCCACCGCGGAGGCGCCGATCATCGTCACCACCGTGATGGTGAAGCCGCCCACGATCCCCGGCAGCGCCTCCGGCAGCAGGACGTGGACGAGGATGTGCCGGCGGCGGCAGCCGATCGACTGTGCTGCCTCGATCAGCCCGGGATCGACCTCCCGCAGGGAGACTTCGGCGATCCGCGCGAAGAACGGCGTGGCGCTCACGGCGAGCGGCACGATCGCCGCCCAGACCCCGATGGTGGTGCCGACCACGAGCCGGGTGAACGGGATCAGCGCCACCAGCAGCACGATGAACGGCACGGCGCGGAAGCCGTTCACCACGAGGCCGACGAGGCGGTTCGCCCGCGGCGCCGGGAAGATCCCGCCCGGCCCGGAGGTGACGAGGAACAGCGCGATCGGGATGCCGGCGAGCACCGCGATCCCCGCCGAGACGCCGACCATCGACAGCGTGTCCAGGAAGGCCTGCCAGAGGCGGTCAATCATCTGCGGGGTCATGGCGAGGCTCCGAATGGGCGGCGGTTTACAGACCGGGCCGCTGGGCGGCGTGTTCGTGTGCTGGATCCCGGATCGCAGGCCGCTGACGCGGCATGCGCCCGGGAAAGGGGTCGCGTTTCATTTTGAAGCCCCCCTGTCCCGGACAGGCGGAGCGTCAGCGGAACCTGATCCGGGATCTAGCACGAGAAGCCCCGCGCGGCGGCGCGACGGCGGCCTCACGCCGCTTCGAAGTCCGGGCCGACATGGCCGAGCCCCTCGACCGCCCCGCCGAGCGCCCGCAGCCGCGCCGCCACGTCCGGGTCCGCCCCCGGCACAGCGACCAGCATCCGGCCGACCGCGTGCCCCTGGATGCGCTCGATGCCCGCCTGAAGCACGCACACCGGCGTCCCCGCGGTCGCCGCGAGGCAAGAGAGGTCGGGCGTACCCTGCCCGGCATAGGTGATCCGCAGGATCGCGGATCCGCCCGGCACGGGACGGGGCTGCAACCGGCCCGCGAGATCCTCCGGCACGTCGCGGGTCAGGGGCGCGAGCAGCGCCCGCGTCGCCGGGTGCTCCGGCGCGCCGAACACGCGCCAGACCGGCCCTGCCTCGGCGACCCGCCCGCCCTCCAGCACCACCACGTCGGTGCAGATCTCGCGGATCACGCTCATCTCATGGGTGATCAGGATGACGGTGAGCCCGAGCCGCCGGTTGATGTCGCGCAACAGGTTCAGGATCGACAGGGTGGTCTCCGGGTCCAGCGCCGAGGTCGCCTCGTCGCAGAGCAGGATCTCCGGGTCGCTCACCAGGGCACGGGCGATGCCGACGCGCTGCTTCTGCCCGCCCGACAGGCGGGACGGGTAGGTCTCGGCCTTGTCCTCCAGCCCGACGAGGCGCAGCGCCTCCTCCACCCGCCGCGCCGTCTCGGCCCGGTCCACGCCGGCCACCGTGAGGGGCAGCGCCACGTTCTGCTGGACGGTCTTGGCCGAGAGCAGGTTGAAGTGCTGGAAGATCATGCCGATGCGGCGGCGCAGGGCCACGAGCCCGTCCGTGCCCAGCCCGGCGATCGGCTCGCCGTCGACCAGCACCCGGCCGGAGGTCGGATCCTCGAGCCGGTTGACCGTGCGCAGCAGGCTCGACTTGCCGGCCCCGGAGCGGCCGATGATGCCGAAGATCGCGCCCGCCGGGATGTCCAGGCTGATCCGATCGAGGGCGCGGACCTCGCCCGCGGCGGACCGGTAGGTCTTCGAGACCGCCTCGAACCGCACCGTACCGGGGGCCCGGCCGGGCAGGCGCGCCGGAGTTGCGGGTGCCTGAGTTGCGGGTGCTTGAGTTGCGGGTGCTTGAGTTGCGGGTGCTTGAGTTGCGAGTGCCTGGGCGGCGGTCCGATTCCGCGGTCCGGCCGCGAGCTGGCCGGCCGGGTCGCGCAGGCTGTCGAAGACGAGGCCGACCATCAGTTCTGCCACGCCAGCACGTACAGCTTGTCGCTGCCGGCGAAGGATGTGTGGATCTGCTGCTTCACGGCTTCAGAGTTCTGGAAGATCTGCACGAATGTTCGGATCGTCGGGTCGTCCTTGCGCGCCGCCTTGGTGACGAAGCTCACCGCGAAGAGCTTGTCCTCGATCCCGGAATAGATCAGGGCGCTGGTCGGATCGAAGGTGCCGGCAGCGACGATGAAGTGCGGGTAGCCCTGGGCGAGGTCGACATCGCCGGTGATGCGCGCGAGCTGCGGCCCCTCGACCTCGGTGAATCTCAGCTCTTTGGGGTTCTCGGTGATGTCGTCGAGGGTGCCGAGAAAACCGACGCCGTCCTTGAGCTTGATGAGGCCGGCCTTCTGAAGGAGCAGGAGGCCGCGCCCCTGATTGACCGGATCGTTGGCGATGGCGACCTTTCCGCCCGCCGGGATCTGGTCCAGGCTCTTATGCTGGCGGGAGAACAGCCCGATATTCTGCAGGATACCGAGCCCGACGATGTCGAACCGGTAGCCCTTCTGCTTCGCGGCGTTCTCCAGGAAGGGCCGATGCTGGAAGAAGTTCAGGTCGATGTCGCCGGCATCCAGCGCGACGTTGGGCGTGGTCCAGTCGCTGAACTCCACGACCTTGATGTCGAGGCCCTGCGCCTTGGCCTCCGGGATGACGGCGTTGACCGCGTCGCTGTAGGCGCCCGGCACGGTCCCGATCCTCAGGCTCTCGGCTTGGGCCGAGGCTGCGCCGAGGGCGAACCCCAGGGCGAACCCCAGGGCGGCGAGGAGACGCAGGACCGTCATCGGGTTGAACTCCGGAAGGCAGCGATAGGCACGGACCGATCTCCAAATCGCCGGGGTGGCAGATCTTCGGCTTTGCTTGACGTCCCAGGTATAGATCAGGTCGATCGGACCCAAATCCCAAAGATAGCTGGAATGCGACAGATTTAATCTCTGTTCGGCCACCCCTGGAAAACAGGGATGCTGCGCGGGTCGCGGGCCGGATTTGCGACCGAGCGCGACCCGGATCAGCCCCGGCGCTGCGCCGCCCCGCGTCCGAGGTCGTGGAGCGCCATCCCGGCGAGCATCGCGCCGACGAAGACCAGGACCGGCGCCGCGCCGGTGGAGAGTGCCGCCACGGCCGGCCCAGGACAGAAGCCCGAGAGCCCCCAGCCGATCCCGAACAGGGCGGCCCCGCCGACCAGCGGCCCGTCGATCCCGCTCTTGGTGGGCCAGTCGAACCGGGTCTCCAGCACCGGCCCGGACCGGCGCCGGCACAGGCGATAGCCGAGGCCCGAGATCGTGACGGCGCCGCCGAGGACGAAGATGAGGCTCGGATCCCAAGCGCCCGCCACGTCGAGGAAGCCGCGCACGCGCGCCGGATCGAGCATCCCCGACAGGGCGAGGCCGAGCCCGAAGATCAGCCCCGCGGCCAGGGCCGCGACGACGCGCAAGGCCGCGCTCACGCCAGCCCCCGCATGGCGGCGACCGTCAGCATGCCGGTGGCGAGGAAGACCAGGACCGCCACGATCGAGCGCGGCGAGAGCCGGGCGAGGCCGCAGACGCCGTGCCCGGAGGTGCAGCCGGAGCCGAGCCGCGTGCCGAAGCCCACGAGCAGCCCGGCCAGCCCCAGGACCGGCAGCCCCGCCGCGATCCGCATCGCCGGCCAGTGCCCCGCCAGCAGGGCGAAGAGCGGCGGCCCGAGGAGAAGGCCGATCAGGAAGGCGGCATCCGCGCGCCGGCGTTCGCCCGCCCGCGCGAGCCCGGCGACCAACCCGCTGATCCCGGCGATGCGGCCGTTCAGAAGCAGGAACAGCGCGGCCGACGTGCCGATCAGCAGGCCACCCGCCAGTGCGGGGAGAATGGTGCCCATGGACGGATCCGGAATCGCGATTCGCTCCGCCGCGGGCGCGGTCGGATGCGGCGTGGTAGCGCGCCCTCCGGGCCGGAACAAGCCTTGCGGGATCGGACCTCAACTGCAATTATTCAGCAATCGCAACGGTTTAGTGAAGATCATGCTCTTCCGTGAGCACTCCGCGAACGAAACCTTCTCCGCGTCCCTGGAAGCAGGGGAAGAGCCTTCACGAGAGGATCCGGCACCCCGCCGGCTCCGCCCGGACGCCTGGCCCGCCCTGGCCGTCGCACAGGGAGACGAGGTGGTGTTCGAGCGGCTCGACCTCGCCGAGATCCTGGGAATCTGGCGCCATGCCCGCGGCCGGGTGGTAGGCATCCATCGGCCCGGCGGCGGCGCCCCCACCGTGGACGTGAAATTCGAGGGCCACGACACGCTGGAGCGCTATCTGCCGGACCTGTTCCGCCGCGTGCATTGAGCCGGCTCCAGACATCGCTGTTCAACCGCAAGGTTCAACGGCAAGTCTCTGTCAGAGGGAAATCTCCGTCCGCGGCCAGTCTCTGCTCAAGTCTCTGCGCAAGTCTCTGCGCAAGTGCGGCCAGCTCTGTCCGCCCCACGGCCTTGTCGTTCTGAGGAGCGGCGAGATGTCGGCGTAGAAGACAGGAAGTGTCTGCTTTTCCGACACTTCCCAGGGACGGGTGCGTCTCCGGGGCATCGCTCACGAAAAAGTAGGCGCCTGCCCCCGTGCTCCATCCGCGAAGGCCGGAACCCGGCCGTGTCCGAAGCGTCGGGCCGGTCGCAACACCCGCGGCCGATCTCCGGCCGCGGGTGGTCGGGCCTGTCCGGGGGGTTGCGATGGCTCAGGGGAACCACAGATCGCGCAGCCACATGCGGCGCCCCTCGCGGCGTCTCCCGGATGCGCGCGCGCCCGGCACCGCGAGCGCGCGATGACCGGGCATCACAGCGTGTTCGCCTTCGCGCATATCGGCGACCTGCACCTGGAACGCCCGGGCGACCCGAATGCCCTCGATCTACAGGCGATCCTGGCCGAGGTCGCGGGCCTCCACAGGCACGGCCTCCTGGACTTCGCCTATCTGCCGGGCGACCTCGCCGAGGACGGCTGGGCGGCGCAGTACGCCCTCCTGCGCGACGTGCTCGACCGGCACCCGGACCTGCCGGTGCGCCTCATCGCCGGGGATCACGACCGCCAGCACGGCACGATGACGGATTTCGATGCCCTGTTCGCCGCGATCGCCGGCAGCCCCCGCGGCGGCGGGCACGCGGCGCTCCGGCACGACCTGCCCCGCCCGCGGGACCCGGCACCCGTCACGCAGACCTACTACGCCGAGACCGTCGCGGGGGTGCGCTGCCTGTTCCTCGACATGATCAGCGCCGGCTACGGCCAGAAGGGGTTCGGCCTCGATTTCCGGCTCGGCCCCTACCAGCTCGACTGGCTCGCCGACGAGCTGGCCCAGGCGGACGAACGGGGCCAGCCGAGCGCGGTCTTCACCCACACCTATCCGGACGACCTGCAGGTCCCCGAGGAGAAGGCGGAGCTCGCCGGCCTGATCCGCGGCCACGGCGTGCGCCTCGTCGAGATGGGCCACACCCACTACAACGAGCTCGCCCATGATGGCTGCACCCTCTACGCCTCGGCGCGCTCGGTCGGACAGAACGAGGACGGCTCGGTGGGCTACGCGGTGGCGGCGATCGACGGCGCCGTGACGAGCTGGCGCTTCAAGCCCCTCGACCGGGACCTGCCCTTCGTGATGATCACGAGCCCGGCCGACCGGCGCCTCGCCACCGCGCCCATCGACGCGCCCGACGGCACGATCTCGGTGCGGGCGCTCGTGCTGTCGGACCGGCCGCAGGCCGACTGGCGCTGCCACCTGCGCGTCGACGGCGGCCCGGCCCACCCGATGCGGCCCGATGGCCCCCGCACGGTCCATGCCCGGATCCCGTGGCGGGAGGGCATGCGCCGCCTCGCCGTCACGGTCGCGGACGGCTCCGGCAAGGACGACACCGAGGTGATCGAGCCCGTGGGCCCGAGCTTCGTGCCGCCCCCCGCCCATGACCGCCCCGGCAGCGACGCCCACCGGCTCGCCGCCTGGCCCGAGAAGGGCATTCGCGGCGATCAGCTCGGCCCCAACCGCAACGGCCGGCACTGGTAGCCCCCGGCCCCGAACCGCTCCACACCGCACCGCACGATTCGAACCCCCGATAGAGGACGACCGGACCCGATGGGCGCGCTGACGCTGACCCCCAACATCACGACCTGGGCGATCGCGGCCCTCGCGACGCTCGGCGTCATCCTGCGGCCGTTCTCATGGCCGGAGGCGATCTGGGCCGTGCTGGGCGCAGGCGCCCTCGTCGCCCTCGGGCTGCTCGCCCCGGCCACCGCCTGGGAGGGCGTGCTCAAGGGCACCGACGTCTACCTGTTCCTCGTCGGCATGATGCTGATGTCGGAGGTCGCCCGGAAGGAGGGCCTGTTCGACTGGCTGGCCTCGATCGCCGTGCGCGCCGCCAAGGGCTCGGCGGTGCGGCTGTTCACCCTGGTCTACCTAGTCGGCACCGTCGTCACCGTGTTCCTGTCGAACGACGCCTGCGCGGTGGTGCTGACGCCGGCCGTCTACGCCGCCACCAAGGCCGCCAAGGTGGAGAACCCCCTCCCCTACCTGTTCATCTGCGCCTTCATCGCCAACGCGGCGAGCTTCGTGCTGCCGATCTCGAACCCTGCCAACCTCGTGGTCTTCGCCGAGCACATGCCGCCGCTGATGCGCTGGCTCGCCCTGTTCGCGCTGCCCTCTCTGCTCGCCATCGCCACAACCTACGCGGTGCTGCGCCTGACCCAGGCGAAGACCCTGCGCGAGCAGAACGTGGCGACCGATGTGGAGGCGAAGGCACTCTCGCGCACCGGCCTCGTGGCGGGAATCGGCATCGTGGCGACCGGCGGCGTGCTGATCGCAGCCTCGGCGCTCGGCCTCGATCTCGGCCTGCCGACCTTCGTGGCGGGGCTCGCCACCACCCTGGTCGTGCTGCTCATCAAGCGCGGCGGCTTCGTCGAGGTCGCCAAGGACGTGTCGTGGAGCGTGCTGCCGCTGGTGGCCGGCCTGTTCGTGCTGGTGGAGGCCCTGGAGAAGACCGGGGTCCTCGCCATGCTGGCGAACCTGCTCAAGGGCTACGCCCACGCCGCACCGACCGAGACCGCCTGGGGCGCGGGGGCGCTCATCGCGGTGCTGTGCAACCTCGTGAACAACCTGCCGGCCGGCCTGATCGCGGGCGCCGCCGTCCACACCGCACAGGTGCAGGAGAAGGTGGCGGGCGCGATCCTGATCGGCGTCGATCTCGGCCCGAACCTGTCGGTGACGGGCTCGCTGGCGACCATCCTCTGGCTCACCGCCATCCGCCGCGAGGGCCAGGATGTCGGCGCCTGGACCTTCCTGAAGCTCGGCCTGCTCGTCATGCCGCCGGCCCTCGTGCTGGCGCTGGCCGGCCTGCTCCTCGTCTGATCCCGCTCCGCAAACCCAAGGTCCGCGCCCGTGACGGCTGCCCTCCTCTACCCCTTCATCCTGGTGGCCGGCGCGCTGCAGGCGATCGGCAACGCCATGAACGCGCAGCTGCGCGGCAAGCTGGTCAATCCGTGGCTCGCCGCGACCGTGTCGTTCCTGCCGATCGTCTTCGTGTTCACGACCCTGTTCTTCACCATGCCGACGCCGCTGCCGAGCCTCGACAGCTTGAGCAAAATGCCCTGGTACGCGCCGCTCGGGGGTGTCGCCGGCGCGGTGGCGGTGTTCGGCGGCCTCGCCTTCATCGACAAGGTCGGGGCCGGCCCGTTCAACGGCCTGACGCTCACCGCCAACATCCTCACCTCCCTGGCGATGGACGCGTTCGGCCTGTTCGGCCTGCAGGCCTCGGGCTTCAAGCCGATGGCCTGGCTCGGCGGCCTGCTGATGGCGGTGGGCGTGACCTTCATCGCGCGCTCGGGCGGCAAGAGCGACGGCGGCGAGAAGGGGGTCGGCGGCAAGCTGCTCTACCCGTTCATCCTCGTGGCGGGCGCCCTGATGGCGATCGGCGTGGTGTGGAACGCGCAGCTCCGCGGCGCCCTGGAGAATCCCTGGCTCGCCGCCGCGGTCTCCTTCATCCCGGTCGTGTTCGTGTTCGCCCTGGTGTTCCTGCTGCGCCCCTCGCCGCTGCCGAACCGGGAGGACATCGCGGGCGTGCGCTGGTGGATGCCGCTCGCCGGCATCACCGGGGCGGTGGCGGTGTTCGCCGGGCTGCTGTTCGTCGACAAGGTCGGGGCCGGGGCCTTCAACGGCCTCTTGATCACCGCCAACCTGATCACCTCGGTGGCCCTCGATCATTTCGGCTGGTTCGGCATGCGGCAGGTCAAGGCCGGCCCGCCGCGCCTGATCGGCGCCGCGCTGATGGTCGGCGGCATCGTCCTGATCTCCCTGTTCTGAACCGCGAGGGCGATGGTGACCCTCCCCGCCTGGCTCCTGCGCCGCGAGACCCTGCTCCTGGCCGGCGCCGCCCTGTTGGGCGCGGGCGGGGTGGCGGCGTGGGTCCTGCTCCAGGCGACGGTCCTCACCATCGCGGTCGCCCCCCGGGACGGCACCGAACCGGAGCTGATCAAGGCCTATGCCGACGCGCTCGACGCCGGCCACGAATCCGTCCGCCTGAAGATCCTCCCCTTCGACGACGTGCGCGAGAGCGCCGCCGCCCTGCAGGACGGGCGGGCCGACCTCGCGGTGGTGCGCCCCGACGTGCTCTTGCCCACCAACGGGCTGACCCTGGCGATCCTGCGCGACCAGGCCATGATGATCGCCTCGCCGGAGCAGGCCGGGATCGGGAGCTTCCCGAAACTCGCCGGCAAGCGCCTCGGCATCGCGGCCCACCGGGACGCCGACCTCTGGCTGCTGCGCAACATCCTCGGCTATTACGGCCTCACCCTGGAGGAGGCGGCCGGTCCCGCGCGGGATTCCACCGTCCTGCTGGTCCCGGTCGATCAGGAGGCTGTGGCCGGCGCCTTTCGCGAGAAGCGGATCGACGCCTTCGTCAGCATCATCGCGCCCTCGGCGCCGAAGGCTCTGGCCTTCGTGGCGGCCGTGCAGGGGATCGCCCGCGGCGGCAAGGTGGCGTTCGTTGCCGTCGAGGACGACGACGCGATCATCGAGCGCTTCCCGCGGCTCCAGGCGGTGACCATCCCGGGAGGCCTGTTCGGCGGCCGCCCGAAGCTGCCGGCCGACGACGTGAAGACCGTGGGCGCCTCCTACCGGCTGATGGCCCGGGCCTCCTTGAGCCGCGTGGTGGTGGCCGACGTGACCCAGCAGCTCTTCGAGAAGCGCACCGCCGCCGCGCAGGGGACGGTCGCCGCCGAGTACGTCCAGGCCCCGGCCTACGACACGACGGTGGCGGCCACCAGCGCGCGCATCCCGATCCATCCCGGCGCGATCGACTATTACGAGCGCGAGCAGCACGGCTTCATCGAGCGCTACGGCGACACGCTCTACCTCCTCGGCGCACTGGCGGGCGGTCTCGTCTCGCTGCTGGCCTGGATCCGGCAGCGGCTGGCGGGCCTGCGCCGGGAGCGGATCGACGAGATCATCGACCGGCTCCTGGAGATCGCCGGCCAGGCCCGGGCCTTGCGCGACCCGGCGGCGATCGAGGCGCTGACCGTCGAGGTCGACGCGCTCGCCATGGACGTGGTCCGCTACACGCGGGAGCGGGCGCCGGATCCGCCGGTCCTGTCGGCGGCCTCGGTCGCCATCGACACGGCCCGGGCCACCATCGCGGATTGCCGGACCCGGGCGGATGCCGCCGAGGCGCGGACCGGGCGCCCCGTCCGGCTCCACGGAGCGGCCGGTGTCTGAGACGACCTTCTGAGCGCGCGGCGCGTTGTTGGTTTCTGTGCCGCACAAGGCTCGACGAACCCTCTCCGCCGTCATTCCGGCTCGCCCACGGCGCCTCGGAATGACGGCACAGCCCGTCGATCCGTGAGGCACGACACCCTGGGACATCGACTCTCGCATGCGCACAGCCCTCGGCATGGTCGCCTCGGCATCCGATCAAACCGGCCTGGCCCCGGACGTCAGCCCTGACGCCGCCTCCGTGCGGTCGCGCGCCGCGGGACGGGTGCGGCGGACCCTGCGCTCGCGCACCGTGACGTGGATGACGGTGGGATTCGCCACGATCCTGGTGATGACCGCCATCGCGCTCGGCGCCTTCCTCTACCAGCAGCGCGGCATCGACGCCGTCCGCCACACGGTGGCGGTCGACGGGCGCCTCGCCCGGGTGCTGTCGGCGGTGCAGGACGCCGAGACCGGCCAGCGGGGCTACCTGCTCACGGGCGACGAGGCCTTCCTGCTGCCCTTCACCGAAGGCCGCCTGAATGTCGACCGCCAGCTCGACCTGCTGCGTGACCTCGTCCGGGACGACGCGAACCAGCGGGCCGAATGCGACATCCTGGCCAAGCTGATCCGCGAGAAGCTCGACGAGCTCGACGCCAGCCTCGCCCTGAGCCGCGAAGGCGACGCCGCGGCGGCGCGCGCCGCCGTGGCGAAGGGCCGGGGCAAGCCCGTGATGGACGCGATCCGCGACCTCGTGCGCCGCATGGAGGCGCACGAGGCGGACAGGATGGAGCGGCGCCAGGCGGAGGTCTCACGGATCGCCCTGGCGATCTGGATCCTGGTCGGCCTCCTCACCGTGCTGTTCCTGCTGTTCGCCATCTCGGGCCTTCGGGAAGCGACCCGGCGCAACCGGCTGTCGCGCTTCCTGCCGCAGGAGCTGGTGCTGCGGCTCGCCGACGACGACGGGAGCCTGAAGGCCGGACGTCGGCAGGAGGCCGCCATCGTGTTCGTCGACATGCGCGGCTCGACCGCCCTGGCCGAGAGCCTGGACCCGCACGCCCTCTCCCAGTTCCTGTCCGACTTCCGACGGCGGGTCACGCGGCTGGCCCGGCTGCGGGGCGGCGTGGTCGACAAGTTCATCGGCGACGGCGCCCTCGTGGTGTTCGGCCTCCCCGAGCCGGCGGCCGACGACGCGGCGCGGGCCGTGGCCTTCGCCCGCGACCTCGTCGCAATCATCGCCCGCTGGAGCGCCAGGGCCGCGCGGGCGGAACCCGTGCGCATCGGCGTCGGCGTCCACCACGGCGAGGTGTTCAGCGGGATCATCGGCGAAGATGCCCGCGACGAGGTCACGGTGCTGGGCGACACGGTCAACGTGGCGGCCCGGCTGGAGCAGGCGACGAAGAGCCATGGCGTGTCGATCCTGGCCTCCGAGTCGGCGCGCCGCGCCGCCGGGGAACCCGAGGCGGCCTGGCGGGAAGTCGACCGCGAGCCCCTGCGGGGCCGTCGGGAGCGGATGCCCTACTTCACGCCCGCCGACCCGGCGGCCGTCAGCGACCGGCGGAGCGCCTCCGGCCGACGCCCCCCATGGAACGCCGCTCCGAGCAGAGATGCCGCGCCACAGGGCCCCCAGGTCGAGGCTTGAGAAGAAGATGTTCGCAGCACAGGTCGGATAGAGAACAAGAGTCTCCCCCAGGTTGGAAATTCGAAAGCCGCATCCATTGCGGTGGGATGCCCTGGACGCGACATTCAGCACCATGCGCACGCAGTCCGAAATCCGGCCGACAGCCTTCGATCCGTTCGGCGAGCCCGTCACGGACGGCGTCGCGCGCGCCTGTCCGGAAGTCTCCGGTGACCGGACGGCCCGGCGTATCGGTGGGGCGGTGTTCTGGACGCTCGCCCTGGTGATCCTGGCCGGGCGCATCTACGCCTACGACATGCCGGCGGTGCAGACCGTCGCCGCACAGGCGGCGCAGGTGCTCGCCCTCCGTTGAGGGCCCTCCCACACGCTTAGGCGGCCCTCTGTCTTAGGCGCTTTCTGTCGGGCGGCAGCCGGGACGCTCCGTGAAACGTCTGCGCCGACCGTCACCTTGAGAGGCTGACGCGCAAGCGCGTCCAGCGCCGCGCTGCCGAGTTGCCCGGTTCGCAGGGCCTCCGCCACCCCGACCCGCGTTGCGTCGAGATCCGCGGGCCGGGGATGGCCGCACGGTCCGCTCGAAACGTTCGGGTCTTCGTCCTCGCGCAAAGACGTTCAGGCCGGCCCTCACCGCCGCCGGACGCGCGGCCGATCGGGCAGGAAATCCGGATCGGTCAGCGCGGCCGCCACCACCGCGAGCAGGCCGAGATGCAGGCAAGCCGCGGCGAGGGCGGGGGCGTGGAGCGTCCCGAGCGCCAGCGCCCCGGCCGCCATGGCCGGCGGGCCGGCCACGTAGATCGCCGTCCGCCACGGTCCGGCGGGCCGGGCGAGGCGCCAGAAGCAGGCGGCGACCGCCGCGAGCGCCAGCCCGCCCTTGATCGCCGCCATGAAGCGGATCACCCGCGCGAGATCGGCCTCGACGGGGACGGCCGGCGCCCGCACGGCCACGGCGGCGGTGCCGAGCAGGGCAGCGGCCGTCAGCAGGACGAGGGCGAGGCGCGCCGGCCCGATCCGACGGGCTGCGCGGGCGGGTGGCGCTGCGGCGATGGGATTCACGTCCGTCCACATGGATTCCTCCTGTCGATGCGAGGCCAGCCGTCCTTGCGCGCGGAGCGAGGCAATCCAGGCGGCGCCGCACCCGCCGTTGTCGCGCTGCCCTGGGTTGCCTCGCTCCGCTCGCAACGACGCGGCGGATCTCAGCGCAGCCGCTGCTGCGCCTTCTCGGCTTCGGTCGGCGGGCGTGCCCGGTCGGCTCCCTCGGCGGCGGGTGTGGCGGCGGGCGCATCCGGATAGGCGACGTTCGGGGTCTGGCCGGTGCTGCCGACCGTGCTGTTGTCCGTCCCGGGAGTCGCCGCCGCGTCCGGCGGCAGCGCGTCACCGGGGCGGGACTGGGCAAGGGCGGCGCCCGGGAGGGTCGCCGCCAGGAGAAGGGCCATCGGCCAGGATCTGAGGCGGCGCACGCTCTGGCTCATGATGCCCCTCAGATCTCGCCGCGGGCCATCATCCCGGTCATCGCGTCGGCCTGCCGGATCGCCAGGGCCACGATGGTCAGGGTCGGGTTGCAGGCCGCGCTCGTGGTGAACTGGCTGCCGTCCGAGACGAACAGGTTCTTCACGTCGTGGGTCTGCCCGTAGGCGTTGACCACGCCGTCCTGCGCCTTGGCGCTCATCCGGTTGGTGCCGAGATTGTGCGTGCTCGGATAGGGCGGAGTCGGGAAGGTCTTGGTCGCCCCCACCGCCTCGTAGATCGCCGCCCCCTGGCGGAAGGCGTGGGCGCGCATCGCCGTGTCGTTGGGGTGATCGTCGTAATGGACGCTCGCCACCGGCATGCCCTGCGCGTCCTTGACGGTCGGGTCGAGGGTGATGCGGTTCTGGGCCTGGGGCAGGTCCTCGCCGACGATCCACATCCCGGCGAGGTTGGCGTAGCCGTCCATCACCGAGGTGAAGCCGCGGCCCCAGGCACCGGGATTGAGGAAGGCCGCCATGAAGGGCACGCCGAGCGAGAGCGTCTCCAGCTCGTAGCCCCCCGCGAAACCCCGGGACGGGTCGTGGCGCGCCTCGTCGCGGACGATGCCCGCCATGGTGGTACCCCGGTACATGTGCACCGGCCGCTCGAACATGCCGTAGACCGTGCCGGTGGTGTGGCGCATGTAGTTGCGGCCGACTTGGCCCGACGAGTTCGCGAGCCCATCCGGGAACAGCGACGAGGCCGAGTTGAGCAGGAGCCGCGGGCTCTCGATCGAGTTGCCCGCCACCGCCACGATCCGGGCCTTCTGGCGCTGCATCGCGCCGGCCGCATCGGCATAGACCACGCCCGTGACCTTGCCGGCCGCGTCGTGCTCGATCTTGACCACCATGGATTTCGGGCGGACCTCCAGGTAGCCGGTCTCCTCGCCCTTCGGGATCTCGGTGTAGAGGGTCGACCACTTCGCCCCCGATTTGCAGCCCTGGAAGCAGAAGCCGATCTGCATGCACGAGGAGCGGTTGTCCCGGGGCACGCTGTTGATCGCCATGCGGCCCGTGTGCACCTCCTTGTAGCCGATCTTGGTGGCCCCGGCCTGCAGCACCTTGAAGTTGTTGTTGCCCGGCAGGCCCGGCAGGCCGTTGGTGCGGGTGACGCCCATCTTCTCCTCGGCCCGGGCGTACCAGGGCTCCAGCTCGGCCAGCGTCACCGGCCAGTCGAGGAGGTTGGCGCCCGGGATGGCGCCGTAATGGTCGCGGGTGCGGAACTCGTGATCCTCGAACCGCAGGGAGGCCCCGGCCCAGTGGGTCGTGGTGCCGCCCACCGCCTTGACGATCCAGGCCGGCAGGTTGGGGAAGTCGCGGGCCACCCGCCAGTCGCCCGAGGTGGTGCGCGCGTCCTTCCAGGCGAGCTGGGCGAAGCTCTCCCACTCGTCGTTGATGAAGTCGGCGATCTCGTAGCGGTCGCCGGCCTCCAGGATCACGGTTCTGATGCCGCGCTGGGCCAGCTCGTTGCCGAGCGTCCCGCCGCCGGCCCCCGAGCCGACGATGACGACGACGGAATCGTCGGTGAGGTCGAAGCGTGCCATGCCGTTCCCCCTCAGACCTTGCCGACCCAGTCGATGTCGTTGAACCCGCGCTCCAGGTAGCCGCCGTGCTCCGCCGAGGAGCCCTCGTAGCCGAGCTTCCGCCACAGCGGCTTCTGGTTGTAGAGCGAGACCACGAGATCGGCGCGGATCTTCTTGAAGAAGTCGCCCGTCTCGATGCCCCGGAGCAGGGGCACCCGGTCGTCCTCCCAGCCGACATCCAGGTACGGCTTGCCGTGCTTGGCCTGTGCGGCGGCGTCGAGGCCGGCGACGCCCTGTTCGAGGAGCGTGCGCGTGTCGCCATCCCCGGCGGCCTTGGCATCCCAGGGCAGGATCGCGGTCCGGTAATACTGGTCGGAGAGCTGGTCGTGGGGGTAGATGTCCCGCGCCATCAGCACCAGGGTCTTGAGGCTGTGGGGCGTCAGCGCCTGCGCGCCCTCCGCCCAGGCGTCGGAGGCGGCCCCGGAGGCCAGGGCCGCAACGGGCGCGGCGCTGGCCGCCCCTCTGAGAAAGCTCCGCCGGTCGACCGGCGTGCGCCTGTCTACGAGCCTCATCGTTCCTCCCGCACGGACTTTGCCGCGTCTCGGCCCCTTCGACCGGGGCCGTCTCGATTTTGAACGATTAAAGCGTGTGCTTCAGCGGCTGTCCACCGGAACACCCGGCGCCCGAATGCCGCGATGACAGTGCGATCCGGATGTTTGCCTCTGATTGACCGATAAAATACAATATCCAGCGGAAATCACGTCCGGTCCGACGGCCAAGTCTCGCGAGACGATTGCTAGAATCCGCCGTTACCGAGGTGAGGTTTTTTGGGGCTGCCATGACCGCCCTGGGCGCCGGGGCCTGGTGACCCGACATTCCGGGCTCGCCTCCGGCGTCCCGGAATGTCGGCGCGGGTGACGTACGACGTCCCCCTACCGAAGACAGCCCATCCCGCGATCCGCAGTCATGGCCCTGCTCCATGCCGTCCGCTGCGCGTGAGCCCGAGTGACGATCCCGGGTCATCCTCTCATTTCCGCGAGGCTCCGCCCGGCGGCGGGATGGACAGGGTGGCATCCGGTATGGCGCATTCGCGCCAACGCCGGGCCTCAGCATCGGCGAAGGGACGGATACGCCAATGAAGACGACGCGCCGCGTTTTCTTGACCGGTGCCGCATCCGCGGTCGCGGGCGGCCTGGCGCCGGGGGTGATCCGCTCGGCCTGCGCGCAGGGCGCCGGATCGACGGTTCGGATCGGCATGGTTTTGCCGGTCACAGGCCCCGGCGCCGACGCTGGGCGCTACGCCCTGAACGGTGCCAAGATCGCCCTGGAGGCGGTGAACAAGGCCGGCGGCGTGCTGGGCAAGCCGCTCGAACTCGTCGAGGACGACCAGACCACCAATCCCGGCGCGGTCTTCGCCTTCTCCAAGCTCGCCTCGCAGAGCGACCTCGTCGGCTTTCTGGGCTCGATCCGCTCCACGCAGAACCACGCGATGGCGCCGGACATCCTCAAGACCGGTAAGCCCGTGTGCTTCGGCGGCACAGACCCGGTGCTGACCCAACTCGGCAACCCGTGGCTGTTCCGCTTCCGGCCGAACGACAGCTATTCGGGCCGGGTGATCGCCGAGCACGGCGTCACCGGGCTCGGCAAGAAGAAGTGGGCGATCATCCACTCCACCGACGCCTTCGGCACCAGCGGCGCCAAGGCGCTGACCGAGAGCTTGGCCAAGGGCGGCGCCACGGTCGCCCTCGACCAGGGCTATGCCAACCAGAGCCAGGACTTCACGCCGGTGGTGCTGGCGATCAAGCAGTCGGGCGCCGACATCCTCGGCTCGTATTTCACCTTCGAGAACGATCTCGGCATCTTTGCGCGGCAGCTGCGCCAGCTCGGCGTCACCGCGCCCTGGGTCGGCTCCCCGTCGATCACCAACGTGACCGCCCTGAAGCTCGCCGGGCCCTCGCTCTACGGCACCTACGGGGTGGCCGACTACGCGGAGGAAGCGAGCGACGCCGCCCGGGCTTACGGCAAGGCCTACCGGGCGGCGATGAAGATCGCGCCCGACAACCAGTCCTCCTGGACCTACGACGCCATCAACGTGCTGGCCAAGGCCATCAACAAGGCCGGCAAGACCGACCCCGGCGCGATCCGCGAGGCCATCCTGGCGGTGCGCGGCCACGAGGGCGCCGAGGGCACCTACAATTTCGACCAGAACGGCGACGGCCTGCACGGCTACAACATCGTGCGCAACGACAAGGGCAACATCGTCTTCGACAAGCGGATCGACTTCTACAAGGGGTGAGGTGCAAGCGTGGCCTTCGCCGACGCATCCTCCCTCCCACGCAGAGCTACCGGATTCACACGTCTCGGCTTGGCACGAACACTTAAAAAAGGGAGCCCTTCCCCTCCCCCTTGCGGGGAGGGGCCAGGGGGGGTGGTTCAGGATGAGGCGCAGCGGTGCCTTCTGCACCACCCCCACCTCCGACTTCTCCCCACGAGGGGGAGGAGAGCGCCCTGACCCGGATGCGTGAACGGCATAAACCGCCCGCGATCGGGCACGGCTTCAGGACCATCGGACCCATCGCCGACGGAAACATGAGAGTGCCGACCGCATGGACCTGATCCTGCAGCTTTTCTTCACCGGCATCGGCATCGGCGCGGTCTACGCGCTCGTGGCGCTCGGCTTCGTGCTGATCTTCCGCGCCACCAATGTGGTGAATTTCGCCCAAGGCGAGTTCTCGATGGTGGCCGCCTATCTCATGGTGGTGTTCGCGGTCGATCTGGGCTGGCCCTACTGGCTGTCGCTCCTCCTCACCCTCGGCGGGATGGCGCTGCTCGGCGCCCTGTTCAACCTGGGCGTCTATTATCCCCTGCGCCACCGCAGCTACCTGCCGGTGATCATCTCTACCATCGGCGCCTCGATCTTCCTGGCCAACACGACGCTCGCCCTCTACGGGCCGCAGCCGCAGGTGCTCCCGCCCGTCTTCGAGACGCCGGGCATCCAGCTCGGGCCGGTCTTCCTCGACAGCCAGTACCTGCTGATCATCGCCGTCACGGCGGCTCTGGTGGCGTTCCAGTACTGGTTCTTCGAGCACACGCTGGTGGACAAGAAATTGCAGGCGACCTCGCAGGACAAGGAGATGGCCTCGCTGCTCGGCATCCCGGTGGCCGGGATGATCATGCTGACCTTCGTGTACAGCGCGGTGCTTGGGGGCCTCGCAGGCATCCTGGTGGCGCCGATCCTGTTCGTTTCGATCCAGATGGGATCGACGATCGCACTTAAAGCCTTCGCCGCCACCATCATCGGCGGATTCGGCGACGTCACCGGGGCGATCATCGGTGGCCTTGCGCTCGGCATCATCGAGACCTTCGGCGCCGCCTATATATCGGTGCCATATAAGGACGGCTTTGCCTTTCTGGTCCTGGTCGCCTTCCTGGTATTCCGTCCGCAGGGCATCTTCGGCGAACGCGTGGCGGAGAAGGCATGAGCGGCACTCCCTCCCCGGTCGCGGGCCCGGCCGCAGCGGCGCCGGCGCCCGTCCCTGTGGCGCGCCGCCGGCTGCCCCTCGGCAGCCTCGCCTACGCGGTCCTGGCGGCCGGCCTCGTGGCGCTCGCCGCCACGACGCCGCTCAACGGCTACGCCCTCAACATCCTGATGCAGGCGACGACCTTCGCCATCGCGGTGTTCGGACTGTCGGTCGTGCTCGGGCTGTGCGGTCAGATCAATCTGGCGCAGGCGGCGTTCTTCGGCTTCGGCGCCTATGTGGTCGGACTCGGAACGGTCGATGGCGGCCTGAACTTCTGGATCTGCCTCGTCGTCGGCCTCGGACTCGCGGTGGTGCTCGGCGCGGCGCTCGGCGCCTCGACCCTGCGGCTCGGCGGCCACTACCTCGCCATGGTGACGATCTCCTTCCAGCAGATCCTGACGCTCGTGCTCACCAACTGGATCCCCGTCACGCACGGGCCGGACGGTGTGCCCAATATCCGCCGGCCGGTCCTGTTCGCGGAGGGGCAGAGCTACCTTGCCCTGTGCGTGCTGGTGCTGGCGATCGTCGGCTGGCTGGTCTGGCACCTGCCGCGGACCCGGCTCGGGCGCGCCATGCAGGCGGTGCGCGACAACGAACTCGCGGCCGGGGTCTGCGGCATCGACGTGTACCGCACCAAGGTCGCCGCCTTCGCCCTCGGCGCCCTGCTCGCGGGCCTCGGCGGTGGGCTGTTCGCCGGCAGCTTCACCTATATCAGCCCGGACCAATTCGCCTTTTCCGACTCCATCGTGTTTCTGACGATGGCGCTGCTCGGCGGCGTCGGCTCGCCGGTGGGCGCGGTGATCGGCACGGCGCTGCTGATCCTGATCCCGGAATGGCTGCGCTTCCTCAAGGAGATCCCGGGGCTCTACCTCGCGATCTACGGGCTCGCGGTGATCCTGATCGTGGTGTTCATGCCGGACGGGATCTGGGGCTTCCTGGGCGACCAGGTCCGGCGCCTGCGCCGGGCCCGCCCGGCCCCTCTGCCCGCCGCCGAGCTGACCCTGAGCCAGGGCGAGGCCTCCGCCGCACCGATGCTGGAGGTGTCGGACCTCGCCAAGCATTTCGGTGGCCTGAAGGCCGTGGACGCGGTGAGCTTCACGGTGGCGCGGGGCGGCATCCACGCGCTGATCGGCCCCAACGGCTCGGGCAAGACCACGACGCTGAACGTGCTCTCCGGCCTCTACAGCCCCACGGGGGGTACCGTGCGGCTCGCCGGGCAGGACGTCACGCGCCTGCCGCCGCATCAGCGTGCGGCCGCCGGCATCGCGCGCACCTTCCAGAACATCCGCCTGTTCCGCTCGATGACCGCGCTCGAAAACGTCGAGATCGGCGCCGAGCGGCCCAACAACCCGCTGGGTGCGAGCGACCGGGCGAGCCTGGAGGCCCGCGCCCGGGCGGCCCTGGCCTTCGTGGGGCTGGAGGGGCGGGCGGAGGAGCCGATCTCGAGCTTTTCCTACGGCCATCAGCGGCTGATCGAGATCGCGCGCGCGCTCGCCGGCAACCCCGTGCTGCTGCTCCTCGACGAGCCCGCCGCGGGGCTCAATTCCACCGAGAAGAACGCCTTGACCGTGCTCCTGCGCCGGATGGCCGCCAAGGGCCTGACCATCCTGATCATCGACCACGACATGACCCTCGTGAGCGCGTCGCCGACCGCATCACCGTGCTGAACTTCGGCCGCCGCATCGCCGACGGCGTCACCGCGACCGTGCTGCGCGAGCCCGCGGTGATCCAGGCCTATCTCGGCGAGGACGCCTCGGCGGGCCCGGGGGCCGGCCTCAAGACCGACCTCGCTCCGGTGTGACCCGCGATGACGTTGCTTCCGACGCCGCTTCTCGAGATCCGCGACCTCGTCGTCCGCTACGGGGAGATCGAGGCCGTGCGCGGGCTGTCCTTCTCCGTCGCCGCCGGCGAGGTGGTGGCGCTGCTCGGCCCCAACGGCGCCGGCAAGTCGACGACGTTGAAGGCGATCTCGGGGCTGGTGCGGCCCGCCGCGGGCACGATCCTGCTGGAGGGCAAGCCCCTGGAGGGCCTCAAGCCCGAGGCGATCGTGCGCCTCGGGGTGAGCCATGTGCCGGAGGGGCGGCGGGTGTTTCCGGGCCTGACGGTGCGAGAAAACATCCTGCTCGGGGCGTCGAACCGCTCCGGCCTGTCCAAGCGGGTCCTGCGCGACGAGGTCGAGGCGATGTTCGACCTGTTCCCGGACATCCGCCGGTTCGGCGACGCCCTGGGCTGGACGCTGTCGGGGGGCCAGCTCCAGATGGTGGCGCTGGCCCGCGGCCTGATGGCCAAGCCCCGCATCCTGCTGCTCGACGAGCCCTCGCTCGGGCTGGCGCCGCTGATCGTCCAGGCGGTGTTCGCGATCATCGCCGAGGTGCGCCGCCGGGGCACCGCGGTGCTGCTGGTCGAGCAGAACGCCCACATGGCGCTGTCGGTGGCCGATCGCGGCTACGTGCTGGAGACCGGGCGGCTGGTGCTCTCGGGCGATCCCGAGTCGCTCTGGGCGAACGACGAGATCCGGTCGGCCTATCTCGGCGGCCGCGCCAAGGCGGAAGCGCTGGCGGCGGGGTGAGACCGCGTCCGATCAATCGCTTCGGCACCACCGTCTTTGCGAGCGTAAGCGAAGCAATCCAGTGGCGCCACACCTGTCGAGGGCGCGCTTCCCTGGGTCGCTTCGCTTACGCTCGCGATGACGGGTTCGTCCGTGCAGGATGCGCTCCGGCGACGGCGTTACGCTCGCAAAGACGGCGGCTCAGTCGAGGGCGTAGCCGAGGAGCCCCTCGGTCGCCTGCCCCTCGCATTGCGCATCGGTCGATACGAAGTGATCCCGGCCGCCGGCCAGGCAGCGGAAGATCGGATGGCTGCCCGGGTGCGGCGCCTCGTAGAGGTAGCCGGTCTGCCCCAGCGGGGTCCGACCCTCGCAGTTCGGGTCGCGGCTGAGGAAATGGTCGGTGCCGGCCACGCAGCTCAGGAGCCTGGCGGTGCCGGGCCGGGGCAGCAGGAACAGCGCGCCGAGGGTCGCTTCGACGGTGTAGTCCGGGCCCACGTAGCCCGTCGTGACCCAGTGGCCGGCCGGCCCGACAGCCCGCTTCAGGGGCGCGCGGTCGGAGGCCGGGTCGAGCGTCGCGATCGCGATGCGCCACGTGCCGGGATACGGGTCGCCCCCTGAGAAGAACACCGTGACGGCGGGCAGGAACGGCGTGAGGCTGCCGCTTGCGTCGCGCTGAAAGCCGGGGCTGTGGTTGAGGTAGAACCCCGTCACGTCGCTGTTCAGGAAGCCGACCGGGGTCCAGGTCGCGGGCGTGCCGCTCAGCAGGGTCTTCAGCGGCATCCGATAGAGACCCATCTGGAAGGTCTCGCGGTCGGGGTTGCGGGCCGGATCCTTGCAGGCGACCTGCTGGCAATTGCGCCCGGGCAGGCCGGTGATCACGTAGACGTCGCCCGAGGTCGGGTCGTAGCCGAAATCGGAATTCGGGTTGATGGTCGCGCCGTCGCCGGTCCGGTTGGGGACCCGGATCGGCGGCTCGAAATGCACCGCGTCCGCCGTGCGGCGCAGGTAGAGGTCGCCGAACCCCGCGACCCCCTGCGGGCCGGTCAGGTCGGTGGTGAACACGAGAAGGCTGGAGCGCCCGTCGAGGTTGACGGTCGCGGGCTGCCCGGCGCCGTACGTGCCCTGGGCCACCGCCGGGTTGAGCGGGGCGATCACCGGGTTCGGGATAGTCGACCCAGGTCACCTTGTCGTTGGAGAAGGCCAGGCCGGTCTGATTGTTGTGGCCCGGCAGGTTGTCCGACCCCGAATAGTACATCGCGTAGGCGTAGGTCCGGCCGTCCGCGGGGTTGCGGAAGGCGCCCTTGATCACGCTCGGATCGCAGACATACTGTCGGTTCCAGGATCCGGGCGTAGGCTGGAATACGATCCGGGCCGGCGAGAACCCGGCCTGCGGATCGTATGTGCGGTGGAAGATCACGTCGGTCTTGCCCTGCCCGCACCACCAGATGTCGGTGGTCCCGTTCTCGGTGATGAGGCTCGGGGCGTAGTTGTACCCGCTCGGATTCGCCTCGTTGACGAACAGGGCCTGCGCCTCCGGCCCCTGCCAGCCGGCCTGCGCCGTCCCCGCGCAGACGAGCGCCGTGAAGAGAATGGCGAGGCGCAGTGCGGATGTCATGGTCGGCTCTCGTTTACGGCTTCGGTTCATCGCGGCACCCGTCTTTGCGAGCGGAGCGAAGCAATCCAGGGCGACGCTTCCAAGTTGGCGATCACCCCCCGGTGGGCGGGGTTGGCTATTCGGAGCCCTCCGCACCCTCCCTCCCCCCTCTGCGGGGGAGGGAGAGAAGCGGCGATGTTTTGATGTCACCTGAAATCCAATCAGCCCGCCGCGCCACCCCATTCCTGCCGGAACAGACTCTCCATCTCCCGCCGGACGCGGATCGCCTCCTGGCCGGCGTCGAAGGCGACGTCGCTCCAGCGCACCGCCCGGCCGGCGGGCACGTCGTTCTTGAGCACGAGGTTGTGGGCGAGGCCGATCGGCAGGGCGTCCTGCGCCAGGGAGTCCGCCGTCGGCATCAGCTTGCCGTAGACGGTGAAGCCGCCCTCGCCGTCGAGCCGCTCGCCCGCCCGGAGGGCGCGCTTGGCGGTGGCCACCACATCGCCGCGCCAGTCACCGGTGGCGCCCGTGGCCTCGCCGCGGACCGCGATGGAGGCCACCGAGATCCCCAGTTCCAGCCCGATCAGGTGATAGGGCTTGTAGGTGGCCGCGAAACGGCCGGTGTCGTCGGTCTTCAGGCCGTACTGGGCGAAGCAGTCGCGGACGTAAGGACTCGGCGCCTCGAACACCGCGTAGACGCCCCAGCGCAGGTCCCGGAAGACCGGCCGCCCGTCCCGCTCCAGCGAGGAGACCACCTCCACCGTGCCGCGCTCGGTGAGGCAGCCGCCATCCGCCACCGGGCGCAGGACGCTCGGCAGGTCGTCGACCCCGCAGGGCGGGAAGGCGAGGCCGTCGCGCGGGGGAGTGAGCCCGCAGGCATTGGCGACCGCGGCCATCTCCAGCGCCGACTTGGTGCCGTCGAGGAAGGAGTTGAACATCTGCGGGTTGAAATCGCCCCCCGCGACTTGGCTCTCGCTGAAGCCATAATGGCCCCAGACCGTGTCGGGCGTGGAGGCGTGGTAGGCGGGCAGGTACTTGGTGCCCTTGCCGGCGCAGATCACCTCCAGCCCGATGGTGCGGGCCCAGTCGACCAGCTCGGCGATCAGCGCCGGCTGGTCGCCCGAGGCCATGGAGTAGATCACCCCGGCCTCCGCGGCCCTGCGGGCGAGCAGGGGACCGGCGAGCACGTCGGCCTCGACGTTGACCATCACGATGTGCTTGCCCGCCGCGCAGGCCTTGAGCGCGTGGTGGATGCCGGCCGCCGGGCTGCCGGTGGCATCGATCACGATGTCCACGAAGGGGCTCGCGATCATCGCGTCGGCATCCTCAGTGACGAAGGTGGTGCCGGCGGCGGCCGCCGCCTCCATCCCGCGCGCCGCGAAGCGGGCCTCGTCCCAGCCCACCCGCAGCAGCGATTGGCGCGCCCGGTCCGGCGACAGGTCGGCCACGGCGATCAGGTGGATCCCCGGGGTGCGCGGCGCCTGAGACAGGTACATCGAGCCGAACTTGCCGGCGCCGATCAGGCCCACCCGGACGGGCCGGCCCTCCTGCGCGCGCTGCTGCAGCTTGGCGAACAGGGACATGGGGCGTTCTCCCTGGACGGCCCACGGTCGGGGTCGGGCTCCGCCGGGTTCGCCTTTGCTTGAAGACGGACCTAGCACTGGAAGGTGCAGACGCCCACGCAAAGGACCGCGACGGCGGAGACCAAAGCGTGTCGCGATGGCCCCTTCGCCATCCCGGGGCCGCGCAGCGGAGCCCGGGATCCAGACCCGCCGACGTGCCAAAACCCTGCGCCGACAGCGGATCGGGGTTGCCCGCCTCCGGCGTGCCCCTTCGGCTCCGGGCTTGCCTGCGGCGCTCCTGAACGACGGCGTGAGATCCGGGGCCTGTCGCCGAAGCGATCTCGCCCCGCGACGGTGCGCGCGTCAGGCGGATATCCCCTGCCCCGCCCGGCTCGCCGCCTCGACGTCGAGCAGCCAGCGGCGGAAGGCCTGGATCTTCGCCAGCGCCCCATCCCGCTCTCGGTAGCAGATGAAGTGGAGGTCGCGGGTCAGGCTCCCGACCCGGCCAGCACCGAGGCGCACGAGCTGCCCGGCGCCGAGCTCGTCCCGGGCGAACCGCAGGGTCTCCAGCGCGACCCCGAGCCCCTGCACCGCCGCCGAGATCACCAGCGAGCCCCGGTCGAACGCCGCCCCCGCCGTTCCGTCCGGCACGGGCAGGCCGTTGCGGGCGAACCAGTCCGGCCACCGCACCGGGCTGAAGGAGGAGTCGAGCCGCGTGACGCGCTCCATCGTCCCGGGCCCGAGCGGCCCGACCGCCCGGGCGAGGTCCGGTGTGCACAGGGCGGCGATCTCCTCCGGCCCGAGGGATTCCACGGTCAGGCCCGCTCCGCGCGGGGGCCGGCCGTAGGCGATCAGGATGTCGATTTCCGCCTGCCGGCCGAGATCCACCGGGTCGGCGCTGGTCGACAGGCGGATGGCGATCCCGGGATGCGCCGCCACGAAGGCGGGCAGCCGCGGCCCGAGCCATTTGGCGGCGAAGCTCGGCGTGCAGTGGACGGCGAGCGACGCCGACTGGGATGCGGGCGGCGGCGGGCTCAGTTCGGCGCAGACCGCCTCGATGGCGTCGAAGGCATCCGTCAACCCAGCGAGCAGGCGCGCGCCGTCGGCCGTGAGCGTCGCCTGCCGGTTCGCCCGCCGGAACAGGGGCCGCCCGAACCAGCGCTCCAGCGCCCGGATCTGGTGGCTCACCGCCGAGGGTGTGAGGTTCAGCTCCGCGCTCGCCCGGGCGAAGCTGCCGAGCCGAGCCGCTGCCTCGAAGGCCCGCAGGGCGGGGAAGCTCGGGATGCGGCGCATGCGTCAATCCATGAATTTGATTCACGAAGAGAGTGAAAAATCGTCGTTTGTCAACGAATCGAGGCAGCAGGATAGTGCCGGCCACGCGCGATCGGTCGCCGCGCGACCGCCGCCTCCGACGAAAGGACACGCCATGCTCGACGATCATGCCCACGACACAGCCGTCCTGGATCTGCCTGCCGACGATGCCGGCCGCAGGCGGACCTCGATCTACCAGCCCGAGCAGGCCGGCCTGATCTTCCCGGAGATCCCTGAATTCGCCAACCACGCCGAGGCGCGCGACTACCGCAAGAAGCACCTCGTGGCCGCCTGCCGCGCCTTCGCGATGCACGGCTTCGATTACGGCTTCGCCGGACACCTGACGATCCGCGATCCGGAGCGTCCGGAGCTGTACTGGACCAACCCGATGTGCGTGCACTTCTCGCAGGTGCGGATGTCGAACCTGATCCTGGCCGACCACAAGGGCCGGGTGGTCGAGGGGCGCCACGCGATCAACCGGGCGGGCTTCGTGCTGCACGCCGCCGTCCACGAGGAGTACCCCGAGGTGATGGCGATGTGCCACGCGCACACCACCTACGGCACCGCGTGGTGCGCCACCGGCCGGCCGCTCGACATGATCAGCCAGGATGCCGCGGCCTTCTACAACAGCCACGCGGTGATCGGCGCCTCGGCGGGCGCCGTGGCGGTGGAGAAGGAGAGCGGCCTCTCGGTCGCCCAGCAGATCGGCCGCAACCGCGGCGTGCTGCACCAGAACCACGGCCTGCTGACCTGCTCGCAGCACAGCATCGACGACGCGGCCTTCTGGTTCATCGCCCTGGAGCGGGCCTGCCAGCAGCAGCTCCTGGTGGAGTCGACCGGCATCAAGCCGCAGCTCCTCTCGGAGAAGACCGCCCGCTACAGCCGCGAGCACGTGGGCAGCGACTATATCGGCTGGCTGCACTTCCAGACGCTCTACAGCCACATCGCCGAGACCCAGCCCGACATGTTCGCCTGAGGCTTCGGTCAGGTCGCGGGGCCGGCCGCGGGGCTGGCCCTTTTGCCTGGATCGGTCCCGGCCCGGGACGCCACCTGTCACCGGGATGCGACAGCCCCGGCGGATCGCCCGGGAAGGAGCCGGGAAAGGGCCGGAACGCCCCCGTTCGGTCACGATTCGGGAGCGTTCCTTTCGGTGCCCACCGTCGATCCGGCTTGCGTCATGCTCGCGTTTCCCTACGCCCTTCTTCTCCGGCACCGCGAGGGTGCCGCCGTCCTCGTCTCGTCCGCCCTGTTCCTGATCGGCGCCCTGCCGCTGCTCTGGGCGATCGGCTGAGCCGCGCGGGGTCGCGCCGCCGCCCGGTCGTCGCGCCGCGTTCGGCGTCGGCGGGGCGGCGAGCCGGCCTCAATCCACCCCGCAGGCGAGGAGATCGCGCCTGCGCTGCTCGGCATTCTCGCGGGCTTCCTCCTGCCAGCTCTCCTCGGGCGGGGTCACCTCGACCTTGTCGGGCCTCCCGGTCGAGAGATGCAGGCTGCGCGGGTCGCCGGAGAGCGATCCCGTCGTCTCGGGGGCGGAGCCGCATTCCCGATCCGGTCGGTCGACCTGAGCCAGGGCGGGACCGGCACAGACGAGCATGGCCGACGTGAACGCGATGAGTTTTCTCATGGTCGGTGTCCGGATGTCCTGACGCGCTGAAACGGAGTCCGTCACCGCGCTGAAGACCGGCCGCGGGCGGGGAGACGGCTTACCGGGTCACGCGGACGAAGGCTCGGTCGCAGCCATGGCCCTGGAACATGCGGCCCCCGAGCACCGCGCGCTTGACCGGACCGGTTGGTCCTGCGGGGACCCGCCTTGCGGAAATCGCGTCCTCCGCGCATGGCTTCCGCGGGAGGCGCTTCGATGCTCGACGCTCTCATGCTGGGTTCCGGCACCGCGATCGTGTTCACGCTGGGCGCCTTCATGATCACCCGGGCAGGCCGGTACGCGGACCAAGCCACGGTGATCCTGGCCTCGGTGGCGATCGGGCTCGGGATGCTGGCGCTGATCGGCGACCTCACCCGGCTCGATGCGGACGGCGCGGCCGTCTCGCAGGCCGATGCCCGCCCGGATTACGGGATGAGCTGGCGCCCGTCCGCGCGCGGGCCGACGCCTTAGCGTCGATCTCCCGGCCCGTCCGCGCCGGCTCCGCGGGACGCGATCAGCAGCGCTCAGCTTGGACGCGTGATCCTCCCATCAATCATGGCTGCCGGCCCGCGGTACGGTTCTCACGAACGCAACCTCCCGAAGCCTCCTGTCCGGCCTGCGCATCCGGGTCGCGTCCGGCCTGCGGCCGCGGCGGGCGTTCCGGCGCGCCTTGCGTCGGGCGTTCGGTGGCGCATAGGACGGTGACGCGGCCGAGGGGCTGCCGTCGCGGGCGTCGAGGGTCGATTGCAGGATCTGGAGCAGGGCAGCGCGGAAGCGGTGTACGTCTCGGCCATGGTCGGCGAGTTGATGCAGCGTGTCCAGCAAGACGCCCTCGTCGACCTCGCGAAGGCGAAGGGCTCCGCTTACCTCGACATGTTCGTCGAGCGCGAGCTGGCCCGCTGCGCGGAGCTGTTCCGCGAGCGGCCGGGCGACCGGCCCGAGACCAGCGGCCTGCTGCGCGCCTGGTTCGCGGTGGAGGGCCGCGCGGCGCTCCGGGCCGTCCTCGCGCGCGCCAGTGCCGAAGCGCGGCGCGACTGAGGCGCGCGTAGTCCGGACGGCACCGGTTGTCCGGTCGGCGGATCGTCCGCAAGCCGCGACGCTCAGGCGCCGCGGCCCGTCGTCCGGTGTCCGGTGTCCGGTGTCCGGTGTCCGGTGTCCGATCGTAGGGCGGATGGCTGGCGACCCCGGTAGGGCTCGAACCTACGACCTGCCGCTTAGAAGGCGGCTGCTCTATCCAGCTGAGCTACGGAGTCGGGAGGCCAGGCGGCCCCAGAAGCCACGGGCCGGCCCGGGGGTCAAGCACGCGGGCCGAGCCAGTGCGGCGGGGGCCCTGCCGAGAGGTCCCACGGCGGCGCGGCCGCTCGGCCAGGGTTGCGCAGTCCGGCGGATCCGGTCAAGCCGCGTCACGGTTCATGCGCGGGTACCGCACCCGCATCTGGAGACCGAGGTTGCCCGCGCCGAGCCCCACGGAACCGTCGCCCGAACGCGCCCGGCGCCGGATCGCCGACGGCCGGGGCAGCCTGAACCGCCCCGGCGCCGACCTGCGGCGCCTGCCGACCGGCCTCGACCTGCGGAACATCCGCCTCGTGGAGGGCGTGCGCGCCGCCTTCGCGTTCGGCGTCGTCATCCTGATCAACATCTGGCTGCAATGGCCGCCGCTGCTGACCATGGCGCTCGCCGCCAACCTCGCCTGCTTCTGCGACACGGGCGGGCCGATGCGGGCGCGCCTGCGGGTGCTCACCGCCTTCTCGGTGCTGGGCGGCCTGCTCTGGGCCGGGCTCGGCCTGATTCAGCCCCTGGGCTTGGTCGTGGTCGTCCCGGCGGCCTGCGCGCTGATCTTCGCCTGCTCGTATGCCCGGGTCTGGAGCGTGCAGGCGCAGGCGGCCGGCAACGTGCTGGTGGTGGTTCTGTGCATCGCCCTCGACCGGCCGCTCACCCCGGTGCAGGCGGCCACCACCGTGGTGATGTTCGCGGCCGGCGGCCTCTGGGCGACGTTCCTGGCCCTGGTGATCTGGCGGCTGCACCCCTACCGGCCGGCCCACCGGGCGGTGGCGGAGGTCTGGCGCGACCTCGCGCGGCTCTGCGGCGACCTCGAACGGCTCGTCGCCCTGCCGGAGCCCGACACCGAGGCCTTCGACGGCCACGCCCGCGGCCACCGGCGCGGCGTGCGGACGAGCATCGAGACCGCGCGGACCATGATCCTCGACCTCGCCCGTTCCCGGGAGCGCGTCTCGGACCGCACCGCCCAGGCGCTGCTGCGCCTGGAGAGCGCCGAACAGATCTTTTCGGCTTTGATCGCGGTCGGCGAGCTGATCGACAGCCGGCCCGACCCGCGCCGCCGCGCGCTGGCGAAGGTCTTCCTGCGCCGTCTGCGCCCCCTGCTGGTGACCATCGCCCGGGCGATCCGCGACGACGTCGACCTCGACCTCGCCCGCCTGGAGCATTCCATCGCCCGGACGGCCGAGGGCCTGACGGAGGATCCGACCCTGGCGCGGCTGGCCGAGCGGATCGTCGGGCGGGTGCGGATCGGCGCCAAGCTCTCGACTCCCGAGGGCTACCGCCCCGGCGGTACGCTGACCGAGGGCGGCCGCCTGGATCGGTGGACCCGCTATGTCGGGCCGCTGCGGCAGAACTTCACCTTCGCGTCGCCGAACCTGCGCCATGCGCTCCGGGCGAGCGCCGTCGCGGCCCCGGCGCTCGCCGCCACCCTGAGCTACGCGGGCGCCTTCACGCACTGGCTGGTGATGACCGTGGTGCTGACCATGCAGCCCTTCTACGCGGCGACGTGGCAGCGGGCGCTGGAGCGGATCGGCGGCACGGTGCTGGGCGGCCTCGTGGGGGCGGTGCTCGCCTACTACGCCACGACCCCGCTCAGTGAGGCCGGGCTGATCCTCGTGCTGAGCATCGTCGGCTTTGCGGCCCGCCAGATCTCCTACGGCTTCTTCATCGCCTGCCTGACGCCCCTCGTGGTGCTGCTGGTCGAGCTCTTGGAGCCCGGCCACAGCTCCTGGGAGATCGTCGCCATGCGGGGCGGCTTCACGGTGCTGGGCGGCGTGATCGCGGTGGCGAGCTGCCTCGTGCTCTGGCCGATCTGGGAGCCCGATCAGGTCCGCCAGGAATTGCGCCGGACGCTCAAGGCCCATGCGGCCTTCGCCGAATCCGTACTGGGTGCGGTGGCCGGACCGGACCGGGAGGCCGCGATCCTGGCCAGCACCCGGTCGACCGGCCTCGCCCTCAACGACCTGGAGGCGGCCCTGTCGCGGGCCCTGCAGCAGCCCCGGGCGGGCCACCATCCGGAGGTCGAATCCGCCCTGGTGGCCGACGCGACCCTGCGCCGGATCAGCGCCCGGCTGACCGTGCTGCGGCACGCCCCCGAGGCCGTGGACCCGGAGGCGGAGGCGTGGCGCGCCTGGATCGTCGCGACCCTGGCGGCGCTGGCCGCGGATCACCCACTGCCGGAGCGGCCCGCCCTCGACCGGGGGCAGTCGCTCGTGCGGCTCGTGAGCCAGGTGGATCTCCTCGTCGGAACCCTGCGCCCGGGGGAGATCCGCGCTGCGACCACCGTGGACGGGCGGGCTCAGGTCCGGGACGGCGCCGAGCCCGCCGGGGCGTCTTGACGGATGAGGTCGGCCTCGCCGTCCTTGCGAGCGGAGTGAAGCAATCCAGAAGCGCCACGTTCTCCGAACGCGCGCCGACCCTGGGTCACTTCGCTGCGCTCGTGATGACGGCGGGGTGCCGCAACCGAAGCGCAGCCCGGAAACCGGCTCAGAACCGCGGCAGGGCGTTGGCCGGGCCGCCGGCATGCGGGCCGGCATAGCGGTAGGCGAGGGGCCGGCCGTAGGCGACGGGGGCCTGCGACGCCACCGTGGCGTTGCCGATCCAGCCCGAATAGGCCGAGGCCGGGTAAGGCGAGTGCTTCGAATCCAGGCCCTGCGCGAGGGCCGGCGTGGCAACCGCGGCGGCGAGGGCGGCGGCGGCGAGCATGCGGATCGTCATGATGATCTCCTGGTGTCTTCGTATGACTTCAACGGGAAGTCATCCGGTCAACCGTGTCGGGTGAGGAAGATCGTCGCCCTTGTCGGCGGATCGACGATCTTGATCGCTCGGCTTTGCTTGGCCGATGGTGACTTCTCAACCGGAATACTCTGCCTCGGGTTCGCGTGTTGCCGTGCGCTGGCGCACGGCCTGTCCGGGCAGGATTGCACTTCGCACCGCGGTCGACATCCTTCCGCGCGCCGCGGGAGCCCGGTAGAAGGTCCCCCGTCCCCTCGCGTCGGAGCCAGGATCGGGTCGAATGGACGGTCACGCGAGGCAGCGGCATTCCCGCTTCGATCGGTCCCGCCTGCATCGCCCGACGTCGCGCCTGATCGCGGTCGTGTCGGGTCTCTTGATATCACTCTCGATCCTGGCTGGATCTTCCGCAATCGCGTCGGACCGCGACCAACCGGACGCGTTGGGTTGGCGGGATGGGCCGCTGCAGGCGCTCGCCGCGGAGCTCCGGGCGGAGGGCGTCACGGCCTTCCTGATCCTCCGGAACGGCCGCCCCGTTGCGGCCTGGGGCGACACCGCCCGCAGGGTCAACGTCGCCTCGATCCGCAAGAGCCTGCTGAGCGCCCTGGTCGGGATCCAGGTCGCGGCCGGCCGTATCCGGCTCGCCAGCACCCTCGCCGAGCTCGGCATCGACGATACCGCACCGGGCCTGACCCCGCTGGAGCAACAGGCGACCGTGCGCGACCTGCTGATGGCCCGCTCCGGGATCTACCACCCGGCCGCGTACGAGACCGCCGGCATGCGCCGCAAGCGGCCGCCGCGCGGCAGCCATGCCCCGGGTTCCTTCTGGTACTACAACAACTGGGATTTCAACGCGCTCGGCACGATCTACCGCCAAGCGACCGGCGAAGACATCTTCGCGAGCTTCGCCCAGCGCATCGCCGGGCCGATCGGGATGGAGGATTTCTCCGCCGCGGACGGACGGTACATCACCGAGGCGGCGTCCCGGCATCCGGCCTACCGGTTCGATCTCTCGGCGCGGGATCTGGCCCGCTTCGGCCAGCTCGTCCTCGACGGCGGTCAGTGGCAGGGCCAGACCATCATCCCGGCGGACTGGCTGCGGGAGTCGACACGTACCTCTTCGCGCACGGATCATGCCGACCTGGGCTACGGCTATCTGTGGTGGACGCTCGATACCGAAAGGTTCGGCCCGGACGCCGTGATGGCCTCCGGCTATGGTGGCCAGAAGCTCGCGATCCTGCCCGTGAAGCAGCTGGTGGTGGTGCAGCTGATCGAGAAGCGGGACGGTCCGCACCGCGACCGGACCGCACCCTTCCTGGACCGGCTGGCGCGCATCCTGGCGGCGGCGCCGTAGGGATACCCGAGGGGTGCGTCCCGCGGGGAAGCATGCCACAGACCGCGATCGGACAAGGGATATGCACCACCATGCGGCTGATCGTCGGCCTCGGCAATCCGGGCGCGCGCTACGCGGGCAACCGGCACAATATCGGCTTCCTGGCCGTCGACGCGATCGCCCGGCAGCACCGGGCGAGCCCGTTCCGCCACCGCTTCCAGGGCGAGGCCGCCGAGGTGGTGCTGGGATCCGAGCGCGCGATCCTGCTGAAGCCCGCGACCTTCATGAACGAGTCGGGCCGATCGGTCTCGGAGGCGCAGCGCTTCTACAAGATTCCGCTCGGCGACGTGATCGTGCTCCACGACGAGCTCGACCTCGCCCCGGCCAAGCTCCGGGTGAAGGTCGGCGGCGGCAATGCCGGCCATAACGGGCTGCGCTCGATCACGGCGCAGTGCGGCAACGACTATCGCCGGGTCCGGCTCGGCATCGGGCATCCCGGCGACAAGGCGCTGGTGCATGCTTACGTGCTCAACGATTTCGGCAAGGCCGAGCAGCCCTGGGTCGAGGATCTCTGCCGGGCGGTGGCCGACCACGCCGCGCTGCTGGCGGCCGGCGAGGATGCGAGCTTCCAGAACAAGGTCCACCTCGCCATGGCGGGCCGCGGCTGGGACGAGGTGAAGACGCTCGGCGCGAAAAATTGACACGAAAACACGAGGACACGATATGGATCGGCCTCGGAGGCTGCCATGAAGAACGTCACCGTGACGATGAGCGAGGCCCTGCTGCAGCGGGCGCGCGTCGCGGCCGCGCGCGACGGCAAGAGCCTGTCGCGCTTCATCGCCGAGGCCGTCGAGCAGCGGGTCGGTCGGCCGCTGACGCAGCTTGAGGCGATCGAGCAGTTCCTGGCCGGTCCCCTCATGAATCTGACGGACGAGAACGGCAAAGCACCTTCGCGCGATGACCTTTACGATTGAGCCGATCTTCATCGACACGAATGTGCTGGTCTACGCACGCGACGATCGCAGCGCCGACAAACGTGAGCGCGCACGGGCGTGGCTGGCTGCCATTACCGATCTGGGCTGCGCCCGTACGAATCTTCAGGTTCTCAACGAACTGACGCGCTGGATCCTCAAGAACGAACCGGAGCGTTCGCTGAGCGACATCCAGAATGAGGTCGAGACGATCGGGGCTTGGGGAGCGCGCCCGATCGATCAAGATGACACCGAACTGGCGTGGCTCGTTCGCAGGAATCTCGGCTATCAGTGGTTCGACTGCCTCTTGGTAGCTTCGGCCCAGCTCGCCGGATGCCGCTACTTCCTCACTGAGGATATGGCGCATGGCGCCGTGTTCGACGGCCTGACCCTCATCAACCCTTTCCGCACGTCGCCCGATGACGTGCTGCGACGAACCTGATCACGGAACGGACCCATGGGCTTCAAATGCGGCATCGTCGGCCTGCCGAACGTCGGCAAGTCGACCCTCTTCAACGCGCTGACGCAGACGGCGGCCGCCCAGGCGGCCAATTACCCGTTCTGCACCATCGAGCCGAATGTCGGCGAGGTGGCGGTGCCCGATCCGCGGCTGACCGACCTCGCCCGGATCGCGTCGTCGAAGGAGATCATCCCGACGCGGCTGACCTTCGTGGACATCGCCGGCCTCGTGCGCGGCGCCTCCAAGGGTGAGGGACTGGGCAACCAGTTCCTGGCCAATATCCGCGAGGTCGACGCCATCGCCCACGTGGTCCGCTGCTTCACGGACGGCGACGTCACCCACGTGGAGGGCAAGGTCGATCCGGCCGCCGACATCGAGACCATCGAGACCGAGCTGATGCTCGCCGACCTCGACAGCCTGGAGCGCCGCGCCGTCGCCCTGGAGAAGAAGGCCAAGGGCGCCGACAAGGAGGCCAAGGAGACTCTCGACCTCGTCAACCGGGCGCTCCCGCTCCTGCGCGAGGGCAAGCCCGCTCGCCTCGTGGAGCGCAAGCCCGACGAGGAGAAGCTGTTCCAGTCGCTCGGCCTGATGACCGCCAAGCCCGTCCTCTACGTCTGCAACGTCGACGAGGGCGATGCCGACAAGGGCAACGCCCATTCGCAGGCCGTCTTCGCCCGCGCCAAGGCCGAGGGCGCCGTGGCGGTGGTGGTCTCGGCCAAGATCGAGAGCGAGATCGCCGTGATGCCGGAGGCCGACCAGGCCGAGTTCCTGGAGGCGGTGGGGCTCGCGGAACCCGGCCTCAACCGGGTGATCCGTGCCGGTTACGATCTGCTGGGCCTCGTGACCTACTTCACGGTCGGCCCCAAGGAGGCCCGCGCCTGGACGATCACCAAGGGCACCCGCGCGCCGGGCGCCGCCGGGGTGATCCACTCGGATTTCGAGAAGGGCTTCATCCGCGCCGAGACCATCGCGTTCAAGGACTACACGGCGCTGAACGGCGAGGCCGGGGCCCGGGACGCCGGCAAGCTGCGGTTGGAGGGCAAGGAATACATCGTGCAGGACGGCGACGTGCTGCATTTCCGCTTCGCCACGTAAGGCTCGGGTCGCGCTCAGCCCTGGGCTGCCTCCCGTCTTTGCGAGCGGAGCGAAGCAATCCAGGGCAGCGCGACATCTGTGCGCGTGGCGCTGCTGGATTGCTTCGCTCCGCTCGCAAAGACGGCGTATCTCGATCCCCTGCCGACCGCCGAGACGAGTTGCCATGCCCGATCCCGCCCTCGAAGATTTCTCCGTCGGCGACGTGATCGTCGGCGAGCCGCTGACGGTGACCCGCGACGACATCGTGGGCTTCGCCAGGGCGTTCGACTTCCAGCCGTTCCATCTCGACGAGGCGGCGGCGGAATCGACCTTCGCGGGCCGGCTGATCGGCTCGGGCTGGCACACGGCCGCGCTCGGGATGCGGCTGCTCCAGCAGGGGCCGTTCCGGGGCGGCTCATCGCTCGGCGCGCCGGGGGTCGACGACTTGCGCTGGCTCGCGCCGGTGCTGCCGGGCGATGCCCTGACGCTGACCTTCCGGGTGCTGGGCCTGCGCGACTCGGCCTCGAAGCCGGGGCTCGGCTTCGTCACCGCGGAGGTCGCCCTCGGCAACCAGCGGGGTGAGACGGTGCTGACCCAGCGCTTCACCTTCATGCTGGCCCGGCGCGGCACCGATCCCCTGCCCCCACGGCCCGTCGAGACCGGCGAGCCGGGGCCCGTGACGGAACCGGAGGATGCCGAGATCCTGCCCTTCCTGCGGGATGCCGAGATCGGCTCGACCCGCGATCTCGGCCCCTACCCGTTCAGCGCCGAGGCGATCATCGCGTTCGCCCGGGCTTACGACCCGCAGGCCTTCCACCTCGATCCCGAGGCGGCCAAGCGCAGCCATTTCGGCGGGCTGTGCGCCTCCGGCTGGCACACGGCCGCCGCCTACATGAACCGGCTGCTCACCACCCGCGCCCGCGACGAGGCCTACACGGCCGCCCGCGGGCCCGTGCCGGAGGCCGGACCCTCCCCCGGCTTCAAGAACCTGCGCTGGCTCAAGCCCGTCTACGCGGGCGACACGGTGCGGTTCAGTGCCAGGCTCACCGACAAGCGCGCCTCGGCCTCGCGGCCCGGATGGGGCTTGGCCTTCGCCCGCAACACCGGGGTGAACCAGCGCGGCGAGCCGGTCTTCGCGTTCGACAGCGCGGTCTTCCATCGCTGGGAACCCTGAGCGCACCGGGTCTCACCCGGCGCGTTGATATCGGGCACACGGACGGGATCAGGCAGGCATGTACCAGAAGAAGCTCGGCAACACGGGGCTGTTCGTCTCGGAACTCTGCCTCGGCACCATGACCTTCGGGGGCGGCACCGGGATGTGGCGCCAGATCGGCGCCCTCGACCAGGCGGAGGCCGGGCGCCTCGTCGGGCGGGCGCTCGAGGCCGGGATCAACTTCATCGACACGGCCGACGTCTACGCCGAAGGGCTGTCGGAGCAGATCACCGGCCAGGCCCTGCGCGACCTCAAGGTCCCGCGCGACAGCGTCGTCGTCGCCACCAAGGGCTACGGGCCGACGGGCCCGGGCGCCAACGCCAAGGGCGCCTCGCGCCTGCACCTGATCGACGCCTGCAAGGCGAGCCTGAAGCGCCTTCAGCTCGATCACATCGACCTCTACCAGATCCACGGCTTCGACCCGGCGACGCCGATCGAGGAGCAGGTGCGGGCGCTCGACATCCTCGTGCAGCACGGCCACGTCCGCTACGTCGGCGTCTCGAACTGGGCGGCGTGGCAGGTCGTGAAGGCGCTGGGGATCAGCGCGCGGGCGGGTCTCGCCCGGTTCGAGACCCTGCAGGCCTACTATTCGATCGCCGGTCGCGACCTCGAGCGGGAGATCGTCCCGATGCTACGTTCGGAAGGGCTCGGCCTCCTGGTCTGGAGCCCGCTGGCCGGCGGCCTGCTCAGCGGCAAGTATGCCGGCGGTTCCGGCGAAGGCCGGCGCGCGAGCTTCGATTTCCCGCCGGTGGATCATCCCCGGGCGGATGCCTGCATCGCGGCCATGCGGACCATCGCGGACGCGCGCGGCGTCTCGGTCGCCCAGGTGGCCCTGGCCTGGCTGCTGCACCGCAAGGCGGTGACCAGCGTGATCGTCGGGGCCAAGCGCCTCGACCAGCTGGAGGACAACATCGCGGCGACCGAACTCTCCCTCACCGGCGACGAGCTCGACGCCCTCGACGCGGCGAGCGCGCTGCCGGCCGAATACCCCGGCTGGATGTTCGAGCGTCAGGCCGTCCGGGCGCAGCAGCTCGCGGAATCGGGCCGGCCGGGGGCGCGGTGACGGGCGTTACGCCGCCTTGTCGCTCCGGATAGAGCCCGTAGAGCCCCTCGGCGCTCGCGTCGCACACGCCGCGCTCGGTGATGATCCCGGTCACCAGCCGGGCCGGGGTAACGTCGAAGGCCGGGTTGGCTACGGGGCTGCCGGGCGAGACCACCTCGATCGTGGCGAAGCCGCCATCCGCCAGCCGGCCGGTCATGTGGGTGACCTCGCGCCCGTCGCGCTCCTCGATCGGGATCTCCTTGACGCCGTCCTGCAGCGTCCAGTCGATCGTCGAGAACGGCAGCGCCGCGTAGAACGGCACGCCGGTGTCGTGGGCGGCCAGCGCCTTCAGGTAGGTGCCGATCTTGTTGCAGACGTCGCCGCGCGCCGTGGTCCGGTCCGAGCCGACGATGCACAGGTCGACCTGCCCGTGCTGCATCAGGTGGCCGCCGGCATTGTCGGCGATCACCGTGTGGGGTACGCCGTGGCCGTTCAGCTCGAAGGCGGTCAGCGCCGCCCCCTGGCTGCGCGGGCGGGTCTCGTCGACCAGCACATGCACCGGCACGCCCTGCGCGTGGGCGGCGTAGACCGGCGCCAGCGCGGTGCCCCAGTCCACCGTGGCGAGCCAGCCGGCGTTGCAGTGGGTCAGCACCGTGACGGGCCTGTCGCCACCCTTGGCCTTGTGCAGGTCGGCGATGATCCGGCCGCCATGGGCGCCGATCGCCCGGCAGCTCGCGACATCCTCCTCGGCGATGCGGCCGGCCTCCGCGAAGGCGCGGGCGAAGCGCTCGTCCGGCGCCACCTGCCGCAGGTTGGCCGAGACCCGCTCCAATGCCCAGCGCAGGTTGATCGCCGTGGGCCGCGTGGCGGCGAGCGTGGCCACCGCCCGGTCGATCCCGTCCTGGGAGGCATCCGCCCGCATGGCGAGCGCCAGCCCGTAGGCCGCGGTGACCCCGATCAGCGGCGCGCCGCGCACCACCATGGTGCGGATCGCCACCGCGGCGTCGTCCAGCGTGGCGAGGCGCTTCAGCTCGAACGCGAAGGGCAGGCGCGTCTGGTCGATCACCTGGACGCTCACCCCATCGGGGTCCGGGAAGATCGTGCGGTAGGGCTGGCCGTCGATGTTCATGGCCGTTCCTGTGCCACAGCGGGACGCGGTTTGCACCCTTCGGCGCCGGGGGAAGCGGCCTGGGGACCCGCGGCCGGCGGCCGGTCAGGCTTCCTCAACCTTAGCGGCTCGTTAAGGCGGCCGTGCCTAGCCTCAGGGGTAAGTTCCCGTTCCGCGTCCGGTCCCGCATGCGCTCGCTTCGCCGTCCCGCATCGCCCTACGATACCTACGTCGACAGCGTCCGCCCGTTCCTGGGCAAGCGCCTGACGGAGCTCGGCGGGTTCGTGCTGTTCACCGGCGCGGTGGCGCTGACCGTGGCTTTGGCCACGTGGTCGATCGACGATCCGAGCCTGAACCACGCCACCGACCATCCGGCCCACAACGTCCTGGGCCAGCCCGGCGCCGTGGTGGCCGATCTCGCCATGCAGATCCTCGGCCTCGGCTCGCTGGCCTTCGTGCTGCCCCCGGCCCTCTGGGGCATGCGGCTGATGCGCGAGCGCGACCTGCCCGACGGGGGGATGCGGATCGCCCTCTGGATCATCGGCTTCTGCGCGGCGAGCGCCGTGGCGAGCGCCCTGCCGCCCACGGCGCGCTGGCCGCTGCCCACGGGCCTCGGCGGCGTGGCCGGCGACGGGCTGCTGTCGATGGCCCGGGTGATCGTCGGGGCGATCTCGTCGACCGCCGCCCATCTCGTCGGGTTCGTCTACGCGGCGGTGGCGATCCTCAGCCTGACCGGGGCGTGCCGCTTCGGCACTGTTGAGGAGGATGCGTTCCACGAGGAGCCCTATCCGGCACGGCGCCCGCCGGCCAAAAGCCGGGATTCCGGCCGCGACGAGCGCGAGGATGCCGACGAGCCGAGCCTCGGCCTCGTCGGCATCGGCGCGTTGGCGCAGGGCCTGATGCGGCTGCGCCTCGCGGCGTCCGACCGGATCGCCGGGTGGCGGTCGGGCCGGGCCGAGCCCTTCGACGGCGCCTCCCCGGCCCTGGCGGCTCGGCGCGCCTTCACGGATGCGGACCTGCCGTGGGCCGACCATCTGCCCGGCCACGCGCCCGGCCATGTGCCCGGCCCGGTGCCCGCGGAAACCAGGCCCGGTTCGGGCCGGCGCGAGCCCGTCTTCGCCGCCGGGGACGAGGCGCCCGCGGCGGCCGAACCCGTCCGGCGCCCATCCGTCACCCACGACGACGATGACGACGCGGAGGCCTTCGAGCCCCCGCGTCCCGCCGCGCCCCGGCCGGAGCCGGTGGCGTCCCGGGTCGCCCCGCCGGCCGCCGCGCCGGTGCCGGCTCGCCGTGCCCCGGCGCCGCCGCTCCGGCCCGAGGATTACGCCCTGCCGGCCCTCGACCTGCTGGCGGCCCCCCGCGGCCCGTCTCAGGCGAGCCTGATCTCGGCCGATGCCCTGGAGCAGAACGCCACGCTGCTGGAGGCGACGCTGGGCGATTTCGGCGTGCGCGGCGACATCCTGGCGGTGCGGCCCGGCCCGGTCGTCACCCTCTACGAGCTCGAGCCGGCCCCCGGCACCAAGTCCAGCCGCGTCATCGCGCTGGCCGACGACATCGCCCGGTCCATGTCGGCGGTCTCGGCCCGCGTCGCTGTCGTGCCCGGCCGGAACGCCATCGGCATCGAGCTGCCGAACGCCAAGCGCGAGACGGTGTACCTCCGCGAACTCCTGGCTTCCACGGATTTCGCCGAGAGCAAGCACAAGCTGGCTCTGTGCCTGGGCAAGAACATCGGCGGCGAGCCGATCATCGCCGACCTCGCCCGCATGCCGCACCTGCTGGTGGCCGGCACCACCGGCTCGGGCAAGTCGGTGGCGATCAACACCATGATCCTCAGCCTGCTCTACCGGCTCAAGCCCGAAGAGTGCCGGCTGATCATGGTCGATCCCAAGATGCTGGAGCTGTCGGTCTATGACGGCATCCCGCACCTGCTCTCCCCCGTGGTGACGGATCCCAAGAAGGCGGTGATCGCCCTCAAATGGGCCGTGCGCGAGATGGAGGAGCGCTACAAGAAGATGTCCAAGATCGCCGTCCGCAACATCGACGGTTACAACGCCCGGGTGTCGGAGGCGGCCGCCCGCGGCGAGGTGCTGACCCGGACCGTCCAGACCGGCTTCGACCGCCACACCGGCGAGGCGATCTACGAGGACGAGGCGATGGATCTGGCGCCTCTGCCGTACATCGTGATCGTGGTCGACGAGATGGCCGACCTGATGATGGTGGCCGGCAAGGACATCGAGGGCGCGATCCAGCGTCTGGCCCAGATGGCGCGGGCGGCCGGCATCCACCTGATCATGGCGACGCAGCGTCCGTCGGTGGACGTGATCACCGGCACGATCAAGGCGAACTTCCCGACCCGGATCAGCTTCCAGGTGACGAGCAAGATCGACTCGCGGACCATTCTCGGCGAGATGGGCGCCGAGCAGCTTCTGGGCCAGGGCGACATGCTGTTCATGGCCGGCGGCGGGCGCACGACGCGCGTGCACGGGCCGTTCTGCTCGGACAGCGAGGTCGAGAGCGTGGTCGCCCACCTCAAGCGCCAGGGCCGGCCGAGCTACCTCGATGCCGTCACGGCGGATGACGAGGAGGGCGTCCCTGAGAAGGGCGCCAAGGGCAAGGCCGGCGCGGCGGAACTCGAACTCGACGGCGCGGTGTTCGACCAGGGCGCCTTCGGCGAGGCCGGTGGCGACCTCTACGAGCAGGCCGTGCAGGTGGTGCTGCGCGACCAGAAAGCCTCGACCAGCTACATCCAGCGCCGGCTTCAGATCGGCTACAACCGCGCCGCCTCGCTGATGGAGCGGATGGAGATCGAGGGGATCGTCGGCCCGGCCAACCACGCCGGCAAGCGCGAGATCCTGGTGGAGGAGGCGGTCGGCTGAGGCCGAGCGGCCGCGATCCTGACACCGGCTCCGCCGAACCGTCCGAGCACCGGAACGCCGCCCCCCGCGGCGGGTTGTCCCGCCGGTTTGCTGCAGCGCAGCCGGACGGGAGTCGGGGATGGCCGAGCAGACGACAGCCCTCAAGAACGACGCGGCCTGCGGCACCAAGCCGGCGCCGCCCTGCACGCTGGTGATCTTCGGCGCAGGCGGCGACCTGACCAAGCGCCTGCTGATGCCCTCGCTCTACAACCTCGCCGGCGCCGGGCTGCTGCCGGAGGGCTTCTCGATCCTCGGCGTCGACCACAGCGACGGCACCGACGAATCCCTGCGCGACACCCTCACCAAGACCCTGGAAGCCTTCAGCAAGGACCCGACCTCGGAGTTCCACGCCGACCATATCGACCAGACGAGCTGGGGCTTCATCCGGGAGCGCCTGCACTACCTGAAGGGCGACTTCGAGAAGCCCGAGACCTTCGAGGCCGTGAAGCAGAAGGTCACCGGCAACGCGGTGTTCTACTGCGCGGTGGCGGCCCGCTTCTTCGGCACCATCGTGGACGGGCTCGGCCAAGCCGGCCTGCTCAAGCAGGAGGGCGATAATTTCCGCCGGGTCGTGATCGAGAAGCCGTTCGGCTCCGACCTCGCCTCGGCCCGGGAGCTGAACGCCCGCATCCTGAAGCAGGGTGACGAGAGCCAGTTCTACCGGATCGATCACTTCCTCGGGAAGGAGACGGTCCAGTCGATCATGGCGTTCCGCTTCGCCAACGGTCTGCTGGAGCCGGTCTGGCGGCGGGAATACATCGACAGCATCCAGATCACGGCGGCCGAGACGGTGGGCGTCGAGGAGCGCGGCGGGTTCTACGAGCCAACGGGTGCGCTGCGCGACATGGTGCCCAACCACATGTTCCAGCTTCTCTGCATGGTCGGCATGGAGCCGCCGAACTCCTTCGACGCGGAGGCCGTGCGCACCGAGAAGGCGAAGCTCGCCGAGGCCGTGCGGCCGATCCCGCCGGCGGATGCGGTGCGCGGCCAGTACACGGCCGGCACCTCGGAGGGACGCGCCGTGCCGGCCTACCGGGACGAGCCGCATGTCGCCCAGGATTCGGTTACCGAGACCTATATCGCGTTGAAGCTCCACATCGAGAACTGGCGCTGGGCCGGCGTGCCCTTCTACATCCGCACCGGCAAGCGCATGACCGGGCGGCGGACCGAGATCGCGGTGCTGTTCAAGCCGGCCCCGTTCAGGATGTTCGAGGATACGCCGACCGCCGATCTGGGGCCGACCGTGATGCGGATTCTGATCGATCCGGATCACGGGGTCAGCACCGAGTTCAACGTGAAGGTGCCGGGCCCCCAGATGAAGATCGGCCGGGTGCGGTCCGGCTTCCGCTACAAGGACTTCTTCGCCGACACGCCCAATGTCGGCTACGAGACCCTGCTGTACGATTGCATGACCGGTGACGCGACCCTGTTCCAGCGGGCCGACAACATCGAGGCCGGCTGGGCGGCGGTGGACCCGCTGCTCAAGGGCTGGCCGCAGGGGGATGTGAAGTTTTACGCAGCGGGCAGCACAGGCCCCACGGAGGCCGACGAGCTCCTGGCCCGCGACGGCCGGCACTGGCTGGGGCTGGACGGGGAGACGGATTGAGACCCGTCCCGGTCGATGCATCGCTCGCCGTCATCACGAGCGCAGCGCAATGACGTAAGGGCAGCGCGACGTCCCACGACGTGGCGCCGTCTGGATTGCGGCGCTCCGCGCGCACGGACGGCGGTGCCGAAGTCGTCGACCGGAGAGAGTATCAGCGCCGCTTGAACGGCAGCATTGCCGCCACCGCCAGCGCGTCGACCCGGTTGTTGAGCGGGTCGCTGGCGTGGCCCTTCACCCAGTGCCACGCCACCTCGTGGCGCTCCCGGGCGGCGTCGATGCGGCGCCAGAGATCCTCGTTCTTCACGGGCTTCTTGTCGGCGGTGCGCCAGCCCCGGGCCTTCCAGTTGTGGATCCAGCTGGTGACGCCCTGGCGCAGGTACTGCGAGTCCGTGAACAGGTCGACCCGGCAGGGGCGCTTCAGCGCCTCCAACGCCTCGATCGCCGCCAGGATCTCCATGCGGTTGTTGGTGGTGTGGGCCTCGCCCCCGGAGAGTTCCTTCCGGGTGTCGCCGAAGATCAGGATTGCACCCCAGCCGCCTGGGCCGGGATTCCCCGAGCAGGCACCGTCCGTGTAGATCTTGACCCGCGTCGGCTCGACCGTGGGTTCGGTCACCTCGGTGCTCATCCGGTCCTCAGCCCTGCCGCCCGTAATCCCGCGCGTCCCGCGCCTGCCGGTGGAAGGTGAGCCGGCGATCGAATTCCCGCGGGTCCTTCGGCTTCACCAGGGCGCCGGGCGGGACGTTCAGCCAGTCCACCAGCCGGGTCAGCATGAACCGGAGCGCCGCCCCCCGGCACAGGATCGGAAGAGCCGCGACCTCGGCGGGTTCCAGCGGCCGCACGGCCTCGTAGCCGGCTATGAGGGCTGCCCCCATGTCGCGGTGGAAGGTGCCGTCTGGGTCGAAGCACCACGCGTTGAGGCAGACGGCGATGTCGTACGCGAAGGCGTCCGTGCAGGCGAAGTAGAAGTCGATCAGGCCCGACAGGGCGTCGCCGATGAAGAACACGTTGTCGGTGAAGAGATCCGCGTGGATCACGCCGCCCGGCAGGTTTTGCGGCCAGTGCGCCTCCAGCAAGGCGAGATCCGCCCGGGTGCGCTCCGCGAGGCCGGGTTCGACCGAGTCGGCCTGGGCCTCGGCCTGCGCGAAGAGCGGTCGCCAGGAGGAGACCGACAGATTGTTCTCCCGCACCATCGGAAAGTCGCGGCCGGCGGCATGGAGCGCGGCGAGCGCCCGGCCGAGTTCCCGGCAATGCTCGACGCCGGGCGTCTTGACCGAGACGCCCTCCAGGAAGCTGACGATGGCGGCGGGCCGGCCACAGAGCTGCCCGAGGGCCTGGCCGGTCCGGTCCCGCACCGGCTGCGGGCAGGCGAGGCCCCGGGCCGAGAGATGCTCCATCAGCCCGATGAAGAACGGCAGGTCGGCTTCCCGCACCCGCTTCTCGTAGAGCGTCAGGATATAGGAGCCGTCGGTGGTATGGAGAAAGAAGTTCGAGTTCTCGACACCCTCGGCGATGCCCTTGAAGGAGAGCAGGCCGCCGATCGCGTAGGCCGAGAGGAAGTCGGCGAGCGCCGCGTCGGATACCTCGGTGTAGACGGCCACGTGTTCGCGCTCGGGTTGAGACTTTTACGTTGGGCGAGTTCTCCCACCCGGCACCTCATCCTGAGGTGCCGGAGCGCAGCGAAGGCTTCGAAGGAGGGCTCCAGGGATCGCGGCGCTGTCTGGAGGCTGCTTCGAGGCCCGCCGGCGCGGGCACCTCGGGATGAGGGCGCGGATGGGACGGGCCGTCAGAGGCCGATCCTTCGAGACCGCCTACTCGGCAGCCTCGCTGCGCAGCTCCCGCGGCAGCGGGAACACCATGTCCTCGATCACCGTCGAGACCGTGTCGACCATCACGTCGTAGCGGGCCGCGAAGGCGTCGATGATCTCCTCCACCAGCACCTCGGGGGCCGAGGCGCCTGCCGTGAGGCCGAGCTTGCGGATGCCCTCGAAGGCCGGCCAGTCGATCTCCTCGGCGCGGAGCACGAGACGGGTGATCGGGCAGCCGACCCGCTCGGCGACCTCGCGCAGGCGCTGCGAGTTCGAGGAGTTCGAGGAGCCGACGACGATCAGCGCGTCCACCAGCGGGGCCACCTGCTTCACCGCCTCCTGGCGGTTGGTGGTGGCGTAGCAGATGTCGTCCTTGTGCGGCCCGGTGATGGTCGGGAACTTCTGCTTCAGCGCTTCGACGATGTGCCGTGTGTCGTCCACCGACAGGGTGGTCTGGGTCACCCAGGCGAGGTTGTTGGGGTTCTCGGGGTTCAGGGCGGCGATCTGGTCGAGATCCTCCACCAGGGTGATCGAGCCCTTGGGCAATTGGCCCATCGTGCCCACCACCTCGGGGTGGCCGGAATGGCCGACCAGCAGCACGTGGCGGCCGCGCTTGTGATGGATCTCGGCCTCGCGGTGCACCTTGGTGACCAGCGGGCAGGTGGCGTCGATCGTGGTGAGCCCGCGCGAATCGGCATTGGCCGGAACGGTCTTCGCCACGCCGTGGGCGGAAAAGATCACCGGGGCGGCGCCATCCGGCACCTCGTCGAGCTCGCGCACGAACACGGCGCCCTTCCGCTTCAGGCTCTCGACCACGTACTTGTTGTGCACGATCTCGTGCCGGACGTAGACGGGCGGCCCGTAGATGGCGAGGGCCCGTTCCACGACGTCGATGGCCCGCACCACCCCGGCGCAGAAGCCGCGTGGGGCGCAGAGCAGGATCTCCAGCGGCGGCTTGGCGGCGGTGCCCGCGACGGGCTCGGAAGGCGTGATCGTGGCGGTCATGGGGGCGATGTGGCGAGGGTGGGGCTGTCCTGTCAACAGGATTGGCCCACGAACTGGGCAGGAACAGGGAAGCAGGACAGCTCTGTAGCACGTTTGCCGCGGGACTTGGACCCTCCCCGTCAGAGCCGCCGGAGGCCGGTCACCGCCCCGTAGCTGTGGGCCTGGATCCGGGCCACCGCCTCCGCCAGGGGCTCCACCGCCACCGCCATGTGGTGGCCGTTGGCGTGGATCAGCGTCCCGGCGTCGAGCATCAACCCCATATGGCCGCGCCAGAACACGAAATCGCCCCGGCGCAGGCCCCCGAAATCGAGGGGCAGGGCCCGTCCGAGCGCCCGCTCCTGCATGTCGGCGTCGCGCGGGCAGGGCAGGCCCGCGGCCTCGAGGCAGAGCTGCGACAGGCCGGAACAATCGAGCCCGAGCGTCGTCCGCCCGCCCCAGAGGTAGGGCGTGCCAACGAGGCGCGCCGCGGTCGCCACGTAATCCGGTTCGCGCTCCGCCACCGGGGCGCAGTGGCGGGCGAACACGTAGCCGCCCGGCGTCTCCAGGTAGGCGCCCGATTCCCCCGTCACCACCAGGCGTGCCCCGAGGCTCAGATGGGTGCGGACCGGCCGTTTCAGGTCGGGTTCCGGGTACAGGAAGGTGCGGAGTGCCGTGACCCGGTGGGTCGGCTCCGGCCCGATCGGTCCGAGGCTGTCGGCCGGCAGGTAGCCGACATAGCCGTCGCGGGCGAGCTGCACGAAGGCGAAGCCGTCCGTCTCGGCGTAGTGGGTGACCGCGTCACCGAGGAGCGCTTCCGTGTCGAGCCCGGCCTCCGGCGTTGGCGCGCGGCGCAGGGGGGTCGCGGGCACCGCGACCCGGCGCGGCGTGCCGGCGACGTAGCGCTCGGCCGTCACCCGCCCGCGCAGGCGGATATCGGCGATCCCGGGGCGGGCCGGGGTCAGCCGCGGATCGAAGGTCTCGGTCATGGGACGATCCTACACGCCGGATCTTAAGCCTGTCCGCCGTACAGAAACGCGGGGCCGGCGCCGGGGGAGGACTCGTCCCGACCCCTTCCCCGCCCGGTCCCGCCTTACGATCCGGTATCTGTGCCATTATGCCGCATGACCCGCGATCCGGGGAGGAATCCGCCCAGGGCGTGTTCGTGGGCCCGACGGGGCCACCGTCGCAGTGCCCATCGGATAGCCAGGGTCGGCCTCGATCGCCGGCCAAGCCCGTGCCGGGACCGCAGGCATGTCCCGGGAACGGCCGACACACGTTTTTGATGCACTGCACAACCGGACCGGAAGGCGCTATGTCTGGCCGATGAAGACCGCGAGTCGCCCCGTGAAGAAGACGCAGAAGAGCTTCGCCGACCTGCCGCCGATTCGGGTGCGCCGCGAGCCGCCCACCGTGAGCGAAGCGGTCGCGGCCGCCCAGGACCTCGCCGACGATGTCGAGCAGCAGGTCGAGATCGCCGCCGGCCTGATGGGCCTGGCCGCCGACGAGGTCCGCCCGCACGTCCTGGCGGCCAAGAAGGCCAAGCCCGAGCGCGCGCCCGAACGGATCCTGACCCAGGCGAGCCCGAGCCGGGCGCCGCGTACCGTGGTGGTCGAGCGGCGCACCCGCCCGACCGTGGTGATCGAGCGCCGGAGCCGGCCCCTCGCGCCCTCACGCTGACGGGATCCGGCGCTACCAGGGCAGCGTCTCGCCCCGGTAATCGAGGTACTGGGCGCCCGGCCGGCCGAGCTGGGCCTCAATCACGTCGGCGAGGCCCGAGACACTCGTGGCCACGTCGATATCGGCCTCCGCGCCGCCCATGTCGGTCCGCACCCAGCCCGGATGCAGGATCAGCACGGAGATATTCTCGTCCCGGTGGCGGATCTCGAAGCTGCGCGCCAGGGTGTTGAGCGCGGCCTTGCTGGCCCGGTAGGTCTCCCAGCCGCCCGTGTCGTTCAGGCTGACGCTGCCGAGGATCGAACTCATCAGGGCGAGGCTCCCGCCGGGGGCGAGGCAATCCAGGAAGGCTTCGGCGAAGCGGATCGGGCTGATCGCGTTGGTGAGATAGACCTGCGCGGCCACCGCCCGCGGCACCGCGTGCAGCGGATCATGCGCCTGCGTGGCGATGCCGGCCACCACGAAGATCAGGTCGAAGCGCTCGGACGCGAGACGCGCGTGCAGGGCGGCGACGCCGGCATCGTCGTCGATGTCGGCGGTCTCGATCCGCAGGGCCTCGGATTCCAGGCGGGCGAGGTCGGGGGAGGGATTGCGCTGGGTCGCGGTGACGCGCCAGCCGCGCGCCAGAAAGGTCTCGACGAGGCCGAGCCCCAGGCCCCGGGAGGCTCCGACGATCAGCGCGTTCTTCTGAGATTGGGTCATGGTCGGTCTCCGGCTTCGGCACGATAAGGTCCGGCCGGGTTCAGAGGTTTCCTGACCGCAGTCCGGCTTCGCGGCGGGCAGCCCCGAACAATCAATCCGCCGTCTGCACCGACCACGTGGCATGCCGGATACCGGGCGCCCGGGCGAGGTCGTTGGTCACGGCGTCCAGCTCCTCGGCCTTCACGGCGCTCGCCGTCAGCGTCGCCACCACGTCGACCGCGGTCTCGCCGCGCTCCTCCACCTCGACGCTGCTGACCGGGTAGTTGGCCGCCTCCAGGCGCTCCACCAGCAGATCCTGCGCCGGGCCGGCCTCGCCGGGCGCGGTGGTGACCTGGACCTCGTAGGTCGCCTCGGTGGACGATTCGCGGATCGGCGCGCGGTTGATGGCGTTCACCAGCGGCCGGAGCGCCGTGTTGCAGGCCAGCACCGTCACCATCACGAACACCGCCTCGAGCGGCAGGTCGGCGCCGCAGAACGCCCCCACGGCGGCCGAGCACCACAGGGTGGCGGCCGTGTTGAGGCCGCGGACGTTCATCCCCTCCTTCATGATCACGCCGGCCCCGAGGAAGCCGATGCCGGAGATCACGTACGTCACCGTGCGCACGCCCCCGTCCGGGCCGGTCAGCCGCATGCCGAGATCGACGAAGGCCGAGGCGCCCACCGCCACCAGCACCGCCGTGCGCAGGCCCGCGGTGCGCTGCCGGTACTGCCGTTCCGCCCCGATGATCGTGCCGAGCACGAAGGCCACGAGGAGGCCGATGGCCGATTTCACTTCTTCGGGGAGGGCGGCGTAGCTGGTCATCGGCGGTTCTTGAAAGCGGGGCGGTGACGAAACCGTGACACCGTGGCCCGGTCCCGGCCCGAAAAGGGGGACGGAACCGGGATTGACGGCCGCACCGGGCAGCGGGCACACCGGCAGGTGCCTGAGGATCCCTTAAGAATTCGGGACCCGGCCGAGGAGACGTGCAGGATGCAGGACATGGCCCGAGCGGCGGACGCGGTCCGCGCAGGATCTCTTCGCGCAGGATCTCTTCGCGCAGAACCCCTTCGCGCAGGACTCGTCCCCGCATGAGCGGCGCCCTCGCCGAACGCCGTCCCGAGACCATCGCGGACGACGCCCTGCACGGCCGCGTCATGGCGCTCCGCGAGGGGCTGGAGCGCGGCCTGATCGGCAGCGCCGGCCTCGTCGAGCGCCTGCTGATCGGGCTCCTGACCGGCGGGCACCTGCTGATCGAGGGTGCGCCCGGGCTGGCCAAGACCCGCGCGGTCAAGCGGCTCGCCGACGGGCTCGACGGCTCCTTCGCGCGCATCCAGTGCACCCCCGACCTGATGCCGGCGGATCTGACCGGCACCACCGTCTGGCGGCAGGACAGCGGCACCTTCGAGTTCCTGCCCGGTCCCTTGTTCCACGCCCTCGTGTTGGTGGACGAGGTCAACCGCGCGCCGCCGAAGGTGCAGTCGGCTTTGCTCGAATCCATGGCCGAGGGGCAGGTGACGGTCTCGGGGGCGACGCACCGGCTGTCCGACCCGTTTATGGTCGTGGCGACCCAGAACCCGATCGAGCATGCCGGCACCTTCCCGCTGCCCGAGGCGCAGCTCGACCGCTTCCTCCTGCACGTCGTGGTCGACATGCCCGACGAGGCGACCGAGCGGGCGATCCTCGACCTCGTGGAGGGCGAGATCACCCATCACATCGAGGCGATGCCGGTGCGCCTGTCGCTCGCCGACGTGCGCGCGGCCCGGGAGGCGGCGCTCGCCACCTACGTGTCGCCGGCCCTCAAGGATTATCTCGTCCGGCTGGTGGCGGCGACCCGCACCGACGCGGCGGCGCCGGACCTGCGCGCCATGATCGAGCACCCCGCCTCCCCGCGCGGTACCCTGGCGCTGATGATGGCCGGCAAGGCCCGGGCGTGGCTGCGGGGCCGCGATCACGTCGTCCCCGAGGACGTCACCGAGCTCGCCCGCGACGCCCTCTCCCACCGGATCGGCCTGACCTGGCGGGCCGCCGCCGAGGGCAAAACCGCCCGCGGGCTCGTCGGCGAGCTGGTGCAGCGGGTGCGGGCGCTCTGACGGTGTTCGGATTGCGCATTCCGGGACGCGCGCCCCCTCCCCCCTCTGCGGGGGAGGGTACCCTGCGCAGCAGGGGGGGAGAGGGGCAGCGCGACGGGTCGGGACATGGCGCCCATCGCGTCCCATCCGGAAGCGTCGCTCCCCTCTCCCGACCCGGCCTGACGGCCGGACCACCCTCCCCCGCAGAGGGGGGAGGGATCAGTGACGGCATCCACCTCTCGGGTGAGGCCCTGATGGGCCTGCGCCACCTCGCCCGGCGGGGCTCCGCGCCCGCGACCCGGACGCTCGCGGGCCTGCCGGGCGGGATCGTCACCCGGCGCCGGGGGCGCGGCTCCGAGCCGGAGGATGTCCGGCTCTGGTCGGAGGGCGACGACCGCCGCTTCATCGACCGCAACGCCACCGCGCGGACCGGGCAGCTGCACGTACGCACCCACCACGACGAGCGCGACCGGGCGGTGGTGCTGCTCGCCGATTTCCGGCCCTCCATGCTGTTCGGCACCCGCCGGGCGCTGCGCTCGGTGGCGGCCGCCGAAGCCCTGGCGCTGCTCGGCTGGCGGGTCGCGGCCGATGGCGGCCGGGTCGGCCTCGCGGTGGCGTCGGCCGGTGCCCCCACGGTGCTGCGGCCGGCGGGCGGCGAGCGCGCCATGATCGCGGTGACCGGCGCCCTCGCCCAGGCCCATGCCGACGCTCTCGGGGCCGCATCCGGCGCACCGACCCGCGCGGAGCCGCCCCTCGAGGCGACGCTCGGCCTTGCCCGCAGCCTGCTGCCCGCCGGCGGCCACCTCGTCATCGCCAGCGCCCTGGACGATCCCGGCCCGGGCTTCGACGACCTCCTGACCCTGCTGGCCGAGCGGATCGCCATCCGGCTGATCCTGGTGAGCGACGCCTTCGAGCGCGCCCGCCCCCCGGGCTTCTACCCCTTCGCCCTCGCGGACGGGCGGCGCGGCACCGCGCTGCCGAACGCGGTCGTGTCGGCGGAGGATTCCGCCGAGGCCCGGCTCGCCGAGTACGCCCGCCGCGGCATCGCGGGGGTGCGCCTCGACGTCGAGACCGGCCCCGAGGCCTACGCGCCGCTGATGGAGCGCCTCGATGCGGTGCTGTGAGGCCGAACCCGGCGGCCCGATTCCCGGCGACCTGATCCCCGTCGACCTGATCCGCGGTGCGACCCGATGACTCCCGTCGCGCCGGCCGAGATCCCGCTCGGGCTCGATCAGCTCCGCGGCCTTCACCTGCCCGGCGGGGCCGCGGGGGCGTTGCAGGGCGAGATCGTGGCCGCAGCGCTCCTGGGCTTCCTCGCCGCCCTGCTGGTGGGGCTCGTGCGCTACGGGCGCAGCCGGTCCCGGGCCACAATCCGCCGGGCGGCGATGGCCGAACTCGCCCGCAGCCGCGGGCTCGATCCGGAGGCGCGGCTCCTGGCCCAGGCCCGCCTGCTGCGCCGCCTCGGCCGGACGCTGGCGGGCGACGCCGAGACCCGGGCGGCCGGCGCGGATTGGGCCGCCCGCCTCGACGGACTGTTCGGGACCGCCTTCTTCACGCAGGGCGCCGGGCGGGTGCTGGCCGACGGCCTGTACCGGCGGCAGGCGCCGGATCTCGACGCCCTCGACGCCGAACTCGGCCGCCTGATCGGAAAGCTGCGGGCATGAGCCTCCTGTGATGAGCGGCCTCCTGCCCGCCTGGCTCAGCGCCCTCCTGTCGGCCTTCGACCTCGCCGCGCCCTGGGCGCTGCTGGCCCTGCCGCTGCCGCTGCTGGCCGCCCGCCTGATCCCGGCCGAGCCCGAGGGCGGCAGCGGGGCGCTGCGCGTGCCCGGCACGCTGGTGGGCGAGGGACGCTCCGGCGCCGATCTCGCCGCCCGCGGCCGACGCCGCGCCGCGCTCACCTGGACGCTCTGGATCGCCCTGGTGGTCGCGCTCAGCGGCCCGCGCCTCGTCATGCCGGCGACCGCGCTGCCGGCCTCGGGCCGCGAGATCATGATCGCCATGGATCTCTCGGGCTCCATGGAGCGGCGCGACTTCGCCCTCGACGGCGAGACCGTGACCCGGCTCACCGCGGTGAAGCGCGTGGGCACCGATTTCATCCGGCGTCGGGCCGGGGACCGGATCGGCCTCGTGATCTTCGCCGATCAGGCCTACGTGGCCGCCGCCCCGAGCTTCGACACCGCGGCGGTCGCCCGCGCCCTCGACGAGGCGACGATCGGCATCAGCGGCCGCTCCACCGGCATCGGCGACGGGCTGGGCCTCGCCCTGCGCCGGCTGGACCCGCGGGATGCGGAGGGTGACGCCGCTTCGGGAAGCGGGGCCGGCGAGAAGGCCGCGAAGGCCGTGATCCTGCTGTCGGACGGCGCCAACAATGCCGGCCAGACCGCCCCCAAGGACGTGGCGGAGCTCGCCAAGGAGCTGGGCATCAAGGTCTACACGATCGCGCTCGGCCCCCGCGACATGGCCGATGCCGACGGCGAGCAGGACGTGGTCGACACCGAGACCCTGCGCGACATGGCGCAGGCGAGCGGGGGCGAGGCGTTCCGGGTGCGCACGACGGATGACCTCGTCCGCGTCGCCGATGCCATCGACCGGCTGGAGGGGGGCCGCGCGCTCGCCCCGCCCCTGCCGCTGCGCCGGGATCTCTGGCCCTGGCCGGCCGCCCTGGCGCTGCTGAGCGCCGCCGCGCTGCTCGCCAGCCGGAGGGGGGCGTGATGGTTCGAGACTCCGCACCTCCCGCCAATCCCCCCATCCTGAGGTGCCGGAGCGCCGCGCAGGCCTCGGCGGAGCCCTCCAGAGACCACCGCGATCCCCGGAGCCCTCCTTCGAGGCCCGCTTCGCGGTCACCTCAGGATGAGAGGATTTGGGTGGGAGGCGGATCCGCCCGATGAGCCTCCTCGACGCCGTCGCCCTCCTGCGCCCCTGGTGGTTCCTGGCGATCCCGGTCGTCGCCCTGCTGGCGCTCCGCGCCGCGTCGCGCTCGGCGCCGCTCGGCGACTGGGCCCGGGCGGTGGATCCGGCGCTGATGGCCCACCTCGCCCGCACCGGCGCGGTGCTCGGCGGACGCCGGCAGGCGAACCTCGCCGCCGCGCTGGCGGCCGGGCTGATCGCCCTGGCGCTGACCGGCCCCGCCGTGGAGCGCACGGACGGGCGCACCTTCCGCAATCTCGACGAGACCGTGATCGTCGTCGATCTCTCGCGCTCGGTCGCGGAGGGCGGCAACCTCCAGGGCGTCCGGCAGGCCGCCGCCGCGGTCGCCGAGGCGGCCGGCACCCGGGCGGTCGCCCTCGTGGTCTACGCGGGGGACGCCTACCTCGCCGCCTCCCCCACCACCGACCGCGACAGCCTCGGCACCACCCTGTTCGCCCTCGACGCCGACACGGTGCCGGACCGCGGCTCCCACCCCGAGCGCGGGCTGGCGCTCGCCCGCCGCACGCTGGCGGAGGCCAACGTGGTGTCGGCCGACGTGGTGCTGATCAGCGACGGCGACGGCATCGGCGAGGCCGCCACCCGCGAGGCGCGCGCCATCGCCCAGCAGGGCTGGCGGCTCCAGGCCCTGTTCGTCCCCGCCGACAAGCCGCTGCCGCCGAACGCCCCGAAGCCCGACCGGGCCGCCCTCGACGCCCTGGCCCGGGCCGGCGGCGGCACGGTGGCCGACATCGCCACCCCCGGCCCGGTGCTCGACGCGGTCGGCGCCGGCCTGGCCCAGCACCTCGCGGCGGGCGGCTACGGCGTTCTGGCCTACGCGGATCTCGGGCGCTGGCTGCTGCTGCTCGCGGCCGTGCCGGCCCTGATCCTGTTCCGCAGGAGCGCATGATGAGGAGCGCCTGATGCGGCTGACCCTCCCCGCCACCGGCTTCGCCGCCCCGCTCCGCGCCGGCCTGCCGCCGCGCTGGCGCCGCCGCGCCCGGATCGCCGGTCTGGCGCTGGCGGGGCTCGGACTGCTGGCGCTGCTCGCCGTCTCGCAGCCCCGGACCGGGTTCGGGCGCCTGCTGATGGGCATCGGCCTGCCGGGTCTCGCCGCCGACGTCTTCACGGATCCGGCCTGGCGCGCCGCCGCGCTCTACGAGGCCGGGCGCTACGACGCGGCGATCGCGCTGTTCCGCGCCGGCGGGCGGCGCGCGAGCTACAATCTCGGCAACGCGCTGGCCAGGGCGGGCGACCTCGACGGGGCGCTCGCCGCCTACGACGAGGCCCTGCGCTTCAACCCCCGCGACGCCGACGCCCAGGCCAACCGCTCGCTGATCGCCCGGATGCGCGCCGAGGTGATCGACCGCGGCCCCGGCGGCGGCATCGCCAACGGCACGGCCCAGTACGGCGCCCGCTACAACAACACCGCCAACCAGGACCAGAACAACGACATCAACGCCGCCTCCAGCGGCGAGGGTCTGGCCGGCAATAAGGAGTCCAACGCCAGCGCGTCGCTGCCCGGCAACAGCAAGGTCGCCCGCCGCGGCAAGGCCGAGCAGCAATCGATCGACACCGGCAAGGGCCAGGCCCGGGGTTCGGCGGGCGATGCCGCCGGCCGCGGCCGGACCGGGGGCGGCTCCGCCATGGTGGCCGAGGCCCCCGAGCGCGAGGTCCGCCGGGTGACCAAGAGTTTCGAGGCCCACGAGATCCGCCCGGACCGGCTCTGGCTCCAGACCCTGCCGGACGATCCCGGCCGCTATCTCAAGCTGCGCCTGCGTGCCGAGCAGACCCGCCGGATCGAGGCCGGCACCGCGATTCCCGCCGGGAGCAACCCGTGGTGAGTTTTTTCGGGGTTTGGGGGCTGCGTACCCTTGCCGTGAGGCGCCGATCCCCTCTCCCTTGCGGGGAGAGGTCAGGGGTGGGGGTGGTGCAGGAGGCACCGCACCGCTCAACCCTGAACCACCCCCACCGCCAACGCCTCCCCGCAAGCTTGAGCGATCTCGGGCAAGCCCGGGATCGCCAGGGGAGGAGAGAGCCCGACGGCCAACGACATGCGAACATCGCAGCCTCCGCGCAACCGAGGGAGTGGCGCGTCCTGCTCGCCCTGTTCCTCGCCCTCACCCCCCTCCCCGCCCACGCCGAGATCGAACCCGGTGACCTCACCCTCACGGTCACCGCGGAACGCAACGGCAACAGCGCGCCTTACCCCCGCGAGATGGTGCTGTTGAAGATCCACGGGGTCTACAAGCAGCCGATCCTGCTGGAGGAGGTGGTTCAGCCCTCGCTCGCCAACTTCTCCTGGACGCAGCTCGGCCGCGACCACTGGAGCAAGGCCAAGCTCCCGGACGGCCAGAGCGCCATCGCGTTCGACCGCACCGTGGCGATCTTCCCGCACCATGCCGGCCAGTTCACCATCGAGCCGTTCACCCACAAGCTCACCGTCAACGATGTCGGCGAGCGGCGGGTGGTGGAGGTGCGCTCGCAGCCCATCCCGTTCCCGGTGGCGCAATGGACCGCCCCGACCGGCGGCCCGGACGCCAAGGAGCCGTGGTGGCTGCCCGCCAAGGACGTGGCGATCACCGATTCTTGGAGCCCCGACCCCGAGACCATCAAGGTCGGCGAGACCGCCCGTCGGATCGTCACCCTGGAGGCCCAAGGCATGGTGGCCGAAGGCCTGCCGCCCCGGCCGGTGATGCGCACCCGCGGGATCATCACCTTCGCGGGGCCCGTCACCCGCGAGACCCTGCTGACCCCCTCCGGCCCCGTGGCCCGGGCCACCTACCAGTGGGACGTGAAGCCCGGCGTGCCGGAGATCATCCCCCTCGACGCCATCGCGATCCCCTGGTTCGACACCAACACGCGGACGATGCGCGAGACCGAGATCCCCGCCCGGCAGATCGGCGGCGGCCTGCCCGACCGCGAGACCGACCGGGCACCCCCGCCGGTCCCCGCCCCGCTCACGGTCGCCGCCGCGGCGCTCGCCGCCTTCGGGCTCGGGCTGGCGCTGATCGGCTTCGGCCTCGGCCGGCCCACCGTGCGCCTGTCGGCACCGGCCCGCCGGGCGCTGCGCGCCGCCGCCCGGGCGGGTGACCCAGCCGGCTTCCGCGCCGCCCTCGACGCGGCGATGCGCGAGGCGCCGGACCTCGCCCGGATCTGGCGGGCACGGCCCGACCTCGCCTCCGCCTTCGCGGATCTCGACCGGTCGGTGTTCGGGGCCTCGGGTGCGGCCGCCCCGGATCTGCCGGCCCTGGCCCGCGCCCTGTCGCGCGTCCCGTGAAGGTCGCCGCCGCGGCCGGTCCGGACCGGCTGGCTCCGCTGGACGGCCCGGCCGGCTGACCGCCGGCCGCTGATCGTCGCCTTGTGAAGGCGCCTCCGGGAACGGCCGGGGCCGTGGCGATTTTGGCTGCCGGCGCTGATCGCCACCGGAGATGCCAATCCATGCCCGCGACCATGACCGCGACCCTGACCCGACCCATCCTCGCCGCGGCGCTCAGTGCCGCCCTGGTCCTGCCGGCCGCGCTTCCGACCGCGGCCTTCGCCCGATCCTCCGGCACCGAGCGCACGCTGAAGATGGTCGACACCGACAACGACGGCACCATCGACCTCGCCGAAGCCCAGACGGCCGCCGGGAAGGTCTTCGACGGCGCCGAGAAGGACAAGGACGGCACCGTCGACGCCAAGGAGCTGAAGGGCCGGGTCAGCAAGAAGGACCTGAAGGCCGCCGACGGCGATTCCGACGGCACCCTCGACCGCAAGGAATACCTCGCCCTGGTGGAGAGCCGCTTCAAGGCGGCCGATCCGGACAACGACGGCAAGCTCGACGCCAAGGAACTCAAGACCCCCGCCGGTCGGAGCCTGCTGCAGCTCCTCAAGTGAGGCCGGCCTGATCGACGGCCATTGCACAGTTCCTGAGCAAGGACTCTTCCTGTGCAATGGCTCAAGATCTAAGCAAGCATCAATATTTTGCACGATCTTGCGTCATCTGAATTGCCTTCGTAGTCTCCCAGTGTCCGAGCCGATGCATCGGGTCAAATCACCAGGCACATCACCAGGGAGGAGCGCGATGGCACGCGCGAACGACGTCAAGGATCGGTTCCGCGCACGGCTGCAGGAAGCCGATGCCCGGAGCAACGATTTCCGCCAGAAACTTCTGGCGGAGGGCACGCGGGCGCTGCAGCCGGTGATGGGCGTCCTGAACCTCATGGCCGAGGTGCTCAACGAGGAGGACAACGTCCACGGCAGCATCACGGGCTTGGAGGCCAAGATCGATCAGGACAACTTCATCAGCCTCTGCGCGCAGCTGCGCGGGCCCGATGCGGAGCAGAAGATCACGATCAAGTACGGGCCGGAACGCGGCGGCAGCAACTTCATCTCGGTCTCGGGCCTGAACCAGCGCTACAACGAGCGCCTCATGCCCGGCGCGGCACGCTGCGCCAGCGGCCGGACGGTCGGCAGCGACATCCAGCTCGACGAGCACCGGGGCGACGAGCTGGCCGAGGTGGTCCGCGAGGTGGTGGAGGATTTCTACGCCGCCCAGATCGAGCAGCGCAGCCACTTCGCCTTCGCCGGCTGACGAGGCCCAAGGTACGGCTCTCCGACCCGCGCCCTCATCCTGAGGTGCCCGAGCGCAGCGGAGGCCTCGAAGCAGCCCTCCAGGGATCGCGCGGCTGGCTGGAGCCCTCCTTCGAGGCTCGCTGCGCGCGCACCTCAGGATGAGGGGGTTGGGATCACCCGATCTCTCTGCCACAGGGTCCTGTCGTGGACCGTGGACGAGGTCGGCGATCCTGCGCTAAGTCTGTCGACGATGGGGATGGAGCTCCCCGACAACCGCCCGGTTTCGTCAGGCCGGGCTGATGGCTCCTACCGCACGGGCGCGCCTGCCGCCGTCCGCGGTGGGGCCGTGCGCCGAAGCCGCGACGCGTGAGGCCGCCCGACCGAACAGGAAGGGCAGGCATGATCAACACCCTCATCGTCATCCTCGGGGCCGGACTCGGTGGCGGCGCCCGGCACGGCATCAACGTCGCGGTGGCGCGGCTGCTGCCGGGCTTCGGGTTCCCCCTCGCGACGCTGATCATCAACGTGCTGGGCTCGTTCCTGATGGGCGTTCTCGCGGAGGGCTTCGCCCTGCGGGGTGCAGCCGGTCACCCGGCCCGGCTGTTCCTGACCACCGGAATGCTCGGCGGCTTCACCACCTTCTCGACCTTCTCGCTCGACGCGATCAGCCTGTACGAGCGGGGCGAGACGGGTCTGGCCGCCCTCTACGTGCTGGCCTCGGTCGCCGCCGGCCTGGTTGGATTGGTGGCAGGCCTCGCCCTGGTGCGCGCGGTCCTGAGCGGCAGCTGAGAAAATTCCGGTTTCGAAAGGTCGAGACCTTTCGCGGGTCCAGGGCGGAGCCCGAGCTCAGGGGCTCCGCCCCCGAACCCCTGCCCAAGGGCTGAGCCCTTTGGGATCCCCGGACTCAATCCGCGATGAATTTCAGCCGGTGGTCGCGATAGAGGTCGACGATCGCGGCTGCGGTCTCCTCGATCGAGCGGCGGGTCACGTCGATCGTCGGCCAGCGGTTCCTGGTGAACAGCCGGCGCGAGGCCGTGATCTCGTCGGCCACCGCCGAGCGATCGACGTAGAGCGAGGATTCGTCGGCGTTCAGGCTCGACAGCCGGTTCTGCCGGATCTGCACGATCCGCTCCGGCGAGGCGAACAGGCCGACCACCAGGGGCTTGCGGGCGCGCTCGATCGCGGGCGGCAGCGGCATGCCCGGCACCAGCGGCAGGTTGGTGGTCTTGAGGCCGCGGTTGGCGAGGTAGATCGAGGTCGGCGTCTTCGAGGTCCGGCTGACCCCGAGCAGGATCACGTCGGCCTCCTCCAGATCCTCCGGCAGGTTGCCGTCGTCGTGGGCCAGCGTGAAGTTCATCGCGTCGATGCGCTTGAAGTACTCCGCGTTCAGCATGTGCTGGGCGCCCGGCCGGGCCGTGGTCTCGGCGCCGAGATAGGCGCGCAGCAGGTCGTGGACCGGGCGCAGCACCGACAGGCAGGGCGAGCCGGTCTCCCGGGCGACCTCCTCCAGCCGCTCGCCGAGGTCGCCGCCCACCAGGGTGTAGAGCACGAGGCCCGGCGCCGCCCGGATCTCCGAGATCACCCGGTCGAGCTGCGCGGCCGAGCGCACCAGCGGATAGACGTGCTCGATCGCCGAGACGCCCTCGTACTGGGCGGCGGCCGCCCGGCCGACATTGATCAGCGTCTCGCCGGTGGAGTCCGAGACGAGGTGGAGGTGGAAATAGCTGCGGCCCATCCGGACGCCTTTCGCGAGGCCCAGGTTGTCCACCGCCGGCCGCCACGGGAGTCGATGAGTGTGGATAGGATGCCCCGCCGGGCTGGTCCAGGCCGATTCTCTTGCGCGCTATCGACTCCGCCGTTCACAGGCCGTCGATCGGGAGGCGTCGAATCCGGTCCTCTGGACGAATCGGGCGCGAATCGGAGGCCCGTACACGACTCGGCGTCGCCAAGGCGCTGTCGGATCTGGCCGTTCTGGCAAGATGGAGCAAATCCTTTAAAGCCTCGTTAACGGCGCGGCGGCGGGGACGGCCTGTGGACCCTTTTGTGACCCCGAATCTCAGGCCCCCAGAAGAAAAAACAGAGTCCTAGAATCTCTCTTTTCTTTTCGAAGGGGCCTGTGTGGGGATCGGCGAGCCGCGACTCGACAGGACGCCCGCCGACGGGCATGCGGGGTGACGGAGACGGGATGGGAACGACCATGACGGGGACGGCGCGCGAGCCCGAGCGGAAGATGTCCGAGCGGAAGGTGCTGCGTGTCCTCGACGGGGAGGCGATCGGACCGCCCCCCGCCTGGATGATGCGCCAGGCCGGCCGCTATCTCCCGGAATACCGGGCGACCCGGGCGGAGGCGGGCTCGTTCCTCGATCTCTGCTACAGCCCGGACTTCGCCGTCGAGGTGACGCTGCAGCCGATCCGGCGCTTCGGCTTCGACGCCGCGATCCTGTTTTCGGACATCCTCGTCATCCCCCACGCGCTCGGCCAGGACGTGCGCTTCGTAGAGGGCGAGGGGCCGCGCCTCGACCCCCTCGACGGCCGCGAAGCTTTTTCCCGCCTGCGCGAGGCCGGCGATCCGGCGGTGATGAACCATCTCGCCCCGGTCTTCGAGACGGTGAAGCGGCTGCGGTCCGAACTGCCCGGCGAGACCACGCTGCTCGGCTTCTGCGGCGCTCCCTGGACGGTGGCGAGCTACATGATCGGCGGCCGCGGCACGCCGGATCTCGCCCCCGCACGGGCTTTGGCCGAGGGCGACACGGCTCTGGTCGATACGCTGATCGATCGCCTCGTCACGGTGCAGACCGACTATCTCGTGCGCCAGCTCGAGGCTGGGGCCGACGCCGTACAGATTTTCGAATCCCATGCCGGCACCCTTCCGCAGGCCGTGCCGGCCTCCAGCGGGGTCGTCGAGCCCGTGGGCGACGTGGCCGAGAGCGCCCTGCCGGACGCGCCTGCCGCCGACGCCCTCACCCGCTGGTCGCTGCAACCCATCGCCCGGATGATCGCGGGCGTCCGCGCCCGGGTGCCGGGGGCGAAGATCATCGTGTTCGCCCGCGGCTCGGGGCTCGACGGCCATGCCCGGGTGGTGCCCGAGACCGGCGCCGACGCCGTCGGGGTCGATTGGGGCGTGGACCTGAAGGCCCTGCGCGGTCGGGTGCCGACCTCGACGGTGACGCAGGGCAACCTGCATCCCGACACGCTGATCGAGGGCGGCCCAGCCCTCGACGCGGCCGTGGATGCCGTGCTGGCGGCGACCGCCGGCCTGCCGCACATCTTCAACCTCGGCCACGGCATCACGCCGCAGACGCCGGTCGCCCATGTCGAGCGGATGCTCGCCCGGCTGCGCGGGCAGAGCTGAGGCCAAGCACGTGCTGTACGACTGGATCAAGGCCCTTCACGTCATCAGCCTGATCGCCTGGATGGCGGGGATGCTCTACCTGCCCCGGCTGTTCGTCTACCATGCCGGCCTGCCGGCGGGCTCGGCGGTGCAGTCGGCGACCTTCAAGGTGATGGAGCGCCGCCTCCTCAAGGCGATCATGACCCCGGCCATGATCGCCACCTGGGTGTTCGGGCTGACGCTGGCCTGGATGAGCGGCTTCTACGCGGCCCCCTGGCTGCAGGCGAAGTTCGTGCTGGTGCTGGCGATGTCGGGCATCCACGGCTGGCTCGCCCGGATGGTCAAGGATTTCGCCGCCGACCGGAACACCCGCGCGCCCCGGTTCTACCGGATCCTCAACGAGGTGCCGACGCTCCTGATGATCGGCATCGTCATCCTGGCGATCGTCAAGCCGAGCCTTTGATCCCGGGATCCTGTGATCCCGGGGCGATTCACCACGCCGGCGCTTCGGCCGGAGCCTTTCGGGCGGCGGCTCGTTCTGAGCCCATGTCGAAGCCGCTCGTCCTCGCCCTGTCGCTGGCCGCCTTCGCGGGCGCATCCCCCGCCCGGGCCGCGAGCTTCCCCTGCGACAAGGCCGAGGCGCCCGACGAGAAGGCGATCTGCGCCCACCTTGCCCTCAACGACCGGGACGTCGAGATGGCGACCCGGTTCGAGATCCTGAAGGCGGTCCTGCCGATGGGCGGGCAGACGAAACTGCGCGACGACCAGGAGACGTGGCTCAAGGAGCGCCGGACCTGCGGCGGCGACGTCGCCTGCCTCACCGGGGTCTACGATGCGCGACTGAAGGTGCTCCGCGCGGTGCTGTCGGAGTTCGCCAAGCAGGGGCCGCAGTAAGGACCGGCGACCGGACCTGGTCGCCAAGGTCCGAACAGGGCGCCGGGACAGCCGGCAGCCGAAACCGCGTTCCTGCGCGATCGTGCTGGCCGAAGGATCACAACTCGAGGAACGTTTCGGCCGGGAACGCGAAGCGCGTACTCAACGCCTTGGCTTGACGGACGTTGATCCGACGTTTCCCGCTCAGGATCTCCGAAACCACCGATTGCGGACCGACTTCCGGCAGCTCACTCTGGCCGAGGCCGCGTTCATCCATGATGGCGCGCAAGGCTGCAGCACCAGTGACCTGCGGCATGGGGCGATGCGCCTCGTCGTAGGCCTCGATCAGGTCGCCGATGCGCGAGGCGAGCACCGCCAGGGGATGATCTTCGTCGTCGCCAACGAGCGTCAGGATCTGATCCATGGCCTGAACCAGGCGATCGTAGTCACCGCGGCTTGCCGGAGCCGTGAGCAGGGGGGCGACGTGCGGCCAATGCGCGATGGCCTCCTCCACAAGGGTGGTCATCGATTTACACCTTCCATGTGCCCTTGTCGTATTCCGCATGGTCCATGACCGATTGGATATAGACCTTCTTAAATTTATACTGGACGATGGCCACGAGGCGCAATTTGTTGCCGCCGATATCGAAGACGTGCAGGCGGCCGACCTTATCGGTTGCCGGAAACAGCGCCTTCATCTGGGCAAAGTCGCTCGGTTCAGCACTTTTCATTAAGCGATACCAAGCATCGAGTGCGTCCGCGGCACGGGGCCATATCCGCTTGGCCTCCCAGATCCGCGCTTGGGTGATGACGTGCATGACTCGGAGCCGCACTCTGCGGTGTGCGGGGCGGTGCCGCGCATCGCAGTTTGCGATGCTAGCGGATCGATGATGCAGCGAGAAGCGTCCCCGAAACGGAGCGACCGGTGGCTACAACCGCGCCAGCAGCCGCTCCGCCAGGGGGTTCTCGGCCGCGAAGGCGTAATCCACCCGCCGCACCGTCACGGCCCGCGCCCCGGCCTCGACCAGCGCGCCGGCGAGGTCGAACACCGCGCCCTCCGGGCAGCGCAGCACGATCTCGCCCTCCGGTCCCCGCGGGGCGCCGTAGGGCAGTTCCGCCTCGTGCAGGCCCGCGATGCTGGCAAGGTCGATCGTGCCGCTCTCCGGCAGGGCGGCGCGCACCTCCCGGGTGGTCCGGGCGCGCTCCTCGGCGGCGATCCGGCCGAGCACGGTGCGGAGGGCCGCCCGCTGGCCCTCGCCCCAGGGCGCCTTCAGGGACGCCACGAGATTCGCCTCGGAGCGCAGGATGACCCCGTCCTCCAGGATCTTCAACGCGTTGGCGCTGAGCGTCGCCCCCGTGGTGGTGATGTCGACCACGATCTCGGCCGAGCCCGCGGCCGGCGCCCCCTCGGTGGCGCCCAGGCTCTCGACGATCCGGTAATCGGCCACGCCCTTCTCGGCGAAGAACCGGCGGGTCAGGTTCACGTATTTGGTGGCGACGCGCAGGCGGCGGCCGTGGCGGGCGCGCATCCCGGCCGCGACCTCGTCGAGATCCGACATGTCGCGCACGTCGATCCAGGCCTGGGGCACCGCCACCACCACGGTGGCGTTGCCGAAGCCGAGCGGCGTCAGCAGCTCCACCTGGCCGCGCACGTCCGGCAGGGTCTCGCGGATCAGGTCCTCGCCGGTCACCCCGAGATGGGCGGCGCCCGAGGCGAGCTGCGCGGCGATCTCGGAGGCCGAGAGGTAGCGCACCTCGACGTCGGGCACGCCCAGAAGCTTGCCCCGGTAGTCGCGGGCGCCGGCACCCTGCGCAAGCTTCAGCCCGGCGCGACCGAAGAACGCGTTGGCGTTCTCCTGCAGCCGGCCCTTGGACGGGACGGCCAGGATCAGGGGTTCGGAAGAGCTCATCGTCCGGCTCCCGCCACGCGCTCGATCCAGAAGGTGCAGCCGACGGCCGGCAGCGGCACGGGGCTGCCGAGATGGCCGAGCAGCCCGTCGTAGCGGCCGCCGCCGACCAGGATCGGGCCATCGCGCTCGGTCACCTCGAAGATGAAGCCGGTGTAGTAGTCGAGGTTGCGGGCGAAGCCGCCCTGGAAGCGGAACCGCTCGATCGGCAGGCCGCGGGCCGCGATGAAGCCGGTGCGCTCCTCGAACAGGTCGAGGGCGGCCGAGAGGGCGTCGTGGCGGATATTCGCGTCGCCGGCCAGCGCCCGCAGGTCGCGCGCCGCCGCGTCCGGATGGCCCGCGATGGCGCGGTAGCGATCGAGCACGGCGCGGTTCTCGGCGTTGAGCCCGGCCCCGCCATGGGCCTGGGCGGCGGCCTTGGCGAGGAAACGCTCGGCGATCTCGCCGGCGCTGCGCCCGCCCACCGCCGAGATTCCGGCGATCGCCAGCACGTCCTCCACGAAGGCGCGCACGCCCCGCGGGTCCTGGCCCTGGATCGCCGCCAGCAGGCCGGCATGCGGATCCTCGGGCCGCGCCCCGGCACCGTTGGTCACGGCGTCCAGCGAGCGCCCGGCCGCGAGCGCCCGGAGCGTCCGGCGCTTGGCGGCCGGCGGCACCGCCAGCCCGTCGAGGAGCGCCACGGTCAGCCCCATGTCGCCGAGCCGCACCGCCGGATCGACCCGGCCGAACAGCGCGAGACCTTCGAGGGCGAGGCCCAGCACCTCGGCATCCGCGGCCGGCGTGTCGGTGCGCCCGATCGATTCGATCCCGGCCTGGAAGAACTCGTCGGGCTCGTCGGCGGCCAGCCGGAAGACCGGGCCGCAATAGCTGTAATCGGCCGCCTGCCCGTCGGCCTCCGCCCGGTGCAGGCGGCAGACGGGAATCGTGAATTCCGGCCGCAGGCACAGCTCGGCCCCGCCCGCGTCCTGGGTCACGAAGATCCGGCGGCGGATGTCCTCGCCGGACAGTTCGAGGAACGGCTCCAGCGGCTGCAGCACCGGTGGGGTCACCGGCCGGTAGCCCGCCGCATTCAGATGGGCGGAGAGCCGCGCGCGCGCCGCATCCCCCGCCCCCGTCTCGCCTGCCTCCGGTCGTGTCATCGTGTCCACCTCGCGGGCGCTCTGTAGCAACCGTCGCGGGGCTTGGCGACAGCACCCGCGCCGAACCGCGCGGCGCTCCCAGGGACGGGACCCCGCCGGACCGCACACGCCGGATTCCGGCTGGGCAGGGTCGGGACGCCACCCTGGAGGCGGCGAGATGTTTGACGCGTCGCGCCAAGGTCGCGCCAAAATCGCGCCTAGGCTGCGCGAAGTCGGATCGCGCGCGTGGAGCCGGTTTCCTCCGATCGAAGCGGTCTAAGTCCGATTTCGGATCGCGCGCGGGATCGTGGATCGTGTCCACCTGTCGCTTCACGTTCCGGTAAGACTTGGACCAGGACCGGATTGTGCTTAGCGCAGGACCTGATTCATTGTCGCGCGGTCGAATCATCCGGTGAACATGTGGGAGAGAGGGGCCGCGATGGTTCAGCGCGTCTTTCGGGCCTTCGGCCAACGCGCCGGGATCGCCGCCCTCACGCTCATCCTCGCCGGGCAGGCGCCCCTGCGGACCGAGCCCAAGCTGGACCGGGTCGTGCTGGTCTCCCGCCACGGCGTGCGCGCCCCGACCGCCACGCTGGCCGCGCTGGAGGCCAGGACCGGCCGGCCCTGGCCGGCCTTTCCCGCCGAGCCGGGCGAGCTGACGCCGCACGGCGCCGAGGCCCTGTCGCGCATGGGGGCCTACCTGCGAAGCGTCTACGCCAGGGCGGAGCTGCTGCCCGAGACCGGCTGCCCGGCGGTGAACGCCGTGCAGGTCTGGGCGGACGGCGCCGCGAACCGCACCCGCCGGAGCGGCCAGATCCTGGCCGACGCGATCGTCCCCGGATGCGGCCTCGTCGCGCGTCACGGGCCCGCGGGCGCCCTCGACCCGGTCTTCGACAGCGGGCGCGTCTGTCCCCTGGATCCGATCGAGGCCGTGGCGGCGATCCAGCGCCGGACCCTGGGCGGGACCGCCGTCACCGACAAGCCGTCCGAGAAGGCCATCGCGGCGCTGAAGCGGATCCTGGGTCCGGCCGCCTGCAAGACGGTCCCGGCGGCCTGCCTGGATGGCCCGAGCACCCTCGTCGCCACCCCCACGGGACCGAAGATCGAAGGTCCGCTGGCGCTGGCCGCCACCGTGTCGGAGAACCTGCTCCTGGAATACGCCGAGGGCCTGCCGGCCGATCAGGTCGCCTGGGACCAGGGCACGCCCGAGACCCTGGCGGCGCTGCTCCCCGCCCACCGGCGCGCGGCCGATCTCCTGCGCCGGACACCCGAGATCGCGCAAATCCGGGCGGCGACGCTGCTGCGGATGCTGGCGGATCTGCTGCAGGGCGAGGCGCCCCGGGGGCTCGGCGTGCCGCCGCTCGGGGCGAGCGCGCGCCTCGTCGTGCTGGCCGGCCACGACACCACCCTGTCGAACCTGTCGGGCGCCCTCGGCCTCGGCTGGTCCCTCCCGGGTCAGCCGGACCCGACGGCCCCGGGCGCCACCCTGGCCTTCGAGGTCTGGCGCCATCCCGAGACCGGGGCGCGGACGATCCGGATCCGGATCTTCGCCCAGACCCTCGACCAGCTGCGCTCTGCGCGAGCGCTCGGCCCCCAGGACCCACCGGTCTCCCTGCCGCTGACGATCGGGATCTGCCAAGCACGGGAGGGCGCCTGCGGCCTGGAGACCTTCGCGGCCAGGCTCCGCGCCGCGCTGCCGCCCGTGTGCATCCGGTAGCGGCCGCGCTCAGAGCCAGTCTGACCGCACGGGATCGGTCACGCGCGGCTCGAAGCGGCGCGGATCCAAGGATCCAAAGGCGAAGGCAAACAGTCGCTCACACCGTTTCCGGTTGGACGCTTCGGTCGGTGCAGCCCGCTCCGTCATCGCGAGCGTAGCGACGCGACGAAAGGGCAGCGCGATGCCGGAAAATGTGGTGCTGCTGGATGGCGTCGCTCCGCTCGCAAGGACGGCGGAGCCGGGTCGATCGACCGGAATCGGTATCAGAGCGGGCGGATGCTTCCGAGCCGTGCGCCGCGGGGCCGCCGGCTCCGTTTGCGCCGGGTCAGGGCGCTGAGCGCGGGGGCCGCGGCGACGCCGGCGCTGAGGATGGGGGCGCTGCCGGTGCCGGGCGTCGCGGCCGCGACGGCGCTCGGCAGCCGCCCGGGAAGCGGTCGGGCCGCGGAAGCCGGCGCCGCGCATCCGAGGATCAACCCGGCCGACAGCAACAGGATCTCGATACGCATCCCCGGGTCTCCCTGCCGACGGCGTCCCGGCCCAGACCCGGGAACAACGCCGCCGCGGCCGGGGTGTTTCAACCCACGAGCGATGAGAAGTGCCGAGCCAGCACGGCCCGCACCTGTGCCACCAGATCGGCCTCGGGACAAGAGAACTGCGCCGGCCGGGCCGCCTTCCACTCGGCGTTGCTGGCGATGGATTCCGCCGCCCGGGCACCCTCGATCAGGTCCTTGATCTGGACCTCGCCGGCCAGCCGCTCGTTCGAGCCCTGGATGATCGCCACCGGGGCGCGGCGGCGGTCGGCATACTTCATCTGCGCCTTCATGCCGGCGCCGCCGAGATAGAGCTCGGCCCGGATGCCGTCGGCGCGGAGCCACGCCACGAGGCGCTGGTAATCGGCCATGTTCTCCCGGTCGAGGACCAGCACCACCACCGGCCCGGGGGCCTCGGTGCCGGCGAGCAGCGGGCTGTTCACGAGCTGCAGGGCCGAGAACAGGCGCGAGACGCCGATCGAGAAGCCCGCCGCCGGCACCGGCTCGGCCCGGAAGCGCCCGACGAGCCCGTCGTAGCGCCCGCCGCCCGCCACCGAGCCGAAGCGCACGGTCTGGCCGTCCTCGTTGGTGACGGGAAAGGTCAGCTCGGCCTCGTAGACCGGGCCGGTGTAGTATTCGAGCCCGCGCACCACGCTCGGATCGGCCCGGATCACGTCGTGGCCGTAGCCGGCGGCGGCGCAGAGGCGCATGATCGCGTGCAGCTCGGCGATGCCTTCCCGGCCGGTCTCCGAATCGCCGACCGCGTCGTGCCAGCCGCCGAAGAATTTTTCCCAGAACGCCACCTTGTCGGCGCCGTCCGCGGCATCGGCCTGGAACGACACGTAGGCGAGGATCCGCCCGATCGCCGCCTCGTCGAGGCCCGCGCCCTTGGTGAAGTCGCCGCTCTCGTCCTTGCGGCCGGCGCCCAGGAGCTGGCGCACCCCGTCGACGCCCAGCCGGTCGAGCTTGTCGATGGCGCGCAGGACGGTGAGGCGCTGGCCCGCCCGGTCGGCGCCCGCGAGGCCCGCGGCCTCCATCACGCCGTCGAGCACCTTGCGGTTGTTGACCTTGACCACGTACTGCCCGCCGAGCCCGAGCCGGTTCAGCGTGTCGGCCATCAGCATGCAGATCTCGGCATCGGCCGCGATGCTGCCCGCGCCCACGATGTCGGCGTCGAACTGCATGAACTGGCGGAAGCGGCCCGGCCCCGGCTTCTCGTTGCGAAACACGTAGCCGGCCCGGTAGCTGCGATAGGGTTTGGGCAACGCGTCGAAGTTCTCGGCCACGAACCGGGCAAGCGGTGCCGTGAGGTCGTAGCGCAGCGAGAGCCACGCCTCGTCGTCGTCCTGGAACGAGAACACGCCCGCGTTCGGCCGGTCGAGGTCGGGCAGGAACTTGCCCAGCGCCTCGGTGTACTCGACGAAGGGGGTCTCCAGGGCCTCGAAGCCGTAGAGCTCGAAGCTCCGCCGGATCGTCTCCAGCATCCGGTGCTGCGCGGCGATCTCCCAGGCGCGCCGGTCGACGAAGCCGCGCGGCAGGCGGGGCTTGAGGGTGTCGGGCTTCGCGGTTTCGGGCTTCGTAATTTCGGGCTTGGACATGGGAACGCGTTCGCTTCTCGCGGGCCAGAGCCCGGATCCGGCATCGGATGGAGTCGTCCCCGGCGGCCGGGGATCCTGGCCTGGGCTCTAGAGCATGCCGGGGGAAAGGGGAATTCGGTTTGCGGGCCTCACGATTGCCGGCCGAGCCGCATGCTCCTCTCTCCGAAGGCGACGGCGTTCGCACACCGGGATCCGGATCCGCGCGTCTCCCTCCCCCTTTGCGGGGGAGGTTGGCCCCCGAAGGGACTCGGGAGAGGGGAACCCGGCTTCCGGACGGAGCGCAGGCTTCATGAAGGCCGGCGCTTCGTTCTACACTGTCGCTCCCCTCTCCCGACCCCTGCTGACGCAGGGATCACCCTCCCCCGCAGAGGGGGGAGGGAGGACGCGTGGCAGATCCGGACTGCCAGACCTGCCAACCGAACGATGATCCCGAACCCGATCGGATCCTCAATACGGCGCCGTCAGCTTCAGCCAGAGCAGGGCCGCCAGGCTCACCACGGCGATCGGCATCTGCAGGGGGCGCAGGCGGGCATGCGCCAAGGGCACCTCACCGGCGCGGGCCTGAATCGGGTCGAGGATCCCGACCAGGGCGTAGCCGAGGATCAGCATCGCCAGCGCCGGCACCGCCTTGCCCATCACGGCGCCGAACAGGCTGAAGAGCCCGAGCGCGTAGAGCACCAGCATCGTGACCATCTGCGACAGCCGCGGGCCGCCCTCGGTCCGGAAGCTGACGCCCCGGTGGACGCCGGCCAGGAACAACAGGATCGAGGCCGCGTACAGCAGGGTGAACAGGGCCACGAGGTAATCGAGCGGCTGGCCGTTCAGCCACCACGCGACGGCGGCGCCGACCGCGATCGGTACCATCGGGCCGAAGCCGAACACGAGATCGAGCCACGGGATCCGGCGCGGCTCGTGGGCGGTGATGGTGCGTCCTGTGGCGTCGTCGCGCATGGCGGTCGGGCTGGCTCTCGGGGTGTCGGTCTGTTGCGCTGCAGCGCCGGGACGGTGAACAATCCCGTGCGGACCCGGTTCCGAACCGGCGCCCGGACCACGCTCACGGATCGGCAGCCGATTCCGGGACGCCGATCCCGAAGGCGGGAACTTGCAGGACGGAACTTGCAGGACGGAACTTGCCGGGCGCTTGTGACCCACCTGACACCCCATCCGTGCGGGACCCCTTGAGTGCCGTGAGGAAACGCGTTATTTCTCTCCTGCCCTCATCACAAGGTCTGCGCCGCAGCGCGCCCGTGAGCCGTGAGGGTCCTGCCAGTACGGTTTCGCCAATCTGATCCTCGGGCCCCTCGCCGCAGCGCGGCCCGCCCTTCGGCGCCCGTCCCCCGGGTGCTTGGCACAGAACCGGCCCTCCCACCTTCTCCGTCGGTTGCAAGACACCCATGACGCCACACCCCGACGCCCTCGCCGAGATCGAGACCGCGGAGCCGGCCGATCTGCCCGCTCTCCCCGCTGCCCTCGAAGGTGTCCGCGAGGTCAAGCTCCAGGACCTCAAGTCGAAGACGCCGACCGACCTGACCGCCTTCGCCGAGGAGGTCGAGGTCGAGAACGCCTCGACCATGCGCAAGCAGGAGCTGATGTTCGCCATCCTGAAGCAGCTCGCTGCCAAGGACATCGAGATCATCGGCTCGGGCACCGTCGAGGTGCTGCAGGACGGCTTCGGCTTCCTGCGCTCCTCCGACTCGAACTACCTGCCCGGCCCGGACGACATCTACATCTCGCCGACCCAGATCCGCCGCTTCGGCCTGCGCACCGGCGACACCGTCGAGGGCCCGATCCGCGGCCCCAAGGACGGCGAGCGGTATTTTGCCCTTCTGAAGGTCAACACGATCAACTTCGAGAACCCGGAGAAGATCAAGCACAAGGTCCACTTCGACAACCTGACGCCGCTCTTCCCGACGAAGCGGTTCAAGCTCGAGCTGGACAACCCGACCAAGAAGGATTTCTCGCCGCGGATCATCGACATCGTGGCGCCGATCGGCAAGGGCCAGCGCGCCCTGATCGTGGCGCCGCCGCGCACGGGTAAGACCGTGCTGATGCAGAACATCGCGCAGTCGATCACCCTCAACCACCCCGAGTGCTACCTGATCGTGCTGCTCATCGACGAGCGGCCGGAGGAAGTCACCGACATGCAGCGCTCGGTGAAGGGCGAGGTCATCGCCTCGACCTTCGACGAGCCGGCCACCCGCCACGTGCAGGTCGCCGAGATGGTGATCGAGAAGGCCAAGCGCCTCGTGGAGCACGGGCGCGACGTGGTAATCCTGCTCGACTCGATCACCCGCCTCGGCCGCGCCTACAACACCGTTGTCCCTTCCTCGGGCAAGGTGCTGACCGGCGGTGTCGACGCCAACGCGCTGCAACGGCCCAAGCGCTTCTTCGGTGCCGCCCGCAACATCGAGGAGGGCGGCTCGCTCTCGATCATCGCCACCGCGCTGATCGACACCGGCTCGCGCATGGACGAGGTGATCTTCGAGGAGTTCAAGGGCACCGGCAACTCCGAGATCATCCTGGACCGCAAGGTCTCCGACAAGCGCATCTTCCCGGCGATCGACATCACCCGCTCGGGCACCCGCAAGGAGGAGCTGCTGGTCCCGCCGGATTCGCTCAAGAAGACCTACGTGCTGCGCCGCATCCTCAACCCGATGGGCGTCACCGACGCGATCGAGTTCCTGCTCGATAAGCTGCGCCAGACCAAGAGCAACGGCGACTTCTTCGACTCGATGAACACGTAAGTCGGCGCGGCGGCCGGCATCCTGCCCAACCGCCTCGTCCTGAGATCCCCGCCGCGCGGCGGCACCGCGGGATGAGGCAGCGCTTTGGAAGGAAGGTGCCCCTGTCCCGCCGCGACACGAAAATCCCCACCCGCCCGGCGCGGCCGTTGACCTTCCCCTAACCCCGCCCTGCCAAGGTGGTCCCCGGGCGCCAGGTTGCGTATCGGCGCCGCGACAGCCCCGCCGCCCGGTCGATCCCGGCGGCGGGGCTCGTCGCAGCCTCGACGTGCACCCTCGACGTGCACCCTCGACGTGCACCCTCGACGTGCACCCTCGACGTGCACCCTCGACGTGCACCCTCGACGTGCACCCTCGACGTGCACCCTCGACGTGCACCCTCGACGTGCACCCTCGACTTGCACCCTCGACTTGCACCCTCGACTTGCACCCTCGACTTGCACCCTCGACTTGCACCCGTCCGCGGATCCGTGACACTGGCGCCATGCCGCGCTCGCCCTGGACCGGTCCGCAGCCGCTCCTCCTCGCCTCGACCAGCCCGACCCGGCGCCTCCTGCTGGAGAGCGCTGCCCTGCCGGTCGAGACCGCCGCCCCGGATGTCGACGAGCGCGCCCTGGAGGCGCAGAGCACCGGCCTGTCCCCGCTCGATCTCGCCCTGCACCTCGCCCGCGCCAAGGCCGCCTCGGTGGCGGCCCGTTTCCCCGGGCGCCTCGTCGTGGGCGCCGATCAGGTGCTCGCTTGCGACGGCACGGTGTTCCACAAGCCGGCTGACGCCGCGGCGGCCCGGGCGCAGCTCGCCCGCCTCGCCGGCCGGACCCACGCCCTGCATTCCGCCGTGGCGCTGGCCGGTGCGGTCGAGGACGCCTTCGTGGAGACCGCCCGGCTGAGCCTGCGCCCCCTCGATGACCGCGCCATCGCGGCCTATGTGGACTGCGCCGGCGAGGACCGCGTGCGAGCGAGCGTCGGCGGCTACCAGCTCGAAGGGCCGGGGATCCACCTGTTCGAATCGGTCGCGGGCGATCACAGCACGGTGCTGGGCCTGCCGCTTCTGCCGCTCCTCGCGCGGCTGCGCGCCGCCGGCTACCTGGTCTTCTGAGGGAGCACCGCTTGGCCGCACACGACCATTCGCACGGCGGCCATTCTCATGGCAGCCACGAGCACGGCAGCCACGAGCACGGGGGCCATTCCCATGGTGGCCATGGCGGCCACGTCCATGCGCCCAAGAATTTCGGGCCGGCCTTCGCGATCGGCATCGCGCTCAACACCGTCTTCGTGGTGGTGGAGGCGATCTACGGCTATCTCAGCAACTCCATGTCGCTTGTGGCCGATGCCGGCCACAACCTGTCGGACGTTCTGGGCCTCGCCGCCGCCTGGATCGCCGCGATCCTCGTGCGTCGGCAGGCCACCGCGCGCTTCACCTACGGCTATCGCGGCTCCTCGATCCTGGCCGCCCTGTTCAACGCGGTGTTCCTGCTGATCGCCATGGGGGCGGTGATCTGGGAGGCCCTGGTCCGTCTGGTCCATCCCGAGCCCGTGGCCGGCATCACCGTGATGGTGGTGGCCGCCATCGGGATCCTGGTGAACGGCGTCACCGCGTGGCTGTTCGCCAGCGGCGCCAAGGGCGACATCAACATCCGCGGTGCCTTCCTGCACATGGCCGCCGACGCCGCGGTCTCGGCCGGGGTCGTGATCGCGGGCCTCGTGATCCAGCTCACCGGCGCCGTCTGGCTCGACCCCGCGGTCAGCCTCGTGGTCGCCGCCCTGGTGGTCTGGGCGACCTGGGGGCTGCTGCGCGACAGCGTGGCGATGTCCCTCGACGCCGTGCCGCCGGAGATCTCACCCGCGGCGGTGACGGATTTCCTGCGCGGGCGGCCCGGCGTCTCCGATCTCCACGACCTGCACATCTGGCCGATGAGCACCACCAGCGTCGCCCTGACGGTCCATCTCGTGATGGTCGAGGGCCATCAGGCCCATCGCCTGCCCGGCAACGGCTTCCTGACCGAGACCGCCGAGGGCCTGCGCGCGCGCTTCGGCATCGCCCACGCCACGCTGCAGATCGAGGAAGCCGGCGGCCCGGCCTGCCGGCTCGCGCAGGATTGCGCGGCATGACCACCGGAACCCCCCGCGCCTTCGTGGTCGGCCACCCGATCGCCCATTCACGCTCGCCGCTGATCCACGGCCACTGGCTCGCCGCATACGGCATCCCCGGCTCCTACGAGCGCCTGGACGTGGCGCTGGAAGCCTTTCCGGACTTCATCCGGGCCCTGCCGGATTCGGGCTTCCGGGGCGGCAACGTCACGATCCCCCACAAGGAGGCGGCCTGCGCGCTCGTCGACACCCTGACGCCGCGGGCGCAAAAGATCGGCGCCGTGAACACCCTGGTGGTCGGGCCCGACGGGCGGATCCACGGCGACAACACCGACGCGCCGGGCTTCTGCGCCCATCTCGATCACAGCCTGGGGGCGGACTGGCCGGGGCGGGGGAACGGCACCGCCGTGGTGCTGGGCGCCGGCGGGGCGGCGCGGGCGATCGTGGTCGGGCTGGCCGAGCGGGGCCTGCGGCGCATCCGCGTCGCCAACCGCACCCCGGCCCGGGCCGAGGCGGTGGCGGCCCTCGCCCCGGACATCGCCGACGCCCTCGCCTGGGACGACCTGCCGGCGGCGCTGGAGGAGGCCGGGCTCGTCGTCAACACCACCTCGCTCGGCATGAAGGGCCAGCCGCCCCTCGCCCTCGATCTCGCGCCCCTGCCGCCGGAGGCCGCGGTGGCCGACATCGTCTACGCGCCGCTGGAGACCGATCTCCTGGCGGCGGCGCGCCGCCGGGGGCTCGATGCCGTGGACGGGCTCGGCATGCTGCTGCACCAGGCGGTGCCGGGCTTCGAGGCCTGGTTCGGCCCCCGCCCGACCGTCACCCCCGCCCTGCGCGACCGGATCGTGGCGGATCTCGCGCCATGAGGCCGAAAGCCGGCGGGTCCGGCCCGGTGGTGCTCGGGCTCACCGGCTCGATCGGCATGGGCAAATCGGCCACGGCCGCGCTCTTCGCCAAGCGCGGCATCCCGGTTCACGACGCGGACGCCGCCGTCCATGCCCTCTACGGCCCGGGGGGTGCGGCCGCGGCGGCGATCGAACAAACTTTTCCGGGCGTGCTCGATGCGGAAGGCGGCGTCGACCGGACGCGCCTGCGCGCCGCGGTGCTCGATGCCCCCGACCGGATGGCCGCGCTGGAAGCGATCGTGCATCCGCTGGTCCGGGCGGCCAGCACCGATTTCCTGGCCCGGCATGCGGGAGCGCCCCTCGTCGTCCTCGACATCCCGCTCCTCTACGAGACCGGCGGCGAGGCGCGCTGCGACGCGGTCGCGGTGGTGAGCGCTCCGCCGGAGGTCCAGCGCGCCCGGGTGCTCGCCCGCCCCGGCATGACCGAGTCGGCCTTCGCGGCGATCCTGGCCAAGCAGATGCCCGATGCCGAGAAGCGGGCGCGGGCGGATTTCGTCATCGACACGAGCCGGGGCTTTCCCGCGGCCGAGGCCGAGGTCGAGCGGATCGTCGCCGCGCTGACGGAGGGGCGTGCGGCCGCTCCGGGCGGAACGGGCTCCCGGATCTGAGCCGGGCCAACCGCGGGACGCGAGGTGCGATGTCGGGACGGCTTCAGGGGAAGGTGACGCTCGTGACCGGCGCGGGCCGGGGCATCGGCGCCGCCGTGGCCCGCGCCTTCGCCGCGGAGGGCGCGTTCGTGTGGGTCACCGACCGCGACGACACGACGGGCCGCGCCGTCGCCGCGGCGATCGGCACCGGGCAGGCCCGCTTCGCGCATCTCGATGTGCGCGACGAAGCCGGTTGGGGCGCCGTCCTGGCCGACCTTCTCGCCCGGCACGGCCGCCTCGACGCGCTCGTCAACAACGCTGGCGTCACGGGGTTCGAGCATGGGCCGGTCGCGCACGATCCCGAGCAGGCCACGCTGGCCGACTGGCGCGCGGTCCACGCGACGAATCTCGACGGCGTCTTCCTCGGCTGCCGGGCCGCGATCCGGGCGATGCGCCGGACGGGGAACGGCGCCATCATCAACATATCGTCCCGATCGGGCCTTGTCGGCATTCCGATGGCGGCGGCCTACGCCTCCTCCAAGGCGGCCGTCCGTAACCACACGAAGACCGTGGCGCTGTACTGCGCGGCCCAGGGTCTGAACGTACGCTGCAATTCGGTTCATCCCGCCGCGGTCCTGACGCCGATGTGGGAGCCGATGCTGGGGGACGGCCCCGATCGCGCCAGTCGCATGGCCGCCCTGGTTGCCGACACGCCGTTGCGGCGCTTCGGGACCCCGGAGGAGATCGCGGCGGTTTGCGTCCTGCTCGCTTCCGACGAGGCCGCCTACATGACCGGTGCGGAGATCAGCATCGACGGCGGGTTGCTCGCCGGCACCGCCGCCAATCCAGGACGTTGAGGGGATGGATCCCATCCGCCCGGTTCCCGGCATGGACAGTCCCGGGGGGCTGGCCCACCCGTGAAAGGCCGCCTGTCGTGCGTGTGACCGGAGAAAGCCGCCAGCCCCTCCCGACCGGCGCGCTCGGTCGGCTCGGGAGCCTGATCGCCGCCCTGCTCTGGATGAGCCCGGCCGCGGCCCAGTACGCCACGTCCTGCCCCCCGCCCAAGAAATTGGCCGCCGGCGCCTGCGTCATCGCCTGCCCGGCCGGCTACGAGGATCAGGGGCACGTCTGGGTCTACCGCAACACGTCCCGGTGAAGCGCGCGGCGTTCCGACGGGCGCGCGCCGACGTGTCAACAGTCTTGTCTTTGCAACTTTACCACACCGTAGAGAGAGGCCGTGCCGGCGACCAGCCTGGCGCGCCGGAGGACCGGCATCACGGAAGCTTCATCCAGGCCCTGGAAGACAGGGCGCAGCGGGTTTCCTCGCGCCGCTCGCGAAGTCCTCGCGCGGCTCGCGAAGTCGGCGGTACCGCGCGCAGAACCGGACCGGCCGGCAGGCGCGTGCGTCCCGGGATCGTTTTGGGGTAACGAAGACGACAGCATCATCCCGCAGGATGGCGTTCGGTCTCCGGTTGCGGATGATGGGATCCGCCATCCCCCGCGCCGCGCTGCTCCGGTCTCCGATCCGCGCCCGGCCAACCCCTCACCTGCGAGCCCCACGCCCATGCTGCGCGAGATCGTCCTCGACACCGAGACCACCGGCACGGAGGCCAAGGGCGGCGATCGGCTGATCGAGATCGGCGCCGTCGAGCTCCTCAACCACATCCCCACCGGCCGGACCTTCCACCGCTACTGCACCCCGCAGCGGGCGGTCTCCGAGGGGGCGTTCAACGTCCACGGCCTGTCCGACGCGTTCCTGGCCGACAAGCCGGTCTTCGCCGCGATCGTCGGCGAGCTGCTGGACTTCCTGGGGGACGGGCGCCTCGTGATCCACAACGCGCCCTTCGACGTCGGCTTCCTCAACATGGAATACGCCCGGCTCGGCGACCGCGCCCCGCCGCCGATCCGGCTGGAGGACGTGGTCGACACCCTGCCGATGGCCCGGCGCAAGCACCCCGGGGCGGCCAACAACCTCGACGCCCTCTGCAGCCGCTACGGCATCGACAACACCAAGCGCACCAAGCACGGGGCGCTGCTCGACGCGCAGATCCTGGCCGAGGTCTATGTCGAGCTGCTCGGCGGCAAGCAGACCAGCCTCGGGCTGATGGAGGTTGCGGTCGCCGCCCCGAGTCCCGGATCCGTCGTCAACGCGGCGGCTCCGGCACCGCCCCGGCCCTACCGGAGCCGCCTCACCGAGGCGGAGCGCGCCCGGCACGACGCCTTCCGGGCGAGCCTCGGTCCGGCCCCGATCTGGTCCGACTATATCGGCACGGACGAGCCGGCCTGACGGACCCGGTCCGATCGCACCGGCTGATCGCCGGCCTGCCCCGCGCCGGGGGCTGTTGCCGCAGCGCACAGCGGCGTTTACTGCAATGCACAATGAACCGTCGATCCCCATATCCATGCGGGTCGAGGGCGATTCGCACGGCGGCACAGGTGTGCCGGTCCCGACCGCGACAGCAATCCTGAAGCAACGAGGCGCGCACGCATGACCGAGGATTTCGGCAGCCGCGACGACAAGGGCGGCGCTTCGCCCTTCGCCGACATGATCGAGGCGACCCGCCTCACCGGCCTCGGCCGGCTGGAGGAGGCGACCGCCCTGATCCAGCGCAGCCTCGGCGGTCAGAAACCTCCGCCCGCGGCCTCGGAGAAGTCCGCGCTCCACGAGCAGACCCGCGCCGCCGCGGATCCGGGGACGCGGGTGCGCGACATGGTGGGACAGGTGGTTCGCGGCCTCGCACCGGTGCTGAAGGGCTTCGGGAACCCGCTGCGCCAGCCAGCCACGCCCGCCGAGCGGAAGCGTCCGGCCAGCGGCCAGTTCCTGCCCCTGAGCCACGCCGAGGCTGCCGGCAGCCGCGACTACAAGCTGTTCATTCCGAGCCGTCCGGACGATCCGGCGCCGCTCGTCGTCATGCTTCACGGCTGCACGCAGAACCCGGACGATTTCGCCGCCGGCACCGGCATGAACGAACTGGCCGAGCGCGCGGGCGTGTTCGTCGCCTACCCGGCGCAGAGCCGTCAGGCCCATGCCCAGCGCTGCTGGAACTGGTACGATCCCCGGGATCAGGTCCGCGGCTCGGGCGAGCCGGCGATCATCGCGGGCCTCACCCGCGCGATCATGGCCGAACACCCGATCGACCCGGCCCGGGTCTACATCGCGGGCCTGTCGGCGGGGGGCGCGGCCGCCCTCAACATCGCCCGGGCCTATCCGGACCTCTACGCCGCCGTGGGGGTGCATTCGGGCCTCGCGGCCGGCTGCGCCCGCGACCTCGGCTCGGCCCTGATGGCCATGCAGGTCGGGGCGCCGGGCCTCGCCGCGCCGACGCCGTTCGGCGCTCCGGCCCCGGCCACCCGCGTGCCCACCATCATCATCCACGGCGAGGATGATGGGACCGTGAGCGTGCGCAACGCCGATCAGGTGCTGGCCCAGGCCGACGTGACCGGGCTGACCGCACGCTCCGAGACGATGGAGGGGCGCGGCCATCCCTTCACCCGCACCCGCTACCGGGATTCGTCCGGCCGGGTGGTGGTGGAGGATTGGCGGGTGCGCGGCGCCGGCCACGCGTGGTCGGGCGGCCGCCCCGAGGGCAGCTACACCGACCGCGAGGGCCCCGACGCTTCGCGCGCCATGCTCGACTTCTTCGCCGAACATCGGTTAGGCCCGAAACGCCGGTAAGGGGTTCCCAAAGGGCGAGCCCTTTGGCGGGATGTCGGGCAGAGACCTGAGTGCTTTAGCCCCGATGTCGGGCTGTGCCCGGGCCCGGCAGGGCTCCGCCCTGCACCCGCAAAAGGTCCCAGACCTTTTGAAACCAGGACGTGTGATGACCGCTATCCCGACCCTGAACGGCCTCGGCGCCATCGCCGACCGGTACGACCTGATCCTCTGCGATGTCTGGGGCGTGCTGCACGACGGCCAGAAGGCCCATGGGCAAGCGGGCGAGGCGCTGATCCGCTTCCGCGGCTTGGCCGGAGACCGGCCGCGCCGGGTGGTGCTGGTCTCGAACGCCCCCCGGCCCGGGGACGGCGTGGGGCGCATCCTCGACCGGTTCGGGGTGCCCCGGGAGGCCTACGACGCGATCCTCACCTCGGGCGACCTCACCCGCGGTCTGATCGCGGCGCGGCCCGGCGCCCGGATTCGCCATATCGGGCCGGAGCGCGACCTCGGCATCTTCACGGGCCTCGACCTCAGCCTCGTGCCCGAGGAGGCGGCCGACCTCGTGGTCTGCACGGGCCTGTTCGACGACCGCAGCGAGACCGCCGACGATTACCGGCCGGAGCTGACGCGCCTCGCCGCCCGCGGGCTGACCCTGATCTGCGCCAATCCCGACCTCGTGGTGGAGAGCGGCAACCGGCTGATCCCCTGCGCGGGCCTGCTGGCGGCGGCCTATGCGGAGATCGGCGGCGATGTCGTCTATGCCGGCAAGCCGCACCGGCCGGTCTACGAGGCGGCCCTCGCCAAGGGCAGCGACCTGACCGGTGCGTCGGTCGATCCCGCCCGGGTCCTGGCGATCGGCGACGCGATCCGCACCGACATCGCGGGGGCGCGGGGCTTCGGCATCGCGAGCCTGCTGGTCGCCCGGGGCATCCACGCGGAGGAACTCGGCGTCACGGCCGAGCACCACCGGCTCGGCGACGTCGCCGACTGGCTCGGCCGGCAGGCGGTGCATCCCGACGCGGTGATCGAGCGGCTGGTCTGGTAGGCGCCGCGCCGGTCCACGGCGACGGGCCGGCATGCTACGTCAGGCCATGACCGAACCCGTCTCCCCCACCGCCCATGCCCGGACCATCCTGGCCGCGCACGAGCACCGCCGCCCGATCGCGCCGCCGACCGGCTGGGATCCGACCCTCGACCTGCCGGCCGCCTATCGGGTCGCCGAGGAGGTCCGGCGCCTGCGCGTCGCCCGGGGCGAGCGTGCGGTCGGCCGTAAGATCGGCTTCACCAACACGATGATGTGGGAGCGATACGGCGTCGGGGCTCCGATCTGGGGCCATGTCTACGATACGACACTGCGTGAGCGCGCTGCGTTGGTCGAACCCGTGGCGCTCGCCGCCTTCGTCGAGCCACGTATCGAACCGGAGATCGTGTTCGGCCTCGCCCGCGCGCCGGAGCCCGGCATGGAGGCGGGTGCCCTGATCGGCTGCCTCGACTGGGTGGCGGCCGGATTCGAGATCGTGCAGTCGCTCTATCCCGGCTGGCGCTTCACCGCCCCCGATACGGTCGCGGCCTTCGGGCTGCACGGGCTTCTGGTGGTGGGCGAGCGGGTGCGGATCGCCCCCGCGGACCGGCCGACCTGGATCGCGGCGCTTCGGGGCTTCACGGTCGATCTCCTGCGGGACGGCACCGTGGTGGAGCGCGGCGGCGGCCGGAACGTCCTCGGGACGGGCCCGCTCGCCGCCCTCGGCCACCTCGTCGATATGCTGGCTAACGATTCCGCCGCCCCGCCGCTGGCGGCCGGCGAGATCGTCACCACCGGCACCCTGACCGACGCGTTGCCGGTGGAATCCGGGCCGGTGTGGAGCATGCGGCTCGCGGGCCTGCCGCTGCCCGGCCTGGACTTGGCCTTGATCTGATGCGGTGATGCGGATGGAGGCCGCCCCGCTTCGAATCGGCGCGCGCAATCAGGTCTTGGCGATGCTTAGCCGACATGGCACACGCTGAGACATGCCCGGACGCCTGCGGAGACGCTATACGACCTTCCTCGTCTCCGTCACGACGGGGCGATCCGGCAAGGCGCGGCGTTCCACGGTCTACGCGGTGATGAAACCCGATGCCGAGGCGGCGCTGGAGGCGGTACGCGGCCTCGCCGAACCGCGGGCCGCCGTCGCCCTGGTGGGCGGCCTGTCGACCCGGATCGCCAAGGCGCTCAAGCTGAAGCCCGACGAGCCGCGGGCCGTGTGATCGGCACGCCGCCCCACACCGTCTCCGGTCGATCAGATCGGTGACGACCCTGCGAGCGCAGCGAAGCAATCCGGGCAGCGCCACGTCTCCCCGTGTTGCGCTGCCCTTCCCTCGCTTCGCTGCGCTCGCGATGACGGAGCGGGCTGCTCAGACCGAAGCACGCAACCGGGAATCGTCTCAATCCACCGCGAGCCGGTAGCCCACCCCCCGCACGGTCTGCAGGAAGACCGGGTTGGCGGGATCGACCTCGGTCTTGCGGCGCAGGCGGTTGATCTGCACGTCGACCGTGCGCTCCGCCGCCGCGCCCCCGGGGCCGGCGAGCTGCTCGCGCTCCACGTTGGCGCCGCCGGCCAGCGCCAGGATGGTCAGGATCTCGCGTTCGCGCTCGGTGATGCGGATCAGCTCGTCGTCCCGGCGCAGCTCGCCGCGGTCGATCCGGAACGCGAAGGGTCCGAAGGTCACGGCCTCGGCCGCCGCTTCGCGGGGGCGCTGGCCGCGCTTGATGATGTTGTTGAGCCGGAGCGTCAGCTCCCGCGGCTCGAACGGTTTCGGCAGGTAATCGTCTGCCCCGATCTCCAGCCCCATCACCCGGTCGTTCGGGTTGGAGCGGGCGGTGAGCATCAGGATCGGCACCCGGGAGGTCTCGCGCACGCTGCGGGCGTAGTCGAAGCCGTTCTCGCCCGGCATCATCACGTCGAGCACCATGGCGTCGAACACCACGCTCTGGGCGCGCGCCCGGGCCTCGGCGGCGCTCGCGGCCGCGGTGACCCGGAACCCCTGATCGGTCAGGTAGCGGGCGAGCAGGTCGCGCAGGCGGCGGTCGTCGTCGACCACGAGGACGTGCGGCGCCTCGTCGGGCAGGTCGGCCCGGGCCGGGATCGTCACGCGCCGCTCCCGCGCCGGGCCATCAGGCGCTGGACCGCCGGGCGGTCCTCGGGCTCGATCATCGCCATCAGAAAGTCCTCCGGCGAGCCCCGGGCATCCGGCGCCGCGAGCGCCCGGGCGAGGCGGCGCGCCTGGACGCGGGTCAGGTCGGCCGCCAGCTCGGTCCCGGCCGGCGTGCAGTACAGGAGGCGCTGGCGCCGGTCGCTCGCGCCCGGCTTCTGGGCGATGTAGCCCTGGCCGATCAGGTCCTTGAGCACCCGGTTGAGGCTCTGCTTGGTGATCCGCAGGATGTCGAGGAGCTCGGCGATGGTCAGGCCGGGATAGCGGTCGACGAAATGCAGCACCCGGTGGTGCGCCCGGCCGAAGCCGTAGGCCGCCAGGATCCGGTCGGGATCGCCGACGAAGTCGCGATAGGCGAAGAACAGGAGTTCGATCAGGTCGTCGCTGCCGAGGGCGTCCGGCGCGGGGCCCGGGACGGGTTTCGCCGCGAGGGACCCCTCGCGCGGGGCTGTCCGTGTCACGGCGCGGCCGCTCCCAACGGGTGATAGGTCAGGTTCCGTGACGTTTCTCAAGCACGGCCGAGCCCGTCAACCCTGGTCCCCGCCCGGCCCACCGCCGAGCGTTGACCTTCCCAGCTTGGCAACCCCCAAACCTGCCCCTGAAGCCTGCCCCCCGCCTCCCGCCGCTCCCGCCCGAATCGGAATTCGCGCGTTGGATTACGGGGCGGGACGGCGTCCTGAACCCCAGCCAACCCCCTCAGCTAAGGGACCGGCGCGCAACGGAGGCCTCGAAGGAGCCCTTCTTCGAGGCGGCTGCGCCGCCCTTCAGGATGAGGGGAGATGGGCGGGATAGCCGTGCCCTGGACGGAGCCTCCGTCCGGGCGCAACCCGATCGGGCAAGGCTCCGGCCGGTCCCCGGCCCGGCCGCGGGGGGCGGCCTCCCGTCGCCTCACGCCGCCAGCGGCAGCCCCTCCTCCTCCGCCTCGGTCGCCATGAACTGCGCCCGGGCGAGTTCGGCGAAGCGGCCGCCCTCGGCCACCAGCTGGTCGAAGGTCCCGGCCTCGACGATCCGGCCCTCGTGGAACACCAGGATCCGGTCGGCGTCACGGATCGTCGCGAGGCGGTGGGCGATCACGAAGGTGGTCCGCCCCTCCATCACCGCCTCCAGGGCGCCCTGGAGCTTGCGCTCGGTGGCGGCGTCGAGCGCCGAGGTCGCCTCGTCGAGGATCAGGATCGGCGGGTTCTTCAGGAGCGCCCGGGCGATCGAGAGCCGCTGGCGCTCGCCCCCCGAGAGCGACCGGCCGCGCTCGCCGATCACCGTGTCGAGCCCGTTCGGCTGGCGCGCCAGGAAGGCGCTGGCCTGGGCCCGCTCCAGGGCGTCGAGCATCTCGGCATCGGTCGCGTCGGGGCGGCCGACCTGCAGGTTCTCGCGGATCGAGCGGGCGAACAGCATCGGCTCCTGGAACACCACGCCGATGTTGTGGCGCAGGCTCGCGAGGCCGATGTCGCGGACATCCATGTCGTCGATGCGGATCGCGCCGGAGGCCGGATCGAAGCTCCGGTGCAGGAGTCCCAGCGTCGTCGACTTGCCCGAGCCGGTGGTGCCGACCAGCGCGATCGTCTCGCCGGGGCGGGCCGTGAACGACACGCCGTCGAGCGCCTGGCGCCGGCCGTCGTACGAGAAGGTCACGTCCTCGAAGGTCACCGCGCCCTCGAACCGCGCCACCTGCCGGGCATGCGGCCGGTCGGCCACCGCCGGGACGGTGTCGTAGATCTCGAAGAACTCGGCGATCTTCGGCGCCTGCTGGAACAGGCCGTTGACGAAGCCGACCACGTGGTCGAGCCGCGCCACGAAGGCGGTGGCGAGGCTCATGAAGGCCACGACCTCGCCCACCGTGGTGGTGCCGGCCTGGTAGAGCCAGATGCCGGTGACGAAGATCGCCGTCATGGTGATGGTCGCCGAGGCGCGGGTCGCCACGTTGGCGAGCGCCCACCAGGACAGGACCGGGATCTGCGCGGCGAGCAGGTTGGTGATGATGCCGCGCATCGCCTCCTTCTCGGCCTTGGCGCGGGTGAAGGACTGGATCACCGCGACGTTGCCGAGCGCGTCCGAGGCGTGGGCGGCGAGGCCGGAGTTGAATTCCTCGACCTGCCCCTGCAGCGTCTCGGTCCGGCGCATCACGAAGGTGGTGAGCGCCGTGAAGGCGAGCACCAGCACCACCAGGATCGAGCCGAGCTGCCAGTTGATGAACAGGGTCATCGGCAGGAGCACGACCAGGGACACCAGCGCCACGAGGTGGTCGCGGAAGAAGCCGAGCCACAGCCACGCCATGCCGTTCGTGCCCTCCAGCATCGCCTTCAGGACGCGGCCGGAATGGTTGGCCGAGTGGAAGGCCAGCGGCAGGTCGAGCACGTGCTCGAAGTAGCTCGCCATCGAGGACAGGCGGTTGCGGTGGGCCAGCCGGTCGGCGTGGAGCGCGATGAACACGCCCGCCGCGATGGTGAAGAAGCCGAACGCCACCCAGGCGGCCAGCAGCGGCAGCATCGTGCCCATGGCGTCGCCGCCGCGCTTGAGGTGCGTGAGCTGGTCGATGATCCGGCCCATCAGCAGGGGCTCGGCGAAGGCCGCGATCGCCAGCACGACGTTGGTCGTTGCCAGGCCGATCGCCAGCCGCCGGTCCGCCTTCAGGAAACCCAGGACCCGTCCGTAGAGACGAACCATCGTACCGCTCCGCCACCCCTGGCGCGGCCCGTGTGACCCGGGTCTCGCGCCGCATTCGAAGGGGCGTGACCGGCTTCGGCGCCGGGTCAACCCCTTCATGGGGCAGGGCTATGCCAGTTCCCGCCTGAACGCGCGATGACGGAGTGATACAGGGTCGAAACAATCGTCTTTACGCTTCGTTGACCCGGATTTCCCGGCCGCGGGTGCGGGCGCCGCCCGCCCGGGGGCCACACCGCCCGCGGCGGAGGCGCCCCCCGGGCGGGAGCCCGAAGCGACCGCCGTCGCCGGTCGTGCGGCCGGGCAGTGCTACCGGGCGGCGCTGCTGGACGGGGCTACTTGGCGGTCAGCAGCGCCCAGTAGACCTTGTACTTCGAGCCCGGCGCATAGGCGGTGGCGATGCCCATCTTGGTCGCCTTCGGGTCGAGCATGGTGGCGTCGTGCGGGGCGCTCTCGCGCCAGCCCGAGAAGGCCTCGGCCAGGGTGTGGTAGCCCGCCGAGAGGTTGGCGTTCACGTCCGCGTAGCCGAGTCGCTCGACGGCCGCCTTGACGGTCTGCGCCCGGCTCGGCCGGTCGGCCAGCGCCATCGCGGCCGCCTCGGCCTCGGCCAGCCGCTGCAACTCCGGATCGACCGCGAGCGGCGCCGCGCCGCGGTTGCGCCGATAGGACGAGATCATGTCGCGGGCCGCCTCGACGTCGATGTGGGCGCTGTTGTTGGCGAGCGGCAGGTAGATGCTCGGCAGCGCGGAGGTCGTCGGCGTCTCGGCGTTGCAGGAGCCGAGGAGGGCCAGCACCGGGATGCAGGCCGCCCGCGTCAGGATCCGTCTCGTGTTTCGCGCGTCCACGTGTCCCTAGTCCCCGCCGCGGCAGCCGGCATGGCTGCCTGAGCCATATAGGCGGCCACGGACGAAACCGCATCGGTTCCTCAGCCCCCCGCGCTCCGCAGGCTGCGGTCCCGCTGCGTCCGGGCCCCCTCCCCGGCCTCGGCGGCCGGCGCCGCCAGCCCGAACCGGCTGGCGATCTCGCCCATGGCGCTCTGCATCGTGTCGAGCCCCTGCACGGTCACGATGCTGGAGCCGGGGCCGAGCGGCGGGATGAAGCCCGCCTCCACCAGGGTCGAGAACACGGAAAAGTTCAGGTCGGTCAGCACCTTCTGTCCGAGGCTGACGTCGGTGATCCAGACCAGCAGCTCGAATTCGAGGAACGGATCGCCGATCTTCTTGAACACCACCCGGGGCGCCGGCTCCCGCAGCACGTCGGCATGGGCCGTCGCGCAGGCCGTGATCATCTCGGCCGCCCGCACCGGATCCTGGTTGCGCAGGACGCTCACCGTGATGCTGACCCGGCCCGAGCGGTCGCCCCGCACCCGGTTCTTGACCACCCCGGAGATCAGGTTGGAGTTCGGCACGATCACGGCCGAGCGGTCGAAGGTCTGGATCTCCGTGGAGCGGACCGAGATCCGCTTCACGATGCCCTCGGAATCGCCGATCACCACCTGATCGCCGACCCGGATCGGCCGCTCCCACAGGAGCAGCAGGCCCGAGACGAAGTTGTTGACGATCGACTGCAGGCCGAAACCGATACCGACCGACAGGGCGCCGGCCACGATGGTGAGCTTCTCCAGGCTCAGGCCGAGATACGAGAAGGCGAGCGCCAGCGCGAGCAGGAAGCCGCAATAGCCCGCCACCGTGGTGATCGAGTTGCGCAGGCCCGCGTCGAGGTCGGTGGCCGGCAGGTAGGTGTTCTCCAGCCAGCGCTGCACGCCCTTGGTGATGAACACGCCGACCACCAGGATGCCGATCCCCAGCGCGATGCTCGACAGCGAGATCGTCACGTCCCCGACCTTGAAGCCGAAGAAGGCCTGCCGGACCGACGAGACGATGTCGGTGGAATCGAGCCCCCAGGGCGCCAGCACCAGGACGGCAGCCGTCAGGAACAGGACCACCCGGGCGGCGCCGGTCGCCAGGACCGAGATCTGGTTCAGCGAGCGCTTGCGCAGGCCGGTATTGGCCTGGAGCGCGGTGGCGAGCCGCGTCTCGTCGCTGAGCGCCTTCCCGACGAAGATGTCGACGCTCTGGACCAGCAGGTAGAGCAGGACCAGCACGCCCGCCGCCCAGATCAGCTGGTCGATCAGGAAGGTCGCGAAGGCGACGTAGCCCACCAGCGCGCCGAGCCCGATCAGGGCCACCGCGGCCCAGCCGAGGAGGCGGGCCGGGCCGCCGATGCCCGTGGTGGTCTTGGTCGGCACGTAGGGGCCGAAGCAGGCCTCCTCCTCCTGCTCGGTATCGGCGAAGCGGTGCAGGCCGATCGCCAGGATCAGGGCGGTCGCCACGGCGCCGAGGCCCCGCGTGGCGATGGAGATCGGCAGGGCCGCCGAGATCCCGGAATTCAGGGCTTCCACCGACTTCACCACGGTGACCACCGTGGCGATGCCGACCGCGAGCCGGGTCAGGCGCGTGGCCGCCGCGTCGCTCACGGGGGCGGGCCGCCACGCGGGCTTTTCCGGGCTCAGCAGCCCGTCGCAGAGCGCCTCCACGAAGGCGATGAAGGCGAGCCCCCCGGAGATTGCGGCCGCCACCGGCAGGAGCCGGGACGGCAGCAGGTCGGTGGAGTCCAGGGCGTAGTAGACCGCGTAGGAGCCCGCCACCGCCGGCACGGTGCCGAGCAGGATCACCCGCCAGGCGGCGAGCAGCATGGCGCGCCGCGACGGATCGGTCCGGCCCGCGTCCCGGTGGGCGCCCCGCGGGGCGATGTTGCGGCGGCCGAAATACAAAGCCACCGAGATCCCGAAGGCGAGCCCCAGGACCAGCAGGTTGGTGAGGCTGCCATTGCGGGAAAACAGCAGGCCGATATCGGACACCGCGCTCTGCAGGGCCCGCGTGTCCCGGGGGATGTCGGCCATCACCTTGGCCCAGAGGCCCGGGCCGACCAGCGGCTGGGAGCGCTGGAACAGGTCGCGGGTGAAGGATTCGCGGCGGCGGTTCGAGACGCGGTCGACGATCTGGTCGCCCTGCACCACGAGGGAGCGGGCCAGCCGCTGGGTCTCGTCGATCCGCGTGACGGCGGCCTCGCGCTCGGCGCGCTGCTCGGCGACGTCGGCGCTTTCCTGGGTATCCTTGGGCTTCGGCCCGAGCTGGGTCAGCCGCTCCCGGGCGGCCTCGAGCGGCGCGTCGAGCCGCGTGACCAGGGTGCGGATCTCGTCGGTGACCGTGGCGGCGCTGTCGCGGATGGCCGTGAGGTCGGCCACCGTCAGGTCGGTGTGCCCGAGCTGCTTTTCGCGGGCGTCGAGCTCGGCCTTGGCGGCGTCGAGCTTGGCCCGGACCGCCTTGTACTGCTCCGGGAGCTCGGCCGGCGCCGGATTGGGCTTGGCGTCCGCAGGTTTGGCGTCCGCAGGTTTGGCGTCCGCAGGCTTGGCGCCCGCGGGCTTGGCGTCCGCGGGCTTGGCGTCCGCAGGCTGCCCGGCAGGCGCGTGACCCTGACCCTGGGTCTGCCCCTGAGGCTGCGTCTGGCTCTGAGCCTGGGCGAGGGCCGGCGCGACCGCGGGGGCTCCGAGCACGAGGGCCGCGAGAACCGGGAGGCGCAGCAACGGGCGCGAACAGATCCGCGCTGGCGTACGAGTCGCTGGCGAACGAGTCGCTGACGAACGAGTCATGGGCGACCTCGCGTCGGGCGCGCCGGACGCACGGACGGCGTCCGGCATCGGCGAATCGGCGGCGATAGGGGACCGGGGCTGGCCGTCTCGCGGCCCAGCGCTCTGGGCGAGCTTTAGGGCGAAACGTTGCTCCTGCCCACCCTCGGCACGATTCGACGGCCGGCGGGCGGCCTGTGGGTGCGTCCCTCGGCCCGGCGGGAAAAGCTTCACAAGGGTGTCACGCTGGGATTAGATGAACACCTTATGGACAGGGCCTTTTCGTCATCACGCGGAAGGGCATGGCCGGTGATCGTGCCGGCCCGGCCCGGCCGCGTTCTGGATCTGACCGCCTCGACTGGCGCCCCCGCGCGCCGGCCCGCCGCCCTGTTGTTCCCTCCGCCTCTCGAGCCAAGTCTGTTTCCGCCAAGCCGACGCGTCGCGCGTCGGCCCGTTCCACCGCGGCCTCGGGCCGGTTCGGACGGGTCGACGGGGCGATGGCGCGGTCCCGCGCGTTATCCGCGTCAGAGATAGTCCGAAGAGTCGCGCCGATGATGGATCTCCAAACCCTCGTCCTCAACGCGGATTATCGGCCGCTCTCCTATAATCCGCTCTCCCTCTGGTCGTGGAAGGACGCCTTCACGGCCCTGTTCCTCGACCGGGTCACCCTGGTGGCGAGCTACGATGTCGAGGCGCGCTCGCCCTCGCGGTCCCTGCGGGTGCCGAGCGTCGTGGCGTTGAAGAATTACGTGGCGCTCGCCCGCAGCCCGGCCTTCACGCGCTACAACATCTACCTGCGCGACGGATTCAGCTGCCAGTATTGCGGCCTGCGGCTGCCCTCGGGGGGCCTGACCTTCGACCACGTGGTGCCGCGCTCCCGGGGCGGCCTGTCGAGCTGGGAGAACGTCGTGGCGGCCTGCTCGCCCTGCAACCTGCGCAAGGCCAACCGCACCCCGGCCGAGGCCGACATGCCGCTGATGAACGCCCCCCGGCGGCCGACCCGCTACGAGCTGCATCACCGGCAGCCTGAATTCGATCACAAGCAGTATCACCACACGTGGCTCGACTACCTGTACTGGGATAGCGAGTTGGAGAGCTGAGGGCGTCGTCCGCGCGTCACCACTGTCGTGCACCCCATAAGCACGTCAAACACCCCATAAGGATGTCGCGTTACATCCCATAAGGCTGCAACGTACCTAGGCCCGGCGCATCCTGTGCCGGGCCTTTTGCTTGCCGCGGCATCTGCCCGGGGCAGTGACGGTCTCGGCACCGAGGCTCGCCGAACCGAGACCCTGATGGGGCGGCCCTCGCGATCGAAGGTGATCCCGAAACCGGTCGTCGGTCGGAGATCTTTCGATCGCCATTCAACTTGCTTAATTCACAGCCCCCGCACCCCATATCTTGCGACGGTGGACTTTTTTATGAATTTCTGATACTATTGCGCTTTAATAGAGACTTCGTTTGCCGAGGCATGGCGCGTGGCCAACCTTGGCCACGCGCCATGCCTGATCGCCCGCGAGGTAGGGCGTCAATCACATTTCCGTGAAGCAGGTTTCGACCGCGCGTTTCTAGGCGGATTCCCTCGATTCGACGCCGCGAATCCGGCCGCCCAAGTCGCCCGCGCGATGTGCGACAGCGGGTCGCGATTTACCTCGCAGGATCCCTGCGGCAGCCCTAAGTGATTCGCGAGTCAAGCGTTTTTTTGAAGTTGCGCCGATCCCTGGGCGCATCATCCTAGATGCATGCGCGGGCGCCCCGTCCGAGCGGTCGAGGAGCGTGCCGGTAACCTGAAGCCAGAAACACGAAACCCACGGCCTTTGGGCCGTGGGCTCGCCAGATCGGAAACGGAGAGCGGACCCGGTCATCCCGGTCAAAAGATACCCGGGGACGCTCCTGTAACTTTCCAAGCTGCCACGCGGGGCCAAGGGCGCCACGAGGGGAAGACGCCAGACTCGCACGTCGGGTCTCGGCGCGCAAGCGGAACTCTGCCCGCTCGCCGTCCCCTGCGCCTCGCCCCTCGTCAGCCTCGTCTCACAGCCCACCCCGGGGGTGCGTTCGCGCGCGCCCAGACTGAGAGGTCGCCCATGTCCCGCGGAGGTCATCAGGTCGGACGGCGCAAGCCCTCGCGCGTGGTCGTCCCGTACGGTGGCCGCGACAGCTATCGCATGGAGATCCCGGTCTACCGCTGCGGGGGGCAGGTGGTGGACTGCGAGAGCCTGCTCGAAGGCGACTTCGTCACGATCGTCGACGCGTACGACCGCGACCTCGTCGAGATCCAGGAGCAGCCGTTCCCCCTGAAGGCATGGTGCGGCGGGCGGTACCGTAAGTGGACGCCCGACTTCCTGCTCAGGCGCGAGGGGCAACGGCCGGAGCTGGTCGAGGTGAAGACGCTGGAGGCCCTCTACCCGGAGGACGGGGAGAAGGCGGCCGAGATGGCGACGTGGGTCGCGGCCGTCGAGGATGCCGCCGCCAGGGATGGTTTCGACTTCAGCCTGCAGACCGAGGACGAGATCCGCATCCAGCCCCTTCTCTGGAATGCCAAGTTGCTGGGCCGCTACGCGGATGACCTCTACCCGGACGCGGTGGTGAGGCGGGGCCGCGAGGCCCTGCTGTCGATGCCGGCCGGCTGTACCGTCGACGCGTTCCAGGATCTGGTCGGCGGCGATGCCGATGCCTTCGCGCTCGCCATCCGTCTGGACTGGCTCGGCCATGTCGAGCTCGACCGGACCGCGCGGTTCTCGCGCCATTCCCGCATGCGCAAGCTCTGAGGTTTGCCCATGGGGATCCCCGACGTCGCCCTGCGCATCCACGCGAACCAGCCCGTCCGCATCGACGGCCGAGCCTTCTTGGCCGGTCCCGTCGGGAATGACGGCCGCGTCTTTACCGAGAAGGCGACCGGCCATGAGATCCCGCTGACGAACGTGAACCAGCTGCGCATGGCGCGCAGCTTTAGGCTGACCTCGGAGGGCGACTTCCAGGCCCTGGACGACAACGTCAAGGAAGCGCTCCAGACCGACTGGGGCAGCTTCACCGTCGCCGAGCGGACGACCGCCGAGCAGAAGCAGCTGTACTGCGCCGGCGTCGACGAGCTTCCCGCCCGGGATCGGCACAAGAAGGCGGCGATCCAGGCGGTCATCGACGCCGTCGGCGAGGAGCACGGCGTCTCGATCGGCCTGCGCCCGTCCCCGCGGATGGTCCGGCACTGGGACCGTCTCTGGCTGTGCGGCGGACGCGACATCCGTGCGCTCGTGCCCTTCACCTACAAGAAGGGCCGTCGTGGCCCCCGGCTACCCCGGTGGATGGTCGAGGAGATCGACGCGGCCATCGACGAGGTCTTCGCGACCAAGCCGGCCGGCTCCGAGGCCGACGCGCGTCGGCGCGCGGTCACGCGCATACGCGACCGCGCCCTGCGCGACGGTCTCACCATCCCCGACTTCGGACAGAAGGACGTCATCGGGAAGAACGTCATCGCGCGGGCGCTGAAGCACCGCGAGCAGTATGACCTGATCCAGCGTCGCGTGAGCAAGGCCGAGGCGGACCGCCTGCTCGCGGCCGTCGGCACCGGCCCCCAGGGCGACTGGCCCCTGGCCGAGGTCGAGGCCGACCACACGCTGCTAGACATCGTCGTCATCGACCCGGCCACCAAGCGGGCGCTCGGGCGCCCGTGGCTGACTGCGCTGATCGACCGGTACTCGCGGTGCATCATCGGCTGGAGCATCGGCTTCCACCCGCCGAGCTGGACCAGCGTGATGGAGGCGCTGCAGCACGCCGTGATGCCGAAGGATGCCTTCGTGGCTGCCCTCGGCGGCATCCACGAGGAGCATCCCTGCCACGGGACCCCCGACAGGCTGTTCACCGACGGCGGTCGGGAACTCCTCGGCGCCTCGATGCGCGCCCTCGAAGCCGCGCTCAACATGAAGCTCATCCCGCTCCCGCGCAGGAGGGGCGACCTCAAGGGGAAGATCGAGAGGTGGTTCGGCACGCTCGAAGAGCAGGTGATCCACGTCATCCCGGGCACCACGCTGTCGAACGTCGTGTTGAGGAAGGACTACGACGCCGAGGGGTGAACCGCACCCCGTTTTGACCGGACAGGCGGCATAGCTCACGAAGGCATAGGCGTAAGCCTATGGGTAAGGCTATGTCATCCGATCCGACGGCCCCGCCAGTGCACGGCGAGATCCTGAGCGGCGTTCAGCGGCGGCGTCGCTGGTCTACCATTGAGAAAATCCGCTTCGTCGAGGAGAGCCAGCAGCCCGGCTCGTCCGTATCGTTCGTCGCCCGCCGCTACGGCCTCTCGCCGAGCCTGCTGTTCTCGTGGAAGCGGCGCATGCTGGAGGGCGGCCATCAGGCCGTGCAGGCCGACGAGGACGTCGTCGGCACGAGCCGCGTGCGCGACCTGGAACGGCGCGTGCGCGACCTCGAACGCCTGCTCGGTCGCAAGACCATGGAGGTCGAGATCCTGAAGGAGGCGCTCGACCTCGCGCGCGCAAAAAAACCGACCTCGCCACTCGCCTCCTGGAGCGGCCCGATCGGCGGTTCGCGATGAAGACGGTTGCCGACACCCTTGGCGTGGCCCGCTCCCACCTCGCCGAGCGCCTGACCCGTCCCGCCCGGCCGCGCTGCTCCTATCGCAAGCCCGAGGATGCGGTGCTGTTGCCCACGATCCGCGCGATCGTCGATGCCCGCCCGAGCTACGGCTACCGCCGCATTACCGCGTTGGTGAACCGGGTGCTGCGCTCGCGCGGCGAGGCGGTCGTCAACGCCAAGCGGGTGCTGCGCATCCTGCGGTTGAACGGGCTCACCCTCGCGCCGCACACCGCCCTTCGTCCCGGCCGCACGCACGACGGCGCCGTGGTGGCGCTGCGCTCGAACGTGCGCTGGTGTTCGGACCACCTGGAACTGCACCCGCGCGACGGCAGCGTGGTGCGCGTGGTGTTCGCCATCGACGCCTGCGACCGCGAGGTGATCGCCTGGTCGGCCACCACGGACGGCGTCTCAGGCGAGATGGTGCGCGACCTCATGGTGGCCTGCGTCGAACGTCGCTTCGGCACGACGCGCACGCCGCACGCGCTCGAGTGGCTGTCCGACAACGGCTCCGCCTACATCGCCAAGCAGACCGCTCAGACAGCTGCTGCGCTCGGCCTGCGCCTGCTGTTCACGCCGGTGCGTTCCCCGCAGAGCAACGGCATCTCGGAGGCATTCGTGAATACGCTCAAGCGCGACTACGCCCGCCTCGCCATCCTGCCCGACGCCGAGACCGTGATGCGGCTTTTGCCGGGCTGGTTCGAGGACTACAACACGGTTCACCCGCACTCCGGCCTGCGCATGCTCTCGCCCCGGGAGTTCCTCAGCCGAAATGCCTAAAGCCCACCCAGCCGCCTGTCCGGCCAAACGGGGTGCACTCCAAGGGGATGGCGGTGATGACGCTCGCCCAGCTCCGGTGGGTGGTCGCGAAATGGATCATCGACGTCTACCACCAGGAGAACCACTCCGCGACGGGCGAGGCCCCGGCGGAACGGTGGCGTCGCGGCCTGACCCTGTGCGGCGAGAAGCTGCCGCCACCGAAGGAGCTCATCGCCCCGCTGACCGGCATCGCGGACCGGCGCGTGCTGACCCGCGAGGGCATCCGCTACAAGGGCCTGCGCTGGAACTCGAACGCATTCTCGAAGCTGCGCAACCGCATCGGCCTGGACGCCGAAGTCGACATCCGGATCGACCCGCTCGACCTGACGCAAGCCTGGGTGCACGACCCGAAGAGCAGGGAGTGGCTCGCGGGCGACCTCATGACCGAGGACGTCGAGGTCGGCGAGACCCTTCACCAGTACGAGGTAATCAAGAAGCGCGCCAAGGAAACGCGGGAGCCCACCGAATCGAAGAAGGCTTCGGTCGCCCGCGCCCGCGGCGAGATCTTCGACTTCGTCCGCGCGATCGTCGAGGGCAACACGAAGAGCAAGGCCCCGAAGCGGTTCGCCCGGTTCAGGGAGAACGGGCGCAAGCCCATGGAGCACGTGGCGCCGGAGCGCACGTCCCCGTCCGAGAGCGACGGGCGGCGGTCCGGGCACCGCCACGACCCCGACAGGCCTCCCCGCCCTCGCCACACGGCCGCGGGGCCGTACAGGCGTGCCACGCCGTCCCCCGACCCGGACGTCGGTCCCGATTTCGATCCGCCTCCGGTCGAGCCGATGGCCGATTCAGGAGGGCCGAACGCACAGGTGGAGGCCCCGAACCCAGCGCCTGATCCTGTCGAAAGGCTGGCCGCGTCCGCCCAGGTCGAACCCGAGGCCATGCCCGTTCCGACACCTCCGCCGAAGTCCTCGGTGGAGGCGGCTCCGGACGCGCCGGTATCAAACCCGGATCCCACCGCGACCCCGCCGCCCAATCCGCCCGCCAAGGGACCGCCCACCACCGTGCGCCGTCGGAATATCTGACGGCGCACCACCGACACGGAGATACACCATGACGAACGGTGATGAGCCCTGCCTGTCCCAACGCCTGCCGACCCGCGAGGGGCTGCGCCTGCAGGGACGGCTTTACGGATCGGCTGCGCTGGAGGCGCTGAGGCGGCGGCTGGCCCCCGGGGCGCCGCTCACCGTCCGGGTCGACCCCAGGGACGGGACGTACGCCCTCGTCCTCGACGAGGGACGGGGAACGTGGATCCGGGCCGATCTCATGTCCCCAGCCACGTCCGGCGCCGGCTGACCCGCGCGGCGGGCAAGGCCCGCCCCATGCCACCGCGCCGCCCGGGAAACTGGCGGCGTCCCTCTCCCCGACACGAAGGGTACCGCGATGGCGTTCAGGGACATGCCGCGGCGCGAGCGGCTGCTGGAGATCGGACGCTTCCACTCCGACACCCCGGCCTTCTTGGAGGCCAAGGAGCTGCTGACGACCCTCCACGGCGACTGGCGCACCGGCGCGGAGGGGTCGGTGGTGTTCGTCGTCGGCGAGAACGGGGCGGGCAAGTCCACCGTCGCCGACGACTACATGAGCGACGTCGCGGCCGAGACCGGCGGTACGTTCTACCGGGGCGAGGCCGTCGAGGGCCCGGACGGCGAGGAGTTGCCGAGGAGCTGGTGCGTCCTCGTGCAGACGGACAAGGGCTACGAGCGGCCGGCGGTCAAGCTGGAGATCGGGCCGCGTCCGAGCTTCAACTCGCTGCTCAGCGACTACCTGCTCCTGCTGGGCTACAGGGCGCGGACGAAGGCGAGCTTCGGGCAGCTGATGTCCCTCGCCGTCAAGCACAGCCTCAAGCAGAAGGTGCGGGTGCTGGTCGCGGACGAGAGCCAGGAGATCCTCTGGCAGGCTGGGAGCGAGAACGGGGCGAAGTTGTTCCGCCACCTCCTGAACCTCGCCCGTGTGCAGATCGTGCTGATGGGAGAGCTCGACGCCCTGCACATACCCGAGGTGAACGGCGCGGTCCGCCGCCGGACGACGGCGCGGCACGTCATACGTCCGTTCGAATGCACGCCGGACGACCCGAAAAGCCCCTTCATGGCGTTCAGCCGGGACGCTGAGAGCATCCTGCCGTTCGACAGCCCGACCGGCCTGGACAGCCCGCTGACGGCGCTCAGGATGCACATCGCAAGCGGCGGATACCCAGGCGTCTACGTCCCCTTCCTGAAGAACGCTGCGGGGAACGCCATCAAGCTTGACCTCGACAGCATCACGACGAAGGTGCTCGCCGACACCTACCGCAGCCAGTTCGGCGCCGACGACGGCGAGAACCCGTTCCTCGCCGAGGACCCGGACCCGGCGCGCTTCATGGCGATGGCCAAGCGTCGCAAGGCCAGGCTGGAGCGCGAGGACGCTCGCGACGGGAAGCCCCCGTCGGTGGGCCGCTCCTCGCGCTGGTCCGACATGGACTTCACGAAATGATCCGCGACGGCATCGCGCCCCTCGGCATCCCGCTGTGGGACCAGCCCCTCGACGACGAGCACGCCCCCGGGCTGTTCCTCAGGCTCGCCGAGATCAACGGCTATCCCTCGACCGACGACGTGGCCCGCGAGACCCGCCTGACGCTGCAGGGGCTGCGTCTCGGTCAGGGCGTCCGTCGCCTCGCGGCCATTGTTTGCAGCGACGAGGGGCGCCTCACGCGGGACGGCTTCGCGTTCGCGCCGGGCGATGGCGTCCTCGTGCGTGGCGAACGGATCGGTCGGAGGCGGGACCTTCATCGCAAGCTCCGGCGCGTGTGCCCGACCTGCATCGCCGCCTCCCGGCACCAGCGGTTCTGGTTCGACCTGTCGTTCATCGAGACCTGTCCCGAGCACGGGTGCCGTCTCGTCGGCCGGTGCCCGTGCCCGGCGGGGCGCGCACTGTCGTGGCGGGACGGGCGCATCGGCGGCTGCCGGGCATGCGAGGACGGCGATGTCGCCGCGCGACCGCCGGAACCCGCCGAGGCGGCCGCGCTGGCCGTCGACGGCTACTTCCTCGGTCGGCTCGGAGTGGTGACACGGGTACCCGACGCGGTCCTCGACCCGTTGGCGATGGCCGACGCGATCGACGTGCTGGAGCGGGTCGGTGCGCTGGCCCTCGGGGGGTATCGGTTGCGCTGGCCGGGTGCGGATGACCTCGGCGTCGAGCGGCACCGCCTGCTGGCCGAGGGCTACGCGGCTCTCGCCGGGGGCGGCCTGTCCGGGGTGCTGGACCGCGTGTTCGAGGGGTTCAGCGCCGCGGACGGCGTGTCGCCCGGGCTGACCACGGCCTACGGCTGGTTCTACCACTGGCTCAACGGCAAGGGCGGCAAGCGGTTCTCGCCCGGCCTGTCCAGGATGGTGCTGGAGCACGCCGAGACGCGGTTCGTGGTCGACAAGCGGGCGCGGGCGAAGGTGCTGCCTCCACCCTCGACCTGCACGCTCAGGGAGGCGACGGCGCGGTGCGGCGTCACGATCCTCGTGATGCGGGATATCCTGGAGCAGCGCGGGCTTCTGTCGCGCGCCAAGGTGCGGGGGATGGCGTTCCGGATCCCCGAGGCCGAGATCCGCGCGATCGAGGCGGTCATGCGGGATTCGGTCGACGCTAACGGCGCCGCGGCCATGCTCGGCACGACCTGGAAAGTGGTCAAGGACCTCACCGCCCTTGGAATCCTCAAGCCGTGGGTTGCCGGCGGCCGGGCGACGAAGCACGCCTACATCTTCCGGCACGGGGACGTGCAGGGGGTGTTGGACCGTCTGTTCGCTGGCCTGTCGGAGCGCACATGCATCGAGGAAGACGAGACGACGCTCACGGGTGCAGCGCACGCCTACGCGATGCCGCTGGCTGTCCTGTGTCGCGAGGCGCTGGTGGGGCACCTCAGTTTGATTGGGTGGATGGCATCGAGCGAGGGGATGCGGGGCCTAGTCGTTCGGCGCGAGGATATCATGGCGACTAGGCGGCGCTATCGGGTTCCCCTGGCAGCGGAAGCGGACATAGATGCGACGTGCCCAAAGGCGGTTGTGCATCTCTCGAATGACAGGTTCAAAGTTTCGGCGCTGTAGCCATCCAAAGTCTTTGCTATGGAACTAGATAGAATCTAGTCCCGTAAACCGCATGATCCTCACCAGCAAATTTGAAACTCGTCTTTTCCCAGATTGTGTTGCCATTTATAACGCGTTCTGAACTGCCTAACTTGCTGTAAACATTTTCATGTATATATATACAATATGGATAATTTCTGATATCCGAGAGCTTTGCAGCCATGCTAGGCGGGCGGCCAATCCAAATTAGGTCATTATTCGACCGAATACCTGCTCGAACCGCTCTGCTGTTCCCTGTGTCAATTCCTACGCAGCATTTTATTTTAATTTCAGCATCAGAGATAGATTTAAACTTTTTAGTCGATTTTGGTGCTATAATCTTCTCGACTGCATAAAAAATCTCTTTTGCGCATCGTGTTGCGTTGGTGTTTTTCATATCACCTATGAAAACACCCATTACTCTGTCGCCGTCAAAACTCCTAATTTCTCCGCCATAAGAACGTATTATCCTTGTTGCGCATTCTAAAAATGCACGTATTATTTTTGCAGTGGTCTGCCACGGACAGCTCTTAGCTAATCTAGCCGAGCCAGCTAGATCGGCATACAAAAACGTAGCATCAAGTTTAACTGCTGCTGAATTAGCGACATCGCTAGTTTGTGGAACTACGCGACCATCGCGCTCATCAAAGTTAGTATCGAATACATCATAAACGGTTTCTTCAAGTTCTTTGCAGTTTGGCATTTAGTCCTCACGTATTACGACCAAGGCTCATGATATGATCTCGTAACTCGTTGCATGCTGGACCCATCATTGCAGCAATATCAGGGCCTTTCTTGAAATTGTATTTTATTGATGTAATTCCCGCTAAATCACTAGGAAGCTTTATTTTTGACCCACGGGGTTCCATTAAGATAGCCCTCTGCCTGCCAAGGCTGCCCATGAAATATCCAAGTTCGAATACAACATTATCTCGGGGAGTAGGCCAATCTTCATCCCGAACTTCCGTTTTGTCGTCAGGGTGCGCGACTGCAACTGCAAAATCTGACTGCAGTAGTTCTTTTTCTAAAGTTTCTAATGTGTAATTTGTAACTTTAAAGACGCCATTTGCCCAAACAACCGTCAGGAACGGGTCATGCGCGAAGGCGTTCTCAATGGCTCTTGCAATAGGTAATGCTTCAACTGACGAAATGACAAACACACGTGGTTTCTCGTTAGAAGGGCGGATGAACCGATTCCGCTGCTCTAGCCTTCTGGCTAAATCCTGAGCCAGTCTTCTCCATATTTCTGGAAAACGCTCCGCAACCGTTGCGAATGAAGCCTCCTTGACCCTGAGTATGACACCTTCACCATCGGCTCTGACTGTTGCGCTTCTACGTTGGTAGGGAGTAACAGCCGCCATTTCACCGATTTGGTCTCCACCGCTACGAGTTGCTACGCGGTGGTCGTTTACTAATACGGCAAAGTCACCAACCACAATGAATAATATATCATTGTCGCTTCCGCCCTGCTCGATTATGGTTGCTCCAGCTGCAACACTTAATAATTCTCCAGCATTCACTAGGGCTTCGGCCAAATCATGAACACCGGCAACCAGCTTCTGCCGCTTGATCTCTTCTACAAGCAGCTGCTTACCACGTGCATCTTGAAACCTATCGATCACAGTTTCTTCCTTATCTCGTCACGCTTTAGTGTGTGAGATTGATCTGCAGCTTCTCCCGGGTCTCGGCGTTGGCGCGGCATTAGGAGACTAAGATCCGGACCTTCGCCTTCTTTGGCTTGGTCGCTGGGGCAGGCGTATTTGCTGCGGTCGGGGCCCGGGTCCGGGGCGACGCCCTCTTCCCTCGCGCCGCTGGCTTTGCGGTCCTGGCCGCTGGTTTCCTGGTCACGTCGGCCCCCGAAGCGTGGCGGGCAAATTCAGGACTCAAGTCCCCTGGGCTCGTTTTGTTCCTTGAAATCCTTCCTTCCGGACCGGCATCGTATCACTACCGGCGGCGTTTCCTGTCCTTCGGCAAATTTCGCCTCGGGCCTGGCGAGAACTTGGAGTCCGAACCCTGTCGTACAGGCTCGACGTCGGGAAATAGATCGACGATCGTGTCCGTGGCTTCCGCAATCAACGGGGTGCACTGGGTCATCACCATGGCCATGTACGATCGATCACAGGCGTTGGGCATGCCGGTGCCGCGGCCGTTCGGCTCCATGCTGTAGAAGGAGAACGGCAGCACGTGAGTGTACTGGGAAAGGGTATCCCAGAAGGCGTCGAATTGGGCCTTCTCCCAGCCCAGGGCGGCGAGTTGTTCGTCCCGGGTCTGAATGGTCAGGTACCTACCGGTCAAAAGCCGGTTCCTGAGCACCTCGGGTAATGTCTGGAAGTACGGGTTCTGACGCAGGCTCGTGCGCAGTTCCTCGGCTTGGCCGCGAAACCATTCCAGCCTGTCTCCTTCCGTCCTCTCCAGGAGGCTGATCCGTTTCGTGCAATCGTTGAGGTGCATCACCTCGATGCGCGCTTCGCCCTCGCCAGGCTCTGTCGGCTCTCTCAAAAGTTGCGTGAAGAGCATGTAGGCCTCGATGATCGAACGGGCATGTCCCGCCACCAGGGCGAAATCCCACCACTCGTGATCGGCGCTGACCCAGCGTGATTTCGGCGCTGCTCGGACTAGCGCGATCGCATGGCCGCACATCCTTGCGAAGATGTGAGTTCCATAGCCGATGCGATCCCCCGCATAGCGGCCTACGGCCGCTTGGCCGACGGCGATGGCCTCGCAGGTCGCGGCGTCGAAATCGCGGAGCGCCGCTCGGTATTCTTCAATTCCGACCTCCGCCGGGGCTGTCATCCCCTGCTCGTCCACTGGAGCAATGAGCTCGGTCATAGAAGTCCTGCGTTGGCTCGAATCGATGCAAATCGCCCTTTCGGCATGACGTGGGGCGATGGCAGTGCCAAGCCGTTTGAGCGCAGTGGCGCGAGGGATGGTGACGCGCTTTTAGGGTGCGCAGGCCCTAACTTGACCGATTTATGCGGGGACTAAGCCGACAACTTGACCTGCTTATGGGGTGCGCCGCCCGGAGCTTGGCGCGCTTAATGAGTGAAGCCGGTCCCCGGCCTTGTGGCTGGCCACCCCTTGCTCACCCCTGTCAGTGGGCGGCGCCAGGGCTGCAGATAAATCTGATGCCTGCCGTGAAGCATGTCGCCATGCCGTTTCCATTCACGGCCACAGTCCGCATGCGGGGCTGCAGGGTGCAGTCTCGCCCGCTCTATGGGTGGACCACGGTGCCCGTCTCAGTCGTGCCTCGAACCCTCTGGGCGAACGTCAGGCAAAACTCAGCGTGCAGGCGGAGGTTTAGACGGGTCCGCTGTTCCGACGCAGGGCGTCGCCCCTGTTCGGATAGCGAATTCACGCTGAGCTGGCGGATGGTCATCGCGGCCGTTTCCAAGCTCTCAATCAGGACGCTCTGGCGCTGGCGCCGCTCATCCAAACGGCCGTTACGTCGTTATGGGGTGCGCCTCCCTTGGCTTAACGTACATATGGGGTGGAACGGCGCACCTTTATGGGGTGCAGTCCTGCCAAACATCAAAGACTTAGCACCCGGTCAGCGCACGCTTATGGGGTGCGCTACAACCACGCTGGTCCGCGCCGGGGCGGCTCGTTGTACATCGGGACGGCGTGGTTGCGCGGCAGGTAGTCCCGCACCAGCACGGCCGGCGGGACCACCGGAACGGGGCGCAGAGAGATCCGATGGCGGACGAGGCGCGGCACGTGCCCGTGTCCGTGCCTGTATCCGTGCCCGTGCCGGGCCGCGGAGGGCTCCGGCGTCAGGATGAGCCCGGCGAGCAGGAGGGGCGCGGCGAGCCGGAGGACCCGGTGAGGTGGCATGGACAGGCTCCGCCGGCGCGGGACGATGCGCTTCAACGAGGGGGCATGGACCCGCGATCGGCGACCGCGGGCCCGGTCTTTTAGAACTTGACGGCCGCGCCGGCGCGGACGGTGTTCAGGTTGACCTTGTGGCCGTCGAAATCACTGAACAGGACGTATTGATACTCGGCGCGCAACAGGATGTTCGGGGTGATCGCGTACTCGATACCGACACCCCCCGCCACGCCGGCGACGACCTTGGTCCGCGACTGCGCCTGGAGCGAGGTGACCGGCGTGCCGTTGTAGGGCGCGCTCTGATCGAAACTCGCGTAGCCGAAGCTGTTCACGGCGGTCGGCGTCCCGGCCAGGGTGGCGTTGTAGGCCGTCAGGTTGAACCCATAGTTTTGGTAGGCGGTCGAATCGGCGATGCGCGCCCGTCCGATGGCGACGCCGCCGGTCACGTAGGGCATGAAGTTCTCGAACGCGTAACCGATCCGCGCGCGCAGGGTCCCGTAATCGTTGACCCGGGTGGCCGAGGCGCCGGACAGGTTCACGGCCTCGTACAGGCCCGCGGCCGACGTCTGGGACCGCGCGAGCCTGTCGCTCGTCACCCCCATCCGGCCGAAATAGGTGTAATCGGCCTCGACGCCGAAGACGAACTGGTCGAACTGGACATTGTAACCCGCGAAGGCGCCGAAGCTCGTGGAGCCGACACGCTTCGATGCCGGGCTCAGGAGGGTCGAGGCCCGGAAGTCGGACTCGCCCGTCGTGTCATGCGAGTCCCGGTAGATCAGGGGCTGCAGCGCGCCCTTGCTGCCCAGCGTCGCCGAGGTGTAGCCGCCATGGCCGCCGACATAGACGCCGCTCCAGTCGATCACCCGGATCGCGCTCGGCGCGGGGTCGTACTCGGCCCCGCGCAGGTAATCGTAATCCAGGTCGGCGGCCCGGGCGGTGCTGACGCCGCAGAGACCGAGAACCGCCAGCAGCGGAAAGGTGACGGTACGCATCGGGATCGTCCTGGGACTGAAGAGACGGACGGCGGATCGAGCCTCGATGCAGTGATAGACGAGTAACCTTAATTGTCCGTTGCTTTGGGGTAATCCCCGCTTGTCCATCGAAACAAGCCCGTTTCTGGCGCAGATATCGGGCCGAGAGACTGCTCTTTCCCGCATACCCGGCGGCACCGGGCTCGTGGCCGGGAAAACGCGAAACGGCGCGGAGAGACTCCGCGCCGTCAGGCCTTGGCGGTGAGATCGAATGCGGCTGGCGCTCAGTACTTGCGCACCAGCGGGCCGACCGGCTCGGGCATCAGCGGGGGCAGCGGGGCCGCGACGACGCCGCCGAGGTAGTAGCGCAGGCCGATCTTCACGTCGTGCGCCTCGATGTCCTTCACCTTCACGGCCTGCAGGCTGCCGGTGCAGCACGGCACGTAGCCGGCGCCGGTCTCGGCCTTGCCGAGGTTCAGGTAGCGGTAGGCCAGTTCGATCTTGAACGCGTCGGTCACGTTGTAGGCGAGACCGGCATGGAGCGCCCAGGCGAAGCTGCCGCTCGACTTGTCCTTGTAGAACTTGCTGCCGCTGTTGGTGTTGTACACCACGTTGCCGTGGGCGTCGTAGACCGGCGCGTAGTTGTAGGTGGGCGGCGAACACTTGCACCCGTAGATCGGGTTGCCGTAATCGTACGCGTAGGTCGGGCTGGTGAACTGCTGGTTGGTCGAGTAGGACGAGATGTGGTTGAAGGCGTAGCCGACGCCGCCGCCGATGAACGGCGTGATGCCGTACCACGTGCCGAGATCGAAATACGCGTTGGCCAGGACCACGGCGGAATCGAAGTTGCCGCTCGACTTGTTGACCCCGTAGGAGCCGAGGCCGTCGTCGTAATCGGGGCCGCGGTAGTACTCACTGCCGCGCAGGCCGGTGGCGTAGCGGTACTCACCCGTGATGTCGCCGCGGAAGAACGGGGTGAATTGGTAGCCGACGCCAACACCCGCAAAACCGCCGCCGCCGATCTCGTTGCCGAAGGAGCGGTTGGCGTCCGGATAGCCGGTATAATCGTAGGCCGTGCTGTATTTCGGGCGGTTGTAGACGCTGGCGCCCACATCACCGCGCAGGTACCAGCCGCCGCCGACCTCGATCGGAGGCGGCGGGGGGGGCGGAGGCAACAGATCCGCCGCAACGGCGAGGCAGGGCGCGCCGACGCTCGCCGCGAGCGTCAGGCTACGCACCAAAGCGTTGAGCTTGGAGCGGGCCATAGGACTTCCTTCCGGACTCATGAGCGGACACGCAGCGCGCGGCTCGGGGGCACTTGGTGAAGGATGTCCGGAAGGTCTTAAATCCGGCTTAACGTTAAATGTTATGCTTGCGCACTCTCTACGCGCCCTCCGAAACTGGCGAAGGAGAAGTATTTGTTTATCTTCGCCATGACGTGATGCTGCGTTCCCCACGTCAACTGTCCGGACCGAGGGCCTGTGCATGGTGAATCCGATCGCGCCCGGCCGGGCCGCCGGCCCCGACCGGCCCGCTCGGGGCGATTGACGACCCCGTGCTGCCCGAGGACGTGCGCATCCTGGCACTGATGCTGCCCGAGGCGGTGGCGGGCGCCCATAGCGGCAATCCGGATTTCCGCGTCGGCGGCCGGGTGTTCGCGACCCTGTGGGTCGAGGAGGCGCGGGTGGTGCTGCGGCTCGCGCCCGCCGATCAGGCGGCCCTGTGCGAGGCCGAGCCGGACCTGTTCACACCCCTCGACGGCGCCTGGGGGCGCCGCGGCTGGACCAATCTCGACCTCGACCCGTGCGCGGAGGAGCCCCTGCGCGCTGCCCTGCTGGCGGCGTGGCGGACGACCGCGCCGGCGGCGCTGCGCGCCCGCTACGCGGACGACAGGGCGTGAGCCTGCAGGAAGCAAAGCTGCATCCCCGAACCCCGCCGAGGGACCGCAGGCCCGGCCGACTTCGGGCGACGCGCCGAGCGGACCATGTGGCACCGGCCCTTTCCCGAGCGCAGGGAGCGCCAGCGGCGTGCGGCCCGGGACCCGGCGCGAGACGGCGCGAAGCGTCTCTGTGGAGCGCAGGGTGCCGCTCGCGCGGCGCTTCGTGTGCCGGATCCCGGATCAGGTTCCGCTTCGGTCCACCTGCCCGAGAAAAGGGCGCCCCGTTACGAGACCGGGGACGCCGCAACCCCGGCCCTCCGAGACCCCGTCGTCAGGCCGCGGCGCGGGTCACGGCGTCGACCACCTCGTCGACCACCGCGTTGACGAGGCCGCGGTCGTCGCCCTCGGCCATCACGCGGATCACCGGCTCGGTGCCGGAGGGGCGGATCACGAGGCGGCCGGCATTGCCGAGCCGCTCGCGGGCGTGCTCGATGGCGCTGACCACGCTGTCCTGCCGCAGGGGCTCGCCGGCCCTGTAGCGCACGTTCTTGAGGATCTGCGGCAGCGGGTCGAAGCAGTGGCAGACCTCGCTCACCGGCCGGTTCTGCCGCTGCACCACGCTGAGGAGCTGGAGCGCCGCCACCAGCCCGTCGCCGGTAGTCGTGTAGTCCGACATGATGATGTGGCCGGACTGCTCGCCGCCGAGATTGTAGCCGTGCTCGCGCATATGCTCGAGGACGTAGCGGTCGCCGACCGCGGTACGGGCGAGCGTCAGGCCGAGGCCGCCGAGATACCGCTCCAGGCCGAGATTCGACATGATCGTGGCCACCACGCCCGGCTGGGTGAGGCGCTCGTCCTCCTTCCAGGAGCGGGCGACGACCGCCATGAGCTGGTCGCCGTCGACCACCTGCCCCTTCTCGTCGACGATCAGGACCCGGTCGGCGTCGCCGTCGAGCGCGATGCCGATATCGGCCCGGCGCTCGCGCACCTTGGCGACCAGCGCCGCCGGGGCGGTCGAGCCGACATCGCGGTTGATGTTGAAGCCGTCGGGCTCGGTGCCGATGGCGATCACCTCGGCGCCGAGTTCCCACAGGGTCTCGGGGGCGACCCGGTAGGCCGCGCCGTTGGCGCAGTCGACCACGACCCGCAGCCCGTCCAGCGTCACCTGCCGCGGCAGGGTCCGCTTGGCGAACTCGATGTAGCGGGCATGCACGCTCTCGATCCGCTTGGCCCGGCCGAGATCGTTCGAGCCGGACAGGCGCTTGTGCATATCGGCGTCGATCAGCCCCTCGATCTCGCGCTCGATCGCGTCGTTGAGCTTGAAGCCGTCGGGCCCGAACAGCTTGATGCCGTTGTCCTCGAACGGGTTGTGCGAGGCCGAGATCATCACGCCGAGGTCGGCCCGCATGGAGCGGGTGAGCATCGCCACCGCCGGCGTCGGCATCGGGCCGACCAGCAGCACGTCCATGCCGACCGAGGTGAACCCCGCGACCATCGCGTTTTCCAGCATATAGCCCGACAGCCGCGTGTCCTTGCCGATCACGACCCGGTGGCGATGGTCGCCGCGCTGGAACACGAGGCCCGCCGCCTGCCCGACCTTCAGGGCGAGTTCCGGCGTGATGATGCCGTTGGCGCGGCCACGGATGCCGTCGGTCCCGAAATACTTGCGCGCCATGACGTCTCCGATGCCGGGCCGCGATCCCGGCACAGCCTAGCAGATGGCCGGTTAGCAGATTGCCAGTCCCGCCGGATGCTCATGGGCCGGCGGGGTGAACCGGGTGCTCCCCGACAAAGGCGGTCGAAATGGGGCGCCCGGCGCGCGCCAGGAGCCGCGGCGCCGAGGCGCAGACCAGCGCGAGGCCCGAGAGGGTCAGCAGCCCGAGCACGAGCCGGCGGAAGGCGACCTCGCCGATGCCGAGATAGATCCGGGTGCCGAGCAGCGTCGGGACCAGCATGGCCGGCAGGATCACCGCCAGCATCGGCAGCGTGTCCCGGGTGACGAGCCCCGAGGCGAGATAGGTCGCCAGGGTGACGCTGAGCATCGCGAGGTTGAAGTTCTGGATCACCGACCGCTGCGCATCGCGCTCGTAGCGGCGCAGGGTGCACCAGAGGGTGGGCAACACCCCCGTGAAGCCGCCGAGCGCGCCCATCATGCCCCCGCCGAGGCCGACCACCGCGTCGGCGAACCGGCCCCCGGCGGTGATCCGCGGCAGGTTCCTGGCGACGAGCATGGCCGGGCACCAGACGAGCAGCAGCAGGCCGAGGATCGCCTTGAACCAGTCGGCGTCGAGCCGTGGCAGCAGGAGGATGCCGAGGGGGATACCGGCGAGGCCGCCGAGCACGAAGGGCGCGAGCCGCTTCAGATCGAAGCCGCGCCGGACCGAGAGGACGGCGACGACCTGCCCGGTGAAGCCGCCTGCGACGGCGAGGACCGCCGCAAGCTTCGGATCGAGCACCCAGGCCCAGAACGACAGGGAGACGAGCCCGAAGGCGAAGCCCGAGAGCCCCTGCACAAAGCCGGCGACGACCGCACCGAAGGCGACGACGAGATAGGTCGAGACCGGCATTTCTTGGGTTGGCTGCGCCCCTTGGACGGAGTCCGTGTTTCCGATTCGGGGGGACAAGCCGAGGTTCCGGCCGCGCTCGACGCGTCGATACGCCGACAGAGGAAGCGGTTTGTCACGGGCGCCGCAACGCGCCCGCCTCGCTCCGCGCGGCCACCGTACGCAGACATCGGGTCGGCCACGTGGCTTCAGGATAAGGCGCGGGTCCCCTGTCCCGAGCAGGAGAGGCCAGGGTGAGGGATCAGGTCTGCCAGGAAAAGGCGCGACCGGGCCACCCGTCGATCATAGGGTCGATCCTGAACCTTCTCCTCCCTCACCCCAACCCTCTCCCGCACGGGAGAGGGGCCCGTCGCGCTCTGCCGCCCGCGGCGCTGCACGGCCGAGAGATGCGACCATCTCAGCTCTTTGCCGGAGGCGTGGCGCGCGCGGCAGCGGGGGCCTCACCGGCCACGAAAAAGGGCGCCTTGCGGCGCCCTCTTCGCTCATCCGGACCTGATCAGGCCTGCGGCTGCGGCTCCAGGCCGCCGTCGCTCTCCTTCGGCCGGCCGCGGCCCGCCGAGGGGACCGAGGAGCCCCGGGCCGGAGTCGGCGGCACGTCGCCGCCGTCGCGGATCGGGGGCTGGCCCTTGAGCAAGTTGCGGATCTCCTCGCCCGAGAGGGTCTCGTATTCGAGGAGCCCCTGCGCCAGGGCTTCCAGGTCGTCCTTGCGTTCGGCAAGGATGCGGCGCGCCTCCTCAAGGCCAGTCTCCACGAGGCGGCGCACCTCGGCGTCGATCTTCTGGGCGGTCGATTCCGAGACCGATTGCTGCCGGCCCATCGACATGCCGAGGAAGACCTCGTCGTTGTTGTCGCCGTACGCGACGGTGCCGAGTTCGGGCGAGAAGCCCCAGCGGGTCACCATCATCTTGGCGAGCCGGGTCGCCTGCTCGATGTCCGACTGGGCGCCCGAGGTCACCTTGTCGCGTCCGAAGATCATCTCCTCGGCGATGCGGCCGCCCATCATGATCGCCAGCCGCGAGGTCATCTGCTCGAAGCTCATGGAGAGCTTGTCGCGCTCGGGCAGCTGCATGACCATGCCCAGCGCCCGGCCGCGGGGGATGATCGTCGCCTTGTGGACCGGGTCGGTCGCCGGGACGTTGAGCGCGACGATCGCGTGGCCGCCCTCGTGATAGGCGGTGAGCCGCTTCTCGTCCTCGGTCATGACCAGGGTGCGCCGCTCGGCGCCCATCATGACCTTGTCCTTGGCGTCCTCGAACTCGTGCATCGTGACGATGCGCTTGCCGCGGCGGGCCGCCAGCAGGGCCGATTCGTTCACGAGGTTCATCAGGTCGGCGCCCGAGAAGCCCGGGGTGCCGCGCGCGATGGTCTTCAGGTCGACATCGGGGGCCAGCGGCACCTTGCGGACGTGGACGCGCAGGATGCGCTCGCGGCCGGTGACGTCCGGGTTCGGCACCATGATCTGGCGGTCGAACCGGCCGGGGCGCAGCAGCGCGGGATCGAGCACGTCGGGGCGGTTGGTCGCGGCGATGATGATGATGCCCTCGTTCGCCTCGAACCCGTCCATCTCGACGAGGAGCTGGTTCAGGGTCTGCTCGCGCTCGTCGTTGCCGCCGCCGAGGCCGGCGCCGCGATGGCGGCCGACCGCGTCGATCTCGTCGATGAAGATGATGCAGGGCGCGTTCTTCTTGGCCTGCTCGAACATGTCGCGCACGCGGCTGGCGCCGACGCCGACGAACATCTCGACGAAGTCGGAGCCCGAGATGGTGAAGAACGGCACGTTGGCCTCGCCCGCGACCGCCCGGGCGATCAGGGTCTTACCGGTGCCGGGCGGGCCGACCAGCAGCACGCCGCGGGGGATCCGGCCGCCGAGCCGCTGGAACTTCTGCGGGTCGCGGAGGAATTCCACGATCTCCTGGAGATCTTCTTTCGCCTCTTCCACGCCCGCAACGTCGTCGAAGCTGACGCGGCCGTGGGCCTCGTTCAGGAGCTTCGCCTTCGACTTGCCGAAGCCCATGGCGCGGCCGGCGCCGGACTGCATCTGGCGCGACAGGAAGATCCAGGCGCCGATGAAGACGAGGATCGGCAGCCAGCTCACGAGGAGCTGGATGAACCAGGGGGTGTTGTCGGACGGGGGACGGGCGGTGATCTGCACGCCCTTGCCCTGGAGCTTGGAGACCAGCCCCGGGTCGTTCGGCGCATAGGACGAGAAATTGCCGCCGCCCACGTAGGTCCCGGACACGTCCTGTCCGGAGATCACCACCGACTGGATCTTGCCGGCATCGGCATCGTTCAGGAGCTGGCTGTAGGCGATCTCGCTGCCGCCGCCCCGGTGCCCTGGGTTCTGGAACAGGGTGACGAGGGCCAGCACAAGCAGGAAGATGACGACCCACAAGGCAAAGTTGCGAAAATTCGGGTTCATCGATCAATCCCTGGCGTGTGCGACCCCCGGGACGGACGCGTCGCCCGGTTCGGCGGGTCCCTCCGTGCACACTCCGCCAATGTAGGCGGGGGGCTCTCCCTTGCCAAGTAATGGCGATGCCCCTGCGGCGAGGGCAGCATCTTGCGGGTGCCGTCGCGGCGGCGCGGGGCTGAAACGGACGAGGGCCGCGGCGTCGACGGCCACCAGGATGCCGGCCAGCGTGCGCCGCATCGCCCCCCGCCGCCGCAGGGCCGGCAGGAGCGATTCGAACACCAGGGCTTCGAGCCGTTCGAGCCGGCGCGGCGCCGCACCGGCCTGCGCCAGAGCGCGATCGACGCAGCGCAAGGCCACGGCCTCGGGCAGGCCCGCCAGGACGGCCCCGTCGAGGCACACGGCCGCCCCTCCCCCGGGCCGCCGCGCCGCGGCGAGGGCCCGCTCCGCGGCGTTCTGGAGCGCGGCCTCGTCGCGGGCGGCGCGCTCGGCGAGGCGGACGAGGCGGGCGGGGGTCAGGCCCTCGCGCTCCAGGATCGGCCACGCCGCGCGCAGGCGGCCGCGGGCGAAGCGCGGGGCGGCGTTGCCGGGATCACGCAGGTAGGGAATGCCGCGTGTCTCGCACCACGTGACCAAAGCGGCCTTCGGCAGGCCGAGGAAGGGTCGCGCCAACCTGATCCCGGGCACGAGTTCCCGCTCGGTGCGCATGCCGGCGAGGCCCGCGAGCCCGCTGCCGGCGGCGAGCCGCATCAGCACCGTCTCGGCCTGATCGTCCCGGGTATGGCCGGTGAGCACGCTGGCGGCGCCGACCCGCCGGGCCTCGGCGGCCAGCAGGTCGTAGCGCGCGGCGCGGGCCGCATCCTGCAGGCCGGTTCCCGGCTTCGGCCCCGTCCAGGACAGGATCGCATGCGGCAGGCCGAGCGCCCGGGCGGCGGCGGCGACGCCCTCGGCCTCCGCGCGGGCCTCCGGGCGCAGGCCGTGATCGACGGTGGCGACCCACGCAGTCGCCCCCAGAGCCGCGGCGGCGTGCATCAGCGCGCGCGAATCGGGGCCGCCCGAGACAGCGAGCAGTGCGTCCTGGCTGAGCCAAGGCTCGAGAGCCTGAAGAACGGGGTCGTCGGAAGCGTCCGTCATGGTTTCAGCAGGTCCGGGGCCCAGGCCTTTCACAAGGTTCGCGGAGATCCCGCGCCGTCGCGTCGCGCCGGATAGGCACGGGCCCTGTCCCGGGCGCGTGGAGCGCCAGCGAAACGCGACCCGGGATGCGGCACGCGCCGTCGCGAAGCGTCCGGTACGATTTCGGATCGGACGCGTCCGGCGGTGCGGCCCGCTCCGTCATCGCTTCGCTCGCTAAAGACGGTGGCGATGACGTGATCAACCGGAAACCGCTCGACTCGATCCGTGCCGCTTGCGCGGCCCTGATCGTCCGTGAGGGCGTGCGTCACGCGCCAGGGCCGGGACCCGCGGGTGCGGGGCTCCGCCTCGACGCCCCGCTCCGCTCCGCTCAGGCGCCGCAGCGGGCGCGCTTCTGCTCGCGCACGACGCCCTGGCGGACCCCCGAACCGGCGTTCGGGAACTTCCGGTCGAGCTCGGCCAGCGTCGCGCAGGCCTGCTCGCGGGCGCCGAGGGCCGCGAGCGTGACGCCGAGCTTCAGCATGGCGTCGGGGGCCTGGGCCGAGCGGGCGTAGTCGGTGGAGACCTTCAGGAACTGCTCGGCCGCCTCGCGGTTGCGGCCGCGGGCGAGATAGCTCTCGCCCAGCCAGTAGGTGGCGCCGGCGACGCGGTTGTCGCGGGGATGCGACTGGATGAACTGGCGCAGCCCCATCTCGGCCTGCTCGTACTGCTTGCCGCGGTACAGCTCCACCGCGGCCTCGTAGTCGGAGCTCGGGTCGCCCGTCCGCGTGGCGGCGACGCTCTCGCTCTCGGAGGGGCGGGCCGGGATCGCCCCGGTCCGGGCCGGCGGGCGCAGGTCGACCGGCTGGTCGTAGCCGGGGGCGGCGGAGTCCGCGTCCTCATTGTCCATCGCCCCGTTGATCGCGCCTTGGGGAATACGCTGCGGCCGGGGCGCAGCCTCGGCCTCGACCGCCTCCCGGGGCGGCAGGGGCGCGGAGGGCTGCGTGCTGCCGAGCTGCATCGGCGCGCCGGGGGCGCCGGGAGATTGCGCCGGGTCGAAGGCGTCGCCGCGCTTGCCCGGCCGCCCGGAGCCCGGATTGACGCCGTTGACAGTGCCGGCCGGTCCGGAAGGCGGCGCAGCTGAAGGCGCGGGCTTGCCGCCCTTGCCCTCGTTCAAGCGGAACTCGACGTCCTCCTGGAACTTGCGCAGCTGCTCCTTGAGCTGGCGGTTCTCGTACTGGAGGGTCTCGATCTGCCCCGCCATCACGCGGGACTGGTTCTCGATGCGCCCGAGGCGCACCACCAGCTCGGAGGCGTCCTGCGCGGCGGCCGGCTGGCCGAGGAGCGCGGCGCCGAGAATCGTCGTGAGCGCGAGGCGGGTGCGAAGCTGGGCGGGCATGATGCGACTGCGATCCGGTGTCGGCGCGTGGCCGTAACAGATGCGCCGGTCCGCGGCAAAACTGGGGCGGCGTGCGGAGGCGGAATTTGACCCCGCCTCCCCGCCCCATCAGGGTTTACGCCCCGGCACCGCGGTCCAGCACGATCACGGCCCGGCGGTTCTGCGACCAGCAGGAGATGTCGTTGCACACCGCCACCGGCCGCTCCTTGCCGTACGACACGGTGCGCATCCGGTTCGCCCCGATGCCGCGGGTGGCGAGGTAGTCGTTCACCGCCTGGGCCCGGCGGGCGCCGAGGGAGAAGTTGTACTCGCGGGTGCCGCGCTCGTCGGCATGGCCCTCGATGATGAAGGTGTAGCGCGGGTAGCGCTGCAGCCACGCGGCCTGCTTGTCGAGGGTCGCGGTCGCGGTGGGCGTCAGGTCGGTGGAGTCCGACTCGAAGAAGACCCGGTCGCCGATATTGACGACGAAGTCCTGCGCGCTGCCCGGGGTCGCGGCGCCGGCCCCGAACGCGGAGGCGTCGGCGAGATCCTTGTCGTTGCTGCAGGCGCCGAGGCCGAGGCCGGCGACGAGGGCGAGGCCGAGGGCGGCGGCACGGAAACGCTGCGTCATGATCACAAAAGCTCCTCGAGCGGTGCCGAAGGCCGGCTGCTGGTCTTCGAGGCGGGTCCGCGTAGTCCTTGAGCGCCGTCTGTAGGCGCGGATGGTTAAGCGACGGTTCCGCCAAGCGGCGATGGAGGCGTGGTGGCGGCCCGCGCCGGTCGGTTGCGTGCGCTGTCGCACCCGGAATGCGGCGGTGGCGGGGCGCGCCGGCCCCGGCGGCGATTTCACCCGGGCGGGTGGCGGCGATGCAACAGGACGCCGGGCCCCGGTAAACGCGCGGGCGGCGGCGTTAAGACTTTCTCAACCCTACCGGCGCTTGATTCCGGGAAACCGGATCCCCGCCATGCGCCCCGCACCGTGCGTTCTCATCGTCGAGGACAGCTATCTGCTGCTGGAAATCGTCGCCAGCCTCTGCGAAACGCAGGGCATCCGGGTCCTGGAGGCGTCGAGCGGCGAAGCGGCGCTGACGCTCCTGCGCACCCAGGGCGGCGCGATCGACGGGCTGTTCACCGACATCCACCTGCCCGGGCTGATCGACGGCTGGACGGTGGCGCACGCCTTCCGGTCGATCCATCCCGATCGCCCGGTGGTCTACACCTCCACCGACGCGAGCCGCCGCAGCGGCGTGCCCGGCAGCCTGTTCCTGCGCAAGCCGTTCCAGGTGCAGGCGGTCAACCGGCTCGTGCGGATGATGGTCGACGGGCTGGGCGCGGAACCGGGCGCGGAACCGGGCGTCCTGCCCCTGCGGGCGGCGGGCTGACCGGTCAGCCGGCCCGGAACAGGGCTACGATCTCCGGCGCGGCGAGCCAGGATTCCACCCGCGGACAGGTGAGGTCGCCGGCCGGCAGGGCGTCGTAGATCGAGAAGCTCGCCGCGATGAATCCCGGCAGGTCGTAGAGCACGGGGAACTCCTCGCCGAGAGCCTTGGATTTCGGCGCCTTGGCCTTGAACAGATACGATCCGGTCAGCCCGAAAAGCTCGGCGACGGGGGGATAGATCGGCCAGATCACGTCCTGGGTCAGCTCGTCGCCGAGGTAATCCTCGATCTCCACGGGCTCCGGGGTGATCCCGCTTTCCGCGAGCAGGCGCCGGGCGATGTCGCCGATGACGTGCACCTTCGGGTGGTTCATCAGGTGCATGAAGGCGCCGCGCCGCGCCCAGCGGGTCAGCTCGCGCTCCAGGCCGAAGCCCAGGGCCTCGGCCGAACCGACGAGCTCGCGCACCGCCGGATCCCAATGGTCGAGATAGCCGAGGCGCCGGAAGACGTCCTCGCGGAACAGGCCGGCAGCGTGCCGAGGCGCGAGACCAAGCCGATGGGCGGTCAGCACGATCGCTGAGTGGTACTGCCCCATGGGCGAGGGCGCGAGCTTCAGCGCGGCGAGGTCCGAGGCTTGGCCTGCATAGATCATGTCGGGGTGGAAGGCCGAGAACACGATCGACGGGAACAGTCTGAGCCGCGGATCGGCGGCCCGCAGCGTAGCGGCATCACCCCCCGGGATCAGACCGGCCGGAAAGGTCTGCGTGAAGACGTGGTCGTGGGCCAGCAGGGTGCGGACCAAGCTGTCGATATGGCCGTGGTCGCGCTTCAGCGAGCCCATGGGCAGGTAGCGGACCGGGCTCTTCGGGGCGAGCAGGCGCATCGCCCGGGCGACGCCGCGGGCCTGGCAATTGCCCAGCACCGCGATGCTCGGCCCATCGCGGCCGGTGGCGGCGCGGGCGCGGTTCCGCCATGGTGTCGCCCAGGTAGGCGCCCAACTGGGCGCCGAGAGGGTGAACGCGCTGCGGGCGCGCCGGGGCAGATCGTTCAGGGCCACGTCGCGTGCCGGTATCAGCGGACGGTTCAGCGGTCCCGAGGGCCGTCGCCGTCGTGAGGAAGAGGGTTCGAAGATGGCGTTGAATCCGTATACGGGTCTACCGGCCGAGCGATTCTGGCGCAAGGTCGTGACCAACGTGCCGCCCTTCGCGGTCAATCCGCACCCGAAGGACACGTTCGTGATCGCGCCGACCGACAAGGTCGCCACCGGCGGCTCCTGCTTCGCGCAGCGGGTGGCCGAGGCGGTGCGCGGCGCCGGCTTCAACTACTACCTGACCGAGCCGCCGCCCCCCGGCATGAGCCCCGAGGAGGCCAATGCCCGGCAGTTCGGTACGTTCTCGGCCCGCTACGGCAATCTCTATTACACGCGCCAGTTCGTGCAGCTGTTCGACCGGGCCTATGGGACATTCGAGCCGGAGCTGAAGGCGTGGCTGCGCGACGACGGGCGCTACGTCGACCCGTTCCGCCCCACCGTGGAGCCGGCGGGATTCGCCAGCGAGGCCGAGGTGATCGCGGCGCGCGACGCGCATCTCGCCGAGGTGCGCCGCCTGTTCGAGACGCTCGACGTGTTCGTGCTGACGCTCGGCCTCACCGAGGGCTGGCGCTGGCGGGCCGATGGCGCGGCGCTGCCGCTCGCCCCCGGCGTCGCGGGCGGCACCTTCGACCCGGCGCTCTACGAATGCGTGAATGCCGGCGCGGGCGAGGTGCTGGGCGACCTCAACGGCTTCCTCGACCGGCTCTGGAGCGTGAACCCGACGGCGCGGGTGATTTTCACGGTCTCGCCGGTGCCGATGATCGCCACCTACATGGACCGGCACGTGATGGAGTCGAACAGCTACTCCAAGTCGGTGCTGCGGGTGGCGGCCGGCGAGGTGGTCGGCCGGGGCGACCCGCGGGCGGTCTACTTCCCCGCCTACGACATCGTCACGAGCAACGTGAATGCCGGGCGCTACTACAACGAGGATCAGCGCACCATCAACGACGCGGGCGTGCGCCACGTGATGCGCCTGTTCCTGGCGACCTTCGCCCGCGACCGTGTGAACGCGGCCCCGGTCCACGCCCCCGTGGACCTCGCGGCGGAGTTCGAGGGCAATGCCGGCGTGATCTGCGACGAGGAGGAGATCGAGCGCAGCGTGGCGTGAGGCACGCGACCGGCCCGCGGACGGAGATCGCTACAAGGTCCCGATCCGCGTGCTGGTCAGAGGCAGCTCGAACATCGACCCGGGCCGGGCGCGCGCGGCGAAGGTCTCGATGCCGCTCCAGAGCGCCAGGATCCGCTCCGCCTGCTTGACGAGGGGAGCCTTGTAGAGGCCCGCCGAGAGGAAGAAGCCGATCAGGCGCGATGCGCGGAAGGCGTTGAACTCCGCCTTGTTCCGGCGGATGCGACGATCCCCGGAGATCACGACCCAGCTGCCCTCGCGGCTCAGCTCGGGGATCCATTGCAGGTCCGTCACGCTTGGTCCATAGCGATCCCGTATGTGGACGACTTCATGCGTGCCCGCGAACAGGGCCGCCAGGGCCCGGGCCAGGGCGGGCGGAAGGTTCTCGTCGACGACGACCTTCACGCCGCCTGAAGCGACGCTTCGAACCGCACGGCATCCCGGACCACGGCGACCGGAACCTCGTACAGGCGCGCGACACGCTCGGCCGAGCCTTCGGCGATGACGGCATCGGCGAGGGCTACGGTCGGCACCCCCGCGGCCGCGGTGATCGGCTGACCGAACGCGCGATGCGGATCGATGACGATCGAGTCCCGACCCTGAAACGGGCGCCAGCGCGTGACGACGTCGCCTTCGATGTCGAGATCGCGGAACGTCTGCTCGATGACCGCCCGGATGACGTATTGGCCGCGTGCGAGATCGATGACTTCGCTGTCGCCATCGGCCTTGAGGCTTTCGAGAAAGATCGTGCGACCGTCCGTCTTGAACCGGCGCGTCGAGAACGGTCGGGCATCCTGTGCGGCGTCGCGGGCGGCCGCCAGGCAGCGGCGGATCACGCGCAGGTCGACCTGCTCGCGTACGAAGGCCTGGACAAAGCGCAACTCGATCAGGTCGCGGAAGCCGAGTTCCAGGTGTTGTCCGTGCGCCGGCAGTTCCGGCGTCCAGAGGGGGGGCATCCGACGCTGCTGGCCGTCGGAGATGTAGGCGTAGCCGCCGAGCCAGCGATTGATCGTGCGGGCCGGCATGCGTAGCAGCCGCGCGGCCTCGGGGGCGGTGTAGAAACCGATCCCCAGCGCGGGCGCCTCGGAGGCGGGATTGAGCGAACGCGTTGCCACCCGAGGAGCGTACCCGGAGAACGAGCCGTTCGCTACGGTCTTGGCAGGTGCTCCGATCCCGGGTTTGCCTCAGGCCACCCCTTTCGGGCAAGCTCGACCTTGCCCGGGCGCCCGCCCCCTCCGGAGATGAATCCCTTGAGCCTGCCCCCGCCCCGCCGCGCCGATCACGACATCGATCCGGTCTTCGTCGCGCGGCACTCGCCCCGCGCCTTCACGGGCGAGGCCGTGCCCGAATCCGAGCTGATGCGGATGATCGAGGCGGCGCGCTGGTCGCCCTCCGCCTACAATTCACAGCCCTGGCGCTTCCTCTACGCGCTGCGGAATGATGCCCATTGGGATACGTTCTTCGGCCTGCTGGTGCCCGGCAATCAGAAATGGGTCTCGGGCACCGGGGCGATCCTGTTCCTGGTCTCGAACGGCCTCATGAAGGTCGGCGACGAGCTGAAGCCCTCCTACAGCCATTCCTTCGATGCCGGCACCGCCTCCCTGGCGTTCCAGCTCCAGGCGATCCACCAGGGCTGGCACGCCCACGGCATGGTCGGCTTCGACCATGTCCGCGCGCCCGAGGTGCTGCGCCTGCCCGAGAATCACCGGATCGAGGCCGCCTTCGCGGTCGGCCGCAAGATCCCGGAGGCCGAACTTACCGAGGAGCAGCGGCCGCGCGAGACGCCGAACACGCGCCGGCCGATCACGGATTTCACCATCGCGGGCCCCTTCCCCGCCGCTTAGAGCCTGCTTCGTGACGCGCTCTCTGACGCCGGATCGGGATCCACGGCGGCTGAGAGCGCTCTGAGGCGAAGCGGAACCCGCGCCCACGACCGAGGATTGTGCCCGCATCGCAACGCCGTCGCGGCTGGCCCCTCGCAGCGGATCGACCGGGTCCGTGCGCATCGACTCGACCCTGCGACGCCTTCGGAGCTGGCTGATGGATTCGTCCGACCGGGCCGTGCCGCCCAAGGCCTTCCCGGATACGGGCGGTTCGACCATGCCTCGGGGCTGCAGAGCGTCGCCGACCGCCATGGAGTCAGCCTCGACGCGGTACGCCACCTCGTGCAGGCGCTGGAGCGCGGCCACGGCACCATGGCGCAGTTCGACCATCCCGATCTCGGCGGGATGGGCCAGTGGTTCTCGGGCGGCATGGTGATGGTCGGCCGGATGTTCGACACCGCGCTGAAGGCGCGGGTCGGGGCGCTCTGCTCCGAGCTGGTCTCGGCGCTGCCGGCGGGCGGTTTCTCGCAGGCATCCCCCGCCGCCCGGCGCGACGGCGGCGAGTGGTGGCCGGCGGATCTCGGCGCTCCGTCCAGCACCGGCTCGCAGAACGGGATGCGCTACGCCTATTTCCCGCAGAGCCGGCGGCTCGCCGTCGAATCGGGCTCGGGCGTCGCCCTCTACGACACGGGCGAGCACCACATCACCGGGGTCTCGCAGTCGAACGGCAGCCTCGGCTTCACCGGGCAGGCCGGGGCCGTCGATCTCGCCCGGCTGCGCCGCATCGAGGCGGAGACGGCCGCCCCGCGCCAGGCCGATCCGGAGCGGACCCCGGCCACCGACCCGGCGGTCCCACCGCCGCAATCCGCGCCGCACGAGATCCTCGCGATCCTCGAGCGGCTGGCGGAGTTGCACGCACGGGGCGTGCTCACCGAGCGGGAGTTTTCCGACAAGAAAGCGGAGCTGCTGGCGCGGCTGTAATCGGCCGCCGCGGGGGTTCGACTTTGCGAGTGGAGCGAAGCAACCCAGGGCAGCGCGACGTCGGGAGGCGCGGCGCCGTCCGGATCGCTTCGCTGCGCGCAAGGACGGCATGCGGGGTCTTTCTGGATGACGCACCGGACGGGCCGCGCGCAGCCCGCCCAGGACATCACTCGTCCGGACGGACCGCCTGGCCGCCCCGGTCGATCGGCAGGCTCGGGCCCTTCAGCTCGGAATCGCTCGGCAGGGACCGCACGTCCCAGCCGCCGCCCAGCGCCCGGATCAGCGTCACCGCCGCGGTGAAGCGGCTGAGCCGCACCTGCAGGGCGTTGATCTCGTTGGTCACCAGCAGGCCCTGCGCGGTCACCACGGTGGTGAAGTTCTGCGTGCCGGCCCGGTATTCGTTGAGCGTGATCTCCACCGCCTTGCGCGACAGCTCGACCGCCTTGTCCTGCGCCGTCTGCTGCTGGCCGAGGATGCGCAGGGCCGCCATCTGGTTCTCGACCTCCGCGTAGGCGGCGAGCACCACCTGCCGGTAATTGGCCACCTGGGCGTCGTAGGCGGCCTCGGCCGAGCGCAGGGCCGCCGTGCGGGCGCCGCCGTCGAACAGCACCTCGCTGCCCGAGGCCGCCACCGACCAGAACTGGTTGGCGGCCGAGAACAGGCCGGTGCGGGTGAGCCCCGAGACGCCGCCCTGGGCCGAGATCGTCACGGTGGGGAAGAACGCCGCCACCGCCACGCCGATGCGCTCGCTCTGCGCCTGGACGAGGCGCTCGGCCTGGGCGACGTCGGGGCGGCGCTCCAGCAGGTCCGAGGGGATCCCGACCGGCACGGCGGGGGGGTTGCGGCTGATGCCAGCCACGGGGATCGACACCTCGGAGGGCGGGCGCCCGATCAGGGTGGCGATGGCGTTCACGTACTGCACCCGGGTCAGCCGCACCGCGATGGCCTGGGCCTCGATGGTCTGAACCTGGGTCTGGGCCGTGATCACGTCCGACCGGGCGGCCACGCCGGCGGCGTACTGGTTCTCGGTGATCGCCGCGGTCTTCCGGAAGTTCTCGACATTCTCGTCGAGCACCTTCTGGAGGGAATCGGCGTAGCGGACGGTCAGGTAATCGGCCGCCACCTCGGCCTGGATGGTCAGGCGGGTCAGCGCGATCGTGGCGGCGTCGGATTGGGCCAGCGCCGCCTCGCTCTCGATGGTGCGGCGGGTGCCGCCGAACAGGTCGAGCTGCCAGCTCGCCTGGCCGACCAGCGCCGCGCTGGTGCGCACGGTCCCGGTGCTGCCGCCGCCGCTGCCGGTGCGGGTGATGCTCGGCGCGCCGATCACCGTCGGGTACAGGGCGGCCTGCGCGGAGGCGACCAGCGCCCGCGCCTGACGGTAATTCGCCACCGCTTGGCGGAGCGACTGGTTGTCGACATCGACGAGGCGGATCAGCCGGTCGAGATTCGGATCCCGGAAGACCCGCCACCAGTCGCCGCGCTCGACGGCATCGCTCGGCCGCGCCTCGCGGAACCCCTTCTTGCGGGCCGCGATATAGGCCGGGCTGTCCTCCCGGACGCCGCCCTGCTTGTAGCCGAGCGGCGTTTCCACGGAGGGCCGGCTGTAGTCGGGGCCGACCACGCAGCCGGCGAGGAGGGGGGCGGCGAGGAGGAGCGCGGCGAGCGCGCGCGGGCGGCGCGACGCACTCCCTCCCCCCTCTGCGGAGGAGGGTACCCTGCCCAGCAGGGGCGGAAAGGGGCAGCGCGACGGTGCGGGTTTCGGCTCGCGTCGCGATCTCTCCTGCACCGTCGCACCCCTCTCCCGAACCCCTTCGGGGGCCACCCTCCCCCGCAGAGAGGGGAGGGAGCGAGGCGGCGCCGCCTGCGCCTCTTCGCTGAAGGCGGGGGAGAGCACGCGCGCGCTCATCACAGCCGCTGTTTCACGTGAAACCTTAACCATCATTCTCCGGCCGGCAGGGCCGCTTCTCCGCCCCGTCCGGCGCGCCTGCGGCGGTCGAGCACCCTGTGCCGCAATCGGTCAAGGGTGAGATACACGACGGGGGTGGTGTAGAGGGTCAGGATCTGGCTCACGATCAACCCGCCCACGATGGCGATGCCCAGCGGCCGGCGCAGCTCCGCGCCCTCGCCGTTGGCCAGGATCAGCGGCACGGCGCCGAGCATGGCCGCCAGCGTGGTCATCATGATCGGCCGGAAGCGCAGGAGACAGGCCTCCCGGATCGCATCCACGGGATTCGCGCCCCGGGTCCGCTCCGAATCGATCGCCACGTCGATCATCATGATGGCGTTCTTCTTCACGATGCCGATCAGCAGGAACACGGCGATCAGCGCGATGATGGTGAAGTCGGTGCCGGTCACCAGCAGGGCCAGCACCGCGCCGACGCCGGCCGAGGGGAGGGTGGAGAGGATCGTGAGCGGGTGCACGAAGCTCTCGTACAGGATCCCCAGCACCGCGTAGACCGCCAGGATCGCCGCCAGGATCAGCAACGGCTGGCGCGAGGCCGAGGCGACGTAGTTCTTGGCGGCGCCCGCATACTCGCCGTGGATCGTGGCCGGCAGGTGCAGGTTGGCCATCGCCCGGTCGATGGCGTCGGTGGCGTCCGACAGGCTCTTGCCCGGGGCGAGGTTGAACGAGATCGTGGTCGCCACGAACAGACCCTGGTGGCTGACCTGCGTGGGGGCGTTGCCCGGCTCGATCCGCGCGAAGGCCGAGAGCGGGATCATGGTCTCCTTGGCGGCCGAGACCGGGGCGCTCGACGACGCGCCGCCCTTCGAGGCCGCGATGGCGTTGGACGAGGCGTTGCGGGCCGAATCGGACGCGATGGCGGCGGCGTTCGAGGCGGTGTCGGCCGTGCTGGCGGAGGCGGCCGCCGCGGCGGCGCCCGGGCTCCCCGAATTGCTCCCGACGGCTCCCGAGCCGGTGGCGGCCGTCGCGCTCGCGGCCGACGACGCGCTGCCGCTGCCCGGGCTGCTGGTGCCGGTCGCCGCGTTGGTGTTGACGCCGCCCGCCGCCGCCACGGTACCGGCCACCGCGTTGGTGGTGGCCGAGCCCGCCGCGTTGCCGCCGGAGGTCGAGACGTAGATCTGCTTGAGCGTCTCCGGCGTCTCCAGGTAGCGCGGGGCGATCTCCATCACGACGTGGTACTGGTTCAGCGGGTTGTAGATGGTCGAGACCTGCCGCTGCCCGAAGGCGTCGTAGAGGGTGTTGTCGATCTTGTTCGGGGTGATGCCGTAGCGGAAGGCGGTGTTGCGGTCGATCACCACCCGGCTCTCCAGCCCGCCCTCCTGCTGGTCGGAGGTCACATCCGCGAAGGTCGGGTCCTTCTGGAGGGCCGCCACCAGCTTCGGGGCGGCGGCGAACAGCTCCTCGGGGGTGTCGCCCTGGAGGGTGTACTGGTACTGGGCGAAGCTCTGGCGGCCGCCCATCTGCAGGTCCTGCCGGGGGAAGACGTAGAGGCGGGCGCCCGCGACCTGGGCGAGCTTCGGCCGCAGCCGCGTCATCACCTCCGAGATCGGCGCCCGCTCGTTGAGGGGCTTCAGGCCGACGAACACGTTGGCCGAGTTGGTGCCCCGCCCACCCGTGAAGCCGACGACGCTCTCCACCGCCGGATCGGCGCCGACGATCGCGGCCGCCTGCTTGAGCTTCTTCTCCATCGACTGGAACGAGATGCGCTGGTCGGCCTGGACGCCGCCCATCATCTGTCCGGTATCCTGCTCGGGGAAGAAGCCCTTCGGGACGATGATGTAGAGGTAGACGTTGAGCCCGACCGTGGCGAGCAGGCTCAGCAGCACGAGGCGCGGATGGGCGAGCGCAATCGTGAGCGTCCGCGCATAGGCGTCGAGCAGCCGGGAGAAGCCGCCCTCCAGCATCCGGATCAGAAGGTTCGGCCGGCGGCCCGCGGGCGGCTCGCCGTTGGGGCCGTGCCCTTCGGCCCGGAGCAGCCGGGCGCACATCATCGGCGTGGTCGTGAGCGAGAGAACCAGAGAAATCAGGATCGACAGCGACAGGGTCACCGAGAATTCCTGGAAGATGCGGCCGACGAGGCCGCCCATCAGCAGGATCGGCAGGAACACCGCGATGAGCGACAGGCTCATCGAGATCACCGTGAAGCCGACCTCCCGGGCGCCGATCAGGGCCGCCTGGAGCCGGGGCTTGCCCTCCTCGATGTGCCGCTGGACGTTCTCCAGCACCACGATGGCGTCGTCGACCACGAAGCCGGTGCCGATGATCAACGCGGTGAGCGACAGGATGTTGAGCGAGTAGCCGAGCAGGTACATCGCCGAGAAGGTGCCGATGATCGAGATCGGCACGGCGACCGCCGGGATCAGCGTGGCCCGCCAGGAGCGCAGGAAGGCGAACACCACGAGGATCACGAGGCCGACCGCCACCAGCAGCGTCTCCTCGGTGGCCGAGAGCGAGGCGCGGATCGTGGCGCTGCGGTCGCCGGTGAGCTTGATGTCGATGCCGCCGGGGAGCGCCGCGGTGATCTGCGGCAGGGCCTCCTTCACGGCCTTGATGGTCTCGACCACGTTGGCGCCGGGCTGCTTGTAGACGAACAGCAGCACCCCGGACTTGCCGTTGACGATGCCGAGGTTGCGCTTGTCCTCGACGCCGTCGAGCACTTGGCCGACATCGGTGAGCTTCACGGCGGCGCCGTTGCGGTAGGCCACGATGATGTCGCGGTAATCGGCGGCCTTGTTGCCCTGGTCGTTGGCGTAGAGCTGGTAGCGGCGGCCCCCGGCGTCGATCTCGCCCTTCGGGGAATTGGCGTTGGCGGAGGCCAAGGCCGCCCGGATGCCTTCGAGGCCGATGCCGTAGTTGAACAGGGCGGTGGGATCGAGCTCGACCCGCACCGCCGGCAGGGACGAGCCGCCGATATCGACGTTGCCGACGCCGGGCAGCTGCGACAGCTTCTGCTGCACCACGGTGGCGGCGGAATCGTAGACCTGGCCGCGGGTCAGCGTGTCCGAGGTCATGCCGAGGATGATGATCGGCGTGTCGGCGGGGTTGAACTTCCGGTAGGTCGGGTTCTGCCGGAGGGCCGTCGGCAGGTCGGCCCGGGCCGCGTTGATGGCGGCCTGGACGTCGCGGGCGGCGCCGTCGATGTCGCGGTTGAGGCCGAACAGCAGCACGATCCGGGTGGAGCCGAGGGCGTTGGTGGACGTCATCTCGTTGACGTCCGCGATGGCGCCGAGCCGCCGTTCGAGGGGCGCCGCCACGGTGGTGGCCATGGTGTCGGGGGAGGCACCGGCCATCTGGGCCTGGACGAGGATCACGGGGAAGTCGACCTGCGGCAGCGGCGCCACCGGCAGCTTCAGGAAGGCGAACAGCCCGGCGAGCAGCACGCCGATCGTGAGCAGCGTGGTCGCCACCGGCCGCCGGATGAACGGCTCGGAGATGTTCACGGGTGGGGGCTCCCGTGTGTTGGACAGCGGCTGCGTGCATTCGCTGCACGGCGCATTTTCCCCTCCCCCTTGTGGGGAGGGGTCAGGGGTGGGGGTGGTGCAGGATCGAGCGGTCCGGTGCCTTCTGCACCACCCCCACCTCCAACTCCTCCCCACAAGGGGGAGGAGAGCGCGTTGCGCTTTGTGAGAGACGTTGTTTGGCCACCCTCCCCCGCAGGGGGGGAAGGGGGTGAGGCGGTCTCGTCCCGCGTCATCACGGCAACACCTCGCCGCCTTCGATCGACGGGCGCCGCCCGGCGATCCGCCGCTCCAGCCGGTCGAACGCCAGATAGATCACCGGCGTCGTGAACAGCGTCAGCACCTGGCTGACGATCAGGCCGCCCGCGATGCAGATGCCGAGCGGCTGGCGCAGCTCCGAGCCCACCCCCGTACCCAGGATCAGCGGCACCGCGGCGAAGAGCGCCGCCAGCGTCGTCATCAGGATCGGCCGGAAGCGCAGCAGGCAGGCCTGGAAGATCGCCTCCCGGGGGTCGAGCCCGTCCTCGCGCTCCGCCTGGAGCGCGAAGTCGATCATCATGATGGCGTTCTTCTTCACGATGCCGATCAAGAGCACGATGCCGATCACCGCGATGATGTCGAGCGACAGTCCGAACAGCATCAGGCCGAGCAGCGCCCCGATCCCCGCCGAGGGCAGGGTCGAGAGGATCGTGATGGGGTGGATGAAGCTCTCGTAGAGCACGCCCAGCACGATGTAGACCGTGACGATCGCGGCGAGCACGAGGAACAGCTCGTTGCTGAGCGCCGCCTGGAAGGCGAAGACCGAGCCCTGCGGCACCACCCGGAACGAGGGCGGCAGGCCGATCGCCGCCTTGGCCTGGTCGATCGCCTCCACCGCCTGTCCCAGGGCCGCGCCGGGCGCGAGGTTGAACGACACGGTGGTGGCCGGGAACTGGCCGAGATGGGAGATCAGCAGCGGCGCCCGCCGCTCGCTGATCCGCGCCACGGCCGAGAGCGGCACCTGCCCGTTGGTCGCCGTGGAGGAGGGCAGGTAGATCGTGTTGAGGCTCTGCAGCGTCGTGTGCAGGGCCGGATCGGCCTCCAGGATCACCCGGTACTGGTTGGACTGGGTGAAGATCGTCGAGATGATCCGCTGGCCGAAGGCGTCGTAGAGGGCGTTGTCGATGGTGGCCGGGGTGATGCCGTAGCGGCCGGCGGTCGGCCGGTCGATGGTCACGTAGGCGGCGAGCCCCTGGCCCTGGTGGTCGCTCGCCACGTCCATCACCACGGGCGATTGCGCCAGGGCCTCGGTGAAGCGCGGCACCCAGGTCTCGAAATCGTCGATGTTCGGGCTCTCCAGGATGACCTGGTACTGGGTCGCCGAGACCGCGGTGTCGATGGTCAGATCCTGGACCGGCTGCATGTAGAGCTTCATGCCGGGCTCGCCCGCCGCCGCCGCCGAGATCCGCCGGATGATCGCGCTGGCGGAGGCCGTGCGCTCGTCCCGGGGCTTCAGGTTGATCAGCATCCGGCCGGAATTGAGCGTGACGTTCTGGCCGTCGACCCCGATGAACGACGACAGGCTCACCACGTCCGGGTCCTTCAGGACGATCTCGGCCATCCGCTGCTGGCGCTCGGCCATGGCCCCGTAGGACACGGATTGGTCGGCCTGCGTGATCCCCTGGATCACGCCGGTGTCCTGCACCGGGAAGAACCCCTTGGGGATGACCATGAACAGGTAGACGGTGAGCCCGAGCGTCCCCAGCGCCACCAGCAGCGTCAGGCCCTGGTGGTTGAGGACGACCCGCAGCGCCCGGCCGTAGGCCTCGATCGTGCCGTCGATGGCGCGGCGGCCGAGGCGGGCGATCGCGCCCTCCCGGCGGTGGCGGGGCTCGGCCTCGGGCACGTGCTTCAGGAGCCGGGCGCAGAGCATCGGCACCAGGGTCAGCGAGACCACCGCCGAGATCACGATGGTGGCGGCCAGCGTGATGGCGAATTCGTGGAACAGCCGGCCGACGACATCGCCCATGAACAGCAGCGGGATCAGCACGGCGATCAGCGAGACGGTGAGCGAGATGATGGTGAAGCCGATCTCGCGGGAACCCTTGAGCGCCGCCTCCAGGGGCGAGTCGCCGGCCTCGACGTGGCGGGCGATGTTCTCGATCACCACGATGGCGTCGTCGACCACGAAGCCGGTGGCGATGGTGAGCGCCATCAGCGACAGGTTGTCGAGGGAGAAGCCGTAGAGGTCCATCACCGACAGGGCGCCGACCAGCGACAGGGGCACCGACAGGCTCGGGATCAGGGTCGCCGACAGGCTGCGCAGGAACAGGAAGATCACCAGCACGACCAGCGCGATGGCGAGGCCGAGCTCGAACTGCACGTCCTCCACCGAGGCGCGGATCGTGGTGGTCCGGTCGGTGAGCGGCGCCACCGCCACGGCGGCCGGCAGGCTCGCCTGGAGCTGCGGCAGCAGGGATTTGATCTTGTCGACGGTGGCGATGACGTTGGCGCCGGGCTGGCGCTGGATGTTGAGGATCACCGCCGGCGTCGTGTCGGCCCAGGCGCCGAGCTTGGTGTTCTCCGGCCCTTCGACCACGTCGGCCACCTCCGAGAGCATCACCGGGGCGCCGTTGCGGTAGGCGATGATCGCCGCATTGTAGGCCTTCGGGTCGCGGATCTGGTCGTTGGCGTTGATCGCGTAGGACTGCTTCGGCCCGTCGATCGTGCCCTTCGGCGTGTTGACGTTGAGGTTGGTGATGGTGGTGCGCAGGTCGTCGATGTTGAGCCCGTAGGCGGCGAGCGCCCGCGCGTTGAACCGCACCCGCACGGAGGGCCGCTGGCCGCCCGAGATGCTGACCAGTCCGACGCCCGCCACCTGGCTGATCTTCTGGGCCAGGCGCGACTCGGCGAGGTCCCGCACTTGGGTCAGTGGCAGCGTCTTGGAGGTGAGCGCCAGCGTCAGGACCGGCGCGTCGGCCGGGTTGACCTTGGCGTAGATCGGCGGCGCCGGCAGGTCCGAAGGGAGCAAATTACCGGCGGCGTTGATCGCCGCCTGGACCTGCTGCTCGGCGATGTCCAGCGACAGGTCCAGGCTGAACTGCAGGGTGATGACCGAGGCCCCCGCGGAGGATTGCGAGGTCATCTGGTTGAGGTTGGCGAGCTGGCCGAACTGCCGCTCCAGCGGCGCGGTCACCGAGGAGGTCATCACCTCGGGGCTGGCGCCGGGATAGAAGGTCTGGATCTGGATCGTTGGATAATCGACGGCCGGCAGCGCCGAGACCGGCAGGTTCAGATACGACACGCCGCCGACGATCAGGATCGCCAGCATCAGCAGCGTCGTGGCGACCGGGCGCAGGATGAAGAGGCGGGACGGGTTCATGGGCGCGACCCATTCCCTCTGCGAGTTGGGCGGCCCCGAGAGACGCTTCTCGTGTCAGCAGCGGGCAGGCAGCGGCGCAACGGGCACAGGTCGCGCACCCTTTTCCCGGACAGGTGGAGCGTCAGCGGAACCTGATCCGGGATCCAGCACAGGAAGCGCCGCGTCAGCGGCACAGGTTGATCGACAGGACGCTTCGCGACGTTGCGTGCTGGATCCCGGGTCGCATTCCGCTGGCGCTGCATGCGCCCGGGACAGGGGCAGTGTACGACTTCTCCAACGCGAGACCCTGAGGCGCGGGAAGGCTGCGGAAGCCGCGCGCCGAAATCGAACTCACTGCGCCTGACGGCGCCGGTGCCGACGACCGCCCTCCGCTGTCCCTTGCGAATCCGTCGCGGCCTCGGCCGGCTTCGCCTCGGCGGCCTTCACATCTTCCTTGCCGTCGCCGGCCGCCGCCTGCGCGCCCTCGGTGATCCGCACCGGCGCGCCGTCCTTCAGCCGATCGGTGCCGTCCGTGACGACGCGGTCGCCCGGGTTCAGGCCGGAGGCCACCACGGTGGTGGTCCCGTCGGTCTCGCCGGTCTTGATTGGCCGGACCGTGACCTTGTTGTCCCCGTCCAGCAGGTAGACGTAGGTGCCGGGCGTGCCCTGGAGCAGGGCGGCGTTCGGCACCAGCGTGGCGTTCCGCACCGTGTCGACCGTCAGCTTGGCGTTGACGAACTGGTTCGGAAACAACTCCTCGTCGGCGTTGTCGAACAGGGCGCGCAGCTTCACCGTGCCGGTGGTCGTGTCGATCTGGTTGTCGACCGTGTCGAGCCGGCCGGTGGCGATCTCGTGGGCATCGCCGCGGTCGTAGGCCCGGACAGTGAGCTTCGCGCCCGCCCGCACCTGCCGCATCACCCGCGAGACGTCATCCTCCGGCAGGGTGAACACCACCGAGATCGGGTGGAGCTGGGTCACCACCACGATCGCCGTCGAGGCGGCCGAGATGTAGTTGCCCTGGTCGACCTGGCGCAGGCCCACCCGGCCGTCCACCGGCGAGACGATGTGCGTGTAGGCGATGTTGAGCTTCTGCTGGTCGACCAGCGCCTGATCGGCCGCCACCGTACCCTCGTTCTGCTTCACCAGGGCGGCCTGCGTGTCGACGTTCTGCTTCGAGATCGAATCCTGCCGGTTCAGCGTCTGGTAGCGCTGCAGGTCGAGCTTCGAGTTCTGCAGGAGCGCCTGATCGCGGGCGAGCTGACCCTGATACTGGGCGAGCAACGCCTCGTAGGGCCGGGAATCGATCCGGGCGAGCTCGTCGCCGGCCTTCACGGTCTGGCCTTCCCGGAACTGCACCTGAGTCAGGTAGCCGCTGATCTGCGACTTCACCGTCACGGTGGCGAGCGGCGTCACGGTGCCGAGGCCCTGGAGCACCACCGGCATGTCGCCGGTCGTGACGGAGGCGATGCCCACCGCCTGCGGCATGTCGGCCCCGCCGCCGTGCCGGCCGCCGCGGCCGCCGCCCTTGTGGGCCGTGGCGGGCTCGGCGCCCTTGTCGGTCCGGGCCTCGTACCAGCGATGGCCGATCGCCCCGGCGCCGGCGAGCAGCACCAGGATCACGAGCCAGCGGATCGGCCGGAACCGCCGCCGCCGGACATCGCGCACGGGCGCCTCGCCGGGCTGGTAGGCGCGGGCCGTGTCGGTCCGGATCGGTGAACTCTCGTTCATGACTGACTAGAGCACAGGACGGTCACCTGCGCGACCGTCGGCACCCTATCCCTTGCTGTCCAAGCCCCCGGTCCGATCGCCGCGGCGCCGCATCCTGCTGCGCCCCGGAAGATCCGTACTGGAGCCGCCGTTCCCGCTCGGGCCGGCGGCTCCGGATCCCGCGTGCGGGAGCATAAGCCCATAAAGCTATCTGGGCCCCGAACGGCTCCTTACCGCGGCGACATGTTCGCCGTGCGGCGTCGCCGGGCGGGCCCGATCCTGGACGCGGCGCATCGGTGCCTGCCCAATGCGCCGTCACTAGGGCGGCGAGGTTTCAGTCGTGTTGCTGAGGTCCGCCGGCCGGAGCCGGGGCCGGGGCCGCGTAGGCCCGCAGCACGGCGCGGAAGGCGTCGTCCACCGGCGTCACCGCCACGGCGCGCCGCGGGCCCACGCCGAGGCCGCCGATCAGCAGGGCCAGAAGCAGACAGCCGAGGAATTCGCGTGGCATCGTCCGCATCGTCGCATCCGGCGGCCCGGCGATCGGAGCAGCCCGCTCCGGACATGACGAAAGGACCACCGGCCCGCAAGCCGGTGGTCCTTCCTGAGGACCGGAGCGGCGCCCTGACGAAGGAGCGAGGGGGCGAAGCCCCGTCGGCAGGAGCGCCGTTCCGACCGTGAGCAAAACCTACGATACGAGTGATGAAAGTCAACATTCGTCAGCCGACGACTATGCCGTCGAGCGGAGGTCTGTGCGGCGGCGCACATTCCACGGCGCATTCGGCGGACTGATCGCGTGCTGGCAGCCTGTGATTGCATGCAGGCGCGCTGGTCGGGTCGGGGATTAGGGCCGGTCGATCGGGTTCGACGACGCGGCTTTAGGACCGCGCGCGGGTCCCCTGTCCCGTTCGAACGAGGGGGCCCGTCGCGGCCTGCCGCCCGCTGCGGTGCAAAACGGAGATGTGTGGACCTCGTAGCCTTTGCGGGGGAGGGAAGCGCGCGGGCGGGCCGATCCGGCATCTTGACCCGCCTGTTATGGCCCGCGTGTCATGGCTCGCGGCGCGTGCTACAGGCCGGCGATGCCGAGATCTCCCCTGCCGAGACCCGCGATGGCCGGCGCCGCCCGCTACGTCGCCGCATGAATCCCGTCTTCGCCGCACTGCCCACGACGGTGTTCGAGACGATGTCGCGGCTCGCCCGGACCCGTGGCGCGATCAATCTCGGCCAGGGTTTCCCCGACGATCCCGGACCCGCCGACATCCGCCAGCACGGCGCCCGGGCCCTGGTGGAGGGCTGGAACCAGTACCCACCGATGATGGGAGTCCCGGCGCTCCGCGCGGCGGTGGCGGCGCATTACGCGGCGCATCAGGGCCTCGCCCTCGATCCCGAGACCGAGGTGATGGTAACCTCCGGCGCCACCGAGGCGCTGGCCGGCGCGCTGCTCGCCCTGATCGAGCCCGGCGATGAGGTCGTGCTGTTCGCGCCCCTCTACGACGCCTACCTGCCGCTGGTCCGGCGCGCCGGGGGCGTGCCGCGGATCGTGACCCTGACGCCGCCGGCCTTCCGCCTCGACGAGGCCACCCTGGCGGCGGCCTTCGGCGACCGCACCAAGGTCGTGGTGCTGAACAATCCGCTCAATCCCAGCGCCACCCTGTTCGGGCCGGACGATCTCGCGCTGCTCGCCCGCTTCTGCTGCCGATATGACGTGACCGCGCTCTGCGATGAGGTCTGGGAGCACGTGGTCTTCGACGGTGCGCGCCACATCCCGCTCATAGCGCTCCCCGGCATGCGCGAGCGGACTGTGAAGATCGGCTCGGCGGGCAAGATCTTCTCGCTCACCGGCTGGAAGGTCGGCTTCGTGATGGCCGATGCGCGGCTGATGCAGGGACTCGCCAAGGCGCACCAGTTCCTGACCTTCACCACGCCGCCGAACCTTCAGGAGGCGGTGGCCTATGGCCTCGCCAAGCCGCCGGACTGGTTCGACGCCATGCGGGCCGGCTATGCCCGCTCCCGGGACCGGCTGGCCGGCGGCCTGCGCGACCGCGGCTTCCGGGTGCTCCCCGCCGGGGCCACGTGGTTCCTGAACATCGATATCGCGGGGCTCGGCCACGGCGACGATGCGGAATTCTGTGAGGCCCTCGTCACCCGCCACGGCGTGGCGGCGATCCCGGTGAGCGCCTTCTACCCCGACGCCGCCGTGCGGAGTCTGGTGCGCCTGTGCTTCGCCAAGGACGACGCCACCCTGGACGCCGCCCTGGACCGGATGAGCGGGCTCGCCGGGGGCGCGGCATGAGACAGGCCGCGGCCTTCCTTGCGGGGATCCGACCGGGGGGCCACATCGTTGATCGCGATGGCTCTCCCACGGACCGCAACCATGGATTACACCCAGGCTCCCCCCGCCGGCCGCTTCGCCCGGGCCGAGACGGTTTCCGGCGGTCGCCCGCCCTTCCTGTCGGCGGATCTCGGCCGCGAGGCGAGCCTCGCCCGGCTGGAGACGCTGGCCCACCTGATGGACACGGCCTTCGTGATCCCGGGCCTCAACCGGCGTGTCGGGTTCGACGCGCTGATCGGCCTCGTGCCGGTGATCGGCGACGTGGCCGGCATGGTGATCTCGTCCTTCATCGTCTACGAGGCCAAGCGCCTCGGGGCGCCGCGCTGGCTGCTAGCCCGGATGGGGCTCAACGTGGCCTTCGACGGGCTGGTGGGCGCGGTGCCGATCGCGGGCGACCTGTTCGACGCGGCCTTCAAGGCCAACCGCCGCAACGTCCGTCTGCTGCGCAACTGGATGGAGCGCAGCGGCGGCCTGCGCCCGAGCGAGATCGAGGGCACCGCGACCCGGCTCGACGGCTGAGGGGCTCGGGGCTCTCGGGCGTCGGCTCCCGTCCTCGTTCCCCTGCGCTCGCGGGCTCGCACAGCGGATCCGGGAATCTCGTCTGTTCTGCCGGTGTCGCGGTCCAGACCTCCCACGCGCGCTCCCTCCCCCCTCTGCGGGGGAGGGTGTCCCGATGGGGAGCCTCTGCGTCAACAGGGGTCGGGTCGGGACGAAGTCCCGCAAGGGGGGAACCCGGGTTCCGGATAGAGCGCGGCCTGCATGACGGGCGCAGCCCTCTTCTGCAGCGTCGCTCCCCTCTCCCGGTCCGCTTCGCGGGCCACCCTCCCTCGCAGAGGGCGGAGGGAGAGATGCGGAGCCGATCCCAGCCTGCGAGGCTTCAACCATGAACGAAGTCGCCCGCCCCGGTGAGGGCGAGGTCGTGCCTGCACCGATGCCCGGCGCCCAGCCGATCGTCCTGCGGCCGGACGAGGGCGCGCCTCCGCCGCTCGCCCCGGCGGGGCGCCGGGGTCTGTCGCCGCTCAACCGGCGCCGCCTCGACAATTTCCGCCGCAACCGCCTTGGATTCTGGTCGTTCCTGATCTTCGCCGGGCTGTTCGTCCTCAGCCTGTTCGCCGAATTCATCGCCAACGACCGGCCGATCGTCCTGTCCTACAAGGGCGAGTGGCTGGTCCCGGTGCTGGTCGACTATCCGGAGGAGAAATTCGGCGGCTTCCTCGCGCAGACCGATTATCGCTCCCCCGAAATCCGGAAGGAGATCGCCGAGAATGGCTGGGCGCTCTGGCCGCCGATCCCGTTCTCCTACGACACGATCAACGAGGACCTGCCGACTCCCTCGCCGTCGCCGCCGACCTGGATGCTCACGGATGCGCAATGCAAGCCGGTCGCGGAGAAGCTCGGCGGCGCGACCTGCGCCGACATCCCCTGGCACTGGCTCGGCACCGACAACACCACCCGGGACGTGCTGGCGCGGGTGATCTACGGCTTCCGCATCTCGGTGCTGTTCGGCCTGATCCTGGCGGCGGTCTCCTCGGCCATCGGCGTGGTGGCGGGCGCCGTGCAGGGCTATTTCGGCGGCTGGGTCGATCTCGCCTTCCAGCGCTTCATCGAGGTCTGGGGCGGAATACCGACCCTCTACCTGATCATCATCATCTCGGCCTTCATCGCCCCGGGCTTCTTCGTGCTGCTCGGGATCATGCTGCTGTTCTCCTGGGTGGCGCTGGTGAGCGTGGTGCGGGCCGAGTTCCTGCGCGCCCGGAACTTCGAGTACGTCCGGGCCGCCCGGGCGCTCGGCCTGTCGAATGCCCGCATCATGACCGTTCACCTGCTGCCGAACGCCATGGTGGCGACGCTGACCTTCCTGCCGTTCATCCTGAACGGCTCGATCACGACGCTGACCTCGCTCGACTTCCTCGGCTTCGGCCTGCCGCCGGGTTCGCCCTCGCTCGGCGAGCTCCTAGCCCAGGGCAAGGACAACCTCACGGCACCCTGGCTCGGGTTGACCGGGTTTCTGGTCATCGCCGTGATGCTGAGCCTGCTGGTCTTCGCGGGCGAGGCGGTGCGCGACGCGTTCGACCCGCGCAAGACCTTCGCCTGACCGGACCGCCGGACCGCCGGCCGCCGAGTCCGTGGGGCCGAATCAAATGACGCGGTCCCCGTGTTGATCGCGCGATTTTGCGCGAAGACTGTGCCACCTTTTCAACAGGACCGAAAAGCGGTGGTGCAAGACCGTCTAGAAGGTCGGCTCTGCTGACGGGTAAAGGTCTCTGCCGTCAACGAAAACCCGGCCCGCGCGTCCGCCGAGCATTCACAGATTTGGTCGGGTTAAAGCGCGCTGGAAGTGCCGACATAGTGCCGTGAATGCAACCTTGCCCTGTAAGCCAAGGCCCATGATGCATACTTAGACTTTTGGATGGGCACAGAGAATTCAATCGATCACCTTGCTTTTTTCGGACGAGGTTTTAACTCGCGAGAAGAGGGGACCTCATCAGGTTGAGTAGCCAAGGAAAGAGAGACAATGTCAGAGGCTGTGCCGACATCCCAACTGGATTACATCGAACGGACCGTGGACGTCGTCGCGGCGTACGTTTCCAACAACTCGCTGCCCTCGACCGAATTGCCCGGGCTGATCGCGAGCATTCACAGCGCATTGAATTCGATCGGATCCGGTCCGGCCGCCCCAGTCGCCGACACTGTTGATCGGCCGACCCCCGCCCAGGTCCGGAAGTCGATCCGGCCCGACGGGCTGGTCAGCTTCATCGACGGCAAGTCGTACAAGACGCTGAAGCGCCACCTCACCAAGCACGGTCTGGATCCGCAGAGCTACCGCGAGCGCTTCGGGCTGCCGTCCGATTACCCGACCACCTCGGCGAATTACTCGGCGCAGCGCTCGGCCCTGGCCAAGAGCCTCGGCCTCGGTCAGCCCGGCCGCGGCCAGCAGGGCGGCAAGGAGGAGGCCGAAGCGGTCGAGGCAGCCCCCGCCCCCGCGGAGAACCGCCGCAAGGGCGGCGCGGCCTCGGGCAAGGGCGGCGCAGCCTCGGGCAAAGGCCGCGGGTCCGGCCGCAAGGTCGAGGCCGCCTGAGCGGCCTGTCCCGAGCGCCCTGTCCTGAGCGCCTTGGGGAGGGGCCGGATCAGGCCGCGAGCCGGCCTTCCAGCGGAAAGACCTTGGCGGGGTTCAGCATCCAGTCCGGATCGAACACCGCCTTGACCCGCATCTGCTGCTCGAGATCGACCTGATCGTACTGGAAGCGCATCAGCTCGCGCTTCTCGATGCCGACCCCGTGCTCGCCGGTGAGGCAGCCGCCGACCTCGACGCAGAGCTTCAGGATCTCGTCGCCCGCGGCCTCGGCTTTCTGCAATTCGCCGGCCTTGTTGATGTCGAACAGGATCAGCGGGTGCAGGTTGCCGTCGCCGGCGTGGAACACGTTGGCGACGCGCAGGCCCTTCTCGGCGCAGATCGACCCGATCCGCTCCAGCACCGGCCCGAGCTGGCCCGTGGGGATCGTGCCGTCCATGCAGATGTAGTCGGAGATCCGGCCGGTCGCCCCGAAGGCCGACTTGCGGCCCTTCCAGATCGCGGCCGATTCCGCCTCCGAGCGCGAGACCCGCACGCTGGTCGGGCGGAAATCCCGGGCGATCGTCTCGATCCGCGCCAGCATGGCGTCGCACTCGGCGTCCGAGCCCTCGACCTCGATGATCAGCATCGCCTCGGCGTCGCGCGGGTAGCCGGCCTGGGCGAAATCCTCGGTGATCAGGATCGCCTCGCGGTCCATGTACTCGATCGCCACCGGGATGATGCCGGCCGCGATGATCGCCGCCACGCAGTCGCCCGCATCCTCGACCTTCGAGAAGCCGACCAGCACCGGCCGCGCGCCCTCGGCGGCGCGCAGGATCCGCACGGTCGCCTCGGTGACGATGCCGAGTTGCCCCTCCGAGCCGCAGACGAGGCCGAGCAGGTCGTAGCCGCCGCTGTCGAGGTGCTGGCCGCCGATCTCGACCACGGTGCCGTCGTTGAGCACCAGGGTGACGCCGAGCAGGTTGTTGGTGGTCACGCCGTACTTCAGGCAGTGCGCGCCGCCGGAATTCATCGCGATGTTGCCCGCGATCGTGCAGGCGAGCTGGCTCGACGGGTCGGGGGCGTAGAAGAAGCCCTCGTGGCTGACCGCCCCTGAGATGGCGAGATTGGTGATGCCGCTCTGTACCCGGGCGGTGCGGTTGGCGAAGTCCATGTCGAGGACCTTGGTCATCTTGCCCACGCCCAGGATGATCGCGTCGGCCTGCGCGATGGCGCCGCCTGCGAGCGAGGTGCCGGCGCCCCGGGGCACCACCCGCACGCCGTTGGCGTGGCAGTAGGCCATCACGGCCGCCACTTCCGCGGTGGTGGAGGGCAGCACCACGGCGAGCGGCATCTGCCGGTAGGCGGTCAGCCCGTCGGTCTCGAAGGCCCGGCGCTCGTCCTCGCTCACCACCAGGGCCTCCGGCGCCACCAGGGGCGCGAGGCCGGCCAGGATCGCCTCGCGCCGGGCGAGGATGGCGGGATCGGGTTCGGGGAAGCGGATCGACATGGGGCTTGAGCCCTCTGCTGGTGCGGCGTGCGGCCAGCATGAACCCGGGCGGCCCCGGCTTCAACCGGCCAGCCTGCGGCCCTGCGTCGTCCCGGCGTCACATTTCAACCACGACGGCTGCCTAGCGTCGACCTGCACGCTTCGCAATGCCGGGTTCAGAACGGAACCGATGAACGCTCCCGCTTCCAGCGCCCTGCGCGATGATCGCCACGACGACCGCTTCGACGCGCCGTCGCCGCATCTGGCCACCACCCGGGACCTCGGGATCCGCAGCCTGCAGCTCGGCATCGCGGCCCTGCAGGAGGCGAGCGCGGCGTTCCAAGGACGGCTCGGCGTGGCTTTCGAGGAGGCGGTGCAGACGATCCTGCAGAGCAAGGGTCGGGTGATCGTCAGCGGCATCGGCAAGAGCGGGCATGTCGGGCGCAAGATTGCCGCGACGTTGGCCTCCACCGGCACCCACGCGTTCTTCGTCCACCCCACTGAGGCGAGCCACGGCGACCTCGGCATGATCGCCCGGGACGACGTGATCGTCGCGTTGTCGTGGTCCGGCGAGACCGCGGAGCTCTCCGACCTCGTGGGTTTCAGCCGCCGCTTCTCGATTCCCTTGGTCGCCATCACCCGCAACGGCGAGAGCACGCTCGGCCGGGCCGCCGACGTGCTGCTGGAGCTGCCGCGGGTGCGGGAATCCTGCCCGCACGACCTCGCGCCGACCTCCTCCAGCCTGATCCAGCTGGCGCTCGGCGATGCGCTCGCGGTGGCGCTGCTGGAGCGGCGCGGCTTCACCTCGGCGCGCTTCCACACGCTCCATCCCGGCGGGACGCTGGCGGCCCGCCTCAAGACCGTGCAGCAGGTGATGCACGGGCCCCAGGACATGCCGCTGGTCCACGAGACCGCGCTGATGTCCGAGGTGCTGATCGAGATCGCGGCCCGGCGCTACGGCTGCGTCGGCGTCACGGACGCGGCGGGCCGGCTCGTCGGCATCGTCACGGATGGCGACCTGCGCCGCCACATGGGGCCGGCGCTGCTCGACACGCCGGTCTCGACGGTGATGACCCGCGATCCGATCACCGTGGAGCCGCACAAGCTCGCCCAGACGGCCCTGGAGCTGATGAACCGCCGGCTCATCACGGCGGTCTTTGCGGTGACGGACGGGCGGCCCGTGGGTATCGTCCACGTCCACGACCTGCTGCGCGCCGGCATCGCCTGACCCGCATCGCGGCCTTCCTCTGCGGGCTGCGACGTTCACACTTCACTTCGGAGAGGGGCTGAACGGTGCCGGACGTCCCCCTCCCCGGCAGAGGGCGGGCGCGGGACGTCAGGACCGCCGGACTCGGGAACGCGGCGACGATTCCGCACGCGACGTGTGAATCCGCAGCCCCGCAGAGCGGAGTTACGCGGAGTCGGCTGTGCCAGGCCTCGCCGCGATGCCGGACCCCCTCCACGGCGAACCCCGAAAAAATTTCGCCTCTCCCTGGAACCCGCACCCACCCCGCACGTTACGCGCGTGCGAGGCCCACAAACGGGCTCGCATGAGGGCGCCGGATCCGGTGTCCGGCGTCGCTTGTAGTCACGTTGCTCAATGGAGAATGTGGTTATGAGGACCTACGACGTTTCGCCCCTGTTCCGGTCGTCCATCGGGTTCGACCGCCTGTTCGAGCTGCTCAACCAGGCCGAGCGCGTCGAGCCGTCCACCGCCTGGCCGCCCTACAACATCGAGAAGGTCGCCGACGACCAGTATCGCATCACCGTGGCGGTGGCGGGCTTCACCGCCGACGAGATCGAGCTGACCCAGCAGGACACCGCGTTGCTCGTCACCGGCCAGAAGGCCAATCCGGAGGGCGAGAGGCACTATCTCCACCGCGGCATCGCGGCCCGCACCTTCCGGCAGACATTCAATCTCGCCGAGCACGTGAAGGTGGTGGGCGCGTCCCTGGAGAACGGCCTGCTCACGGTCGAACTCAAGCGCGAGGTGCCGGAGGCCCTGAAGCCCCGCCGCATCGCGATCGGCGGCGTCTCGCCGATCTCCGGCCAGGACAACGCGCCGGCGCAGATCGCCGAGGGCAACGCCGTCGAGGCCAAGGCTGTCGAGGCCAAGGCTGTCGAAGGCAAGACCCTCCAAGCCAAAGCCGCCTGACCGGGGCGGGCCCGGGCTCCCGAAGCCCGGACCTCGCCTGGAGCGAGGGACATTCATAACGGGTCCGCGGACCCGCGGACCTGTACCCACGACGGCACCGCTTTCGATGGAGAGAGGACCATGAACGTGCGCGATCTGATCCCCTGGAGCCGCGGCACCGGCGTCCCGGCGCCCGCCACCCTGCCGAACGAGCCGGCGAGCCCGTTCCTGACGCTGCACCGCGAGATGAACCGCCTGTTCGACGACGTGTTCAACGGGTTCGGCGTGCCGAGCCCGACCGGCCGGAGCTTCGGCTGGCCGAATGTCGAGGTGGTGGAGGCGGATGGGGGCGCCCTGCGCGTCTCCGCCGAGTTGCCGGGCCTCGACGAGAAGGATGTCGAGCTCCTGATCGAGGACGGCGTGCTGACCCTGAAGGGCGAGAAGCGCGCCGAGACCACCGACAAGGAGCGCGGCTATTCCGAGCGCAGCTACGGCCGGTTCGAGCGGTCGATCGCCCTGCCCTTCGCGGTGCAGGAGGACAAGGCCGAGGCGACTTTCCGCAACGGCGTCCTCACCGTGACGCTGCCGCGCTCGGCCGACGCACCGGAGCGCCGGCGCCGCATCGCGATCAACGGCGGCGTGCCGGCCGCCAAGCACGCCGCCAAGCACTGAGGATCGCCCCGTCGATCCGTTTGGACTGAACGCATGGAGCGGCGGCCGGCGCGGACCGGTCGGTCGTGCCGGCCGCCCCAGCCTTGACGCACGAGGAGGGTTTCATGCAGCAGATCGACATCTTGCAGACCACGGGCGCCGCCGGGCACATCGGCCCGATCGCCGGCGCCAACCTGAAATCCCCCGCCGTCGACCCGTTCGAGGCCTTCGTGGCGCCGGGGGACGTCTTTCGGCATCCGGACGCGGTTCTGGCCCACCCCGGCCTGTCGCGGGCCGAGAAGCGGGCGGTCCTGGCCTCCTGGGCCTCCGACGCCCGGGCGGTCGAGTCCTGCCCGAACCTGCGCTGCCTGCCCGGCTGTCGGGCCGAGCCGGTCCCGGTCGACGACATCCTGGCGGCGCTCCAAGCCCTGGACGACGGCTCACCGGCGGGCGGCGGCGCGACCGCGACGGCGCGCGGACCGCACGGTCCGGCGCCCTTCGCCCGCCGCCGGCAGCGCGCCCCGGACCCGCGCAGGCCCGTCCTGAACTGAGGCGCGGAGGTCGGCCATGACGACGTTAGACCTGAAGGGCCGCCGGCGGCCCCTGTCGCGGCTGCGCCGGGACCGGGGCCGCGGCTCCGCCGGGGATGCCGACGGCGGGGTGCTACGCGGCTGGTGCCTGTCCACCCTGCTGTGCCTCGCCCTGGCGGCGCCCTGCCCGCCGCCGGCCCTGCCCTGGGTTCTGGCCGGGCTGCTGAGCCTGTCGGGCTTCGTCTGGCTCGGCCGCGCGATCACGCAGGCCGGGCCGCCGGCCCACGGGCCCCACCTGACGGCCTGGGACGCCGCTTTGCTGTCCTTTGCGGCGAGCTTCGGCGTGCAATCGGCGGCGCGCCTCGGGCTCCTCTGATGCGCGGGCGCGCGATCGACGAGGCGGCGACCATGCAGACCGCAGTACGGCCCCCCGCCCCCGCGCTTCCGGACCTGGAGCGGGCGCTGCTCAACCCGGCGGCGGTGTTCGCCACGCCGGCCCAGGTGCTCGACCATCCCCGGCTGCTGCCCGGCTGCAAGCGGGAGATCCTGCGGCGCTGGGCCTGGGACGAGCACCTGAAGGAGGTGGCGGCCGCCGAGGGCATGGCCGAAGGCGAGCCCTCGCAGCTCGACGCCGTGAAGGCCGCGCTCCTGGCCCTCGGCGTGACGCTGCCTCCACACCCGACCGCGCCGGCCGCGGCCCGTCCGGTCATCGCGGAGGCGGAACCCCGGCGCGCTGCCGCCTGAGGCCGCTCACGCCGCTGACCCGCACGGCGCAGTCGGCCGGTCATCCCCGCCGGACCGTTCGCGCGGACAGGGCTCACATCACCGAGAACCGGAACTCCGTGGCCGCCGCGAAAACCTCGCCCGGCCGCAGCACCGCGGAGGGGAAATTCGGGTGGTTCGGGGCGTCGGGGAAGCCTTGCGTCTCGAAGCACACCCCGTCGCCGGACCGGTAGATCCGCCCGGACGGGCCGATCAGCGTGCCGTCGAGGTTATTGCCGCTGTAGAGTTGCAGGGCCGGTTGCGTTGTCCAGACATCGAGCCGGCGCCCGCTGCCCGGATCGATGCAGGTCGCGGCCGGCCGCAGGGTCCCGGCGGGCCCGCGCAGCGCGAAGGTGTGATCGTAGCCCTTGGCGATGGCGAGCTGCCGGTCGCCGTCCCGGATGCGCGCCTCCAGCCGGCGCGGCGTGCGGAAGTCGAACGGTGTCCCGGCGACCGGCCGGAGCGCGCCGGTGGGGATCTGCGTCGCGTCGGTCGGCGCGAAGGTATCCGCTTCGATCTGCACGCGGTGGCCCAGGACGCTGCCCGTCCCCTCCCCGGCGAGGTTGAAGTAGCTGTGATTGGTCAGGTTGAGGATCGTCGGGCGGTCGGTCACGGCGGCATAGTCGATCCGCAGCACGCCGTCCGCCGGCAGGCTGTAGGTGACGCGGACATCGAGATTACCCGGAAATCCCTCCTCCCCGTCCGGCGAGAGCCGGGCGAGGGTGAGGCTCGTCGCGTCGGATCGCTCCGCCCGCCACAGGCGCGTGCCGAAATTCCGCGGGCCGCCATGCAGGGTGTTGGGCCCCTCGTTGATCGGCAATTGATAGCGGTGCCCGTCGAGGCTGAAGCGCCCGCCCGCGATGCGGTTGGCGTAGCGGCCGACGATCGCCCCGAAGCTCGGGCTCACGGTCTCGTAGCCCTCCAGCGTAGCGAGGCCGAGCACGACGTTGGCCGGACGGCCGGCACGGTCGGGCACCTCGATCGCCGTGACAGCCGCGCCGAAATCGATGATCGCGACCCGCAGGGCGCCGCGGCTCAGGACATGGCGCGTGACCGCCTGTCCGTCCGCGCTGTGACCGAAGACGGTACCGGGCATGCCTTCTCCGATGGAGATCTGTGAAGAGCGTAGCCCGCCCGGGAGAGGCGGCCTGCCGCGCCAGTCTCGACCCGCCACGCCCGTCTTCGAAACCGTTGCGATTCGATCGGGAGCGGCTCTGGTTCGGGTCGTGACCCGTGGGCGAGCCCACGCAACGTTGCTCAGCGCTTCCACACGCCGAGCCGCTCGCTCCGGGCGTGATCCTCGGCCGCGACCAGTTCGGGGCTCGCCTCCGGGGAGGCGCGGCCACCGCCGTTGAACAGCACCACCTCCGAGAGGTCGCGGCCATCCACGAGGCAGTTCATGGTCTGGCTGCCGGGGGCGGGCTGGCAGGTCACCGGCCGGCTGCCAATGTAGCGGGCCAGCTCGTCCGCCTGGCCGCCCCGCACCCACTCGACGCCGAACAGGTGCACCACCTTGCCACCGACCTTGAGGGTGGCGGTGTCGATGACCTGCGCCTGTCCGACCACGGCGTTCGGCGGCAGCGGCGTGTCGGGCTCGGCATCGCCGGTGGTCTCGGGGGGCGGCGTGACCGTGTCGGGGGCGGCCGGTGTCGCGGCGGGCGGTGCGACGGGCGCTGTGGCTTGGGCCGCGCCGGTCGGCGATGCGCCGTTGGGCGCCCCCGCCTGGGGTGGGGCTTTCGCGGTGGAGTCGGGACGCGCGGCCTCGGGCGGACGGCCTTCCAGCACGAGCCCTGCGGCGATCACCGCCACCAGGGCCGCTACGCTGGCGCCCACGAGCCAGCGGCGCGAGCGATTCATGCCCTCGTCGCCGAAGCGGAGCCGGGCGCGCACGGAGTCCAGGCCGTCGCGCACGGACTCGCCGAGCCGCCCCGGCCCGGCATTCCACGCCGCCACCGGATCCGTCCGCTGCGCCGGACCGGTCTCGCTGGCGGGCTCGGGTGGCCGGGCGAACCGGCCGCGCAGACCCGCCCGCAGGGTCGCGAACCGGCCGGCGGCGTTCTGGGCCAGCACCCGGCCCTGCTCGGAGGAGCGTTCCGCCAGGGAACGCGCCCGCTCGGATTGTGCGCCGACGAAGCGTGCAGTGGCGGCCTTCATCTCGTAGGCGCCGGTCAGGAGGGCCGAATCCCGCTGCTCCTCGACCTGCGGGACGCGCTCCGGCTCCGGCTCCGGCGGCAGGAACAGGGCGGGATGGCGCTCGCGCAGCTCCGCCACGAGATCCGCCAGGGTCATCGGCTCGGCGGTGTCGCCGCGCCTGCGCACGGCCCCGTGCCGGTCGAGCACCCGGATCCCGGTTCCGGCCGCCTCCGGGGCGGTGGCGGCTTCCGCCAGCAATTCGAGGGTCCGCACCGCCACGGGGCGCGGGCGGGCGCGGGCGATCTCGGCCCGGATCGCCGCGCGCAGGGCAGCACGGCCGGGATCGTCGAGGGCCGGCCGCGCCGGCGCCGCATCCTGTTTTGCCGCCACCGTTGAAGACGTCATACACCCGATCCCGGCCCCGCCCGCGCGGCACAGAGCCCGTCCGCGCGCGCCTCGCTCAACGCCCGATCGCCGGGACGTATCCTTCGTCCGCGCCGTGGCGCATGCGGACGCGCCACGGCCCGGAGCTCGACCCGCGAGGCTCTTACGCCTTGCCGGGCGAGGCGGCCAGGGTCCCGGCCTGGATGCTCCGCCGCAGGACGCGCCCGGTCTCCCCCAGGATGTAAGGCCGCGTGCCCGCGAAACCCACCTCCAGGATCAGCTCGGCCTCGCCGCTGGAGACGGCGCCGCGCCCCGGATTGGCCGTGCGGAACGCGACCAGCGTGCGGATCGTGCAGGTCTCGGCATCGCAGACGGCGCGCATCGCCCGCGGCTCGTAGCGCCGCTCCGGCCAGCGCTGGACGAAGCTGCGCTTCTCGGCGACCAGCCCCGCCGTGGTGACCGGACGGCCGTAGAAGCGCACGCGGCTCGCGTAGAACCGGGTCGCGGCGCCCACCATGGTGTCGTCGGAGCCCGACACGGTGGCGAGGTAGCTCGCCGTCAGCGCCCGGGCGGCGGCGGCGCGCTCGCCGGCGACGGCGGGGGCGATCGGGATGGCCGGGGCCGCCGGTGCCGCGGCGAGGCGGTGCGTCGCGCGGGTGCGGCGCTGCAGGCCCTCCCGGAGCGGCGGACGCTCAAGGGCGGCGGCCCGTTTCGGGCCCGGAACCCGGGCCGCGGCGACCTTCGGCAGGACGTGCGCGCCGGATGCCGGCTCGGCGGCCTGCCGGACGGGTGCGGTGTTGCGGTCCGTCGCGTCCCGGCTCTGCGCCACCGCCTGAGGCTGCTGCCGACCGGCCGGCTCCCGAGCGGCGTTCGCCGGATCCTGCGCGGGCGCCGCCACCCGCTTCGGCGGATCCACCCAGGCCGTCCGCGGCGCGTCCGTCTGCGACTGGGCCGAGGCCGCCCCCGTCAGGGCGAGCGGAAGCAGCAGGCCGAGGGCGAGGACATGGGGCGCGAGGACATGAGGCGCGAGCACACGGGGACGGTGGGGAACGGTGGCGGGCATCGGTGCCTTCCTGGCGGCCGGGTCTGACGTCTGATGGCGGAACGCGCCCGCCTGTCCGAGGCGCTTCACGGGCGGCTCGGGCGCATCCACCATCCTGCCGGATGATTCGGCCGCGACCAGCCCTGGATTGCGGGGATGATGGGGTTGCGTTCGTGCGTTTGGGTACCAAGTCGGGGACAGCCTTGGCCTTGCCGGGCCTCTGGCCGTTCCCAGGTTCTCATCCCTCCCGCTCCGCGCCGCCGCGCATCGAGGATCCCGTGGCCCGACCTGAGACCGAGACGCCGCCCGGCCCGCGGGCTGGGATCCCGCGATGAGCACCCCCCAGCGCCGGGCTCTGCTGATCTGCAACGCCAAGGCCCGCAACGGCGGGCTCGACCTCGATGCGGTCCGCGGCATTCTGCGGGCGGGCGGCATCGAGCCGGTGGAGCCGCCGCCGGATGCCGATTGCCGCGACGAGATCCGTAAGCAGGCCGGCACGGTCGATCTCGTGATCCTCGGCGGCGGCGACGGCACCATGAACTTCGCCGCCCCCGCGCTGGTGGAGAGCAAGCTGCCGCTGGCCATCCTGCCGCTCGGCACCGCCAACGACCTCGCCCGCTCCCTCAACCTGCCGCTCGATCCCCTGGAGGCCGCACGCTTCATCCCGACCGGGGAGGCGCGGCCGGTGGATCTCGGCTGGGTCAACGGCCACTACTATTTCAACGTGGCGAGCATCGGCTTCTCGGCGGAACTGGCTGGCGAACTCACCGCCAAAGCGAAGAAGACCTTCGGCGTGCTGGGCTACGCGGTGGCGGCGATCCGGGTGCTGCGCCGGGTCCGGCCCTTCACGGTGACGATCGAGCACGACGGCACGGTCGAGAAGGTCACCACCATCCAGGTCTCGGTGGGCAACGGCCGGCACTATGGCGGCGGCATGACGGTGGCGGAGACCGCCGCGGTGGATGACGGCAAGCTCGATTTCTACAGCCTGGAGATCGACCATTGGTGGCGGCTGATCGCGCTGCTGCCGGCGCTCCGGCGGGGCACGCACGGGCGCGCGGCCGACGTGCGCGCCTTCCACGCGCAGGAGATCCGGATCTCGACCCGCCGCCCCCGGCCGGTGAACACCGACGGCGAGCTGACCACGCACACGCCCGCGCATTTCAAGGTCTGTCCGAAGATCCTGCAGGTCTTTGCTCCGGAGCCGGTGCGCGAGCCCGCCCCGTTCGACCTCGCGGCCCTCGGGGACACCCTCGGCAGCCGCCTGTTTCCGACCAGCGAGGGCCCCCGCCCGTGACCGACCTGATCCACCTCGCCAGCCAGCCTGCCGTCTGGGCCGCGCTTGCCACCCTCGTGGTGATGGAGGTGGTACTCGGCGTCGACAACCTGATCTTCATCTCGATCCTGACCAACAAGCTGCCGGCGGAGCAGCAGACCCGGGCCCGGCGCATCGGCATCGGGCTGGCGCTGGTGCTGCGGCTCGGGCTGCTGGGCACCGTCGCGTTCATCGTGCACCTGACCGAGCCGGTCTTCTCGATGTTCGGTCAGGACTTTTCCTGGCGCGACCTGATCCTGATCGGCGGCGGCCTGTTCCTGCTCTGGAAGGCCACCAAGGAGATCCACCACAGCGTGGATCCCGATCCGGAAACCCAGGAATCCGGCGGCAGCCTGGGCTTCGGCGCGGCGATCGGCCAGATCCTGCTCCTCGACCTCGTCTTCTCGATCGACTCGATCATCACGGCTGTCGGCATGACCGAGCACGTGCCGGTGATGATGGTCGCGGTGATCGTGGCCGTCGTGGTGATGCTGATCACCGCCGAGCCGCTCTCGGCCTTCATCGCCCGCAACCCCACCGTGGTGATGCTGGCGCTCGGCTTCCTGATCATGATCGGCATGGTGCTGATCGCCGAGGGGTTCGGGGCGCACGTGCCGAAGGGCTACATCTACACCGCCATGGCGTTCTCGGCGGGCGTGGAGGGCCTGAACATGCTGGCCCGGCGGCGCCGACGGGCCGCACAGGGTGAGGTGCGGGCGCCGGCCGGCCGGGTGGAGCGGGCCTGAGACCGAGTCCGGATGATCAGGTCGGTTGAGTCGGGTCGCCGCAGGCGAGCCCGGCCCCTGAGGGTCACGCCGGAAGGGGGGCAATCCCGAATCGCCGACCGTGCCGCGCGCGCATTGCGGTTCTGGAGGCCGGGCCCGGCTCCGCAGGCCCGGGATGACGGTGCTGGTCCTGCGAGCGGGAGCCAAGTCTCGGTGACCCGAATTCGCAGCGCTCGTCCAGGATGAGGCTCCGGGTTGGACGGTCGCTTTCCAAAACGGCTCGCCGAGCCGGTGCGGACGCCTCACACCACCAGATTCACGATCCGCCCCGGCACCACAATCACCTTGCGGGGCGCCTTGCCCTCCAGCACCCGCTGGACCGCCTCCAGCGCCAGGGTCGCCGCCTCGACGGCCTTGGCGTCCGCGTCCCGCGGCACGGTGACATCCGCGCGCTTCTTGCCGTTGATCTGGACCGGCAGGGTGATCTCGTCCTCGACGAGGAGCCCCGCCTCCGCCTCCGGCCAAGGCGCCTGCGCGACGAGGCCCGGACGCCCCAGCACCGCCCAGCATTCCTCCGCCAGATGCGGCATCATCGGCGCGATGAGCTGCACCAGGATCCCGGCCGCCTCCTGGGCCGCAGCCGGCGAGACCGGGCCGCGCAACCCGTCCTCCAGGGCGTTGGCCAGGGTGTAGATGTGGGCCACGCAGCGGTTGAAGCGCAGGCGCTCGATATCGTCCTGCACGGAGGCGAGCGCCCGGTGGGCGGCCTTGCGCAGGGCGAGATCCGCGGCGCCGTCGCCGGTGGCCTGACCGGCGGCGTTCACCAGCCGCCAGACCTTCTGGACGAAGCGGGCCGCGCCCTGCACCCCCTCCTCCGTCCAGATCACGTCGCGCTCGGGCGGCGAGTCGGACAGCATGAACCAGCGCGCCGTGTCGGCCCCGTAGCTCGCGATGATGTCGTCGGGGTCGACCACGTTCTTCTTCGACTTCGACATCTTCTCGATCGGGCCGATCGCGATCGGCGCCTGAGTTTTCACGTGAAACGCGCGGCGCTCGCCCTCCTCGGTGGCGAAGCGGATCTCGGCCGGGGGCACCCAGGCGCCGGCCGCGTCCTTGTAGGTCTCGTGCACCACCATGCCCTGCGTGAACAGGCCGGCGAAAGGCTCCGCGACGCCGGCCCAGCCGGTCTCGCGCATCGCCCGCATGAAGAACCGGGCGTAGAGCAGGTGCAGGATCGCGTGCTCGATGCCGCCGATATACTGGTCCACCGCCAGCCAGCGATCGACCACGGCGCGGTCGGTGGGCGCGTCCGCGAGCCAGGGCGCGGTGAAGCGGGCGTAGTACCAGGACGAATCGACGAACGTGTCCATCGTGTCGGTCTCGCGCCGGGCCGGCGCGCCGCAGCGCGGGCAGGGCACATTGCGCCACGCGGCGTCGCGCTCCAGCGGGTTGCCGGGCTGGTCGAAGGAGACTTCCTCGGGCAGCTTCACCGGCAGGTCGGCCACCGGCACGGGCACCGGCCCGCAGGACTCGCAGTGGATGATCGGGATCGGGCAGCCCCAGTAGCGCTGGCGCGAGACGCCCCAGTCGCGCAGGCGGAACTGCACCTTGCGGGTGGCGACCCCCTCCCCTTCCAGGCGCCGCGCCACGGCCTCGAAGGCCTCGTCGGTGGTCATCCCGTCGAGGAAGCGCGAGTTGATCATCCGCCCGTCCTCGACATAGGCGGTGTCGGTGATGACGAAGGCCGCCGGGTCCTGGCCCTCGGGGCAGACCACCGGGGTGTTGCCGAGCCCGTACTTGTTCGCAAAGTCGAGGTCGCGCTGGTCGTGCGCCGGGCAGCCGAACACCGCGCCGGTGCCGTAGTCCATCAGCACGAAATTCGCCACGTAGACCGGCAGCTCCCAGGACGGGTCGAGGGGATGGCGCACGGTGAGGCCGGTGTCGAAGCCGTGCTTCTCGGCCGTGTCGATCGCAGCCTGCGCGGTGCCGGTGCGGCGGCACTCCTCGATGAAGGCCTGGAGCCCGGGCTTGTCGGCGGCGAGCGCGGCGGCGAGGGGATGGTCGGCGGCGATCGCCAGGAATTTGGCGCCGAACAGCGTGTCGGGCCGGGTCGTGTAGACGGTCACCGAATCGGGCGCGCCGGGAACCGGCCGGGCCAGGGCGAACCGGACCTCCAGACCCTCGGAGCGGCCGATCCAGTTCTTCTGCATCAGCCGGACCTTTTCCGGCCAGCGGTCCAGCCCGTCGAGGGCGGTCAGCAGATCCTCGGCGAAATCGGTGATCTTGAAGAACCACTGGGTCAGCTCGCGCTGCTCGACGAGCGCGCCGGAGCGCCAGCCGCGCCCGTCGATCACCTGCTCGTTGGCCAGCACGGTGTGATCCACCGGGTCCCAGTTCACCTTGGCGGTGCGGCGGGTGACGAGGCCCTTGTCCAGGAAGTCCAGGAACATGCGCTGCTGGTGCTTGTAGTAGTCGGGATCGCAGGTCGCGATCTCCCGGCTCCAGTCGAGCGACAGGCCCATGGCCTTCAGCTGGTCGCGCATCGAGGCGATGTTGGCGTAGGTCCAGTCCCGCGGGTTGACCTTGCGCTCCATGGCGGCGTTCTCGGCCGGCAGGCCGAAGGCGTCCCAGCCCATCGGGTGCAGCACGTTGAAGCCGCGGGCGCGCTTGTAGCGGGCCACCACGTCGCCCATCGCGTAGTTGCGGACATGGCCCATGTGGATGCGCCCCGACGGATAGGGGAACATCTCCAGCACGTAGTATTTCGGGCGGGCGTCGCCGTTGTCGGTCTCGAACAGGCGCTGCGCCGCCCAGGCCTCCTGCCAGCGCGGCTCGGCATCCTTCGCGTTGTAACGCTCGACGGGTTGGGTGGTCGTGCTGGTCATGGATCCGGCGGGGGTCAGGGGCTCGTCGGTCGTTTTGCGGAACACCGACGGCACGGTTGCGCCGCGATAGCATATCTGCGCGGGAGCCGGTCAACGCAGCGCGCGATTCGGGCTTGCGCGGGGCGCGCGAGCGCATAGGTCCGCGGAGACGGGACACGACGCGATCGTCCCATCCACCCCCTCATCCTGAGGTGCCCGCGTCAGCGGGCCTCGAAGGAGGGTTCCAGGGATCGCGCCGCCGGCTGGAGGGCTCCTTCGAGGCCTCCGCTGCGCTCCGGCACCTCAGGATAAGGGGGTGGATGGGAGGGACGTCTCGTTGGACGGCAGTCGAGGCCGCGCAGACCGGCGTCCGGTAGCGACAGGACAGGCACCCCAGGACAGGCACCCCAGGACAGGCACCCCAGGACAGGCCACCCATGGACGAGGCGACGACCGGCACGAACACCCTCCCGACCGACGGGATGGGACACAGAACCGAAAAACCCCCGGTGGGCCAGGCCGACGTCGCCGCCGGGCTCGCCGAGGTGCGGGCGGCGATCGCCCGGGCAGCCGAGGACAACGAGCGCGATTCGGCCGAAATCCAGCTCGTGGCGGTCTCCAAGACCGTGCCGGCCGAGGGGATCCTGTCGGCGCTCGAAGCGGGGCAGCGGGTGTTCGGCGAGAATTACGTGCAGGAATCCACGGCCAAATGGCCGGCGTTGCGCGACCGTTACCCGGATGTGGAGCTGCACCTCGTCGGGCCGCTGCAATCCAACAAGGCCCGCGAAGCCGTGGCGCTGTTCGACGTGATCCACTCTCTGGACCGGCTGTCGCTGGCTGCCGCGCTCGCCAAGGAGATCGCCCGGTCCGGCCGGACCCCGAAGCTGCTGATCCAAGTCAACACCGGCGCGGAGCCGCAGAAAGGTGGCGTCCTGCCGGACCAACTCGCCACCCTGCTCGCCGAGTGCCGCGACACGCACGGGCTGGCGATCCAGGGGCTGATGTGCATTCCCCCCGCGGACGACCCGCCCTCGGCCCATTTCGCCCTGCTGGCCCAGCTGGCGCAGGCGCACAACCTGCCGATCCTCTCCATGGGCATGAGCGCCGACTTTCCGGCCGCGATCCAGCTCGGCGCCACCCATGTCCGGGTCGGGACCGCGATCTTCGGGGCGCGGACGCGGAAGGCGTGAACCTCACCCGATCCGCAGATGAGTCCGCGGCCCGAGTCGCTTCAGCAGCCGCAGCAGGTCGGACCGGGCGAGGGCGACGCAGCCCTCGGTGGGGCGATAGCCGTCCCGGGCGAGGTGCAGAAAAATCGCCGACCCCCGCCCCCTCCGGATCGGGCCGCGATTGTAGTCGAGGTCGATCACCACGTCGTAGAGCCCGTCGTCCCGCCACAGGGCTTCCGCGCTCACCCCCGGGGCCGGCAGGGGGATCGGCCGGTTGTAGCGGCGGTCCCGGCGATCGTCGCACCAGCCGTCCCCGGGCCGCGTCGCCCGCAGGGGCAGCGCCGTGCGCGGGCGGATCCCGAGATGGTCGGGCCGGTAGGCGCCCCCGCGCAGCCGGAACCGCCCGCGGGGCGAGCCGCCGTCACCCTCGCGCTTGTCGACGACGAGGCCGCCGGCGCCGAGGGCGCAGGGGATCACCGCCGGCCCGACGAGGAGCTGGCCCCGCCGCCGATCTCCGACCGTCGCCCGCACGCGGATCTCGCTCAAGGTCTCGCGGACCGGTCCGGGCCCCTCACTCTGCCGTCGACGCACGCCCAACCCCTCCCCTGCCTGTCTCACCCCGCCGGCCGGCCGCGGACCCGGGCGTCCGCGGCCGGGACGCCGCGTCGCGAATTCGGTGAACAATTGCGCGCAAGGCAGTTTCCAGCCACAAACGTTGCCCTATCCTTGGCCGGAAGCCGGGCCGTCGAGCCGGGATCAGGGAGCGAGACCGCCCACCGCTCGGCCGGAGGGAGCGACGCCTCTCGATCCCGACCCGCGCAGCCCGCCGCTGCTGCCTCGTTCGTCGGATGTTCAGGACCCGCCACCGACAATGATGCGGAAACAATAGCCTCGGCAGAGTCGCCGCGCGATCCTGCTGAGATCTTAGTCATCGCCCGCTGCGACCGGAAGGTGGCCCTCCCCTTCCCGCAGCGCGCTCTGGGACCCGGACGATGCCGAATGCCTACCGCCTGCTGATCTGCGACGACGACGCGATCCTGCGCGACACCCTCACCGAGCAGCTCGACCTCTGCGAGGAATTCTCGGTGTTCACCGAGGCGAACGCCGCGGACGCGATCCGGCGGGTGGCCGCGGAGCGCATCGACCTCGCCGTGATGGATGTCGGCCTGCCCGATCTCGACGGGCGCGAGGCCGTACGTCGGATGCGCGCCGGCGGCTTCCGGGGCCCGGTGATCCTGCTCACCGCCCAGGATTCCGAGGCCGATCACGTCGAGGGTCTGGAGGCGGGCGCCAACGACTACGTCACCAAGCCGTTCAAGTTCGGCATCCTGCTGGCCCGGATCCGCGCCCATCTGCGCAGCCACGAGGCCTCCGAGGACGCGGTGTTCCAGATCGGCCCCTACACGTTCCGCCCCGGCGCCAAGCTGCTGGTCGGCGAGCGCGGCTCGAAGCTCAAGCTCACCGAGAAGGAGACCGCGATCCTGCGCTTCCTCTACCGGGCCGGCCGGGCCGTGGTGAACCGCGACACGCTGCTCGCCGAGGTCTGGGGCTACAACGCCCACGTCACCACCCACACGCTGGAGACGCATATCTACCGGCTGCGCCAGAAGATCGAGCCGAACCCCGCCACCGCCGCGATCCTGGTAACGGAAGGCGGTGGATACAAGTTGCTGCCCTGACGATTTTACTTTTTGCGTGTAATCGATCCTGCGATCCCGTTTGCAGGGTGGATGAGGCGCGTCTTTGGGGCTCGACGACGATATCGCGATCCTCGCCGCCGCACCGCTGTTCGGCTTCCTCGACCGGGATGCCCTGCGCCTGCTGACCTTCGCGGCTGAGCGCCGCCAACTTGCGGATGGCGACCTGCTGTTTTCCCGGGGCGACCCGGCCGATGGCGGCTTCGTGGTGCTGTCGGGCACGATCCGGCTCGAACCCCGGGACGCCCGGACCGAGCCGGTGCGGGCGGGCCGCTCCGCGCTGATCGGGCAGCTCGCCCTGTTCGTGCGTGGAACGCGCCCGACCGTGGCGCGGGCCGAGACCGCCACCGAGGTCATGCGCATCACCCCGACCCTGATGCGCCGCGTGCTGGAGGAGTTCCCGGCGGCCGCGCAGGCGGTCCACGATACGCTGGCCGACGACCTCGCGGCCTTCGTGGCCGATCTCGACGATGTGCGGGTGCTGCTCGACGAGGCGTGAGGACGACGCGGCTTCGCCAGCTCAGCGCGCACGCAGCGAAGCCACCCAGGGACACGCTCCGGTCGGGGATCGCGCGCGCCGATGGTTTGCTTCGCTGCGCTCGCAAAGACGGCGGCCCGCCCCCTCCCCTCAGGTGACAGCCCCGGTGCCCGCTTGTAAGCACGGGCACCCGCCACGAGAGTGTTTCGATCGTCATGTCCCAGGCCGGCAAACCCCTTTCTGATCTCGCCCAGACCATCGAAGCCGCCTGGGAGGACCGCGCCACCATCACGACCGCCACCAAGGGCGCGGTGCGCGAGGCCGTGGAGACGGCGCTCGACCTGCTCGATTCCGGCAAGGCCCGGGTCGCCGAGAAGAGCGGCAACCAGGATTGGGTGGTCAACCAGTGGCTCAAGAAGGCGGTGCTGCTCTCCTTCCGCCTCAACGACATGGCGACGATCGAGGGCGGCCCCGGCGGCGCGCCCTGGTGGGACAAGGTCGCCTCCAAGTTCGCCGGCTGGGGCGAGGCCGAGTTCCGCGCCGCGGGCCTGCGCGCCGTGCCGGGCTGCTTCGTGCGCCGCGGCTCCTACATCGCGCCGGGCGCCGTGCTGATGCCGAGCTTCGTCAATCTCGGCGCCCATGTCGGCGAGGGCACCATGGTCGACACCTGGGTGACGATCGGCTCCTGCGCGCAGGTGGGGAAGAACTGCCACATCTCCGGCGGCGCCGGCATCGCGGGCGTGCTGGAGCCGCTCCAGGCCAACCCGGTGATCATCGAGGACGATTGCTTCATCGGCGCCCGCGCCGAGGTGGCCGAGGGCGTGATCGTCGGCCAGGGCAGCGTCCTGTCGATGGGCGTCTATATCGGCGCCTCGACCAAGATCGTGGACCGCACCACCGGCGAGGTGATGTATGGCCGCGTGCCGCCCTACTCGGTGGTGGTCTCGGGCACGATGCCCGGCAAGGCCCTGCCGGACGGCTCGCCCGGCCCCGGCCTCTACTGCGCGGTGATCGTCAAGCGCGTCGATGCCGGCACCCGGTCGAAGACCGCCATCAACGAGCTGCTGCGCACCTGATTCTTTGGGACTCGAGGGCGGCCCGATGGACACGCAGGCGCTGAACCTCACCGTGGCGGGCCGGGCTGTACCGACGCCCTGCGACGGGATCGGGCAGGGGCCGGAGGCGCTGCTGCTCCCGGCCCTCTCGACCATCTCGGCCCGGGCCGAGATGCGGGACCTCGCCCGCGCGCTCGGCTCCGACTACCGCTGCCGCATCCCCGACTGGCCGGGCTTCGGCGCCCGGGAACGGGCACGGGTGCCGCTGGCCCCTGAAACCTTCCACGCCTTCCTGGACGCGCTGCTCGAAGCTGCCCCGGGGCCCTACGCCCTCGGCATCGCGGCCGGCCACGCCGCCGGCTACCTCGTGGCGGCGGCGCGGCGCCATCCGGAGGCGTTCGGCCGGCTGGTGCTGGTGGCGCCGACCTGGCGGGGGCCGCTGCCCACCGCGATGCCGGACCGCGCCCACTGGTTCCCGCGGATCCGCCGGGCCGTGGAGGCGCCGCTCCTCGGCGAGGCGCTCTACCGGATCAACATCAGCCCGCCGATCATCGGCCGGATGATGCGCGCCCATGTCTACGCCGACCCCGCCCGGGTGACGCCGGCCCTGATCCGCGAGAAGCACGCCATCACCCGCCAGCGCAACGGCCGGTTCGGCACCGCCGCCTTCGTCACCGGCGGGCTCGACCCGGTGGGCGGCCGCGCGGAGTTCCTCGACCTCTTCGCAGGCGACCTGCCGCCGACCCTGGTCCTGCGCCCGGAGAACGCACCGCGGCGCTCAGGGGCCGAGATGGACGCGCTGATCGCCTCCGGCCGGGTGACGGCGGCACAGGTTCCCGGCGCCCTGAGCCCCCACGAGGAGCACCCGCAGGCGGTCGCGGCCGCGATCCGGGCGGGCTGACGGCGGTCAGGCCAGGGCGCCGGGGGATCTCAGGCGCTCCGGGTCGACAGGGGGGCGGGCGCCCCTGGACAGATCGGGGCGCCTGTGCAGGGACTGGAGCGGCCGGCCGGGACGTTCGTTCGGCAGCGGGACTGGCCCGCAGGTTTCATCCGAGCCAGCGACGGATCCGATGCACCGCACCCTGACCCCGCCGATTTTCGCTGCACTCCTCGCCGTCGTGCCGGCCCGCGCCGAGGACGCATCCCGCTCGCCCCCGCCCGAGCCGGCCGCCCCCTCCCTCGGGGCCGACACGCTCAAGCCCGGCAAGCCGGCCGTGAAGCCCTACCTCGCCGACGCGGCGTTGCCGGACGCGGTCCAGATCCTGCCGCCGCCGCCGGCCCACGACGCGCCCCTCGACAAGGCCGACCGGGCGGCCTTCGCCAACACCCGCGCCCTCAAGGGCAGCCCCCGCTGGGAGATCGCCGCCAACGACGTGGCCGAGGGCGCAGCCGCCGTGCTGGAGAACTTCGCCTGCGTGCTGGGCACCCGGATCGACCAGGCCCGGGTGCCGGCGGTGATCAACCTCTTGGAGCGCGCCCGCCTCGACCTCGCCCATGCCACCCGGGGTCCGAAGGTCCATTACCGGCGCCTGCGCCCCTTCGTGGGCAACGAGGCGCCGATCTGCGTGATGCGGACCCAGGCGCTCGCCGACAGCTTCAGTTATCCGTCGGGCCACGCCACCCAGGGTTGGGCCTACGCGCTGATCCTGGCGGCCCTGGTGCCCGAGAAGGCGACCCCGATCCTGGTGCGCGGCCGGGCCTACGGCGAGAGCCGGGTCGTGTGCGGCGTGCATTGGCTCAGCGACGTGGTCGCCGGCCGCCTCACCGGCACGTCGGTCTTCGCCGCCCTGATGGGCGATCCGACGTTCCGGGCCGACCTGGAGAAGGCCCGTGCCGAACTCCGTACCGCCCTCTCGGGGGCTGGAGCCGCGCCCGATCAGGCCACCTGCACCCGGGAGAGCGACGCCCTGCGCGAGCCGCCGCTGGAGTTCTAGCCTTGAATCATTCCACCTTTTAAGTCTTCCAAGTGTGTGATTTACAACACGAATTCCACTTGATCGCGAGGGCGTGACCGGTTGAACGTGGGCTCCATACCGCGCCTGAGTGTGAGCGCGTTCGGGGTCTTCGATGTCGCTCTGTTCCGTCCGGATTGGTCTGCTTCTCGCCAGCACCGCATTGACGAGTGTCGCCCTCGTCGGTGCGGCCGTCGCACAAGGTGCCGCCGCACACGGTGCGGCCGTGCAGCTCAACGAGATCTCCGTCGAGGCGCGTCGCCCCGCCACGGCCCCGCTGGCCGGTGCCGGGATCGGCGGCGCGAACGTGAGCGGCGGCGACGGCGGCACGGCGGCGACCAGCGGGGGCGGGGGCGGCCCTTCGGGCGTCACCGGCTACGTCGCCCGGATCAGCCCCACCGCCACCAAGACCAACACGCCGCTGATCGAGACGCCGCAATCGGTCTCCGTGGTCACCCGCGAGCAGCTCAACGACCGCAACGTCCAGAGCCTCAACGAGGCGCTCGCCTACACGCCGGGCGTGTCGAGCAACGTCTTCGGCTTCGATCCGCGCGCCGATTCCTTTTACATCCGTGGCTTCGCCGAGACCTATGACGGCATCTTCCGCGATGGCCTGCGCCAGACCGGCGTCGGCTTCGCGGTGCCGCGGATCGAGCCCTACGGGGCGGAAGCCCTGACGATCCTGCGCGGCCCGGCCAGCGGGCTCTACGGCCTCGGCTCGCCGGGCGGCATCGTCGACGTGACCAGCAAGCGTCCGGTCTTCGCCCAGTTCGGCGAGGTCTGGTTCCAGGGCGGCAGCTTCGACCGCTACCAGGGCAATTTCGACATCGGTGGCCCGGTCGAGGGCTCGGACGGCACGATGGCGTACCGGGTGACCGGCGTCGCGCGCCAGTCCGACACCTTCCTCCCCGGCCCCGGCGTCCGGGACGACCGGTTCACCATCGCGCCGGCCTTCACGTGGCGGCCCACGGCCGACACCACCTTCACGCTGCTCACCGAATTCCAGGAATCGAACGTCCCGGGCAACGCGGCCTTCTACAACTTTCCCGGCTTCCGGGTGTCACGCATCTATTCGGGCGACGGCGCGCTCAACACCTACCGAACCGACCAGCACCGGGTCGGCTACGCCTTCGAGCACGTGTTCTCGCCGGACATGATCCTGCGGCAGAATTTCCGCTATTCCGGCGTGGACGCGAACTTCTCATACACGCAGGTCGACTCGGTGACGGGCCTCAGCGCGCAGCGCTCCACAGGCCTGTTCAAGCAATCCCTGACCTCGTTCGCCGTAGATACGCAGCTCGAAGGCCATGTCCGGACCGGGCCGGTGGCCCACACGTTGCTGGCCGGTGTGGACTATTACCATTACGATTTCTCGAGCGTCGCGGGCTTCGGTGTGGCGCCGGACCTCAACCTGCTCACCCTGAACTACGGGCGCCAGCCGATCGCGCGCCCGAGCATCGACCGCTCGTCGCGTCAGGCACAGGATCAGGTCGGCCTCTACATCCAGGAACAGGCCAAGTGGGGGCAGCTCGTGCTCACGCTGACCGGCCGGCAGGATTGGGTGGCCTCCGACACGCAGAGCAACACCCGGGGCGTACTCGCCGGCCCGCAGAGCCAGAACGACAGCGCCTTCACGTACCGGGCCGGTCTGAACTACGAACTGGCCCCCGGCCTCGTGCCCTACGCGAGCTACGCCACGACCTTCACCCCGCAGGTCGGCGTCAACACCGTCACGGGCCGCCCCTACAGGCCCGCGACCGGCGATCAGATCGAGGCCGGCGTGAAATACCTGATCCCGGGCACGAACATCAGCGCCGCCATCGCGGGCTTCGACATCAACCAGACCAGCATCCTGCGCCAGGACCCCACGAACTTCGCCAACCAAGTGGCGACCGGCGCGGTCAATTCCCGGGGCTTCGAGATGGAGGCGACGGCGAATTTCGCGCCGGGCACCAACCTGACCGTCGCCTACACCCATCTCGACTTCCGCTTCGTCCGGCAGACCTCGGCCGTCACCGGTGCGGCCATCGACGGCAACCGCCTCTCGGGCATCCCGGGGGACACGTTCGCATCCTTCCTGACCTATCTGTTCCCGCCCTCCTCGGCCCTGCGTGGCCTGACGATCGGCGGCGGCATCCGGTTCAACGCCAACAGCTTCGCCGACGACGAGAACACGGTGCGCAATCCCACCGTCACGCTGTTCGACGCCCTGGTGGCCTACGATTTCGCTGCGATCGACCCGAAGTACAAAGGTTTTCGCGCGCAGATCAATGCATTCAACATCTTCGACCGCGACTACTACAACTGCCAAGCCGGCTACTGCTATCGCGGCGCTCCGGCGACCGTGATCGGCAGCCTGATCTACCGCTGGTAGGTGGCCGGACGGGCAGGGGGCATCGCAGGTCCCCGCCCCCGCGACCCGAGAGCGGTGCGGGGATCCTCCCGAGTCCGCGCCCCGCTGCGCGGCCGACGCGGTGCGCAGCCGCTACGGTGGGGCCGGTCCTCACGCGGCCGTGCCGGGCCGTGACAGTCCGAAACCGCGCGACCACGCTGTTGCCGCAGAGGACGCGCAACAGGGAATCGTAACGGTTGGGGCCTAGCGTCATGGCGCGGCGCTCCGCGTCCGCGCTAGAACGATCCGGCGAAGCGGGGCGGAACGGCGGCGTGATGGTGGGTTCGGGCGTATCGGTTGCGGGGCGGATCGCACGCCTCGCCTGCGTGGGCGGTCTGGCGCTGAGCCTGTCGGCCTGTTTCCGCCCGCTTTACGGGCCGACCGCCTCCGGCGTGCCGGTCCAGGCGCTGCTGGCCTCCGTTCAGGTCGACGACGTCGCGATGGCGCAGGGTCAGGAGCGGCTCGGGCATTACCTGCGCAGCGAGTTGGTCTTCGACCTCGACGGCTCGGGCCAGCCGGCCGCCAAGCGCTACAGGCTGAAGCTCTCGGGCTCCGAGATCGTGCAGACCCCGATCGTGTCCTCGACCACCGGCCGCGCCGAGGCCGGCACCCTGGTGGCCAACATCAAGTACAGCCTGGAGGATATGTCCGGCACCAAGGTCTACACCGAGGGTGTGGCGACCTCGACCGCGACCTACGACCGCTCGGTCCAGCGCTTCGCCAGCCAGCGGGCGGCGCGCGACGCCGAGATCCGGCTCGCCAGCGTGCTCTCCGACCAGATCAAGAGCCGGCTGGCCGCCGTGCTGTCGACGAAGCCGTAAGCCGACGTGGTCGCCGTCAAGGCCGGTGAGATCGAGGGGCTGATCCGGCGCGGGCCCGACCCGCGCATCCCGGTGATCCTCGTCTACGGGCCCGATACCGGCTTGGTGACCGAGCGCGCCCGCAAGCTCGCCGAGGATTTCGTCACCGATCCCACGGACCCCTTCGCGCTGGTGCGGATCGACGGCGATGCTCTGGCCTCCGATCCGGGCCGGCTCTGCGACGAGGCCGGCACGATGGGCCTGTTCGGCGGCCGCCGGTCGATCTGGGTCCGGCCCGGGAGTCGGAACTACGCGCCGGCCGTCGAGGCGGTGCTGGGCGCGCCGGTGGCCGACGCCCGCATCGTCGTGGAGGGCGGCGACCTCGCCAAGAACAACCCCCTGCGCACCCTGTGCGAGCGCTCACCCAAGGCGCTGGCGATTCCCTGCTACGCCGACGACGAGCGCACGCTGGCCGACCTGATCGACCGGACCCTGGAGGAGCGCGGCCTGCGGATCGACCGGGCCGCCCGGGAGGTCCTGGCCCGGAGCCTCGGCGGCGACCGCCGGGCGAGCCTGATGGAGATCGAGAAGCTCGCCCTCTACGCGGCCGGGGAGGGCACCGTCACGCTCGACCACGTGGAAGCCATCACCAGCGACGTGGCGGCGAGCGTGCTCAACACCCTGATCGACGCCGCCTTCGACGGACGCCGGGAGGCCGTGGAGCGCGATTACCGGCGGTTCCGGCACGAGGGCCTGGATCCGGGCGTGGTGCTGGGCTCGGCCCTCCGGCACGCGCTGACGCTGCTGACGACCCGGCTCGACAACCCCGACAAGACGCCATCCATGATGGTGGCGACGTGGCGGGGGCTGCATTTCAAGCGCAAGGCCAGCCTGGAGGGTCAGCTCGGCACCTGGGCGCCCGGCACCCTGCGGCAGGCCGCGGTGGCCCTCCAGGCGGCCGTCCTGGCCTGCCGGCGGGCCGAGCCGGAGCTGGCCCACGCCCTGGCCTCCGCGGCGCTGCTGCGGGTCGCGGAAGCCGGGGCGAGGCGGCGGCGATAGCCGGGCTCAAGCCCCGTCTGTGCTCCCGGCACGGCTGCGCGCGAGCCACGCGCCCCAGAACAGGCTGGAGAAGAAGCGGGTTGGCGCGCCGAAGCCGGCCACATCCAGCAGAGTCGCGACGGCTTCCTCCGAGTGGGGTGGATCGGCGCCCTGCAGGATCTTGCTGCGCTTGGCCTCGATCTCCTCGGCTCCAGCGCCCTGCTGACGCCAGCGCTCGCCCCAGGCCGCCAGCAGCAACGGCTGGCTCGCATACGCGTAGTGGTTACCGGCCAGCACCAGGGGCGCCCCCGGCTTCAGGCGCTTGGCGATGGCGCGCAGGATCCCCTGCTTCGCCGCGTCCCCCGGGAGATGGTGCAGCACGCCGATCAGGGTCGCGGCGTCGAAGGCCGCGTCGTGGGGGAGGGCCTCCGCCGGGCCGCAGACGATCTCGGTCCGGTCGAGGAGCCCGTCCTGCTTCAGACGCGCGACCGTGAGATCCATCATGGCGCTGGAGGGGTCGACGGCAGTGAAGCGCCACGCGGGCTCAAGGGCCGCCGCGGTGACGATCTCGGTCCCGCCGCCGCCCGCACCGACGATCAGCAGCCGCGCGGGCGAGCCGCGACCCAGCACGGCGGTGAGCATGCAGGCGGCGAGTTCGTGGCAGGCGTCGTAGCCAGCGAGGGCGATGCGGCTCTGCTGCGCGTATTCCCCCGCCCGGTCGGCGTCGAACTTCCGCGCCGCCGCGCCGACCCGTTCTGCCAAGATCCGTCCCTCCGGTCATCGGGGCACCAACCGGGTGCTGGTCCCACCCTTGGGTGGGGCGGCACAGCCGCCCCGCCGCGATGACCCGCGCCGGTGGAGAGCGGCGCCGACCGAGCCTCCTCAGGCGTCCGAGACTTTGAAGCGGTTGAGAAGCCCCTGCAGCTCGTCCTGGGTCTCGTAGCGGATCCGGATCTCGCCCGAGGCCTCGTCCTTCGGCCGGTAGGAGACCGGGACGCCGAGCGCCCGGTGGATCCGCAATTCGAGGTCGCGCACCGGGGCAGCCCGCTCCGCGGAGAGACGCGGGCGGCCGGGGCGGGGCGCCTCGCTCGGCTGGGCCTCGGCGGCCGCGATGGCCTCCACGTCCCGGACCGACAGGCCCTCGGCCACGACCCGGCGGGCCAGGGCCTCGGGATCCCGCACCGACAGCAGGGCACGGGCATGGCCGGCGGTCAGCTCGCCCGCGGAGACCCGATCCTGCACGGCGGCCGGCAGGTTGAGCAGCCGCAGGGTGTTGGCGAGGTGGCTGCGGCTCTTGCCCAGGATCTCGGCCAGTTCCTTCTGGGTGTACGAGAAGTCCTGCATCAGGCGCTCGTAGCCCGAGGCCTCCTCGATCGGGTTCAGGTCGCTGCGCTGGACGTTCTCCAGGATGGCGAATTCCAGCGAGGCGCGGTCGTCGATCTCGACCACCACCACCGGCACCTCGTCGAGCCCGGCCCGCTGGGCCGCCCGCCAGCGCCGCTCGCCGGCCACGATCTCGAACGTGCCCGGCACGTCGCCGATCGGGCGCACCACGATCGGCTGGATCAGGCCCCGCTGGGTGATCGAGGTCGCGAGCTCGGCGAGTTCCACCTCGCCGAAGCTGCGCCGCGGGTTGCGCGGGTTGGGCCGCAGGAACTCGATGGCGACCTTGCGCTGCCCCTCGACCTTCTCGGGCGCCGGCGCGGCATCGCCGAAATCGCCGATCAGCGCGGCGAGACCGCGCCCCAGCCGGGGTCTTGCCCCCTCCTCCGCCATGCTTGCCACCCGTCTCACGCTCCACACACGCCCCGAACCGATGGGGCCTCAAACGGTTCAGGCCGCCGCCGGAACCCGGCCCTCGCGCTGGATCACCTCCGAGGCCAAGCGCAGATAGGCCTGGCTGCCGGCGCATTTCAGGTCGTACAGCAACGCCGGCTTGCCGTGCGAGGGCGCCTCCGAGATCCGCACGTTGCGCGGGATCACGGTCTCGTAGACCTTGTCGCCCATGAAGCCGCGCACATCCGCCACCACCTGGGCGGACAGGTTGTTGCGCGGATCGTACATCGTCAGCACGATGCCCTGGATCGTCAATTTCGGGTTGAGGGCGCCGCGCACCTGCTCGACGGTCCGCAGCAGCTGGCTGAGACCCTCCAGGGCGAAGAACTCGCATTGCAGCGGCACCAGCACCGCGTCGGCCGCCGCCAGGGCGTTGATGGTCAGGAGGTTGAGTGAGGGCGGGCAGTCGATCAGCACGTAGCTGATCCGGCTCAGGCTCGGGGCCTGGGTCAGGCTCTTCAGCGTGCCGCGCAAGCGATGCGCCCGGTCGGGCAGGGTGGCGAGTTCCAGCTCCAGTCCGAGGAGATCCATGGTCGAGGGCGCGATCGACAGCCGCGGCACCGCCGTGGGGATCACCGCCTGGGCGAGCGAGGCCTCGCCTGCCATCACCTCGTAGGTCGAGACCCGCCGGTTCGCCCGGTCGATCCCCAAGCCCGTCGAGGCGTTGCCCTGCGGGTCGAGGTCGATCACCAGCACATCCTCGCCGATGGCCGCGAGCGCGGTGCCGAGGTTGATCGCCGTCGTGGTCTTGCCGACACCGCCCTTCTGGTTGGCGAGGGCGAGGACACGCAGGGGGCGACGCACGGAAGACTCCATGGACCGGTCGGCGGGCTCGCCGAGGATGGCTTCGCTCATCGGGAACTCGGGGCGGCGAGGGCAGTGACGCGCACGATCCGGGCATCGGAATCGGTCCGGCTCGGCACGAGGTCGTTAACGACTGTCCACTGCGCGGCCGCCTGGGTCAATTCGGCTTGCGCATCCCGGCCCTTCGGAAACAGGCCGGTGGTGCCCGTTTTCAACAATGGCTCGGTCCAGGCGAGGAGTTGGGGCAGGGGTGCGAGGGCCCGGGCGCAGACGATGTCGACCCCCGCATACTCCGCGATCACCGCCTCGATCCGGGCGTTGCGCACCTGGGCCGGGGCGCCGGTGAGCCGGGCCGTCTCCGTGAGGAAGGCGCATTTGCGGGCGTTGCTCTCCACCAGATCGACCCGGATCCCCCGCCCTGCTCCCGCGATGGCGAGGATCAGCCCCGGTATGCCGGCGCCCGAGCCGAGATCGAGCCACGTCTTCGCCTCGGGCGCCAGATCGAGCAGCTGGAGCGCATCGTCGATGTGCCGGCTCCAGACCTCCGCCAGGGTGGCCGGGCCGACAAGGTTCTTGATCGGCTGCCACCGCCGGAGCTGGGCGACATACAGGTCCAGGCGTTCGGCTGTTTCACGTGAAACATTCGCGGCGGCGAGAACGCGGGCGCGGTCGGGATCGGTCATGGAGCAGCCGGACGCTGCCGAGCATGAGGCGTTACCGCCGCTTGTCCAACCTGCACCCTCATCCTGAGGTGCGGCGCAGCCGCCTCGAAGGAGGGCTCCAGGGATCGCGCGGCAGGCTGGAGCCCTCCTTCGAGGCCTGCGCTGCGCTCCGGCACCTCAGGATGAGGGGGTGAGTGGGACGATGCGCAGTCGGTCCTGCGCCCTGTACGGTCCCGTGAACCCGCCTGTCTCATCACCGGGCTTCCGCGGCCACGCGGTCGCGGCGGCGCGCATGGGCGGCCAGCAGCGTCAGCGCCGCGGGCGTCACGCCTTCGATTCGGGCCGCCTGCCCCAGCGTGCCGGGCCGCACGGTCTCCAGCTTCGTCCGCATCTCGTTGGAGAGCCCGCTGATCGCCGCGTAATCCAGCCCCGCCGGCAGCCGCACCGCCTCGTCCCGGCGGAAGGCCGCGATGTCGGCGTTCTGCCGGTCGAGATAGACCGCGTAGGTCGCGTCGGTCTTGAGCCGGTCGGCGATGCGCGGCGACACCGCGTCGAGGTCCGGCCAGATCGCCGCGAGGTCCCGCCATCCGATCTCCGGATAGGCCAGCAGCTGGAAGGCCGTCCGGCGGATGCCGTCGCGGTTCAGGTTGATGCCGTGGGCCGCCGCCTCGCTCGGCGTGAGGCTCAACGCGTCGAGCCGGGCCCGGGCGGCCTCGAGCCAGGTGCGGGACGCGGCGAAATGCGCCGCGCGCACGCGTCCGACGCAACCCAGGGCGACGCCGCGGGGCGTCAGGCGCGCATCGGCATTGTCGACCCGCAGGGACAACCGGTATTCCGAGCGCGAGGTGAACATCCGGTAGGGCTCGCTGACCCCATGGGTCACGAGGTCGTCGATCATCACGCCGAGATAGGATTCGGCCCGGTCGAAGGTTGCGATGTCGCGCCCGCCCGCGCGGCGCGCGGCGTTCAGCCCCGCCACCAGTCCCTGCCCGGCCGCCTCTTCATAGCCGGTGGTGCCGTTGATCTGACCGGCCAGGAACAGGCCGGGACAGCTTTTCACCTGCAGCCCCGTGTCGAGCTCCCGAGGATCGACGTAATCGTACTCGATGGCGTAGCCCGGCCGCAGGATCTCGACCCGCTCCAGCCCCGGAATCAGCCGGACGAGATCGTGCTGCACCGCCTCCGGCAGGGCGGTGGAGATGCCGTTCGGATAGATTGTGGGATCGTCGAGTCCTTCGGGTTCCAAGAAAATCTGGTGTCCTTCCCGGTCGCCGAAGCGCACCACCTTGTCCTCGATCGACGGGCAGTAGCGCGGGCCGCGGCTGGCGATGCCGCCGGAATACATCGGCGAGCGGTGCAGGTTGGCGCGGATCAGGTCGTGGACCGCCTGCGTGGTCCGGGTGATGCCGCAGCGGATCTGCGGGTTGGTGATGCGCTCGGTGAGCGTCGAGAACGGCACCGGATCGGCATCGGCCTCCTGCATCTCCAGGCCGGCCCAGTCGATGGTCCGGCCGTCGAGGCGCGGCGGCGTCCCGGTCTTCAGGCGACCGAGGCGCAGGCCGCGGCGGTCCAGTGTCCTGGCCAGCCCGACGGCGGGCGCCTCGCCGACCCGGCCGGCCGGGATCTGGCGCTCGCCGATATGGATCAGGCCGCGCAGGAAGGTGCCGGTGGTCAGCACCACCGCGCCGCAGGCGAAGCTGCGTCCATCCGCCAGGACGAGGCCGCAAATCTGGCCCCGGGCATCGAGAACCAGATCCTCGCAGGCGCCCGCCACCACGGTCAGGCCCGGGGTGTCGGCGATGGCGGCCTGCATGGCGGCGGCGTAGAGCTTCCGGTCGGCCTGGGTCCGTGGCCCACGCACGGCCGGACCCTTCCGGCGGTTGAGGAGGCGGAACTGGATGCCGGCGGCATCCGCGACCCGGCCCATCAGCCCGTCCAGGGCGTCGACCTCGCGCACGAGGTGCCCCTTGCCGAGGCCCCCGATGGCGGGGTTGCACGACATCGCGCCGATCGTGGCCGGATCGTGCGTGACCAGGGCGGTGCGCGCGCCGCAGCGCGCCGCGGCGGCGGCGGCCTCGACGCCGGCATGGCCGCCGCCGACGACCGCGACATCGAACCGGTCGCGTGATGATGTGTGCATCGTAAAACGAGCCGCCTCTCGCGGGTGTCCCGCCGCGGTCCTGCGCGGCTCGGGGGCCGGACGGCCCCGCATGGCGGTGGCAGGTCTAAGCGGGCGCGGGCCGGGCGGTCAACGCGCGGCGTCCCCCGGGATGGCCGACGGTGCGCCGAGCAGATCTTGAATTGAATCCAATATTCGATTTGAACCGGACCTGGAAAACTTCCTGCCGCGGAGGTTGTACTGTCAAAAAAGTCATCAGCATTTCGCGGCGCGCTTGCCGGCTGGCATGACTCATGCAACGCTCGCGGCGTCCCATAATCCCGAACGGACAACGGCGTCCGGCAGGCCCAGAGGATGGACTGTATTTCCCGCGTAGCCGGGGCGCGGGATGAGGAGAGACTGAGATGTCGTCGCTCACGATCGGTTTGGGCGCCGTCTGTTGTGCGGCCGGCGCGGCCGCCCATTTCCTCGACACGACCCATCGCAAGGAGGGAATGTTCGGCCTCGCGGCCTTCGCCCTATTGCTGACCGGGATGTACCTGACCCGTTCATGAGGCGGGCCCTATGAGCGGGCGGCCGGTGCCGCCCGCGGGTCAGCCGGTCATGGCCGTGGTTGCGTAGCCGGCTTTCGTCAGCGCCTCGGCGATGACGAGAGCCTGCGCGTCGGTGCGGATCGCCACCCGTCCCGCCGGCCGGTCCACCTGAATCTCGGCCGCCGGGTCGAGGCGCTTCACCGTGCGGGTCACCGCGGCGGCGCAGCCGTCGCAGGTCATGCCTTCGACCCGCATCAGCAGGTCGGCGCGTGTCGCATCCATGTAAGCCTCCGTGAATCCGCTTACCGGAATGTCGGGGGCCCGTGCGGTCCGCGCAAGCGTCGGCTCAGAACAGCGCCGGCATCTGGAACGCGTAGTCGATCCGCAGGCCGAACTGGTACTGGTTCGGGTTGCCGAAGGGCCGCCGCACCAGGGGGCTGTCGCCGGAGGCGCCCAGGATGCGGGTGTAGCCGGCATAGGCGGTGTAGGCCCAGGTCTCGCTCTGCGTGTAGGTCACGCCGCCAAGCACGCCGGCGGAGTAGAAGCTCGCCGGGTCGTACGGGGTGACGCGGCCATTGAGCGCGGCCTCGATCGGCGACACGCCGAAATACTTCCGGGCGTAGCTGGCATCGCCGATGTTGAAGCGCGGCCCGATCGAGAACAGGAACTTGTCCATCGGGATCAGGTAGTCGGCCGCCACCGAGCCGACCGTGCCGTGATGCCCGTAGACGCCCTGCCGGGCCTCCACGCGGGTGCGGATGAAGGAGACCGGGTAGAACTCCGCGAACACGCCGGGCTCCACCGCGAAGCGCGCATCCCGGAAACCGAACAGGTGGCGACGGTCGTCGCCGTAATAGCGTCCGGGCACGAAGCGGGCGGTCGGACCGAACCGGAACATCGCGCTGTCGTAGAGCGCGAAGCTGAAGCCGTCATCCGGCGTCGAGAAGCGACGCGGCTCGCCGACCTTGCGGATGTCGATGGAGGGGTAGAACACCGCCGTGTAGTCGCTCGCCCCGGGATAGCGCGGGATCGCCTGGATCGAGCCGCCCAGGGTGACGATCCATGTGCTGGGATCGACCATGGCAAAGGTCGGAGTGGCGCGCGGAAGATCCGCGCCGAGATCCGCCGCGCGCGGCGCGGTCGCGCCGCAGACGGCAAGGAGGAGGCCGGCACCGAGACCGGCGCGGACTCGTGCGCTACGCGAAAGTACAGACGTCATGGCCACGCTTTATGGCTCTTTTTCATCCTCCGCGCATGGGCAAGGCGGGCAGGCCGCATCACGCCACCGCGCAATCGGGCCTGCCGTGACGATTCAGCAACGTTCCAGCGGGCGCGGGCGTCACACCGCACGGAATTCACACCCGCGGCGGCGCCGGCCCCGTCTTCCAGGCTTGCCGCGCCCGTCCCGCAAGGCCAATGATTCGCCGGATGGTCCGCGCCCGGGGGGCTTCGCCCGGGACTCCCCCGGCGACCGGTGCGCGCTTCCGGCAGGTGTTCAGACGATGGTCCCGGTCCTCGGCCGGTACGCGGGGCTGTTGACGGTCGCCCTCATCGGGCTCGTCGTGTTCGGGCCGCTCGCCGTGTTCCTGCCGCTCTGGAGCGCCCTGACGCTCGGGATCCTGGGCGCCGGGACCGCCGGCCTCGGGCTGACCCGCATCGGGGCCCTGAAGCGGCGCTGCGAGAAGCTGTCCGGCGAGGTCGACCTCCTGTCCCGGCGCCTGCTCAAGGTCGAGACCGCTGCGGCCGCCGCCGCGGTCCAGCCGCGCACCGAAAGCGCGGAGCCGGCGTTGCGTGCCCAGATCGAAGAACTGACCGTCGAGTTCGGCCTCCTGTCCGGCATCGTCCGCGACCTCACCAATGTGGTGAGCACGCAGGATGCCGAGATCGCGAGCCTCAAGGCCCGCCCCGAGCCGCCGCCGGCCCCGGCTGTCCCGACGCCGGCCGCGCCCCGGCGCGAGAGCGCATCCGCACCCCAGGCGCCGCCGCTGATCGTCTCCGAGGCTCCGCCGGTCGCGGCGTCCCGGGAGCCGGCGCCGGTGCGTCCGATCCCGCCGCGGCCGATCCCCCCGCGGCCCGCCCGCGATGTCGGGGGCGAGGCCGAGATCATCCGGGCCTTCGAGGGGGAGGGGCTGGAGATCCACCTGCAGCCGGTCGTCAGCCTGCCCCAGCGCAAGGTCGTGGCCTACGAGGCACTGGCCCGGCTGCGGATCGGCGGCCCGGATACGGCGCCCGCGGCCGAGCCGGAGACATTCCTGCCGGCGCTGGAGCGCTACGGCCGCACCACCGAACTCGACCGCCGCATGCTGCAGCGGGCCTCCCTGGTGGTCCGGCACCTCGCGCGCCGCGGCAGCGACACCCTGCTGACCTACAGCCTTTCGCCGCTGTCGCTGTTCGAGCCGGGCCTCCTGCGGGATCTGGCCCGCACGGCCTCTGACGATCCGGCCCTGGCCGGGCTGATGATCGCCCTGCCGCAGGCGAGCTGGCGGAGCCTCGATGCCGGCCAGCGCGGCCTGCTGGCGCCCCTGAAGGGCCGGATCGGCTTCAGCCTCGACCGGCCTGACGATCCGGGCTTCGACGCGGCGGGTCTCGCGGCGCTCGGCATCGGGCAGGTGCGGGTACCGGCCGCGATGCTGCTGCGGCCGCAGCCGGGGCGCAGGCTGTCGGATATCGCCATCGAGGATACCGCCCCGGCCCTGGCGCGGGCCGGGATCCGCCTCGTCGCCACGGGCATCAGTGACGAGGCCGACATCCCCGACCTGATCGACCTCGACGTGGCCTTCGCGCAGGGTACGGCCTTCGCGGCGCCGCGCCCGGTGCGGGCCGAGGTCCTGGTTGCCCCACCGGTCGAGGCGCCGACGCCGCCGGCCGGGCCGGAGCAGGGCGCCGAGCGCCGCCCGTTCCGCTCGGTCCTGCGCCGCGCGGTTTAGGATTGTCTCCATCGGCACGCGGCGCGCGCCGGTGCCGGTCGACGGCTCCCGAGGGCCGATGCCCGGACGGCTCCCTGCAGCGACCAAGACCGTTCGCGGCCCTATCCCGCCGCCGCGGCGATCGACCGCTCCAGATCCCAGTGGGCGGCGGCGCTCCTATACGCGCGCGGGGTCATGCCGTGGTGCTGCTTGAAGCGGCGCGAGAAGTGCCCCTGGCTGGTGAAGCCGTTCTCGTAAGCCAGCATGCCGATCGACAGATGGGCGCAAGCGGGATCCGACAGGCACTTGCTGGCGACATCCAGCCGCCGCTGCCAGATGGAATCCGAGATATGCTGGCCGCGCGCGTGGAACAATTCCTGGAGGCGCCGCAGGGAAACGCCCAGGGCGCCGGCGAACTGCGGCGGGTCGAGATCCGAGTCGCCCAGATGCGCCTCCACGTGCGCCTTGGCCCGCTGGATCACCCGGGTGCCCTGCAGCGACCGAGGCACCTCCTTCGATAGCCGCTCGGCGATGCTGGCCACGATCAGGTCCGTGCCGACCTACGCCATGCGGGCGCCGGTGGTGGCGTCGAGATTGCGATGCACCCGGATCAGGTCGTGGAAGAACTGGGTGGTCAGCATCGTGGAACCGAGGTCCCTGCCCATCGTCAGGGACGTATCGAGCCGGATCGGCCCGAGCGCGGCTTCCAAGCCCGCCCGTGGCACCTCCAGGAAGAGGGTTTGACTGCCGACGCTCGACTCATGGACGGCAGGACGATGGTCGAGCACGACGAAGTCCCCGGCCCGTTGGACGGAGGAGCGGTCGTCCTGGCTGCGTCTCGACAGCCCCGCGCGCTTGAAGATCACCACGACGGTTCCCTCCTTCCCGTTGCGTCGGAGCAGATCGGGGGTCGCTTCGCTGCGAAGGGCGTCGTGGGAGACGCGGGTCAGGAGGAGCGGGCCGACCTCGGCGCTCTCGAGTCTTCCGTTGAACGGACCGTCTTCGAGACGCTTCTGCTCAAGAGGCACGCCCCGGCCCATCAAGGTCTCGCGCCAGCGCGTGTAACGGAGATGCGGATCGACATGATCCGTCGAGAACATGGTCTGCATCAGCGATAGATCCAAGCGCTGCGCGGGCGGATGTGAGGGACTCGATCGACCGTTTACTCTGAGGAGGTCGCATATGAATAATCAGATTTTCGTTCAATTGCAAATAAACATATTGGAATATTTATGAAATATGGTATTTCCGATGATGTAGTTTTCAACAAAGCCGAAATCAACGATTATAATTACCAGAGGCATCGGTTGAAGTGGAAAAATTCGAAAATAGATTTTCGTTGATGAAAGAAATCTACGGGGGATTTTGTCTCGGATTGGAGGCGACCGGTCCGGTGAGGGATCTCACACCGGGCCTGGCTCCGGGCCGGCCTGTCGACGCGCTCGCGTGCGCCGAGCCGGCCGCCCCGTCGGCGGAGGCCGCACCCGGTCCGGTCATCACGGGATCGCGGCGGGGGCGCCTACCAGGAGATCTGCAGCCGCGTGATGACGGTATCGACCGCGAACGGCGCGGTGCCGTAGGTGTCGGTCTGGGTCTCGCCCGGTCGGACGCGTCCGTGGATGTAGTTGGCGATCAGGCGGAGGTTGGGCTCGGGGTACCAGCTCAGGCCCAGCGTCACGTTCCGCTCGAGGCCGCCCCGGAAGCCCCGGGCGTCGAGGTCGATGGCGCTGTAGCGGGCCGCCAGCTCGAACACGCCGATCCCGCCCCGGGAGACCCGCTGGCCCTCCGGCACCGCGACCCCCTTGAAGGACGCCTAGGTGGTGCCCCCTTTCGGGGTGAGCGCGTAGGCGCGCCCCTCCCCGTTGAGCACCCAGCCGGCCTCCACGTAGCCGCCCTGGAAGCCGAGGCCGGAGACCGTCGCCCCGGGACCGCCGAAACGCTCGATCTCCGCGCGGATGTACTCGGCCTGCACCAGGAACGGGCCGTTGCGGTAGGCGAACTCGGCGCCGATCCGCGAGACGCTCGCCACGTCGGGCAGATCGCCGGTCTCCACGAAGGAGCGGGTGAACAGGGCCGCCTCCGGGGTGGTGGAGAAGCTGAAATCCCCGTCGTTCCGGGTGCGGCGGCGATAGATCCCGGCGACACCGAGATGCAGGGTCTCGCGCGTCTCCAGGATCGGCGCCCAAGTGGCCCGCCCTGCGGCCGCGACGCCGTCCCCCGTGATGCCGTTGCTGGCAGCGTTGCCGAACACGCCGGCCACGGCCGTCCAGGCCTGCCCGTGATGGCCGACCGCGAAGCCGAACCGGCGGTCCGGAACCAGCGCGTTGGCCCCGGAGCGCTCGACGAACAGGGTGTCGTTGTTGCTCTGCAGCCATTCGAGGCTGAGCGGCACCTTCATGTTGCCGAGGGTCAGGATCGTGTCCGGCAGCCCCTTCCAGGCCACGAAGGCGTCGTTGATCGGCAGCATCGGGTCGCTGAAATCGTACTGGAAGGCGATCACCCATTCCCGGCCGATAGTGAGCGTCGGCTCGATCCAGGCGCGGCGCACCGCGACATTGTCGGGGAAGGCCTCCGGCAGGCCCGGCCGGCTGAAGCCCGCCGCCCCCGCATCGATGTGGAGCCGGCCGCCGATCTGGAGGGTCACGTCCGGTTCGGGAAAGGTGAGGCTCAGCCCCTTCTCGTCGACGCGCAGGCGCTCGCCATAGGGCCCCGCCATGCCCTCGATGGCGTCGTCGCCGGCGCGCACCGGCGTCGCGAAGGCCAGAGCGGCGGCCAGGAAAGCAGACAGAATCGCTGGGGCAGGGCGCAGGCCGATCACGCGCCCGCAGAGAGCAGGTCGGCGCCATCCCGCCAACTGCATCGGTGGGACATGCGCGAAAACACCGCCGGCGTGGCCCGGCCGCCACGGTTGGGGCCCCGCTGCGGGATGCAGTGCCGCGTGTCGGCGCGTCGCCTACACCGCAAGGTTGTCGATGAGCCGGGTCCGCCCCAGGAAGGCCGCCACGAGGACCCGGGCCGGGCCGTCCACGCGTTCGACCGGCGCCAGGGTCCGGGCGTCGCAGATTGTAAGATACTGAACCCGGAAGCCCGCCGCCTCCAGGGCGGCCCGGCCGGCCGCGATCCGCCCGGCGACGCCGGTGCCGTTGCGGGAGGCGAGGGCGATCTCGGAGAGGACCGCGTGCAGCTTCGGGGCGACAGCGCGCTCCCCGGGCGACAGGTAGCGGTTGCGCGACGACAGGGCGAGGCCGTCCGGTTCGCGCAGGGTCGGGACGCCGCGGATCTCCACCCCGATGTCGAGATCGGCCACCGCCTGTTGAATCACCCGGAGCTGCTGGAAATCCTTCTCGCCGAACAGGGCGACGTCGGGCCGGACCTGATTGAGAAGCTTGGTCACCACCGTGGCGACCCCGGCGAAATGCCCCGGCCGGAACGGGCCGCACAGCCCCTCGGACAGGCCCGCGACCTCGATCCGCGTGGCGAAGCCCGGCGGGTACATGGTCTCGACCTCCGGGGTCCAGGCAGCGTCGACCCCAGCCTCACCAAGGAGGGCCAGATCGGCCGCGAGATCCCGCGGATACCGGGCGAAATCCTCGTTGGGGCCGAACTGGGTCGGGTTCACGAAGATGCTCGCCACCGTGCGCTGGCCGATCCGCTGCGCCTCGGCCACCAGGGCCAGATGCCCGGCATGCAGGGCCCCCATGGTCGGGACCAGGACGATGCGCTCGCCCGCCGCCCGCCAAGCGGCGACGCAGTGACGGAGAGCGGCGAGATCGCTGAAACGCTGGGGCGTCGAATCGGCCACGGGACTGGCTCCGAACGGGGAAACGAGGCCCGTCTAGAGCATGCGGCCGCCCCAAGGGAACAGCCTCGCAGGGCCAGGGGCGTCGCCGGCAGGCCGGACGCCCCGGATGGCCGCTTCAGGGACAGTAGGGCAGGAGGGAACGGCCGAAGGGATCATCGACGCCGAGAGGCGGCGTGAAGCCGTAGTAGCTCGGATGCGACAGGCCGTATTCGGAGCCGACATAGCTCGGATCGTCCGGCGCGTTGGTGGGCACCGGCGCCCGGCGCGGCGTGCAGCCCACCGGGACCGCGCGGGTCCGGACGGCGTAGACCGGGCGGCGGTCGCCCTCGTCGCTGCGCGGGAAGAAGCGCGGGCTCGCGGCGACGCCGGGCTCGGCGATGCCGCCCGCAGAGAGATCGGCCGCCACGCCGGGACCGCCGAGCAGCAGCGCGAATCCGAGTCCCGCTCCCAGCAGGCTCCGTCCCGTCGACCGCATGCCGCACCCATCGCTCCCCGCACGCCGCACCGTGCGGCAACAGGGTAAACGCGCGCTTACCCGAAGCGGCGCAGGCTGAGGGTAGGGCCCGTGCAGTCCTCGTCTCTCGTTGGGGCGGATCGCTCGATCCTGTTCTCCGTATCGATACCCAGCAGACGCTTTCCCGTCATTTCCGGGCCCTGCTTCGCAGTCCCGGGATGACGGGGTGGATCTCGGTTGGTGGACCGTCGCGATGGAGGGGAATGCGCCGAAGCGGCTGACCCCGGGCCGGTTCAGGTGAGCGGCACGACCAGAGCGTTCAGCACGGACGCGAGGTCTCCTTCGGTCAGGCGGATCTGGAGACCCCGTCCGCCGCCGTTGACGTGGATCTCGGCAGCCGGATCGCCAAGGGAGCCGGCGTCGATCGCGGTCGGGAAAAGGCGCTTCTGGCCGAGCGGGCTGATGCCGCCGACATGGTAGCCGGTCAGCCTCTCGGCATCGGCGGGCTTGAGCATCGCGGCGGCCTTGCCCGCGAAGGCGGCCGCCACCCGCTTCATCGAGACCTCCTGGTCGGAGGCGACCAGCAGACAGATTGGCCGCCCGTCGACCGCCGCCATCAGGGTCTTGAGCACGCGGCCCGGCGGCACGCCCAACGCCTCCGCGGCCTGGAGGCCGATGCGCGGAGCATCAGGATCGTAGTCGTAGGCATGGAGGCTGTAGCGGAGGCCGGCCCTGTCGAGGGCCTGGGTCGCCCGGGTGGTCTTCGAGGCTGATTTGGCCATGCGCAATCGAACTTTGGATCGTGCGAACTTTGGATCGTGGGTCGGCTTCGGGAACGGTTTCGGTCCCGTCGCATCACGCGGCGACCGGTGGCTTACCGCAGGATCCGTATCACGGGCCGCCCGCCCGCGCGGCGACGAGCCGTCCGATCTCGGCATAGGCCGATTCCCAGATTTCGGCGGGCGCCGTCGTGCCGGTCATGTAGACGGCCGCGATCACCGGTGCACGCCCCGGCGGGCGCAGGATCGCCACGTCGTTGATCGACCCGTTGTCACCGCTGCCGGTCTTGTCGCCGACCGTCCAGTCCGCCGGCAGCCCGGCGCGGAGCCGCCTGAAGCCGGTCTGGCTCCCGACCATCCAGCCCTCCAGCCGGTCGCGCGACGGCGCCGACAGCACGCTCCCGAGCAGGATCCGGCCGAGGGTCGCGCGCATTGCCTCCGGGGTGGTGGTGTCGCGCGGGTCGCCGGGGAGGGCGCTGTTCAGGGTCGGCTCGTTGCGATCGAGCCGGGTGATGGGATCGCCGATGCTGCGCAGCCAAGCGGTCAGGCCTGCCGGGCCGCCGAGCGGACCGAGGAGCAGGTTGACCGCCGTGTTGTCGCTCCAGGTGATGGCGGCGGCGCAGAGGGCCGAGACGGAGAGCGCGCCGCTGCCGCCTTGCGCCTCCAGCGCCTTACGGGTCACCGGGGCGTAGCTCAGAAGGTCGTCCGCGCCGTAGCGGATGGTCCGGTCGAGGCTCTCCGAGCCGGCATCGACCCGCGCCAGCACCGCCGCGACAGCCAGGACCTTGAAGGTGCTGCACATCGGGAAGCGCTCGTGGGCCCGGTGGCGGATCAGGACGCGGCTGTCCGAATAGGCTGCGACCCCGAGCCGGCCGCCGAGTCGGCCCTCGATCGCCGCGAGGTCGGGCTCCCCCGCCGCGTGCGACGAGCGGGCCTGCAGGATGAGCGGGGCGGCGAGGAGCGTGCGACAGAGCGTGCGGCGCGTCGTGGACATCGTGGGCGTCCTCCTGGTTCGACCGGTCTGCGATCCGCCGGACCGGAGCGGCACGCGGCCGGAATGGCGTATAGGACGGCGGGATGTTTCACGTGAAACGACGGCTGAGGCGGAGAAATGGCAGAGTTTGCGCGTGGCTTTGAACCATGACGGAGACTGAAACGCTCTTTGCACCCGCCAGCGGCTTCGGCCGGGCCGCCGTCGCGGTGATCCGGATCAGCGGACCGGCCGCCCGGGAGGTTCTGGTCGCCCTGAGCGGGCCACCTCCCGCCGCCCGTTGTCTCGCGCTCAGAACCCTCCGCGATCCGGCGGACGGACGCGAACTCGATCGTGCCCTGGTGGCATGGTTCCCGGGTCCGGCGACTTACAGCGGCGAGGATATGGCCGAACTGCACCTCCATGGCGGGCCGGCGGTGCGGATGGGCGTGCTCACGGCCCTGGCCCGGATGCCGGGATGTCGCGCGGCCGGTCCCGGTGCCTTCACCCGCCGGGCCGTGCTCAACGGCCGGATGGATCTCGCCGAGGCCGAGGCCGTGGCCGACCTGATCGACGCCGAGACCGAGGGCCAGCGCCGGCAGGCCCTGCGTCAGCTCGACGGCGCGCTCAGCCGACAGGTCGCCGCTTGGCGTGCGGAGGCGATCGATTGCCTTGCCGCCGCGGAGGCCGCCCTGGATTTCGCCGACGAGGGCGACGTGGACGATGCGGGGCTCGACGCCGCCCTGGTCGGCCGCGCGGCCCGGCTGCGCGATCAGATCGCCGCGGCCCTGCGCGACGGGCGCCGGGGCGAGCGGTTGCGCGACGGGTTCACCGTGGTGCTGGCGGGGTCGCCCAATGCCGGAAAGTCGACGCTGCTCAACACGCTGAGCCGGCGGGAGGTGGCCATCGTATCGGACACGCCCGGCACGACGCGCGACGCGATCGAGGTGCGGCTCGATCTCGGCGGGCTGCCGGTCCTCCTCGTGGATACGGCGGGGCTGCGAGCGACCGCCGAGCCGGTGGAGGCCGCGGGCATTCTCCGGACGCGGGCCCGGATCGATACGGCCGATCTGGTCGTGGTGCTGGTGCCCCCCGGCGAGGCGCCGCCAGACCTCGGATCGGTTCCGTGCCCAACCCTCACGGTGCACACCAAAGCCGATCTGTTAGCCGGCACATTATCGTCGCGCGAGGGCGGCGTGCTGCGCATCTCGGGCCTGACCGGTCTTGGCCTCGAAGCCCTGCTCGACGCCGTGCAGGCGGAGGCCGAGCGGTGTCTCGGCCAAGGCGACGCGCTGATCACTCGCGCGCGGCACCGCGCGGCGCTCGAAGCCTGCGTGACCCATCTCGATCGCCTGCTCGCGGGCGCAGGCGGCTTGCCGGAACTCGCGGCGGAAGATCTGCGCCTCGCCGTGCGGGCGCTCGGCGAGGTCGGGGGTCATGTCGGCGTCGAGGACGTGCTGGATCGATTGTTTGCCGGCTTCTGTATTGGCAAGTAGCCGGCGCGGCGTCGCTCACGATTGGGGCAGCCGGAGCACGCGTGGCCGCCAGATCCCCAGGGCGACATTGGCGGCGGAGATGAGGAACAGGACCCACAGCGTCCCGCGCTCGCCCTGCAGCGCTGTCGCCAGCGCGGCAGGATCGAGGGACCCCGCGAGCGCCTGGGCGCTTTGCTCGGCCTCCCGTTGCATCGGCCCCTGCACGTAGACGAGCCCGCCCTCGAACATCAGGACGCCGGTGGCGAGCTTGATCCAGGCCCAGCCGGCGTTGATGTAGGCCCGGTTGATCGCCATCGCGATCAGGCCCGACATCAGCGTCACGGCGAGCGATGGCAGGAACACCCAGGTGGCGACAGCCCCCATCGCGCCGCGCATCGCCGCATACCCAGCTAGGGCCGCGGGCGCCGGCGCGAGGCTCACGAGGATTACCAGGGACGCCAGAGCCCCGAGCAGCCCAGCCGAGCCCATCGTGTGGAGGAATTTGAGCAGGCGTCGCACGGCGTCTCATCCGAGCCGGTTCCGCTCACCCTAGCGCGGGGGCCACCAGCGGGATAGCGGCGCGCCGTTCGCAGGGCTTCCGGCCGAAAGCCGCTGCCGTCTTCGCGAACGGAGCGAAGCAAGCCAGCCGGCACCACGCCGACCGAGGTCGCGCGACCCGGGGTCGCTTCGCTGCGCTCGCGATGACGGCGTGGCCCGTCAGCTCCGCAGGCCCGGCGCCTCCTGGCCGGTGCGGGCGACATACTCCGTGTAGCCGCCGCCATACTGGTGGATGCCATCCGGAGTGACTTCGAGCACCCGGTTGGAGAGCGCGGCCAGAAAGTGCCGGTCGTGCGAGACGAACAGCATCGTGCCCTCGTAATTGGCGAGCGCCGCGATCAGCATCTCCTTGGTGCCCATGTCGAGGTGGTTGGTCGGCTCGTCGAGCACCAGGAAATTCGGCGGATCGTAGAGCATCAGCGCCATGACCAGCCGGGCCTTCTCGCCACCGGACAGCACCCGGCAGCGCTTCTCGACATCGTCGCCCGAGAAACCGAAGCAACCGGCGAGCGCCCGCAGCGACCCCTGGCCGGCCTGCGGGAACGCATCCTCCAGGGTCTCGAACACGGTGCGGTCGCCGTCGAGCAGGTCCATGGCGTGCTGGGCGAAGTAGCCGAGCTTGACGCTGCCGCCGATCGTGACCGCGCCGTCATCCGGCTCCGTGGTGCCGGTGACGAGCTTGAGCAGCGTCGACTTGCCGGCGCCGTTGATGCCCATCACGCACCACCGCTCCCGGCGCCGCACCGAGAAATCGAGCCCCTCGTAGATCGTGCGGCTGCCGTAGCGCTTGTGGACGCCCTTGAGCATCACGACGTCGTCGCCCGAGCGCGGCGCCGGCTGGAACTCGAAGGCCACGGATTGCCGCCGCCGGGGCGGCTCGACCCGCTCGATCTTGTCGAGCTTCTTCACCCGGCTCTGCACCTGGGCGGCGTGGGAGGCCCGGGCCTTGAACCGCTCGATGAAGGCGATCTCCTTGGCCAGCATCGCCTGCTGGCGCTCGAACTGCGCCTGCTGCTGCGCCTCGTTGAGCTTCCGCTGGCCCTCGTAGAAGGCGTAATCGCCCGAGAAGGTGGTGAGCGCGCCGCCGTCGATCTCGATCACCTTGGTGACGATGCGGTTCATGAACTCGCGGTCGTGCGAGGTCATCAGCAGGGCGCCGTCATAGGCCTTCAGGAACGATTCGAGCCAGATCAGGCTCTCCAGGTCGAGGTGGTTGGACGGCTCGTCGAGGAGCATCACGTCCGGGCGCATCAGCAGGATGCGGGCGAGCGCCACGCGCATCTTCCAGCCCCCCGACAGGGCGCCGACATCGCCGTCCATCATCGCCTGGCTGAAGCTCAGGCCGTCGAGCACCTCGCGGGCCCGGCCCTCCAGGGCGTAGCCGTCGAGCTCCTCGAACCGGGCCTGGACCTCGCCGTAGCGCTCCACCAGGGCGTCCATCTCGTCGGCCCGGTCCGGGTCGGCGAGCGCCGCGCCGAGCTCGGCGAGTTCGGCCGCCACCGCGCTCACCGGGCCCGCCCCGTCCATCACCTCGGTCACGACGCTGCGGCCGGACATCTCGCCGACATCCTGGCTGAAATAGCCGATCGTGATGCCCCGGTCGGCCGAGACCTGCCCCTCGTCGGGCTGCTCCTGGCCGATGATCATCCGGAACAGGGTGGTCTTGCCGGCCCCGTTCGGGCCGACCAGACCGACCTTCTCGCCCCGCTGCAGGGCGGCCGAGGCCTCGATGAAGACGAGCTGCCGCCCGTTCTGCTTGGTGATCTTGTCCAGGCGTATCATGGGGCGGCCGTATCGGGGAATCTGCGGGGCGCTTACGGCATGGATCGAGACGGCGCAAAGACGGGGTGGGCCACGGGCGGCCCTGCAGTGCACGCAACCGTGGCCGTCATTCGCGCATCCTGCGGCTTTTCGGCCCGATTTGGCGAGCTACGTCGTTTCCCTGCCGCGCCTGCGGCCAGTCCGGCGTATGGTGCTTGGCTTGGCCGTTGCGGTCACTTCGAGGAACGCGATGCTGTTCGGTTGGTGGAAGACAGGCCTGGACATGGCCATGCTGGGGCTGGAGGCACAGGGCGTGATCGCGCAGCGCCTCGCGATGTTCGCCCTCGGTGGACCCGCGGCCCAGGCCGAGGCGCAGCTGATGGTGACCGAGAAGATCATGGCCGCCGGGGAGACAGCCCTGATGCTCGCCTCGGGCGCCTCGAACGGCAAGGTGATCCGCAGCTACCGGCGGAAGGTCCAGGCCAACGCGCGGCGGCTGAGCCGGGGGTGAGGCGGTACGCCGTCTTTGCGCGCGCAGCGAAGCAATCCCGTCGGCACCCCCATCCGAGTGGTCGCGCTGCCCTGGGTCGCGTCGCTGCGCTCGCGATGACGTGGCCGGCTCCCGAAGGCCGAGATCCAATCTCAGTTCCCGGCCGTCCGGAACGTGTCGCACGCCTTGGTCTGGCCGCTCTTGTAGCCGGCCGTGAACCAGCGCTGGCGCTGGGCCGAGGAGCCGTGGGTGAAGGAATCCGGCACCACGTAGCCCTGCGAGCGCCGCTGCAGGGCGTCGTCGCCGATCTGGGCGGCGGCGTTCAGGGCCTCGTCGATGTCGCCCTGGTCGAGCTCGGCGTACTTGTCGTTGGAGTTCTTGGCCCAGACGCCGGCAAGGCAATCGGCCATCAGCTCGATGCGCACCGAGAGGGCGTTCGCCTCGGTCTTGCTCGACGCCTGCTGCTGGCGCGCCTGGACCTTGCCGAGGATGCCGAGCACGTCCTGGACGTGGTGGCCGACCTCGTGGGCGATCACGTAGGCGTAGGCGAAATCACCCTTCACGCCGAACTTCGAGGCCATCTCCTTGAAGAAGCCCGTGTCCAGGTAGACCTTCTTGTCGAGCGGGCAGTAGAACGGCCCCATCGCGGCCTGGGCCGAGCCGCAGCCCGAGCGGGTGCCGCCGGTGTAGAGAACCAGGGTCGTCGGCGTGTACTGCTTGCCGGTCTGCTGCGGCAGGATCTGGCTCCACACGTCCTCGGTGTTGCCCAGGATCTTCGAGGCGAACCGGCCGCTCTCGTCGGTGGGCGCCTGGCGGCGCTTGGCCTGGGTCTGCGGATCGGCGGGCTGCTCCTGCTGGCTGCGGCCGCCGCCGATCTGCTGCGCGCCGCCGATCAGGATCGCCGGGTTGATGCCCGTGAAGTAGCTGACGATCAGCAGCACCACGATGGTGCCGATGCCGAGCCCGCCGGCACCACCGCCGGGAAAGCCCATGCCGCCACCGCCGCCGCCTTCGCCCCGGCGATCCTCGACATTGTCGGAGCTGCGTAGATCTTCCCAGCGCATGGTGGGTCCCGCCATCGATGCTGCGCCGGCCGCCGCGGGCGGGACGCAAGGTGTCGTGCGTCGTCCTGTCCGGACGGCGGCGAACCGCCGGCGGGAACGAAGCTCTAATGGCGGGAGGGGAGAGCCGGTTCCGCTTCCGCGGTCAAGCTTTCCCGTCGAGGAGGGCGCGCAGGGACCGGAAGTCCCGCCAAGCCAGGCGCTTCTGCACCGGCTGCCGCAGCAGGAAGGCCGGGTGGAGCGTGGCGAGCAGCTTCACCTCGCGGTTCGGCAGCTTGTACGGGAACAGGCGCCCGCGGGTGCGCAGGATGCCGTCCTTGGTGCCGGTCAGCGTCTGGGTCGCGGGGGCGCCGAGGCAGACGATAAGGTCGGGATCGACCAGCTCGATCTGCCGCTCCACGAAGGGCCGGCACACCGCCACCTCCTGGGGGGTCGGGTTGCGGTTGCCCGGCGGCCGCCAGGGCACGATGTTGCCGATATAGGCGCTGGTCCGGTCGAGCCCGATCGCCTTCATCATCTTGTCGAGGAGCTGGCCGGAGCGGCCCATGAACGGCTTGCCGATCCGGTCCTCGTCGGCGCCCGGCGCCTCGCCGAGAAACATCACCCGCGCGTCCGGATTGCCGTCGGCGAAGACGAGGTTTTTCGCCGTGAAGCGCAGCGGGCAGGCGTCGAAATCCGCGAGGATCCGCTCCAGCTCGTCGAGGCTTTTCGCCTGCCGAGCCCGGGCGCGGGCGTCAGAGGCCGCCTCGTCGGGCTGGGCGCTGGCGGCCCGGCCGAAGGTCCGCGGCGCGGCGGCGGGCGGGGCCGAGCCGGGGGGCGGCACGAGCGTGTTGGCCACGAGGCTGACCGGCTGCTCGACCGCCCGGGGCGCCGGCCGGCGCGGCGCGCGCAGGGTGGGCGCCGGCGTATCGGCCTCGTTGAAGCGGTCGTGCGGCCGCTCGTCGAGCGCCGCGTCGGCGCCGGCCTCCACGTGGAAGTCGAGATAGGCGATCAGATCGGCTTGCGCGTCGGTCGGGCTCGGCATGGGAGTCAACATGTGGGATCGCCGGGGCCTGTGGACAACGCGCGGAATTGCGTCCGGTGGCAAGGACTTGCGTGACCGAACAGCGCGGTCTGCCCGGTCCGGGATACCGTGATCGTCCCGCCCGCGACCTCATCCTGAGGTGCCCGCGCCAGCGGGCCTCGAAGGAGCCCTCCAGAAGGCGCAGCGATCCCTGGAGCCCTCCTTCGAGGCCTCCGCTGCGCTCCGGCACCTCAGGATGAGGGCGTGGGTTGGATCATCCGAACGCCCCGTCGCGTAAAACGCCCCCTGCGGCAAAGGGAACTTTGCCGTCAGCTTGAGCGTCGGCAACTTGCCTTTCTAGCTTGGAATCGCTTGAGACGGCAGCATGAGGGTCGCCGCGGCGACTCCGCGAACAAGAACAAGGAGAGGCGAGGATGGCGCTGCCCGAACGCGAGAGCATGGATTTCGACGTGGTCGTGGTGGGCGCCGGGCCGGCTGGCCTCGCCACCGCGATCCGTCTGAAGCAGCGCGCCGCCGAGATCGGCGAGGAGATCTCGGTCGTCGTCGTCGAGAAGGGCTCGGAGGTCGGCGCCCACATCCTGTCGGGGGCGGTGATCGACCCGATCGGCCTCGACCGGCTGCTGCCCGAGTGGCGCCAGGATCCGGAGCGTCCGCTCAAGACCGAGGTCCAGCGCGACGAGTTCATGATGCTCACCAAGAACAGCGGCATCACCCTGCCGAACGTGTTCTTCCCCAAGCTCATGTCGAACCACGGCAATTTCGTCGGCTCGCTGTCGAACACCTGCAAGTACCTGGGCGCCCAGGCCGAGGCGCTCGGGGTCGAGATCTATCCGGGCTTCCCGGCCTCCGAGGTGCTGTTCGACGAGAACGGCGCCGTGGCGGGCATCGCCACGGGCGATCTCGGCATCGGCAAGTCGGGGGAGCCCCGCGACGACTACACCCGCGGCATGGAACTGCGCGGCAAGTACACGGTGTTCGGCGAGGGCGCCCGGGGCAACCTCACCAAGGGGCTCATCCAGCGGTTCGAACTCAACCGGCACAGCGACCACTTCAAGTACGGGCTCGGCGTGAAGGAACTCTGGCAGCTCGCCCCCGGCAAGTTCGAGCCCGGCCTCGTGCAGCACACGATGGGCTGGCCGCTGCCCAACAAGGCCGGCGGCGGCTCCTGGCTCTACCATTTCGACGACCACCTGCTCTCGGTCGGCTTCGTCACGCACCTGAACTACGAGAACCCGACCCTGTCGCCGTTCGAGGAGTTCCAGCGGTTCAAGACCCACCCGATGATCGCCGAGACCTTCGAGGGCGCCAAGCGCATCGGCTACGGCGCGCGGGCCATCATGGAGGGCGGCTGGCAATCGGTGCCGAAGCTGGTCTTCCCGGGCGGCTGCCTGGTTGGCTGCTCGGCGGGCTTCGTGAACGTGCCGCGGATCAAGGGCTCGCATAACGCGATCCTGTCCGGCATGCAGGCGGCCGACGCCATCGCGGACGCCCTGAAGGCGGGCCGCGCCGGCGACGAGCTCACCGCCTACGAGGCCGGCTGGCGCGACAGCCCGATCGGGCAGGACCTGAAGGCGGTGCGCAACGTCAAGCCGCTCTGGTCCAAGTACGGCACGCTGGTCGGCGTCGGCCTCGGCGGGATCGACATGTGGGCGACCTCGATCCTCGGCGCCTCGCCGTTCGGCACGCTCGCGCACGGCAAGCCGGACCATGCCTGCCTCAAGCCGCTCTCGGAGGTGACGCCGATCGTCTACCCGAAGCCCGACGGCAAGCTGACCTTCGACCGGCTCTCCTCGGTCTACCTGTCGAACACCAACCACGAGGAGGACCAGCCGCCCCACCTGAAGGTCCGGGACATGGAGCTGCAGAAGCGCTCCGAGCACGACGTCTACGGCGGTCCCTCGGGCCGCTACTGCCCGGCGGGCGTCTACGAGTGGGTGGAGGACGCGGCGGCCTCGGACGGCGTGCGCTACCAGATCAACGCGCAGAACTGCGTCCACTGCAAGACGTGCGATATCAAGGATCCGAACCAGAACATCGATTGGGTGACGCCGGAGGGGCCGGGCGGGCCGAACTACCCGAACATGTGAGGATCGCCCTCGGCCGAGGAGCCGGAGCATCTGTCTTTGCGAGCGCAGCGAAGCAATCCAGCGGCGCCACGCTTGTCGCGGTGACGCTGCCCTGGGTCGCTTCGCTGCGCTCGCGATGACGGGAAGGCAGACGACGCGCTCGGCCGGCCCGCGCCATCCTTTCGCCTTGCGGGGCTGGCGGGATGGGTTCAGTGTCCCCAGCGATTTTTCGGGGATAACCCGCCCGTTTCGCGCCCGGCCCCTTGGCGGCCCGGCGCCCAGGAGCCGCGATCGGTTCATGATGACATCCCGCGCCCGCCGGAGCGTCTCGGCGCTCGCCCTTCTGCTCGCCGCCGGCCTGCCGCAGGCCGTGCTCGCCGCGCAGCCGAAGGAATCGACCCCGGTGCTCGATTACGAGCCCGCGGACTCGCTGGAGGGCAACTTCCTCTCCGCCTACATCGCGGGTGCAGCCCGGGACACGGCGGCGGCTGCCACCTACTACCGCGAGGCCGTGAAGGCCGACCCGCGCAATGCGGAACTCGTCGAGCGCGCCTTCATCTCGCTTCTGGCCGACGGCGCCCTGCCGGACGCGTTCCGCACCGCCGAGAAGCTGATCGCCCGCGATCCCACCAACGGGCTCGCCAACCTCTCCCTCGGGGTGCGCCAGATCAAGGCCGGCCAATGGGCCGCCGCCCGCCAGAATTTTTCGCGCAGCGGCCGCGGTGCGGCGACCGATCTCACCGCCACGCTGCTCACCGCCTGGTCGTATGCCGGCGCGGGCGACGGCAAGAAGGCGCTGGAGACCGTCAACAAGCTCCGCGGCGAGCGCTACTACAACACCTTCCGCGACTACCATGCCGGCCTGATCGCCTCGGTGACCGGCGACAACGCCGAGGCCGAGCGGCGCCTCAAGGCCGCCTACGACGCCGACCACAACACCCTGCGCATCGTCGACGCCTATGCCCGCTTGGAGGCCAGCCTCGGCCGCACCGACCTCGCGATCCAGGCCTATTCGGATTTCGACCAGCTCTCGCCCCGCCACCCGCTGGTCCGCGATGCCCTCGACAAGCTCAAGGAGGGCAAGCCGCTCACGCGTCTGATCGCCAACGCCCAGGAGGGCGCCGCCGAGGTGCTGTACGGGCTGGGCTCGGCCGGCTCGACGCAGGGCGACGAGTTGCCCGCCGTCATCTACCTGCGGCTCGCCCTCTACCTCGCCCCCGACCACGCGCTCGCCCGGCTGACGCTCGCCGACACCCTCGACCGGATGAAGCAGCCCGAGCGCGCCAACGAGGCCTACGCGCAGATCCCGGCCAATTCCCCGCTCAAGCTCAACGCCGACATCCAGATCGGCCTGAACCTGGAGCAGATGGGCAAGGGCGACGAGGCGCTGGAGCACCTCGACGCCACCATGAAGGCGCATCCCGACGACATCGACGTCATCACGGCGCTCGGCAACGTCCAGCGCGCGCGCAAGAAGTACGAGGAGGCCGCCGCCACCTACACCCGGGCCATCGACCTGATCGGCAACCGGCCGCAGGCCAATTACTGGACGACCTACTACTTCCGCGGCACCGCCTACGAGCGCGCCAAGCAATGGCCGAAGGCCGAGGCCGACCTGAAGAAGGCGCTGGCCCTGGTGCCGGCCAACCAGCCGGCCGCCAAGGCGCAGGTGATGAACTACCTCGGCTATTCCTGGGTCGATCAGAACACCAACATCGACGAGGCCTTCAAGCTGCTGCAGCAGGCGGTGGAGGCGAGCCCTCGGGACGGCATGATCGTCGACAGCCTCGGCTGGGCCTATTACCGCCTCGGCCGCTGGGACGACGCGGTGCGCGAGCTGGAGAAGGCGGTCGAGCTGAAGCCGGGCGATCCGACCATCAACGACCACCTGGGCGACGCCTACTGGCGCTCCGGCCGGCGGCTGGAGGGCAAGTTCCAGTGGCAGCACGCCAAGGACCTGAACCCCGAGCCGGACGACCTCGCGCAGATCAACGCGAAGCTGAAGGACGGCCTGCCGGAGATCGAGAAGCCGACCGCCACCGCCGAGAGCGTGCCGGCTCCGGTCGCCGCCCCGCACAGTGCCGAGAACCCGGAACTGCCCAAGGGCGCGCCGCAGCCGCACGAGGCGCCGGGCGCCGCCGACAAGGCCAAGAAGTCGGGGGGCTGAGCGCCTCGGTCACGCAACGGGCGCTCCCACCCATCCCCCTCATCCTGAGGTGACCGCGAAGCGGGCCTCGAAGGAGGGCTCCAGGGATCGCGGCGCTGGCTGGAGGGCTCCTTCGAGGCCTCCGCTGCGCTCCGGCACCTCAGGATGAGGGCGCGGGTTGTTTGGATGAAGCCTGGGCGGCCGGGCGTTTAGCCAACTGCTGCAAGGTGTCCCAATCCTCTCGGATCAATGCTTCCTTACTTGGCCCGGCTCCAGCCCTTGATGCGCCGCTCGGCCGCGATCGCGTCCCCGATACGCTCAAAGTGCTCAGCATAGACCAGCGTCACAGGCCGGCGCCGACTGGTATAGCCTGGATACGTGCCGGCCTGATGCTCGCTGAGCCGCTTGTCCAGGCTCTCGCCGCGGGCAGAGCCGACGTAGTAGCTGCCATCGGAGCAGCGCAGCATGGACACGAAGGCCGACACGACCCGATTCGCTCCCGCGAAGGAGGAAAAGCCTAGCAGGATCGCAGAGCCAACGCTCACACCTCATCCTGAGGTGCGAGCGCAGCGAGCCTCGAAGGAGCCCTCCAGGGATCGCGCGGCTGGCTGGAGGGCTCCTTCGAGGCCTCCGCTGCGCTCCGGCACCTCAGGATGAGGGGGTGGGATGGCCGGTGTCTCGGGCCCTCTTCAACCGGCAAACCGAAAACTTGTTTTTGTCCGCGCCCTCATAAAAATCGACGCGCTTTTCCTGTCGGTTTGACGCACACTGCGCAGCCGTTCGCGGGCGGCCGTCTGCGCGGCCGAAGATTCGCACGGCAACAGCCGGCGGCGGGCTCCGAGCCCGCGACTCAGGGAGGGAACGCCCATGCCGTCAGACATCGAGATCGCCCGCGCCGCGACCCTGAAGCCGATCGGGCAGGTCGCCGAGCGCCTCGGCATCCCGGATGACGCCCTCCATCATTACGGCAAGCACATCGCCAAGATCGACCACGGCTACATCGCCGGGCTCGAGGGCAAGAAGCCCGGCAAGCTCGTGCTGGTCACCGCGATCTCCCCGACCCCGGCGGGCGAGGGCAAGACCACCACGACGGTGGGCCTGGGCGACGCCCTGAACCGCATCGGCGAGAAGACCATGATCTGCCTGCGCGAGCCCTCGCTCGGGCCTTGCTTCGGCATGAAGGGCGGTGCGGCCGGCGGCGGCAAGGCGCAGGTCGTGCCGATGGAGCAGATCAACCTGCACTTCACCGGCGACTTCCACGCCATCACGGCGGCCCACAGCCTCGCGGCCGCGCTGATCGACAACCACGTCTACTGGGCGAACGAGCTCAACATCGACGTCCGCCGCATCCACTGGCGCCGCGTCGTCGACATGAACGACCGGGCGCTCCGCCAGATCACCCAGTCGCTCGGCGGCGTCGCCAACGGCTTCCCCCGCGAGGACGGGTTCGACATCACCGTGGCCTCCGAGGTGATGGCGGTGTTCTGCCTCGCCAAGGATCTGGCCGACCTGGAGGAGCGCCTCGGCCGGATCGTCATCGCCGAGACCCGGGACCGCAAGCTCGTCACCCTCAAGGACGTGAAGGCCACCGGCGCCATGACGGTGCTGCTCAAGGACGCCCTGCAGCCGAACCTCGTGCAGACGCTCGAGGGCAACCCCGCGCTGATCCACGGCGGCCCCTTCGCCAACATCGCCCATGGCTGCAACTCGGTGATCGCCACGCGGGCCGGCCTGCGGCTCGCCGACTACACCGTGACGGAGGCCGGCTTCGGCGCCGATCTCGGCGCGGAGAAATTCCTGGACATCAAGTGCCGGCAGGCGGGCCTCACCCCCTCGGCGGTCGTGGTGGTGGCGACGATCCGCGCCCTGAAGATGCATGGCGGCGTCGACAAGAAGAACCTCGGCGCCGAGAACATCGGCGCCCTGGAGAAGGGGTTCGCGAATCTCGCCCGGCACGTCACCAACCTGCGCGGCTTCGGCCTGCCAGTGGTGGTCGGCGTCAACCACTTCTACGCCGACACCGACGCCGAGCATGCCCGGCTCAAGGAGCTGTGCCGCGAGCGGCTCGACGTGGAGGCCATCACCTGCCGCCATTGGGCGGAGGGCGGGGCCGGCGCCGAGGAGCTGGCCCGCGCCGTGGTGAAGCTCAGCGAGGCCGAGCCGGCTTCGATCCGCCACGCCTACGAGACCGAGGCGCCGCTCTCCGAAAAAATCCGGACCATCGCCACCAAGCTCTACGGCGCCGCCGGCATCCAGATCGAAACCAAGGCGGCCGGAAAGCTCGCCGCCTTCGAGAAGGACGGCTACGGCCATCTGCCGATCTGCATGGCCAAGACCCAGTACTCGTTCTCGACCGACCCGACCCTGATGGGCGCGCCGGAGGGGCATATCGTCGGCGTGCGCGATGTCCGGCTCTCGGCCGGCGCCGGCTTCGTGGTGGCGATCTGCGGGGAGATCATGACCATGCCGGGCCTCCCCCGGGTGCCCGCCGCCGACACGATCCGGCTGGACGCCAACGGGCAGATCGACGGGCTGTTCTGAGGGGCGGCCGCCCGGGGGCGGGCTCGCGGAGACCCCTGGTCCTGCGCGGTCAGGGGTCCGAGCCCGTCCATTTGCCCTCCATCTCGGCCCGGCGCGCCAGCATCTTTGCCTGCAGGCGGCTGCGGCGGGCGGCGATCACCGTGCCGTTGATCTCGCCGCCGAACAGGAACATGGCGGCGAGCCAGTAGAGGAACACCAGGAACACCATCGCGGTGGCCAAGCCCCCGTAGGTCGACGCGTAGGCGTTCGAGAACCGGTCGAGATAGAAGCCGAAGCCGAGGCCCGCGAAGAACCACAGCACCAGCGTCACCCCGATCCCCGGCAGCACCGACAGGATCGAGCGCCGACCGGCCGCGACGAACTTGTGGGCGATCACCAGGATCACGGCGAGCAGCAGCGCGGTGATGGCGATCCGCCCGATCGCCACCGTGAGGCTCAGGGGCTCCAGCCCCGGCGCCACCAACACGACGTTGCGCCAGATCAGCGGCCCCAGCACCACGAGCAGCGCGAAGGCCAGCATCGCGAAGGCGCCGCAGATCACGTAGCCGATCGATTCGAGCCGGGTCAGCCACCAGGGCCGGCTCTCGCGCAGGCCGTAGGCCCGGTTCAGCCCGACCCGCAGGCTCTCGACCCCCGAGGAGGAGAAGTAGAGGGCGAACAGCGCGCCGAGCGTCAGCACCCCGCTGCGCTGTTCGGTGAGCACCCGGTGGACCTCGCCGACGATCGGCTTGGCGATCTCCCGGGGCCACGCGTCGAAGATCAGCACACCCGCCTCGTCGGCCAGCGACTGCGTGCCGAACAGGCCGGCGAGCGCGGCGAGCAGGATCAGGAACGGGAACAGCGACGTCAGGGTCGAGAGGGCGATGTGGCTCGCGATCGCCCAGCCGTCATGGGAGACGAAGCGCTGCGCCGCCACGCCCATGACCTGAAATCCGTTGCGGAGGGGTTTCACGATGCTCTGACGATCCTCTGGCGGAACGGCACGCCGATGAACGTGCCGGGGCCGGCCCGTCAACGCAGGTGACGCGATCCGGTCGCGATCGGGTTTTGATCGCCGGCCGGTGACGCGCCCGCGCCACGCCGGGCGCCCGCCGCGCCGGCTGGCCGGCCGGCGCGCCGGATCGCCGTTGCGACTCGCAGGCCGAATAGCCCTTAGATACGGCCATGCTGACACCCTCACGACCCCCGACGCGCGCGGCCAGCGTCCTCCCGGCCCTGTTCGTGCCGATCTGGGCGACCGGCTTCATCTCGGCCCGGGCGGTGGTGCCGCATGCGGACCCGCTGGGCTTCACGGCCGTACGCTTCACCGCGGTCGCCCTGGTTCTGGCGGGGATCGCGGCCGCGTCGCGCGTGCGCTGGCCGGCGGACCGGGCGGGCTGGCGCGACCCGGTGATCGCGGGCTTCCTGATGCAGGGCGTCTACCTGTCGAGCACCTTCTGGGCGGTGAGCCACGGGCTGCCGGCCGGGATCGCCGCCCTCGTGGGCAGCCTCCAGCCGCTGCTGACCGCGCTTCTCGCGCAGCCCCTGCTCGGCGAGCGGGTCAGCGGCCGGCGGGCGCTCGGCATCCTGATGGGTTTTGCCGGCGCGGGGCTCGTGCTCGCCCCGAAGCTCGGCGCCGCCGACCCGTCCGGGATCCCGCCGCTGGCGCTTGGCGTGAGCTTCCTGGCGGTCCTGTCGCTGACGCTCGGCACCCTCTGGCAGAAGCGCACCGGTGGCCGGGTCGATCTGCTCGCGGGGGCGACGCTCCAGTTCGTGGGCGGCATGGCCTGCGCGATCCCCCTGGCGCTCGCCTTCGGCGACGCGGCGATCGACCCGGTGGCGCCCCTGTGGCTCGGGCTCGCCTGGGCGGTGCTGATCAATTCGGTGGCCGGCATCCTGCTGCTGCTGGCGCTGATCCGGCGGGGCGCGGTGGCGGGGGTGGCGGCCCTCTTCTTCCTCGTGCCGCCGGTGGCGGCCGTGCTCGGCTACCTGCTGTTCGGCGAGGTGCTGACGCCGCTCCAGGGCGCCGGCATGGCGCTCGCCGCCCTCGGGGTCGCGGTTGCGAGCCGGGGCTGAAGCGGCGGCCCTGCGACCGAAGGCCCGGAAACCCTTCGACGCCTCGCGGTTTGATGCGCGCGGGTCGCGACGGCCCGGGCCGGCACCGAGCGCGACACGCATGGATCAGGACAAGCCCCGCGAGATCCGCCTCGCCCTCGACGCGATTCCCCTGGGCGGCAAGGCCGAGGGCAAGGCGGGCGACGACGCGGTCCTGTTCGTGCGTGACGCGGACGGCGTGCGCGCCTTCCAGGCCAAGTGCCCGCATCTCGGGGCGCCGCTCGCCAAGGGCGAGATCTGCGGCGGCCGGCTCTACTGCCCGTGGCACAAGGCGGCCTTCGCGCTGTCCGACGGCAGCCTGGAGGAGCCCCCGGCGCTGGAGGCGCTGACCCGCTATCCCGTCCGGATCGAGGGCGGCGAGGCGGTGGCGACGCTCACCCCCGAACCGGCCCCGGCCCAGCGCGCCCAGGCGCCGGTCGGCCACGTCCTGATCGTCGGCACCGGAGCGGCGGCCGTCGCCTGCGTGACGACCCTGCGCCGCCAGGGATTCCCGGGCCGGATCACGATGGTCGGCCGCGAGGCGCACCCGCCCTACGACCGCACCAAGCTGTCCAAGCAGTTCCTGGCGAAGCCCACGCCGCCGGAGAAGACCCTGCTGGAGCCGGATTTCGCCGCCGCCCATCAGGTCGAACGGATCGAGGCCGAGGCCACCCGGGTCGATCCGGCGGCCCGCAGCGTCACCCTGGCGGACGGGCGCACGCTCACGGGTGACGCCCTGCTGATCGCCACCGGCAGCCGCGCCGTGGTGCCGGATTTCGAGGGCAAGGACCTCGACGGGGTGATGACGCTCCGCAGCCTCGACGACGCCGTGCGGCTCAGCGAGGCCGCCGAGCACGCCAAGCGGGTGGTGGTGATCGGGGCAGGCTTCATCGGCCTGGAGGCCGCGGCCTTCCTGACCAAGCGCGGCCTGTCGGTGACGGTCCTGTCCCGGGAGGAGATCCCCTTCGCCAAGCGGTTCGGCGAGGCGGTCGGCGCGGCCCTGAAGCGCTACCATGCCGGCAACGGCGTGACCTTCGTGACCGGCAAGGTCGCGCGGATCGCCGGCGATGGCCGCGTCGCTTCGGTCGAGACCGAGGATGGGCAGAGCCTGCCGGCCGATCTCGTCCTGATCGGTGCCGGGGCCGCCCCGGAAACCGGGATCGTCGCCGGGGTCGAGCCCGACGACAACGGCGGGATCCCGGTCGGCGCGGACCTCAGGCTCGCCGATCGGGTCTGGGTCGCGGGCGACATCGCGGCCTTCCCGGAGCACGGCAGCGGGGTCACCGCGCGGATCGAGCACTGGCGGCTCGCCCAGCAGCACGGCACCCATGCGGCGCGGGCGATCCTGGGGGCGCAGGGCGATTTCTCCGGGGCGCCGTTCTTCTGGAGCAACCAGGGTGACAAGCGCCTCGATTACGGCGGCTACGCGCCGGATTTCGAGCGGATCATCCTGCAGGGTGACCCGGCGGCGCTCGACTTCATCGCCTACTACGTCCGGGAGGGCCGGGCAGTCGCGGCCTGCAGCATCGGCCGCAACACGCCCTTCACGGCGTTCCTGCACCTGCTGGGCGAGGGCCGGGTGCCGAGCCCGGAGGCGATCGAGGGCGGTGCCGATTTGGCCGCACTGGTGTGACGCACGCCGTCATCGCGCGCAGCGGAGCGATCCGGCGAGCCGCGACGATCGGTGACTGGAACCAGTCTCGGCGCCTGCACCTTTCGGTAGACGCCGCCCGCCGTCCGAGAAGCCGGGCCGAGCCGGGAGCCCCCAATGAACCAGATCGTCGTCGTCGCCCTCATCTGCTCCGCTTCGGTTCAGGCCCCCGACTGCTCGCGCGACACCGCGATCGACGTGGTCACGGGCCCGGCCCACACGCTTCAGGAATGCCTGATCCAGGGCCCGGTGCTCGCCGCCAATTCCGGCTTCCGGGGTGAGGACGGCGCCTATGTGAAGACGCGCTGCGAGCAGAAGCGCTGAACTGTCGGATGCGACTCTTCGTCCCCCGATCACCACCTGATCACCAGGTGCCCGCGTCAGCGGGCCTCGAAGGAGGGCTCCTGGCCTAAGAGTCAGACACCGTGCAATTTTCGTCTCCCGTTCGGGCAGATGGCTCATCCCCACCGTATCGACGCCTCGCAGCCGCTTCACCCCGTCGCTCCGAGGCCGCGCAGCGAAGCGCGGAATCCAGATCCGCCACCGCGCCAAGACCCTGCACCAACAGCGGTTCTGGATTCCGGGCCCGCCTGCCGCGCTCCGGAATGACGGGGCGGATCTCTGGTCGTCCGCCATCGAGACACCGACGAGTTTTCCGAAGCGCCTCATCTGAAGGCTCCGGGATCGCGCGGCCCTTGGAGGGGCTCCTGCAAGGTCTCCGCTGCGCTCCGGCACCTCAGGATGAGGTTGAGATTTGGACATCTCAAGTCGAGGGACCTTCGCCAAGTCGAACTGGCCTTCAACTTCAGTTCAAGACGGGCCAAACGAAATCTGCTTCGGCTTGCGCCGCGAACAGGTTAAAAGGCACGATCCAAGAAAACGCCACGCGAGCGAAAAACCATGTCCGCATCCCCCGCCATCCAGACCGAGCCGCAGGACCTCGTGTCCCTGACCAAGAGCGCCGGCGCGAGCGCCAAGGCACTGGCCGCCGAGGCCACCCGCCGGGTCCGCACGCGGATCCTCGGGACGGACGGACGGATCGATGCGGCCAAGCTCGAGGACCAGCAGCACGCCGCTCACGGCCTTGCCTGGCTCGCCACCTACGCCGAGGCCGTGCGCGAACTCGGCGGCTACGCCGAGCGCCTGCAGGCCGAGGGCCGGTTCGGCGAGACCGAGGCGCTCCTCGTGCGGATCGGCGCGGGCGAGTATCTCGACCAGATCTTCTCCGGCATCCCGATGAGCCAGGGCGAGATGGTCCGCCTCACCGGGTCGCTGGGCCTCACCGCCAAGGAGGTGGCGCAGTACCGCACCGAGGCGGTCGAGACCCTGATCGCCGAGGGCAACACGCCGGAGAACCGCGCCGCCCTGGTCGCCCAGATGCGCGACGGCAGCGGCTCGGCGACCGTCGGCGCCTCGGGCCTCGACGAGGACATGGAGGCGATCCGCTCCGAGATGCGCCGCTTCGGCAAGGCCGAGGTGGTCGATCAGGCGCACGAATGGCACCTGAAGAACGCCTACATTCCGATGGAGATCGTGACCAAGATGGCCGAGCTCGGCGTCTTCGGGCTGACGATCCCCGAGGAATACGGCGGCATGGGCCTGCCCAAGACCGCCATGTGCGTGGTCTCGGAGGAATTGTCCCGCGCCTATATCGGCGTCGGATCCCTCGGCACGCGCTCGGAGATCGCCGCCGAGCTGATCCTGTGCGGCGGCACCGAGGAGCAGAAGCAGCGCTTCCTGCCGAAGATCGCCAGCGGCGACATCCTGCCGACCGCCGTCTTCACCGAGCCGAATACCGGCTCCGATCTTGCTTCGCTGCGCACGCGCGCCGTCAAGGACGGCGACACGTGGAAGATCACCGGCAACAAGACCTGGATCACCCATCCGGTCCGCGCCGACATCATGACGGTGCTGGTCCGGACCAAGCCGGAGGAGAAGGGCCACAAGGGCCTCTCCATGCTGATCGCCGAGAAGCCCCGCGGCACCGATGAGGAGCCCTTCCCGGTCCAGGGCCTGTCGGGCGGCGAGATCGAGGTGCTCGGCTACCGCGGCATGAAGGAGTACGAGCTGGCCTTCGAGGGGTTCGAGGTCCCGGCCGCGAACCTGCTCGGCGAGGTCGAGGGCAAGGGCTTCGCCCAGCTCATGCAGACCTTCGAATCGGCCCGCATCCAGACGGCGGCCCGCGCCATCGGCGTCGCCCAGTCGGCCCTCGATGTCGGCCTGCGCTACGCCGAGGAGCGGGTGCAGTTCGGCAAGCCGCTGGTGAACTTCCCGCGGGTGGCCGACAAGCTCGCCATGATGGCGGTGGAGATCAACATCGCCCGCCAGCTCACCTACTTCTCGGCCCGCGAGAAGGACGAGGGCAAGCGCTGCGACCTCGAGGCCGGGATGGCTAAGCTGCTCGGCGCCCGCGTCGCCTGGGCGGCGGCCGACAACGCCCTGCAGATCCACGGCGGCAACGGGTTCGCGCTGGAATACAAGGTCAGCCGGATCCTGTGCGACGCCCGGATCCTGTCGATCTTCGAGGGCGCGGCCGAGATCCAGGCCCAGGTGATCGCCCGCCGGCTGCTCGAAGCCGCGTGACGACCGGGCGGCATCTCCAGCCGCCCGACCCCTGACCTGCTGGCGCGTCCCCTGTCCCGGACAGGTGGAGCGCAGCGGAACCTGATCCGGGATCCAGCACAAGAAGGGCCGCGCCAGCGGCACGGGTTGCTCCGGATGGACGCCTCGCGCCTTCGCGTGCCGGCTCCCGGGCGCAGTCCGCTGACGCTGCATGCGCCCGGGAAAGGGGTGGTGCAGCGCAGGCTCGGCGCGGTGGCGGCGGATCTCCGCCCGCCACCGTGGAGGAGCTGGGCTGACAGCCCTCTGGACCGGCAGACCTGCGCGGGCCTACTTGGTGATCTTCACCGAGACCGGGTCGCTCGACGGAAAAGTCTCCTCCAGGGCGTCGTCCAGGCGCTCGTTGAGCTTCTCCTGCTTGTTGTCCGGGTGCTTGTCGTCGCCCGGCTTGGCGCTGCCCTGCTGGAAGCCCGGCTTGGTCTCGTTCTGCTTCTGCTCGTCGGCCATGTCGCTCGCTCGTCCGTGACGGGGGCACGCAAGGGTGCCGGTGCGCATCAACGCGAGGGACGGCGGGTGTTTCCGATCTTTCCGGGTCGAGATGTCCCCTCCGGCATCGCGCGCGCAGCGAAGCGGCCGCGTCACACAGGATACGACGGTGTCCTGGACTCCGGCGATCCCAACCATCCCCCCTCATCCTGAGGTGCTGGGTGGGAGAGCTGGCCCAGCGCTTCCCTGGCTTGTGTCGTGGATCCCGTGCAATGCCATCGCGCACGGCTCTGACCGGCGTGGGTGTCACGCGGTCGCGAGCGGTCGCTCCGCTCGGCACGACACCCGCGCGCGGCCCGAGGCCTCGCGCGTCACGGTCTCGTAGACGCGCCCCAGCCGGTCGAGATGAGCGTCCAGGCTGAGCGGCGCCGCCCAGTAGCGGTCGTAGGCGGCCCGGCCCATCCGGGTGGCAAGCCCATCCTCCGACAGGCTGCGCAGATGCGCGGCCAGCGCCTCCGGATCGCCCGAGCGGAACCAGAACCCAGTCTCGCCGTCGATCACCGCCTCCCGGCCCGCGCAGGCATCGCTCACGATCACCGGCGCGCCGCAGGCCAGCGCCTCGTAGACCGTCAGCGGCTGGCCCTCGTACCAGACGCTCGGGAACACCAGCGCCCGGGCCTGCCGCATCAGCGTCTGTACGCCCGCAGCGTCGCGCCAGCCGCGCATCTCCGCCTCGGGATAGCGCGCCGCGAGCGCCGCCCGCTCCGGCCCGTCGCCGACGAACACGGCTCGCGCGCCTGCCCGCCGGGCCGCCTCGGCGAAGATCGGCGCGCCCTTCTCGGTGGAGATCCGCCCGACGAACAGGAAATCGCCCGGCGGTCCGCTCCGCAACGGCGCCTGCGCCACCGCGATCGGGTTGTCGACCCGGTGGAACACGGTTCCCGACGGCATCAGCGGCCGCACGACCCGCTCCTGCAGGTCGCTGATCGTGATGACGTGGGAAAACAATTCCGGCAGCCGGGCCACGTGGGCGAGTCCGACATGGCGGACCATCCGGGCGACCTTGCGCGGGTAGCTGCGCGCGTCGCAATTCGCCACGATGCAGGAGGCCGACATCGGCGTCCGGTGGCAGATCGTCTGCTCCGGGTAGGCGTAGAAGCCGCCGGTCGGGCAGACCAGGAAGAACTCGTGCATCGTGTAGAGGCAGGGCAGGCCCGAGTCCCGCAACGCCGTGCCGATCGAGGGCGAGAGCGCCTTGGCGAAGGCGTGGACGTGGACCACGGTGTCCCGTGGGTCGCAGCCGGCGAGTTCCCGGGCCAGCGCCCGGCGCGCCGCGCCGTTCCAGATCGCCTGTGCGGCAAAGGCCAGCTTGCTGCGCGCCGTGGTGACGTCGTCCTGGTCCAGGCAGACCACGCGGATGCCGGCGGGTTCGAGCCGGGGATCCACGGGCCCGACGGCGGCGAACAGGCTCACCCGGACCCCGCGGGCCGCAAGACCCAGGGCGGATTCGATCGCCACCTTGGCCTGGCCGCCGTTGATCGAGGCGTGGTCTGCGACGAGGACGACGTGCACGTCAGGGACTCTGCCGCTGTGATCCGGGACCGAAGTCAGTAACAGCCGGCGGTTGATCCCCCGTAAACTGGTTTTCGCCATCCTCCCGGCAGCAGAGACCTGGGGCCTCTTTATGCACGTCGTGATCCTGGCCGAGTTCGCGTCCGCCAGCGGCGGGGCCGAGAAGGTCGCGCTGGAATCGGCCCGGGGGCTCGCCGAGACCGGGGTCTCGGTGACCTACATCCAGGCGATCGCCGGCCCCGCCGACCCGATGCTGGACCATGCCGGCATCCGGCGGGTCGTGCTCGGCCTGCCGGACATCTGGTCGCTGGGCGGGGCCAGGGCGGCGGCGGCCGGGATCTGGCACAGGGCGGCGGCGCGCAGCCTCGCGGCGGCGCTCGCCGCGCTGCCCGTGCCGCCGGACTGCATCCACCTGCACCAATGGACCCGGACCCTGTCGCCGGCGGTCTTCCCGGTCCTGTCGGGCATGGGCGTGCCCCTGGTGGTCACCCTGCACGACTACGCCCTGGCCTGCCCGAACGGCGTCTATTACCGCTTCGACCGGGCGGAGCCCTGCGGACTTGCGCCGCTGTCGGCCGCCTGCATCGCGGCGCCGTGCGACGCCCGCAGCCGTGCCCACAAGCTGGTGCGCGTCGCCCGCGCGGCGACGCTGCGGCGCGCGCTGAAGGACCGCCCGCTCCACCTTGTCCATGTCTGTGACGCGAGCCGCCGGCTCATCGCGGAGAAGATGGGCGGCCGTCTCGGCGGCTTCGCGGTCGCCCACCACCGGATCGACAACCCGGTCCGGATCGCCGAGGGGCCGGCAGCCGAGCCCGCGGGCGGCGACGCGATCGCCTATGTCGGCCGTCTCACCCGGGAGAAGGGCGCCGACCTCGTGGCCGAGGCCGCCCGCGCGGCGGGTCTGCCCGCTTTGTTCATCGGCGCCGGCCCGCTGGAGGCGGAACTCCGCGCCCGGGACGGCGTGGAGGTGATCGGCTGGCAGAGCCCCGAAGCGGTCTGGGCGATCCTGCGCCGCCGCGCCCGGGCGCTCGCCGCGCCGTCGCGCTGGTACGAGACCGGGCCGCTCACCGTCTACGAGGCGCTGGCGGCCGGGATCCCGGTAGTGGCCTCCGACCGCTCCGGGGCCGCCGAGAAGATCCGCCACGGGCAGACCGGCTTCGTGGTCGCCCCGGAGGGCGAGTCGTTGTCCGCGGCCTTCACCGCCCTGCGGGACGATGCTCGAGCCAGTACCTTCGGCGTGGAAGCCCGCCGCCGAGCCTGCGCCGCGCCGATGACGCTCGCCACGCACGCGGCGGCCCTGCACAGCCTCTATGCAGGCCTGATCCGATCGCATCTTGGTGCGACGCAACATGTCGGGGCCGGGTGCCGCACGCACAGCCCCGAGATCGAGCCCGTGTGACTGCCGGCAGACAGAATACAATATCCTTTGTCCACCCTCTGGACATCGGCAAATAAATTTGTAAACCGGGCGCCCGCCACGAATGCCAATCCGCGCGCCGCCAATATGCGGCAGAGCTTGAGCATGGGCGATTCCGAGTCGGCCAAGCGCTCTGGTGACTGTCTGGAACCTGGCTCCAGGCATTTTATCGGGAGCTGGCTAGGCGGCGTCGCCCCGAAAACATGCACTTGACTTCTTGTTGCAGTGCAACATATAGAGGCGCGTCACGGCGGACGCAGCCGGCGTCCCGCTCCACGGATCGTACTGGAGACATCGATGCAGACCCCGAATTTCGAGATGCCGACCGAGATGCGCGACTTCGCCGAGAAGAGCGTCGACCAGGCGCGCAACGCCGTCGGCACCATGATGGCCAACGCCGTCAAGGCCACCGAGCAGGCCCAGGCTTCGGGCCAGACCTTCCAGTCGACCTTCAGCGCCGCGATCGCCAAGGGGTTCGATCACGCCCAGGCCAACGCCAACGCGACCTTCGACTTCGCGCAGAAGCTCGTGCGCACCAAGGACCTGCGCGAGGCCTTCGAGCTGCAGTCCGAGTTCGTCCGCAGCCAGTTCGCCGCCTTCCAGGCCCAGGCCAAGGATTACGGCGCGCTGGCCCAGAACGCAGCCCGCTGAGGCGGGACCGCGCGGCCCCGGTCGTCCGGGGCCGCGTTTCGGCGTCCGGCGGGCCGATTCGCGCCGACCGGACCCAGAGACTTCGACGCCCGAGCGTCACAGGTCCGACCCTCGGGGGCGAGCGGGCCGGCCGCGCGCACGATCCTCCGGCCGCCGCTCCGCCTGGACAGGGCTGCCGCGGACAGGAGGAGATCGCGCGATGGGAAAGCCGCGTCGGCCGAGAGGGGGGCGTCCCGCTTCGGGGCCGAAGCCGCCGCTCGTTACGCATGCGCCGGTCGAGACCGGTGCCGAGACGCCGACGACCGAGACACCCGGACCTGAGGTCGCCACCGCCGACGCGGCCGAGGTGCTCGCCGTCGAGACGGATGCGGTCGCGCCGGCCGAGGCCGGTGCCGAGGCGCTCGCGACCGAGACACCCGCATCCGAGATCGTTACGGCCGAGGTGCTCGCCGTCGAAGCGACCGCCATACCGGAAAGCCTGTCGATGGAGCCGGCGGCGCAGGCCGCCCCCGAAGCCTTTGAACCGCTAGCCGATCCCCAGCCCGAGCCGTCCGCCGCGGCGATCCCGGACTCGGACGCCGAGCCCGTCGTGCAGGCGGAGCCAGCCCCGTCGGACGACACCGGATCGGCACGTCTTCCCGGGATGGTCGCGCCCCTGAGCGTCGCTGCCGCCACGCAGCCGCGGATCGTGTTCGCACCGGAGCGCTGGGACGTCGTCGAGATCGGCTCGACCATCGCCCGCTACGTGCGGGGCGAGGGCGAGGCCGCCCTGGCGCATTTCCGGGCTCTCTCGGATGCCCGCACGCCGGCCGATCTGATCCGGCTGAACGTCAACGAGGCCCAGCGCGCCGCCGACGCCTCCCTGACCTGCTGGGTCACGGTGATGGGCAAGGCGAGCCGCGTCGTGACGTTCCGCTGAGGCGTCCCGGGGCTGCGAAGCCGGGTCAACGAGACTTGGCTCAACCGCGCAGGGACAAACCCGTCAGCCCGGGACTGCGAAGCAGGGCCCGGAACCCGGATCCGCAGAGCGCGCACGGCCTGGCACGGTCGGCGGCTCTGGATTGCCCGTCTCCCCGGCGTGTCGCTCCGGGTCCGGGCTCGCCTGCGGCGCCCCGGAATGTGACGGGACGGGCGTTGCGCGGCCAACAACAAGCGGCAGCGTCGTGATGCGTCAACCCGGGTCCGTGGTCCTGCGACCGCCCCCGGATCGTCGTATTGCGGTCTCAGGAACGGCCGAATCGAACCGGCACGGGTGACCATCCGTTAACCAAGCCGGCCCCATGCCGTGACGGAGGGCACGGGAAACCAAACCGCACCGATGCCGAGCTGCGCGCGCCTGATCCGTTCCGCCTGCCTCTGCCTCGCCCTGGCGCTCATGCCGGCGCTGGCGGGTCCGCCCGCGTCGGCGCAGAGCGGCGACAAGCCCGCCATCGCCATCGGGGCCGATCTCGCGAGTCAGGGCGGCACGACGCGCCTGACCCTCACCCTGTCCCGGGCGGTCGAAGCCCGCGGCTTCGTGATGGAGCGGCCCGACCGGGCGGTGATCGACCTGCCGGAGGTCAACTTCCAGCTCGAATCCGGCACCGGCAGCCGCCGGGACGGCCTCGTGCAATCCTTCCGCTACGGCCTGTTCGCCCCCGGCCGCTCCCGCATCGTGATCGACCTCGCGAGCCCCGCCACGGTGGGGAAGATCGAGACCACGACCCGGGCCAAGGATGGCGCCGTGTTGCTCACGATCCCGCTCCAGCGCGCCGACCGCGAGGCGTTCCGCAAGGCCGCCGCCGCCGCGGATCCCGCCCCCGCGCAGGCCCGGGCCGCCGCCCCCGAGCCCGCCGACCAGCGCCCGCTGATCATGGTCGATGCCGGCCATGGCGGCACCGATCCCGGCGCCATCGCGGTGGGGGGCGTGTTCGAGAAGGACATCGTGTTCGGCTTCGCCCAGGCGCTGGTCGAGAAGCTGGAGGCGGGGGGCCGCTACCGGGTCCGGATGACCCGCGACCGGGACGTGTTCGTGCCGCTGGCCGACCGCGTGCGGATGGCCCGCGAGGCCAAGGCCGACCTGTTCGTGTCGATCCACGCCGATTCGATCTCGGCGGCCCCGCAGGTGCGCGGCGCCACGATCTACACCAACGCCGAGAAGGCGACCGACCTCGAATCCGCCAAGCTCGCCGAGCGCGAGAACCGGGCCGATGCGGCCGCGGGCGTCGATGCCGCCGAGGCGCCGCCCGACATCGCCGACATCCTCCAGGAACTGACCCTGCGGGAGACCCGGGGCTTCTCGTCGGGCTTCGCCCGGACCCTGATGGGCCAGCTGAGCCCCGTGATGGAGATGAGCTCGAAGCCCCACCGCGAGGCGCGCTTCGTGGTGCTGCGCTCCCCCGATGTGCCGAGCGTGCTGGTGGAATTGGGCTACCTGTCGAGCAAGCGCGACTTGGAGATGCTGCAATCGCCGGAGTGGCGGGCGGGCGTCACCGGCTCCATGGCCAAGGCGATCGACCTGTTCTTCAGCAATCGCGCCACGCTCGGAAGGCCCGCGATGACGCGTCGTTCGGCGGCCGCCGCCCCAGTTTTACCATAGAGTAAGTGTCGATACGGGCCGTCCGAACGCCCCGTCGCACCGCCGTCGCACCGGCATTCCGAGGGGGTCACACGGGAGCATCCGGGGGCCGACCGCATCGTGAGCGGACGTATCGCGCCGGATGAGCCGATTCCGGCATGCGGCCGGGCCAGCGACGAGCGGAACACCGGATGCGTCTGATCCTTCGTTTCTTCGGGATCCTGTTCAGCGCCGCCGCGGTGCTGTTCGTGATCGGCGCCGCGGCCGGTGGTTACTTCTATTGGAAGTACAGCCAGGACCTGCCCGACCACGCGGCGCTCGCCAATTACGAGCCGCCGGTGATGACCCGCATCCACGCGGCCGACGGCTCCCTGCTCGCCGAATACGCCCGCGAGCGCCGGCTCTACCTGCCGATCCAGGCGATGCCGAAGATCGTGGTCGCGGCCTTCCTGTCGGCCGAGGACAAGAACTTCTACAAGCACGGCGGCATCGACCCCGAGGGGATTGTCCGCGCCGTCTTGACCAACGCCAAGAGCGGCAAGAAGCAGGGCGCTTCGACCATCACCCAGCAGGTCGCCAAGAACTTCCTGCTGTCCTCCGAGCAGACCTATGATCGGAAGGTCAAGGAGGCGCTGCTGGCGCTCCGGATCGAGGCGGCCTACTCCAAGGACAAGATCCTCGAACTCTACCTCAACGAGATTTTCTTGGGGACGATCGTCCCTGGGCGCAACCTGCACGGGGTCGCGGCGGCGGCGCTGGATTACTTCGGAAAATCGGTCCACGAGCTGACCATCAACGAGGCGGCCTACCTCGCCGCCCTGCCGAAGGGGCCGAACAACTACCACCCCTACCGCAAGACCCAGGCGGCTTTGGACCGCCGCAACGAGATCATCCGCCTGATGGCGGAGAACGGCTACATCACCAAGGAGGAGGCGGACGCCGCCAAGAAGATGCCGCTCGGCGTCAACCCGCGCGTCGCCTTCCCGAACGCCGCCAACGCCAACTACTTCACCGAGGAGGTCCGCCGCGAGATCTCCGAGCGCTACGGCGAGAAGAAGCTTTACGAGGGCGGCCTCTCGGTGCGCGCCACCCTCGATCCGAAGATGCAGGCCTGGGCCCGCAAGGCGCTGGTCGACGGCCTCGTGCGCTACGATCAGGCCCATGGCTGGCGCGGGCCCGTCACCAAGGTCGACCTGACCGGGCGCGACTGGGGCATGGCCGCGGCCGAGGTTCCGGCGCTCGGCGACGTGGCGCCCTGGCGGCTCGCGGTGGTCCTGGGCAACGGCGCCGGCGGCGTGCAGGTCGGCCTCCAGCCCAAGCGCGAGGCCTCCGGCCAAGTGGGCAAGGATCGCGAGACCGGCGTGATCACCCCCGACGGGATGCGCTGGGCCGGCCGCCCGAACCTCCAGCCCGGCGACATGGTCTATGTCGAGGCGACCGAGGGCGGGAAGGGCCAGTTCCGCCTGCGCCAGAAGCCCGAGGTCTCCGGCGCGATCGTGGCCATGGACCCGAATACGGGCCGCGTGCATGCCATGGTCGGCGGCTTCTCGTACGACGAATCCGAGTTCAACCGCGCCACCCAGGCGATGCGCCAGCCCGGTTCGTCGTTCAAGCCGATCGTCTACTCGGCGGCGCTCGACAACGGCTACACCCCCGCGTCGATCGTGCAGGACTCGCCGATCACCATCGAGGCGGGCCCCGGCCAGGAGGCCTGGACGCCCTCGAACTACGACGGCAAGTCCGGCGGCCCCCACACCCTGCGCTACGGCATCGAGCACTCGAAGAACCTGATGACGGTCCGGCTCGCCAAGGATGTCGGCATGCCGCTCATCGCCGAGTATGCCCGCCGCTTCGGCGTCTACGACGACATGCTGCCGGTGCTGCCGATGTCCCTCGGCGCGGGCGAGACCACGGTGATGCGCATGGTCACCGCCTACTCGATGCTGGCCAATGGCGGCCGGCGCATCCGGCCGACCCTGATCGACCGGATCCAGGACCGCACCGGCGAGACGATCTACCGGCACGACAACCGCAAATGCATCGGCTGCGACGCCGAGAAGTGGTCGGGCCAGGACGAGCCGAAGCTGGTGGACGATTCCGAGCAGGTGCTCGACCCGCTGACCGCCTACCAGATGGTCTCGATCATGGAGGGCGTGGTCCAGCGCGGCACCGCGACCCTGCTGAAGCAGATCGGCAAGCCGCTCGCCGGCAAGACCGGCACGACGAACGACGCCAAGGACGCGTGGTTCGTGGGCTTCTCGCCGGATCTCGCGGTGGGCATCTATATGGGCTTCGACAAGCCGCGCTCGCTCGGCGACCGGGCCACCGGCGGCGGGCTGGCGGCGCCGATCGCCCTCGATTTCCTGAAGACGGCCCTCAAGGACAAGCCGCCGACCCCGTTCCGCGTGCCCCCGGGGATCAAGCTGATCCGCATCAACCTCGCCAGCGGCACCCGCGCCGGTTCGAGCGAGGGGGCGGGGACGATTCTGGAGGCGTTCAAGCCCGGCACCGCGCCGCCGGATTCCTACGTGGCCCCGCCGGCCAACCGGGAGGGCGCGCCGCCCGCGACCGCGGCGGTGCCCCCCGACGCCGACCGGGCCGCGCAGGCCGGCGGGTTGTACTGAGGCCGGACGGCTTCCTCCCCCGCAGAGGCGCGCGGAATCCTCCATCGGGTTTGGGACCATCGCCTCGTTGCCGAGTCTGGCAGTCCTGACATCCCAAGCGCTCTCCCTCCCCCGCAGAGGGGGGAGGGAGAGAAGCGGCACCGTTCAGACCCGCTCCACGGGAGATGTGTGACTGTCGTAACCCGCGCGGGGGAGCGACGACGCGGGACGCGCACAGAAAAAAGCCGCCCCGGATGGAGCGGCTTCGAGGAGTCTTCAGGGAGGCATCAAACAGAGCGGACGTGATGTCCAACTCGACATCCAGAAATCTGGATGCCCTTTGATGCTTCAAAAACCTTAATCGTCCGTAAATACCAATCTTCGCGAACGATCACGCCGCCAAGCTATCGAACAGCCCGCGTCCGTCGGTCCCGCCGATCAGGTCCTCCACGAAGTTCTCCGGGTGCGGCATCATCCCGAGCACGCTGCGGTTCTCCGACAGGACGCCCGCGATCGCGTTGAGGGAGCCGTTGCGGTTCGCCTCCACGGTGATGGTGCCGTCCGCGTCGCAGTACCGGAAGGCCACCCGGCCCTCGCCCTCGATCCGCGCCAGGGTCTCGGGATCGGCGAAGTAGTTGCCCTCCCCGTGGGCGATGCAGACGTCGATCACCTGGCCCGGCCGGTAAGCGCTGGTGAAGCGGGTGTCGGTGCGCTCGACCCGGAGCGTCTGCCGGTGGCAGAGGAAGCGCCGGTTCACGTTGCGCATCAGCACACCCGGCAGCAGGCCGGATTCGCACAGGATCTGGAAGCCGTTGCAGATGCCGAGCACGAGGCCGCCCCGGGCCGCATGGGCCCGCACCGCGTCCATGGCGGCGGCGCGGCCGGCGATCGCCCCGCAGCGCAGGTAATCGCCGTACGAGAAGCCGCCTGGCAGGACGGCGAGGTCGGTGCCGACCGGTAAATCGTGGTCCGCGTGCCAGACGAGGCTCACCTGCGCGCCCGACCGGCGCAGGGCCCGGACGACATCGCTCTCGCGGTTCGAACCGGGGAAGACGATGACGGCCGCGCGCATCAGAGGATCTCGATCGCGTAGTTCTCGACCACCGTGTTGGCCAGGAGCTTCTCGCAGGCCGTGCGCAGGGTCGCCTCGGCGGCGGCGGCATCGACGGCCGACACCTCGATGTCGAAGACCTTGCCCTGCCGCACGCCTTCGACCCCCGTGATGGCCAGCGACTTCAGCGCGGCCTCGATCGCCTTACCCTGCGGGTCCAGCACGCCAGTCTTCAAGGTGACGATGATACGGGCTTTCATGGATCTTTGGATCTCGCAGGGGGCCGGGGGGTGAGCTGCGGCGCCATTACGCAGCCGGCCGCCGCCGGAGCGGTTCTAGCAGGGACCCTCCCGGCTCGCCAGCGACGCCGGCGCCGGGCTGGTCCGGCGCGGGTGCCTACCGGCGGGGCGCGGCGGTGCCCGTGCGCAGGGGCTCGATGCTGGTCGCCCGGCGCCAGAGCTGCAGCATGATCCAGGCCGCGAACAGGCTGAACACGCCCATCAGGACATGGCCGACCCGGTCCCCCAAATCGAACAGGCCGGCGAGCGCCCAGCCGGCCGCGATGGCGACGGCGAACACCTCGGTGCCCACGAGGACCATCATGCTCACGATGGTGATGGCGTTGCGCCCGTTCACGGTCTCAAGCCCCCAAACAAAAACGGATCCCGGGCGCGACCGCCCGGGATCCGTGCGACTAGCCCACCCAGGCAGGCCGATGCAACCAGTCGGGTGTCGGCGCCGGGCCCGCGAACGCGGGTCCACGGGACCTGGCCGCACCGCGGATCGACAACCCCACCGTTCCGGGTCTGCGGAGCAGGGCCCGGAATGACACGGTGGGTGCTGCCGCGTGAGGCACGCGCCGAGAGGTTCCGAACCGCGAACCGCGCGTCGGAACCCCGCATCCGAGTCAGCGCGGGGCGCGCTTGGCCAGGATCCGCTGCAGCGTCCGCCGGTGCATGTTCAGGCGCCGGGCGGTCTCGCTGACGTTGCGGCTGCACAGCTCGTAGACCCGCTGGATATGCTCCCAGCGGACCCGGTCCGCCGACATCGGGTTCTCGGGCGGGTCGGCCCGCTCGCCGGGCTGCGCCATCAGGGTGCCGTGGATCTCGTCGGCATCGGCGGGCTTGGCGAGGTAGTCGAAGGCGCCGAGCTTCACCGCGGTCACCGCCGTGGCGATGTTGCCGTAGCCGGTCAGGATCACGCCCCGGGCCTCGGGCCGGCGCTCCTTGAGGCGGGCGATCACGTCGAGGCCGTTGCCGTCGCCGAGGCGCATGTCGATCACCGCGAAGGCCGGAGCCCGGGTCTCGACCGCCGAGACGCCTTCCGCGACGCTGTCGGCCACTTGGACGTGATAGCCGCGGCTCTCCATGGCGCGGGCCAGACGCGTCGAGAAGGGCTTGTCGTCATCGACGATCAGCAGGCTGCGGTCGGAGAAGGCGGCCAGCGGATCGGCATCGCTGATCACGGCAGCGTCGGTCGCCGCCGCGGTCCCGGGCTGCGTGAGCATCGGGCATTCCTTTCAGGTTTTCGTCGTCGGTTCTTGGTCTGTCCTCATATAGGAACGACATCGCGCGGCGGCAGGGGGGTGCGGATATTGAGTTCCGGCGAATGACGCGGCGCGGCCCCGCGCTCGAAGATGTGACGCGCCCAGGACACCCGCACGACGGCCCCGCTTGCGTCCGGCGCGGAGACGTTGGTCAGCGTCAATTGGGCGCCGGAGCGCTCGATCAGGGTCTTGGCGATGAACAGGCCGAGCCCGAGCCCCGCCCCCACGGTCCCGCCCGATTGCGGCCGGTCCTGGCTGCGGGTGGTGACGTAGGGCTCGCCGGCCCGCAGCAGAACCTCGCTGGAGAAACCCGGGCCATCGTCGCGGATCTCGATCCAGACGCGCTCCTGGGTCCAGCGCCCCTCGACCGACACCCGGGCCTCGGCGAAGTCGACGGCGTTGTCGAGGATGTTGGCGAGCCCGAACATCACCCCCGGATTGCGGCGGCAGGCCGGCTCGGGCCCGTCCCCGAGGCTCGTGACGTCGAGGGCGGTGCCGAGCGCCCGCTGTGGCGCCACCAGCTCCTCGACGAGGTGGCTGAACGTGACCGTCTCGAGGAAGCCGGCACCGGCGCCGTCGCCATCCAGCGAGGTAAGCTTGCCCAGGATGCCGCGGCAGCGGTCGACCTGCTCGCGCAGCAGGTTCAGATCCTCCGCCACGGCCGGGGAGGCGGTGGGGCCGAGCTGTCGGATCAGCTCCTTGGTGACCACCATGATGGTGCCGAGGGGCGTGCCCAGTTCGTGGGCAGCAGCTGCCGCCAGCCCGTCGAGCTGGGAGAGGTGCTGCTCCCGGGCGAGCACGAGTTCGGTGGCCGCGAGCGCCTGGGCGAGGAGCCGCGTCTCCTCCGCCACCCGCCACGCGTAGACGCCCGTGAAGGCGGTGCCGAGCAGGATCGCGGTCCAGACCCCCGAGACGTACAGGAACGGCAATTCGATCCGCCCGTCGGCGAACCACGGCAGGGGACGGTGGACCAGGGCCAGCAGGGTCGCGAGCCCCACCGCCAGGAGGCCGAGCGCCAGCGTCCGCTCCGGCGGCAGCGCGGTCGCGGAGATCAGCACGGGGGCGAGGAACAGCAGCGAGAACGGGTTCTGCAGCCCGCCCGTGAGGAACAGGAGGGCGGCGAGCTGCACGATGTCGAAGGCCAGGAGCAGGGCCGCGGAATCGTCGCTCAGCCGGTAGCTCGCCGGGAAGCGGATGCGCAGCGCCAGGTTCAGCCACGACGAGGTGGCGATCACCAGGAAGCACCAGCCGAAGGGCAGCGGCAGGCCGAGGCCGAACTGCGCCCCGACCACGGCGGCGCTCTGGCCCGTGATGGCGAGCCAGCGCAGGCGGACGAAGGTGTCGAGCCGCAGGTGCCGCGCGTCGCGGACGAGGCCGTTGAGTTCGGTATCGGGCATGGGCAGGTTCGGTAAGGCGCCTGACGGCACGCGCCGCCCGGCTTTTCGCGGGTCGTTTCCGGGATCCGGCTCACTTGGCGCAGGATCGGGGATCCCGGCAAGCCGACCCGGACGAAGCGTCGCTGGCCACGGGACACGACAGGACCCGGTGACGGTGTTCGGGTGATCCCGCCCGCCCTCCTGATGCTGAGGTGCCCGCGTCAGCGGTCCTCGAAGGAGCGCTTCAGCCGGCCACGCGATCCCGGGAGGGCTCCTTCGAGGCCTCCGCTTTCGCTCCGGCACCTCAGGACGAGGGGGTTGGGTTGGACAGCCGACCCGAGGCGTCCTGATCCGTGTCGTGTCCCTGGTCGCGGGCAACGCGTCACAGGCAGTTCGTCGCGGGCAACTCGTCACAGGCAAGTCGTCGCGGGTGCGGGATGTTCCACCTTTATTCAGGGTGGAGCATTATCCTAACGATACGGGTCGGACGAGGATGGGCCGCGAGGCCGCCGACCCGATCTGGACCGTGAGGTAACGATGCTGCTGGCCTATTCGATGTACGAGGGCGCCCGTGCCCTGATGACGCCGGCCCGGGTCGCCGCCGACCTCACGCGCTACGGACTCCAGATCCCCGGCAATCCCCTGGCCTACGGGCCCTACGCGCGGGCCGTCAGCGCCGGCTGCGAGATGTTCGAGCGGGTGACCCGCCAGTACGGCAAGCCGGCCTTCGGCTTCACCGAGACGCTGGTCGATGGCCAAGCGGTGCCGGTCAGCGAGCGGGTGGTGTGGGAGCGGCCGTTCTGCCGCCTGATCGCCTTTGATCGCGCCTTCGCGACGCCCCCCGCCGAGGCGCAGCCGAAGCTGCTGATCGTGGCGCCGATGTCCGGACATTACGCGACGCTGCTGCGCGGCACCGTGGAGGCGATGCTGCCGAACCACCGGGTGTTCATCACCGACTGGACCGACGCCCGGATGGTGCCGATCGTCGCCGGGCGGTTCGATCTCGACGACTACATCGACTACCTGCAGGAGATGTTCGCGGTCCTGGGGTCGGACCTGCACGTCATGGCGGTGTGCCAGCCGGCGGTGCCGGTGATCGCCGCGGTGGCGCTGATGGAGGCCGCCGACGAGCCGGCCGTGCCGAGCTCGATGACCCTGATGGGCGGCCCGATCGACACGCGCCGCTCGCCCACCGCGGTGAACTGCCTCGCGCAGGAGCGCGGCCAGAAATGGTTCGAGCAGAACACGATCAGCCTCGTGCCGCCGATCTATCCGGGGGCGTGGCGCCGGGTCTATCCGGGCTTCCTGCAGCTCTCGGGCTTCATGGCGATGAACCTCGACCGGCACGTCACCGCCCATACCGACATGTTCGACCATCTGGTGAAGGGCGACGGCGAGCCCGCCGAGAAGCACCGGGAATTCTACGACGAGTACCTCGCGGTGATGGACCTCACCGCCGAGTACTACCTCCAGACGGTCGAGACCGTGTTCGTGGACCACGCCCTGCCAAAGGGTGAGATGCAGCACCGGGGCGTGCCGGTCGATCTGTCGGCGATCCGCCGCTGCGCGATCCTGGCGGTCGAGGGTGAGAACGACGACATCTCGGGCGTCGGCCAGACCAAGGCGGCCCTCGACCTGACGCCGAACCTGCCCGACGCGCGCAAAGCCTATCACCTCCAGGCGGGGGTCGGACATTACGGGGTGTTCAACGGCTCGCGCTACCGCACGGTGATCGCACCGCGCATCGCGGCCTTCATCCGCGCCATGCAGGCGGTCCCGGGCGTGCGCGGCGGGCATCTGCGACAGGTGGGCTGAGGCGGAGTCTCCGCCCTGATACGGCGAACGGGTCGCCGAGTCCGCACCGAGGATGGCCCACCCGGGCGGCGCGGCCGGAGATCGCAGGGCGGGTGACCTCGCCGGTGCGGTCGTGCGGTTTCACGCATCGGGTTTGGGACCATCGCCTCGTTGCCAAGTTTGGCGGTCCTGACGTCCCCCGCACCCTCCCTCCCCCGCAGAGGGGGGAGGGAGATGCGCGACACCGTTCAGCCCCATCTCCGATGGAGATGTGTGAAGAGCGTAGCTCGCATGGGAGCGGGGGGCCGGTCGCGCTCTGCCGCCTGTGAAACCCCCTGCCGCGCGCCGATGATCCTTCGGCCATCTTGAATACATAACGCACTCGCGGCCGTGCTGGCGCGGGGTTTGCGTGAGGCGCGGCGTGAGCCCGCTTACCCCACCTGCCGCCCGACTCCGCGCCGTCTGCCCGGCGACCGCGCGGGCGCTTGCCCGGGCTCCGTTGTCACGCCGGGCCATTGCGTCCCTGCCTAAGAATTGTTCAAACTCGCCCACAAGATGTGGGCCGGCGACGCGTGCCTGAGATCCGCATCGCCAGGGAGATCACGATGGACCGCAGGACCTTCCTCAAGGGCTCGGCTGCGCTCGGGCTGGCCGCACCGCAGGTCGCGATGCCGGCTGTGGCTCAAGGCGCCAAGGTCCTCCGCTTCGTCCCCCAGGCGAACCTCGCCAATTTCGATCCGATCTGGGGCACCCAATACGTGGTGCGCAACGCCGGCACCCTCGTGTGGGACATGCTGTATGGCGTCGACGACCAGCTGAAGCCGCAGCGCCAGATGGTCGAGTCCGAGGAGGTCTCGGACGACAAGCTGACCTGGACCTTCCGTCTGCGCCCCGGCCTGATGTGGCACGACGGCGAGCCGGTCCAGGCCAAGGACGTGGTGGCGAGCCTGACCCGCTGGATGGCCCGGGACCCGATCGGCCTCATGATCCGTGGCGTCCAGGACGAGCTGGCGGCCACCGACGACCGGACCTTCCGCTGGCGCCTCAAGAAGCCGTTCCCGAAACTCCTCTACGCGCTCGGCAAGACCAACGCCCCGATGGCGCTGATCATGCCGGAGCGGATCGCCAAGACCGACCCGTTCACGCAGATCACCGAATATGTCGGCTCCGGGCCGATGAAGTTCGTCCGCAACGAATGGGTGCCGGGCGCCCGGGCCGTCTTCGAAAAGTTCGCCGGCTACAAGCCCCGCGAGGAGCCGAATTCCTGGCTCGCGGGGGGCAAGCGCATCCTGGTCGACCGGGTCGAGTGGGTGATCATGCCGGACGCCGCCACCGCTTCGGCGGCCCTGCAGAACGGCGAGGTCGACTGGTGGGAGAACCCGATCTCCGACCTCGTGCCGCTGCTGCGCAAGAACAGCAGCCTCAACGTCGATATCGCCGACCCGCTGGGCAATATCGGCTCGTTCCGGATGAACCACCTGTACCCGCCCTTCGACAACCCGAAGATCCGCCAGGCGGTCATGACCGCGATGAGCCAGGAGGATTACATGCGGGCGATCGTCGGCGACGACGACAGCCTCTGGAAGACGCTGCCGGGCTTCTTCACCCCGGGCACGGCCCTCTACAGCGAGGCGGGCGGCGAGAATGTCGGCAAGGGCGACATCAAGCTCGGCCAGAAGCTGCTCAAGGAAGCCGGCTACAAGGGCGAGCCCGTCACCTGCGTTGTGGCGCAGGACCAGCCGATCACCAAGGCGCAGGGCGACATCACCGCCGACCTCCTGAAGCAGATGGGCTTCAACGTCGATTTCGTCGCCACCGATTGGGGCACCACCGGCACCCGCCGGGCCTCCAAGGCGCCGCCCGGACAGGGCGGCTGGAACATGTTCCACACCTGGCACGCGGGCGCCGACACCATCAATCCGGCGGGCTATCCGGCGGTGCGCGCCAATGGCGACAAGGCGTGGTTCGGCTGGCCCAACATCCCGCCCGTGGAAGCGGGGATCGCCGAGTGGTTCGACGCCGCCGATCCCGCCTCCGAGAAGGCCGCCATCGACAAGGTCAACGCCGCCGCCTGCGAGGGCGTGGTCTACGTCCCGACCGGATTCTTCCTCGGCTATCAAGCGTGGCGGAAGACCGTCTCGGGCATCGTGAAGGGGCCGATCCCGTTCACCTGGGGCGTGTCGAAGGCGTGATGGCGCGGGTGGCGATCATGCCGGTGACAGCCGCGCACCCTGCCTCCCCCCTCTGCGGGGGAGGGTACTCTGCGAAGCAGGGGGGGAGAGGGGAACCCGGGTTCAGGAAGAGGCGGAGCAGCGGTGAGCGCTGCGCATCGTTCTGCACCGTCGCTCCCCTCTCCCGACCCCCTTCGGGGGCCACCCTCCCCCGCAGAGGGGGGAGGGAGAGCCGCGGCGCCCTTCTTCCCACGCCCTAGCGAGGCCCCATGCTCGGCTATATCGGCAGGCGCATCCTCGCCACCATCCCCGTCATGGCGGTGGTCGGGCTGTTCGTCTTCAGCCTCCTCTACTTCGCCCCGGGTGACCCCGCCGCCATCATCGCGGGCGATCAGGCGAGCCCGGAGGACATCATCCGCATCCGCGCCACCCTCGGCCTCGACCGGCCCTTCCTGGTGCGGTTCGGCGAATGGTCCTGGCAGATCATCCACGGAGATCTCGGCACCTCGATCTTCACCAACCTGCCGGTCACCACCATGATCGGCCAGCGGGTGCAGCCGACCGTCTCGCTGATGCTCGTCACCCTGGTCTTCGCCATCGTGGTGGCGGTGCCGCTCGGCGTCGTGGCCGCCTGGAAGGCCGGCAGCCTGATCGACCGCCTCGTCATGGGCGTCGCCGTGACCGGCTTCTCGGTGCCGGTCTTCGTGGTCGGCTACATCCTGGCCTACGTCTTCGCCCTCCAACTCGGCTGGCTGCCCGTGCAGGGCTACACGCCGATCGAGCAGGGGCTCTGGCCCTGGCTGTCGAACCTGATCCTGCCGGCGGTGACGCTGGGCCTCGTCTACATCGCGCTGATCGCCCGGGTGACCCGGGCGACCATGCTCGACGTGCTGAGCCAGGATTACGTGCGCACCGCCCGGGCCAAGGGGCTGTCGCAGGGCCCGGTCCTGTTCGTCCACGCCCTCAAGAACGCCGCGGTGCCGATCGTCACCGTCATCGGCATCGGCATCGCCCTGCTGATCGGCGGCGCGGTGGTGACCGAGACGGTCTTCGCGATCCCCGGCCTCGGGCGCCTCACCGTCGATGCGATCCTGCGGCGCGATTACCCGGTCATCCAGGGCGTCGTGCTGCTGTTCAGCTTCGTCTACGTGCTCGTGAACCTCGCCATCGACCTCTTCTACACCGTGCTCGACCCGAGGATCCGCTATTGACCGCGACCGTCGCGCCCTTCCCCGATCACGCTCCGCTGGCGGGCGCCCCGCCCGAGGGGATTGCCCTCAAGGCGCCGCCGCCGCCCGGCCTCGCCGTCGCGGCGCCGCAGCCGGACGTGTTCCCGGCCCGCAAGCGCCGGGGCCGGGTCTGGACCTACGTGCGCCGCAACCCGACCATCGTGGTCGGCGGCCTGCTGCTGCTCATCGTGTTCCTGATGGCCTTGCTGGCGCCGTGGCTCGGCACCGTCGACCCGACCGCCCTGGCGCCGGCCAAGCGCACCCGGCTGCCCTCCGCGCAGTACTGGTTCGGCACCGACATGCTCGGCCGCGACGTCTACTCGCGGGTGGTCTATGGCGCCCGGGTCTCGCTGCTGGTCGGCTTCTCGGTGGCGTTCTTCGCCTCGATCGCGGGGCTCGCGGTCGGGCTCGTCTCCGGCATGGTGCGCTGGCTCGACGGGATCGTCATGCGGATCGTCGACGGCATGATGTCGATCCCGCCGATCCTGCTCGCCATCGCGCTGATGGCGCTGACCCGCGGCTCGATCCAGAACGTGATCATCGCGATCACCATCGCGGAGATCCCCCGCGTCGCCCGCCTCGTGCGCGGCGTGGTGCTCTCGCTGCGCGAGCAGCCCTACGTCGAGGCGGCCGTGACCACGGGCACCCGGATGCCGGCGATCATCTGGCGCCACATCCTGCCCAACACCCTGGCGCCCATGACGGTGCAGGCGACCTACATCTGCGCCTCCGCGATGATCACCGAGGCGATCCTGTCGTTCATCGGCGCGGGCGTGCCGCCCGCCACCCCGTCCTGGGGCAACATCATGGCCGAGGGCCGGGCGCTCTGGCAGGTGAAGTTCTACATCATCCTGTTCCCGGCGATCTTCCTCTCGATGACGGTGCTCGCCGTGAACCTCGTCGGCGACGGCCTGCGCGACGCCCTCGACCCCCGCATGGCCAAAGATGTCTGAGATGGGACGCGCGATGAGTTCAGGCGTCAGCGGCGCACCCCTCCTGTCGATCGAGAACCTGCAGGTCCATTTCCGCACCCCCGACGGGGTGAACCGGGCGGTGGACGGGGTGTCGTTCGCGATCGGCTCCGGCGAGACCCTGGCGATCGTGGGCGAATCCGGCTGCGGCAAGTCGGTGACCTCGATGTCGATCCTGCGGCTCCTGCCCGAGCCGCCGGCCCGCATCGCCGGCGCGATCAAGTTCGAGGGCAGGAACCTCCTCGACCTGCCCAACAGCGCCATGCGCAAGATCCGCGGCAACGACATCAGCGTCATCTTCCAGGAGCCGATGACCTCGCTGAACCCGGTGCTGACGGTCGGCCGCCAGATCGGCGAGACGCTGCGCCTGCACCAGGGCCTCAGCCGGCGCGCCGCCGAGGAGCGGGCGGTGGAGATGCTGACGCTGGTCGGCATCCCCGAGCCGCGGCGCCGGGTGCGGGAATACCCGCACCAGCTCTCCGGCGGCATGCGCCAGCGGGTGATGATCGCCATCGCGCTCGCCTGCTCGCCCAAGCTCCTGATCGCCGACGAGCCGACCACGGCGCTGGACGTGACCATCCAGGCCCAGATCCTCGACCTGATGCGCGACCTGAAGGCCCGGGTCGGCGCCGCGATCATGCTGATCACCCACGATCTCGGCGTGGTGGCCGAGGTCGCCGACCGGGTGGTGGTGATGTATGCCGGCCGCAAGGTCGAGGAGGCCCCGGTCCGCGACCTGTTCCGGGCGCCGCGCCACCCCTACACCCGCGGCCTGATGGGGGCGGTGCCCAAGCTCGGCGCCGTCGAGCATGGCGGCGATGAACGGCTCGCCGAGATCCCCGGCATGGTCCCGAGCCTGAAGGGCCGGATCGAGGGCTGCGTCTTCGCCGGCCGCTGCCCGGACGTGACCGACCTGTGCCGCGCCTACGCCCCGGCCCTGGAGCCGAAGGCCCCGGGCCACCTCGCCGCCTGCCATTACGCGCCGAAGGACGCCCTCGCGGCATGAGCGCCACGCCCGCACCCGCCGGCCGCACCCTGCTGGAGGTCAACGACCTCAAGAAGCACTTCGCCCTCGGCGGCGGCCTGTTCGGCCGGTCCAAGCGCGTGCTGAAGGCGGTGGACGGCCTGTCCTTCACGGTCGCCCGCGGCGAGACCCTCTCGCTCGTCGGCGAATCCGGCTGCGGCAAGTCCACGGTCGCCAAGGCGCTGATGCGCCTCTACGCGCCCACCGCTGGCCAAGTTGTGCTCGACGGGCGCCGCATCGACGACCTCTCGGCCGGCACGCTGCGGCCCCTGCGGCGCCACATCCAGATGGTGTTCCAGGACCCGTTCTCGTCGCTCAACCCGCGGATGCGGGTGCGGGCGATCCTGACCGAGCCGATCCGCAATTTCGGGCTGGCCCACAACGCCGCCGACCTCGAGAGCCGGCTGGCCAGCCTGATGGAGCGGGTCGGCCTGCCGCGGGAGGCGCTCGGGCGCTTCCCGCACGAGTTCTCGGGCGGCCAGCGCCAGCGCATCGGCATCGCCCGGGCGCTCGCCGCCGAGCCGGACCTGATCATCTGCGACGAGGCGGTCTCGGCACTGGACGTCTCCGTGAAGGCGCAGATCGTCAACCTGCTGCGCGATCTGCAGCGCGAGCTCGACCTCGCGATGCTGTTCATCTCGCACGACCTCGCCATCGTCGAGCACATGACCCACCGGGTGGCGGTGATGTATCTCGGCAAGATCGTCGAGATCGGCCCGCGCCGGGACATCTTCCTGGCGCCCAAGCACCCCTACACCCAGGCCCTGTTGTCGGCGGTGCCGATCCCCGAGCCCGGGGCGGGGCGGACGCGCATCGTGCTCAAGGGCGACGTGCCGAGCCCGATCAATCCGCCCTCGGGCTGCCGCTTCCACACCCGCTGCCCGCACGCCTTCGACCGCTGCCGGACCGAGGTGCCGGGCCTCGACCACGTCGGCGCCGGCCACTTCGCCGCCTGCCACCTCAACGACACGGCCGCCCCCGCCCAGGCGGCCTGACGACGTCGTCTTTGCGAGCGTAAGCGAAGCAACCCCGTGTCGCGCGCGATCCCCGAGCGTGGCGGATCCCCGGGTCGCTTCGCTTACGCTCGCGATGACGGTTGAGCCTTTCGCGAACCACATCCGGAGACGACCGTGCAGCACGACCTCATCCTAAAGGGCGCGCGGGTCATCGATCCGTCGCAGAATCATGACGGGATCTGCGATGTCGCCTTCGCGGACGGCCGGGTCTCGGGCTTCGGCCGCGACCTGCCGGTGGGCCCGGGCACGCAGGTGCGCGACATGGCCGGCGCGATCGTCACGCCGGGCCTGATCGACCTCCACACCCATGTCTACTGGGGCGGCACCTCGATCGGCATCGACGCCGACGCGTTCTGCCGCACCTCCGGGGTGACCACGTCGGTCGATACCGGCAGCGCCGGGCCCGGCAACTTCGCCGGGTTCCGCAAGCACGTGATCGACCGCTCGGAGGCGCGGATCCTCGCCTATCTCCACGTGTCGTTCGCCGGCATCTACGCCTTCTCGAAGACGATCATGGTCGGCGAGAGCCAGGATCCGCGCCTCATGGCGCCCCGGGAGGCGGTCGAGGTCGCCGAGGCCAACCGCGACGTGATCATCGGCATCAAGGTCCGGGTCGGGCGCAATTCCTCCGGGGACCAGGGCACCGCGCCCCTCAACATCGCCCTGCAGGTGGCGGAGGAGACCGGCCTGCCGCTGATGGCCCATATCGACGAGCCGCCGCCGAGCTACGAGGAGGTGCTGGCGATGCTGCGCCCCGGCGACGTGCTGACCCACGCCTTCCGGCCCTTCCCCAATTCCCCCGTGACCGCTCAAGGAGCGGTGAAGCCGGCGGTGCGCGAGGCCCGGGCGCGGGGCGTGCTGTTCGACATCGGCCACGGCAAGGGCTCGTTCGCGTTCAAGACCGCCCGGGCCATGATGGCGGGCGGCTTCCTGCCCGACACGATCTCGTCGGACGTGCACCAGCTCTGCATCGACGGGCCGGCCTTCGATCAGGTCACCACCATGTCGAAGATGCTCTGCCTCGGCATGAGCCTCACCGACGTCATCGCCGCCTCCACGGTGAACGCCGCCGTGGCGGTGAAGCGGATGGAGTACGGCACCCTGAAGGTCGGCGCGCTCGGCGACGCCACCGTGCTGGCGGTCCGGGACGGGGAATTCGACTACGTCGACACCCGCGGCGAGCACATGACCGGCGCCCAGCGGATCACCGCCGAGGGCGTGGTGCTGCGCGGCCGGTGGTGGCACCCGGCCTGAGCCGGATCCCTTCGGCCCCGGACCTCAGGTGGCCCGCACGGTCGCGAGGAAGCGCCCGACCTCGGCGGCAAGGTGCTCGGCCTGGCGCGACAGCTCGGAGGCGGCACCCAGCACCTGGCTCGCCGCTGCTCCGGTCTCCTCGGCCGCGCCCGCGACGCCGGCGATGTTGTTGGTCACCTCACCCGTTCCCTGCGCCGCCTGACTGACGTTCCGGACGATCTCCTGCGTCGCCGCGCCCTGCTGCTCGACCGCCGCCGCGATCGAGGCCGCCACCCCGCTGATCTCCTGGATCCGTGCCGTGATGGAGCTGATCGCCGTGACGGCCTGCCCGGTCGAGCCCTGCACCCGCACGATATGGCCGGTGATCTCCTCGGTCGCCTTGGCGGTCTGCTCGGCCAGCGCCTTCACCTCGGAGGCCACCACCGCAAAGCCGCGCCCCGCCGCGCCCGCGCGCGCCGCCTCGATCGTGGCGTTGAGCGCCAGCAGGTTGGTCTGGCCGGCGATCGCCGCGATCAGCCCGACCACGTCGCCGATGCGCGTCACGGCACCGCTCAGTTCCTGCACCAGCACGCCGGTCTGGTCGGCCTCGCCCACGGCGCGCCGGGCGAGTTCGGCCGAGCCGTCCACCTGCCGGCCGATCTCCTGCACGGAGGAGCCGAGTTCCTCGGCCGCCGCCGCCACCGTGCTGACGTTGGAGGCGGCCTCTTCCGCGGCGGCCGCGACCGTGCCCGACTGGGCCGAGGTCTGGCCGGCCAGCGCCGACATCGACCCGGCGGTGGCCTGCAGCTCAGAGGCGGAGGTCGAGACCTGCCCGACGATTCCGCCGACCGCGGCCTCGAAGCTGTCGGCCATCTGGCGCATGCCGGCCTTGCGCTGCTCCTCCGCGGCGGCGCGGGTCTGGGCGGCCTCGGCCTCCAGCGCGCGACTGCGGATCAGGTTGTCCTTGAACACCTGCACGGCGGCGGCCATCGCGCCGATCTCGTCGCGGCGATGGGTATGCGGCACCGCCGTCGCGGCATCGCCGCCGGCCAAGGCCCCCATGGCGACGGTCATGTGCTGGATCGGGCGCGAGATCCGCAGAAATCCGAACACCGAGGCCGCCAGGGCCGCCGCGAGGGCCAGCGCCACCGCCGCGTAGGCGGCGAGGACCGCCGCATCCGTCAGGGCCATCGTGGTCTCGGCCTCGTGCTGCGCGGAGCGGTTGTTCAGGTCCGCGTCGCGGCCCAGAGCCTCGCGCAGCTGGCTGTAGAGGGTGAGCTGCTCGCGGCCCGTGATCAGCGCCAGGCCCTGCGCGGTATGGCCGTCCGCGACCAGGCGCGCGGCGTCGCGACCGGCCGCCTCGTAGGTCGACCAGAGCTTGCCGAAGGCGTCGTAGAGCCCCTGCTCCTCCGGTGAGCTGATCATCGGCTCGTAGGCCTTCCGGTCCTCGGCGAGCTTGGCCAGGGCGCCGACATAATAGTTCTGGTTCTCGGCGCGCTGCTCAGGCGTGTCGGACAGCGTCACCAGGCGGTACTGCTTGAGGCGCACCTCGGCCACGTCGGCGAGGATCGCATCGAGGATCACCACGGAGGGCAGCCAGTTCGTGGCCACCTGGGTGACCGAGGCGCGGATGCCCGCAAGCTTGGCAAGCGACAGGGTGCCCTGGCCGGCCGCGATCAGGGCAAGGCAGCCGAAAGCGGTCAGCAGGGCCGCCTTGATGGAGAGATGCAACCGCATGTGGACAGCTCCGAGCATCGGACCCTCGGCCGGGGACGATATCCGGCGCGGATCTCAATCCCCGGACCTTGGCCGCACGGCCCTTAACAAAATTTCGAGCCTCACGTCCCATCGGTACAAATCTTCGTGAGAATAAATCGGGGCCTTGCCCGAGGACAAAAGTTCTGAGCGAGAGTCTGATAGATTGATATTCAATGGCTAGATTTGCTTTTACTGGCATTAATATTTTTATAGAGCTGCATCGTGACCAATTTGGCGCGATAAAACTCGGTTTTAGAAAAATATACAGATATGGATACGGTTCTTTACAGCCGCAGTCCGACGCCCCTACACTTTCCCGCGATGGTCGGATCCCCTCCGGCCGTCAGCGACACGCGGCCTGATCCGCGGCGCCCGGGAGGATGGATGGATACGGATCAACCTCTCCTTGAGGTGGATGGGGTCACGCTTCGGTACAAGACGCGGGATCATCTGGTGACGGCGACCTACCGGGTGAGCTTCCGGGTGTATCCCGGGGACCGGTTCGTGCTCCTGGGACCCTCGGGCTGCGGGAAGTCGACGCTGCTCAAGGCGGTGGGCGGCTACATGGCGCCGACCGAGGGGGAGATCCGCCTCAAGGGCCGACCCGTCACCCAGCCCGGGCCCGACCGGATGATGGTGTTCCAGGAGTTCGACCAGCTCCTGCCCTGGAAGACGGTGCGCCAGAACGTCGTGTTCGCGCTGGAAGCCTCCGGCCGGCTGACCGGCAAGGCCGCACGCGAGCGGGCCGACCTATACATCGACAAGGTCCATCTCACCCGCTTCGCCGACAGCTACCCGCACACGCTCTCGGGCGGCATGAAGCAGCGTGTGGCCATCGCCCGCGGTATGGCGATGGAGCCCGACATCCTGCTCATGGACGAGCCGTTCGCGGCCCTCGACGCGCTCACGCGCCGGCGCATGCAGGACGAGCTCCTGGCGCTGTGGGAGGGCACGCGCTTCACCGTGCTGTTCGTCACCCACTCGATCCCCGAGGCGATCAAGGTCGGCTCGCGCATCCTGCTGCTCTCGCCCCACCCCGGCGAGGTCAAGGCCGAGCTCAACAGCGCGGCGACCCCCGAGGCCGCGCTGGCCCTGGAAAGCCGCATCCAGCAGATGCTGTTCTCGGAAGAGATCCCGGAGGCCGAGAATGTCTAGCGCGCAGGCTCTGCCCGGTGCCGCCCTGGCTGGGGCCGGGCCCATGCACGATCCCGGGCCGCCGCAGCCCCTCGCGGTCGCCGCCGACCCGCCCCGGCCCGAGAGCGTGCGCGAGACCGGCCACGCCCACGGCGCCACGGTGGTGGAGAAGCCGCTGTCGGTCTTCGAGCGGCTCTACAACCAGGGCTGGCTGCGCAAGCTGGTGTTCCTCGCCGTGCTGGCCGGGATCTGGGAGGCCTACGGGCGCTACCTCGACAACGACCTCCTGTTTCCGACCTTCACGGCGACCGTGGAGGCCTTCTTCCGGGGCATCATGGACGGCACGCTGCCGGCCCGCGCATGGTCCTCGCTCAAGGTGCTGCTGATGGGTTACGCGGCGGGCGTCGCCCTGGCGAGCCTGCTCACCGGCCTCGCCATCGCGTCGCGGGTGGGCACGGACGTGCTGGAGACGCTGACCGCCATGTTCAACCCGCTGCCGGCGATCGCGCTGCTGCCGCTGGCGCTGATCTGGTTCGGCCTGGGCAATGGCAGCCTCGTCTTCGTGCTGGTCCACTCGGTGACCTGGGCGATCGCCCTCAACACGCATTCCGGCTTCCTGTCGGTGAGCCGGACGCTGACCATGGTGGGGCGCAATTACGGGCTGTCGGGCCCGCGGCTGATCGGCAAGATCCTCATCCCGGCCGCCTTCCCGGCGATCCTGACCGGGCTGAAGGTCGGCTGGGCGTTCGCGTGGCGGACCTTGATCGCGGCCGAGCTGGTGTTCGGCGTGTCGTCGGGCTCGGGGGGCCTGGGCTGGTTCATCTTCGAGAACAAGAACATGCTCGATATCCCCAACGTGTTCGCCGGGCTGCTCACCGTGATCCTGATCGGCTTGGTGGTCGAGAACCTGATCTTCCAGACCATCGAGGCCCGTACGATCCAGCGCTGGGGCATGCAGGCCTGAACGGCGGAAGGCAGCAGACCGCCGCGCAGGCTTTAGAGAGTCAATGTCTTTGAAACGCACCGATTGGAGATAAAAATTTCTCCTTTGGCGCGTGCGGCAGCCGTTTTCTTCCTATAGGCTCCCGTGTCCCCCCGGAGCCTCGTCCCGTGAGTTCTGACCTCCCATCCCGCGCGGCTCCACCCGCCGCTCTTTCCGGCGGGGAGAGCCGGTCAAGTCCCGGCGCCTCGATCCTGCCCGGCATCGGCCTGTGCGCGGCGATCACCGCCCTGGCGATGGCCGCCCAGGCGCTGGAGGAGCGCGCCACCGGCCACCCCTATGTCGAGGCCCTGGTGCTGGCGATCCTGATCGGCATCGCCGTGCGCACCGCCTGGACGCCGGATGCACGCTTCCGCACCGGCATCGCGTTCTCGGCCAAGCAACTCCTCGAAGTCGCCGTGGTGCTGCTCGGCGCCTCGCTCAGCCTCGGGGCGATCCTCGCCTCCGGTCCGGCGCTCCTTGCCGGGATCGTCGCCACCGTGGTTCTCGGCATCGCCGCCAGCGTGGCGATCTGCCGGGCCCTCGGCCTGCCGGCCCGGATGGCGATCCTGGTGGCCTGCGGCAACGCAATCTGCGGCAACTCGGCCATCGCCGCGGTGGCGCCGGTGATCGGCGCCGAGCCGAAGGACATCGCCGCGGCCATCGCGTTCACGGCCGTTTTGGGCGTGCTGATGGTGCTCGGCCTGCCGCTGTTCGTGCCGCTGGCGGGCCTCAGCGACAACCAGTACGGCGTGCTGGCCGGCCTCACGGTCTATGCCGTGCCGCAGGTGCTGGCCGCCACCGTGCCGGTGAGCCTGCTCTCGACCCAGGTCGGCACCCTGGTGAAGCTCGTGCGCGTGCTGATGCTCGGCCCCGTGGTGGTGGCGTTCTCGCTGATCGCCCCTCGGCTGCCGCAGGTGACCACAGGCCCCACTGAGACCCGGCCGGCCCGGCCCGGGCTGACCAAGCTGGTGCCCTGGTTCATCCTCGGCTTCCTCGCGCTTGCGACCCTGCGCTCGCTGGGCCTCGTGCCAGACGCTGCCGTGAAGCCGCTGACGCAGCTCGCGGGCGTGCTCACGATCCTCTCCATGGCGGCGCTCGGCCTCGGCGTCGATGTCCGGGTCCTGGCCCGGGTCGGCGGCCGGGTCACCCTGGCCGTCACCGCCTCGCTGGCCGTGCTGATCGCCCTCAGCCTCGCGCTGATCCGCGCCCTCGGGATCGGATGAAACGTCAAGTGTTCCTTGACCATCCGGACCGCTCGATCGTGCTGGCGACCGGTATTTCCTGCCGGGTCTTCAGATCGCTGCTGTAAAGCGCATCCATCCCGTGCGCAGACACGGGTGAGTGGCCCCGGTTCTGCATCATTCACCGATCAACCGGCATAAAAATTCGCTTCGCGTGCGCTGCGGCCTGCGAAGACCATCTTGACTCGGCGGTGGTTTTTGCTTTTGGAACCTCGGGCATCGTTCCAGAACGCTTTGAGCGGATCCGCCTAGTGCCCGAAAGAAAATCAGAACGCCCACCCCAGTTGATCGCGCTGGTCGGCGAGATCGTCTCGGCCTACGTCGCGAACAATTCCGTTCCGCCGACGGCGCTGCCTGACCTGATGGCGCGTGTGCATGCTGCCTTGACCCATCTCGGAGGATCGCCGCCGGCCGAGGCGGCCCCCGCGGTCGAGCAGCCGACGTCCGCGCAGATCCGCAAGTCGGTCCAGCAGGACGGCATCACCAGCTTCATCGACGGCCGGACCTACAAGACCCTGAAGCGCCACCTCACCGCCCACGGCCTGACACCCGAGCAGTACCGCGCGCGCTACGGCCTGCCGGAGGATTACCCGATGACCGCGCCGAACTACGCCGCGCAGCGCTCCGCGCTCGCGAAGGCGATCGGCCTCGGCGTGCCCGGCGGGCGCGCCGATCAGCGCGGGACCGGCACCGGCGGCTGACCGGCCACGCAGCCCGGGGCCGGGCGCGCTGCACCGCGGTCACCGCGGCCCCGGAACGGCAGAACCTGGGCCGGATCGGAATGGGCGAATCCGGCTCGATCGGGGCGTGCGGGCCGGCCGAACGTGTCGGCCCAGCTCAGCTTGATCACGCGCTGCTCCGGTGCCTGCGACGCGGTCTCTCCGCTCGCGGCCGGCAGCTTGCGGGTGCCGGCACCGATCCAGCGCACGATCCGGTGCTCGCGTCCACGGCGGAGCACGGGCAGCAGCGCCGGCTCCAGGACCTTGCGGGTCTGCCGGATGTCGTCGGGCTTGTCTGAGGTCGGCACGCTGCGAAACCCCGTCGACGGTCGAGGCGCGAGCGGGAGACGGATAGCGGTTTCGGCCGTGGATCCGCCGGGGTGCTCGACCCTCGACAACGGTCACATCCTACCGAGTTGCGCGCAATCCGGTAGGGCAACTCTGTCCAAAAAACTTGTCCCAGCGTCCCACGATGACGCGCGCCACGGCTCAGGTCGCGTGCGCACCCGGAACGGCCGCGAGCAGGCTGCGCGTGTAGGCATGCTCCGGCGCCGCGAACAGGTCGGCCGTGCCCCGCATTTCCACGACCGCACCCCGGTGCATGACGGCGATCCGGTCGCAGATCGTGGCGGCCACCCGCAGATCGTGTGTGATGAACAGCATCGCCAGGGACAATCTCTGCTTCAGATCCTCCAACAGGTCCAGCACCTGTCGCTGGACCGAGACGTCCAGCGCCGAGACCGCCTCGTCGGCCACCAGCACGTCGGGCTCCATGGCGAGCGCCCGGGCGATGCCGATGCGCTGGCGCTGGCCGCCCGAGAAGGCGTTGGGGTAGCGGGCGGCGGCCTTGGGATCGAGGCCCACGAGGTCGAGGAGGCTGCGCGCCCGTTCCCGCGCCTCGGCGGCCGGCACCCCGTGGGCGATCGGCCCCGCCGTGATGATCTGCTCCACGGTGCGCCGCGGGTTCAGGGACGCGAACGGGTCCTGAAAAATCATCTGGATGCGGCTGCGCTTGTCGCGCAGCTCGGCCTTCCCGAGGGCCGTGTAGTCGAGGTCCCCCAAGCGGACGGTGCCGCCGTCGGGCTCGATCAGGCGGATCGCGAGCCGTGCGGTGGTCGACTTGCCGGATCCGGATTCGCCCACGATGCCCAGGGTCTCGCCGCGGCGCACGTCGAAGGAGACTTGCCTGACCGCGGCCACGACCCGCGGCTTGCCGAACAGGCCGGAACGCCCGGAATAGGTCTTCGACAGCTTGCTCACCGACAGGGCGACCGGGGCGGCCGCGGGGGCGGGGCGCGGCGGTGGCGTCAGGCTCGGGACGGCGGCGAGCAGCGCCTTGGTGTAGGGCGCCTGCGGGTTGCGCAGCACCGCTTCGGCCGAGCCGGATTCCACCAGCCGCCCGCGCTGGAGCACCGCCACGTGATCGGCGATCTCCGCCACGACGCCGAAATCGTGGGTGATGAACAGGACGCTCATCCCGCGCTTCTGCTGCAGGTCGCGGATCAGCCGGAGGATCTGGGCCTGGGTGGTGACGTCGAGGGCCGTGGTCGGCTCGTCGGCGACCAGAACCGAAGGCTCCAGCGCCAGCGCCATGGCGATCATCGCCCGCTGCCGCTGGCCACCGGAGAGCTGGTGCGGATAGGCCCGCACCGCCTCCTCGGGGTTCGGCAGGCCGACCTCGGTGGCGAGCGCCACCGCCCGGTCCCAGCGCGCGCTGCGGGTGAGCAGGTTGTGCGCCTCGAACATCTCGGCGATCTGGTCGCCGATCCGCATCACCGGGTTCAGCGCCGTCATCGGCTCCTGGAACACCAGGGCGATGTGCCGGCCGCGCAACCCGCGCCACGCCGGCTCGTCGAGGGTCAGGAGGTCCCGGCCCTCGAACAGGATCGAACCGGCCGTCGGCTTCAGCGCCCGGGGTAGGAGGCCGGTCAGCGCGTAGGCGCTCATCGACTTGCCCGAGCCCGATTCCCCGACCACGCAGAGGATCTTTCCGGGCTCCAGATCGAGGTTCAGGCCCTCGACCGCGTGCGGGCGGTCGGCGCCCTTGGGGAGCGCGATCGTCAGATCGCGGATGCGGACGACCGGCTCGCTCATCGTGTCAGGCCCTCGCTTGGCGGCGGCGGAGGATGTCGGGTCCGGCCTCGGCCAGATCCCAGAACAGGCCGGCCATGATGGCCAGGCCCTCGCGGGTGCCGGAGGCCAGCATGTGCTCGTCGGGTCCGTGCTGGCGGCAGGCCGGGTAGGAATGCGGCACCCAGAGGGTCGGCAGGCCCAGAATCTCCGAGAAGGCATCGTTCGGCAGGGAGCCGCCGAGATTGGGCAGCAGCGCCGGCTTCTTGGCCGTGCTCGCCTCGATCGACTCCAGGGCCCACTCCACCCAGGGGTCTTCAACCGGCAGCCGAGTCGCCTGAAACACCTCCGCGGCGCGGGCCGGCCGGACCTCGATCATCGGGAAGCCGTGCGCGTCGAGATGGGCGCGCACGTTCTGGATCAGGTTCTGCCAGTCGGTGCCGACCACGAAGCGCAGCTGCAGGGTCGCCTTGGCGTGGGGCGGCACGGCGTTGAGCGGGCCGTCCGGGTCGCCGGTCTTGAAGGCCAGCACCTCCAGGGTGTTCCAGGCGAAGACCCGCTCGGCCGGGGTGAGGCCCGGCTCGCCCCAGTCGGTGTCGATCGTGGGCGCGGTCGGGTCCTCGCCGACGCGGATGTCGGCGAGCGCCGCGCGCACGCCCTCGGGGATCGGCGGCGGCCGCAGGGCGTCGACCAAGATGCTGCCCCGCGCGTCGACCATCGAGGCGATCGCCGAGGCCAGCACCGTGCCGGGGTTGCGCAGCAGCCCGCCCCAGTTGCCGGAATGATGCGCGCCCTCCCGCAGGTTGAGGCTCAGCTCGAAATTGTAGGCGCCGCGGGAGCCCAGGAAGAGGGTCGGGCGCTCGCCGTTGAGGCGGGGGCCGTCCGAGGCGATCAGCACGTCGGAGCGCAGGGCCTCGGCCTGCACCCGGCAGAACGGCCGCAGGCCCGGGGAGCCGGATTCCTCGCCCATCTCGATCAGCAGCTTCACGTTGAAGCCGAGATGGCCCTCGCGGGCCGCGATCACCTGTTCCAGGGCGGCGAGGTTGAGGACGTGCTGGCCCTTGTTGTCGGCGGTGCCGCGCCCGTACCAGCGATCGCCCTCGACCACGATCTCCCAGGGGCCGAGGCCCTCGCGCCACTGCTCGGGGTAGCCCCGCACCGTGTCGCCGTGGCCGTAGATCAGAATGGTCGGCAGGTCCGATCCCTCGTGACGCTCGGCGATCAGGAAGGGCCCGTGCACCCCGTCGGGGTTCGGAAAGGTTTTTGGGGTCGCGAAGCCGAGACGGGATACCAGCGGCGTGATGAAGGCGTCGAGATAGGCGCGCAAAGCCGCCTCCTGGCCGGGGGCCTGGCTCTCGGTGGGCATCGCCACCGCCTCCCGCAGGAGCGCGAGGAACGCGCCCGAGTCGAAGGCCTCAGTGGCGCGCGCGATGGCGGCGTCTCGCGTCATGGTGTGTTTCCCGTGAAACATTTCGTTAGTCTGCCGGCCGGTTCCGGCTTGGCGAAAGCGTCAGTGGCGCGCCTCGGGGGCGGTGATGTCGCGCAGGCCGTCCCCCAGCAGGTTGATCGCCAGCACGAGGAGGAGGAGCGCCACGCCCGGGATGGTGATCACCCAGGGCTGGAAGAACATGTACTGCTTGCCCTCGGCGATCATCAGGCCCCAGGAGGGCAGGGGCGGCTGGACGCCGAGCCCCAGGAACGACAGGGCGGCCTCCAGCAGGATCGCGTGGGCCATCTCCAGGGTCGCCACGACGATCAGCGCGTTCATGATGTTGGGCAGGATCTCCTGGCCGATGATCCGCAGGTCGGTGAGCCCGGCGGCCCGGGCGGCCGAGACGAAATCCTGATTGCGGATCTGCTGGGTGGCGGCTCGGGTCACCACGGCGAAGCGGTCCCAGAGCAGGAAGCCCAGCACCAGCACCACCACCTTGAGGGAGCCGCCGACGAGGGCCGCCATGGCGAGCGCCACCAGCACCACCGGCATGGCGAGCCGCGTGGTGACGATGTAGCTGACCACGGAGTCGACCCAGCCGCCGAAATAGCCGGCGCAGAGCCCCAGCGTGGTGCCGATCAGCCCGGAGATCAGCGCCGCCGAGATCCCGATCAGCAGGGAGATCTGGCCGCCATAGAGCAGGCGGCTCAGGTAGTCGCGGCCGAGCTTGTCGGTGCCGAGCACGTGGTCCCAGGTGCCCTTGGCCTGCCAGACCGGCGGGATCAGGCGGCGGGACACGTCCTGCGCGTAGGGATCGTGCGGCGCGATGAGCGGGGCGGCGAGCGCCGCCAGCACGATCAGCAAGAGGATCCCGGCCCCGATCAGGAAGCCGGTGTGGCGCAGGCCGCGCCGCAGGATCAGGCGGGTGGGGGAGGGCACCGGCGCGAGGGCGATCGGCGCGTCCGGCGGCAGGGCGGGGGCGGCGAGCGCCGCCGTGTCGGGGGGGAGGCTCATGGCGGTCTCCATCCTCAGGCCTGGCGCAGGCGCGGATCGAGGAAGGCGTTCAGGAGATCGGCCGCAAGGGTCAGGCCGATGTAGATCATGGCCAGCACCAGCACGATCGCCTGGACGACGGGGAAGTCGTTGCGGGCGATGGACTCCCAGGCGAGCTGCCCGAGCCCCTGGAGCGAGAACACCGCCTCGATCACGATCGAGCCGCCGAGCATGAAGCCGAACTGCACCGCCGAGAGGGCGATCACCGGGATCACGGCGTTGCGCAGCGCATGGCGCACCAGGATCTTGCGCGGCGGCAGCCCCTTGGCGCGGGCGGTGCGGACGTAGTCGGAGGCCAGCACCTCCAGCATGCCGTTGCGGGTGAGCCGCATCACGGCGGGCATCGCGTAGTAGCCGAGGGCGATCGCCGGCAGGACGAAGTTCTGCCAATGCGCATTGCCGGAGACCGGCAGCCAGCGGAGATTGACGGAGAAGATCAGGATCAGCGTGAGGCCGAACCAGAAGCTCGGCATCGCCTGACCGAGCACCGAGACGGCGAGCGCCGTGCGGTCGATCCACGTGTCCCGCTTCACGGCCGCGATGACGCCCAGCGGGATCGCCACGAACAGCGCGACGGCGAGCGCAATGAACCCGAGATAGAGGGTGATCGGCAGGCGGGCGGCGAGCAGGTCGATCACCCGCTCGCGAAAGTAGAAGGAATTGCCGAAATCGAGGTGCAGGGCCCGCCAGCCCCAGGTGAGGAACTGGGTCAGCAGCGGCTGATCGAGGCCGTAGTCCTGGCGGATCTGCGCGATCTGCGGCCCGGTGGCTTCGGGGCCGGCGATGGCGGTCGCGAGGTCACCCGAGAGGTGGAGGAGCAGAAAGCTCGCCACCGAGACGGTGACGGCCACCGCCAGGGCGACCAGCACGCGCCGAACCGTGAAGGCCAGCATGGCTCAGGCTCCTGCTGTTTCCCGTCGACCGCGTCGGATCAGGACGGAGCGACCTCTCCTCCCCCCTGCGGGGAGGAGCCGGAGGTGGGGGTGGTGCAGGATCGATCGCCGCGGTGCCGTCTGCACCACCCCCACCCCTGACCCCTCCCCGCAAGGGGGAGGGGAAAAGCGTTGAGCCTTCGCCACCGCCCTCACTTCCACGACGCCGCGTAGAAGCGCGCCACCTCGTCGGGCTGGGCGGTGAAGTTCAGGTCCGACGTGAAGGCGTAGTTGGTCGAGTAGGAGAACATCGGCAGGGCGTAGGCCTCCGCGGCGATCCGCTGGAGCGCCTTGGCGTAGGCGGCCTTGCGGGTCTCCGGATCGGTGGAGCCGTCGCCCTTCTGCAGGTCGGCGATCACCTGCGGATCCTTGGTCAGATCCTCCTCGCCGCCACGGAAATACACCCCGTCGAAGGCCGAGACGTCGAGCACCGAGAACGAGCCCCAGGTCTGGTAGCCGATCGAGACCTTGCCGGCCCGCAGCGAATCCCGGAAGGCCGCGTAGCGCAGGTAATTGAGCCGGGCCTTGATGCCGACGGCGCCGAGATAGCCGATCACCGCCTCGGCGTAGTCCCGCTCGCGATAGGCGCCGAGATCGATCTCGAATCCGTTCGGGTAGCCGGCTTCCTTGAGCAGCGCCTTGGCCTTGGCGGGGTCGTAGGGATAGCGCATCACCCCCTGGTCGGTGCAGCCGAACTGGTCGACGAAGCACAGCGCGTTCATCACCCGCGAGGCGCCGCGCACGAGGTTGTCGACCATCGCCTTGCGGTCGATGGCGTAGGCAATCGCCTGCCGGACGCGCACGTCCTTGAGCGGCGAGTTCTCCTTGGCGCGGCCGAGCGTGTCGAACTGCAGGAAGCCGACCCGCATGGTCTCGGAATTGAGGACCGTGATGTTGGGCGCGGCGCGCAGCTGCTCGGCCTGATCGCTCGGCACCCGCCAGATCCAGTCGACGCCGCCGGTCATCAGCTCGGCCATCCGGCTCTCGCCGTCCGGGATGACGCGGAACTGCAGCTTGCCGATCTTCGGCTTACCGAGCGGGCTGCCGGACCAGTACTTGTCGAACCGCTCCATGCTGACGCCGCGGCCGCTATCGACCTTGGTGATCTTGTAGGGGCCGCTGCCGACGGGCGCCTTGGCGAAGCCGTCGAGGCCCACCTTCTTAAAGTAGGCCGCCGGGAAGATCGGGGTCGGGCCGGCGAGGTACTCGAGCGCCGCCGGGAACGGTGCCTTGAGGTGGATGCGGACCGTATGCGGGCCGGTCACCTCCACCGACTTCATCCAGTCGACGTTCTGGCGGGTGACGGTGCGCGCCTCGGGGGTCAGCACGTAGTTGAACGTGAAGGCCACGTCCTCCGGCCCGAGCGGGTCGCCGTTGTGGAAGACCACGCCCTCGCGGATCGTGAGGTCGAGGGTCGTGTCGTCCGCCCAGGTCCAGGCGGTCGCCAGGAACGGCTTGTAGGTGCCGTCCTTGGGGTCCCGGTACAGCAGCGTGTCCCAGCAGTTCCGGGCCAGGATCACGCCCTCGCGGGCGCTGTTGTGATAGGGGCTGACGTTCTCGGGCTCGCTGTCGGAGGCGTAGACCAGGGTGTCATCGGCCTTGCCGGCGAGCGCCGGGCTCGCGGCCATCAGTGCGCCGAGCGAGACGGCCAGGGTGAGAATCCGTAGCGGCATGCAGGCTCCGACGGCGCGGCGGACAGGTCCGACGGATGGTTCCGCGGCTGCCGCCTTTTTCACCCTGCGATGATGTTGTGCATCTGGGATCGCAACAAGTAGAATTTAGCGAGCGCCGCGTTGCCGTTTCGGCAATCCGGTCGTCGGTATAGATCTATTGGGGCACGATAATGCAGACGACCAGTCTTCGCTACTTCCTGGCTGTGGCCCGCACCGGCTCGATTGCTGCGGCGTCCATGCAGCTCAACGTTGCGGCCTCGGCGATCAGCCGGCAGATCGGCAACCTGGAGGCCGAACTCGACTGCGTCCTGTTCGAGCGGCGCCCGCGTGGCATGGTGCCGAGCCCGGCGGGCGAATTGCTGGCCCAGCACGCCCATCAGGTGCTGATCCGCGCCGAGCAGGTGGTCACGGAGATCCGCGAACTCGAAGGGCTCGCCCGGGGATTGATCCGGGTGGCGAGCGCCGAGGGCTTCGCCCTCGATATCGTGCCGAACGCCATCGCGGCCTTCCACGCGGCCCATCCGGGAATCCGGTTCGAGGTGACGGTCCAGCCGCCCGCACAGGTGACCCAGATTGTGGCCCTGGGGGAGGCGGATCTCGGGATCACCTTCGCGCTCGCGCCCACCGCGCAGGTCGAGGTGCTGTATGACGGGCAGGTTGAGATGCGGGTGCTCGCCGCCGCCGACCACCCTCTGGCAGGGGCCGCGGCCCTGCGACTCGCCGATCTGACAGCCTATCCGCTCGCGCTGACGACCCGGGACACGACCCTGCGGCAGGCCTTCGACGCCGCCTGCGCGCTGGAGGGCATCGCGGTCGAGCCGGTCCTGACCGCCAACAACCTCTCGACGCTGCTGCCCTTCGTGCGGCGCTCGCGGGGGCTGGCGCTGATGTCGGCGCTGTCGGTGCAGACCCCCGTTCAGCTCGAGGAGCTGGTCAGCCTGCCGATCCGTGCCCGGGCGGGCCTCGCGCGGGGGATCCAGATCCAGGCCATGCGCGACCGGCGCCTGCCCCGGGCGGTGCGGGCGTTCCTGCGCCAGCTCATCGACGCGCTGCCGCCCCCGGTCGCGGGCGGATAGGCGCGCCGCCCCCGCTCAGGCGCCGCCGCGCTTGGCCGCGACGGCGCAGCTGTGGTCCAGAACATCCTCGGCGCTGGCACTCGGCGCCCGATAGGCCAGCAGGATGAAGCCCGGCTCGGGATCGCCCGGCGGCGTCGCCACCGCCGCGAAGCTCGTCCGGTGCAGGTCCGGCCGGGCGCCCGGCAGGGTGTGCAGGGCCGCGAACGGGTTGAACCGCGCGGCCTCCGCCTCCGGGACGCGCAGGGCGAGGTAGCGGTCGCCGGCGAGCGGCACCGGGAAGCGGGTCCAGGTCCTGCGGATCTGTCGGCCATGCGCCTTCAGGGCCGCCAGCACGCTCGGCCGCAGGCAGTCGAGGTGGATGTGGAGCTGGTCCTGGCTGCGGCCCCGGGCCGAGTTGACCGCCAGCCCGACCTCGCCGGGCGTCAGCCGCCCCTTCAGCACGTCGGACACGAAGGGCCGCGCCGCGAGCGCCGCCCGCCAATAGGCGGCCCCGCGCGGTCCCCGCAGGACCGGCGCCTCCAGGCCCGCCACCGTGTCGGTGGGCATGATCACGCTGTGGGTCGGCTCGCCGGGCGCGCGCAGGACCGCCGTGCCCGGACGCTCCCCGTCGCCCAGATCGACCGAGAGGCACGGGAAGGTCCGGTTGGCGAGCCTCTTGGCCAGCACGCAGGTCTTCAGCGCCGCCCACAGGACGTCGCGGCTCGGGTCCGGGCCGGCGGCCGCCGGCATCGCGACGGCGACGAGGAGGGCGGCGGGCAGCGCGCGGCGCATGGGGGCTCCCAATCGGGCCGGGGGCGTGTCGCCTCCGCGGCATCCCGCGATACCCGATCTCCACATGCGCCGGCAAAGCGTCCGTGTGCCCCGGTCACGGCGATGGCGGAGCGCGAGGCGTCTACTCTCGAAGAATAGGGACGAACAGTTCCGTATCTCCCCCTCCCCCCTTTGCGGGGGAGGGTGGCCCCCGAAGGGGTTCGGGAGAGGGGTGCGACGGTGCAGAAAAAGGCTGCAGCCTTCATAATGGTCGCGCCCACTTCTGAACCCGCGCTCCCCTCTCCCGACCCCTGCTGACGCAGGGGCCCCCCTCCCCCGCAGAGGGGGGAGGGAGGGCGCGCGGGGCTCCCGACCGCCACACTCTGTCAAGCGGGCGAAGATTCCAAACCCGATCCGCAAACCCGCACGGGCGGGCGCCTCGCGCCCCTTCATCAGCCCCTGCGCCAGCCCCTGCGCCAGCCCCTGCGCCAGCCCCTGCGCCAAGCGTCGCGCCGCCCCCTGATCATCGTGCCGCCGCGCGCTACCTTGGACCCGATCCAGAGTGTCGGTGTGTCCCCCGGGCCCTCGCGATCCGCCTCGGCCGAGTCCGTCGTCCCGGGATGCACCGTCCTCGCAGCTTTGATCTGATCCGGAGAGACTTGATGGTGGGAGCTACCGCCACAGCGGCCGCACGGACCGACGAGCCGGTCCTCGTCAAGGTCACCTTCACGGTGAACGGCCAGCGCCGCGACCTCGAACTCGACACCCGCACCAGCCTGCTCGACGCCGCGCGCGAGCACCTGCACCTGACCGGCTCCAAGAAGGGCTGTGACCACGGCCAGTGCGGCGCCTGCACGATGATCGTCGACGGCCGGCGCATCAACGCCTGCCTGACGCTCGCGATCATGCATCAGGGCGCCGAGATCACCACGATCGAGGGGCTCGGGCAGCCGGACCACCTGCACCCGATGCAGGCCGCCTTCGTCCGCCACGACGGCTATCAGTGCGGCTACTGCACGCCGGGCCAGATCTGCTCGGGCGTGGCCGTGCTGGAGGAGATCAAGGCCGGCATCCCGAGCCACGTGACCGCCGACCTCGAAGCCGCGCCGCAGATCACCGAGGCCGAGATCCGCGAGCGCATGAGCGGCAACATCTGCCGCTGCGGCGCCTATTCCAACATCGTCGAGGCGATGACCGAGGTGGCAGGAGCGCGGGCATGAAGTCCTTCACGTACGAGCGCCCGAGTACGCCCGCCGAGGCCGCGGCCGCGGTCGGCCGCACGCCGGAGGCGAAGTTCATCGCCGGCGGCACCAACCTGCTCGACCTGATGAAGCTGCAGATCGAGACCCCGCGCCACCTCGTGGACGTCAACGGCCTCGGCCTCGACACGGTGGAGCCGACGGACGACGGCGGCCTGCGCATCGGCGCGCTGGTGCGCAACACCGACCTCGCGGCCCATCCGCGGGTGCGCAGGGATTACGGCGTCCTCGCCCGGGCGCTGCTCGCCGGCGCCTCCGGCCAGCTGCGCAACAAGGCCACCACCGCGGGCAACCTGCTCCAGCGGACCCGCTGCCCGTATTTTTACGATACGGCCCAGGCCTGCAACAAGCGCCAGCCGGGCTCCGGCTGCTCGGCCCTCGACGGCGTGAGCCGCCAACTCGCGGTGATCGGCGGCAGCGAGGCCTGCATCGCCACGCATCCGGGCGACATGGCGGTGGCCATGCGCGTGCTCGACGCCACCGTGGAGACGGTCGATGGCGCGGGCGCGACGCGCAACATCCCGATCGCCGAATTCCACCGCCTGCCCGGCGACGACCCGTCCCGCGACACGAACCTCGAGCCCGGCGAACTGATCACCGCGGTGACGCTGCCGAAGCCGGTGGCCGGCACGCATATCTACCGGAAGGTGCGCGACCGGGCCTCCTACGCCTACGCGCTGGTCTCGGTGGCGGCGATCCTGGGCAAGGACGGCAGCGGCCACGTCGCCTTCGGGGGCGTCGCCCACAAGCCCTGGCGGGTGGAGGCGGCCGAGGCCGATCTGCCGAAGGGCGCAAGGGCCGTCACCGAACAGGTCTTCGCCGACGCCAAGCCGACCCATGAGAACGCCTACAAGCTGAAGCTCGCCGAGCGGACCCTCGGCGCGGCGCTCAACCAAGCGAGGGCCTGAGCCATGAAGTTCGACACCGCCGCCGGCCCGAACCCGATCGATCGTCTCAAGGTCGTGGGCAAGCCCACCGACCGGATCGACGGCAAGTACAAGACCACCGGCACCGCGCCCTACGCCTACGAGCGCCACGACGTGGCGCCGGACGCCGCCTACGGCTACGTGCTGGGCTCGTCCATCGCCAAGGGCCGCGTGCGCAGCATCGACACGGCCCTGGCCCGGCAGGCCCCCGGCGTGATCGGCGTGGTCACCACCCTCGACACGCCCCGGATCGAGCGCGGCGTGATGAACGTCGCCTACCTGTTCGGCGGCGACGTGATCCAGCACTACCATCAGGCGGTCGCCGTCGTGGTGGCCGAAACCTTCGAGCAGGCCCGGGCGGCCTCCTTCCTGGTGAAGGTCGATTACGCTCCGGAGGACGGCAAGTTCGACCTCGCCACGGAGGCGAAGACCGCGGAGCCCGTCCCGGCCGACAGCGGCGGCAATGGCGAGGAGCGGATCGGCGATTTCGAGGGCGCCTTCGCGCAGGCGCCGGTCACGCTCGACGCGTCCTACACGACCGCGGACGAGAGCCACGCCATGATGGAGCCGCATGCCACGGTGGCGGCCTGGGAGGGCGACCGGGTCACGCTCTGGACCTCAAACCAGATGATCGGCTGGGGCCATGGCAGCATCGCCAAGATGCTGGACCTGCCGAAGGACAAGGTCCGGCTCGACGCCCCCTATGTCGGCGGCGGCTTCGGCGGCAAGCTGTTCGTGCGCGCCGACGCGGTGCTGGCGGCTTTGGCCGCCAAGGAGGCAGGTCGGCCCGTGAAGGTGGCGCTGACGCGTCCGCTGATCGCCAACAACACCACGCACCGGCCGGCCACGATCCAGCGGGTCCGTATCGGCGCGACCCAGGATGGCACCATCACGGCGATCGCGCACGAGAGCGTGTCCGGCAACCTGCCGGACGGCGATCCCGAGACGGCGGTGAACCAGACCAAGTACCTCTACGCAGGCCAGAACCGCCTGACCGCCATGAAGCTCGCCCATCTCGACCTGCCGGAGGGCAACGCCATGCGGGCCCCCGGCGAGGCTCCGGGCCTGGCGGTGCTGGAAGTCGCCATGGACGAGATGGCGGAGAAGCTCGGCCTCGACCCGGTCGAGTTCCGCATCCGCAATGACACGCAGGTTGTCCCGACCCAGCCGGACCTGCGGTTCTCGCAGCGCGACCTCGTCGGCTGCCTGAAGCTCGGCGCCGAAAAGTTCGGCTGGGCCAAGCGCAACCCGAAGCCCGGGCAGGTCCGGGACGGGCAATGGCTCGTCGGCCTCGGCGTCGCGGCGGCCTTCCGCGACAACATGGTGATGAAGTCGGGTGCCCGGGTGCGGCTCGGCAGCGACGGCACGGTCACGGTCGAGACCGACATGACCGATATCGGCACCGGCAGCTACACGATCATCGCGCAGACCGCGGCCGAGATGATGGGCGTGCCCCTCGAGAAGGTGGTGGTGCGGCTCGGCGATTCCGACTTCCCGGTCTCCTCGGGCTCGGGCGGCCAGTTCGGCGCCAATTCCTCGACCGCGGGCGTCTACGCGGCCTGCGTGAAGCTGCGGGAGTCGATCGCGCAGAAGCTCGGCTTCAACGCCACCGACGCGGTGTTCGAGGATGGCGAGGTCCGCGCCGGCAACCGCGCGGTTCCGCTCGCCCAGGCCGCAGCCGACGGGGAGCTGGCTGCCGAGGACTCGATCGAGTTCGGCAAGTTCTCGAAGACCCAGCAGGTCTCGACCTTCGGGGCGCATTTCGTCGAGGTCGGCGTGGACCTGTACACCGCCGAGGTGCGGGTGCGGCGCATGCTGGCGGTCTGCGCGGCCGGGCGGATCCTCAACCCGAAATCGGCCCGCAGCCAGGTCATCGGTGGGATGGTCATGGGCACGGGCGCGGCCCTGATGGAGGAGTTGGCGGTCGACGCGAAGCGCGGCTTCTTCGCCAACCACGATCTGGCGGGCTACGAGGTGCCGGTCCATGCCGACATCCCGCACCAGGAGGTGATCTTCCTCGACGAGACCGATCCGATGTCCTCGCCCATGAAGGCCAAGGGCGTGGGCGAGCTCGGCATCTCGGGCGTCGCCGCCGCGGTGGCCAACGCGATCCACAACGCCACCGGCATCCGCGTGCGCGACTACCCCATCACCCTCGACAAGCTGCTCGCCGGCATGCCCGACGCCGCCTGAGCGCGTCGGGGGATCCGTCCGCGGATCCCCCGGGCGGCGCCCGGAACAGGGCTCGGCGGCCGGCATGCAGTCTGCGGCCGAATCCCTCGGTTGCGGCGTCCCGCTCCGTCATCGCGAGCGCAGCGAAGCGATCCAGGGTTAGCGCGACATCCGGGACGCGTGACGCCGCTGGATTGCTTCGCTCCGCTCGCAAGGACGGCGGGGCCGAAGCCCTCTCCCCGGGACGGTATGATCCCACCCCCCACCTCAGGATGAGGCGGCGGGTTGGCTGGCCGATCCTGCGCGGTCTCGTGTCGCGGACCGCATCCGCCTGCGCCGCCATCGCCCTACCTCCCCGCCATGGACCCCACCTTCCCCATGACCCGGGCCGCCGGCCTCGAACGCCTGTCCGCCTTCCTCGGCGAGGCCGCGCCCGCCTACGCGGAGGCGCGCAACACCGACCGGGGGCCCGCGGTGCCGCCGACGACCTCCGCCCTCTCGCCCTACCTGCGCCGCCGGCTCGTCACCGAGGCCGAGGTCGCGACGGCCGCCGTCGCGGCCCTCGGGCCGGCGGGTGCGGAGGCGTTCGTGAGCGAGGTGTTCTGGCGGACCTACTTCAAGGGTCACCTCGAGACCCACCCGGACGCCTGGACCCGCTACCTGTCCGACCTCGCCGAGGCACGGGCGCGCCTTGCGGCCGAGCCGGGTCTGCGGCGGACCTACGAGGCCGCCGTGGCGGGCCGGACCGGCATCGACGGCTTCGACGCCTGGGCCCGGGAGCTGGTCGAGACCGGCTGGCTGCACAACCATGCCCGGATGTGGTTCGCGTCGATCTGGATCTTCACCTTGCGGCTCCCCTGGCAGCTCGGCGCGGATCTCTTCCTGCGGCACCTGCTCGACGGCGATCCGGCCAGCAACACGCTCTCCTGGCGGTGGGTGGCGGGCCTGCACACCCGCGGCAAGGCCTACCGTGCCCGGCGCGACAACATCCGGCGGTTTACGGAAGGCCGTCACGACCCGGCCGGCCTCGACGAGGGTGCCGCACCGCTGGAGGAGGCGATGCCGCCCCGCGCGGTGCCGCTGCCCCCCGCCGATGCGGCGCCGGAAGGGCCTGTCGCCCTGCTCCTGCACCTCGACGACCTGCATCCCGAGAGCCTGCCGCTCGGACCCGCCCGGGTCGCGCGGGTCGGCGGTCTGCTCGCCCACGCCGATGACGCGACGGACCGGGTCCGGTCCGCCGACGCGGCCGCGATGGCGGACGCGCTGACGCGCGCCGCGGCGCATTTCGGCTGCCCGGCCGATCCGCTCCGCGCGGGCTGGGCCGGCGACCTGCCGGTGGTGACGGCCTGGGCGCCGCTCGGGCCGTCCGCAGCGGCATTGCCGGGCGGGTGCCTGCGGCTGCGCCGGTCCTGGGACGCGGCGGCTTGGCCGCTCGCGACCCGGGGCTTGTTCCGCCTGAAGCGCGCGATCCCGGACCTGATCGCGGCCTGACGGCGCCTGCAGGCCGTGCGCCCGAGGACGACCCGCCGCGAACCCCGACCAGCCGGACGCATCACCCATGGACAAGATCGCCTACATCCTCGTGACCCTGCTCGAATCGATCCTCGGGATCTTCGGGATCCGGGGGCTCTACGAGCAACCCGCCTATACGATCGTCCAACGCCTCGACCGCGGCGTGGAGATCCGGTCCTACCCACCGCGGCCCGCGGTCGAGACCGCCACGCGGGGACAGGGGGACGGCGAGGCCTTCGGGCGGCTCTTCCGCTACATCACCGGCGCGAACCGGGCTGGCGACCGCATCGCCATGACCGCCCCGGTCGAGACGGGCGGGCAGCGCATCGCCATGACGGTTCCCGTCGCGGTGGAGGCAGGCGGCGCGATGCGCTTCTTCCTGCCGCGCAGGGTGGCCGAGGGCGGCGCGCCGGAGCCGACCGAGGCCGGCGTCCGGCTCGTGGAGGTCCCGGCCGAGCGCCTCGCGGTGCTGCGCTTCTCCGGCCCGGCCACGCCGGAGGCCCGGGCGGAGCAGGAGGGCGTCCTCACCCGGGTGGTGGCCGCGGCCGGCCTCCGGGTGCGCGAAGCCCCGATGTTCATGGGCTACGATCCGCCCTTCGCCCTCCCGTTCCTGCGCCGGAACGAGGTCGCCGTGCGCTTGGCGCCGCCGTGACGGCTCCGGTCCGAGGGGCGCCTGACCCGCCGGCCAACGCGGGCACGGGCCGGTCGCCGCGGATGCGGCCGGCGTCGCTGCAGCCCGGGTGCCTGCGCGAACGGGGCGCGCGACCGCGCGTCGGCGGCGATCGTCTCCGGATCGGCGACGGTCCCGACCCCGCAGGTGATCAGGCGGGTGCCCCCGGGATCGGGGGCGCGTCCGAGGCCTGCACCGGCGGAAAGTACTGCGGGCTCTCGCGCCGGTCGAACATCCCGTAGTCGCGGATGATCCGCACGGCGCGCGTGCGAAGGCCCGCCGCCCCGGACGACGGCGCGGGGAGCGCACGCGCATCCGTCCAGGACAGCAGGGTCAGGACCTTCCCGGGCGTGGTGATCGAATCGAACACGTCCCATGCCAGAAGCCCGTCCGCCCGGGCGTCGAGGCCCAGAGCGGGCAGCGGGTCGTCGGCGGGGGCCGTCGGTGCGCCTCCCTCCGGGATCCCTTCGACCAGCGTGCAGACCTTGGCCGCACCGACCTCGGTCGCGTCGAGGCGCTGCTCCCGAACCGGGTGCCCGGCGGGCGGATGGCTGTCGGCCGTCACTTCGCCGCCCCTGAGGTGGTAGTCCGCGAACACCTCCGACCGACCCTTCTCCTGGATCAGGTGATGGCCGGCATGGGTCCGCCAGCGGATCACGGACTTCTCGTCTCGCCACGTCGAGTGTGACAGCACCCAGCCGGGCCGCGTCCGGCTCGCGAAGCGCTCGTTGTCGATGAAGCCGTCGAGCCCCTCGAGCTCCGGCTTCAGCACCCGCGCGTGCTCCAAGTAGGCATCCTTGCGCCCGTCGCCGGGCCGGACCTCGAAGATGACCGAGAACATGCGTTCCTCCCGTGGCGTCGAGTCCCGATCAGGCCGTGATCGGCTCACTCAGAAACGTCGCTAAGACTTGCCGCGCCGCCGTGACGCCGGATGAAGGATCGCGCGATGGCGCGGAGCGCTCCGCTCTCCGTGAGCGCGGCCGCGTTGCCCTGGTGCGTCGGGTCCGCCGCGAGGGTTTCCCGGTAGCGCTCGTAGCGTTCGAGGCTCGCGAACTCGATCAGCCCGTAGGCGATGTTCGTCGGTCCCGCGAAGTCGGTCGGCAGGTAATAGCCCACGACGCGGCCGCCGCAGTCGCGGATGACCGGCGTCTCGTCCTCGACATAGGTCCGGAAGGCGTCGATCCGGTTCGGGTCGCGCGTGTAGCGAAGGCAGCGGGTGCATGGGCGTCCTCCTCAGTTGCACCGCCCACTCTGATCCCGAGGCCCCGCCGTGTCAGTCTCGGACGCTTCGGTCTCGACCGAAGCGTCGTCGGGTGCGACGGGCGGCGAGGGGGTATAGGCTCCACCCATGTCGTCAGGTCCTGCACTCTCCGAGGTCGGCGCGCTCGTCGGGGATCCCGGCCGCGCCAACATCCTGTCGGCCCTGATCGACGGGCGGGCGCTGACCGCGACCGAACTGGCCTGGACGGCGGGGGTGGCCCCCGCGACGGCGAGCGAGCACCTCACCAAGCTCGTGGCCGGAGGCCTGCTCTAGGTGTCGCGCCAGGGCCGCCACCGCTACTTCCGGCTCGCCTCGGTCGAGGTCGCCCGCATGCTGGAGGCGATGATGGTGATCGCCGACCGGGGCGAGCCGCAGGACGCGCCGCGGCGCGCGACCCCGCGGATCGATCCGGCCCTGCGCGAGGCCCGCACCTGTTACGACCACTTGGCCGGGCGGCTCGGGGTCGGGATCGCCGACGCGATGGTCAACAGGGGCCTGATCGTGCTGGGCGAGGAGGCCGGCGAGGTGACCGCGTCCGGCGCCGCGTGGCTGGCCGCGTTCGGCGTCGCGGTCGAGGCGGCTGGACAGAGCCGTCGCCTGCTCTGCCGCCCCTGCCTGGACTGGAGCGAGCGGCGTCCGCACCTCGGCGGCCGGCTCGGAGCCGCCCTGTACCGCCGCTGCGCGGATCTGGGGTGGATCGAGCGGCAGCGCGACAGTCGCGCCGTCCGGGTCACCGAAGCGGGCCGACGGGGCTTTCACAGCGCCTTCGGCCTCGCCGAGTGACGACCGCGCCCCCGAACCCTCGTCGCGTTGCCTCGGCCGCGTCACGCGGCGCATCATGGGCGACAGCCTTGGGACGGGGGGCGTCGCCGTGCATCGCGTAGGAATTCTGCTGGCGGCGTTCGGGCGGCACGGGCCGACCCTGCTGGTCGCCTCCCTGGTCCTCGGCAGCCTCGTTCCTCTCCTCTCGGGCCAGGCCGTCCGACTGCTCCCGATCGCGGCCTTCCTGCTCGCCCTCGGCTCCTTTCAGACGGCCGCCTTCGCGCCGCGCGAGCGCGGATCAGAACGCGCCGCCGCCGCCCTCGTGCTGGCCTGGAACGGCCTGGGTGTGCCCGTGGCCACGGCCGCCCTGCTTCTGCCGGCCGGAATCGGAGAGGATCTTCGAAAGGGTATCCTCATCTCCGTGCTGGCCCCGCCGATCAGCGGTGCGGCCGCAATCGCGGCCATCCTCGGGCTCCATCCGCGGCTCGCCCTCCTCAACACGATCGGGCTGACGCTCCTCACCCCGCTCACGGTTCCGTTGCTGGCCGTCGCCCTCCGCGCGGGCGTGCGGATGGAGCCGGCTGTGCTCGCCCTGCATCTCGCCTTGATCATCGGTCCGGCCGGCGCCGTCGCCCTGGCCCTGTCGACCACCAAGGGCCGTCTGCGGGACCTCGTCCCGGACATGCCGGCCGCATCCGGCATCGCCGTGCTCGGCCTCGTCCTCGTCGGCTTCACGATGGCGGACGCGCTGAGAGACGCCTGGACGACGCAGCCCGCCTACGTCCTCACCTGTCTCGCGGTCGCCACGGGCCTGAACATCGGACTCGGGCTCGTCAGCGGCCTCCTCTTCGCGCAGCTCGGGCGAACGCGCGCGCTCACCATCGCCCTCGTGGCCGGCAACCGCAACGTGAGCCTGACATGGGCCGCCGCCGGCACCGCGCTCTCGCACGGCACCGAACTCTATCTCGCCACCACGGTCGTCCCCGTCCTCGCGCTCCCCTTCGCCGTGCGGATCGGCACCACCGCGCGCGGCTGGATCGTCCGCCGGCATCGTCGCGATGGGAACGCGGATCCCGCCGTGCTGGCCGACACGTCGCTGCCGGCGCGGACTGGCCAATTCCCGACAACTCCGGCACAGTCCCGGCAGGAACCTTGAGCGCTCTCGCCGAAGCGGGGCACGGCTCTCAGTGTGCGTCCGCCGAGGCGATCGGAACGGATGCGCCCTGCCGCCGCGCCGAGGGTGGCCGGCACGTGACCGCGGGGGATCAGGCATGAGCAGGCACCGGTCCGGTACGGAGAATGTGCCGCCGCGGACGGCCTACTGGGGTCGCCGGATGTCCAACATGCCGAACGATTTCATCTTCGGGTACGGCTCGCTGATCAACACGCACCTGCGGGACCACACCTCGGCGACGCCGATCGCCGGGATCCCGGCGCGCCTGTCGGCGGAGTTCGGTTATCTCAGAGCCTGGGTATTCCGCTGTCCCAGCGGCTTTACCGCCCTCGGTCTGCGCCGCCCGCGCCGGGGCGAGGCGACCACGACAGTCAACGGCGTGATGTACCCGGTGGATCCGGCCGATCTCGCGGCCTTCGATTTGCGCGAGGCGGGTTACCGGCGCGTTCCCGTGCCGATCGGGCAGATCGAGGCCGTGTCGTGGCAGTCTCTGCCCGCGTGCGGGACCATCTGGACCTACGTGCCCGCCGACGATGCCGCCACGCATCTTGCCGCCGCGAGCGACGATTTCCCGCTCCTGCAATCCTATATTGACGCCACGGTCGAGGGGGCGCTGGATTATGGGGTCGACTACGCGCGCGAGGTGATCGAGACGACGGCGGATTGGAGCCCCTACTGGTTGAATGATCGCGAGATGGCGCGGCGACCCTGGATCTACGATCGCCGGTACGCCGAGGCCGACGCCCTGCTGTCGACGACCGAACCGGCAGCCTCATACTTCTCCGACCGGATGTTCCCGGGACCGTTCTCGATACGATGGCACTACCGGACGCCCACAGGGCGTCTCGCGCATGTCCGGAAGGAACGCCGGACCCGGCACCCGGATGCGGTGCAGCCGTTGCTGAGCGACGAGGCAGGCGGTGCGGTGTCCGCCTGAGCGTGGCAGGCCCAGCGATGCACGGCGATGACCGGCCGGTTCGAGCCGCACCGTTCGGCAGGCCGTCCTGACCGGGGTTCGTCGCGTCTGAGCAACCGCACCTGGACCGACAATCCGGCCGGCCCGCGTCAGAACTCCGCGCGGTTCGTCGCGGCCGGAGCGTGTTTGCCCGCGAGGCCGCAGGCATGATCTTGCAGGGACTCGGCGTTGGCCGCTTCGCCGAACCGGCTGGTCACATGGCCGTCCAGGATCACGAAGCCGATCCCGCCGTCTGGAAAGTCGGCGCCCACGACGGCGAGCGAATGCTCGCCCATGGCGGATCGCGCGTCCTCGTCGTGCGCCAGCAGCGCGAACGGGTCCGTGGTCCCGAGATCGTCCCCGAGGACCCGCCTAGCCCTGAACGGACGACCGTTCAACGGCTCGCTCAAGGGAGCCCAGCGGTCGCCGATGGAGGGCGCGAGCCGGTTCAACGTCTCGCGGACATCCCGGCGGACGCAGTCGATGTGAATGTGGAGCTGACCCTGCGTGCGCCGCAGCCGGGAGTTGACCGCAAGGCTCACGTCACGCCTGTCGAGCGCGTGCCCGAGACGTTCCTCGACGAAGGTCCGGGCGCGCCAGGCTTGGGCCACGTAGTTCGTAACGCCGGGTTCAAGGAGCAGCGGGCTCTCGATCCCCGTGATTCGCGCGGTCGGGATCAGGAGAAACTGCGCGCGTCCTCGGAGGTCCTTGAGGATGGCGTACCCCTTCGCGACCCCACCCTGCAGGTCGACCAAGCTGCAAGGCGCAGGCCCCTCTCCGCGCAGCTGATGGGGAACACACTCGTCGTGGACGATCTCCCACAGGGCGCCGCCGTTTCCGAGGAGCCTGGGTACGAGTGCGGACGCGAGCCAGACCGAGACCGCCGCGAGGACAGCGAGACTGATCAGCGATCGCGTCGACATTCCGATCCGCACTCGACAAGTCGAACGGCGCGGCCACGCCGTCCCGATCCGGCCGCGAGCGCCCCGACGCTCCGGACCGGCGATCCGCATCGCGGCAGTGGAGTGTCTGCTCGGAAAAAAAGCAATCCGTGTTGGGCCAGCCTCGGGTGCCGGCTCAGAGCAGATCGCATGCAGACTGGCGGCTCTGCAGTGCTTCCGCCGCGTCCGCTTGTTCAGCGCACCGTCTTCGACCCTCGCGGCGTCCCGCACCCGAGAGGGCCATCTGACCGCCGACAGGGCCGATCGAAGTCAGTCCGCCGCGGCCTACGCCGCCGAAGTCCCAGACATCGCTTCCCGGTCGAGGGCGCGCTCGGTTCGATCCGCCCGGAACGCGGAGGGGGTCGATCCTGTCGCACGGAGGAAATAGCGCGAGAAATAGGCGGGGTCCTGAAACCCCAAGTCGTAGGCACGGATTTCACGGTGTCTTTCGTCAAGCGATCCCGCCGGATGTGCGCCGCACCTACGAGCGTGTCGACCCCTTCGGCTGGCTCGGCATCCTCGCCGACGTGCCGCCGGCCGCGCATGAGCTGGTCTACGCCAGTCACGCAAACGGTTTCGCGCGCGCCAGCATGCGTTCGGCGACGCGCAGCCGCTACTCTATCCCGTGCGGGACCGAGGAGCGCGTCGAGGCATGAGCTGCCACCCGTCGTCGTCGCGGTGGCGATCACCGGCTCGGTGCCGCGCAAGGCGGACAACCTGGACGTGCCGATCACCGTCGCGGAACAGATCGAGTCGACGCATCGGGCCTTCGAGGCCGGCGCGACGCTCGCCCATATCCAGGTCCGCAACGACGACGAGAGCCCGTCCTCGGACCCCGACAGGTTCGCGGCCGACGCTGTGGTCCGGCACGGGCGGCGGGTCGCGACATCCGCCGAGGCGCGGGTCGCCCTCGGGCTCGCGGCCGCGCGATGCGCGTCTCCGCCCTCGATCCGGGCCTGCTCGGTCCCCCGCTTCGCGAGCGCGGCGATGTGCGCCGCCTTCTCGGACGAGGTGCGGATCGCCGGAATGCTGCGGGCGGAGGCGGGCCTCGGGCCTCTGGACCTTGGCGGGGCGATCGAGGCGGTCGCCCCGGGCGATCTCGACATCGGGGCGCTGGGCGCCGGAACGGCGCTCGCCGGCGTGCCGGTCATCCCGTACGTTTCGACGAGTCCGCCTTCGACCTCGCGCGCCCCGTCGCGGCGGCGGCGGCAGCCACCGACCGGGCGCTCGCGGCCATCGCGGCGCTCGGCATCCCTGCACCCGACACGTCGTCCCCAGACGGAGCCTGAAACCGCATGCCCCAGATCCGCGCAAACGGCACCGAGCTGCACTACGACCTGTCCGGCCCGACCGGCGCCCCGGTCCTCGCCCTCTCGAACTCCCTGGGCACCACGCTGGCGATGTGGGACGGCGTCGTCTCCCATCTGCGCGGCCGATACCGGATCCTGCGCTACGACACGCGCGGGCACGGTGCCTCCCCGGCCCGCGATGCCGAGACCCGGATCGAGGACCTGGCGGACGACCTCCTCGGCCTTCTGGATGCGCTCGGCATCGGGAAGGCCCATCTCGCCGGCCTGTCGCTCGGGGGCATGACCGTTCAGGCTGCGGCGGCCCGGGCCCCGGAGCGCGTGCTGAGCCTCGGCCTGTTGGCGACCGCCGCCCACATGCCGAGCCGCGAGAGCTGGCGCGACCGGGCGGCAACGGTGCGCGCGCAGGGACCGGAGGCCATCGTCGAGGCCACCCTGGGGCGCTGGTTCACCGCCGGCTTCCGCGACGCTGCGCCGCCCGTTCTCACGCGGACCAAGGAGGATTTCGTCGCCTGCGACCGCACCGGCTACGCCCGCGCCTGCGAGGCGATCGGCGAGATGGACCTGAGGCCGCTGCTCGGGCGCATCGAGGCGCCCACCCTCGTGATCGCCGGCCGTGAGGATCCCGCCACCCCGCCCGCCATGGCCGAGGAGATCTGCGCCGGCATTCCCCACGCGGAACTCGTTCTCATGCCGCGCGCCGCCCATCTTCTCGCCGTCGAACATCCGGCCGCGGCGGCGGCCCATCTCGGTGCTTTCCTGGATCGGACGCGCGGCGCGGTCCCGGCCACCGGCGCGGTCGCGTTCGCGACGGGACTCGAGAACCGCAAGGCGGTGCTGGGCACCGAGCACGTCGAGCGGTCGCTCGCGGGGGCCGGCCGCTTCGCCGGGCCGTGGCAGGACTTCATCACCCGCACCGCCTGGGGCGAGGTCTGGGGCGATCCGCGCCTGCCCTGGAAGACGCGCTCCCTCGTGACCCTCGCGCTGATGGTGGCGCTCGGGCGGGAAGAGGAGTTCAAGCTCCACATCCGGCCGGCGCTCACGAACGGGGTCGATCTCGACGAGCTGCAGGCGCTGCTCCTGCACACGGCGATCTATGCCGGCGTCCCGGCAGCGAACGGCGCCTTCCGCTGGGTGCGCGAGACCCTGGGCGAGGACGGTCTCGGGTCTTGGAGGTAGGGACAAAACCGTTTGGCCTGAATTCGGCAGATCAGGGCGCCGGCGAGCGTGGTGAAGGCGAGATGGAGTGCGGCGCGGCGCTCGGAGCGGATGGTGAGCCGGCGGACGCGGGCGAGCCAAGCGAGCGTGCGCTCAACGATCCAGCGATAGCGCCCCAGCCGTTCACGGCTGTCGTGGCCGTTGGCCCCGGTCAGCGTCAGGCCGAGAGGCGTGCCGTTGGCGTCCACGACGCGGTGGCGCTTCGTGCCCGGCTTGCCCCGATCGGTCGGGTTCGGCCCGCTCGCGGAGCCCCTGTTTGGGCCGGCAGGCTGGCGCTGTCGAGGGCGTCCCGCGACCCGTCGAGCGGGTCGGCATCCTGAAGCCGCTCCAGCATCGCGCGGTGCAGGGCGGCCCGGACGGCCCGCCGCCTGCCACGCGCCCAGCCGCCGCCAGCTCGCCTTGCCGCTGCAGCCCACCTCGGAACGCGGCAGATGCTTCCACTGCAGGCCGGTCCGCAGCACCAGGACGATGCCCGCCAGCGCCGCCCGGTCCGAGGCCGGCGTGCGACCGCCTATGGGCTTCTCACGCCCAGGTGGCAGAAGCGGCTCGATCACCGTCCACAGGTCGTCGGGGACAAGGGTCTCCATGCCCTTCCGACTTGCTCACACAGGTTTTGTCCCGCGCTCGTAGGGCTCACGCATCGCCTGCGCCTGCGACCGGTACGGATGGTGATCGTCGGGACGACGGACGACTGGGCACTGTGAGGGGCCGCTGAGCCATGGTGCCTTGACATAAAACTAATCGGTTTTCCATAATACCGTATGGTTAAAGAATCCGATACGACGCTGGACGCCTTGTTTCACGCCCTCGCCGACCCGACACGTCGGGCCATCGTGCGGATGCTGGCCCAACGACCGCATGGGCTCGGCGAACTCGCACCGGCCTTCCCGATGTCGAGCGTCGCCGTCTCGAAGCATGTGAGGACCCTGGAGGCCGCGGGGCTGGTGACGCGACAGGTGCGAGGACGCTCGCATCTCTGCACCCTTGAACCGATGGCCCTGCTGGAGGCTCACCGGTGGCTCCAGGCCTACGAAGTCTTCTGGACCGAGCGTCTCGATGCGCTGGAGGGCCTTCTCGCGGAGATGAAGCGGGAGGCCGGCCCTCCTTGAGCCGGCGCCGCACCCGAGACCGAACGATAAGACCGGGGAGGATTTTCATGGCCCAGAACGTCGTGGCCCCACGTCCCGTCACGCGCGCCGCGCCAACGTCCCGTGCGGCCGCGCCGACCGCGATCCCGGCGGAGCGGACCCGTGTTCGGCCGGTGATCCTGGCGTCTTCCCTCGGGGCGGTGTTCGAGGCCTACGATCTCGTCCTGTTCGGGCCGATGGCCGCCATCGTCGCCCGGCAGTTCTTCTCGGGTCTCGACGAGGCCTATGCCTATGTCTTCACCCTGCTCTCGGCCGCCGTGACCTTTCTTGCCAGGCCGTTCGGCGGGCTGATCTTCGGGCCCCTGGGCGATCTCGTCGGCCGGAAGTACACCTTCCTCCTCACCATTGTGATCATGGGCGGCGCGACGGTGGCCATCGGTCTGCTGCCGCCTTATGCGGCCATCGGCGTCGCCTCGCCGGCCCTACTCGTGAGCCTGCGCATCGTGCAGGGCCTCGCCTTCGGAGGCGAGTTCGGCGGCGCGGTGACCTACATTGCGGAGCATGCCTCCGCGAACCGGCGTGGACTCGCGACGAGCGCCGTCAGCATCACCGTGGCCTGCGGCCTCGTCCTCGCGATCCTCGTGGTGATCGCCTGCGAGACGCTGCTGGGTAAGGCCGCCTTCGAGGCGTGGGGATGGCGCATCCCCTTCCTGCTCTCGGCCGTGCTGATGCTGGTCTCGGTCTACATGCGGCTGAAATTGCAGGAATCCCCGGTCTTCCTGCGGATGCGCCAGGGCGGGGGTGGCTCGCGCCAACCGGTGCGGGACGTTCTGGGACGATGGGCGAACCTTCGGGTCGTGCTTCTCGTGCTCTTCGGCCTCGTCGCCGGGCAATCGGTCGCCAGCGCGACGGGCTCCTATCCGATCTACCTGCTGATGCTGAACCTGAGGATCGATCCGTTCCTCCTGCACTATACGATCCTCGGCTCCAGCCTCGCCCTGGTCGCCTGCATGATCGCCGCGGGCTGGCTTTCGGACCGGATCGGCCGCAAGCCCGTGATGCTCGCGGGCTTTCTCGGAACGGCGCTTCTGGCATGGCCGGTCTATGGGGGTGTGACACGCTTCGCCCATCCCGAGCTCGCGGCGGCGGTCGCGGCCAGACCCATCGTGGTCGCCGCCGATCCGGCCGGGTGCAGCCGCCAGTTCGACCCGTTCGGCATCGCCCATTTCGAAAGCCCCTGCGACCTCGCCCGGCGGACCGTCGCCAAGCTCGGCGTTCCGTATGCGATGCGTGCTCTGCCCGTCGGCAGCCCGGTGCGGATCGAGATCGGCGAGGCGAGCCTTGCCTCCTTCGATGGGACTGGCCTCGACAAGGCGACGCTCGGGGCGCGGACGGCCGATCTCGCCAAGGCTCTGGCGAGCGCCGTCGCGGCGGCGGGCTACCCGGCCAAGGCCGATCCGGCCAAGACGAACTTGGCCGGGCTGATCGCCCTCCTCAGCCTGCTCAACATCTTCGTGGCCCTGGCCTCGGCCCCGCTCGCCGCCTGGATGATCGAGCTGTTCCCGACCCGCATCCGCAACACGGCCCTCTCCGTGCCCTACACCGTCGGGGGCTGGTTCGGCGGCTTCCTGCCGGCCATCGCCTTCTCGGCCTTCACGGCGACCGGAAATATCTATGCCGGGCTCTGGTACGCACTCGTCGTCCTCGCCGTCGCCTTCCTCGTCTCGGCGCTTTGCCTGCCCGAGACGCGGGGCCGTGCCCTCGACGCCATCGCCTGACGGATCGCCGACGCCATGTCCGACGCCATGTCCGACGCCCCGTCAGGTCCCCCGCGGATCGCCATTGCCCTGGTCAGGCAACTCGATGCCGCCACGGCCCTCGTGTTCGAGGCTTGCACCGATCCACGGCGGCTCGCCCGCTGGCTCACGCCCGGGGCCGGCGAGGTCCGCGACACGAGTTGCGACCTGCGGGTCGGCGGTCGCTTCAGCCTCGAAGGCTGCAACCCGGATGGGCGCGCCTACGCGGTCTCCGGCGCGTACTTGGAGATCGTGCCGCCGCGGCGCCTCGCGATGACGTGGCACTACATCGGCGAGGGACCGCTCGCCGGTCCGCCATCGCGGGTCGAGATCGATCTGCGGCCCCTCGGGGTCGACGTGACCGAACTGACGCTCACTCACACGCAGCTCGACCGCCAGGAGACCGCCGACCGGTACCGGGCGGCCTGGTCGATCTGTCTGGAACGCCTGCGCTGGAGCACCACCCCGAAACCCGACGAGGCCGTGTTCGCGCCGCCGCTCGGAGCGATCAGCAACCTCTACGGTCCCCGTCACCGCGTCCTCCAGCAGGACTTCGAGACGGGCGACCTCGCGAACCGGCTGCGCAGCCTGTCGGTGACGCGCGAACTCAGCGCGGCCCAGCAGGCCTTCATCGCGCGGCAGGACATGGTCTTCGTCACCTCCGTCGATCACCGAGGCTTTCCGACCTGCTCGTACAAGGGGGGCGCGAGCGGCTTCGTGCGCGTAGCGAGCCCGCGCATCGTTGAGCTGCCGAGCTACGACGGCAACGGCATGTATCTCACTGCCGGCAACCTCGCGGCCAATCCGAAGCTCGGCCTGCTTTTTATCGACTTCGAGACGCCGCATCGCCTCCGCCTCCATGGCACGGCGCGGATCACCCGCGACGCGACGGACCTGGAACGGCATCCCGGGGCTGAGCTGGTGATCAAGATCGACATCGCCGAGGTCTTCGTGAATTGCCCACGCTACATCCACCGGTATCGGCGGGAGGCGACGTCAGGCTTCGTGCCGGGGCGGGCGCGCGCAGGCGAGGTCCCGGCCTGGAAGAGGATCGATCTGTTCGCGGATGTCCTCCCTGACCGTGATCGGCTCGCCCTTGCTTCGAGCGGTTCCGAGACGATGACCCTGGCCGATTACCGCGCTCTGTTCGAGCGTGGGGAAACCTGAGCCTTGACGACCGCGGATTGCTGATCGCGCCTCGCTTTCGTGTGTCCGGTTTCGGGATTGGCCCAAACCTTCCCGACCGTCTGCGACGGGTCGTGAACGGACCCGCGACCACGCCGGCTTCGATGAATCCGCTGTCAGAAGCGGACAGGCGGGAAACCGCCCTGAGCGGCCCTCCCGCTTCCGACCAAACGCGGTCGGCCACTCGCGGCCGGGCGGCTCCGGGAAGCGGACGTGTGGTCCGCGCCGCTCCTCTGACAGTGATGCGCCCATCCGGTCATTGGGCGGCTCTCAGCGACGACTCTCAAACCGGACATGGGCGTGATCGCGTGCAGACGAGAGCACCCGGGCGTTTGTCGATCCCCTGCTGGGAATGCTGAGCGTCCGGTAGGCCCTGTTTCGCGACCGGTTCGTCCGCGTTGCACGTCGAGATCATCCGTTGCTCGACATGCCGATCCCGCCCGAACGCTACGCCGCGTGCGAGCACGCGGTGGCTTCGCGGCGCGGTATTCAGTCGGGCCCGGTCGATGATGCACTGGCGGGTCTCGGCCGCGCACGCTGGGTGGCGAGCCCTCCTGAGACGACGCGGATCAAATATCCAAGGTCTTGCGCGCGAAGCTCTCGATGTAGTCGACGAGCTTGTCGGATGCGGCGCTGGCGGCCTCGACATCGCGCCGGGCAACCGCTTCGCAGACGTCGGCGTGGAGGTTGGCAGTCAGCGGTAGGTCGGCCGCCTGCTTGTAGTGCTGATACCAGAACCGACGCGACAGGCCCGCCATGCTCTCCAGGGAGCGCACGGCGAATTCGTTGCGCGAGGCTGTGGCGATGAGGTCGTTGAACTGACGGTCTAGGCGCATGAACGCCAAGTCGTCCGACGCCGCCGCAGCCTCGCGCATGTCCTGCGCGATGCCGGCGAAGACGTCACGCTCCTCCTTCGTGGACCGCTCGGCGGCGAGTCCAGCGATGAGACGTTCGAGGACGCGCCGGGTCTCCAGCAGCCGCAACTGCGAGCGGACGTTGATGTCGGAGACGAGGATGCCGCGCCTCGGCATGACCACCACGAGGCCGTCGCGGGCGAGACGCTGCAGGGCCTCACGGATAGGGGTACGCCCTATCCCGAGTCGCTGAACCAGATTCTGCTCGCCGAGCACCATGCCGGGCGGCAGCAACAGCGTCGTGATCATTTCCTCCAGCTGCTGGTAGGCCCTGTCGGTGAGCGTCAGGTCGGGCAGGTCGTCCCCGCCGGCCGCCCCGTCGGGCGATCCCTTCACGGCCTTCCTCGCCCGGGTCTCGCCATGCGTCGCGGCACGGACCGACGCCGTCTTCCCGGTCACGAAGTTCATCGACGCCACCCCTTGCCCTGCCCGGTCCGCTCGCAAAGCCGCCCCAGGGTGCATGGTGCCGCGCGCTCTCCCGCGCAAGGGGGATATCGTTGATATATCTTGCGCCGATCAAAGATATCCTGCAAGAGCACTCCGCGCATACCAAAAGCGCAGGGAGGCAACAGATGGCAGGGCAGATTGCGATACCCGCCGGCGACGCTCTGCCGGAACGGGCCACGACCGAGATCCCAAACCGCGTCGCGGCCGGGACGAGCGCGGTGATCGCGGCGCGGCTGGAGCGCCTGCCAATGACCGCGTTTCAGCGCAATATCTTTCTCATCATCGCGACGGCCTGGTTCTTCGACTCGATCGACCTCGGATCGCTCACCTTCCTTCTGGGCTCGATCAAGACGGAGTTCGGCCTCTCGACCGCCCAGGCCGGCCTCCTGTCGAGCATGAGCTTCCTCGGCATGTTCGCCGGCGCGGCGATTTCCGGGATGCTCGCCGACCGCTTCGGCCGGAAGCTCGTCTTCCAGATCAGCATGGTGTTCTGGGGCCTGGGTAGCGCGTGGTGTGCCTACGCGCCCGACGCGACCATGCTCGGCTACGCCCGCCTGTTGCTCGGCTTCGGCATGGGCATGGAGTTCCCGGTGGCGCTCGCCATCGTCTCCGAGTTCCTGCCCACGGCCAAGCGCGGTCGCTATCTCGCGATCATGGAAGGCTTCTGGCCCCTCGGCTTCATCGCGGCGGGTTGCCTCAGCTACGTGCTGCTGAGCTCCTTCGATTGGCGGGCGGTCTTCCTGGCGCAGGCCGTGCCGGCCCTGTTCCTGTTCGTGATCCGCTTCCTGGTGCCGGAGTCACCGCGCTGGCTGGCCGACCGCGGCCGGCACGAAGACGCGGACCGCGTGATGACGTCCATCGAGACGAAGGTCGCCGCGCGCCTCGACGGTCGGGCGCTGTCCGAGCCGAAGGTCCTGCCCGAGCAGGCTCAGGGCGAGCGTCGCTTCTCCTTCCTCGAACTCTGGAGCCCGGGCTACGCCAGCCGCACGGTCATGATCTGGCTGACATTGTTCTTCGCCCTTCTCGGCTTCTACGGCCTCACGACTTGGCTCGGGGCCCTGCTCCAGGATGCGCGCTACAGCGTCGCCAAATCCGTGACCTACACGATTCTGATCTCGCTCGCAGGCGTGCCTGGCTTCATCACCTCGGCGCTCCTCGTCGAGCGCTGGGGCCGCAAGCCGACCGCCGTCCTGATGCTGCTCGGAAGCGCGGTCGCGGCCTACCTCTACGGCTACTCGCCCTCGTTCGCATGGCTGATCGCCTTCGGACTGATGATGCAGTTCTTCCTGTTCGGCATGTGGTCGGTGCTCTACGCCTACACCCCCGAACTCTATCCGACCCGCGCACGCGCAACGGGAGCCGCCTGCGCCTCGGCCGTCGGCCGTGTGGGCTCGCTGATCGGCCCCTACGTTATCGGTCTCATCCTGCCGACGCTCGGCCACGGCGGCGTCTTCGCACTGGGAGCCGGATCCTTCGTGATCGCGGCGGCGAGCGTGGCCTTCCTCGGTATCGAGACCAAGGGCAAGTCGCTCGAAGCGATCTCGCACTGATCGGAACCGGCGGGCCGCGAGCCGCTCGCGTCCCGCCAAACCGCCGAACACGGCACGGTGGTGTTGACGGTTGATATATCAGTGATATCTTGTAGCCGATCAAACAGGAAGGGCGCCATGTGCCGGACGGCTCGCGACGCGGAGAGCGGTCAACGCCGTTCCGTGAATCGGGGAGGCGGCGGATGTCCCGCCCGCTGGCCCCCGGCCCGGCTCCGATCCGCGGTCATCGTGCGGTCACGTACCCCGCCGGGTGACGTCGTCGGCGTCGCCGTTCCATCGAACGCCGTCGTGCCGGTGGCGTCCCACTGAACGTCGTCACGGAGGTGGCCGCGGCAGCCGCCCCAAGAGCCATCGAACACAGGAGAGGTGCCATGGAACTCGCAGTCACGAAGATGAGCGAGCGGCAGAGAAACTATCGGGCCAACTATCGGCAGCGTGTCGCCGGCTGGTACAACGGTCTCCTGCACATCGCCATCATCTACACCATCGGCTTGACGGCGCTGTACATCTACATCTCGAACATAACGGCGCCGAGCTGGGCGGAACTCGCCACGGTGCCGGTCGTGTTCCTGTTCTGCAACTTCTTCGAGTGGTGGCTGCACCGCTACGTGATGCATCGCCCGCAGAGCAACCCGATCGGTCGCGCCGTCTACAATCGGCACACGCTCCAGCACCACCAGTTCTTCACCGACCACGAGATGCGCTTCGCCGACCATCGCGATTACCGGGTGACGTTCTTCCCGCCCTACGCGCTGGCCACCTTCACGCTGATGTCGATCCCGGGCGCCATCGTGCTCGGCAACGTGTTCACGCCGAACGTCGGCTGGCTGTTCATCACCACGACGACCAGCATCTACATGATCTACGAGTTCATGCACTTCTGCTGCCACGTCGACGAGAACGCGTTCGTGCGCCACATGCCGTTCATCAACACCATCCGCCGCCATCACATCGCGCATCACAATCAGGCGATCATGATGGAGCGGAACATGAACCTCACGTTCCCGATCATGGACTGGCTGTTCGGCACTTCGGATCTCAACCGCGGCCTCATCGGCACGCTTTTCAACGGCTACGACACCCGCCACGTGAGGACCGATATGCGCAAGACCGCGCGTACGCCTGGCGCCGCCGAGCCCGGCGCGATGCAACCGGCCGAGTAGGCCGACGCCACACGCGACGTGCGGCGCCGACGAGGTGCCGTCCCGACCCTTGGGAGGTCTTCCATGAGCATGATCGAACCGAACGTCCTCGCCCTCGCGTGGTTCGCCCTCTTCGCCGGCGTCGCCAGCGTCGGCTTCTACGTCCTCACGGGCATGTTCCCGCTCGAAACCCGTCCCGACCTGAGGGCGCGGCCCCTGGGCCTGCTCATGGTGGCCGCCAACGTCGTGCTTCTGCTGGCGCTGGTCGGCGGCGGCCTCGCCTACGGTGTCGCCAACCTGCGCTGGACGAGCCTCGTCATCGTGGGCGGTCTGGCCGTCCTGTTTGCGCCGGGCCTGTTCAACGTCTGGCCCCAGCGTTGGCGTGACGGCCTTGCCGGGCTCGCCATCGTGCTGGTCGGGCTCGGCAGCTCGGTCGGCCTCTTGCAGCAGGTCGGCTCCGTCTTCACGCTGTAACAACAACCACCGTTCCGAGAGGAATCCGATGCCGTTTCCCATCAAGTTCGGCTTGTCCGTCGCCGTCGCCTTGGCCGCGCTCGCGGGGTGGTTCTACATGGGCTACCTGGGCCAGGTCGGCCCGCGCTGGGCCGTGGCCTTCCTCGGCCCCTTCATGGTCGTCAGTCTCTGGATCTTCCCCGAGGTGATGCGCAGCCGCTCCGACGGCCGCACCCCGCGCCACCAGATGAGGGAGGCGCGGTCGTGAACAAGGTCTACGTGGGGGACCGGACCATCGACGGGATCGTGGTCACGGTCGACGGCGAGCCGCTCCCGGACAGGACGGACGCCAAGCGCTACTCGCGCAACGGCTTCGAGTGGAGCTACGAGGGTCCCGAGCCCTCGCAGCTCGCCTACGCGATGCTGGTCGACCACCTCGGCGACACGGCCCAGGCGGAACGGCTCCAGCCGCAGTTCATGCGCAGCGTCGTGGCCAACTTCCAGAACGAGTGGGAGATGACGACGGCCGACATCGACCGCGTCCTACAGGGTCTGCGCTAGTGCCCTGACTCGGGCGGATGGTTCAGGGGATCGCCTTGCCGGTCGGGACAGCAACCTCGACGGCGTTGAGGAACCGAATGAACTCACCGGTCCCGGTAGCGCGGCATGCCGCGGCCGAGCACGGTGCCCGCCAAGCCATCGAGGGCTGCAAACAGCGTCGTGGTGCCGTGACGGGTCCAGTCGTGGCATCCCAGTCGTGGCGTCGATGTCGAGGATGCCCTGACCCTGGCGGAAGGGACTGTGATTTGAGCGCTCGGCCCCTCGACGTCAGTGTCGAAGGGCTTTCAAATCGGACCCGCAGCAAAGCGCCCAACGCGATCATGCGGAGATGAAGAGCAACAGATCCGAAGCGGACACCGCTTTTTCGCCATGCCTTGACCGTGCCGGAAACGAGCGCGGGAGCGCATGTCGACGTTGAGAGTCAGGCTAGCGCCGGGCTTTACGGTGGTGCGATCTACAATGTCGGTCAGGGTCCCTCCGCGAGCCGCCAAGTCCTTGGCCTAATCACTGGCTCTCTCGTGGCGATGCTTGGCGGCCCCATTGCGCTCGCGAAGGTCCAGCTGCCTGAGGGCGACGGCGCACGCATTCGTCACGTGCTCGGAGGCTATGGCCTGCGCGGCGACAGCGTCCCTCGCCCTGAATGCCGCCGCCAGCTTTTCGATTTCCGCCAAGCTGTGAGGAAGGCGTTCGGGGTGCATCAGCGAGGTCGCACGCAGCAGATTGATCCGGGAGTAGAAGCCCCGGAGAATCTCGCAGACCAGGGCGTTCCCGCAATTGACAAGCATGATGTCGTACAAGGTGCTTTTGGCCTTCAGCACCTGCTCGGTGTCGCCACTTTCGGCGGCGCTGCGCAATCGTCCAGCGGCCTGATCGAACGCGATCACGGCGGCGTCCGACCCATGCGAAGCGAATTCGTGGGCGGCATACCCCTCAAGCACCGCTCGCAGCGCATAAAGCTGACGTGCCTCGTCCATCGAGATCGAAGCGACGACCGGCCCCCTGTGAGGAACGGTATGGACGAGTTTCTCGGCCTCCAGCCGACGCATCGCTTCCCGCACGGAGACCCGACTGACTCCGAGATCTTCGCAGAGTTCCCGCTCGACCAGTCGCTCGCCGGGTGCGTAGACGCCCGACGTGATCGCATCCCGGACGGCATCCTCGACCTTCCGGCGTAGCGTATCCGGCTGTATGGCCCCGATCCTGCTCATGGAATTGCGTTCGTTGTCCGCCATCGAGCCGAAGGGGTGACACGGCCAGCGTCGGGGGAGCAAGACGGACTCCCGCGGGTGTCCGTGTCCGATCGACCGATCAGGTTGTCAATCTCGGTTCCGCGCCGCCAGCTCCTCGCGTACGATGGGAGCCGCGCGTTCCGCGCCGTGCATGCCGATCAGACTGACGATCTCGAGGACCTCCATGATCTCCTCTTTCGTAGCTCCGTAGCCGATCGCGTTCTTCATGTGCATCTTCAGGCCCGGCACGTACAGGTGCGTGGCGGCGGCGTCGAATGCACAGTAGACGAACTCCTTCATCTTCGGCGTCAGGACGCCGTGACGCCAGGGATAGGCGGAGAAGTCGAGATACCCCTCGAAGAGGTCCGGATCGAGTTCGAGAAGGCCGTCCCAGAACGCGTGCCAGTAGCCACGGTCGCGCGTGAAGTCGGCCTTCAGCTTCTCCTGTCGCGGCGTCAGCGGCGTGGGGCCGCTCCGCTGCCCCGCCTCCTCCAGCACCTCCAGCAGCAGCGGCACGCCGATGTTGCAGGCGTGGATGCCGAGCGTCGCCGTGAGCGCGAGCACCTCCGCGATCTCGTCGGCCGTCGCGCCGGCGTCGAGGGCGTTGCGGACCTGGCGGCGGACGCCGGGCGCATACAGATGCGTCGCGGCGGCGGACGCCGAGAGCGCGATCAGGGCGCGGTCTTTGGCGCCGAGGTGGTTCTTGCGCACCGGCACCATCGCCATCCGCGCCCAGGCGTCGAGGAAGCCGGGCGACAGTCCCGCGAGCGCCTCCTGGCTCTCGTCCCAGTAGCCGAGCTGGTCCGTCACCATCGCTCGGACGCAGCCGATGTCCGTATGATCACCCTTCACGACGTGGCCTCCGCGAAGTCGGCCTCGACCACCTCGTCCTGCCAGTCGGCCTTCCCCAGCGAGATCGCCGTGTGCAGAAGGTAGCTGTCGACGGCCGCGCCGTGCCAGTGCCGTTCGTCCGCCGGAATCCAGACGGTGTCCCCGGCTCGGATCGCCTCGGCCTTCTGGCCAGCGACGCAGATCCAGCCCTTGCCGGCGGTCACCTGCAGGATCTGCCCCTGCGCGTGCGCGTGCCAGAAGGTCCGCGCGCCGGGCGTGAAGAAGACGTTGTTGATCATCACGCCGCCCGTCGACAGCATCACGGGATCGGCCCAGACCTGCCCCGTGAAGGTGGGGCCGCGGCTCTCGGACTTCGCGTTCGGCTCTCTGCCGTGGAAGATTTTCATGTCGATCTCTCAGTTGTCGTGGAGACGTACGCCGCCGGAGACGTCGCCGATGGCGTCGACGACGCGGTTGGAGATGACGTCGCCGTAGCCGAGCGCGGTGGCGAGGCCGAAGCTCGCCATCGGGCCGGACGCGTTGAGGGAGGCGACGCCGAGCTCGTGCAGGAGATCGGTGTAGAGGACGACGTCCTTGGTCATCAGCTTGCCCGTCAGGCCGCCCTCCAGGTAGTCGCCGTCCACGATCTTCGGGAAACGGTTCAGCGTCGCGAAATTGACGCCGCTCGACGCGTTCAGCACGTCCAGGAGCCGGTGCAAGTCGAGCCCGGCCTTCCTGCCCGCGACCATGACCTCCGCGGTGGCGGCGAGGCTGACCGCGTTCAGGAAGTTGTTGAGCAGCTTGGTCGTGTGGCCGGCGCCGGAACCGCCCATCGTCACGACCGTCCGGGCGATCGGAGCGAACACCCAGGCGAGCCGGCCGATCGCATCCTCTTCGCCGCCGACCATGAGCGTCAGGGTACCCTTCTCGGCCGCGGCCGCACCTCCGGAGATCCCGGCATCCACATACGAGACGCCCCGTTCGGCGAGAGCCCCCGCGATGCGGCGGGTCGAACTCGCGGCGGCCGTGCTGAGGTCGACGACGATCTGACCGGCCCGGCAGCTGGCGAGCACCCCGCCCTCGCCCAGGACGACGCGCTCGACGACCTTGCTGTCGGGAAGCGACATGAGGATCACGTCCGCTTCGCCGACAACAGCGGCGGCGGATGCGACGGGTGTCGCACCCCACCGGACCGCCGCGTCCCGGTCCGTGTCGAAGCCCATGACCGCGATACCCGCCGCGACGAGGCGGCGCGTCATGCGGCCGCCCATGTTGCCGAGGCCGATGAAGCCGACGCGGTTCTTTTCCATTCTCGATCCTCCGTCAGACGCACGCCGGCTCAGTGCCCGGTGCCGAAATCGACGTCCTTGGTTTCCGGCCCGATGAGCGCACCCACGGTGCCGATCAGCCCGCCGACGATCAGCAGGGCCACGGGCGTAAGCGCGAGCGGCATCAGCGCGCTCAGCCAGTCCATGTAGAAGGCGTAGAAGGACGGGATCACCACGGAGAGACTGAAACCGATGCCGAAGCCGGTGGCGCGGACGTCCGTGGCGAAGCGCTCGTTGATGTAGGTGACGATCACGCCCCAGGGCGATGTCACGATGACCGCCAGCAGGCTGACCAGCAGCACGCGCGTGCCGAATGCCATCTCGGGCGTGACGGTCAGCGTGTAGAGGATCCACGCGCCGACGGTCGCGATCAGCGGGCCGACGATGACGAAGAAGCGCCGGCGGCCAATCGCCTGCCCCAGCAGGCCGGAGCCGATATAGCTGAAGAACAGGATCGTGTAGCAGATCATCAGCGTCGCGGTCAGCGCGAAGCCGTTGAGGTGCAGGGTCTTCACCAGCAAACCGGTCGGCATGTAGATCGTGATGATGTTCTGCGTCATCCAGAAGCCGGTCATCAGCAGCAGGACCTGCAGGAGGTCGCGCCCGGCCTTCCCGGAGAGCAGTCCGGACATGGGCGATGTCTCGGCCTGGACCGCCCCGGCGGCGGCCTCCTTTTTCCAGACCTCCGATTCCGAGACCTTGAGGACGTAGTAGAGGGCGAGCAGGCCGGCGAGCGCCGCGCCGACGATGAAGGGGATGCGCCAGCCCCAGACCGTGTAGGGCGACCCGGGCCCGTCGAGCGGGAACAGGTAGAACATCAGCATCGTGATGAGGTTGATGCTGACATAGGTGGCCGGGAAGCCCGCGATGATCAGGCCGCCGACGAAGCCGCGCTTGTCCTTCTTCGAATACTCGATGGCGAGCGGCATTGCGCCGGTGTAGCCGCCGCCGAGGAAGATCCCGTCGAGGAAGCGCAGCAGCACCAGCAGGATGTACGAGGTCAGGCCCAGCGTCTCGTAGCCTGGCAGCAGGCCAATCAGCAGCGTGATCACGCCGAACCCGGCCACGGAGTAGATCGAGGCGGCTCGGCGCCCGACCTTGTCGGCGATCAGGCCGAAGATGAGAGCGCCGATGGGACGGCCGAGCAGGGTGGTGATGAACACCAGCGAGGCCAGCACCGTCTCCACCTGGGGAGACAGGTTCTTCGGCTGGAACATGAACATCACCGGCGCCAGCGCGACCACCGGCAGGTAGATGTCGAACATGTCGATGTATTCGGAGAAGAACGCGCCTCGAATGGCGCTCCTCCGCTTCTCGTCGATCGACTGGGACGACGCCGAGCGCGCGCCCGCCGCATCCGTTGCCAAGGCTGCCGATGTGAGCGACATGGCGTCTCCCTCCCGGTTGGCTTGCCGCGCATGTCTTCGTCTGCGTCGGTGTTCGGGCGCGGGGTCGTCCCCGCGCGGCGGTCGGCCGGATCAGCGGTCGCCGCCGTGCTCCTTCTCCCAGTCGGCGATCGCCGCGGAGGCTGTTCGGAAGGCTGCAAGCGCGGCCGGGGCGCCGCAGTAGACGAGCGCCTGCATCAGCACGGCCTGGATCTCGTCCTTGGACACGCCGTTGTTGAGCGCACCCTTCACATGGACGGCGAGTTCGTGGTGCTGATTCATCGCGGTCAACATCGCGATGTTGAGCATGCTGCGGGTTTTGAACGGCAGCGTCTCGTCGCCCCAGATCGCGCCCCAACAGTACTCAGTCACCAGCCGCTGGACAGGGCGATTGAACGCGTCCGCGTTGGCCCAGGATTTCTCCACGTGTGTCGAGCCGAGGACGGTCTTCCGATTGTCGAAGCCCCTGTCGAACATCTCGTTCTCGTCGGACATGTCTCTCCTCCCACGTTTCGAACGACCGCTGCCGTTCTCGACCGCATCCCGCGGTCCAGATATCCGTGACGGATCAGTCGATCCCGAAACCGATCATCGCCTTTGTCTCGAGGTATTCCTGGAGACCGGCCTCGCCCCATTCCCGGCCGTTGCCGGACTGGCGGTAGCCGCCGAACGGCGCGTGCAGGTCCGGAGGCGGGTAGTTGATGTGGACCTGACCGCCGATCAGCCGCCGCGCCACGGCGCGCGCCCGGTCGCGATCCCGCCCCTGGACGTAGGCGGCGAGCCCGTAGCGCGATCCGTTGGCGATCGCGATGGCGTCGTCCTCGCTGTCGTAGGCGAGGATCGACAGGACCGGCCCGAAGATCTCCTCCCGCGCGACGGTCATGTCGGGGGTCACGTCGGCGAAGACCGTCGGGCGGACGTAGAAGCCGCGGTCGAGGTGGTCCGGCCGCTCCGGGCCGCCGGCGACGAGCCGCGCGCCCTCCGCGATGCCGGTGCGGATCAGCCCGACGGCGCGTTCGTACTGATTGCGATTGACCACCGGGCCGAGATCCGTCTCGGGATCCGCGGTCGGGCCGAGCCGGAAGCCCGACGCCGCCTCGGCCGCGATGGCTGCCGCCGCGTCCATGCGGGCCCTGGGCACGAGCATCCGCGTCGGGATGGAGCAGGACTGGCCGGAATTGGTGCAGCAGGCCGCGACGCCGCGCCGGACCGCCTGATCGAGATCGACGTCGTCGAGCAGGATGTTGGCGGACTTGCCGCCGAGTTCCTGCGCCACGCGCTTGATGGTCGGGGCCGCGGCCCGGGCGATCTCGATCCCGGCGCGGGTCGAGCCGGTGAACGAGACCATGTCGATTCCCGGATGCGCGGCGATCGCGGCGCCGACGCCGGGGCCGTCGCCGTTCACGAGGTTGAACACGCCCGGCGGCACCCCGGCATCGTGCAGGACCTGCGCGAACAGCATCGCACTGACCGCCGAATACTCGCTGGGCTTCAGCACCATCGTGCAGCCGGCCGCGAGCGCGGGGGCGATCTTCACGACGATCTGGTTGATCGGCCAGTTCCAGGGGGTGATCAGGCCGCAGACGCCGATCGGCTCGCGCCGGATCCGGGTGGTGCCGCGATCCTCCTCGAAGGCAAAACGCTCCATCACCTCGATGAGCGCGTTGAGGTGCGCCGGTCCCCGCGCCGCCTGCCCCTTGCGGGCGAAGCCGATGGGCGAGCCCATCTCCTGCCGGATCGTCTCGGCGAAGGTCTCGAACCGCTCCTCGAAGAGCGCCAGGATCCGGCGCAGCAGCGCGACGCGGGTGGCGGGTGCCATCTCCGAGAAGGCCGGGAAAGCGGCGCGGGCCGCGCGGACGGCCCGGTCGACATCCTCGGCATTGCCGAGCGCCAGGGTGCCGAACGCGGTCTCGGTGGCGGGATCGATCAGCGGGAACGGCCGGGCCGCGACCGGCTCGACCCAGGCGCCGTCGATGTAGAAGCGGCTCAGGTCCGGGAGCGCCATCGTGTCAGGCTCCCTTGGCGAGCAGGCGGTACATCTCGGTGTGATCGGCCGTGGGCCCGACCTCCCCGGCGATCGCATGCCAAGTCTCGATGCAGTGCCGGCCGAATCCGAGCGGGTATTCGACCGACTCGGCCAGGGCCCCGGCGATGCCGAGATCCTTGTCCATCAGCTTGAGCGAGAAGCCCGAGGCGAAGCTGCCGCTGAGCATGAACTGCTTGACCTTGTTCTCGGAGGGGTTGCTGCGCCCGGACGAGGCGTTGAGCACGTCCGTCATGGCCTCCGGCGCGATGCCGAAGCGCTGCGCCACGTGGAGCGCCTCGACCGTGGCGAGCAGGCCCGCGGCGGAGACGAAGTTGTTCAGCGCCTTGGCGGCGTGGCCCGCTCCCGCCGAGCCGATATGCAGGACGGAGGTGCCCATCGCCTCCAGTACCGGCCGCCAGCGGGCGAGGAGACTGGCCTCGCCGCCGACGAGGATCGCGAGCGTGCCGTCCACCGCCCGCCGCACGCCGCCCGAGACCGGCGCGTCGAGATAGCCGAGCCCCTTCCCGGCGAGCGTCTCGCCGAGCGCCCGGGATCGCACCGGCTCCGACGAGCTCATGTCGATCACGGTGGCCCCGGCCTTGAGCGCGTCGGCCCAGCCCTCACCGAGCAGCACCGCCTCGACGATGGCCGAGTTCGGCAGCATCGTGATCAGCAGGTCGAGCCCGGCCGCGTTCTCCCGCGTCAGCGTTGTCGCGCCGAGTTCCCGGCCGAGCGCGTCGGTCCGGCCTGCATCCGCGTCGAGCAGGCGGAGCGCATGTCCCGCCCTGGCGAGGCACCGGCTCATGGGGTCGCCCATCATGCCGAGGCCGATGAAGCCGATGGTTTTCTGTTCCATGCCGTGAATGTCCTCTTGGCGGCCGTCGGATGAGGCCGGCGTCGCGTGGTCCTGTCAGCGCAGGGCGGAAAAATCCGTGGGGGTGAGGAAGGTGTTCTCGATCCGGGCGACGATCGGCCGGTCCTTCTCGGTCTCGGCGCGGGCGGCGATCCACTCCGGATCGGCCTGGAAGGCGTTCCAGCGCGCCTCGCGCTGGGCCATGTCGTCCCACTTGAGCAGGTAGGTCAGCGCGTGGTTGTCGGGACCAACGAGCGTGGTCCAGAAGCCGACCTGCTCGATGCCGTGTTTCTGGAAGAAGCCGAGCGTGGTGGAGCGGAACCGCTCCAGCAGCGCCGGCAATCGGGTCGGGGCGCAGTAGTAGACGCGCATCTCGACGATCATGGCATCCTCCGGTCAATAGGTCGGTGAAGCGGTCGGGGGCAGATCGACGCGTGCGATCCAGCCGGCGACGTCGCCGGATGCCGGGGGGTAGATCGAGAGGACCTGCGGGTCGTGCCCCGGGATGATATGATCCTCGGACCCGGCCAATCGCCGGACGGTCCGGTAGCCCTCGAACATGTCGCCGAGGTTGTAGACGACCGGGTAGGCCAGCTCCCGGCCGATGTTGGCGTAGAAGTGCGCGGCGTCGGATGCCAGCACGACCCAACCGCGTTCCGTGCTGACCCGAACGATCTGCAGGCCGTCCGAGTGCCCGCCGACCCGGTGGAGGGTGATCCCCGGGTACAGCGTGTCGGTCGTCTCGCGGAAGCGGACGCGGTCCTCGAACAGGCGGTCCACCATTGCCTTCACGTCCTCGGCGGCGAAGGGGTGTCGCAACCCGGCGTGACACATGCACCGGCCGGTGCAGAAGGCCATCTCGCGTTCCTGCACGTGGAAGCGAGCCTTCGGAAACAGATGGTGATTTCCGGCGTGGTCGTAGTGCAGGTGGGTGAGCACCACGTCCGCGACCTCGGCCGGCTCGACGCCGATGCGGGTCAGGCCCTCTTCGACCGAGTGGACGATCTCGCGTCCGCGCTTTTCGGCCATCGCCCGATCGAAGCCGGTATCGACGATGATCGTTCGTCCGGCGCCCTGTATCACCCAGACGAAGTAATCAATCGGCATCGGACCGTCGTGGATGTCCCCGCCAATGAAATTCTCGCGGGCCATACGGTGATGATGCGCGTACTTGATCGCGTAGATCTTGTAGATCTCAGCGCCCATCCGGGTCTTTCCTCCAGGTGGCCGATTGATCGGCTCTCGCGCGCGGCTGACTCGCAGCCGCGAGGCGACAATGATCATATCGTCATACAATCTGTCAACACGCGGGTCGGGCCTGCTGTCGCATGACCCGCGATCTTCAAGCGGAACGGCCAGCCGGCGACTGGTCCGGTTTTGAAAGGCATCCGCTTCCGCCTCATAGATAAAGTCTTGCTTGCCGAAGAGTCCGTCCGCTCTGGCGCTCGACGTCAGAGGACAAAGGCAGCGTCATCACAGACGCTGCAAACCCGTCGGAGAACCGCGCAGGCCATCCAAGCGTCAGCAGAAGGTGACGCGTCTCAACTGAGCGCGTGAACGTTGAAAGGTCCGGTTTGAGGCCTCGCATATGGCCCGACGCGTGGTACTTCTCGCTGCCCTCCACCCCGGTGGGTGGCGGGTATGGGCCTTGAATTGCACGCCGTGCTGGCGATCCGTGTGCCAGATGCCGGTGGCGGTGATTCACGCGCCGGTCGCGATGGCGGGGGCGTGGCCGATCACCGGCACGAGGTCGCGCTTGCCCCGTGCCTGGACCTTGAGCACGCAGAAGCCGGTCTCGGGGCTGTGGAAGGTGACGCGCTCGATGGTACCGGCCAGCGCCTCGGTCTCTGGACCGGCTGAGCCGGGGTATGAGCGCGCAGCCACGGCGGCTATGAGATCTTACGAGCCGGTCTCGGAGATCGACGCCTCGATACTGTATGGCGCGTTTCGGCAGTATGGGCCGCCGCTGACTTGATGTCATGGTGCTGATCGACACAGCGGGCCGCGTCGGCGTGCATTCAGTCTGCGAGGCACCAGCGATGTTCGATGTGACGAAGATGCTGGCCAACGCGCTCGGCGAGCACCTCGCGCTCACCTACCAGCGCACGTTCGGCAGTCGCGAGCCACGTTTTGCCGAGGTGATCGAAGCGTCCGCGCGTCTGACCATCGAGCGCATCGCCGGGAGCGACGCGCTCTACCACGACGGCGACCACACGATCCTCGTCACCCTCGTCGCCCAGGACATCCTGCGCGGCCGTTTCCTCCAGCGGGGCGTCACGCCCGAGGACTGGCTGCACCTGATCCTGGCTGCCCTTTACCACGACATCGGCTACGTGCGCGGCGTCTGCGCGGGAGACCGGGCCAACGCGTTCGTCATCGACGCCCAGGGCTCGACGGTAGGCCTGCCACGCGGCGCCTCGGACGCAGCCCTGACACCCTACCACATCGAGCGCTCCAAGCTCGCGGTGCAGGAGCGCTTCGGCACGCACGACATCGTCGACGCGGGCCGTGTGATACGCGCCATCGAGCTGACCCGTTTCCCGGTGCCCGAGGACGACGAGCACCGCGAGACCGGCACGGAGGCGGGCCTGCTGCGGGCCGCCGACCTGATCGGGCAGCTGGGCGATCCCTCTACCCGCGCAAACTGAACGCGCTGTTCCACGAGTTCGCCGAAGTCGGCTTCGACCGACAGCTTGGCTACGCCGGCCCGGCCGACCTCGCGGAACGGTACCCGGCGTTCTTCTGGGGCAAGATCGAGCCGGTCATCGAGGACGCAGTCCGCTTTCTCGATCTCACGGTCGAGGGGCGGAGCTGGGTGGCCAACCTGTACCGTCATGTGTTCGCCATCGAGCATGCTCGTCGCCGCATGGGTCCGCACGCCGGCTGAGCTATCGGAGTGGCTCTCGACGATATCGGCGTTGGCGATGATAGCGACCCGCGCGTTTCGCCCTCGCGCACGCGAGGCCACATCGTCTGATAAAGTCCGGTACAAGCCGTTTGACGATGTGATGCGTAACGTGGGTTTGCTGCTTCAGCTGTTCCAATATTTAAAGTTAGAACAGTAACTTAGGCCACTGAAGTGGCGGAGACGGAGGGATTCGAACCCTCGATACCCATTTCTGGGTATGCTCATTTAGCAAACGAGTGCCTTCAGCCGCTCGGCCACGTCTCCGGCACTCTGGCTCTAAAAGGTCGGCCCCGGCGGGTCAACCCGATCCGGGCGTGCCGCGGCCAGGCGGCGGCGCTCGACGTGCTTGGCGATGCGCAGATGCCGCGAGATCGCGTAGTTCATCGCCGTCAGGAAGCCGTAGGTGCCCCGCACGAAATGGCGGCGGCCGAGATAGGCCTTCAGGAAATTGCCCGGCAGTTCGACGAAGACCCGCCAGTCGGGAATCACCACCCCGCGGGCCTCCAGATCGTCCGCCTGCTGGTCGGAATAGCGGTTGAGCTTGTCGAGCTGGTCGCCGAGCGAGCGCACCGAGAAATGGTGGATCACGCCCTTGAGCCGCCCCGCCGTCACCCCCGGCTCCAGCGCCACCCGGTCGTGGACCGGCGAGGCGGCGTAGCGGCCCCGGTCCTTCCGGTAGAGCCGCACCGGGGTCAGCGTGTAGGCGAGGCGGTGTGGGCGCGCCTCGCCCGGAAAAATCTCGGCGATGCCGATCCGCCAGGCCGGCCGGCGCGGCTCCCCGGATGCGAACAGGGCGCGGATCTCCCGGGACAGATCCGCCGGCACAACCTCGTCGGCGTCGAGGTTCAGGAGCCAGACATGGCGGCACTGGTCCTCGGCGAAGCGCTTCTGCGGTCCGTAGCCCGGCCACGGATTGTGGATCACCCGCGCGCCGAGGGATTCAGCCAGCGCCTGCGTGCCGTCGGTGGAGCCCGAATCGACCACCACCAGATCCTCGGTCAGGTCGCGCACCGCCCGGATCGTCGCGCCGATCCGGTCTGCCTCGTTGTGGGCGATGACGAAGATCGACAGGGGGAGGGGACCGGCGCCCCCTGTCGGTGTGCCGCTCACGCCAGCCAGTCCGGCACCCGGTCGAGGGCGACGAGCGCCTCGACGGCGACGCGCGGGCGCACGACCGCAGCCCGGTCGCCCCGCACCAGAACCTCCGGCACCAGCGGCCGGGTGTTGTAGGTGCAGGACTGGACCGCCCCGTAGGCGCCCGCGCTCATCACGGCGATCAGGTCGCCGGCCTTCACCTCTGGCATCTCGCGGTTGAGGGCGAGGTAGTCGCCGCTCTCGCAGACCGGACCGACCACGTCGGCGACGAGGCGCGGCGTGTCAGGCCCCGGCTCGGCGACGGGGCGCAGGCCGTGATAGGCCTCGTACAGGGTCGGGCGGATCAGGTCGTTCATCGCGCCATCGACGATCACGAAGGTGCGGCCCGCGCTGTGCTTCACGTAGAGCACCCGGGTCAGCAGGATCCCGGCATTGCCGGCGATCATCCGGCCGATCTCGAAGACCGGCCGCAGGCCGAGCGGCGCGAAATGCGGACGCAGGGTCGCGGCCAGCGCCGCCGGGTCGGGGGGCGGGGCGTTGTCGTCGCGGTAGGGGATGCCGAGGCCGCCGCCGAAATCGATGTGGCGCAGGGGATGGCCCGCCGCGATGAGCTGACGGGCGAGCCCGGCGAGCAGCCGCGCCGCGTCGGCGAAGGGGGCGAGATCGGTGATCTGGCTGCCGATATGCATGTCGACGCCATGCACGGCGAGACCCGGCAGGGCGGCCGCCGCGGCATAGACCGCCGGCGCCCGGGTGATCGGGATGCCGAACTTGTTCTCGTACTTGCCGGTGGAGATCTTGGCGTGGGTGCCGGCATCGACGTCCGGATTCACCCGGATCGAGACCGGCGCGGTGCGGCCGAGGGCGGTCGCGGTCTCGGAGAGGGCCACGAGTTCCGGCTCGCTCTCCACGTTGAAGCAGAAGATGCCGGCCTTCAGCGCCGCTTCCATCTCGGCCCGGGTCTTGCCGACGCCGGAGAAGACGATCCTGCCCGGATCGACCCCGGCCGCCAGCGCCCGGTGCAACTCGCCGCCTGAGACGATGTCCATCCCGGCGCCCTGGGCCGCGAGTGTCCGCAGCACGGCCTGGTTGGAATTCGCCTTCATGGCGAAGCAGACCAGCGCGTCGTCTCCAGAGAAGGCCTCGGCGAAGACGCGGTAATGCCGCTCCAGGGTCGCGGTGCTGTAGCAGTAGAACGGCGTGCCGACCTCCGCGGCGAGGCCCGTCAGGTCGACATCCTCGGCGTGCAGCCGGCCGTCGCGATAGTGGAAATGGTGCATCTCGGCCGTGTCTCGTCTGCGCGCCGGAGCGGCGGCTGTTTCTCGTGAAACATCCGGCCGCGGGCCGAGGCGTGCGCTCCGGATCACCGGCGGCACGGCGCGACGGCGCGGAGCGGCGCTCCGGCCCCCGCCGTCTACAGCAGCGGGTCCAGAATGAAAGGCTCCTTGGGGATGCGGTAACGGCGGCGTGCGCCGCGGCTGGTCTGAACCGGTGCGTCGGTACCCCCCGGTGGCACGGCCGCCACCGACAGTTCGTCCCCGGCGCGGACCGAGGCTGGGTCCGGCTCCGGCGCGCCGCCGCCGAGCCCCACCGAGACCGGCAGCGTTCTGCGGCCGCTCACCGCCTCCGTTCCCACCTGCGCGGCGGGGGCGGTGGTCTGGGGTGGCTCCAGGGCGCCGCGCCGCCCGCAGGCGGCGAGCGCCAGGGCGGCGAGACCCGACGCGGCGAGGAGCTTCAGGGCGGGGTTCGACAACATCGCGCGCGGGTCCGGTGGTCTCGGCACCGGCACGCGAAGGGCCGGCGGAAGCGCTACCTTAGCCGTTGCCGCGCCCCGGCGCGAGCGCAGTCCCGCCACAGGGCGGCCTGCGAACTCGGATCGACGGGCTGCAACGCCTGCGTGAGCGGGTCGCCACGGAACAGCCGTCGCGTCATCCCAGGGCGCCGCAAGCGAGCCCGGACCCGGAGGGGCACGCCGGAGGCGGGCGACCCGGACGCGCTGCCGGTGCAGATCGCGAGCGCGTCGGCGGATCTGGAACCCCGGCTCCGCGGCCCGGCGCCGGGATGACGGGGTGGCCTCTCCGAGGCGGAGCCAGGTCTCGTCAACCTGCCTTTGCAGCTCCTTCGTCATACGGCGGGCGCCAGCCCTCAGCCCCGCCGTTCCTTGCCGCCCTGGGACCCCTGCCGTCCCTTGGCCGGCGCGCCCTGCTCCTGCTCGGCCTCGTAGGCATCGATGGCGCGGCGGCAATTCTCGCTGAGCTTCTTCCAGTTCTTCTGGAAGCAGGCATCGGTGGCCGGATCGTCGGGCGCCAGGTTGCCGCAATAGGTCAGGTAGTCGCCGGTGCAGTACTTCTTCAGGGTCTCGTTGCCGCGCTTCGACTGCTGCGCCGCGGCCGGCAGCGTCAGGGCAGTGGCCGCCGCGGTGGCGAGGACGATCGTCTTCAGGCGCATGGGTATCCGTACCGCTTGTCGGAGGTGAAACATAGGGAGCAAGTTCGGGCTGCGATGATGCCTTTGCGTGGTCGAAACAAGGCCCCGCCGTAGGCCACCGTACCGAGTCGTCCTGAAAGCGCACGATCGCGGATGCGGTCAGACACGCTCGGGCTGTGGGATCGGGTAGGCGGCCCGGGGCATCCGGCCCTGGCTCGTCAGGGCGTCGGCCACCTCGGCGATGCGCCGGCGCAGATCCGCGTTCTCGCGCTCGATGCCGGCCTGATGGCCCGTGGGACGCTCGTCCGTCCGATCCGCGGGCCGGTCTGCCTGCCGGTCCGCCAGGGTCAGGGCCAGGGCTTCCTCGGCGGCCTTGAGGCTTGCGCGCAGGTCGTCGCGCTCGGCCGCCAGCGCTGCGGTGTCCGCGGCGGCCTGCGCGTGCGCGCCCTGCCGCATCGCCAGGAGGCTGTCGAGGAGGTCGGCATGGGCCTCTTCGAGCGCCTGGAGCGTGGCGAGGCTCGCCGTGCCGTCCTCCCGGGCGAGGGTGAGTTCGGTCTCGAGCTCCCGGGTCTTGGCCTGGACCTGGGCGATCTCGGCGTCCCGGGCCGCGACGTCGCGGGCCAGGGCGGCGACCCGCATGGTCCCGGCGCCGAGCGCGGCCATCTCGGCCTGGCGCTTCGCCTCGGTGGTCTCGACCCGGCGCTCCAGGCGGCGCTGCTGCACGGCGAATTGCGCGCGCAGGAAGTCGCGCTCGGCGGCGACCTCGGCCGGCGACAGGGGCAGGCGCGCCTCCGCCCGCCGCCGGGCCAGCCGGGTGGCGCGGGCGTTCAGGGCCGGCAGCAGCAGGAGCCCGCACAGGCTCGCCGCCAGGAAGCCCAGCGCGAAGATCATCACCGCTTCGATCACGAGGGAACAGCCGCGCATCCGGCCGGAAGACCCGGCCCGCCTCTACTCTAGCCCAGGTTGATCGGAAGGGTGAAATCCGATCGCGCCTTTCATCAGAAGGGATTCCAGGTCGGCTCCCGGGTGAATTTCAGATAGCCGACATTGATCCCCAGCCGCGCGCCGACGCCGCTGCGGATCGGCACCACGATGATCCGGTCGTTGACCACCGCGGTCATGCCGAAGCCGCCGACCAGATAGGCCGAGCCGTCGACGCCGGCGAAGCGCCGGTACAGGTCGCGCACGTTCGGCAGGTTGTAGACCAGCATCATGGTGCGCGCGCCGTCGCCGCCCACGTCGAAGCCGACGGACGGACCCTGCCAGTAGATGCGCCGCTGGCCGGCATTGCGGGTGTAGAGGGTGCCCTCGCCGTAGCGGACGCCCGCCACCACGGCGCCGCCGCCCTCCTGGCCGAGGATGTAGCCGTTCGGCTCGCCCCAGCGCCGGCCCGCCTCCTCGACGGTGAGCGCGAGGCCGCGGGAAACCGAGCCGAAGAACCGGTGGCCCGATTCCACGATCTCGCCGGGGCGGAAGGTCTCCGGGGTATCCAGATCCTCGCCGCGCGCGCGCGCCGCACCCGCGCCGCCAAGGCCGGCGACGGGGGCGCCGAGCGCCAGGGCGAGGCCCGCGCGCAGCAGGTGGCGGCGGTCGGGGCCGCGATCGTCTCGTGCCGTCATCGTTGTCTCCTCGCCCGGTTCGATTAACGGTTCGTGCGATGGACCTGTGCCGCTCTCGTCCCGTCGGCCGCCCGCGGCCCGGAACGGCCCGAGAGCTGTCGTCCGTCCGGGCCTGCGTCCAGCGGGGCCCGGGCGGATGAGTCGGAACAGCTTCCGGGGGAATTCGCAAGATGTGGTTAACGCGTCCTGACCCCGATCCCGACCCCGCACCCGGCCGGCCGCCGGGCGCCCGTGCGCTGGCCTGCGCGTGCCTCCTCGTCGCGGCGCTCGGGATCGCCCTGCCGGTCCGGGCCGAGCCGGACGGGACGCCGATCGCGCTGCTGACGCTCAACGGCTTCGATCCGGTCAGCTACTTTCTGGAGGGCGGCCCGCTGGCCGGGACGGGCCGGTTCGAGCTGTCCTGGGGCGGGCGGGTCTGGCGCTTCGCCAGCGGCGCCAACCGCGCGGCCTTCCGGGACGACCCGGCGACCTACGCCCCGCGGCTCGGGGGCTTCGACGCAGCCGGGATCCTGGAGGGGCGGCTGGTCGATGCCGATCCGCTGGTCGTCGCGGTGATCGGCGAGCGGCTCTACCTGTTCCGGGATGCGGGACGCCGGGCCCGGTTCCTGGCCGATCCCGGCCTCGCCGGGCGGGCGGAGGCAGCTTGGCCGGGGCTGCGCGGCCTGCAGGATGTTCCGATCACGGATGCGCCGCGCTGAGCTGCGTCGCGGACCGGCTTCTTGCGCGCGCCGGGAGCGTGAGTCGGGACGCCAGGGAGGGGTCGCCCAGGGCCGCGAAGGGCCCGTTGCGGTGGTCCAGCCCGTGCTGCCCGTAGCGGATCGGGCCGCCCCCCGGCACCACCACGCAGCCCCCGGCGGCGGCCACGATATGGTCGCCCGCCGCCGTGTCCCATTCCATGGTCGGGCCGCAGCGCACGTAGATATCGGCCTCGCCGGCGGCGATCAGGCCGAACTTGAGGGCGGAGCCGACCTGACGCGTCTCCAGCACCGGTAACGTGGCGAGACAGGTGGCGGTCTCGGCGTCGCCGTGCCGACGGCTGCCGAGCGCCAGGAGGCCGGCCTCCGGCACGGCCCGCGCGTGCACCGGGCGGCCGGTGCCCGGCCGGCCATCGATCACCGCGGCCTCGACCGTCGCCGGTCCCGCCCACCAGACCCGGCCCAGGCCGGGGGCCGCGAGCGCCGCCGCCACGGGGCGCGCCCCCGCCACCAGGGCGATGTTGACCGAATAATCCGGCGTGCCGGCCAGGAAGTCGCGGGTGCCGTCCAGGGGATCGACCAGGAAGAAGGTCTCGGCCGGCCGCAGCGCGGCTCCGCCGCCCTGCGCGCGCTCCTCCGCGACGACCGGGATCCCCGGGAAGCGTTCCGCCAGCGCTGCGACGATCAGATCCTCGGCCTCGATATCCGCGGCGCTCCACGGGGTGCCGTCCGGCTTCAGGGCATGGGGGCAGGGACCCCGATGGTAGTGCCGCAGGATCTCCCCCGCCGCGCAGGCGACCTCAGCGAGCGCCGCGGCGATCCGCTCGCGCTCAGCCTCCGAGATCGTCGCCGCGCTTGTCATGGTCCCTCCCAGGGTCATCCTGAATGCCCGACCGCGCGCACGATGTCGACCTGTTCCCGGACGATCCGCGCTGCGACCAGGGACGGGCCATGGTCCGGCATGTGCCGGACGGTCATCCGGCCGCGGCATCAGCAGCAGGCGAGTGACAATGGATCGAAAGAATAGAAATGGCGGCGCTCGATTGTGGGAAGTCGCATGAACCGTTAAGCGTTGGAGTTTTATCGGAATGCCGGTCTCATGCGCATCAAAAAATCGATAAAAACCGTCATGAATCGAGTTTTTATGTCAATATTGGTGAGCTTAATCCTATTTATTTGGAGAGAATATTCATTTGCCGCCGATATTGACGGATTGAAATCACAATATCGGCGGCCAAAAGCCATCCCATTTCCCGCGCGGGCGCCGTTCTCGCCGCAGATGGCGACCCTCGGCAAGATGCTGTTCTTCGACCCCCGCCTGAGCGGCATGCAGAATCTGAGCTGTGCGAGCTGCCACAACCCGTCCTTCGGGTTCGAGGTGCCCGTCCCCCGTCCGATCGGCGCCACCAACACGCCGCTCGCGCGGAAGGCCCCGACCCTGCTCAACGCCGCCTGGATCCCGACCTTGTTCTGGGACGGGCGCGCGCCGGATCTCGAGAGCCAGGCCCTCGGACCGATCACCGCCCCGGCGGAGATGAACGGCGATGTCCCGGTGATCATCGCGCGCCTGAAGGCCACGCCGGACTACGCGCGCTGGTTCCGCACCCTGTTCCCCGCGGACGGGGTCACGCAGGAGACCATCCTCACCGCCATCGCCACCTACGAGCGGACGGTCGTGGCGGAATGGGCGCCCTTCGACCGCTGGATCGCGGGCGATGAGGCGGCGATCTCGCCCGCCGCGCAGCGGGGCTTCCTCCTGTTCAACGGCAAGGCCGGCTGCGCCGGCTGCCATACCGGCTGGAACTTCACCGACAACAAGTTCCACGATCTCGGCATCCCCACGGAGGATATCGGGCGCGCCGCCTTCGAGCCCGACAATCCCCTGGCGCCCTACGCGTTCAAGACGCCGGGCCTGCGCAACCTGACCTACCGCGCGCCCTTCGGGCATGCCGGCCAGTTCGCGACGCTGGAGGACATCCTCACCTTCTACGAGACCGGCGGCCTCGCGCGGCCGTCGAAGTCGCCGCTGATGCGCCCCATCGCCCTCACCCCACAGGACCGCGCGGACCTGATCGCTTTCCTGCGGGCGCTGACCGCGGAGCAGACGCGCACCGCTCTTCCGAACCTTCCGAACTGAACCGGGATCGCGCCAACCCCATGTCGATCCGTTTCAAGATCCTTCTGCCGCTCCTCGGCTTCACGCTCCTGGCCGGCCTGCTGGCCGGTGTCACCGGCCTTGTCGGCCTGAAGGCCCTGGGCGATCTGTCGGCGCTCGCCGAACGCAGCGCCGCGGCGACCGAGGCGAGCCAGGCGGCCCGCGACCAGTTCCGCCGGGCCGAGGAGCTGGTCGTGCGGGTCAGCGCGATGACCGACCTCCTCGACCTGGCGCCGATCACCGCCGACTTCACCGCGTCGAGCGACCGGGTGGCGGACTTGCTGGGGCAGGTCCGGCGCGCGGCCCCGTCCGAGCCCATGCAGCGCCTCTCGGCGGAGATGGAAGCCGAGGCCCGGCGCTGGCGCGGGGATGCCGAGATCCTGCTCGGCCTCCGCCCCGGGGCCGAGATCCCCACCCCCGAACGGATGACCAGGCAGGGCCGGCAGCTGCAGCAGCGCTTCGACGCGGCGGTGGCCCTGGCCGCGGCGGAGGCGCGGACCCAGATGCAGGCGACCCGGGAGGCGACGGCCCGGACGATCCGGGCCATGCTCGGCCTCGCGGGGGGCGTGGTCCTGGTCGGCGCGCTCACGGCCTGGTGGCTCGCCGGAAGTCTGACCCGCCCCCTCGGGCGGCTGACCACCGAGACCGCCCGCTTGGCGACCGGCGATACGGATGTCGCCTTCGCGGCGGCGGGCCGCCGGGACGAGATCGGCGCCATCGCCCGCGCCGTGGTGGCCATCCGCGACCTGTCGGTGGCGGAGGCGGGCCGGCGGTTCGCGGGCGCGGAAGCCGACCGCCTCCGGGAGGAGCAGGCGCGCCGCACCCTGTTGCGCGACCTCGCCGACGGGTTCGAACGCTCGATCGGCGGGATCGTGGCCCATGTGGGACAGGCCGTGAGCGACCTGCAGGCCTCCGCGGGCACGATGCGGCAGGCCGCGGAGGGGACGGCCCTGCGCTCCACCAGCGCGGCCGGCGCGGCGCGGCAGACCGCCGGCACCGTCGACACGGTGGCGGCGGCCGCCGGCGACCTCGGCGCCCGGGCCGAGGCGATCGGCCGGCAGGTCGTCGACGCGGCGGGGATGTCGTCCGCCGCGATCCAGGCCGCCTCCCGCACCGGGGAGATCATGGCCGTCCTGTCGGCCGCCGCGACCCGGATCGGCGACGTGGTCGGCCTCGTCTCCGACATCGCGGCGCGGACGAACCTGCTCGCGCTCAACGCCACGATCGAGGCGGCCCGGGCCGGCGAGCACGGCCGGGGCTTCGCCGTGGTGGCCTCCGAGGTGAAGGATCTGGCGGGCCAGACGGCCCGGGCGACCGACGAGATCGGCGGCCAGATCGACGCGATCCGCACGGCCACCGGAGAGGCGGCCCGGGCCCTCCAGGACATCAACGGGCAGATCCAGGCGATGGGCGGGGTGACGGCGCAGATCGCCGACGCGATCGCGGAGCAGGGTGCCACCACCCGGGCGATCGCCAGCAGCCTGGACGATGCCGCAGCGGGCGTCGGTCGGGTGACGGCCGACATCACGGAGGTCGCCCGGTCGGCGGAGGAGGCCGGGCACGCCGTCCTGGCCTTCACGGCGGCCTCCGACGCGCTGGCGGGTCAATCCGAGACGCTGAGCGCCGAGGTCGCGCAGTTTCTCCGCAACGTGCGGTCCGCCTGAACCGCGCCGGATGGTGACCGGGCTCTCGGCCTCCGCCCGTACCGAACGCCGGTGCCCGTCGTTGGGACGGGCGCTTGAGCCGTGCCCGATCGCGTTGCCCACGGTACACGGCACTGGCCTGCGGCGGATGCCTTTCGGGGGCATCCGACCCAATCCCCCTCATCCTGAGGTGCCCGCGTCAGCGGGCCTCGAAGGAGCCCTCCAGCCGGCCGCGCGATCCCTGGAGGGCTCCTGCGCGGCCTTCGCTGTGCTTCGGCGCCTCAGGATGAGGGGGTTTGGGTTGGACGGCCGATCCCAGCGTCAGAGCCTTGTGTACCATGCGCGTTGCAATCGTGCGCGGCTCTAAGCCTTTGTTCGACGCGCTCTCTTGCGCCGAACCGGTGTCCACTTCGGCGGAGAGCGCTCTGAGCAGACTTGCGTTGGCAGGCCAACGCTGCGTCTGCTTAGGTCCTTGGTGGGTCGCAGATTTTCGTCGCAAAACCGGCGGCCACTTTTGCGAAACCTGCTTAGCGGGGACCCGGCGACCGGATGGCAGCGCGCCGAACCCGCGCCAGCAGGGCCTGGCTCCGGCGCCGGTGGCGGCGCAGCTCCGCCGCGAGGCTGCGGGCATCCGGCAGCCCGACCGCCTTGGCGATCTGCCGGGCCGCGGTCTCGGACGGCTCCGCGGTGGGATCGGCCATCACCAGCCGCTGCCACTGGTGAACCGAATCGAGGAACCCGTAGGTCTCGGAGAGGGCCTCCGCTGTCTCGGTGGCCAGCAGGCCGCGCGCCGCCGCGCCGCGGAGTACGGGCTCCGCGCCGAGCCCGATGCAGTCCGGCCAGTCGCGGGCGTGGCTCAGCACGATGGCCTGGGCCAGGAAATCGAGGTCGAACAGGGCGCCGGGGGCGAGCTTCAGGTCGTAGGGGCCGGCATGGCCGCGCTCCCGGGCGACGAGCGCCCGCATCGCCCCCGCCTCGGCGCAGACGGCGGCCGGATCGCGCGGGCGGCTCAGGATCCCGGCGATCTCGGCCGTGACGGCCGCGCCCAGGCCGGCGTCGCCCGCCACGACCCGCGCCCGGGCCAGCGCCATGTGCTCCCACAGCTCCGCCGTCTCGCGGTGGTAGGTGGTGAAGCCGGTGAACTGCACCGCGGGCGGGCTGTGGCTGCCGTAGGGCCGCAGCCGCAGATCGACCGCGTAGAGCCGGCCGCGTCGGGTCGCCGCGGTGAGCGCCGCGATGAGGCGCTGCGCCAGCCGGTTGTAGGCCACCACCGCATCGAGGGGGCGCGGGCCGTCGGTGATGCGATTCTCCGGATCGAAATCGTACAGGACCACGAGGTCGAGATCGGAGTCGGCGCTGAGCTGGCGCGATCCGAGCCGGCCGAGCGCCAGGACGCAGCACCGCCCGTTCGGCACCGCGCCGTGATCCCGCGTGAAGCGGCGCTCCTCCGCCTCCAGGCTGAGCGCCACCGTCGCGTCGGCTATGGCTGCGGAGGCCTCCCCGGCCTGCCGGGGCGTCAGGATGCCCGAGAGCAGGCGCGCGCCGGTCACGAAGTTCATCTGCCGCGTGGCGTCCCGGCAGCGGTCCAGAAATTCCTCGTGGCTCCCCGGCTGGCCGACCAGGGCGCGATACTGGGCGCGCACCGCCTCAGGATCGGGATTCGGCGTGACGAAATCCGGGTCCAGCACGGTGTCGAGGACGTGCGGGCTCAGGCCCACCGTGTCGGCGAGGCGCGGTGCGGTCCCCAGAATGTCGGCGAAGAGCAGGCGCAACCGCTCGTGCGCGCGCAGGATCGCCAGCAGCTCCGCCACGGCCGGCATCCGCGCGAAGGCCCGGTCGAGGGCGAGCAAGGCCGCGTCCGGGTCGGCGGTGCCGCCGAGCGCCCGCAGCAGCGCCGGCAGCATCTCGGCCAGGATCTCCCGGGCGCGGGCCGTGCGCAGGGCCGGGCGGCGGCCGCGGTGCCAGCCCTGCACGGTCTCCCAGGCCCGTTCCGGCTCGCGGAACCCGAAGGCGGCGAGCCGCGCCAGGGTTTCGGGCTCCGGCGCCTCGCCCGCGCCGAAGGCGAGGCCCGCCTCGGCGGCGGGATCCTCCGCCTCGAACAGCAGGGCGTAATGGGCCTGAACCCGGCCGGCCTGATGCAGGAACGCCGCCTCGAAGGAAGCCAGATCCGGGAAGCCCGCGAACAGGGCGAGCCCGGTCAGCGCCTCGGTGCCGGTCGGCAGGCGCTGGGTCTGCTCGTCGCGGACCATCTGGATGCGGTGCTCCAGGGTGCGCAGGAAGCCGTAGGCCTCGGTCAGCTCGTCCCGGGCGCGTCCGTCGATCCAGCCCGCCGCCGCGAGGCCGTCGAGCATCGCCACGGTGCCGCGGCCCCGTAAGGAAGGCTTGCGGCCGCCGAAGACCAGTTGCTGCGTCTGGACGAAGAACTCGATCTCCCGGATGCCGCCGCGGCCGATCTTGATGTCGTGGCCGGCCACCGCGAGGGTCTCGTGGCCGCGGACCATGTGGATCTGCCGCTTGAGGGCGTGGATCTCGGCGATGGCCGGAAAGTCGAAATGCCGCCGCCAGATGAACGGCGCCAGTTCGGTCAGGAACGCCTCCCCGGCCGGGATGTCGCCCGCGATCGGCCGGGCCTTGATGAAGGCGGCGCGCTCCCAGTTCTGGCCCAGCGTCTGGTAATAGTCGAAGGCGAAGCCGGTGGAGAGCGCCACCGCGGTGGAGCCCGGGTCCGGCCGCAACCGGTAGTCGATGCGGTGGACGTAGCCCTCCGGTGTCCGGTCGGACAGGAGCTTCACCAGGCCCTGCGCGAGCTTGACGAAGAACGGCTTCGGATCGCCCCCGGTCGCGGCCGCGGCGGCTTCGTTCTCGTAGAAGACCACGAGATCGATATCGCTCGAATAGTTCAGCTCGCCGCCGCCGAGCTTGCCGAGCCCCAGGACGATCAGCCCCGATCCGGCCTGCGGCGCCCCCGGATCCGGCGACCGGAAGCGTCCCGACGCCATCCCCTGCCGCAGCAGCGCCTCGGTCGCCGCGCTCACCGAGGCGTCGGCGAAGTCGGACAGCGCCCGGGTGACGGCCGCAATGTCCCAGCCGCCGCCGAGATCGGCCAGCGCCACGAGGAGCGCGTGCGCCTCCCGGTTGGCGCGCAGCTCCCGTCCGACCTCGGCGAGGTCCGGATTGTCCCCGCAGGCGGCGCCGACCGCGCGCTGGCGGGCGATGATGTCCCGGCTCGCCGCATCCGCCGGTTGCTCCAGCAGGGCGACGAGGCGCTCCGGCGCGCGCGTCACGGCCCGCCACAGGAAGGGCGAATGGTCGGCGAGGCCGAGGAGCAGGTCGCGGCACGCGGGCGTCAGGAAGCCCGACGGGAGGGCGGGGGCGATCTCGGCGAGCCGGGCCTCCGCGGCCTCCGGGTCGGCGAGGCTCAGGCGGGGACGCAGGCTCTCGCGCAGGGTCGGGGCGGGCGGCATGGGGCGAACCTCCGCGTCAGAGGGCAGGGCGAACGCACATGGGCATGGATCTGCACGAGCATCGACGCACGCGGGCATGGATTGACATGGGCATGGATTGACATGGGCATGACCGCGTCGCCGGTCCAACCCCCGGGCCGCGGCGCCCCCGCTCACGCCGGCGATGGCCCGGCCAGCCGGGCCGACTCCGGGAGCACGGCTGGCCGGGCAGCCCCGAATCGCCGCCGCCGCCGGCCCGCGGGGACATCCGGTAACGCTTTTCAAAGCCGAACGTGGCGTCTATCCGTGCGGACCGGTCGTCGCCCCCGGTCCGACCTGCAGGCCGTGCGGGCTCCCTCCGGGCGACTCGATCCGCCGCATCGGGCGGCCGAGTACCGGAATGCCCGCGCGGGATCCCGGCCCGCAGACGTCCGAATTCCAGATCCGCCTGCCCGGAGCGCGCCATGTCGTCCCCGAATTCGTCCTCCTCGAACTCGTCTTCCCCGACCTCGTCTTCCCCGAACTCGCCGACCCTGACCCTCGACGGCCTCGACCTCGCGGCCCTGCTCTGCTCCCGCGTCTGCCACGACGTGATCAGCCCCGTCGGCGCGATCGTGAACGGCCTCGAAGTCCTGGAGGACGACCAGGACGAATCGATGCGCACCTTCGCGCTGGAGCTGATCGGCAAGAGCGCCCGGCAGGCCTCGGCCCGGCTGAAATTCGCCCGGATCGCCTTCGGGGCCGCGGGATCGGCCGGCGCCTCGATCGACCTCGCCGATGCCGAGGGCGTGGCCAAGGGGATGTTCTCCGACGACAAGACCAAGCTGACCTGGAGCGCCCCGCAGGCGCTGTTCCCGAAAAACAAGGTCAAGCTGCTCCTCAACCTCGTGATGATCGCCACGACCGCGATCCCCCGGGGCGGCGCGATCGACGTCGTCGTCTCGGGCGACGGCGAGGCGCCGAGCTTCGTGCTGAAGTCCAAGGGCTCGCATGCCCGCATCCCCCCGCACGTGGAGGAGCTGATGGCGGGCCGCCCCGAGAGCGGCACGGTCGACGCCCACGGCATCCTGCCGTTCTACGCCGGTCTCGTCGCCCGGGCCGCCGCCATGGATGTTCGATTCGCCATTCAGGATGACGAAGTGACGATCACCGCGACGCCCACAGTGATCGCGACACATGATGCGCCGGATGGTGAGGCTTCGGACGTGGCGCACGCGTAAAATTCTTCAAAACAGTGGCGCGGGGATGGAATGGAAACGCTTCCCTAACCGGCCCCGAGTAAGTACGGTACGCGAGAATTTCTCCCCGTTACGAGTAGCGCCTATGGACGACCTGCTTCGCGAGTTCCTGACTGAGAGCGGCGAGCATCTCGATACGGTCGATGCAGAGCTCGTCCGGTTCGAACAGGACCCGAACAACGAGACAATTCTTCGGAATATCTTCCGACTCGTCCATACGATCAAAGGAACCTGCGGGTTTCTCGGTCTGCCGCGCCTCGAAGCCTTGGCGCATGCGGCCGAGACCTTGATGGGCCGGTTCCGGGACGGACTGCCTGCCACCTCCGCCTCGGTGACGCTGATCCTGCTGACCCTGGACCGGCTGAAGGAAATCCTGGCCGATCTGGAGGCCACGGGCACCGAGCCGGCCGGGTCGGACGACGACCTGATCTCCGCGCTTGAGCGCATGGCCGAGGGCACCGGCGAGCCCGAGCAGGCCGCCCCGCCTGCACCGGCACCGGAGCCGGTGCTGCCCGAGCCGGTGGTCCGTGAACTGAAGCCCGGCGAGGTCTCCCTGGACGAGCTGGAGGCCGCCTTCCTGGCGGCGCCGGGGCCGGACGACTCGGATTTCGCGCCGCCGCCCGCCGCCCCCGTCTCGCGCGCCGCGCCTGCCGCACCCGCCCCGACCCCCGCCGCGCCCGTCACCGGGGCGGAGCCGGCCGAACCCGCGCGGGCGGAGCCGACCGAGGTCGAGCGGGCTGAGCCGGCCCGGGCCGAGGGCACCGAGGGCGAGACCTCCGCGGCCGCCAAGAACAATCAGACGATCCGGGTGAGCGTCGAGACGCTCGAGCACCTGATGACGATGGTCTCGGAGTTGGTGCTGACCCGCAACCAGCTCCTGGAGATCGCCCGCCGGCACGAGGATTCGAGCTACAAGGTCCCGCTGCAGCGCCTGTCCCACGTCACGGCCGAGCTGCAGGACGGCGTGATGAAGACGCGCATGCAGCCGATCGGCAATGCGTGGCAGAAGCTGCCGCGCGTGGTCCGCGATCTCTCGGCGGAACTCGGCAAGCAGATCGACCTCGTGATGGTCGGCGCCGAGACCGAGCTCGACCGGCAGGTCCTCGAGGTCATCAAGGATCCGCTGACCCACATGGTCCGCAACTCGGCCGATCACGGCCTCGAATCGACCGCCGAGCGCGTGGCCGCGGGCAAGCCCGCCCGCGGCACGATCCGGCTCGCCGCCTACCACGAGGGCGGCACGATCACGATCGAGATCGCCGATGACGGCAAGGGCCTGAACCTCGCGGCGATCCGCAAGAAGGCCGTGGATCGCGGCCTGGCCTCCCAGGCCGATGTCGACCGGATGACCGACGCGCAGGTCGCCAAGTTCATCTTCGATGCGGGCTTCTCCACGGCGGCGGCGGTGACCTCGGTGTCGGGCCGCGGCGTCGGCATGGACGTGGTCAAGACCAACATCGAGACGATCGGCGGCCTGATCGACATCGCCACCACGGCGGGCCGCGGGACGACGTTCACCATCAAGATCCCGCTGACGCTGGCCATCGTGGCGGCCCTGATCGTGCGGGCGGGGGAGCATCGCTTCGCCCTGCCGCAGGTGGCGGTGCTGGAACTGGTGCGGGTCGATGCCGGCGCGCAGAGGGTCGAGCGCATCAACGGCGCGCCTGTGCTGCGCCTGCGCGAGCGGTTGCTGCCGATCGTGTCGCTCACCGGGCTGCTAGGGCAGAATGCGGCCGGCACCGAGGCGGAGCAGGCCGGCTTCGTGGTGGTGGCCCAGGTCGGGCGGGAGCGCTTCGGCATCCTCGTCGACGAGGTCTTCCACACGGAGGAGATCGTCGTGAAGCCGATGTCGGTGAAGCTGCGGCACATCCCGATGTTCGCTGGCAACACGATCCTGGGCGACGGCGCCGTGGTGCTGATCGTCGATCCGAACGGCGTCGCCCGGCAGGTGGCACAGGGTATCCAGGGCAGCAACAGCCACGGGGATGCCGACGCCGAGGAGGCCCTGGAGACCGCCGACAGCAAGACCACGCTCCTGGTGTTCAAGGGGGGCCAGGGCAGCTTCAAGGCGGTGCCGCTGTCGCTGGTCACCCGCCTGGAGGAGATCGAGTGCGCCAAGGTCGAGTGGCTCGGCGGCCGCGCGCTCATCCAGTACCGCGGGCGCCTGATGCCGCTCGTCCCGGCCGACCCGGCGATCGCCATCAAGGCGGAGGGAACCCAGGCCCTGGTGGTGTTCTCGGACGGCGACCGCGCCATGGGGCTGGTGGTCGACGAGATCGTCGACATCGTCGAGGAGCGCCTCGACATCGAGATCGCGGCCGAGCGCTCGGACCTGATCGGCTCGGCGGTCCTGCGGGGCCGGGCGACCGACATCATCAACATCGCCCACTTCCTGCCGCTGGCCTACGACGACTGGGCGCGCGGCCTGAAGCGGCCGGAGCAGCTCTCCACGATCCTGCTGGTCGACGATTCGGCCTTCTTCCGCGACATGCTGACCCCGGTGCTGAAGGCTGCCGGCTACCAGGTGATCACCGCGGCGACCGCCGATGCCGCGCTGTCGACGCTCCTGGCCGATCCGAAGATCGAGGTGGTGGTCACCGATCTGGAGATGCCGGGCCGCAACGGCTTCGACCTCGTGGCGGCGATGCGCCGGGCCGAGCCGCGGATCGCCGGCCTCCCGGTGATCGGCCTCACCGGGGCGATCGGCGCCGACGCGGTGGAGCGGGCCCGGACCCTGGCGATCGCCGATCTCGTGGCGAAGTTCGATCGGGCCGGCCTGATCTCCGCGCTGGCCGAGCTCGGCGCCGAGACGGTCTCGAAGGCGGCCTGACCGCCGCGCCGCACGCCACAAGTCGGTCGAGACCGACGATCGAATCCGGAGAGTTCTGATGCAGGCTGCCAACGCCAACAGTACCGAGACCGGCGCGACCGATGATTTCGTGACCGTCTTCGTCGGCGAGACCTTGTTCGGGCTGGCGATCGAGCGCGTCCACGACGTGTTCGTGCCCTCCGGCGTGACGCCGGTCCCCCTGGCCCCGGACGAGATCGTCGGCCTCCTGAACCTGCGCGGCCGCGTGGTCACGGCCATGAGCCTGCGCCGGCGCCTGGGGCTGCCCGACGCGCCGGACGAGGCCGACGGCGCGAAGGCCAATCCCAAGATGGCGATCGGCCTGGAGCAGGCGGGCGAGACCTTCGCCCTTGTGGTCGACGGCGTCGGCGAGGTGCTCAAGCTCGGCGCCGACAGCCGGGAGGCGGTGCCGATCAACCTCGATCCGCGCTTCCGCAACCTCGCCACCTGCGTCCACCGGCTCGACGGGCGCCTCCTGGTGATCCTCGACGTGGACGCGCTCCTCGGCTTCACGGCTGCCGGCGCCAAGGCGGCTTGAGGGAGAGGGCCATGAAGGCGCCGCACGAGACCAACTGCCTGGTGGTGGACGATTCCGCGGTGATCCGGAAGGTCGCCCGCCGGATCATCGAGGATCTCGGCATGAACGTCAGCGAGGCGGAGGACGGCAACGCCGCCCTGGAAGCCTGCGCGGCCAGCATGCCGGACGCGATTCTGCTCGACTGGAACATGCCGAACATGGACGGCTACGCCTTCCTCCAGGCCCTGCGCCGGAGCGAGGGGGGCGAGGTGCCGAAGGTCCTGTTCTGCACCACCGAGAACGATATCGGCGCGATCGCCCGGGCCCTGCGGGCGGGGGCGGACGAGTACATCATGAAGCCCTTCGACCGCGACATCCTGACCGCCAAGCTCGAACAGGTTGGCCTCGTGGCCGACGCGGCCTGACGCCCGACTTCGTCACCCCTGCACCCGCGACCTGTTTCCGAGGCAAGTATCATGGCCCTCAGTCCCGCGGTCGCCCCCTTGCGCGCCCAGTCCGCCTCCCAGAGCACGACGACGTCCGCCGCCACGGCGATCCGGGTGCTGGTGGCCGACGATTCCGCCGTCGTGCGGGGCCTCGTGGCCCGCTGGATCGGCGAGGCTGGTTTCGAGCTCGTCGGCACGGCCTCGAACGGCCGGATCGCCGTCGAGATGATCGCCAAGCACGATCCGGACGTGGTCCTGCTCGACATCGAGATGCCGGAACTCGACGGCACCACGGCGCTGCCGCGCATGCTCGCCATGAGCCCGAGCGTGCAGGTCGTTATGATGTCGACGCTGACCACGCGCAACGCCGACATCTCGCTGAAATGCCTCGCCCTCGGGGCGGTCGACTACATCGCCAAGCCGGAGAGCAGCCGCGGCGTCACCACTTCGGACGTGTTCCGGGCGGAATTGATCGAGCGCGTGCGGGTCTTCGGGGCGGCCCGGTCCCGGACCCGGCGCCCGGCCCCGGCATACGCCCCCGCCCCGACGGGCCTGCCCGCCGCGCCCGTCTCGGCGCCGGCCCCGCAGCCGGCCGCGCCGGCGCCGCGCCCCGCGACCCCCTTCACCCTCCGCCCGAAGGTTCGCAACCGTACCACGCCCCGCGCCCTGCTGATCGGCTCCTCCACGGGGGGGCCGCGGGCGGTGGGCGAGATGCTGGAAGGGATCGGCGCGGCGGCCCTGCGCCGCCTTCCGGTGCTGATCGTGCAGCACATGCCGCCGATCTTCACGGCGGTGTTCGCCGAGCACCTGACCACCCGCACCGGAATCCAGGCCGCCGAGGGCAAGCCCGACGAGCGGATCGAGCCCGGCCGCATCTACGTGGCCCCGGGCGGCCGCCACATGGGGCTCGTCGCCGGACCGAACGGGCCGATCATCAAGCTCACCGATGGGCCGCCGGTGAATTTCTGCCGGCCGGCGGTCGACGTGCTGTTCAAGGACGCCGCCGTCGTGTTCGGCGCCGCCACCGCCACCGTGATCCTCACCGGCATGGGCTCGGACGGCACCAACGGCGCCCGGGCGCTGACCGACGCCGGCGGTCCGGTCCTCGCCCAGGACGAGGCCACCAGCACGGTCTGGGGGATGCCGGGCAGCGTCGCCCGGGCCGGCCTCGCCGAGGCGGTCCTGCCGCTGCCCGAGCTCGCGACGGCGTTGCGCGCCATGATCACGGGTCAGGCGGCATGACCGAACTCGAATTCGAATTCCTGCGCGGCTTCCTCAAGCAGCGCTCCGGCCTCGCGCTGACCGCCGAGAAGCGCTACCTCGTGGAGAGCCGGCTGACCCCGATCTGCCGCCGCTACGGGCTCGGGAGCCTCGCCGAGCTGATCGGCGCCCTCAAGCTCAACCAGAAAGCGGCCCTGGAGCGGGACGTGGTCGAGGCGATGACCACGAACGAGACGTTCTTCTTCCGCGACCGGATCCCGTTCGACCTGTTCCGCGACACGCTCCTCCCCGAGGCGTTGATGCGCAACGCCAGCCGGCGCAAGCTGCGGATCTGGTGTGCGGCCTCCTCCACCGGCCAGGAGCCGTACTCGCTGGCCATGCTGCTGCAGGAGGCGGCGCCCCGGATGCCGGGCTGGCAGGTCGAGATCGTGGCGACCGACATCTCCACCGAGGTGATCGAAAAGGCCAAGGCCGGACTCTACAGCCATTTCGAGGTCCAGCGCGGCCTGCCGGTGCAGTGGTTGATCAAGTATTTCAGCCAAGTCGGTGAGCAGTGGCAGATCGCCCAGAGCCTGCGCGGCATGGTCGATTACCGCCAGCTCAACCTGCTGCACAGCTTCACGGCGCTCGGGCAGTTCGACGTGATCTACTGCCGCAACGTGCTGATCTACTTCGATGCGCCGACGAAGTCGGATGTCCTGGCGCGGCTCGCCGCCCAGCTCGCGCCGGAGGGGGCGCTGCTTCTGGGCGCCGCCGAGACGGTGATCGGCCTGACCGACCGGCTCGCGCCCCATCCGAAGCATCGCGGGCTTTACGGTCACGCCGCGCCCGCGGCGCGCGCCGCCGACGCGCCGCTGCCGTTGCGCGTGGCCGCGAGCGTCTGACCCCGATTCCGGTCGACGTTCGCCGGATCCGGGCGAAACGCGGCCCCCGCGCACCTCGGCCTCCGGCGGCGCCGCGGACGGGACGCCGCGCGGATCCGGTGCTGCGTCGGCGAACGATCTGCTGGCCACCGTCATCCGGCCGCTTCAGAGGGGCCAGTCCGGCCGCGCGCTGCGGGGCCGGCGGCACCCGCACCGGTACCGACAGCGCGCGGCCCTGCTGTTCGATTTCCAGAGCCGAGACCGGCGCGCCCGGCGCATCGCGTGCCTGCGCCGGGCGGGGTCGACCCCCGCGGCACGGCGCGGCATCACACCGCCTGGCATTCGCGCGGTCGGGGACGGCCGGGAGGCACGGCATGGCGGCAGGATCGGAGACGGACGAGGCGGCAGCCCGCGGGGCCGGGCTGCCCAAGGTGGCGTTCATCGGGACGGGCGGGACGATCGCATCCCTCGGGCGCGACAGCCTCGACATCCTCGACTATAGCGCCACCGACCGGCGCCTCGACGCCGGTGCCATCCTGGAGGCCGTCCCGGAGCTGGCAGAGGTGGCGGCCCTGGTGCCGGTCCCGTTCCGGGCGGTCCCGAGCCCGGCGATCGGGTTCTCCGAGTGGCGCGACCTCGTCTGCCTGTGCGCGCAACTCGCGGCCGAACATTCCGATCTCGCCGGCATCGTGATCGGCCACGGCACCGCGACCCTGGAGGAGACGGCCTACGCGCTGAGCCTGACCCTCACGGTGGATCTGCCGGTTGTGCTGGTGGGCTCGCAGCGGCCCCTGAGCGCCCTGTCCACCGACGCCAAGCTCAACCTCGTGGCGGCGGTGCGCACCGCGGCGGCCCCCGAATCCCGCGGGCGCGGCGTCCTCGTGGTGCTCAACGACGAGATCCAGGCGGCTCGGGAGGTGACCAAGACCTCCGTGGCGCGGCTCCAGACCTTCCGAACCCCGGATTTCGGGGTGCTCGGCCATGTCGATGGCGACCATGTCCGGTACTACCGCCGCTCCGAGCGCGCGCATGCGCCAGGCACGCCCTTCGACATCCGGACTCTGGCCGCGCTGCCGCGGGTCGACATCGCCTACGGCTACGCCGATGCCGACGGCACCGCCGTGCGGGCGTTCCGGGCCGCGGGCGCCCGCGGCCTCGTGGCGGCGGGGCTGGCCCCCGGCATGACCCCGCCCGGCGAGGCGGAGGCCCTGGAAGAGGCGGCCGCCGCCGGGATCGTGGTGGTGATGTCGACCCGGGCCGGGAGCGGCGTGGTCCCGCTCACGACCCGCCTGCGCGATCGGGGCATCCTCAGCGCCGATAACCTGACCCCACAGAAGGCCCGGATCCTCCTCGCCCTGGCGCTGACCGTCACGGCGGAGCCGGAGGCGGTGGCGCGCCTGTTCGCGACCTACTAGGATCCGCGTCACGGTGAGCCCCGCGGAGCGAGGCAACCGGGCCGGCGTCACCGTAGGCCGATCCGGTTTCCTGGTCGGTCAGACGTGAGCTTGATACTGGCTTACGACGTAGGCGGTGTAAGCCGAGAGCCGCACGGGCGCGCCGTGGGTGTCGCCGCGGACGCGGTTGTTCGCATCCGAGGCGAAGGCCAGCGTGTTTGCGTCGGTCGAGAGCTCGGGATCGACGCTGGACTGATTACTCTCGTCCGTCCGAAGCCGTCGACAGGCGGATGATCGGCCGTGCCTGGCCGAATCGCGGGGCGCAATTCGTGTCGTCGCTCTGCGACGCGGTGCCGATGCCTGAAACTCCCGCCATATCGTTGTTTCCCGCGACGAAGGATCGTGAATGCGAGATGGATTGGAAAAAGTCCTGCCGCAGCCCGCGACAGGATAGGATCATCATTATGGATGATCGTTCAGGGAGAAATCAAAATATATACTATAAGATATTCAAAAAATCGACGGATTTTATTATTTCTACTACAATGCGGTCGGGAAATTTCCTCGTCTCGGAAGAAATTCGGGAATTCAAGTTGCCGCGCGGCAGTGTCCGATGCGCCGCGACCGTCCCGCAGGACTGATCGGTCTACCGGGGCGCGGGCGGTCCCCAAATGGCGGATCGGATCGACGGTCGGGAGGCGACCTCGAGGGCGCGCCGGCGCTGTCGTCTGCCCGAAATCATCTGCCGGACCTTGCGGGCGGGGTTGAGCATCCGGACGATCGCGTCACAGAGGAAGCGCGCCACATCCGAGATTCCAGCCGATGCCGCTGATCGACCCGACCCGCTCGCTCCTGCTCGCCATCGATCTCCAGACCCGGCTCATGCCGGCGATCGCGGAGGGGGCGGAGGTGATCGCCCAGACGGGTCGCCTCGCTGCGGCGGCGCGGCTCCTCGACGTGCCGGTGCTGGTCACCGAGCAGAATGCCGGCGGCCTCGGGCCGACCGTGCCGGATCTGGCGCCCGCGCCCGGCACGGCCTTCCCGAAGATGAGCTTCGGCGCCGCGCAGGCTCCCGGCTTCCTCGACCGCCTGCCCGCGGATCGCGACCTCGTGGTCGCCGGCTGCGAGGCGCATATCTGCGTGCTGCAGACGGTGCTGGGGCTCCGGCAAGCCGGGCGGAGGGCCTATGTGGTTCGCGACGCGGTGGGCTCGCGCCGGATCGAGAACCGGCAGGCCGCACTCGCCCGGATGGCGGCCCACGGCGCCGAGATCGTCACCACCGAGATGGTGGTGTTCGAATGGCTCGGCACCGCCCGGCATCCGCGCTTCCGCGAGATCGTCCGGCTGATCAAGTGAGCGCCGAGGGGGCGCTCCCTCAGGGGCCGTTCAGGGCCGCCCGGGTCTGGGCGTCGGGACCGATATCGTCGGTGCCGTCCATGCCCAGCACCTCGATCAGGCGCATGCGCGCGCGGCTGACCCGGCTCTTGATCGTGCCGACCGCGACGCCGCAGATCGCCGCGGCCTCCTCGTAGGTGAAGCTCTGGGCGCCGACCAGCACCAGCGCCTCGCGCTGGGCGGCCGGGAGCTGGTTCAGGGCGCTCTGGAACTGCGCCATCTCCATCCGGACTTCCTGCTCGGGCAAGCTGGTCAGCCGGCCGGCATGGACCCCGTCGGCGTCCTCCACCTCGCGCTTGCGCTTGCGCTGCTCCGAGTAGAACAGGTTGCGCAGGATCGTGAACAGCCACGCGGTCAGGTTGGTCCCCCGGCGGAAGCTCGCGGCGTTGATCCAGGCCCGCACCAGGGTGTCCTGCACGAGGTCGTCCGAGCGGTCGAGATCGTAGGTCAGCGAGAACGCGAAGGCCCGCAGCGCCGGGATCGCCCCGAGCAGGAGGTCGCGCATCTCGGTATCCGCGCCCGTCGGGGCCGGGCCGGATCCGCTCCCCGCGGGGGCGGCTTGGAGCATCAGGGTCATGGCTGGGCCTCCGTGTCGGCGAGGGCGTCGAGGAGCGTCAGGAGCCGGTCCGGGACCGGCAGGGCCAGGACGTCCGCGTAGTGCAGGCGCAGACCGCGCCCGAGCCGCTCCCGCGCCGGGCCGTCGATCGGCGGGCGCGGCGCGGGGCGCAGCCCCGCCGGATGACGCGGGCGCGCAGCGATGGGCCCACGCGCCTCCGCCGTCCCGGCGGAGACCAGGGGCGCCCGCTCGTCCTCGTTTCCGGTCATGGTCGCGCCCCGTCCCTGCGCGATGCGGCCCCGAAGGGCTTGGCGGTCCACCGCATCGGCCCCACGGCCGATGGCGGCGAAAACGCGTCTCATCGCCTTCCGGCGGCGCTGGTAGGCCTTATGAATTTAATCGGTTCTGAATTACGCATTCAGGTAATTTTAATTTAGGAAAAAGCGAGCTTGACCGTAAATCGGCAATTTTGATCGCAGATACAATCCAGAAATACTTGTCGTTACCTTGACCGTTGGCACTGTCGTCCGGCTCAGCTGAACGGCCGCTGAGCGGGCGTGGGGCGGGGCAGGTGGAACCGCACGGCGCGAGGTCGACCCGAGCCGGGCTGGGATCCCGCCGCGGCCGGCCGGGTCGAGGACGTTCAGGACCGTTTCGACAGGGACCAGGCCGCGATCCGGCCCGGCTCTCCGCCGCCGCCGCGGCGCGCTCTCCTGTGCCCGCTTCGGTTGAGATCGCTCGGGCCGATCCGGCAGGACGCGCGAATAAGGGAGCGCCAAACCACCATAGAGTCGGCCATCATCGCCCCGAATTTTGCCGTGGCTTCCTCCATGCCGAGCAAAGGGCGAAACCGGATGTGACGACCGCACTCTTCGCCCCGGAAGCAGGCCGGCGGCCCGACCCGCGGCGGGAGGCGCCTGTGCGTCGTCTGGGGACCGACGGACCACGCACGGTCCGGTTCGACGTCCTGAGGCCGGTCGAGGACGCCGATGTCTGGATGGCGCAGGAATCGCGCCGGCGGGATGCGGATCGAGATCGAACTTCGCCAGGGGCGACACGTTGTGCGGGCGGAGCATCCTGATGATCGTCGCCCGCCTTCTCGCGGCAGCCCTGGCCGTTTCGCTGAGCCTCTTCGCTGCGCGGGCATCGGAACTGGAGCAGACCGGCACGATCCATCAACCCGCCGACCGGGAGCGGACTCTGGAAGCCGCGTCGGGCATGTCGGCTCCCGCGACGAGGCCCGCGCACGAGGGATCCACCCCGGTCGACCTGCCCAAGCTGAGCGTCACCACCGTCGAGCCGGCGCCGAAGCCGCTGCCGCCCCTGAAGCCCCTTCCGAAATGGGACCCGCGTGTCTGCATCGGGTGCTGAACGGGTGCCCCGGCATCCCGTCGGCGGATCGGGCGCGATCCGGCGCCGGTCCCCGCCGCGATGATCGGATCAGGATTGCGGGCGGCCGGTGAGCGTTTCCGTCAGGCGCATCACGACCTCGTCGCCTCCGGAGCCGGCCGAGGCCTGCGACGCGTCCGCCTTGGCCTCCTCGACCCGCTTGGCGACCTCCATCACGACATGCTCCACGGAGGGCGGCCAGGGTGTTCCATGGTCCAGGAGCATCCGGGCCGCGCGGACCAGCATTCGGAACTGCTCGGGCGGGATCGATGTCCCCGCCGCGTGCTGGTCGAGGATGCGATCGGCGATCGCCCCCGCCAGACCGGCGACTTCAGCCATCTTGTCGGACTGATCGCCGACACGCGTCATGTCAGATGGCCCTTCGCCGTCAGATGCTTGGTGAGGCGCTTCTTCATGAGGCTGGATACGGACCGGGTCTCATCTTTCGCAGCCTCCGGGCCGCCGCCTTCACCGCGGGCGGCAGCCGCAACGACAGCGGCGGAGTCTTGGGGGCGCCGACAGGCGAGCGGCCCATCGCGTCCAGTACATCGAGCCGACAATCGGTTCGACCACATTTAATCACAGCGGTTGCGTGAGCGAAAGCGGCCACGCTCGATCCAGTCACGCGCCGCCGCCGCGGTGGAGGGCCGCCGTGCGGGGTGCGCCGACCGCGAAGCGGAGGCCTCGGTGGTGCTGGTGCCGGTGGAGAGGATCGAACTCCCGACCTTCGGTTTACAAAACCGCTGCACTACCGCTGTGCTACACCGGCGGACGCTCTGAAACCATTGAGAAAATTGATGGTTTCGGTGCGTCAGGAACGTCTTTGACTACGTTTGAGGGCGTTCCGTCAAGCGACAAGAATGCGGCATCGCCGTCCACGGCTTGCCGGTGCGGGAACGGGAGCGCCGCGTCGCGCACATCCGGCTCGTCCGGCGCATGACAACGCACGATCGCGGCCCGGATGACGCCCGAGGATCGCGCGGCCCAAGCCCTCGGCGTCTTCCCGGGCCGGCTCTGAAGGCAGCCGGCTCGGCTTGCCGAGGAGCGGACGCCACAGGCGGGATCGGGCTGCGCGGCTGCACAGCTGAATGCGATCTTCGGCAAGCTGAGCGCGGCTATGCTGTAATACTTATGGCAAGTATCTTCGCCATTCGCGTTGTGGTCTTGCATCGATTTTCCCCCTTCGCGCGTTTCAATCACGGAAGGACCGATATTTCGGTGCGATAGTTGACAGAATGGAGGCTTCAATGCTGCGCGGTGGATTGCTGTGGCTGCTCGGGATCCCGCTGCCGATCATCCTGCTGCTGTGGTTCTTCGGCGTGTTCCACTGAGCGCATAGGCCAGTACCATGCCCTACACGGTCGAGATCACGACGCCCCCGGTGCGGGCGGACGGTGAGGAGCAGGCTGCGCGGATGTACCAGTTGCCCGACCCGTTCAGCACGCTGTCCGAAGCCCGGGAGGCGGTGACCGCTCACATCGCGAGCCTCGGACTCGATCCCGCCGAGGTTCTCTACACCGTCTTCGACCGAGAAGGTTTCACGGTCGCGTCCAACGCCGATCAGCCGGCCGAAACCGGCTGATGCGGGGGCGGGGGCGGTTCACCCTCCGCCCCCAGCGCTCGATCCTGTGGGCCGGTCGGCCTGGCCGGATGCGTCCCCGCGCGGAATCGCCGATGAAGGCCCGGCCGTCACGGTGCGGCTCCCGAGCGGATCGGCCTGATGCGCCGCCGCTTCAATCAGCCAGCACGGCGATGAGCGAGAACGAGCCGGCGAGCACGAATGTGCCCGCGATGAGGGATGCGATCAGGAGCATGGTGGGAGCCTCGGACGCCGGACGGCGCCGCTTCCGATACACCGCATACGGCTACGCTCGGTTGCAAGTTGGCGCAGGCGGCACGGTCCGCCAAGGCGATAGGCGGCCGTGCGTGCGGTGGACGGGAATCGTCTGAATTACCGGCCCGCGCAGTCGTCCGAGGCCAATTCCAGGCTGTCCCGTCGGGCGTCCGATGGCCGGCCCGCGCCTTAACGATCCATTTACCAAGCCCTCACAAGCATCGGCCTGCAACCGGAGCGCCGTGGCCCTTCATGTTTGACGTCGTCTTCTGGTGGTGCGCGCTCGTCGCCCTCGCCGGCTCGGCCGCCTTGGTCGGTCTGGCGCTCTCAACCGGGCGCGCGCCCAGATTGCCTCCGGCCGGTCCGAAGCGTCCCAGAGAGGATCAGCTGATGATGCGGCACTTCGGTCGCGCCTAACAGGACACGCGTCGGCGGGCCAACGCGTCATCTGCCCAAGCCCATGATGGGCGGCAGGTTCGCGTCGCAGGACCGGGCGCCGCCCGAGTGGACCAGGCTCAGGCCGCGGAGACGCTCATTCGCCGCCGTCACCGGCCTCGTCGCCGGCCTCCAGCAGCCAATCGGGCAATCCGGGGATCACCTCGCCGGCCACCTCGGCCGCGCTCTCGAGGGCACGCCCGGCCTTCGCCTCCGGATGCTCGGCCCGAACCTCGGCGAACAATTTGCGCGCCAGCCGATCGATCTCTTCGTCCGACAGGGACTGGTTTTCCGGGTCCGGCATGCGATGCCTCCTCGAAATGCTGGGCCGTCCGGCCGCGGTCCGTGCCGCGCACCCATCGGGGAGCGCCCAAGCCCACGGACGGTCAGGCCGGCGCGCCCCGCGGCCCGCGTGCAGGATGCCGGGTAAACCTTGATCAGCCGTGACATGGGCGCACCTCCGGTCGTGCCGGAATAGGGCGCTGCGTTTCCGGGACGACCGGTTGCCGGGGTGCGCACGCCGCGGCACGCGTGGCCCGCATGCGCGGTCCGCAGGCCCCCGTGAATGCCCCCGTCCCGAACCTCGGCCGGCCCAGCGATCCGGCGCGCGCTCGATTGTGCGACTTACGCACACACAAAGGCGTCAGGCCCGCTTTCGATCGAACTATACAGCTCTAAGCTCCACGAAGGCGCCAACTACGCCCGGGAGATTCAATCATGAGCCGTCTGATCTCTTTTTCCGCGCTGATTGCCGGTGCGGCCGTGATCGCCTCGCCGGCGGCGGCCCTGTCCACCAAGGACTGCTCAGCCAAGTATCAAGCCGCCAAGCAGGCCGGCACGCTCAACGGCCAGAAGTGGAACGACTTCCGCAAGGCTGAATGCGGCGCGGGCGCCGATGCGGCCACCGCCGCCGCGCCGACCCCGGCTTCGCCCGCTGCCGCGGCGCCCGCGCCCGCGCCGGCCACGACAGCGTCGCGGTCGGCTCCGGCCCCCGCTCCGGCACCGGCGGCTGCCGCTGGAGCGGCCGCGTATCCCCGGGCCGTCGATCCGAAATACGCCAGGGAATCGCCGGGCAAGGCGCGGATGCACACCTGCCTGGACAGCTACAACGCCGCCAAAGCCGCCGGCACGCTGGGCGACGCCAAGTGGATCCAGAAGGGTGGCGGCTACTACTCGGTCTGCAACAAGCAGCTCAAGGGATAGGATCGATCTGCGCACGAGACGCCGATCGGCCAGGTGCGCACGGTCGCGCGCGGCGGAGAGGTCGCCTCGATGGAGACCCGCGGATCGGCCGGCGCCCCCAAGCCATGCGCCCTTGAGGGCGACGCAATCGGTGCCAGCTGCGTTAAGGCCGCATCGGTTGTGTGGAGACCCTGATGGCCGACGCTTTTGCATCGCGGCTCGCCGTGCTGATCGTCGAGGATAGCCCGGTGCAGCTCATGGAGGCGGCCGCCGCGCTGCGGGATGCCGGCTACGAAGTGGCCGAGGCATCCACCGTCGAGGCCGCGCAGGCGCATCTGGCGGCCCGGCCCGAACTCGTCGCCATGGTGGCGGATGTGGACTTGGCCGGCGAGCCGCTCACCGGGTTCACCCTGGCCAAGGCCGTGGCGGCGCGCTGGCCCGAGCGTGCCATCCTGATCGTGTCGGGGATGGTGTGGCCGGCCGAAGGGGCGATGCCGATGGGCGCGGGCTTCCTGCGCAAGCCGTTCACCCCGGCGGGGCTGGTCGAGGCCCTCCGCGCCGTGCTGGCGGTGCGCGGCATCGGACCGATCTCGGATTGATGGCCGCCGGCCACGTGGCCAGCGGCCAGGGCCGAGCGCTTGGTCAGTCGCGCTTCCTGCCGCACACCCGCGCGACGGCGTCGCCGCTGTCTTCGGGCCGCGTGTTGAAGGCGATCGGAAGGGTGGGCGCGGTCTCCCGGGCGGTGTTGATGAGGACCTCGAACACCGACAGGTGCCGCGGCCAGGAGCGCACGCCGGCGCCGATGACCAGGCAGTCGTAGGACCCGGATAGCAGCATCTGCCGCAAGACCGGGCCGGCCTGATCGTCGGGCCGGACGAAGCACTGCTCGGCCGTCCAGCCGCGGTGGCGCATATCCTCCAGCGCCACCTTGATCCCGTGGTGGATCTTCTCGGCGTTGAGCCCCGGCGGAAGAGCGGGGTCCGAAAAGTCGACGGCCTCGGGTTCATACCCGACCATCAGAACACGCATCGGACCCTCCGGTTTGGATGGCTCGTCGGCGCCAGCCATGCCGTCAGCTAGCAGTCGTGCGAGCGCCTGCAAGCCTCGCGCGCCGCCGCCCGCATGACAGTGCAGCCCCGATGCGAGGCCCGCGCTGCGGCGTGTGGCTGCGCCGTTCCCGGTGCGGCCGTGTTGTGAGCAAACGATCCGTCCGATGACCGGCGCCCCGCCCCGCCCCGTCGCCTCGGCGTCGCGGCCGGGCGCCCTATACCGAACCCATGCGCACCGGCCCGGCCTTCTCGCTCCCGCTCCTCGATCGCCTCGGCGACAGATTGCAAGCCGATGTCGCGGCGGGTGCCATAGCGGGGGCCGACCTGCTCATCGGCGGCACGGACGGGGACATCTGGCGGCGCACCGTCGGCGTCCGCGACAGCATCGGCGGCGATCGCCTCGCGCCCGACGCGATCTGGCGCATCTACTCCATGACCAAGGTTGTGGTCTCAGCCGCGGCCCTCGTCCTCGCCGAGCGCGGCGGCCTTCGCCTCGACCAACCGGTCGCCGACTTCATTCCCGCCTTCGCGCGCCTCTCCTCGCTGAGCCCCGACGGCACGCCCATCCCGGTCGCAAACGCGCCGACCATTCAGGATCTGCTGAGGCACACGGCCGGGATTGCCTACGGCTATCTCGGCGACGGACCGACGCGCCAAGCCTACGAGACCGACGGGCTCCTCGGCGAGGATCTCGACAACGAGGCCTTCGCCGCGCGGATCGCCCGCCTGCCGCTGGAGCACGAGCCCGGTACGGTCTGGCACTACTCGCACGCCACGGACGTGCTCGGCCGCGTCCTGGAGGTCGCTGGCGGCGCGGATTTGCAGGGCGTGCTCGACGAGACGCTGTTCGGGTCGCTGGGCATGGCCGACACACGCTTCCAGATACCCGCCGAGATGGCGGGCCGGGTGGCGCAGCCCCTGCCGCAGGCGCCGGGGCAGCGGCCGGCCTTCCACGATCCCAGCCTGGTCCGTCGTGGCCAGCGGGGTAACGGCGGCCTCGTCTCGACCGTGGCGGACTACGCCGCCTTCCTGCGCATGATGCTCAACGGCGGCAGCCACGGCGACGCGCGCGTCCTGGCACCGGCGAGCGTGCGGCTCATGACCGCCGACCATCTCGGGACGGAGATCGCGAAAGGCGCCTACTATCCGCCGGGCCCGGGCTACGGCTTCGGCCTCGGGGTCGCGGTGCGACGCGCGGCGGGTGAGGCGCCGTTTCCGGGCAGCGTCGGCGACTGGTTCTGGAGCGGCGTCGGAGGCACCTATTTCTGGGTCGATCCGGCGGCGGACTTCTTCGCCCTTCTGATGATGCAGACATCCTCGGCCGTGCAGCGCCAGCATTACCGCACGCTGACCCGCGCCATGGTCTACGCCGCGCTCGAGGCCACCTGATGCGGCGTCGCGGCGTCTCGGCTCCGGTCATGATCGTCGGGCTTCCTCGCGGTGGACTCTGCGCCGTCTGCGTCTAGGCTCGCGCGATGTCATCGCCCCTCCCGGACATCGTTGCCCTCGCCGCGCGGCTGATCGCGCTCGACACCCGCAGCAGCCGCAGCAACCGCACGCTCGCCGATCTCGTCGTGAGCGCGCTGCCGGGATTTACGATCGAGCGGCTGGACTTCACCGACCCGGAGGGCATCGAGAAGACCGCGCTCGTCGCGCTGCGCGGCGAGGCCGGCGGCGGCCTCGCCTTCTCGGCGCATATGGACACGGTGCCGCCAGTCGGCTGGACGCGCGATCCATTCCACCCCGCAATCGCGGACAATCGGCTCTACGGTTTGGGGAGCTGCGACATGAAAGGACCGATGGCCGCGACCATCGTCGCCGCCCGCAGCCTGCCCACCGACCGGGCCGCGATGCTGCTGCTGACGTGCGACGAGGAAACGACCAAGGCGGGCGCACGGCGCATCGTCGCCGAGAGCCAGTTGCTCAAGGCTTACCCACCCGCCGGCATCCTCGTCGCCGAACCGACGGGTCTGCGTCCCTTGCGCGGGCATCGCTCCGACGTCCAGTTCACCGTGACGGCCCACGGCATCCAGGCCCATTCCTCGACCGCGGATGGACTGAACGCCAACATCGCCCTGATCCCGTTCCTGTCCGAGATGCGCGGCATCTACCTCGCCCTGCGTGCCGAGCCCCGGCTCCAGGATCCGAGCTACACGCCACCTTGGTGCGATCTCAACATCATCATCGACAACCACGGCACGGCGACCAACATCACAGCGCCGCTGGCGACCTGCCGGATGAAGTTCCGGTACTCGAAGGCGATCGATCCAATGTGGGTCATCGAGCGCGTCGAGGCGGCCGCGCGCCGTCAGGGCCTGGAGCTGGTCGTACGTCAGGAAGGCACACCGCCCGAACTGGCGGTCGAGCATCCCCTGGTGCAGTTGGCCGCGGCCGTCACCGCAGCTGCGCCCGATGTGGGCGCGTTCGGCAGCGATGGCTCGCAGTTCGCAACTGTGGCGCCGACCCTGATCCTGGGTCCGGGCTCGATGGAGCAGGCCCACAAGCCGGAGGAGTTCATCGCTCTGGAGCAACTCGAACGATCGATCGCGATCTTTCAGCGCCTGGCGATGGAGCCTCCGATCATCGGGGGATGAGCGCCAATCCCGGCGGTGTGCGAGGCATGATCCCCGCCGACTGCCTGTGCCGCCGTTGAATAACCGATGCCAGGGCGATGCCGACGGCACTCAGCCTTCGTCATGACGCGCTCTCTCATGCCGAACCGGATCCCCTGCGGCGGGGAGCGTCCTAGCTCGTGCGACGGGCTGTCCAGCTCCCCGAACACGCGGTCAGACCCGACAGCGTCCACCGCCCGCTTCCATCCGAGCCGCGCAGGCGGCCCGAGACCACGACGCTGGCGAGACCCTTGCGGATCGTGCCGCTGATCCGTCCGTCCGCCGCGGTGCGGCCGGAAGCGTCGACGCCATTCCCTCCTGCATCGTCCACGTTCCCGTCCCGGATGATGATCGGGTAGCGGTATGGTCCCGTGCAGGATCCGGTCTCGGTTGTGGCAACGACCGACCAAGACCCGTCGAAACGGCCGGCTGCACCGGCCGGCGTGGATGCAAGGCCAAGGGCCAGAACCAGGGCGGACACACGCATCACAGTGCCGGATTCGATCATGATCTCCTCTATCGAAACAAGAACGGGTTGCAGGCTTATCGGGCGGGACCGGACGCGCGTTCAGCTTCGGTCAGGACCGGGGGGCACAGCGCGTGCCGGAATCCACGGATTCCAGATCCGGACGATCAAGGTCGGCCATGACCAGCGTCAGGTCTCGATCGAAGAGGGCGACGGGCCGGACGCGCACCCGGAGTGGTGCGGGCGTCCGGCCGCGCGGCCGTGCCGAGCCGGAGGGCAATCTGCTCAGCACAACTTCGCAATGGGCGTCGTAATCGTCGGCATACAACAGTGCCGTTGCAGGACTCATGGGACACAGGTGGGACTGGATTTCCCCGTTTCACTGAGAAAATTCTACCAGTAAGCCATTTTATTGTTCGATGCGGGAGGCCTTAACCCGATCACGCCCGGTCGGCGGAAGGAGGGGCGGCCGGGGCGAGCGCGGGATCGGCTCCGCAGGCGCAACCGTCAAAGCGAACGGGCAACGTATTCGACCTTCATGAGTATGCGCTGTGTCGCCAGTCGAGGTGAATACGGAGATGATATTTCAAGAACATTTTCATAATACTGATTGATGCCAAAGATATAACTTAAAGAGGCTTAAAGTCTCGATTATCGGCGTGAAAGCTAGTGTTTTTATGCCCTCATGCGTAAACATAAATTCAGGTCCTAAGTCTGTCTTTGCTCTCACGATGCATGCCTCGTGTTGTCGATCCTGCAAGGATGCCTCTCCGCCCATGCGGGCGAAGGGAAAATCGATCCAAAAAATTTACTTCCTTATTAAGCATGCCTTCGAAGAGGTCATTTGAGAATTATCGTATCCAATAAACATTATTATGGTTCGACGCATACTGCGCCGGTTGGGATGGTTCGGGTTATCGTGATGAAGCGACAGCGACAGCGCCTGCGGCGATGGCGAGCCGACCGATCCGGCGCGTCAGCCGTCGAGTTTGCCCTGGTTGCCCCGCTGTTCGTCGGCCTGATGATGGCGATCTGCGCGTTCGCGCTCGCGTTCTTCACGCTGATGTCCGCACAGCAGGCCGTATGGAGCGAAGCGCGCCAACTCGCGCTCGGTCGGATCACGACGGCCGCTGCGCACGATGCCGTCGTGGCCTCGCTGCCCCGATGGGCGCAGACCAGCGCCACGGTCACAGCCGACAAGGATCCTGCCAACGCCACGCGCGTCCTGGTCACGGCCGCGATTCCCCTCACCCGCGCGGCGCCGACCAACTTCTTCGCAAGCCTCTGCGGAAGCCGGTCGATGACCGCGTCCGCAACCCTGCCGCAGGAGACGCAGTGATGAGGCGGTTCTGGCGCAGCGAAGACGGCGGCATCACGATCGTCTCGGCGTTGACGATGCCGGCCCTGCTCGGCGTCGGCGCCTTGGCCGTCGACGTGAGCGTCTTGCGCTACAACGCCGTGCGCCTGCAGATCGCCGCCGATGCCGGCGCGGTCGCCGGCGTGCGCCGGCTGCCCGACTCGACGAGCGCGGTCCAGGAAGCTGTCACGCTGGCGAACTTGAACGCGCCGCCCAACGCGGGGCAGGTGACGCGCGCCAGCGACGTCGAGGTGATCGTCTACGATCCCGTCTTTGCCTTCGGGTCGACTCTCCCGAGCGCGACAGCGGGCGGACATTCTGCCCTGGTGAACTGAGCAAACTGGCGGCGGCAGGCTAGCGCGTCGTCCGCTGAGATCCTTGATGGACCGCAGGTTTTCGTCTCACAGCCGGTGATCACCTTTGCGAAACCCGCTCGGGGGTCGGCCGCGGGGGCGGCGGTCCCGTCGCGGGCCTGCGACGGGCCAAGCCGCATTGTCCGGCTCCGGACTTCATCGTACGCCGACCCGCATGCATGACGCGGCCGGGACGACCGGCAGACGTCGGACCGGCATCCCGCATCGTTCGATCCTTGCAACGGACCGGCGGGTTCGATCAAAGTGCGGCGTGTCGCGTTTTGCCGATCGGTCCGGGATTGGGGAGTGCGGGGGATGTGTCCGCGAAATCATCGGGGGATGTGGGTTCGCGCTTGTGCAGTCTACGTCTTGGCGATTGCGGCCGCCCAGGCGGCCGAGATCGCGCCGAACGCCTTGACGCCCTACACCGCCGCAACACATCCGCGGATCGCCCTGAAATGGGGCGTCGAAGCGCTGGCGGAGATCAACCGTCTCCGCTTCGTCTCTGCGCGCAAGATCGCGGCCTCGCGCGAATGCGACCGTGTGGCGAGTGCCGAACTGTTCGACCTTCGGAGCGAGAGCCCGACCCTCTGGACCGTCACCGTCGCATGCGACAACGGTCACCGCTTCGACCTGCGTCAGTCCGACCTGTCGTACCGCTGAGGGCGGACCGCGCTCGGCGGCAGATCGTGCACAGGTGGTCGCCGGCTCTGCGACGAAACCTGCGGCTGACCAAGTGTGAGAGCGCTCTTGCGCCGAAGCGGATACCGGTTCGGCGCAAGAGCGCGCGTGGAAACGACGGCTCTAGCGCGGCAAGCGCAGCCGACGGCCGCGGCGCTGGTCCGGTCCGGGCTTCAGCCCCATGACCCGTTGCGGTGTGTGACGGAAGCCACCGTGCCGACGGTGCAGGCGGATCTCCACGGCCGCAGAGGTCGATGCGACGCCCGCATCCCGCACGATTGGAGCCGCGTGTGCGGGTGCGTTCGCGAAACAGGCGACCGAGCCGAGCACCAGCGCGGCAGTCAGGGGTGAAACCCAGCGCGTCATATCTGTTCGGTCCCTCGTGGTCTTGAGCACTGGCAACACGACATGGCACCGGTGCGTTCCGCGCGACGCGCTGCGGAGCATGCTGGCGGCGCTACGGGACCGACCGGCCGCCCGACAAGCCGTACGAAACGGGCCGCCGCACGAGGATGCCGCGCGCGGTCGGCAGCCCCAACCCTGCAGGTCTTGGGGAGAATGGAGGCCGCTTCAGCGTCGTCGAGATCGGCGGCAAGAGGCACCTGCTCCGGCATCGAAGGAGACGACGCGTTGGCTCGGCCCGAAACCTGCGACGCCGTCACCCACCGCCGCGATCCTCGGTGTGCCGGGAGCGGCTAGGTCTGGGGCCGATGGACTCGAACGGCGTGGCGCTCACGCCGTTCGACGCGGATCTCTCCGGGGCTAGGCTCGCGCCGGATGATCGCGCGGGTCACCCGCCGCGCGTTCCGAGCCGCACGGGCGACCGCCGACCGGGTCGGTCGGCTCCTCAGGGAGAATGCCCCGCACGCGCAGCGGCACCGCCCTTCCCGACCTGGGTCAGTGAATCGGTCTCCGACCGTGTCCCGGTCGGACCTGCCGGCGCCTCGACCCTGGTGATCGCGCGACCCACGAACGTCATGACGCCGTCGATATAACTCTGGATCGGCGTCCCGCGCTTCCGATACTTCGCGCGCTTGACGTACCAGTCCTGCAGAAGCGGCTTGATCAGGGCTGCGGTCAGCGTCACGTCCTGGATCGCGAAGATGCCCTGCTCGACGCCGCGTGACAGGCAGTCGGCGAAGATCCGCTCGGTGGCGAGCTCGCTCTCGGTGGCGAGATTGCGGGCAGGGGCGGGGAAGCCCTTCGCCTCCATGAAGGCGAACACGAACCAGGGCTGCATCGCCTCGGTGAGGCGGATATGCGTCGCGATGAGCCAGCGCAGGTGCTCCCGGGGCTGCGCCTCGAGGCCCGGCGGCGCCGCGCGCAGCGCCGCCTCGACCGTCTCGGCGACCTCGGTCAGGATCATCACGAGGAGCGTATTCTTGTTGTCGATATACGAGTAGAGGCCGCCCATGCTGAGCCCGGAAACCTTGGCGAGGTCGCGAAGGCTGGTCTCGTGGAATCCCTGCCGGCTCGAGAGCTTGAGCACCGCGTCGATGATCCTGGCCAGGTTGGCCGTGGCCAGGTGCGGCTTGCGCACGCTGACCCGATCCCGGTGGCGCGCGAGGATCCGGCCGCAGATCGCCTCGGTGGAGTAAGGGTCGGGGTCGGCGTAGGCCTCGGCTGCCGTCATCGGTCGCTCATCGTACGCGCTTCGCTGATCGCCTCGCCCATCTCGGGCGCCGTTCCCTGACTCGGTCGCCGGTGCATGCAGGGCGGCATAACGTGTTGCCAACCTGAAATCCAGGCGGTAAAAAACGAGCGCTCGTTCATTTTTTGGCGGTGTCCGGCCCCCCCGAGAGGCTTTTGACATGGATTTTACCATCCCTCCCCGCGTGGAGGCCCTTCGCGCGCGGATCGCCGCCTTCGTCGATGCAGAGATCCTGCCGCTCGAGGCCGATCGCGCGGCGTACGACGCGCACGGCAACATCGCCCAGGAGCCGTTGCAGCGGCTGCGTGCCCGTGCCCGTGAGGAGGGGCTCTGGTGCCTCCAGCTGAAGCCGGAGACCGGCGGGGCCGGGCTCGACAAGGTCGGCATGGCGGTCTGCTACGAGGCGATGAACCGCTCGATCTTCGGACCGGTCGTGTTCAACTCGGCCGCGCCCGACGACGGCAACATGATGGTGCTGGAGAAGGTCGCCACCCCGGCCCAGAAGGAACGCTGGCTGGCGCCGATCGTGGGCGGGCAGGTCCGCTCGGCCTTCGCCATGACCGAGCCCCATCCCGGGGGCGGCTCCGATCCCGGCATGATCCGCACCTACGCGGAGCGACGGGGCGACGGCTACGTCGTCTTCGGCCGCAAATGGTACATCACCGGCGCCGAGGAGGCCGCGCATTTCATCCTGATGGCCCGTACCTCCGACGATGCGCGCAAAGGTCTGACCGCCTTCCTATTCCACAGGGACCAGCCCGGCTGGGAGATCCTGCGGCGGATCCCGATCATGGGGCCTGAGGAGCATGGCGGCCATTGCGAGCTTCTGTTCGACGGGCTGGAGATCCCGGCCGAGAACGTCCTGATGAACGAGGGCGACGGTCTGAAGCTCACGCAGATCCGCCTCGGCCCGGCGCGGCTGACCCATTGCATGCGCTGGCTCGGCCTGTCGAAGCGCTGCGTCGAGATCGCCCGCGCCTACGCGGCGGAGCGCCACGGCTTCGGCATCCGGCTGGCCGACCGCGAGAGCATCCAGCTCATGCTGGGCGATCTCGCCATGAAGATCGAGATCGGCCGCCTGCTGGTGATGAAGGCCGCCTGGGCGCTCGACCAGGGGAGCTTCGCCCGCAAGGAAGTGTCGATGGCCAAGGTCCACGTGGCCAACCTGCTCCACGCGGCCGCCGACGTGGCGATCCAGATCAACGGCGCCCGGGGCTACTCCACCGACACGCCGCTCGAATGGATCTACCGCTACGCCCGGCAGGCGCGGCTGGTGGACGGGGCCGACGAGGTCCACAAGATGGTGCTCAACCGCAACCTGGAGGCCGAGGGCGACGCCTTCTGGCGCTGGGACGTGGCGGGGACTGGTGCGCAGGCCTGATTTGACGGCCACGATCGCACGCTACGGACAGGAAGGATCGCGTATGTCTGACTCGGTGGTCATCGTCTCCGGTGTGCGCACCGCGATCGGGAGCTTCGGGGGGGCGCTGGCCGCCGTGCCGCCGGCCAGGCTCGCCGCGGCCTGCGTCGCCGAGGCCCTGGGCCGCGCCGACGTCGCGGGGGACCAGGTCGGCCACGTGGTGTTCGGCAACGTCATCCCGACCGAGCCGCGGGACGCCTACCTGGCGCGGGTCGCCGCGATGGAGGCCGGCATCCCCAAGGAGACGCCCGCCATGGCCGTCAACCGGCTCTGCGGCAGCGGGCTGCAGGCGATCGTCTCGGCGGCGCAATCGATCCTGCTCGGCGATGCCGAGATCGCGGTGGCGGGCGGCGCCGAGAACATGAGCCGGTCGCCCCATCACATCGCCGCCGCCCGCTTCGGTCAGAAGATGGGCGACGTGACGGCCGTCGACTATATGCTCGGCGCGCTGAGCGACCCGTTCGGCAACGGCCACATGGGCATCACCGCCGAGAACGTGGCCGAGCGCTACGGCATCTCGCGCGAGGCCCAGGACGCCTTGGCTGCCGAAAGCCAGGCTCGGGCGAAGGCCGCGATCGCGGCTGGCCGCTTCCGCGACCAGATCCTCCCGATCGAGGTTCAAATTCGGCGCGACACCGTCGCGTTCGACACGGACGAACATCCCAAGGCCACCACGGAAGCCGATCTCGCCAAGCTGCGCCCGGCCTTCAGCAAGGACGGCTCGGTCACCGCCGGCAACGCCTCGGGCATCAACGACGGCGCCGCGGCGCTGGTCCTGATGAGCGCGTCGCGCGCGGAGGCGGAGGGCCGGACGCCCCTGGCGCGGCTGGTCGGCTACGCCCATGCCGGCGTCGCGCCCGACGAGATGGGCATGGGGCCGGTGCCAGCGGTCCAGACTCTCATACGGCGCACGGGCCTGCGCGCGGGGGATTTCGACGTGATCGAGTCCAACGAGGCCTTCGCGGCCCAGGCCTGCGCGGTCTCCCGCGAACTCGACCTCGACCCCGCCCGGGTGAACCCGAACGGCGGCGCCATCGCGCTCGGGCATCCGATCGGCGCCTCGGGCGCGATCATCGCCGTGAAGACGCTCTACGAGCTGGCCCGCACCGGCGGCCGCTACGCCTTGGTGACGATGTGCATCGGCGGCGGCCAGGGCATCGCGCTGGCGATCGAGCGCGTCCACTGACGCCATCGCGCCGCGCCCGCAGCCGACGCTGGGGCCGTGCCGCGCCTGAATCGGACACAGGCCGCCATCCCGGCGGATCCTCGGGTCGGAGCAAGGGAGAAGACCTTTGAGCGGATTGTTCGATCTGACCGGCCGGCACGTTCTGGTCACCGGCGCCTCCAGCGGTCTCGGCCGTCACTTCGCCGGGACGCTGGCCCGGGCCGGGGCGCGCCTGTCGCTCGCGGCCCGGCGCGCCGAGGCGCTGGCCGAGACGGTCGCCCGGGTCGAGGGGGATGGCGGCGAGGCGCATGCCGTCGTCATGGATGTGACGGACCGCGCGAGCATCGCGCGGGCGCTGGATGAGGCCGAGGCGCGGTTCGGGCCCGTTCGGGTCCTCATCAACAATGCCGGCGTGACCGCCACCAAGCCCGCCCTCGACCTCGACGAGGCGGATTGGGACAGCGTCGTCGACACCAACCTCAAGGGCGTCTGGCTCGCCGCGCAGGCGGTCGCCCAGCGCATGGTCCGCGCGGGCGGTGGCGGCAGCATCGTCAACGTCGCCTCGATCCTGGGGCTGCGCGTCGCGGGGGCGGTGGCGCCCTACACGGTCTCGAAGGCCGGCGTGGTGCAGCTCACCAAGGCGCTGGCCCTCGAATGGGCCCGGTACAAGATCCGCGTGAACGCCCTGGCGCCCGGCTACATCAAGACCGAACTCAACGACGCGTTCTTCGAGTCCGAGCCCGGGAGGGCGCTGATCAAGCGCGTGCCGCAGCGCCGGCTCGGCGAAGCGGCCGAGCTCGACGGGCCGCTCCTGCTCCTCGCCTCCAGGGCCGGTGCCTACATGACCGGCAGCGTCGTCGCCGTCGACGGCGGTCACCTCGTGTCGAGCTTGTAGGGATCATGGACGAGCATCAGCGGATTGCCCTGACCGACTGGCTCCGCGCGCATCTGGACGCGCCCGATCTCACGATCGAGGCGGTCGACACGCTGGGCGGTGGGTCGATTCAGGAGAACTGGATGCTGCGCTGCGCCCTGCGGGGCGATGTGCGCCGCTTCGTGCTGCGCATGGACGCCTCCGCCACGATCGCCTCCAGCCGGCCGCGCGCGCAGGAGTTCGCGATCATGCGGGCGGCCTACCGGGCCGGGGTGCGCGTGCCCGAGCCCGTGGGCTTCTGCGCCGATGCCGGGGTGATCGGCGCGCCCTTCGCGCTGATGGGGCTGGTGGATGGCGTCGGTCTGGGGCCGCGCATCGCCAAGGATCTGAGCCTCGGCGGCGATCGCGAGCGGCTCGCCGAAGATCTCGGGCGCGAACTCGCCAAGATCCACGCGGTGCTCGCTGGCTCGCGCGAGGCGCCGGAGGGAGATCTCGCCTTCCTCGGCGCGCCCGATCCCAAACCGGCACTCGCCCAGATCCGCACCCTGCGCGGGACCCTCGACGGGATCCGCGCACCGCGGCCCACGATCGAGTGGGGGCTGCGCTGGGCCGAGCGTCACGCGCCGGACTGCCCGGAACCGACCCTCGCACACCGGGACTTCCGTACCGGCAACTACATGGTCGATGCGCACGGCCTGACCGCGATCCTCGACTGGGAGTTCTCGGGTTGGGGCGACCCGATGGAGGATATCGGCTGGTTCTGTGCCGAGTGCTGGCGCTTCGGCCGGACCCAGCTCGAAGCCGGCGGGATCGCGCCGCGCGCGGCCTTCTATCGGGGCTACGAGGGTGAGAGCGGTCGGCGGATCGACGCCGCCGCGGTGCGCTTCTGGGAAGTGATGGCCCATCTGCGCTGGGCCGTGATCGCCCTCGAACAGGGCTTCCGCCACATCTCGGGGATCGAGCCCTCGCTCGAATTGGCGCTCACCGGCCGTATCCCGCCCGAACTGGAGCGCAGCGTCCTGCGCGCCACCGCACCGGATCAATGGACCGCCTGACCATGCGCCCCATCCTGCCCGACCATCCCTCCGGCGCGGCCCTCCTCGACGTGGCCCGGCGTGCCCTCCTCGAAGAGGTCGCCCCCGGTCTGACTGGCCGCCCGCGCTACGTCGCCCTGATGGTGGCGAACGCGATCGGCATCGCCATGCGCGAGATCGAGGGGGCCGACACCACCGCCGCCGCCTGGGACCGCACGCTGGCCCTCGTCCCCGAACGGGGGGACGATCCCCTCGCGACGCTCGTGAAGGCGATCCGCGCGGGTCATTACGACGCCGATCCCGACCTGTACGATGCGCTCCGGAACACCACCGCGGTGGCGGCGGAGATCTGGAAGCCCGCGATCAAGACGGACACCTGAGCAAACCTGCGTTGGCAGGCCAACGCTTCGTCCGCTTAGATTCTTGATTGGCCAAAGGTTTCGCAAAGCGCGTGATCACCTTCGCGAAGCCTGCTGATACCGTTTTCGGTCGATCAGATCGGATCCGCCGTCTCCGCGCTTTGCGCGCGTAGCGATGCCACCCAGGACGGCGCACCGTTCGGCAGCGTCGGGCATCCCTGGGTCGCTTCGCTGCGCGCGCGATGACGACGCGGGCTGGATCGGTCGACGCGTTCAACCGGAAACGGGCTCACGCGTCCTCCCCCTGCGGAGAGGGAAGGGACGATCTGCGGGGCCGTTCGGTCCCATTCCGACCGAGATGTGCGACCATCGTTGCCCGTGCGGGCGAGCGGGCATGGCTTCGCTTTCCCGGAGCAGGCGAGGACGGTCGGGCACGGCACCGTCGTCGAACGAGATCCCGCGTCAGCGCCCGCCAGCGGCGGGCGGCTCCGTACCGGTTCCCGAGCCCGCGCCCTTGTTGACGATGGCATTGCCGCCGTTCTCGGTCGGGTCCGCCGTCGGCGTTCCGGTCATCGTCCCCCGGGACTTCTCCGGCGTCCCCGTGCCCGATCCCGCCCCCTTGTTGACGACGGCGTTGCCCCCGTTATTCGTCGGATCCGTCGCGGGACCGTCGCCGGTTCCCTGAGCGTACGCGATCTCCGCACCGCCGAGGCCGATCAGGCCGGCCGCGACAGCGGCGAACAGCATGCTTCTCATCCTCATCCCTCGCTCGATTGCCTGTCCTCGGAGCACCTCGCAGAGCGCCCGATCACCGGGAGCCCTCCCCCTGCGCGCGACGGCGCAGCGGGAGTTCCTGGGAGGCTCTCACTTCTTCGGCGCGTCTTCGCTCATCGTCCTGTTGCTGGCATTGGCCGCCTTCAGCACCTCGACGACCTCGCCGACCCTCTTCAGGGCCGCGGCATCCTCCGCGCTGACCGGCGGCTGGTTCTTGCAGCGCGGGTCGGTGCGCTGAAGGGCGCCGAACATCTCGCGGGTCAGCGGGATCGGATCGCAGCCGCCGCCCTCCGCGCCGCAGGTGAAATCGTTCTCCGCATGGGCCTTCACATGGCATGCGAAGCAATTCATCTCGAAGCGGTTGTTGACCTCGACGAAGCCGCGGCGAAAGATCTTCGAACCCTCCTTGTCGACGTCGATCCAGAAGAATTCCCAGTCCCGCGTGACGGGGCTGAAGCCCTTCTGTTGCTTGATCATGACCTCGTTCGGAACGAGCTGGACGACCGAGCCCACCGGGTAGTCGCCTTGGCCGGCTTCCGCGACCGCGACGGTCTCGGGAAGCTTGCCGGCGAGATTGTCGACGTAGAAGTGGCGGACCTTGGTCATGTCCGACATGCACTTGAAGGAGTTGTCGTCCACGTGGACGGCAGGCGCCTGCTCGCCCTCCGGCTCGGCCGCGCGCGCACCCTGCGCGTGGGCGGCGAGCGGCATCAGCATCATCGCCGACACGGCGAGCGATCCGATCAGGCAGGTGAGTTTCCGCATGTCATCGTCCTCCGGGCCCATAGGGTTGAGACCGCGGAGGCCCATCCGCGCGGCCCCGATCGCTCCGAGCGGTCAGCGCGTCTCCATCCAGCGCAGGATCCGATCGCTGAACGCGGCTTGGCCGCGGCTCACGAACACCCCGATATGGCCGCCGGTGATCGGAACCTCGGTGTAGTCCGGCGAGCCGATCACCTGCCCCATCGCCTTGCTGGCGGGGGCCGGGATGATGTGATCGGTCTCGGTGTAGAAGTTCAGGACCGGCATGGTGATCGCGCCGAGATCCACAGGCCGGCCGCCGATCTCGAAGGTTCCGGCGTAGAGCTTGTTGTCCTGGTAGAGATCCTTGAGCCATTGCCGCGCCGAGGCACCGGTATGGTCCGGCCGGTCGGCCAGCCATTTCTCCATGCGCAGGAAGTTCATCAGCTTCTCGCGGTCCTGCCCCACCTCCATGAGGGTGAGGTTGTACTTCGCGAGGCTGCGGAACGGGGTCATCATCGAGAACAGCACGCCGCCGACGCCGCCCGGCACGTTCCCCAGGGTGTCGATCATCAGGTCGATATCGCGGGCGTCCAGATTGCGCGTCCAGACGTTCATGAAGCCGCGCTCGACGTGCTCGCCGCCCCCGGCCGGATCCCCGTCGCAACGGTCGGCATGGAAGTCGACCGGCGTCACGCAGGTCACGAGGGTGCGGATCTTATCCCGGTGCAGGGCCGCGTAGCAGAGCGACAGCACGCCGCCCTGGCAGATCCCGAGCAGGTTGACGCTCGGCACGCCGTGCCGGTCGCGGATCGCGTCGACGAAGCCGTCGATGTAGATGTCGACGAGGTCGCTGAAGTCGTCGAACTGGTCGGCCGGCGTCGGGTGGCCCCAGTCGATGACGTAGACCGTGCTCCCGGCCTCGGCGAGGCTGCGCAGGAAGGAGCGGTCCGGCTGGAGATCGAGAACCTGCCAGCTCCCGACCATCGCGTAGACGACCAGGATCGGCGTCTCCACCCGCGTCGGGGCGCCGGGCGCGATCCGATAAAGAGTGCGTCCGTTGATCGTGAGGACCGCCTCGCGGGGAGTCGCGGCGACCGCCACGTCGTCCGCCCGGATCTCGCCGAGCTGCGCCGCCGCCATCGCGGCGCGCTGCGAGAATTCGGTGAATTCCTTCAGCCCGGGGAAGGGCACGTCCTGCGCCATCGCGAACTCCTCGTGGTCACTGCGCCCGTTTCCGCGCGCGGCAGCGTCAGGGTCTGGGTCCGGCCGCCTCCGCGTCGGCCGGGGAGGGGCCGGCCTGAGCCTTCAGCACCCGCACCTCGCGACGCAGCGCATGGACCTCGCGCATCAGGCCGTGCAGGCGCCCGTAGACGTCGCGCATCTCGGTTCGGGTCGGCAGGTCCATGGCCTCCGCGGTCCGCTCGGCGCCGCGGCGCAGATCCTGGCGCTGCCGCATCGCCACGCGCAGCATGCGCTGCTGCAGGCTGGCGAAGTCCTTGGACCGGTTGAACTCCATCAGGGTCCGGTCGAGCACCCGGTTCCAGCTGTCGAGGCCGTCGGCGAGGAGGTCGGGAGTCTCGCCCTTCGCCCTGCGGGCCGCGACCTCGGCCTGAAAGCTCTCGCAGGCCTTCATCCAGACCGGCATCACCGCCGCGACGTATTCCTGCAGCAGCAGCGCGAGGTCGAGGGACGCCTCCGGCGCGCTCGGCAGGGACTCGTCGAGCTGCGGCAGGTCGGCGAAGCGCGGCAGCGCGAGTGCGCGCCGGAACTCCTCGAGCAGCGGTGCCATGCTCTGCGGCAGCGCGGCCGGATTCCCGAGTGCGCCGAGCATCAGTTCGGCCGGCGGGCCGGCGCGCCCCTGCATCAGCGATTGCCAGGTCCGCGACCACGCCGACACGGTCTCCAGCGACGCGGTCCAGGAGGCGCCGAGCATGCCCCAGGGATCGCGCTGATGATCGGGCTGATGATCGGGCTGGCCGCCGGCCGCGGCATGGCCCGGACCGGTCTTGCGCGGATCTGTCATAGGGAGCGGGCCCGGTCTCGGAGCATGAATTTCTGGATCTTGCCCGTGGATGTCTTCGGCAGGGGGCCGAAGATCACGGCCTTGGGCACCTTGAACCGCGCCATCCGCTCCCGGCAGAACGCGATGACCTCCTGATCCGACGGCGCGGGCGCGCCGGGCTTGAGCTCCAGGAACGCGCACGGCGTCTCGCCCCAGGTGGCGTCGGGCCGGGCCACGACCGCGGCGAACATCACGGCGGGGTGCCGGGTGAGGACCTCCTCGAGTTCGAGGCTCGAGATGTTCTCGCCGCCCGAGATGATGATGTCCTTCGAGCGGTCCTTGATCTCGATCGCGCCATCCTCGTGCCAGACGCCGAGGTCGCCGGTCCGGTACCAGCCGCCCCCCAGGGTCGCCGCGGTCGCCTGCGGATTGGCGAGATACCCCTTCATGACGGTGTTGCCGCGCATCATGATCTCGCCCATCGTCGCGCCGTCCTGCGGGACGGGCCGCATCGTGTCGGGGTCGGCGACCATCACCGCGCCGAGCGTCGTGAGCGCCGTGCCCTGGCGCGCCATGCGGGCGTAGCGCGCCTCCACGGGCAGCTCGGCCCAGTCCGGTCCGGCCAGGGAGGCCGTGCCGGGACCGTAGGTCTCGGTCGCGCCGTAGAGATGCGTCACCTTGAATCCGAGTTCCTCCATCGTCCGCAGGATCGTGGAGGACGGGGCCGCGCCGCCGGTCGCGCAGCGGACCGGCCCGTGCGCGAAGGGCACGCGCTGCTCCGGCGGCGCGTGCGCGAGCATCGACAGGACGATCGGCGCGCCGCAGAGATGCGTGACGCCGTGCTCGGCGATCAGCCGGAAGATCGCGGCCGGCTCGACCTTGCGCAGGCAGATCTGGGTCGCGCAGGCCGCGACGCTCGCCCAGGGGTAGGACCAGCCGCTGCAATGAAACATCGGCAGCGTCCAGAGATAGACACTGTCGAAGCTCAGGCCGAACATCAGTGCGTTGCCAAGCGCCTGAAGATAGGCGCCGCGATGGCTATAGACCGCGCCCTTCGGATCGCCGGTCGTGCCGGAGGTGTAGAGCAGGCAGAGCGACTGCCACTCGTCCTGCGGCCCGATCCAGGCATAATCCGGGTCGCCGTCCGCGAGCAGCGCCTCGTAGTCGACCGTGCCGACCCGCTGCGACTGCGCATCGGGAACCGGGATATCGACCACGAGCGGCCGGTCTTCGAGCAGGGACAGAGCTTCGTCGACGAGCGCCGCGTATTCGCCGTCGACCAGCAGGACCTTGGCGCGGCCGTGCCGGAGCGAGAACGCGATGATCGCCGCGTCGAGGCGTGTGTTGAGGGGATTGAGCACGGCGCCGAGCATCGGCACGGCGAAATGGGCCTCGATCATCTCGGGCACGTTCGGCGCGAGGATCGCCACCGTGTCGAGGCGGCCGATCCCATGACGCGCGAGGCCGGAGGCGAGGCGGCGGCAGCGGGCGTAGAGCTCGCGGTAGGTCAGCCGCCGCGCACCGTCGACGACCGCGACCTTCGCGGCGTGTGCGGCCGCAGCGCCGGCCAGGAAGCTGGCCGGCGTGAGCGGGACGAAGTTGGCCGGCCCCGGATCGAGGCCGTGCTCTAAAGGATGGGGCGCCGCGCTCGTCGGCGACCCGCCAGCTGGTGTGGGTTCCTGCATCCCGCCGCGTCCCGCTCAGGTGTCCGACGCGCGGCCGCCGGAACGCCACGTGCGTTCCGCCTCGTCCCACGCAGCCAGAGGTTGCAGATCGGGCACCCAGGCCAGACCGCTCTTGGCATCCGACGAGACGGCCTCGGGCGTGACGACCACGTCGAGCAGCGCCGGACGGTTGGCCATCGCGCGCTCGATGGCCGGGCCGAGCTGATCCGCGCTCTCGACGCGCTCGGCGTGCATGCCGAAGGCGCGCGCCATCGCGGCGTGGTCGCTGAACTGGAGCCGCGTGCCGACGACCTTGCCGTGCGTGACGGTCTGGTCGTGAACCTCGATCTGCCACGCGCCGTTATTGGCCACCACGAACAGGACCGGCGCCTTGTGGCGGACCGCCGTATCGACCTCGATCGCGTTGAAGCCGAAGGAGCCGTCGCCGGTCGCCACCAGCACCGGCCGGTCGGGGCAGGCGAGGCTCGCACCGATCCCGTAGGGTACGCCGACGCCGATGCAGCCGAACGGGCCGGGATCCAGCATGGTCGGAGCCGAGAGCCCGATCCGGGCAAAGCTCAGGAAGTCGCCCCCGTCCGTCACCACGATGGCATTGTCGCCGAGGCGCGCCTGCAGGGCCGCGAGCAGCGTATTCGGATGCATGCGGCCATCCTTCCCGGCGGGGGCGGCGGCCATGGACGCCTTGAGCTTGCCCGCGCGCTGCTCATGACCGGCGCGCAGGCGCTCCGCCCAGGCGCGATCGACGCCGCTCTCGCGGTTGCCCGCGGCCTCGACGATGGCGCGCAGGGAGGCGCCGACATCGGCCAGGATCTCGACTGCGCCGCGCCGGTTGTCGCGCAGCTCCGGCGGCGTGTCGGCCAACCGCACGAACTTGGCCGCGCCGAAGATCGCCGGGGACCCGAAGGCCAGCTGGAAATCGAGCCTGCGGCCGACCGTGAGAACCACGTCGGCATCGCCCATCACGGAGCCCCGCATCGCGCCGACGACGGAGGGGTGCGTGTCCGGCACCAGGCCGCGGCTCTCGCCGGTGTCGAGGTAGACCGCGCCGAGCCGATCGAGCAGGCTCACGAGTTCTGGCGCCGCCCGGCGGGCGCCGCGTCCGGAGATGACGACCACGCGCTTGGCCGACCACAGCAGATCGACCGCGGCGGCGACGCGCGCGGGATCGGGCATGACGGCGAGACGCGGCTTCGCTCCGAGATGCTCGGCCATCTCGACGGGACCCGGCACCGGGGCCCGCAGCGTATCGGCCGGGAAGTCGATGTAGGACGGGCCTGGCTCGCCCGCCTCGCCGAACGCGCGGGCGATCGCCTCGTCGAGTTCCGCCAGCACCAGCGCGGGCTCGCGCACGGTGCGGGCGTAGCGCGTGATCGTGCGCACCAGATGGGTGTGGTCGAGATCCTGGAGGCCGCCGCGATTCTCCTGCGGTCGGGTGTTGGTTCCGGACATGACCAGGACGGGCGCCCGGGAGACGTGCGCGTTGGCGATCCCCGTGATGGCATTGGTCATGCCCGGCCCCGCCGTGACCAGCGCGACCCCCAGCTCGCCCGTCACCTCGGCGTGTGCCTGCGCCATGTGAACCGCCGCCCGCTCATCGCGGACATCAACGATGCGGATCCCCGCGGCGTCGAGCGCCATCCAAATCGGCATGATGTGTCCACCGCACAGCGCGAAGATGCGCTTGACGCCGCGCGCTTTCAGGGATCGGGCGACGACCGCGGCGACGCTGTCATTCGAAATCTGCATGGGCATGTCCTCCGCTGCGTTTCTCTGTCGCGTGTTGTCGGTGTGCGGCTGCGCTCAGGTCAGCCAAGCCAGGACGGCCGAGAGCGTCACCACGGAGACGAGATGGGAGACCAGGATCGTGCCGGAGGTCATCCGCGGCTCCAGGTCGTAGAGCTTGGCCAGGCTGAAGGCGCCGGGGCCGGTCGGCAGCGCACTGAGGATGACGGCCACGCTCGCCCAGACCGGCGGCATCGCCAGGACATGGAAGACGAGGAACGCGGCCAGGGCCGGCTGCACCACCAGCTTCAGCCCGACGAGGACGCTGATCTTCGGCAGTTCGCGGATGTCGAGCGCCTCCTGCGCCAGCACGATGCCGATGCAGATCAGCGCGGTCGGCGCGGCCGCTCCCCCCAGCAGGTCGCCGAAGCGCGCGACCGGCAGCGGCAGGCTCAGGCCGCTCAGGCCGACGCAGATGCCGGCGATGGGCGCGAGGAACAGGGGATTGCGCAGGAGGGAGAGCAGCAGCGGCCCCACGCGCTGACGAAGGCTGAGATGCCGCTTGCGATCGGCCTCGATGAGCAGGATCGCGGCCAGGAACTGCACGCAGGCCGTGAACAGGGTGGCGATGATGGCCGGTGCCAGCCCGTCCGCGCCGAAAGCAATCTGGCACAGCGGGATGCCCATGAAGCCGACATTGCTGTAGCTCGCATCCAGACCGACGATCGTGGCGGTGGCCACCGATCCCGACCCCCACCGGGCCGAGCGCCGGCTCAGCCAGAAGCCCAGGCCGAAGATGGCGAGCGCGCTGCCGCCGTAAGCCGCCGCGAACCCGATCTGTCGGAGCTGGTCCGAGGTGATGCGGGCCATCGCCACGAAGACGAGGGCCGGCAGCGCGAGGACGATCACGAACGTGTTGATGCTGTCGGCGGCCGTATTGGTGAAGACGCGAAAGAGCCCGCACAGGTAACCGGTCAGGATCAGCCCGAAGAGCGGCAGGGCCGTATTGAGAACTGTCTTCACTGCTCTGTCCGTTCTGCGCAGGCGTCGGTCGCCCTGATCGAGCGTGGTCGGCGATCGGTGTGGCCGCTCTCGGCAACCGCATCCTGGCGGGGTCTGGCCACATGGCGCGCGGCAGACGCGATCAACCGCCGGCCTTGCCGGCTTCGGACTGTTTCTCGGCCTCCATGATCTGTGTCTTCAGCACGCGGTGCAGCACCTTGCCGGTGGCGTTGCGCGGGACGTCGTCGACGTGGAGGAACGACACCGTGCGCGGGCGCTTGTAGCCGGCCAGATGATCCTTGCTCCAGTCGATCAGCTCCTTGACGTTCAGGGTGGCATCGTCGCGCAGCACGACGACCGCGTGGACGCGCTCGCCCCACTTGGTGTCCGGCAGGCCGATGACGGCGACATCCCGGACCGAGGGGTGACGGCCGAGAGCCGCCTCCACTTCGGACGGATAGACGTTCTCGCCGCCGGAGATGATCATGTTGCTCTTGCGGTCGACGAGGTGGATGAACCCGTCCCCGTCGCGCCGGGCCATGTCGCCGACGGTGCAGTACTCGCCCTTGAAGGCGGCCGCCGTCTTCTCCGGCAATTTCCAGTAGCCATCGAACAGATAGGGATTGTTGCAGTAGAGCTCGCCCGCCTCGCCGTCGGGAACTTCTTCGCCCTGCTCGTTCAGGAGCCTGATCGGCGCCGAGCCGACGCATTCCCGGCCCACCGAGCCGAGCTTGGTGAACTGGTCCTTCGGGTGGAGCATCGTCACCCAGCCGGTCTCGGTGGAGCCGTAGAGCTCGAACAGGCCCGAGCGCGGGAACAGCTCCATGACCGACCGCTTGGTCTCCTGGCGCGCCGGCGCCGACGAGATCATCAGCTTGGACACGCGATCGAGGTTGTATTTGTCGTGAACGTGGGCGGAGAGGCCCAGCATCATGATGTAATGGGTCGGCACCAGCGAGGTGAAGGTCGAGCCACCCTCGCTGAGGGTGCGCAGGCAGTGCTCCGGATCGAAGCTCTTGCGCGAGTAGATGGAGATGCCGCCGCCGCAATAGCTGAACGATCCGAAGAAATAGAGCGAATTGGCGTGACACATCGGCATCACGAGCAGCGCCCCGTCGTCGCGATGGATGCCCAGCTCGACCTGGGTGCAGAGCGCGAGGTGGCTCGCGCCGCGGTGATTGCGGATCGCGCCCTTCGGATTGCCCGTGGTCCCGGAGGTGTACATCAGCATCCAGGGATCGGCCGGCTCGACATGGATATCCGGCTCGCTGTCGCGGCCGAGAGCCAGGAATTCCTCGTAGTCGTGATAGCCCGCCGGGCAGGGCGCCGTGCCGAAATGGATGAAATTCCTGGCCGGGATGGGCAGGTCGGCCCGCACCTCCTCGACGACGCCCGCGAGTTCGTCTTGGACGATGAGGGCTCCGACCTCGGCGTTCTCGACGATGTAGGCCACTTCCCGGCCGACGAGCCGGAAGTTGATCGGCACGGCGACGAGGCCGGCCTTGGCGGTCGCGGCGTAGATCTCCGCCCATTCGACGCAATTATAGGCCAGCACCGCGACGCGGTCGCCCTTGGCGAGGCCGAGGCCGAGGAGGGCGTTGCCGAGGCGGCAGGCGCGCTGGTTCCACTGCCGGAAGGACATCGCCCGCGTCAGGTCGCGCGCGCCGGTTCGGCCGGGCATGAGGCGGGCATGGACGGACAGCATCTGCCCGAATGTCAAAAGCTCTCTCATGAACGTTGCTCCGACCAATAGGGTCACGCGCCCAGGGCCCGCGCCGGATTCAAGGGGCCGTCACTTCAGGAACCCGATCGAGATCCAGGGCACGGCGGCGATCAGGGCCGTGCCGACCAGCAGGGCCAGCAGGTATCCGCCGATCGGCCGGACGCCGGCATCGGGATGAACCTTGGCGATCGCGCAGGCGGCGTAATAGCCGACGCCGAACGGCGGCGAGAACAGGCCGATCCCCATCGCCAGGATCGCCACGATCGCGTATTGCACGAGATGGATACCGAGCTGCTGGGCAACCGGGAACAGCAGCGGCCCGAACAGCACCATGGCCGGCAGCCCTTCCAAGACGCTGCCCAGCACGATGAACAGCAGGATCGTGACGGCCAGGAAGACGGGTGCGCCGCCGGGCAGCGCGGCCATGCTGGCGGCGAGCGCCGCCGAGAAGCCGGACTGCGTCAGGCCCCAGGCCATCGCGGTGGCGGTGCCGATGATCAGCAGGATCGCGCCCGACAAGGTCGCGGTCTCCACCAGCATCGGATAGAGCCGGCGCCACGCGAATTGCCGATAGAGGAGCAGGCCTGCCAGCACGGCGTAGGCGATGCCGATGGTCGATACCTCGGTGGCGGTGGCGATGCCCCGGACGACTGCGCCGCGGATCACGAAGGGCAGCGCGATCGCCGGCAGCGCGATCAGGAGAGCGCGTCCGATCTCGCGGGCGCTGGCGCGCCGCACGTGAGACAGGTCCTCGTGACGGTAGCGGGACCAGACGACCGCGCAGAGCAGGGCGGCGAGGACGAGGGCCGGCAGAAGGCCGCCCGTGAACAGGGCGGCGATGGAGACGCCGGTCACCGAGCCGATGGTCAGGAGCACCAGGGAGGGCGGGATCGTCTCCGTCTGCGCGCCGGTCGCCGACAGCAGGGCCACGAGATCGCCGGGATCGGCACCCCGCGCGCGCATCTCGGGAAACAGGGCGGGTGCGAGCGCCGCCATGTCGGCGGCCTTCGAGCCGGAAATGCCGGACACGAGCAAAATCGCACCGATCAGCACGTAGGACAGACCGCCGCGCACATGTCCGAGGAGGGCCGCCATGAAGGCGAGCATCGCCTTCGCCATGCCCGTCATCTCGATCAGCAGGCCGAGGAACACGAAGAGCGGGATGGCGAGCAGGATCAGGGGCGACATGCCCTCATCCATGCGGCTGACGATCACCCCGACGGGCGCGTGCGTGGCGAGGGCTACGTAGCCGAAGGTGGACAGGCCGAAGGCGAATGCGATCGGCACCGCGGCGAAGACGAGGCCCGCGAGGATTAGCACGAAGAACAGCAGCAGGTTGATATTGCCCAGGCTCTCGAGGAGCGCCCCCCGCCAAGCCAGCAGCGCGAGGACGAGCACGATCCCGCCCGCCAGGCCGAGGACCGCCGCGGGATTGGGCGACCACAGCGCCCGCAAGGCCCCGACCGCGAGCATGAGCGCGAGGCCGGTCGGCAGCGCCGCGGCGCGCCACACGTTGGAGATCTGGAGGGCCGGCGTCGTCACCTCGGCCTCCTCGACGGCGAAGCCGAACGCGGGCCCGAGCATCAGCACGATGAACGCCAGGGGTATGGCGATCCCCAGCGCGTCGAAGGCCGTCCGCGCACGCGGTCCCAGGCGCCCGACCACCGCCGTCATGCGCATGTGACTGCCTTGCCGCAGCGCGATCACCGACCCCAGCATGGCGAGCCAGAGGAAGAGGGTGGTGGCGAGCTCGTCCGTCCAGATCAGCGGCCGATGGAGACCGTAGCGGAAGACCACCCCGGTGAGCAGCACGGCGATCTCGACGACGACCAGACCCGCGGCCGCGATCGCCACGGCCTCCCCGAGGAGCCGCTCCGGCTGCGCCAGTCGGACGGCAGCCCCCGTCGTGGGGCGTTCGAGGGTGATCTGGTCGAGCGTATCCACGGGCCTATCCGATCGCACCGGCGTGACGTTCGAGCAGCTCCCAGGCCTCGCTGCCGAACTTGGCCTTGGCGGTCTCGTAGAACGGCGTCTTGGCCAGCGCCTGACGGAAGGCCACGGAATCGGTCGTGTTGAACACGAGCCCCTTCCCCTCCAGCATCGCGCGCACCGTGTTGTTGGCGGCCAAGCTGTCCGCCCGCTGCTTGAGGCCGGCGGCGGTGAAGTGCTTGACCATCACGGCCTTGTCGGCCTCCGGCAGTCCGGCCCAGACCCGGCCGTTGGCCAGCAGCCAGAAGCCGTCCCAGGCGTGGTTGGTGAGGGAGCAATAGCGCTGGACCTCGTAGAACTTGGCGGCCGAGATGAGCGCGAGGGGATTCTCCTGGCCGTCCGCCACCTTCGTCTGCAGGGCCGGATAGGCTTCCCCGAGGGGAATGCTGGTCGGTGCGGCGCCCAGCGCGGAAAACATCGACACCCAGAGCGCGACGTTGGGCACGCGGATCTTGAAGTTGCGCAGGTCGTCCGGTGTCTGGATCGGGTGCGTGCTGCTCGTGATCTGGCGGAAGCCGTTGTCCCAGACGGTTTCGAACGGATGCAGCCCGGCATGCGCGATCCGCTCCCGGACATACCCGCCGACCGCGCCGTCCATGGCCGGCCAGACCTTGTCGTATCCGGTGAAGATGAATCCCAGCCCGGTGAGCGACGTCGCCGGGATCAGCGTCGACAGGATCGTGCCCGGCATGGTCGCGAGTTCGAGGGCGCCGGAGCGCAGCTGGAACAGCATGCTCGGGTCGGCCCCGAGCTGGTTGTTGGGGAAGAGGCGGATCGCGATCCGCCCGTTCGTCTCGGCGGCGATGGCGAGGATCGCCTCGGACAGGCGCCGGTTGACCGTGTGGGACGCCGGGAGATCGTTGCCGAGCTTCAGCGTCACCGTGGGAGGCCCGGCCTGGGCCCGCGCCGGCGTCCGCATCACCAGCGCGGCGGCGGCGGCGCCGAGCAGCCGGCGACGCGGGATCCCGGTGCGGCAGGCCGGTCCGACTTCGGTGTGCGTTCCACGATTGGTGTGCACGGCGTCGTCCGATATCAGTTCGTTCTCAGGAATGATCCCAACCCGCGAAGACGCACCGCCTATTTCTGCACAGGCGGCCCGACCGAGTTCAGCACGGCGATCCGAAAGACGCCGTCCTTCTGGCCGACGAGGAAGACGTTGGTGGGCGGCGCATCCGGATCGCCCGACGTCTCGTCGAACACGATGCGCAGGCGCTTGGTGATCGACATGTTCGGCTTGAACTTGCCGTGGCTCTCGACCTCGGCGAGCCCGTCGGACGGAAAGTCCTCGACGGTCGCGGCCTTGATCGGTCGGCCGAATGTGGTCCGGATCTGGTACAGGGTCAGCCGCCGCCGCGGCGGCCGGACCCCGTCCCAGTTCACGAGGCGGTCGATCGCCTCCTCGTCTCGGGCGCGCAACGCCCCCGTGACGAACTTGACGAGCCCATCGGGATCGGACGGCAGAGCCGTCCGATCGGTCTTCTGGGCGTCCGCGCCGTTCGCCGCCGCCTGAGCGAGACCGGGGCGGGGAGCCCCGGCCACGCAGAGAGCGAGGGCCGCGAGGTGCAGCACCGAAGCCCGGGTCATTTGGCCTGGGCTTCCTGGTTCATGACCTTGAAGACCCAGACGACGCCGCCCTGCGGGGCCAGACGGACGCGCCGCTCCTCCGGCAGGTGGCTGTTGATGCCGCCGAGCATGCGATCCGCATCGACGCCCCAGCCGGCCTGCACGGCGACGTACTGGGTCCCGTCAACCATGAAGGAGGAGGGAACACCGATCACGCCCGAGTTGAGGCGCGTCTCCCAGAGGACCTTCCCGGTCTTGCCGTCGAAGGCGCGGAACTTCCGGTCGCTGGTCCCGCCGGTGAAGACGAGGCCGCTGCCGGTCGTGAGAACCGGTCCCCAGGTGGCCGAGTCATAGAAGTTGTGCTGCCACACCTTCTTACCGGTGTTCACGTCCCAGGCCTGCAGCTGACCGATGTTCACCGGCTTGCTGACGTCGACATCCTTGCGGAAGTGCAGGCTCGACAGGATCTCCTCGACCGGGACACCGATGTACAGCTCGCCCGCCTTGCGGTTCTTGAGCGGCACGCCGGCGATGTCCGCGCACAGGTTGTCGTTGGCCGGGATGTAGAGCAGCCCCGTCTTCGGGTTGAAGGCCTCCGGCGGCCAGTCCTTACCGCCCCAGAGGCTCGGGCAGAATTCCGCCTTCTTGCCGGTATCGGGGACCTTGTCCTCCTGGTAGGTCGGCCGCCCGGTCTTGGGGTCGATGGACTTGAACACGTCCTGATAGACGAAGGGCTTGGCGTCGACGAACTTGATCGGCCCTTCCTTGGTCCGCTCAAGCGTCCAGAGATAGCCGTTGCGCCCCGCGTGGACGAGGGCGGGAATCTTCCGGCCGTCCTTCGTGATGTCGATCAGCAGGGGAGCCGAGACCTCGTCCCAATCCCAGGCGTCGTTGTAGTGGTACTGGTGATGGCCCTTGATCGCGCCGGTGTTGATGTCGAGCGCGACCGTCGAGGTCGAGTACAGGTTGTCGCCGGGCCGCGTATCCGGCATCCACGGCCCGCCGTTGCCCGTGCCCCAATAGGCCGTCTCGGTCTTCGGGTCGTAGTTGCCCTGGACCCAGACCGGTGCGCCGCCGGTCTTCCAGGCATCGCCCTTCCAGCTCGCGAAGCCGGGATCGTCCGGACCGGCGACCGTGAAGGTCTTCCACTTCTCCTCGCCAGTCTCGGAATCGAGCGCCGTGATGAAGCCGCGGATACCGAACTCGCCGCCCGAGACGCCGACGACGACCTTGCCCTTCGCGACGAGCGGCGAGAGGGTCATGTAGTACCCGTCCTTCCACTTCGCGACGCACTTCGTCCAGGCCAGCTTGCCGGTGGCCGCGTCCAGCGCCGTCACGCATGCGTCCGTGGACGCGAAGTAGACCTTGTCGCCGTACAGCCCGACGCCGCGATTGGTCGGATGGAGCTGGAAGAGCTCCGGCGGCAGCTCCTTCTGGTAGCGCCAGAGCACCTGCCCGTCGCGCGCATCGACGGCGAGCACCTGAGCCTGCGGTGTCGTGACGTACATGATGCCGTTGTTGACGATCGGGGGCGACTGATGGCCGTCCATCACGCCGGTCGAGAGCGTCCAGGCCGGAACCAGCCGCTTGACGTTGTCGGCATTGATCTGGTCGAGCGGGCTGTATCCCCAGCCGGCATAGTTGCCGCGATACGAAAGCCAGTTCTCCGCCTCAGGGTTGGCCAACCGCTCATCCGTGACCGGCTTGTAGGCGGGCGGGGGATTGGCGGTCTGCTCGGCGGCGTTCGCACCGGCGGCTGCCAGCACGCTGACCATGCTGGCACTCGCCAGGAACTGAAGCATCCGCTTCTTCGGAGAAATTCGAGGCACTTTGAAGCTCCCTGGATGTCTCTGAATGGTAGAAGTCCCCGGGCAATGCACGCATCCGCAGACTTTTGGTGATCGTCGCTCGATTTACGTTGCCTGCGGTCCCGGTTTGCCGATGAATCCGCCGGCGACGATGATATTCCCCTTGTCGTCTTTGCTGAGCGGAAGCACGGGAATGCGCTTCCGGGCCGGCCCGTGGGCCACGCGCCCGCTCTCGCCCGGCACGAATTTCGAGCCGTGGCAGAAGCACAGCAGCGCCTTTTCTTCCTTGTCCCAGCCGTTCACGGTGCAGCCCTGGTGGGTGCAGATGGCCGACAGCGCGATCACGCCGTCCACCGTGTGGGGTTTCGTGTCCTCGTCGATGTCGGACTCGGCCAGCCGGACGAGAACGACCTTCCCGAACCGGGACTCGGTGCGCTGGACGCCTGAGGCCGGATCCTTGGCGACGCAGAGCACGGGCTCGCCGTCGACGGTCACGAGATTGGTCGTGAAGGGCTTGCCCTCGGCCTCGCCCTCGGCCACGACCAAGCTGTCGCCCTTCTGAGGAAGTTCGTCCTCCGGGCCGGCCAGGACGGGGCCGGCGAGGCAGCAGCCGGCCACTCCCAGGAGGGCCGTACGGCGGTCGATGAGCGCGGGACGGACTTTCGGCGCGGACATGAGCGAATTTCCTCCTTATCCCGGTTACGGCGAAGTCTTGCTCCGCCGCACCGAGTTTATTTGACTGTCTTTGCGTCCTCAGACTTAGTCACCGCCCCGGTGATTTCGCGTCCGAAAACGCATGTCTCAGGTGAATGTGTTGATCCATTCAGCCTTTGACAGGGTTAGCGCAGACAATATTGGCTGTATTCACGCATATATGACGCTAGCACCTCAGAAACACTCACGGAATATAAACGTACTTTATGTAGACTGCGTCAGTTGGACGCGTGTTCTCGCCATAGACGCTCCGCGAGTAGCGGATGGTGAACGACTGCTTGGGATCGTAGAGGAACGCGAGGCCGGCACCGAGGGCGACGTCCTGTGTTCCGCTGTTCGGGATGCGGAGCCGGGTCTGCAGATCGCGCACCGAGGTGTTGAACTCGTAGTCGAGCGCCACGAACGGCTCGACCGGGAAATCGGGCTTGTTGAGCTTGTATCCGAGGCGCAGGTTGGTGTGGAACGTCGTCGGCGTGTCGTTGCGGATGCCGCCCGGAATGTCCTGCCGGCTCCGGAAGATGGCGCCGACGTCGCCGGTGAAGCTGAAATGCTCCGACTGGGCGTCGAACAGGAAGCTGGAAAGATTGGCATAGTAGTTGTTGGTCAGGTAGTACTCGCCGATCGGCGCTTGAATGAAGGACTGAAAGCCGAACGTGCTGCTCTCGGTCGGCTTGATCCAGGTCGCGAAACCCCAGATCGTGTCGCCGAATCCGTCGTAGCTGCGGCTGCCCTGCGTGCCGACGTGGACCTCGGGCTGGATCGCTTCGAGCGCGATACCGACGCCCGGCAGCGCATCGATCGTCGTGAAATAGACGAACTTGGTCAGGCCGACGCCGAGTTCCTGCTGCGGCAGCTTGCCGGTGCGCTGGCCGAAGGCGTTATAGGTCTGCGACGTCAGGTTGCCGGTCGGCCCGAACTGTTGAGACGTGATATTGGCGAAGCCGTACTGGGCGAAGACCGTGAAGTCCTTGTAGTTGACCGGCAGCTCATATTCGCGCGGTCCGATGACCGCGAAGGTGATGTTTTCTGCCTTCGCGACCGAGGCGAACATCGCCGAAGCACACAGGCCCTGCAACAGCAAGGCGGCATGGACCGCACGACACTTCATAACAATCCCCCTTACTTCCCTTGAAAAATCTTCCCGCCCCGAGGCCATGAATTCTTCATTGTTCCTGGTGCGGGAAGATGGATACTCAGTTTTGAATATAAACCACATGGGTGCTGGTGTATTCCAGCACGCCGTGCTTGCCGTCGGCTCCGCCGATCCCTGATTTCCGATTGCCGGCGTGGAAGCCCTGCATCGCCTCGAAATTCTCTCGGTTGATATAGGTCTCACCGAAGCTCAGTTCGCGCGCAGCCTTCATCGCGCTCGGCAGACTCTCCGTGTAAATGGAGGATGTCAGACCGTATTCGGTGTCGTTCGCCAGAGTGATGGCTTCGTCGAGACTGTCCACGACCTGGATCGGCAGCACCGGCCCGAACAGCTCCTGGCGCATGACGTCCATATCCTGCTGGCAGCCGGTCAGGACGGTCGGCTCGAAGTAGGTTCCCTTGCCCTCTTCGGCCGAGCCCTGGCCGCCGGTGGCGACCTTCGCACCCTGGGCCACGGCCGCGTTCACCAGGTCGGCGACCTTCTGGACGCCGGCGCGATTGATCATCGGACCCATGCCGACCGTCTCGTCGGCCAGCGGGTCGCCGACGCGCACGGACTTCATCGCGGCCGTCACGCGCTCGATGAACTGATCGGCGATCGGCCGCTCGACGTAGACGCGCTCGGCCGCGTTGCAGACCTGACCGCTGTTCAGGCATCGGGACGCGGCAACGGCGGCGGCAGCCTTCTCGAGGTTGGCATCGCGCAGCACGATGGCGGGCGCCTTGCCGCCAAGCTCGAGATTGACCTTCGTGATGTTGCGGGCCGCGGCAGCCATGATCCTGGACCCGGTCGCCGCGCTGCCGGTGAAGCTGATGAGATCGATGTGGGGATGCGACGAGATCGCCTGACCGACTCCGGCGCCGGTTCCGAACACGAAGTTGATCACGCCCTCGGGGATGTCGAGGCCATCGAGCAGCTTGATGAAGGCCCCCGCGTTGATGGGCGTCTCCTCGCTCGGCTTGATGACGATCGTGTTGCCGGTCACGAGAGCAGGCCCGAGCTTGCGGGCAATCAGGAAGAACGGGAAGTTCCACGGCAGGATCGCCCCGACGACGCCGGCGGGTTTCCGGAACAGGAAGATGTTCTCGTTCGGGCGATCGCTGGGTATGATCTCGCCCTCGATCCGGCGCGCCCACTCGGACATGTAATCGAGATAGTCGGCCGCGAACGCGACCTCGACCTTGGCGAGGCTGAGGAGCTTGCCCTGCTCTTCGGAGATCATGCGGGCGATCGGCTCGCCGCGCTCGCGAATGCGTGCCGAGATCGCCCGTAGGACGTTGGCACGCTGGATCGCCGGGCGCTGGGCCCAAGCTCCCTGCGCCTTCTTGGCCGCGGCAACCGCCTCGTCGACGGTGGCGCTCGTCGAGATCGGCATCTCCGAGATGACGCCGCCGGTGGAAGGATTGAAGACGGGTAGAAGGTCGAACGACCGGTCCGCGATCAGCTTTCCATTGATGTAGTTCGACAGGGGAGCGTTCAAGATTTCCTCCTCATTTTGGTTCTGTTTCTTGTCCTCCGACTTTGCGTCGTGAGGTCGTCTCGATCGACCCGGCACACGCTGCGATCAGGCGGATGCAGGCCGGGCGGTTCACCGCTCAGGGACGCCAGGCCGCCCCGGAATGGTCCGGACCGGGCCAGCCCGGTCGCAGATGGATCCGGTCCGACCCCTTTTGGGTGCCTTCAAGAATGCGGGCCTGTCCGCCGAACCGGCGGCGTGGAAGGGATGTGCAGGGCTGCGATCGGTACGCTGCCGGGGCTTGCCTATTGCCCGGCGTTTTCGGATGAAGTGACAGCCTCAACGCTCTAACGGGTCCGCGAAGTTCGAATTCAAAGATCGTATACCGGGTTCGAAGTCGAGCACAAGCGGCTCAATGCGTCCATGACTGGTTGAGTGTGGGAAGTCGGTTCGGTTTCGATGCCAAGCGTGACATTTGTGCCAACGCTCGTCGCGCAGATCTATGATCGGATTCTCTCCGAGATCTGCGACGGCACACTCCCGGCCAATACGCGCCTCATCCAAGATGAGTTGGCGACGGCCTACGATGTCTCGCGCCAGCCGGTTCAACAAGCCCTGGCGCTGTTGCGCGACCGTGGCTTCGTGACAGACGCGCCGAAACGTGGCGTGGTTGTCGCCGAACTCGACGTCGAGTTCATGCGCAGCGCCTACGAGATCCGCGAGGTGCTCGATGGGCTGGCCTGCCGCCTCGCGGCCGAGCGCGCCTCGGAGGACGCGCGGGCCGGACGCGGCATCGTCGTCCGTGGCCGCGAGGCCGTGGCGGCCGGCGACGTCGCCCGGCAGATCGATGCCGACATCGAATTCCACCAGTTCGTCAACGCGCTCTCGCGCAACCGCGCGATCGAGGAGGCGGCCCGCCCCTACTGGCATCACATGCGCCGAATCATGGGCGAGGTGCTGCGGGTCGATCGCGGGATCGACATCCAGGTCTGGGACGAGCACGAGGCCATTCTCGCGGCGATCCTGTCCGGAGAGCCCGACACTGCGGAGCGCCTCGGCCGCGAGCATATCCGCCGCGCTGCCGTGAAGTTCATCCGCAAGCTCGAGAAGCTCCAGACCGAGTCGCAGGAGGCGGACAGGAAGCGATCGCTCCAGCGGCGCATCCGCTAGGGCCGAGCCCCGGCGCGTGGCCATCGAGCGCGGCTCCGAGCTTTTGTTGTGAAGCGTTCTCTCACGCCGAACCGGCGCCCATTTCGGCGCAGAGCGCTTTAGGAGAAAGTCCCGCACACCGGCCGGGCCGGCTGCCGCGATCCGGGAGCCCGAGGCCTGAATGGGACGGTGCGATCCGATCGGATCATGCCGTCGAATGCCGCGCCGCCGGACCGCGCCTGACGGCAATCGCCCCGTCGCGCCGCGCGGACCCGTACCGCGAACGGACGGACGCGCAGTCCGCGCGCCGCGCGCGCCTTCTCCGAGCAGGATGTCACCGGTTGCCGGCATTGAGTGAGACACTCCGATTGCTAAGGCCATACACCGATGTTAATCGAAAAGCGAGCGCTCGCTCTTTTTTTAATGCGCGACGTCCGAAGGTCGAACGGGGAGCCGCGCCGCGCACCGCCGCCGCAGCCCTCCGCGCACGGGACTTCCACGAGGGGGATGGCGGAGCATGGCAGGCGCGCTCGTGGACACGCTCTGGCGGTTCGGGACCGGAATGGCCGCCCAGCAACTCGCGACGACGCGTGCGGCCTGCCAGCGCATGGCGACCGTGGCGGAAGGGGCTGTGCAGGCCCTCGACTCCGCCTCGAGCATGGTCCGCCCCGAAGGCGCAGGCGCGTTCGTGCCCCGGGACTGGGCCGGCCTGCGCCGCATCGCGCATCAGCTCGTCGCGGGGTCGGAGACGAACCTCCGCGCCGGATTCGACTGCGCCGAGCGCCTCGTCGCCGCGGCCGGCCCGCGCGACTTCCTCGCGCTCCAGGCTACCTACATCCGGGATCAGTCCCGACGCACGGCACAACAGATGGTGGATCTCCAGCGCGTCGCATCGGACGTCACGTTCGGGCGCGCGACCGGCACCGCGCCCGCGGCCCCGCAGCCCGAACCCGGAGCGGCCGTCGATCGCCGGGAACGGGACGCCCGACCGGACGTCGCGGCCGGAGCCGGTATCCCGTTCCGGCGCGGTCGCACCCGCGGCCACGCCCAGAGCCGCTTCCACGACATCGCCTATGTGGATTGGGGCGACCCCGACAGGCCGGATGTCGTCCTCTGCGTCCACGGCCTCACCCGGCAGGGTCGCGACTTCGATGCCCTGGCCCAGGCGCTCGCGGCGCGCGGCCGCCGCGTCGTCTGTCCCGACGTCGTCGGGCGCGGACGCAGCGGCAGGCTCAAGGATCCGGATGGCTACAGCCTGCCGCAATACGTGAGCGATATGGCGCTGCTGATCGCCCATCTCGGCGTCGAGCAGGTCGACTGGGTCGGCACCTCGATGGGCGGCCTGATCGGCATGGCGCTCGCAGCCTCCGAGGCGACGCCGGTCCGACGCCTCGTGATCAACGACATCGGCGCGTTCCTGCCCCACGGGCCGGTCCGCGCCATCGGCAACAACCTCCTCGAAGCCCCCGCACGCTACGCCAGCCTGGAGGAGGCCGAGGCGCGGCTCCGGCGGATCCACGCACCCTTCGGGCCGCTGACCGACGCACAGTGGCGGCACCTCACGGAGCACAGCGTGGTGGCGGACGGGACCGGTGGATTCCTGCCGCACTACGACCGTGCCATCGGCGACGCGTTCCGCCCGGGCCGCGTCTACGACACCAGCATGTGGGAGGTCTGGGACGCCGTCTCCTGCCCGGTCCTGCTGCTGCGCGGCGCCGACTCGGACCTGCTCCGCGCGGAGACCGCCGACGAGATGACGCGGCGCGGTCCGCGCGCGACGCTCGTCACCCTCCCCGAATGCGGACATGCGCCGGCGCTTCTCGACGCGGGCCAGATTCGGATCGTGGCCGACTGGCTCCTGGGTCCCCGGTAAACGCCTCGATGACCGTTCCGAATGTCGCTGCGCCGCACGGGGCCGGGTGTGACGCGACCGTTTCGACGCGGCTCGACCGCGGGGAGGGCCCGTCCCTCGAGTTCCTGACCCGGCGCCCGGCGCGTCCGTCGGGACGCGCGCCGGTCCTGTTCGTGCACGGCGCGTTCACCGGCGCTTGGTGCTGGGAGGAGAGCTGGCTCGGCACCTTCGGCGAGGCCGGCCGGTACGCCGCCGCCGTCAGCCTGCGCGGCCACGGCGACAGCGGCGGCCGCAGCGCGCGCGCCTGGACGGGACTCGCCGAGTTCGCCGACGATCTGATCCTGGCCGTCCGCGCCATGCCGGCGCCGCCCGTCCTGGTGGCCCATTCGATGGGCGGCCTTCTCGCCCAGCATCTGCTCGTCCCGGCCCTGCTCGGTCAAATCGGCCTTCGCGGCCTCGTCCTGATCGGATCGCTCCCCCCGGAGGGTCTGTCGCTGATCGGGCCGGCGCTGGGGCTGTCGATCTGGGTCGAGGCCTTCGCGGCCGTCCTCGGGTTCGAGCGATCACCCGGCGCGCGCTCCGACGACGCGATGTTCGGTGCCGGCATCGATGCCGCCGCCGTGACCGCCTACGCCGCGCGGATGGGGCTGGACTCCTTCCTCGAACTCGGGATGGGCTCCTTCACGAGCCTGCTGCAGGCCTACCTGCCGCTGCCCGTCATTCCCGCCTCGACGATCGGCTTGCCGACGCTGGTGCTGAACGGATCCGACGACCGCCTCGTCGACACGACCACGGCCCGGCGCACAGCCCTCTACCACGGGGCCGATTTCGAGAGCATCGCGGGCGCGGGGCACTGCCCGATGCTCGGCCCGCAGGCCCGGGCGGGCGCGCAGACCCTGATCCGCTGGCTCGATCTCAGGGGACTCTGACGGATCGCCCCGCGCGGGCGCGCGCTGGCGCACGCTGCCGAGGTGGATACCGGTCCGGCGCGCGCGCGCGTCATGCCTAAGGGCTGAGAGCCGTTGCCGATGGCAATCCGATCAGGCACGGCTCTCAGCAGACTTGCGTTGGCAGGCCAACGCTTCGTCCGATCAGGTCCTCGATGAACCGAAGTTTCTCGTCGCAATGCCGGTGGCCACCTTTGCGAAACCTGCTTAGGCCGACCGGCGTCGACGATCGAAGGCGGCGAAGCTCGCCCCTTCGTCCGCCAGGGACACCAGAAGGTCCGCTGGCCGAAAATCCGGGCCGTGCCGCCGCTCCAGGGCTCGCAGGGACGCGACGATCGTCCCGAGGCCGATCGAATCGCCCCAGTGCATGGGGCCCCCCGTATAGCAGGGCCAGCCGTAGCCGTTGATCCAGACGATATCGATGTCGGAGGCGCGCTGCGCCTTGCCCTCCTCCAGGATCTTCGCGCCCTCGTTGACCATGGGGTAGAGGCAGCGCTCCAGAATCTCCTGGTCGGACACGGTCCGCTGCGGGATACCGCGGCGCGCGGCCACGTCGCGGATGATCGCGGCGGCGTCCGCGGAGGGCGTGGCCTTCCGCTTATCGTCGTAGTCGTAGAAGCCCGCGCCGGTCTTCTGCCCGCGCCGGTCGCGCTCGCACAGGATTTCGCGCACGGTCTCGCCCTTCGAGGTCTCCCGTGACCAGCCGAGATCGAGGCCGACGAGATCCATCATGGCGAAAGGGCCCATCGGCAGGCCGAAGCCCTGGAGGACGCGGTCGACGTCCCAGGGCGCCGCGCCTTCGAGGATCAATCGGTCGGCCTCGCGCTGGCGCTGGTCCAGGAGGCGGTTCCCCACGAACCCGAAGCAGACACCGACCTGAACGGCGATCTTGCCGATGGTCCGGGCGAGCCGCATCGCGGTCATGACGACGTTGGGGGCGGTGCGTTCCGCGCGCACCACCTCGAGCAGGCGCATCACGTTGGCGGGCGAGAAGAAATGCAGCCCGATGACGTCCTGCGGCCGCGACGTCGCGGCCGCGATGGCATCGACGTCGAGGAAGGACGTGTTGGTGGCGAGGATCGCCCCGGGCTTGGCAACGCCGTCGAGCCGCTGGAAGACCGAGCGCTTGAGGTCCGCGTCCTCGAAGACGGCCTCGATGACGAGGTCGCAATCCGCCAGCGCCTTGAAGTCGAGGCTGGCCGTGAGGAGGGCCAGCCGGGCCTCGACGTCTCGGGGCTGGAGACGACCTTTTCGTGCCGTCGCCTCGTAGTTCGCCCGGATCAGTCCGACGCCGCGTTCGAGCGCTTCGGCAGCGACCTCGACGAGGGTCACCGGAAGCCCGGCATTGAGGAAGTTCATCGCGATGCCGCCGCCCATCAGTCCGGCGCCGATGATGCCGACCCGCTCGACCGGGCGCACCGGCGTGCTCGCGGGCAGGTCGGGAATCCGCGCCACCTCGCGCTCGGCGAAGAAGACGTGACGCAGGGCCTTCGACTGGGCGCCGCGCAGCAGCGTCCTGAACGTCTCAAGCTCGTGGGCCAGACCTGTGCGGAACGGGCGCTCGATGGCTGCGCGCACGCAGGCGATGCAGGCCTCGGGCGCTTCGAAGCCGCGGAAGGCCTTGGCGTGCGCCTGGCGGACGGCGTCGAACAGACCGGGCTCGTCCTGGGTGAGGCGCGCGTCCTGTTCGCGGGTACGCCGGATCGGCTGCCCCATGGAGACCAGCGCCTCTGCGAAGGCGATCGCCTCCGCCAGCAGCCCGTCCTCGGTGGTCACCGCATCGATCAGCCCCGATGCGCGGGCGGCCTCGGCGCCAACGGGGTTTCCGGTGACGATCATCTCCAGAGCGATGCGCGGCCCGACGAGGCGCGGCAGGCGCTGCGTGCCGCCTGCGCCGGGGATGAGCCCGAGCTTGATCTCCGGCAGGCCGAGCTTCGCCCCCGGCGCGGCGAGGCGCGCGTGGCAGGCGAGCGCGAGTTCCAGACCGCCGCCGAGCGCCTGACCGTGGATCGCGGCGATCACGGGCTTCGTCGCGTCCTCGATGCGATCGACCAGCGCGCCGAGATCCAGGCCGTCGGCAGACTGGGCGAACTCGGCGATATCGGCGCCCGCGCTGAACAGCCGGCCCGCCCCGGTCAGGACGAGGGCGTGGATGTCGGGATCTGCCTGCGCTTCGTCGAGCCGCGCCCTGATCGCGGCGCGCAGACCGGCGCCGAGGGCATTGACCGGCGGGGCGCACAGGCTGAGCACGCCGATGTGCCCCACCCGCCGCACCTCGACCGCCTCGCGGCGGCTGCGTCCGGATGCCGGTTCGATGCCGTCGGAGCGTGCCCTGTCCACGCTCATGCCCGCTCCGGACGCATCCGGGTCCGTGTTGGTCATCGGTACCGTCCCGGTCATCGCTTCGCTCGCCTGCAAGCCAAACCGGGCGCGGACTCCGGCGCAGCCGGCCATCCCGGTCCTCGGATCGGCGCTGGTTCGGTCGGGCTATGGAGCAGGATCGTCCGATCCCGCGGCATCGCCGCGACCATTGCCACGCCGCACACATCTCGATAATTCGAGCGAGCGCTCGAATTATTCCGACCCTATAAGAGGCATCGGCCCGTCGCAATCGGACTTCTCCGTTCCAAGGCGGTGTCCGAACGCGAAAGGAGGCGGTGCGGCTCGGGCAGAGGCGGTCGCGAGCCGGTTGATTGGGAGGGAACCAGATGCGGAACCTGGCTTCGACGAGGGGAGGGCGCGGCGCCCGGCGCGGCAGGAGATCCTTGGTCTGCACCCTTCTCCTGGCCGGAGCGCTGCTCGGGGCGGCGGGCATGGCCTCGGCCGCTCCCGACGTCGTCGCGCTCCCCGGGGAGAGCGCCTACCCCGAGAACGTCGCGGCGACCCCGGATGGGACGCTCTACGCGAGCAGCTTCGTCGATGGCGGCGTGGTCCGCGTGGCGCCCGGTGCCGATCAGGGTCAAGTCTGGATCAAGCCCGGAGCATTCGGCACGCGCTCCACCTTCGGCCTTCTGCCCGATCCCAGCACGAACACGCTCTGGCTCTGCTCGAACGATCTCAGCTTTCTCGGCATCGCTGGCCCGGGCGACGCCAAGGGCAGCGCTGTCAAGGCCTTCGATCTGAAGACCGGCGAGGGCAAGCTGAGCGCATCGCTGCCGGGGGGCGGGCCGAGCATCTGCAACGACCTCGCGCGCGGTCCGGACGGCGCCATCTACGTCACCAGTACGCTCAGCCCACGGATCCTGCGTCTAGCCCCCGGTGCGACCACTCTGGAAGTCTGGCTGGAAGATGCCGTCTTCGACGGAGGCAAGGGCGCAGGGCTCGACGGGATCGCCTTCGGAGCGGACGGCCAGCTCTACGTCAACACCTTCACGAAGGGCGAGTTGTTCCGCATCGCGGTGAAGGACGGCACCGCGGGCGCCGTCACCCGCCTGCGCCTCTCCCAACCCCTCGTCGACGCCGATGGCATGCGCCTGACCGGCGACGGCTCGTTCCTCTTGGCGGAGGGCGGAGGTCGCCTCGATCGCGTCACGATCAGCGGCGACGACGCCCGGATCGAGACCTTGCGCGATGGTTTTGCAGGAGGCGCCACGGGCGTCGCGCAGGTCGGTGAGACTGCCTGGGTCAGCGTGGGTCAGCTCAGCCTCGTCCTCGACGCGACCAAGAAGGGGACGAGGCCGTCGCTTCCGTTCCGCCTCTACGCCGTGCCGCTGACCGGCCGTTGATCACACGGATCCTGGGCGGTGTGCAGGTCGGTGCGCCCGACCGATGGTGATGACCGGCGTCCCGGAGGCTTGCTTCCGGGACCGGTTCCTTCGCGCACTTCGCACAACTCCCGATCACCGGGAGCCTCCCCTCTGCGCGCCGGCGCAGAGAGAAGCCTGCGGGAAGCTCCTACTCGCGCCCGCCGTCTCGCGGGTTCTTCATCTGCGGAACCTCAAGGCCGTTGATCTTGTCGTCGCCCGTCCGGTTGGGATCGTTGAGGGTCTGAGGCGGCACAGCTTCGGAGGCGGGCACGGCTGTCCCGGCATTGCCGGGCACCGTGACCGCGCCAGGGGCCGCGGGCTGGCTCGCGGGGGCCTCGGCAGATTGCGCAAGGGCTCCGTGGCAGCCGAGTCCCAAGGCGAGGGCCGCAATTGCTGTCAGTCTGATCATCCAGTTGAACTCCGTTTTCGGGCACCAACTGGCGTCTGAAGGCCGAGTTGCGTTCTCCCCGAAAAAAAGACGGCTCTGTTCATCAGTGTGCGTCAATTGGTCTAGCGTTTTCTTTCAGATCAGCGCGCTGTCCTCAACTGCTAAGAAAATTCGAACGGTCGTTCCTGTCGCGTCTAAACATGATGATACTCCGCGCCCGGAGCGTGACCTGTCCGCGTGGGCGAGGCCGCAGGATCGCGACGATCACGGTTCGGAAGCGTCACTCCGCCCCGATGTGAGGGCGATCGCGACGCGGCGCAGCGCCGCCGCGTCCTTCTCATCGATCGAGTCGGTCGAGGCGGCCTGGGCCCCGCGCCACAGCGGCAGTGCCTCGGCGAGCAGGGCATGGCCCGCTGCGGTCAGCGCGGGCAGACGCAGCCGCCGATCCGCACGATCGGCGACGGTCTCGACGAGGCCTCTCCGTTCCAGCGGCTTGAGGCTGGCGGTCACCGTCGTGCGATCCATGCCGAGTTCGGTGGCGAGTTCGCCGATGCCCGCGGTCTCGCTGCGGCAGAGCTTCATCAGAATGGTGAACTGCCAATTCGAGAGCGCCACCGGACGCAAGGCCCTGTCGTACTGACGGCTGATGATCCGGGCCACGCGCTGAAGACCGACGCACACGCAGGCCTGCTCGATCTCCCGCGCGACGGCAGGCGTCACCTGATCCTTCATCGTAGAGCCTTCACGCTGCCGCCCCTCGCGCGCGGTTGCCCGGACTGAGGGGGGGACTAACCGACCATATTGGTTGATATCAACCCTTAGTGCGATGGCGCACGTCGCGATGCACAATAGATGGATATCAACTCATCCCATCGCTGTTGCAGTGCGGTGACCGCTTTGAGGCGGCCGCACCGAGATAGGAGCCAAGCCATGACCGTTCGTACCACCGCCGCCCTGGTCGCCATGCTCGCCCTCGCCGGCCCGGCCGCCGCCGCGTCGGATTGTCAGGTCACCGTGATGGGCATGACCTTCGATCAGTGCAGGACCCAGGCCCTCGTGACTGTGCCGCGGTCCACCGAGACGTTCGCGCGGGCAGATCATGCGGACGCGGCGCAGCCGACCACAACCGGAAGCATCGAACGCCGCGCCCCTGCCCACTGATTGTCGGAGCATCGACGCAATGCAGCATCCGACCGCGTGAGATCGCGTACCAAAGGTTCCGACGGGCCCGCGTTCGGTCGGCCCGACCGTATCAGGACCGAACCGGACGGTGATGAGGCCTTCGATCGCGCGGGGGCGTGTGCGGCTGGCCGATGCCCCGACCGCGCAGGCTTATTGGCCATCACGGGTGCCGGCGTGGCGAAGACGCGCCACACTCTACTACAGGGAAGGCTCGGCCGCGGTATCGTCCGCCGCCGAGCCTCCGACGCAGTCGCCGGCAGCGACCGCGCGGTTGCTACATGCGGTGACGCCTGTGCCGATGCAGCGCGTGCTTGATGCGGCGGATCGGATGCCAGCGAACATTGGTGATGGTGTCGTGAACGCCGGCGACAGTCGCGGCCGGAACCAGGCTGAGCGGAGCCGCCGAGGCCGGTGTAGCGAGAGCGGCGGCGCCAAACGCGGCCAGCAGAGCTGCGGTAATCATCGAAGTGCGCAAGGGACGTCTCCTCTCGTGCGACCACCGGAAACGGTCGCACCTCACGAAGCCGCGCCGCCGATCGATAGTTCCGCACGTGACGTCACGAAATGGTCAGGCTTGAACGGTGCGCGCGCCACCGCCGTATCGTCGGGGCTCCCGAGCCTGGACGCCGGAAAAAGATTTGGCGCATTGAACAAGCGGGCGGGGCGACCTGCGCTCTGCCGCCGGCCGACATCCGCAGCCGTATCCCGGTGTCGGCAAATGCGAAGCGGCCTTGCGCTTCCCGAACAGAGCCGGTTTCTCTTCGGTTGAGCCCTTGAGAGCATCCGCGCCCTCTTATCAACTTGAGGGGGTTAAGTCTTAAAGAGGGCGCGGATGGCCAGATATTGACCCGGCTCGAAAACGATACCGCAGATTAACTGAACGCGCATCCAAAAAGTGATCAGCGCCCACGCCCGCTGCTTATTGCCCCCTCGCAACTCACGAGCGGGCGTGGGGGTCGACCGAAGTCGACAGCGCACAACGCAGTTTGCGGGATCGGGTTCAACAGTGATCTTCAGAAGCGACACCCGCTCCGAGGCCAATCGGGGACACGCCTGGGCGAGCGTGGACGGTCAGCGCGGCGCGGACGCGTGATCTTATGCTCGGTCTAGACCGAAATCCGACACGAAATTCCATGTCATTCGGCAGCACGGATGTGGAGGGACCACGGTCCATCGCACCCGGATGCCGCGGTTGGGATGTCCGGCGTGTCAGCCGGAGATGTGCGGGTCCTTCATGGCCCGCACCGTCGCCCTCCGGGGCTGCTTCTGCGCTACGCACCCTGGCAACGCAGGCGACCACGACCGCCACGCCGCCGTCTCCGGCGCTGCGGTCACCACGCGGGGGTCAGGGCGCGCGGGGTGGCCTACCGCGATTTCAAGGCCTCGACACCGGCACGCGCGACTTGGTCATCCTGGGGCGGCAACACGCCGGAGACGCCGATCGCGCCGACCAGCTTGCCGTCGACCGCCAAGGGATAGCCGCCCTCGTACACACTGACGCCAGGAAGCGTGAGGATGCGCAAGCCGACACCGCCGGCTGCGACGGCGTCCTGGAAGGCCTTTCCGGGGCGTCGGTAGTTGATCGCGGTCACCGCCTTCTGTGTGGCGACCTCGATACTGCCGTACTGTGTGTTGTCGAGCTTTTCGAACAAGACCAAGTGTCCCGTGCTGTCGATCACGGAGATTGCCACCGGCCAGCCGTTCTTCGTCGCCTCGGCTTCGGCTCCCGCAACGACGCGGCGGGCTGTTTCAAGGTCGAGCGGCTGCCCGTAGGGTGAGATGACTTGCTGGGCCGGTGCGGCAGGCTGCTGTGCGTGAGGCTTGGTGATGAAGGCGAGAGTACTCAGCGCGGCGAAAGCCAGGACAATGCGGACCGTCATCTCATCTCCTCCGTGTGGCGGATCTTTTCGTGACCGCGTGCCATGAGGATAAGCGAGGCGGAATCTGCAATGAATGATGCTTGTCTTAGAAAACGTGACACCTCTGAAAATGTGACACTTGGTGACAGACATAAATCCGTCGCGCCAAGCGACGAACGGATGATAAATCATACCGTTTCCAGTTGATCAGATCGGTTCCGCCGTCTTTGCGAGCGGAGCGAAGCAATCCAGGCAGCGCCACGCTCCCTGAGGTACCGCAGCCCTGGGTTGCTTCGCTGCGCTCGCAAAGACGGAGCGGGCTGCACCGACCGAAGCGGTCAACCGGAAACGGTACCATGCCACCATTCGCGAAGGCGGGACCTGATGCGAATGCTTGCGCATCCGTGGCAGACCGCGCGCGGGGCAGGCAGAACAGCCGCTTGGAAAACAGCCGCTCGGCCAGCGACCTCGGACGTCGAACCCCGCAAACCGAACTTCAGTTCGGCGTCGGATGCCGGACGGGATGTTCCGTGCCACGCCCGTCGCTGTGGTGCGCGGTGACCGCGTGGCGCCCGCGGCCGCTCACAGGGGCGCGATCAGCCTTCGTCTTGCACGACTTCGTGGAAGGCCTGCGCCTCGGCGCGGGTCTCGAAGATATGGGGCCGCACCGACCGGGTGAGGACTTGCCCGAGCTTCATCCGCATGAAGGCACTCGTCGTGTACCGCGACACGCGGGCGTAGAACGCGGCCTCAAGATCCCGCACCATCTGCGCGTATGCGTCCGCGACGCTCTGCTCGATCTGGAAGGCATCGTAGTTGACCACGACGGCGACACGCCGGCCGACCTGCCTGCACAAGGCTTCGACGGCGGCCCGGATCGTCCCGATGTCTGCCCCGTCGCGGACATGCAGGCCTTCGAAGTTCAGGAACAGGATGTTGCGCTCGGGATCGTGGGCGAGGCGGTCCGCGAGGTTCAGATCGAGCATCTTGGCGCGGAGGCCGATCGGATCCGGGGCAAACAGGCGCGGATCCATCGGGCGGACGGCGTTGATGATCGGCCGGAAGCGCATGCAGGCCACGATATCCCGCTCGATGTCGATCCCCGGCGCGACCTCGATCAGTTCCAATCCGTCGCGCCGCAGCTGGAAGACGCAGCGTTCCGTCACGTAGAGGACGGGCTTGTCTTTCTCGGCCGCGAGCGTGCCGGAGAAGGTGATCTGCTCGACATGCGCGTCGAACTTGAACGCGCGCCCCTCCTGGAGGATTTGCAGGCCCCCGTCCTTGAAGGCGACCGCAAGGCCGCCGGCGGTGAACGTGCCCGCGAAGACCACCTTGCGGGCATTCTGGCTGATGTTGATGAAGCCGCCGGCCCCGGCCAAGCGCGGCCCGAAGCGGCTGACGTTGACGTTGCCCACCGCATCGGCCTGCGCCATGCCGAGCACGGCCAAGTCGAGACCGCCGCCGTCGTAGAAATCGAACTGCTGGTTCTGGTGGATGACGGCCTCGGTGTTGACCGCCGCACCGAAATCGAGACCGGATGCCGGCACGCCGCCCACCACGCCGGGCTCGGCCGTGAGCGTGATGAAGTCGCTGATGCGCTCCTCCGCGGCGACGGCGGCGACGCCTTCCGGCATGCCGATCCCGAGATTGACGATCGCGCCCGCCCGCAACTCCATCGCGCAACGTCGCGCGATCAGCTTCCGCTCGTCGAGGGGCATGGGCCTGACGCTGTCGAGCGGGACCGTGATCTCGGCACTGTAGGCCGGATTGTACGCGGTGGCGTAGGTTTGACGGTGGTGCTCCGGGTCGGCCAGCACGACGCAATCGACCAGGGCGGCCGGCACGAGCACGTGGCGCGGATGGAGCGAGCCGGCGCGGGCGATCCGCTCGACCTGCACGATGACCACACCGCCGGAGTTCTTGACCGCCATCGCCATGGCGAGGTTATCGAGATCGAGGGCCTCCCGCTCGGCGGTGATGTTGCCGTTCGGATCGGCCGTCGTGCCGCGCAGGAAGGCGACGTTCAGGGGAAACGCCTTGTAGAGCAGCCAGTCCTGGCCCTCGATGGTGATCAGCTTGACCAGATCTTCCGTCGTGACGGCGTTGATCTTGCCGCCCTCGAGACGGGGATCGACGAAGGCGCCGATGCCGACGCGCGACAGAGTCCCCGGCTTGCCCGCCGCGATGTCCCGATAGAGATGCGAGATGACGCCCTGGGGCAGGTTGTAGGCCTCGATCCGCCCCTCGAGGGCGAGGCGACCGATCTTCGGGATCAGGCCCCAGTGGCCGCCGATCGCGCGCTTCAGCAGGCCGTCGTGTCCCAGGACGTTCAGGCCCCGCTCCTTGCCGTCGCCCTGGCCCGCCGCGAACAGGAGCGTCAGGCCGCGGGGCTCGCCCGTCTCCAGAAACCGGCCTTCGAGCGCCTTGAGCAAGGCATCGGGGACTCCGATGCCCACGAAGCCCGATGTGCAGAGCGCGTCACCCGATCGGATGACGGCGACCGCTTCGGCGGCGGTGACGATTTTGTTGCGCATGATCGCCTCCTCGCGTCCCCGACCCCTTGCGGTCGCGCCATCGAAGCCTCCGCGGCCGTCAGACCAGCCCCGTCAGGTAGTAGACCGCAATGACCACGAACACGGCCGCGGTTTTGATGAGCGTGATGGCGAAGATGTCACCGTAACTCTGCCGGTGCGAGAGCCCGGTGACGGCCAGCAGGGTGATCACCGCGCCGTTGTGCGGCAGGGTGTCCATGCCACCGCTGGCCATCGAGGCGATCCGGTGCAGCACCTCCATGGGGATCCCGGCCGCCTGGGCGCCCTGGATGAACCGGTCGGAGAGGGCCGCGAGCGCGATCGACAGACCGCCCGAGGCGGACCCGGTGACGCCCGCCAGGACGTTCACGGTGATGGCCTCGTTGACCAGGGGATTCGGGATGGCGGCGAGCCCGTCCGAGATGGTCTTGAAGCCCGGCAAGGCCGCGATGACCGCGCCGAAACCGTACTCGGTCGCCGTGTTCATGCCGGCGAGCAGCGAGCCCGCGACGGCCGCCTTCGAGCCCTCCGCGAACCGACCCTGGATGTTGCGGAAGCCGAGCGCGAGCGTTGCCAGGATCCCGAGGATCAGCGCGCCCTCGACCGCCCAGATCGCCGTGACGGACTTCACGTCCACGGTCACCGGATGGGCCGCCATCTCGGGGCTGAGGACGACGCTCGCCTGCGCGCCGTAGGCCGCGGCGATGACCCCGAGGAGGAGCTTGTTGCCGATGCCGACGATCAGCAGCGGTAACAGGGCGACGGCGGGATGGATCGGCGCCGCCGCCTCGACCGCCTCCGGCTCGTTGGCATGTCCGGTTCCGTAGCCCTCGCCGCGCCGGGCGGCCGCGCGCCGGCGCCATTCGAGATAGGTGATGCCGACCGTGAAGATGAAGAGCGAGCCGATGATGCCGAGGACGGGGGCGGCATAGGCGTTGGTCTTGAAGAAGGTGGTGGGGATCACGTTCTGGATCTGCGGCGTGCCAGGCAGCGAATCCATGGTGAAGGTGAAGGCGCCGAGCGCGATGGTGCCAGGCACCAGGCGCTTGGGGATGTTGCCCTGGCGGAACAGCTCGGCGGCGAAGGGGTAGACCGCGAAGACCGCCACGAACAGCGAGACGCCGCCATAGGTCAGGATCGCGCCGACGAGGACGATGGCGATGATCGAGCGGCTGGTGCCGAGAAGGCCCGTCACCGCGCTCACGATGGAGCGGGCGAAACCCGAGATCTCGATGAGTTTGCCGAAGACCGCGCCGAGGAGGAAGACCGGGAAGTAGAGCTTCAGGAAGCCGACCAGCTTCTCCATGAAGAGGCCGCTGAAGATCGGTGGAACTGCGGAGGGGTCCGTGACGAGAACCGCACCGAGGGCCGCGAGCGGGGCGAACAGGATGACGCTGTAGCCGCGGTAGGCCACAGTCATCAAGAAGAACAGGGCAGCTAAGCAAATAACAAAATTCATGCGCGCGCCTTCGGGGAAAATCACTACACATCCATGAAGGATTGTGCCAGTTCGCCCCAATTGACGGCTAAGTTTGCTCTGTCAAGGCGCGGGCCTCTCATTATCGTGCGAGGACGGGGAGGGTGTCACAGTCACGGTGATCGACGCGGTCGCACTGCCGCGCTCTGAGAGCGTGCTGGCGAGCGGGTGACGGGAGCCGCTCGCAAAACGCCCGCCGCGCTGCCGTCTGCGGAGGGTGGGCTTTCGATCAACGGGCGTTTCGCGCGGGGCTCCCGACACCGCAGGGCGGCTGCGGTCAGAACCGAGCGATGAGCTGCGCCCTGATCGTCCTCGGAGCGCCCGGTGTGATGTTGTTGTTGTTGTCGGCAGTGGCGATGTAGCGCCGATCAAAAAGGTTCTCGATGTTCACCTGAGCGCGGACGGATTCACTGATGGTGTAGAACAAGCCCAGGTCGAACCGGGTGTATCCCGGCAGGCGCACCGTGTTGTCCGCGGTGGCGAAGCTGTGCGCGTAGTTCAGGATGCCGATCCCGAGCGAGAGTTCCCGCGTCACCTCGAACTTGTTCCACAAGGTGAAAGCGTTGAACGGCACCAGGCCGACGGTGTTGCCGGCCACGATCGTGGCCGACGTCGCGCTGGCGATGCGCGCATCGGTGAAGGCATAGCCGCCCGCGATTTGCCACCATTCGGTCACGTACCCGTTGGCGCCGATCTCGATGCCCTGCGTGTTGGTCTTGCCCGACAAGATGAAGAAGCCGGGATTATTGGGATCGGCCAAGCGCTGGTTGTACCGGTCAAGGTTGTAGGCCGCGGCGGTGAGCTGGAAGCGTGGGTTCACGTCGTACTTGATGCCGACCTCGGTGTTCTCGAACTGCTCCGGCTTGGCGATGCCCAGGCCCGGCGTGAAGGTGCCGATCTGATCCCCCGACGAAGGGAGGTACGACACGCTGTAGCTCGTGTAGAGGGCGAGGTTCGGCAACGGCTTCAGCACGAGACCGGCCCGCGGCGAGATCGGATCGTCCACGCGGGTGTTGGTCAGCAGCGTGCGCCGGTCCGTGGACGCGAAATCGAAATGATCGTAGCGCAGGCCGCCGACGAGCTGCAGCCAGTCGGTGATGTCGATCTGGTCCTGCGCGTAGAGCGCCGCGAGGCCGAGGTCGTAGCGGGAGTTGGCGTCCGTCGTGCCGTTGTTGCGCAGGAAGGTCGGCACGAAGGTCAGCGGGCTGAGCGGATTGACCACGACGCTGCTCGCGAGGCTGTTCCCGAAGAACAGCGATTGCCGGTAGGCCAGCCCCTCCTGGTAGCCGAGCTCGAACCCGCCGAGCAGCGTGTGCTTGATGTCCCCGGTCAGGAATTTGTAGGTAAAGTCGTTCTGGCTGAAATAGTTCGTCCGCGGCGTGTCGTTGCGGTATCCGGTGATCGTCACGGCTGTCCCGGCGGCGTTCACGGCGCTGCCGGGAAGTGTATTGACGTAGGACCGGTCGTAGTCCGCAAAGCGCAGCTGGCTGTGCAGCTCGACCCCCGAGTCGAACCGGTGGTCGAGCTGCACCGTGGCGATGTTGGCATCGACCTTGGTGTGGTTGACGGTGGGGTTGCCGAAGAAGGTCCGCGTGTTGTCGCGGTAGCGGTAGGGCCGCCCGAATTGCGAGGGGATTCCCCGGTCGGGAAAGCGCTGATCGTGGAAGTATTCGTACGAGAGCTTCAGCGTCGTCTGTGGATCGATGAGGATTGTGGCGGTCGGATTGACGCCGTAGCGGGTCAGGTCGCCGAACTGGCGGTAGGTCCCCGAATCCTCGAACACGCCGTTCAGGCGGAAGAAGACGCTGTCGCTGATCCGGTCGCCGACATCGACGGCGACGCGCTTGTCGCCGAACTGGCCGCCGCCGGCCACGATCTCCCGGACGCGGTCGCCGTCGGCCTCCTTGAGAACGCGGTTGATGACGCCACCCCCGCCGCCGCGTCCGAAGATGAGGGAATCCGGCCCCTTCAGGACCTCGATCCGCTGAATGTTGTACAGATCGCGAAAGTATTGAACATCGTCACGGATTCCGTTGACGTAGAAGTCGGCGCTGGTGTTCTGGCCCCGGATGAGGACTTGGTCGCGGTTGCTCTCGCCCTGCGCGGGAATCAGGCCCGGCACGAACCGAAGCTGTTCGGTCAAAGACTGATAATTCTGATCCAGGAACTGCTCCCTGGGGACGATGGTGATGGATTGCGGGATGTCGATGACCGGCGTGCTCGTCTTGGTCGCGCTGCGCGTTTGCTTCGTCAGATATCCGACGGTGACGCCACCCTGCGGCTCCGGGCGCGCGCCGGTACCCTCGACCGTGAGTTGGTCCAGCGTGACCGCTTCGGCCAGTTCGGCCGGTGTTCCGTCGCGTTGCGCAGGCGCGGCGGTCGCGGACACGGTGCCGGTCAGCAGGAGCCCGAGAACATGACACCGGAAATCCCTGCCCATGATTCACTCCGCGGCTTCGCACGGAAGCCGATACGTGCCGAAAATTCTTTCTCTTCGGACGCAGGGTTATCGATGGGACACAATGCGGATCAAGCTGAAGTCCGGCGTCGATGGGGTGGATTTTCTGTAATGAATCTTAGATGGATTCCTATCTTCCCTGCATCTTGCTGGGCAACATCATGATCGTGATCCGATATCGACTTAGATCAGTTACAATCTGGAAATATCGGATGTGCGCTGTTGCGGATCGGCAACGTTCCGGTCTCGGACGGATGAACGGACAATCGTGTCGACCTTCGGCAAAAGCGCGGTGGTCGGTCCGTCAGTCTGCGCGATCCGGTGGCGAAGGCCGACGTCCTCGTCCGGAACCGCCCCTGGGGCTGCAGGCGGGATTGGGCGATCGTCTGCGAGCCGGTGCTGGAGCAGCCCGACCCGACCCGCGATCCGCGTTTCGTCACCCACATCCTGCGGGTACAGAACCGCGAAGCGCTGACGGCGCTGACCGTCGCGGGCTTGGCGCGGAGCGCCGCCCAAGCGATCACAGCCCGCTGGGATGCGGCCGCCATCGCCAACGCTCGTGCGGCACCGTGGCCGAGGTCTGGGCGCATCCGCGGTCGCGCGCCCGGGGGCCTTTGAGAGCGGTCGAGACGCCCGAACGGGCAGGTGGCCATGTTCCTGCCGCCGGCGACGCCCAAGGGTTCGGAGCCGCGGACTGATCCCGTCCCGGCGCTCGGCGCCCTGCGCGCCGCCAGGGCGATCGGAGCCCAGCCGTGCCGCAAGTCCCCTCCAGACCGACCAAGGGACCGTTGATGACCGCCCTCGATATGGATCACCTGCGCAGCTGGATCGGCCGCAGCCGCGCGGTTCGCGACATCGTCACCCCGCGCCTCGTGAACGAATTCCGCGCGACCTTCACCGGCGCCCTCGCGCCCGTGCGGGACGACGAGGCGCCGCTGGCGCTGCACTGGTGTCTTGCGCCGGAGACGCCCGCCGCCGACACGCTCGGGCCGGACGGGCACGCGGCCAAGGGCGGATTCCTCCCGCCGGTGCCGCTGCCCAGGCGCATGTGGGCGGGCGGCGAGATCGAGACCCTGGCGCCCCTGCGGGTCGGCGACGAGGTCGTACGGCGCGAGACGGTCTCGGACGTCGTCGCCAAGGCGGGCCGAACGGGTTCCCTCTGCTTCGTCACTGTCCGGCACGCATACGAGACGTCCCGCGGGCTGGCCCTCCGCGAGCGGCAGGACATCGTCTACCGCGAGGCGGCGCAGCCGGGCGGACAGGTGGCGGCGCCCCAGCCCTCGCCCCTGACGGGGACGCCCGACCGGGTGCGCGCGGTCGAGGCGACGACGACGCTCCTGTTCCGCTACTCGGCGATGACCTTCAACGGCCACCGCTTCCACTACGACCTCCCCTACGCGACGGAGGTGGAGGGGTACCCGGGCTTGGTCGTCCACGGGCCGATCCAGGCGAGCCTGCTGTTCAACCTCGCCGCCGAGACGCTGGGCGGCGTCCCCCGCAGGTTCCGCTACCGCGGCGTATGCCCGATGATCGCCGGACAGACCTTCCAGGTCGCCGGGCAGCGGGACGGCGACGCCTTCGCGGGTGTCACCCTCGACGCGCGCGGCGGCGCCTGCATGACGGCCGCGGGCGAGCGTTGATCCGCCTGCGCCGGATACGGACGCATCGATCCGGGCGTTGAGATCCGCTCTGTGATCGGCGTGACAGCCTCACGGTCGGCCTCCCCCCGGTCAGCGGGGGCGGAGGGTCCCGGTCGCTCGCGCCGCCGTATGTGCCCGGCGAATCGAGACGGGGTGGCGATCAGGACCGATCGCCACCCCCTCGTCCGTGAGCCCTACACCGCGGCGGGCGCGGGGCCGCCGGGATGCGGCGCGCCCGGCGAGCCGGTCACGCGGGGGCGCCCAGGGCGACCGGCCGGGTGGCCCGGCGGTAGATCAGGAGCGTGGCGATCAGGCCGCACGCCCCGCCGAACGCCATCCACAGGCCGGGGGCCGCGCGGTTGCCCGTCGCCTCGATCAGCCACGTGGAGACGAGCGGCGTGAACCCTCCGAGCAGGGCCGTTGCCAGCGTATAGGCGAGGGAGAAGCCGGCCGTGCGGACGCTCGCCGGGATCACCTCCGTCAGGGCCACCACCATCGCGCCGTTGTAGCTGCCGTAGAGGAAGGAGAGCCACAGCAGAGCGATCAGCAGCTTGCCGAAGCTCGGGCCGGCCGCGAGCCAGCCCAGCACCGGGTAGGCGGTGAGCAGGGTCAGCGCCGAGAAGACCAGCAGGATCGGCTTGCGGCCGACCCGGTCGGAGATCGCGCCCATCACCGGCAGCCAGAACAGGTTCGACAGCGCGACGCAGAAGGTGACGATCAGGCTGTCCGTCGTGGTCAGCTTCAGCACCGCCTTGCCGAAGGTCGGGGTGTAGACCGTGATGGTGTAGAACGAGACGGTCGTCATCGCGACCATCAACATCCCGAGCAGCACGATCTGCCAGTTCCGGGCGAGCGAGCCGAACACCTCGCCCATGGACGGCCGGTGCTTGCGCTTCAGGAACTCCTCCGTCTCCTCCAGCGAGCGCCGGATGTAGAACAGGAACGGCACGATCGCGCAGCCGATGAAGAACGGGATGCGCCAGCCCCATTCGTTCATGTCGGCGGGGGAGAGGGCGTGGTTGAGGATAAAGCCGATCACCGCCGCGAACATCACCGCGACCTGCTGGCTGCCGGACTGCCAGCTGACATAGAAGCCCTTGTTGCCGGGCGTCGCGATCTCCGACAGATAGACCGAAACGCCGCCAAGCTCGACGCCGGCCGAGAAACCCTGCAGCAGGCGCCCGACGAGGACCAGGAAGGGGGCGAACAGGCCGATCGTGCCGTAGCCGGGGACGAAGGCGATGAGGATGGTGCCGGTGGCCATGATGCCGAGCGTGACGATCAAGCCTTTGCGGCGGCCGACCTGGTCGACATAGGCGCCCAGGAAGATCGCCCCGAGCGGGCGCATCAGGAAGCCGGCGCCGAACGTCATGAACGTCAGCAGCAGCGAGGTCAGCTCGTTCCCGGCCGGGAAGAACGCCTTCGAGATGTAGGTGGCGTAGAAGCCGAACAGGAAGAAGTCGAACATCTCGAGGAAATTGCCGCTCGTCACCCGCAGCACGGTGGCGACTTTGGAGCTCGATGGATGGGCCTGTATCATTGCTGTCTCCCTCAGGCGCAGAGCGGTCGCGACCGCACGAGGGAAGCGTCGGTTCGGATTCGGCTGACGATCGCTCCTGGCGATCGGGCTGCAGCCGTGAACCAATCCTCCCATGTATTCGCGCCGACTTCGCAGCGCTTGAAGCCGCTATACGCCAGTCAACCTGTCACGAAGCTGTCGCGGGACCCGGGGCTCAGCGGCCTTCCATGGCGCGCCGCCAGCGCCGCAGCATGCGGGCCTGACGGATCTGGTCGAGGTTGGCCAGCAGCTCCGGCCCGACCGGGACCGGCCGCAGCGCCGGGGCGGACGCGACCGGGTCGTCCGCCCGGCGGGCATCTGCGCGGGCCGGTGTGAGCGACCGGGCGGCGAGCCGCGCCTGACCCTCCCGGGAGAGCATGTAGTCGAGGAACATGCGGGCGGCGGCGGGGTGCGGCGCCCGTTTCGCGATGAAGGCGATCCGCGAGACGAGGAGCGTGTAGTCCGTGGGCAGCACGACGCCGATCGTCGGATCCTGCTTGGCCCGTTCGCGGGCGTAGGCGCCGAACACGCCGTAGGCGAGGAGGGCCTCGCCGGCGGCGATCCGGTCGAGCATCGTCTCGGTGCGGGTGTAGAGCTTCACGCCCGCCTGCCCGAGGGCGGAGACGAGATCCCAGGTGCGCGGCGTGACCTCGGCGTCCTGCGCGAGGACGAGGGAACCGACGCCGCTCCGCTCGGGGTCGTAGGCGGCGACCTTGCCCTTCCACGCCTCCGGATGGTCGGTCAGGGACCGGATCAGGTCGGCGCGGGTCTGGGGGACGCGCTCCGGCGGGAGGAGCATCCTGTTGTAGGCGATGGCGACCGGCTCGGCCGTGACGCCGAAGGCCTCGTTGCGCCACACTGCCCAGGCCGGCAGCGAGGCCGCCTCGGGAGAGGCGTAGTGGGCGGCGTAGCCGTCGTTCACCAGCTTGATCTGGCGGTCCATGGCCGAGCTCCACACGATGTCGACCGTGCTGGCGCCTGCGGCGGCCTCCTCGACGAAGCTGTCGTAGAGGCGGGCGGAGTCCATCTTGGTGTAGGACACCGCCACGCCGGGATGGGCCTTGCGGAAGCCCGCGATGAGGTCGGCGACCTCGGCCTCGTCGGTCGTCGCCCGCACGACCACGACGGTCTCGCCGCGGTCCGTGGCGGCCCCGGTATCCTCGGCCGCCAGAGACGGTTCGACCTGAGCCGAGGCCGGGCCGGGACCGGCGATCAGCAGCAGGAGGAGGCCGACGGCAGCGGGCGCGCGCAACAGGGTCTGCCCTTTCGGAACCACGGGATGTCCTGCACCTTCGCCGTGCAGAGCCGGGGCGGGGATGCTAAACGTGGATCGCCGCTCCGGCCAAGACGATCGATGACGGGAGGAGCATGCGCGTTCTGGTCGTCGAGGACGATGCCGCCCTGGCCCGTGGCTTGGTCGCCGCCCTCCGGCAGGGCGGATACGCCGTCGACCATGAGGCCGACGGGGCGGATGCGGTGCAACTCGCCCTCAGTGAGCCCTACAGCCTCGTCGTGCTGGATCTCGGCCTGCCGGGCCTGCCGGGCTTCGACGTCCTCAAGGCCATCCGGACGGCGGGCTCGACCGTTCCGGTCATGGTCCTGACCGCGCGGGACGCCATCAGCGACCGGGTGCGCGGGCTCGATCTGGGCGCCGACGATTATCTGCTGAAGCCCTTCGACCTCGCCGAGTTCGAGGCGCGGGTGCGCGCCCTCGTCAGGCGGGGGCAGGCCGTGCCGAACCCCGTCCTGCGCTGCGGCACCCTGGAACTCGACCGGGCTTCGGGCACCGTGACCCTCGGCGGGGCGCCCGTCGCGCTGCGGCGCCGGGAGCTCGCCGTCCTGACCATCCTGATGACGCGCGCCGGCAAACCCGTCCCGAAGGAACGGCTCACCGCCGAGATCTTCGGCTTCGACGAGCCCGTCGCGCCGAACGCCCTCGAACTCTACGTCGCCCGCCTCCGGAAGAAGCTGCAGCCGGACGGCCCCGAGATCCGCACGATCCGCGGCCTCGGCTATCTGCTGATGCCGGTGTGACCCGGCCGCGCGCGCCCTCGATCCGGCGGCGCCTGCTGGTCCGCATGCTGCGTCCGGCGCTGGCGCTCGCGCTCCTGCTCGGCTTCGCGGGCGCCCTCGTCATCCGCGACGTCGTGGAGACGACGCATGACCGCCTCCTCGATGGATCCGTCCTCGCCATCGCCGAGCGGCTGACGGTGGAGGACGGCGAGGTCTCGGTCGATCTTCCCCGCGTCGCCCTCGGGATGCTGGAGAGCCAGGCGCAGGACCGGATCTACTACGGCGTCACCTATGGCGGGGCGCTGGTGACCGGCTATCGCGACCTGCCGGGCCTGGACGTCGACTCGCTTCAGCCCGGCGTGACGGCCCACCGCGACGGGGTGGTCCGCGGGGCGAGCGTCAGGATCGCCGCCCAGGCGCGCCGCGTCTACGGGAAGCCGAGCCCGGTCCTCGTCCAGGTCGCCGAGACGCGCGAAGCCCGCCAGGGCCTGGAGCGCCGCCTGCTCGCCGGGCTCGTGCTGGCCGAGCTGGGCCTGATGGCCCTGATCGGGGCCTTGTCGTGGTACAGCATCGACAGCAGCCTGAAGCCCCTGACCCGGCTGAGCGATGCGATCAGCCGACGGGCAGTCCCGGGCGCGATCAACCTGCAGCCGCTCGATGTGGCCGGGGTGCCCCGCGAGGCGTTGGCCCCGGTGCTCGCGTTCAACACGCTGCTGCACCGCCTTGAGCAATCGATCGCGGGGGAGCGCACCTTCACGTCCGATGCCTCGCATCAGTTGCGCACGCCGCTCGCCGTGCTCAGGATGCACGTGGAACTCCTCCGCCGCACCGCGCCGGGGGACCCGGCGCACGATGCGGCGATCGACGATATCGACGGCGCGGCGCGGCGCCTGGAACGGCTCCTGGCGCAACTGATCGCGCTCGCCCGCGCCGACGCGGGCGCCGCCGACACGGACGCCCCGGCGGCGACAGACGACCTGAACGCCATCGCGGCCCGTGTGGTCACGGAGCAGGTGCCCCATGCCCTCGCGCGCGGGGGCGAGATCGTGCTCGATCGCCCGGACGGCGCGGTGCCGGTCGTCGGCGACCCGTTCATCGTGGGCGAGATCCTCTCGAACCTCGTGGACAACGCCATCCGCTACAACCGGCCCGAAGGCACCACCATCGTCCGGGTCCGGCGCACGGAGGATGGGGCCTGCGTGGACGTCGAGGACGAGGGACCGGGCCTGCCGCCGGAGGAGCGCGAGAAGGTCTTCGAGCGGTTCTATCGCGTCGCGACCAGAGGCGGTCCGGACGGCAGCGGCCTGGGGCTGGCGATCGTGCGCGCCCTCGCGGATCGGATCGGCGGCGCGGTCACGCTGGAGTCCCGCGCGGGCCGCTCGGGACTGGTGGCGCGGGCGAGTTTTCGTGTTCCGTAGCGCATGATGCGGAAACGGAGAATCCTGTCTTCCGATGCCGTGCCGGTGCCGGAGCATTCCGGTCGCCCGGCCGGAGGACTGCACCCGCACCGCCGCTCGGCCCTCCGGCGGGCACCGTTCACACGCAGGCACGCCGTCTGAGGGGCGCCGCCGCCCTGAGGGCACCGGCGACTTGCTCCGCCGAGTAGGGCTTGCGTACGACCTCGAAGCCGTGGGTGTCGTCCTGGGCCAACGTATCGCTGTAGCCCGTCGTCAGGATGACCGGGAGCCTGGGATGGCTCGTCCGCAACCGACGGGCCAGCTCGACGCCGCCCATGCCCGGCATCACCACGTCGGAGAACACGGCATCAAACCGAGAGGGCGCACGCCCGATCTCGACGAGCGCCGCCTCGGCGTCCTGCGCCCAAACGGTGGCATGACCGAGATCCTCCAGGATCTGCGTGCAGAAGCGCCCGACATCGAGATTGTCCTCGACCACGAGGACACAGAGCCTGCGCGGCGCCTCGGGCGCCCCGGCGTGACCGGCGTCCGGCGCGTCCCGAGGCAGGGCCGGCCGATCGGCCTGAGGCAGGTAGAGGACGAAGGTCGACCCACGCCCGATCTCACTGACGACGTCGATGTCGCCGCCCGACTGCTTGGCGAAGCCGAACACCTGGCTGAGCCCTAGGCCGGTCCCCTTGCCGACCGACTTCGTCGTGAAGAACGGCTCGAAGATCCTCGGCAGCAGGTCCGGTGCGATGCCGGTCCCGCCGTCGGTCACGGACAGGGCGACGAAGGGTCCGGCCGCGGCGGCGTGCGAGCGGATGCGGGGCATTGACCGACCGCCGTCAACCCGCAGGGTCAGCGTGCCCTCGCCATCCATGGCGTCCCGGGCGTTTACGGCCAGATTGATGAGGGCGGTCTCGAACTGACTCGCGTCGACCCGCACATAGCAGGGCTCCGCCGGCACCTTCGTCGCGATGCGGATACGCGCGCCCGTGACGGCCCCGAGCATGTCCGCCACGTCGTGCAGCCGGGCGCCGACGTCGAACACCTCCGGCTTGAGCGGCTGCCGCCGGGCGAAGGCCAGGAGCTGGCTCGTCAGCTTGGCGGCGCGGTCTACCGTGTCCGAGACCGCCTCCATGTAGCGGGCGCGCCGCTCCTCCGCGAGGTTCGGGCGGCGCAGGAACTCCACCGACGAGCGGATGATCGTCAGCATATTGTTGAAATCATGCGCGACGCCGCCGGTCAGCTGACCGATGGCTTCCATCTTCTGAGTGTGTCGAAGCGTCTCCTCGGCTCGGGCGAGCCGCTCCTGTTCGCGCAGCCGCTCGGTGACATCCGAGACGTACTGGAAGGCGCCGATCCGGTTCCCCTGCGCGTCACGCAGCGTCGTGAACTTGATCTCGTAGTGCTGGCGCCGCCGCCGTTCGTCGCCGAACGCCTCGACGAGCGTAAACTCCTCGCCCGCGAGCGCCGGCGACCAGGTCGAACGGACCTGCGCCACCACCTCGGGCATGTGGGCTAAAAGTTCGAGCAGGTTGTCGCCGACGCGAGGCCGGACGCCGTAGACGGCCTCGACCTCCGCGATCCAGGCGTGGTTGGCGGCCAGGATCCTGAAGTCCGTATCGAGGGCGCAGACCAGGGCATCCGTCGTCTCGAACACGTCGGCCCAGAGCTTCCGCTGGGCGAGCGCCTCCTCGATCCGGCGCTCAAGCGTCGCGTTCATCTCATGCAGCCGCGCCTCGGCCAACTTGCGGTCGTGCACGTCCTCCACGACGCCGTACCAGCGCACGATGGCGCCGGCCGCGTTTCGGCGGGGGAAGGCGCGGGCGCGCATCCAGCGGAAGTCCCCGGTCGCCGCCATCCGGATGCGATAATCGACGTCCACCGGTTCCGCCGAGGCGAGCGCGGCGGCAAACCGCGTCACGGTCGGGTCCACATCCGCGGGATGGAGGGCCTCGATCCATCCGGAGCCGAGCGGCTCGCCCGGGCGCTGACCCGTGATCGCGAGCCAACGGTTCGAGTAGGACGTGATGTTGCCACCGGGGTCGCAGGTCCAGGGCACCTGCGGGTTCAACTCGACCGTGTGCCGGAAGTGGTCCTCGCTCTCCCGCAAAGCGGCCTCGCCGAGGACCCGGTCGGTGGTCTCCGCGGTGACGCAGAACAAGCCGTTGACCGCGCCCTTGTCGTCGAGGGCAGGCGAGTAGGTGAAGGACCACCAGCTCTGCTCGGGCCGGCCGTCGCGGGAGAGGTCCAGCATGACGTCGGTGAGGGTCTGGCTCCGACCTTCCAAAGTCGCCTGCACGCGCGGCCCGATCTCATCCCAGATGCTCGCCCAGACCTCGCGGAAGGGTCGACCTAGGGCGTTGGACCGGCGGTAGCCGAGGAGCGGCTGATAGGCATCGTTGTAGAAGCACAGGAGCTCCGGGCCCCACGCGAGGAACATCGCGGTTGGACAGACGAGCATCTGCGCCAGCCTCGCGCGAAGGGCCGGCGGCCAGAGGTCGGGCGCCCCGAGCGAGGTGGCAGACCAATCATGGGCCCGGATCTCCGCCGCCATTGGTCCACCGGACGGCAGGAACTGAAAGAGGTCAGCCAAGGTTCGAGCGGTCCGGTGATCGGTTCGTCGGAAGAGCGGACTGACCGGGCATGGCACTTGGCGGCGTCGGCACTTGGCGGCGTAGGCACAGGGCGGCGACGGCCGCCCCTGATACGGATCTACCAGTACCACACCGGCGCGCTCGCGTACTGTGGCAGCGTGACATCGCTCCTTACGAAGCAATACCCGGTATTCGAGCCGGCGGTGTCCGCACGTCTCATCCCGTGAAGGCGGAGGCGCCGTCGTGAGCCGTGCCCGCCCGCGTCCACCGCGCCTTGGCGCTGGCCGGTCCCCCGCGCATGGAGCCACCGGCCGCACGGCAGGTCCCGGCCTTCCGGTCCGGAGCCTTTGTAGATCGGCCACCGATACTGGGCTTGGTGGTTGAGGGCTCCGTAAGCTCGGCGAGCGTGCAGCCGACAGGCGCATCTCATCCCAGTCGACGATGTGTCGACGCATCATCGGCTGCCCGCGCGACGGCGGGCGTCCGCCGGACGCTCTGATCCCGACCATGGGTCGGGATCAGAGCAACTCGGTATTAGCAAATCATTGCCGATCTGATGCTAGGCTCGGCACGGTATTCGGGCGAGCCGGGGTCGATGTCATTTCGCGTGCAGGCACCTGAGATGGGAGCGTGGCTCCCGACGATCGGCCGGCAATCGACGTCCCTACCCGTGCCGGCCGTTGGCTTCGCCGAGGCCGTGCTGGAGGCCTTCGACCACGACGCGGCGGCGCTCTGCATCGCGGATGAGGCCGATGACATCCTGTACGCCAGCGCATCCTACCGCGCGGCGTTCTGCCCGCACTACGACGGCGCGCGCAGCAATTTCATGAGCGTGATCGCCGCCGCCATTCGCGCGGGTACCGGCATCAAGCTCGTCTCGCAGCCGCCCGACGACTTCGCCCGCTACATCAGCGAGCGCCGTCGGACGCAGGTCGGGACCTACAGCTTCGCGGCCGACACGGTCGATGGCCGATGGTGGTGGGTGACCGACACCAAGCTCGCCAACGGCGGGATGCTCTGCGTGGCGCAGGACATCACGGCGTTGAAGCGCGAGGAGTTCCGGTTGCGGGACGCACACGCCTCGGCCTTGGTGGAAGCGCAGACCGATCATCTGACGGCCATCGCCAGCCGACGTCACGGCCTGCGGCGCGCCGAGCACATGTTCGGGGCGGCGCAGTCGCGCGGGGACGCCTTGTCGATTGCGCTGCTCGACCTCGACCACTTCAAGGGCATCAACGACCGGCACGGTCACGAAACGGGCGACCGCGCCCTGGTCCATGTCGTCCGCCACATACAGGGGGCGATCAACGCCGGCGATCGCTTCAGCCGGCTCGGTGGTGACGAGTTCCTGCTCGTGGCGAACACGGACAGCGCGGAACTCGGCCGTTGCTTGGTCGAGGTTCTCGAGGGCCTGCCGCCGCTCGACCTGAGCGAGGACCGTCCGTTGCGCCTTTCGGTCAGCGCCGGCGTGGCCCAGGCGATATGGCCGGATGACGCGTGGCCGGATCTGATGCATCGGGCGGATCGGGCGCTCTACGATGCCAAGGCGGGCGGCCGGTCCCGGATCGCCTGTGCGGCCTGAGCCCCCGGCGCGCGACAGGTCATCCGCACCGAGAGCCTCGCGCACCGCCCGATCACCGGGGTTCACCCCCTGCACGCGGTGGCGCAGCCGGGTTCCGCCATCCGCACCCGCTCTTCTCGCAAGCCGGCGCGGAGGCGCGCAGGCGGATCGGCAGGGCGGGTCCCTCGGGGTGGTCGACCGGGTCGGGGCCGCCTCAACGCCGAACAAAGCCGATATCGGCCGCGACCGCCTTGAGGCGGTCAGGGTCGCGTTCCTTGCGTTCTGAGTAACGGTCGACCAGGTAGTCGGCTCGCTCGCGGGTCAGGAGCGTGAACTTCATCAGTTCCTCGCAGACGTCGACGACGCGCTCGTAAAGGGGTCCCGGCCTCATGCGGCCGGCGTCGTCGAACTCCTTGTAGGCCATGGGCACGCTGGACTGGTTGGGGATGGTGATCATCCGCATCCAGCGGCCAAGCAGGCGCAGGCTGTTCACCGCGTTGAAGCTCTGCGAGCCGCCGGATACCTGCATCACGGCGAGGGTGCGCCCCTGGGTCGGCCGGACAGAGCCCTCGGACAGGGGCAGCCAGTCGATCTGGCTCTTCATCACGCCGGTCATGTTGCCGTGCCGCTCGGGGCTGACCCAGACCTGGCCCTCGGACCAGATCGAGAGGTTGCGCAACTCCTGCACCTTTGGGTGATCGGCGGTCGTGTCGTCGGGCAAGGGCAGGCCGTGGGCGTCGTAGATCCGCACCTCGCCGCCCATGGCTTCGAGAAGCCGGGCAGCCTCGTAGGCCAGGAAGCGGCTGAACGAGCGCTCGCGCAAGGATCCGTAGAGGATCAGGAACCGGGGCGCGTGCGTGAACGGCGTCGCCGCTTCGACGCTCTCACGGGTCGGCACCGCGAAATGGGCCACGCTCAGGTTCGGCAGACCACCGAAAAGGGCTGGCTGGGGTTGTCCAAGGTTCGACTTTCTTCTACATTCAAACAGACGTTTGAAGATTGTCCCGAAAATGGATGAGTCGCAAGCCCTCGCAGCCTTCCTGGCCCTCGGGCAGGAACACCGCCTCCGCCTCGTGCGGGCGCTCGTGACCGCCGGGCCCGCGGGTCTGGCCTCCGGCGTCCTGGCCGACGCGGTCGGCGTGTCCCCGGCGACAGTGTCCCATCACCTCAAGGAACTGAGCCACGCGGGGCTGGTCACCTCCCGCCGCGAGGGCCGCTCGATCGTCTACAGCGTCCGCTACCCGGCGCTCTCCGGGCTCGTCGACTTCCTGATGCGCGACTGTTGCCAGGGTCGTCCCGAAGTGTGTACCTCGGCGATGGCCGCCCTGATGGCCTGTCGCCCCGCCACCGGAGACATCGCTCATGTCTGAGGCGTTCGACGTCGTGATCTACCACAACCCGGATTGCGGCACGTCCCGCAACACGCTGGCGATGATCCGCAACGCCGGCCTCGAACCTCATGTGATCGAGTACATCAAAACCCCGCCCGCGCGGGCACTGCTCGTGCAGCTACTCGCCCGCGCTGGCCTGAGCGTGCGCGACGCGCTGCGGGAGAAGGGCACGCCGTTCGCCGAGCTGCACCTGAGCAATCCGGCACTGACGGATGAGCAACTGCTCGATGCCATCGCGGCGCATCCGATCCTCATCAACCGCCCTCTGGTCGTCACGCCCAAGGGCGTGCGCCTGTGCCGGCCGTCCGAGGCCGTCCTGGATCTCCTGCCGGCGCAGCAGGGCGAGTTCGTCAAAGAGGACGGCGAGCCGGTCGTCGACGAAGACGGCCACCGGGTCGGCACCGCCTGAGCCGCACGCCAACCCATCGAAGACAGCGCCCGGATGCGCGCCCTCGCCATGGTCCGCGCCACCCCCGTGTTCGACCTCCGGCCCTCCGAGGGCCTCGATCGGGGGGCCATGCTGGGCGCGGCCTGGGTTGATCGCGATCGACCGATGACCCATTCGGTTCGCTCGGTGCCTTGCGACCGGAGGTAACGCGTCGCGCCCAATCGCCGGCCGGTGCGTTCAGTCCTGGGCCTGCCGGAGATCCCGACGGCAGGGGCCACGGCGACCGTCACGACGGACCTGCCGGCACGGCCGGTTCCGCGACCTGCGTGCCGGATCGGCACGGGCTGCACGCCGAACCAGATCGTGGGAACGGTATCGCCGTCTGACCGGCGGCAGGCGCGCCGGGCACAGGCGCATCCGGGCTGGCAGTCGCAGCTCCGTGGAGCGGCGGGCCGAGAACCGGCGCCGGTCTCCGGCGACAGCGATTCCGCGCGCAGAATGCGCGCTGGGAGACGGAGACAGGCGGGGCCCCGGATCGCTCCGCGGCCGGGGTCGCGCGCGGTGGAGCCCTTGGTCCGCTCAGAAGGTGAAGCCAGCCTCGACCATGTAGCGATCCTGACTCCTGACGTTGCCGGTGCGGCCGAATCCGGTGCCGAGCGTGCCGGCCGTCAGGTCGCCGATCTGGATACCGTAGAGGTCGACGTGCGAGTACTCGCCGCGGACGAAGAAGCGGTCGAAATTGAAGGTCGGCGTGATCGTGTAGGAGATCGCCGAGCTACCCGCGCCGTAGAGCAGGTTCGTGGTCAGGTCGGGATTCGAACGGCTGCCATTCTGCGCGATGTACTCGAAGCGGCCCGCGAGGGCGAACCAGTCGGTGACGCTGTAGGCCACGAGCAGCGCGCCGGCGTAGGTCTCGGCGCCCGCAAGACCCAGGCGAGAATCCCGGTCGACGCTCGTGTACTGGCCGTAGGGGGTGATCGTCCACGGCCCATTCGTATAGGTGTAGTTCACACTGACGATGCTGCTGTTCTGCAGCGTCACCGGCGTCGCGACCTGGAATTTCGAGCCTCGGTTGAGGCTGTTGAAATTCGCGAGATGGGTGCCGCCATTGATGCCGATCGTGTTGTTGTCGTCGATCTTGTAGGTGACCAGACCGGTCACCCAGTTCAGCTCACCGGAAAAGAAACCGTCGGTCACGGCGACCGAGGCGCTCCAGGGCCCGCTCGAATAGTTGAGCTGCACGCCCTGGTTGAGGAAGATTTCCTGATTGAACAGGAGGCCGCCCGAAATGTTGATTCTCTGATAGGTGAACAGCCCTTCCGAGCCGATATTCCCGAACATCCGGCCGCCTTGGAACGACCATTCGTCGTTGATCTGATACTTGCCGTAGGCGATTGGAACTGGCCCAAAGAAGGCCGTGTTCTGATCGAACGATGAATAGAGCGGGAAGCCAAGCAGCGGGAACGAGTACAGGCCGGCCTGGACGTAGAACTGGAACGGTCCGTCGGCTTTTTGCAGCGTCACCATCAGATTGGTGAAATCGACACGGTTCTGCTCGTCGCGGCCCGTGTTCAGCGGAAGCGGGAAGGCCGGTGACAGCGGGCTGAAAGGCGGCGAGAAGTTGTAGGCGACGCCGGATACGGCACCGCCGATGTAGATGTCGCCGATCGCCGACTCGAAGCAGGCTGGGTTCGGATTGGCCTTGATGGTCGGACCGTAAGCGGGCGTCGAGATCGCGGCCTTGCAGTGTTCCGGCGCGGCGGGCGGCGGCACGATCGCAGCCACATCGGCGGCGTTTGCCGTCGTGCTGACCAGAACGAGCGCTCCGAGAAAACACCCTGACCAGTGCGATGGGCTCATCATAGCCGGGCTTCCTCTTGAGCGACCGCCTGCATACGCGGCCCATGCGCGGCCCGTACGGGACCGGATAGCGGGCTGATTTCCTCACAGTCACGTGACAAGCTCAAGGGGAAAATTCTGTCTTGCCGGTTTCGCCGGCTGTCTCTCCCGACGTGTCGCAATCCGGCAACGCCCGCCGGCCGGGATCGCCCGAGCGCGGACGAAGCCGTCGACCGGTGATCCTGGCCGGACGCGACGGATGCACCTGCGGTTAATCGTGAACTTTATGGGCCTGGGGCCCGGTGATACGCTCAGGCTGCGTTTCAAGTTCGCAGACTGGACCAATCGACGACATGCTGAACACCGCGTCCAACGCGCCGGTCGACGAGAGACGGACCCTTGAGAAGGCTTTAGGCCATCAGATACGGATACTCCGGCGCGAGCGCGATCTCTCGGTGGCCGATTTGGGCGCGGCGGCCGGTATATCGCCCGGCATGGTCTCCAAGATGGAGAATGGGCAAATATCGCCCTCGCTTTCGTCGATCAGCGCGATCGCCAGCGCGCTCAATGTGCCCATTACGGCGCTGTTCTCGGCCTTCGAGGAGAATCGCGATTGCTCCTACGTCAAACGCGACCAGGGTGTCGTCATCGAGCGCAGCGGGACCAAAGTCGGGCACGTCTACGAATTGCTCGGGGCGAGCTTGCGCGGTGAACTCGTCATCGAGCCTTACTTGATAACTCTGAAAGAGGACGCGGAGGCCTATACCAGCTTTCGCCACGCGGGCGTCGAGTTCATCTATATGCTCACGGGTGAGGTGGTGTACCGCCACGCCAACCAGGATTATCATCTGGAGCCCGGAGACTCGCTCCTGTTCGACTCGGGCGCCCTGCATGGGCCCGCGAAGCTGATCAAGACTCCGATGACGTACCTTTCGATCATCGCTTACCCGAGGCGATAGGTCGTCGATCCAGGTCCCGATTCGCTGACGCGACTGCGCAGTTTTCGGCAGCGCACCCATCCTGCGCCGGGATGAATGCGGGCAAGTGCCTTTTGGAAGACTTTGATTCTCGCCTTGGCGAATCGCATCGGGCCTGGACCGCCGCCCCGAACGCGCCCAGGGCGACCGGCCGGCCGCACCCACGTCCCGGGACGCGCCGTCGGTCTCCGTCGCAATCCGGATCGATGCGCCGTCGGCGGCCTATGCCGGCAGGACGACCACCTTCGTCTTCACCGGAGTCCGGGCGTAGAGGTGGATCATGTCCTGGCTGAGCAGGCCGACGCAGCCGCTCGTGATGCCGGTGCCGATCGATTCGGCATCGCTGCTGGCGTAGATCGTATAGAGCGTATAGGCGCCGTTCTGGTAGAGATGCAGGGTCCGGGCGCCGAGCGGATTGTCGAGGCCGCCGGGCATGCCGCGGGCGTATTTGGCCGCTTCGGGCTGCCGCCGGATCATCTCCGCGGGCGGCGTCCAGGTCGCCCATTCGGACTTGCGGCCGACATAGGCGTCGCCGTTCCACAAAAACCCTTGCCGGCCGACATTGGCGCCGTAGCGGGTCGCGGCCCCGTCACCCTCGACCCGGTAGACGTAGTAATTGGCCGGATCGACGATGATCGTGCCGGCCGCTTCCTTGGTCTCGTAGCTGACGGTCCGGCGGTAGAACTTCGGATCGACCTTGCTGATGTCGACCGCCGGGATCGGGAACTTCTCGTTCGGCATCGCGGCGTAGGTCTCGCGCGCCTGGGCGAGGAGCAGGCCGTCGGAGGTCGCGCAGCCGGCCAGGCCGAGCACCCCGACGCCGGCGGCCGAACCGGCCAGGAACGCCCGGCGGCTGAGGAACGCCGCCCGACGCCGGAACGCGGCGGCCTCGTCCATCGCGCCGCCGGCGACTCTCCCACCGTCCATGATCATGATCCCGGACTTCCCACATCGTTGCGGCCAAATGAGCCTCCGCTGCGGCCTGTCCCGGTCGCCCGTACGGCTAAGCTGAGACTGACAAGTCTCAGGTCCCCTTGCAAGCTCGGCTTTGGCGTCGAGAGTGTGACCACGACTTCACGATGTCCGGATCCGGCGGCCGACCCGCGCCGTCTCGGCCGCCACGAGGTTCAGGGTTCGCGCCGCGGGGCGCACGGCTCCGCACCGGCTCCGCACAGATCCGCCCCGGCGCGGCCGACGGGTGCGGCCCGTGCCCGGAAAAGGGCGAAGCTTCCCGTGGCGGCGCATCGCGCGTCGCGGGACCTTCCGTCGCAGCCGGCCGCGATCCGCCGGCGCAGGAGGTTTCCCCGATGCCGTTCTCCGCTCCACGATCCGCGGTCGAGCCCAACCGCAACGCCGCCCTGTCGCCGCTCTTCCTCGCGCTGCTGGCGCTTCTCGTCATGCTCGCCTCGGCGCACGCGGCGCCGGGTCCGGTGCGGGGGGGCCTGACGCTGCGCGGGCCGGCCGGCACCGCGCCGGTCGAGGCCGTCCGGCTCGCCACCGATATCGCTGTCGACGTGAGCGGTCCGACCGCCCGCGCCACCGTCACCCAGGCCTTCCGCAACACCACGGCGGACTGGGTCCAGGGCACCTACGTCTATCCCCTGCCCGAGGACGCGGCCGTCGACGGGATGAAGCTCGTCGTGGGCTCCCGCGTGATCGTCGCCGACATCCGCGAGCGGGCCGCGGCCAAGCGCGCCTTCGAGGCCGCCAGGGCGGCCGGGCAATCGGCGGCCCTGACCGAGCAGGAGCGGCCCAACATCTTCACCAACACGGTCGCCAACATCGGCCCGGGCGAGACGGTTGTCGTCCAGATCTCCTACCAGCAGGCGATCCCGGTCTCCGGCCAGACACGGATGCTGCGGCTGCCCCTGGTGGTGGCGCCGCGCTACAACCCGGCCCCGGCGGCGGCGGCCACCGTCGCCCTCGACGACGCAGCCGAGGCGGCGCGCGATCCCGTTCCGGACCGCGCCCGGATCAGCCCGCCCGTGCTCGATCCGGCGGTCTCCCCGCCGACCAACCCGGTCGCCGTCACGGTGCGGCTCCGGGCCGGCTTCCCCGTCGGTGACGTCCGCAGCGCGACCCACGCGATCCGCGTGACCGCGGCCGGTTCGGATCTGCAGACCATCACCCTGGCCGAGGGCGTGGTGCCGGCCGACCGGGACTTCGAGCTGACCTGGGAGCCCGCGCCGAGCTCGACGCCCGGTCTTGGCCTGTTCCGCGAGACGGTCGCCGGGCGGACCTATCTGCTGGCCACCGTGAACCCGCCGGCGCTCGCGGCTGAAGCGGCCGCGCGGCCCGCCCGCGACGTGACCTTCGTCATCGACAATTCCGGCTCCATGGCCGGCGCCTCGATGCGGCAGGCCAAGGCCGGCGTGATGGCGTGCCTCGCCCGCCTGACCCCGCGGGACCGGTTCAACGTGATCCGCTTCGACGACACCTGGGACGCGCTGCATCCGGAACCGGTCCCGGCGACCCCGGAGGCGCTGGCGGAAGCCGAAGCCTTCGTCGCCGCCCTGGAGGCGCGCGGGGGGACGGAGATGCTGGCGCCCCTGAACGCGGCGCTCGCCGACCCGCACCCGGAGGATGGGCGCGTGCGGCAGGTCGTGTTCCTCACCGATGGCGCGGTCGGCGACGAGGAGCGGATCTTCGCGGCGATCCATGCGGGGCTCGGGCGATCGCGCCTGTTCATGGTCGGCATCGGCTCGGCACCCAACGGCCATCTGATGCGTCACGCCGCCGAGATCGGCCGCGGGAGCTTCACCGAGATCCGCGATCTCGGCCAGGTCGGGGACCGCACCCGCGACCTCTACGCCAAGCTCGAATCCCCGTCCGTGACCGACCTTACGGCGACCCTCTCGTTCCCCGGCGCCGAGGTGACGCCGGACGCGCTGCCCGACCTGTATCGCGGGGAGCCCCTGGTCTTCGCCGCGCTTCTGCCGGGGGCGGCCGAGGGTACGTCCCACGGGAGCGTGACCGTGTCGGGCCGGGTGGGCGGCCGGAGCTGGACCCGGACCCTGCCCCTCGCCGAGGCCGGCGCGGGCGCGGGCATCTCCAAGGTCTGGGCCCGCTCACGGATCGGCGAGACCGAGACGGCGTGCATCACCGGGCGCCTCGGCAAAGACGCGGCCGATGCCGCGATCCTCGGCCTCGCCCTGGAGCATGGCCTGACGACGCGCCTGACCAGCCTCGTGGCGGTCGACGCCACCCCGCGCCGCGCCCCGGGCACGCCTCTGGTCGCCGCCGACCTGCCGCTGAACCTGCCGGCCGGCTGGGATTTCGCCAAGGTGTTCGGCACGGACCGGCCCGGCGTCGCGCCCGCCCACGACAGGGCCGCCCGGATCGTGCCGATCCGCGCCGACGGCGCGGCCGTCGACCTGCCGCGGACCGGGGCCGGGATCCGGGCGCAGCTCGGACTGGGCCTGCTCCTTGCCCTGCTGGGTCTCTCGGGCCTCCTGCTGGGCGCCGGCCCGACGGTCGGCGACCGGCGGACCGGGGCCGCGCGATGAGCCGTCATCCGGCAATCCGAACGGGGCGGGCGCTGGGCGCCCTCCTCACCCTGGCGGGCCTCGGACTCGCGGCGCAGGCCGCCTGGATCCCCGCCAAGGCCGTTCTGGCGCAGGTGCTCCTGGAGCGCGCCTTCGCCCGCACCCTGGCCGGCGGCCCTCCGGCCAAGCCCTGGCCCTGGGCCGATACCGAAGCGGTCGCCCGGCTCACTGTCGCCGGCCGCAGCTTCGTGGTGCTGCGCGGCGGGAGCGGGCAGGCCCTGGCCTTCGGACCCGGACATCTGACCGGTACGCCGGAGGCGGGGGAGCCCGGCACCGCGGTTATCGCAGCGCATCGCGACACGCAGTTCGCCGTGCTGGGGCGACTCCGGCCCGGCGATCCCGTCACGGTGACGGGCCGCGACAGCCGGGCCCTGCGCTTCCGCGTCACCGGCGCGCGCGTGGCACCGTGGGACGCCTCGGGCATCGACCCGCAGGCGGCCGGGCGCCACCTCGCCCTCGTCACCTGCTGGCCCCTGGACGCGCTCCGCGCCGGACCGTTGCGCCTGATCGTCGAGACCGAGATGGCCTCGGACGCGGAGGCCCCCTGACGGGTCGGCGTGGACGACCTGCTTGAACGGCCGGCTTGGATTCGGCTCGGGGTCGGCTCGGCCGCGCTTGCGCAAATGTGCGGTTTCGTGCGGATCTGTACGGGTCGAGCCCCTGCGAGCCGTCCTGTGAGCGAGATCGAACTGTCGGAGGCGCAGAGCCGCGCCATTGCCCAGACTGTGCGGGAGGTGCTCGCCCGCCGCCGCATCTCCCGGCAGACCCTGGCCGAGGAGGCCCGGATCAGCCTCTCGACCCTGGAGAAGGCGCTCGCCGGCCGCCGCCCCTTCACCCTGGCCACCACGATCCGGCTCGAGGAGGCCCTGGGGCAATCCCTCCGCCAGCCGGCGGGGCAGGCGCCGGCTTCGGATCGACGGCGTCACGCGCCCGACGCCCTCGGATCCTACTCGCGGGAGAGCGTGTCGTGGCTCGAAGGGCGCTACCTCACCCTCCGCCCGTCCTTCGAGACGGCGGGGGCGATCTTCGCCTACCGCACGGAGATCGCCTGGGATGCGGAGGTTGCGCGTCTGGTGTTCCGCGAGGCCGAGCGGATCGATGCGCCGTTCGCGCAATCCGGCAGCGTCGCCGTGCCGAGCCAGTCGGGCATGATCTACCTCGTGACCAACTGGCACGGGCAGCACCGGCTCGCCGTGCTGTGCCGGCCGAACATCCAGGGCGCGATGTACGGGATCCTGACGACGCTGCATGCCGGCCGCGGCACGCAGCTCACCCCAGCCGCGGCGCCGGTCGCGCTGCTGCCCGAACAGATGGCTGCCGAAGCCCGCTACGGACGCATCGCTCCCCACGAGCCGCCCTATGGTCCGTATCGGGCGCAGCTCGACCGGGTTCACGCGGACGGCTACGCCGCGTTCTTCATGGGGACCGGTTAGGGCCGTGCCCGATCGGGGCGCGGTCGGGAGCCGCGGGCCGGACCGGCCCCGGTGCGCGGATGCACCGGGCAGGTTCGGGGCCTGTCCGCCTCAGCGGCGCGCGGAACCCGCACGTCTCACGGCTGCACTTCGATGATCAGGGCATGTCCGGCGAGGTTGATCGTCAGGCTTGACGCACCCTCGGCCTTTTGAACGGCTTCCAGCCCGGAGATCGGATCGAAGACCTGCGCCGCTTTGACCTGCGTTCCGAAATCCACCGTCACCGGCAGGTTCGGGACGGCGATATCGGCGCCGTTCTCGTAAACCGGCACTTCGTTCCACACGATCAGATAGAAGGCCCCGCCCGATTTCTGCAGCAGAAGCGTGTGCGCCGTCTCGGGCAGGCCCGGGATCGTGTAATCGAGGCGGCCAAGCTTCGCCGGTTTGGCGGGATCCGCCAGCAGCGTTGTCAGGTTGTGAACGGCCGTTGCGGCCGGTTTCGGAGTGTTCGCATCTTTGAACAGGCCAAACTTCTGCCACTCGTCGTAAAGTTCATACACGTACGTCTTGTCGAAGCCCTGCTGGAAGGCCGAGAGATACAGGTTGAGGATGAGGATGGCTTGCGCGGCCGGACTCACATGATCCGTGTCGTAGCCGACTTCCGTGATGACGGCCCGATTGGGCAACACGTGATGATACGCGGAGGCGATCGCGGTCTGCAGCGCCCGGTAAGGCTGGCCGGGGGGATAAACGTGGATGTTTCCAAAATCCGCCTGACCGGCGAGATCGAGCATCCCATACTTCTCCGCGTCGACGGTTCCGCCCCAGGTCAAGTTGTAGACAGCCGTGTCGGGCAGCTTCGCCGTCTCGTGTACATTGGCGTAGAACCGACCCATGAACGTCCGGGCGAGCGGGCCCGCGTCGTTGGGCCATCCGTGCGGCGACGTCACGCCATCCGTCACGAAGCTCCAGTTGTTGATCTCGTTCGGACCCTCGACGGCGAGCAGCGCGCCGGGCGCCATGGCGGCCAGCGTCTCGAGCTCCTTGAGCGCCGTCGGAGCGAACGGATCGCCCAACAGGATGTCGAACCGGATCCCGCTCTGGGCCATGGCCGTATAGGTCGCCAGGACTGACGGCAACCAGCCATCGCGAACCGTTCTGACCCCGAGGTAATCCAGCATCTTCATCATATCGGCGGCCGAAATGCCGTTCTGGATGACGTGCGAATTCACCGCGAGACTCTCGAGGAAGGTCCTGGCGGCCGTCGCCTGCGGGCCGACACGGCTGGCCGCCAGCAACGCCGCGGGACCCGGATCGTCGCTTGACCTCCAGACCACGTCGAATTGGCCGCCACGCATGGACAGGTAGGGCGGTACGGCCGAGAGCGTGAGGAACGCGGCTCGGTTGTTCGTGCCGGTCGACCAAACACCCGCGCCCTCCACATAGAGGACGAGATTGCCGTCGTTCTGCATGATCAGGTTACATGTGCCGCATTGGGCCTTTGTATCCGAATGCCAAAGCAGTGTGTTGTCCTGATCAATAACCTGGATATCCCCGTCCCTCGTCAGCCGAAGTGTTTTCCCTCCGACCGAGACGCTCTCGCCCGCCGCGAGCTTGAGATGCCCGCTGGGAAAATTCATGAAGCTCGGGGAGTCGGTCTCCCGCGCGAGGGCGCTCCGGGGCGTGCTTGGGGGCGCGCTTGCGGGCTTGGCGGCATCCGAGACCGCCTTGGGCGTCGGGGGCTGCGCCGTCGCGGCCTGCGCGAGCAGCGCGGGCGACCGCACGGCCGATGCAAGACCCTGAGATGAGGGGCCCGCCGCCTCGCATGAACCATGATCACAGGCGTCGCCGCGCTGCTGCGGCGCGCGCACCGAAGCGCTCTCGAAGGCGTGCGACTGAGTGCCGAGGGAGAGAACTACGAAGGCCAGATTGATCGCGCGCAGTCCGGATCGGATTGGGAACTTCATCTGCCTCTCCGTGGCCTTCGATTACGCAAGCTATAAAGGACAAATCGAGGTTTTTTCTAATTATCGACCGCCCTATCGGCTGGCAAGAGCGTCGCACCTGCGTCTCCGGCTCAGGGCGCGTCGCGTTGCGCGCGACGCGTGGCATGGGACCGCAGAGGCTCCTTCCGGTCGTCCAACCCATGTCCTCGCCGTGCGGGACCCGGGCGGGGCCGCCCGATCGGCTTGGCGCCGCGGAGCCATGTTGGCGGGCCATTCGTTAAGGCCGCTGACCCATCATCGAGAGCCTGGGCGGGACGCGTCCGCCCCGGGCTACAGGAACACCGCGATGACCCTGCTCAGTCTGATCTGTCTCACGTCCGGCACCGCGCTCGCCGGCCTGGCTCCGCGCCGCGCGGTTCAGCAGGCGGCCTTCGAGGGTGCTGGGGGCGGCCTGATCGTGCTCGGCCTCGTCATCATCGGTGCAGGCCTACCCCTGTTCCATTAGCGGGCTCAGCAGTTGCGCTCGTCCCCGCGGATCCGGACGGCCGCCACGTCGGTCCCGACCTCGTCCAGCACGCAGCGGACGCGCTCCAGGGCGTTGGACATCAGCTCGGCCGCCTGGGGATCGACGACCCCCTGCGAGGTTCCGTGGCGGAAGCTGTCGAGCAGGTACGGCATCATCTTGCCGTGGAGCGCCGTGTACGCGCCGGGGTTCGACAACTCGTACACCACCGCGAGGGCGTGATAGGCCTGGACCAGGGCCTCGAGCGCGATATCCGCGCTGCGCGTGACCTGGTGACAATCGTCGCTGCCCATCGTCCCGCTTGTATTTTATTGCTGCCCGAGGGCCGGGTAACACGGCCGATTAAGACTGTCGACGAAATCGGCCGGTACGTTCATAGAACGCTCCAGAGTTCGATCAGTTATCGGCGTCTTATGGCCTGACGGCCACACTGGCAGCGCGGGAAGGTCGTCTCAAGCTGTGGTTTCGCCCCGCAGATAGCGCGAAGGTCTGATCATCGTCGCGATCTTCTGTTCGACCTCCGAGAGGATGCTGTTCACAAGATGCGAGGCGCCGTCGACCGCTCCGAGTCCGAGCGTTCCGGCCCGGCTGGTTTCCTGGATGATGCGGAAATTATCCTCCACGTAGGCACGGATCTTCTGCTGGACATCGCCGAACTCGCCCGGATGGGCCGTTTCGTACAGGAGGGCCAGTGCCAGATAGGCGCGACCGACCATGTCGAGCGCCAGCGTCGCGCTCATCTCGGACTGCGAGGCTTCGGGCGGCGACACGGCGACTGGACCCCGTCACGGACAGTTTTACTGAATTAGCACGGTATTTGTTGCCAGTCACTCAATCAGGTTGCTTTTTAATCAATTCATCCTCCGCATTTTCGCCTGCCCGCGGCTTCCGCTTCCCTCAGGTTGCCCGGCCCGATCGGGGCGCATGTCAGAATGCGGATGCTCTCTCACGGCGATCGCCTTTTCCGCGCCCGCTGCGGTAGTCTCGCGCGGCCAAGCCGATTATCGACACGCGCACGGGCCCGGCCACGCGGCGCCCGGAAGGTCCGGCCGCGCAGGTCGCGCGGACGTCCAGGAAAGTCGTGACCGTGCCCGACCGCACCCCGCGCCCCGTGATGCTCGTGATCCTCGATGGCTGGGGCCTCCGGGACGAGAGGGCCGACAACGCCGTTCAGCAGGCCCGGACGCCGGTCTTTGATGGGCTCATGCGGGAGCGGCCCCGGGCGCGGCTCAAGACCTTCGGGGCCGATGTCGGCCTGCCGCAGGGGCAGATGGGTAATTCCGAGGTCGGGCACCTCAATATCGGCGCGGGCCGCGTGGTCCTGCAGGACCTGCCGCGGATCGATACCGCCGTCGCCGACGGGTCACTGGCCGAGAATCCCGCCCTGATCCGGTTCATCGCGGCCCTGCGCGCGTCCGGCGGCACCTGCCACCTCATGGGCCTGCTGTCGCCGGGGGGCGTCCACGCCCATCAGGACCACGCGGTCGCGCTGGCACGCGTGCTGGTCGAGGCCGGCATCCCGGTCCGGCTGCACGGCTTCACCGACGGGCGCGATATGCCGCCCCGCTCCGCCGCGACCTGCATCGCCGCCGTGGAGAAGGCGCTGCCGCAGGGCGCGCGCCTCGCCACCCTGTGCGGCCGCTATTTCGGGATGGACCGCGATCGGCGCTGGGAGCGGGTCCGGATCGCCTACGAGGCCCTTACCGAGGGGCGCGGGACCCGCTTTGCCCGGGCCGGGCAGGCGGTGGCGGCCTCCTACGCGGACGATGTCTCGGACGAGTTCATGAAGCCCGCTATCATCGGCGACTATGCCGGCATGCGGGACGGCGACGGCCTTCTGAGCTTCAACTTCCGCGCGGATCGGACCCGGCAGATCCTGGAGGCGCTCCTCGACCCGGACTTCTCGGGCTTCGCCCGCCCGCGCACGATCCGCTTCGCCGCCGCCCTCGGCATCGTCCAGTACAGCATCGAGATCGACGCCTTCGCCGACACCCTGTTCGGCCCCCTCGACCTGCCGAACGGGCTCGGCGAGACCGTGGCGCGGGCCGGGCGGGCGCAATTGCGCATGGCCGAGACCGAAAAGTACCCCCACGTCACCTACTTCATGAACGGCGGCCGCGAGGCGCCGTTCGAGGGCCAGGACGCGATCCTCGTGCCGTCGCCGAAGGTCGCGACCTACGATCTCCAGCCGGAGATGTCGGCGCCGGAACTCACCGACCGGGCCGTGGCGGCGATCGGCTCCGGGCGCTACGACCTGATCATCCTGAACTTCGCCAATCCCGACATGGTCGGCCATACCGGCAGTCTCGCCGCCGCCGTGAAGGCGGTGGAGACCGTCGATGCCTGCCTCGGCCGCGTGGTCGAGGCGGTGACGGCGCAGGGCGGGGCGCTGCTGGTCACCGCCGATCACGGCAATTGCGAGACGATGCGCGACCCGGAGACCGGCGAGCCCCACACCGCGCACACGCTGAACCCGGTCCCGGTGACGCTCATCGGCGTCGACGGGGTCTCGCTCGCCGATGGCCGCCTGGCCGACGTGGCGCCGACGCTCCTCGACCTGATGGGCCTCGACCAGCCGGCCGAGATGACCGGCACGTCCCTGATCCGCCGGGGCGGAGGTCGCTGAGGCGCCCGGCAGGGTGTCCGGCGAGGTTTTCGGCATAGGGGCTGCACCGGGCCGGGCGTCATGCCCGAAACCCCCGCGCCCTGTCCCGCTACGGAACCGGTCCGTCCCGGGATGGGGTGGAGCCTGTTCGAATGCGCCGGTCGGGAGACCGTCTTCTTAAGGGACGCGGGGGAAGATCGGCGTGACGGGGCGCGGGTCTCGGTGAGGTCCGGGGGCGCGGAGTGCCGGATGAGGGATCTGACCTGTCCGGAGACGTTCCGTCCGTCACGCCGATTTTCTCCCGGGCGAGCGGGCGCGTCCTCGCTCCGGTCCGCGACGGGCGCGACTTGTCCCCTCTCCCGAGCGGGCTGTCGGAATCACATGTCTCTCCGGAGCGGTGACGCGCGGTGCCGCGCGTCTCCCTCCCCCCTCTGCGGGGGAGGGTGGCCCCTGCGTCAGCAGGGGTCGGGAGAGGGGAGCGACGGCGCAGACCAAGGCATTGGCCTTCATGAAGGCCACGGCCTTTTTGGAAGCCGGGTTCCCCTCTCCCGACCCCCTTCGGGGGCCACCCTCCCCCGCAGAGGGGGGAGGGAGGGCGCGTGGGAGATCGGGACCACCAGACTTGGCGCGGTGTCGGCTTCTATCCGATGGAGAAACGTGACTGTCGCAGCCCGAGCGGGAGAGGGGGCACGCGGGTGATCCTAGAGGCGTGTCGCTGGTGCAGATCCGCAATGCAGGGTCCTCTCACGGGAGAGGCACCCACTCATCTCTCGGGAGGCGCCGGCCGAACCACGGGCCGCGCACGAACTCGCGCCGAGTCGTCCCCGGCCCCGATGCCTGACCGATGATCGCCCGGCACAGCCTGATCTATGTCGGCTCGCGCGGCTTCGCCGCCGCCCTGAACATGGCCTCGGTGGCGGTGTTCACCCGGCTGGCGCCGGCGGCGAGCTACGGCACCTACCTGTACCTCCTGTCCTGGGCGCTGGTGCTCTACGGGGCGACCTGCCAGTGGCCGAAATTCGCGTTCTTCGCCCTCTACGACGAGGCCCGCGAGCCGGCCCAGGTCGGCACCGTGGTGCGCATCCTGGGCGGGACGCTGCTGCTCGCGGGCCTCGGCAGCGCGCTGGCGGCCGGGCTCGGCCTGGTCCCGGGGCGGATGGCGGCCGCGATCCTGGCGCTGGCCTGCGGCACCACCCTGTTCGAGGGCGCGACCGAGATCGCGCGCACGCGCCTGCGGGTCGGGGCGGTGGCGGCCTCCGTGATGAGCCGGGCGGTGCTGATCCTCGGCCTGGGCAGCCTCGCGCTGCACCTGTCGGCCGATCCGCTGGACCTCGCCTTCGCGGTGGCGGCCGCCAACGCAATCGCCTCGTTGCCGGCCGCCGCCACCATCGCGCCGATGATGCCCGGGCGCGGCAGCCGGGCCGAGGCCCTGCGCCTGTTCACCTATGGCTGGCCGCTGGTGCTGTCCTTCGGCACCGCGGCCCTCGCCCAGAGCCTCGACCGGCTGATCATCGCCAAGACCGTGGGGCCGGCGGGGCTCGGCGCCTACGGGGCGCTCGCCGATTTCCTGCGCCAGAGCTTCATCGTGTTCGGCGAGGCGATCGCCCTGTCGCTGATCTCCCTCGCCAAGCGGGAGGCGCGCACCGGCGGCATGCCGGCGGCCCGGGGCGTGCTGAGCGACGCCGCCCGGGCCATGACGCTGGTGGCGGCCTTCGGGGCCGTGTTCTTTCTGTGCTTCGACGACCTCGTGGTCACGGTGCTGCTCGGGCCCGATTACCGGGCGGAGGCGCGCCACCTCGCCCCGGTGCTGATCCTGGCGAGCATCCTGATGATGTTCCGCGCCTATTATTTCGGGCAGGTGATCTACTTCACCCGGACCAGCGGCCTGGAGGCGGCGGCAGCCTTCGCGACGCTCGCGACCGTGGCGGCGCTGTCGCTTCTGCTGATCCCGACCTTCGGTGCCCCGGGGGCGGCCCTTGCCTTCGCGGGGGGGCAGAGCGCGGCCTGCCTCGTGCTGGTTTTCGGTGCCCGGCGGGAGGGCACGACCATGCCGTTGCCGCTCGCCGATATGGCGGGCATCGCCGGGATTGCCGCGGCCTGCGGCGCCGTCAATGCCGGGATCGGGCTGATGCCGGGGGGCTTCATGGTGCCGGGGCAGGGGCTGCGCATGGTGCTGCTCGCCGCCGGAGCCGGAGCAGCGGCGTGGCGCTACGACGTGCTGGGCTTCGCCGGGGCGATCCGCCACCGGCTGGCCGCCTGAGGATCGCCCATGCGCACCACCGCCACGCTTGCCGGAGGCCTCGTCGCGGCGATCCGGACCCTCGATCCGGCGGCACCCTGGATCCCGGCCTGGCGGGCGCTGGGTGCGGCTGCCGCCATCCGGAACCCGTTCTACGAGGCGGGCTACGCGCTGGCTGCCCGCGCGGCCTTCGGCGCCGGGGTGCGCCTGCTGATCGTGGCCGACGGGCCGCCCGAGGCCCCGGGCGTCCAGCTCCGGGCTGCCTGGCCCTATCGGGTGTCGTGGCGGCGCTGGGGCCTGCCGCTGCCGCTCTTGATGGGCTGGACCCACGGCTATTGCCCCTTCGGCGCGCCGCTCCTCGACGGCGCCGACCCGGCGGCGGCTTTGGCTGGCCTCCTCGCCGCCCCGCGGGCGCTCGGCCTGCCGCCGCGGCTCCTCCTGTCGAACGCCCCCGCCGACGGTCCGCTGGCGGTTCTTCTGACAGACCAGGGCGCGCGCCGCGCCGCTTACTGGCCCCACGCGCGTGGACTGCTCGACGTCACCGCGCGCGCGCCGGAGAAGCGGGCCTCCTACCTCGATCACCTCTCCGGCCAGCGGCGGCGCAAGCTGCGCCGCGCCCGCGCGCACTTGGAGGCGGACGGCCCGGTGACGTTCGAGATCCTCGACGCACCCGCCGCCATCGACGCCGCCCTGGACGCCTACGTCGCCCTCGAGGCGGCCGGCTGGAAGGGCCGCGCCGGCACCGGGCTGGGCCAGCGCCCCGCGGAGGTCGCCTTCCTGCGCTCCGCCCTGGCCGATCTCGGCGCCGCGGGCGGCGTGCGGATCGCGCGCCTGCGCCGGGCGGGGCGGACGCTCGCCTCCCTGATCCTGCTGGTCACCGGTTCCGAGGCCTGGGTCCTGAAGATCGCTCACGACGAGACGGAGCCCGAGGCGGCCCCGGGCGTCCAGCTGGTCCATCGCCTGACCGAGGCGGTGGTGTCCGGAGGCTGGGCGATCGACCGGATCGATTCCTGCGCGCCGCCGGATTTCGCCCTGGGCTCGCTGTTCTGGACCGAGCGGCGAAGGATCGCCCATCTCCTGGTTGCGGCTGGGCGCGATCCCCTGTTCCCGGTCGCCCGGACGCTGGAGCGGGCCAGGGAACGGGTCGCGAAGGCGCGCGTCGCCCGGACGCGCGAGGTCCAGGCCCGGCTCACCAGCCGAAGCGGGCGATCTGCGCCAGCCGCGCCTGCGTCTGCGCCGGGTCGCGACCCATGACGGCCATGCGGCCGGACAGGGCGTAGCAGGTCGCGCAGAAGGGAAATTGCATCAGCACGTATCCGTCGTCGCGGGCTCGCGCGACCGAGGCGATCAGGCAGGGCAGGACCGGTTGGTCCGCCGGCCCGGCGAGGCAATCGGCCCGGGGGCTGCCGAAGGCCGGGCGGTCGGGCCAGGTCAGCAGGAGCGTGGTGCCGCCCCGCCGGTCGGGGGCTGGCGGCAGGGTGTAGCTGCGCAGGAACAGCGCGCCGGCCAGCAGGACGAGGCCGAGGGGGATCAGGCTCCAGCGCATCCGCGATCTCCCGGGCTTCAATCGCCCTCGTCAAAGCGGGTCCGATAGAACACCTCCCGGCCGGCGCCGTCGATCACCCGGACGGCGTCGGCGGGCTCGCCTGTCCGCTGCGGCACCCGGGCCCGGGCGAACAGGCGCAAAGCCCGCTCCTGCGCGGTCTCCAGGCTGCCGACCCGCACCGAGATCCGCGTCTGGATCTCGTCCGGTTCGGGACCGAGGACTTCGATGTGAAAGGTCTCGCGCAAGGGGATCGCCTGGTCGGGGTGCCTCGGATGCCGGACCGTGCGGTCCGGTCGTGGCGCGGCATAGCATGATCCGGTGCCGGCTCGGCCCGCGCAACCCGCACAGGCCTGCGCGCCGTCTTCGCGAGCGGAGCGACGTAATCCGGACCAGGGAATCGGATGCGCGGTCGATCTCCGCACGAAGTTGAATTGCGTCCCGCGCGACGTCGGCTCTATGAGGGCGGCGTCATCGGAGGGAATTCACCGGAGGAACCCCGTGGACCCGCTCAAGGCTGCCGCCGCGACGCTTCTCTGCCTCGCCCTGTTCTGGCTGGCCTTCCGGCTGACCCGGAGGCTGGTCGACCTCGCCATCGCGGGGGGCTACGCCGAGGAGCGTCGGCGCCTGGCTGAGGAGGCGGCTCAGGGGGATGCCGGTGCCGTGCCGCAGGCCTCGGCCATCCGGGCGACCTCGGCGAGCTTGGCCGCGAACAGGGACCAGTCGTCCGCCGCGGCGATCGGCGCCCACAATCCCTCGACCTCCTCGATCAGCAGGGTGCAGGGCGCCGCCGCGAAGTAGGGGTGGTCGAGCCGCGCCCCGGTGACGGGCACGAGCGGCTCCAGGGCGGCCCGTACCGGCGCGAAGGCCTCGCCGCGGTAATGACCGGCGGACGGTCCGGCCTCCGCCCGCCCGGCGCTGACGAGGCCGCCATACCAGTCGAAGAAGAACCGCTCGAACGGGGCCCGCGTCTCGGCGAAGTACCGCCAGACGGCCGAGACCAGCCGGTCGGTCTCGGGTCGCGGCGCCGCGGCGAGGCCGAGCCGGCGGAACAGGGCCTGCGCAAAGCCCTCCTGCAGGGCCGGCCCGAAGCCCGCGAGGGCGGATTCCAGCCGCGTCTGGGGAGCCAGCACCAGCAGGCAGTCGGCCAGCCGGGCGAGGTTCCAGAACAGGGCCTCCGGCTGGCGGCCGAAGCTGTAGAGGCCGGTCTCGTCGAAATAGGCGGCGGTGAAGTCCGGGTCGAAATGGGGCAGGAAGCGCCAGGGGCCGTAATCGAAGCTCTCGCCGGTGACGTTGATGTTGTCGCTGTTGAGCACCCCGTGGACGAAGCCGGCGGCGGCCCATTGCGCGCCCATCGTGGCGACCCGGGCGACGACATCCTCCAGGAAGGCGATGCCCCTCTCCTCCAGGCTGTCGCGCCACAGCTCGGGCCGGTGGGTCTCGATCGTGTGGTCGAGGAGCCGGGCGATGTTGTCGGTCTCCCCCAGCGCCAGGAAGCGCTGGAAGCTGCCGATCCGGATATGCCCGTGGGACAGGCGCACCAGCACCGCGGAGCGGGCCGGGGAGGGCTCGTCGCCGCGCACGAGATCCTCGCCGGTCTCGATCAGGCTGAAGCTCTTGGACGTATAGACGCCCTGTGCCTCCAGCAGCGCGGTCGCCAGCACCTCGCGTACACCGCCCTTCAGCGTGAGCCGCCCGTCGGCGCCCCGGGAGTAGGGGGTGGTCCCGCTCCCCTTGGTGCCGAGGTCGAGGAGGCGCCCGTCCGCGAGATCGTGCAATTGCGCGAACAGGAAGCCCCGGCCGTCTCCCAGGTCCGGGTTGTAGGAGCGGAACTGGTGGCCGTGGTAGCGCAGGGCCAGCGGGGTCTCGAAGCTTCCCGGCAGGGGCTCGAACCGGGCGAAATGGGCGATCCACGCGTCGTCCGAGAGGCCGCCCAGGCCGACCCGCTCCGCCCAAGCCTGGTTGCGGTAGCGCAGGATCGTCTGCGGGAATCGCGCCGGGGTGACGGGATCGAAGAAGGCCGGCCCGAGATCGGCGTGGCGCCGGGAGGGCCTGTAGGCGGTGTCGTCCAAGGAGCGTGTCTCGCGGTGGGGATGGGCCCTCTCGTACCACGCGCGCGAGCCGGGATCCGTTGCGTCGAGCGCCGCCCGATCGCGCCGCGCAGGGGGCGGTAATCCCCGGTGAAGAGCCCTATCGACACTCTGGATTATTGTTGTGTGCCGCATTTTATGCATCTTGGATCCGATATGCTTTGGATCGCCCGATGCTGCGACACGTCCTCTCTCGTACGGCTGCGCTCGGCGTCCTTGCGTTCTTCGCACAGCTTTCGAGTGCCATCGCGGAAATAAAGATCGAAGCGGCCAGGATCACCGGCGGTGAGCTTTGGATATTGGGGCATTCGGACGAGCTCGAAGCCGAGGTTCTCCTCGACGGACGCTTTACGCAGAAATCCGACCGGCGCGGTTACTTCGAGTTCCACGTCGTCTATCACCCGCCCACCTGCATCGTGGGCATCCGCACGGCGAGCGAGGCGCGTGATGTGGTGGTCGGCGAGTGCGGCCAGCGTGGCCCGCAAGGCCCCGGCATCGCGGGTCCGGCCGGTCCGCCCGGTCCGAAGGGTGAAGCCGGACCGATCGGCCAAACCGGACCGATCGGCCAAACCGGACCGATGGGTGTGGCCGGTCTCCAAGGTCCGCCCGGTCCGGAAGGAAAGCCGGGTGCGCGCGGTGTCCCGGGGAGCGATGGTCCGGCGGGCCCGCCTGGGCCGCGCGGACCTCAAGGCCCGCCCGGCGCCGCCCCGAAAGCGAAGGCGGCCCCGACGCTGGCCGCTCCCACGAACAAGCCGCGCCGGCCCGGACCGCCACGCGAGCCGGACGCCACCGTCGAGGCACCGCTCGAGCTCAACCCGGGAGCGGGCATTTCGGCGGAGGACCGCTACTGAGCAGGTTTCGCAACGGTGATCACCGGCTTTGCGAAACCTGCGGTCAATCAAGGACCTCAGCGGACGATGCGTCGGCCTGCCGCCGGTCCACGACAAAGGCCGGTGAACCTCGGATCGGGGCGGGATCACCCGACCCCTTGTCATCATCGAGCCGGCGATCGCGACGACCGCGAGGCGAACACCTGAAACGGGGGCAGTCACATGGCGCGGAAGCATCTCGGCACGAGCCGGAAGACCGGAGCGGCGCCAGCCCCGGCGGCCTCGCCCGCCGAGATCGCGGTCGCCACCGTGCGAACCGTGGACCTGGAGACCGCCAAGACCCGCTCCGAGCACGATCTGCTCGGCGACGGCGAAGTTCCGGCGGACGCGCTCTGGGGCATCCACACCAAGCGCGCGGTGACCAACTTCCCGATCACGGGCGTGCCGGTCGGCCACTTCCCCGAATTCGTCCGCGCCCTGGTGCTGGTGAAGCAGGCGGCCGCCCGCGCGAACCGACGCCTCGGCTACCTCGATCCGGGCAAGGCCGACCTGATCGATCGCGCCTGCACCGTGGTCGCGGAGGACCGCAGCTACGACGCCGCCTTCGTCGTCGACGTCATCCAGGGCGGCGCCGGCACCTCCACGAACATGAACGCGAACGAGGTCGTCGCGAACGTCGCGCTCGAGCTGATGGGACGAAAGCCCGGCGACTACGCCGCGCTCCATCCCAACGACGACGTGAATATGTCGCAGTCGACCAACGACGCCTACCCGACGGCGCTTCGGTTGGCGGTGATCTTTGGGACGCAGCCGCTCATCAAGGCGCTCGACGATCTCGCCTATGCGTTCAAGGCCAAGGCGGTCGAATTCGCCGACGTGCTCAAGGTCGGCCGCACGCAGCTGCAGGACGCCGTGCCGATGACGCTCGGGCAGGAGTTCCACGGCTTCCACGCCACCCTCAAGGAGGACGTGGCGCGCCTCGGCGAGATCGTCGGGCTGTTCCGCGAGATCAACCTCGGCGCGACCGCGATCGGCACCGGCATCAATGCCGATCCGCGCTACGCCGCGCTTGCGGTCGAGGAGCTGTCGCGCGTCTCCGGCCAGCCGATGGTGCTGGCCTCGAACCTGATCGAGGCGACGTCGGACATGGGCGCCTTCGTGCTGTTCTCCGGCGTGCTCAAGCGGGTGGCGGTCAAGCTGTCCAAGATCTGCAACGCCCTGCGCCTGCTCTCCTCCGGACCGCGGACGGGTTTTGGGGAAATCCGGCTGCCGGCCCGGCAGGCGGGCTCCTCGATCATGCCGGGCAAGGTCAACCCGGTGATCCCCGAAGTGGTCAACCAGGTCGCCTTCCTCGTCATCGGCCACGACCTGACCGTCACGATGTGCGCCGAGGGCGGGCAGCTCCAACTCAACGCCTTCGAGCCGACGATCGGCTATTGCGTGCTCAACTCGCTGCGCGTGCTGACGGCGGCGGTGGACACGCTCACGAAGCGGTGCGTCGACGGCATCGAGGCCGACCGGGAGCGCTGCCGCGCCCTCGTCCAGGGCTCGATCGGGTTGGTGACGGCGCTCGCCCCGACGCTGGGCTACGAGGCGAGTTCGCGCGTGGCGCAGCGGGCGCTGAAGGAGAACCGGCCGGTCGCCGACCTCGTTCTGGAGGAGGGGCTGCTCACCGAGGCGGAACTCAACAAGCTGCTCGAGCTGGAGGCGATGATCCAGCCGACCCGACGGCAACGGGCAGCCACGACCCTCTGACAGGGGCGCCGCCGCACCGGCCAGGGGCCGACACGGGAGAAGACCGTGCATCGCGGACGGGCGCAGGATCCGCCCGTCCGTCACATGCCCGACGCTGGGGGCGTCGCGCCCCGTTATTCCGGGGCCGCCGGCGTGCCTGATCGTTCCCCGCCGAGCTTCCGGATTGCCCGCCGCGGACGTGCCCCTGCGGGGCCTGTCGCCGAGGCGACCCGCCATGACGGCGTAGCGGTTTGCTCGGTCGTCGGAGAGGACATTTCCAACGCGCCTGAGCCGCCCCGGAATCCTGCGATGTCCGCCTGTAAGAGGGGACCGGGCCGATCGTGAACGATCCTCCGGGGCCGACCTCCGGGGCCGCAAGCCGCTCTCGAACGGCGGGCGGGCTGAAGGCCGATCCTAGTCATCGAGCCGCGCGGGGCCCGCCGTCTGCCGCAGCGCCTCGCCGGCGATCATCGCGGCCGCCACCGCGACGTTGAGTGAGCGCAGGCCCGGGCGGATCGGCACCACCACCCGGGCATCGGCCGCCCTATGCACCGCCTCCGGCACGCCCGCGGATTCGCGGCCGACCATCAGGCAATCGTCCGGGCGGAAGGCGAACTCCGTGTAGGGCAGGGCGCCCGCCGTGGTGGCGAGCACCAGCCTGCACCCGGCCCCGGCCCGCCACGCCTCGAAGGCCGCGAAGGACCGGTGCCGGGTGATCGCCACATGGTCGAGGTAGTCGAGGCCGGAGCGGCGCAGGTGCCGGTCCGAGACGTCGAAGCCCGCCGGCTCCACGATCTCCACCGCGAGCCCCAGGCAGGCGGCCATGCGCAGCATCGTGCCGGTGTTCTGGGGGATATCGGGCTGGTAGAGGGCGAGGCGCAGCATGGCGCGGGCCTTGTGGCGGGTGGACGCCGCAGCGTCAAAGGCCCGTGTCGCCGACGCGCAGCCGGCAAAGCGCCGCGCCGTTCCCCGGAACCGCGTGAGACGGCGCGGAACTTAAGCCCTGCCGGAACCTTGAGGCGGCGCACGCCGTTCGCGGCCTTCTTCGAAAGACCTGACCCGATGCGCACCTCGCTCCTCGCCTCGGCCCTCCTGCTGGCCGGCCTCGCCACCGCCTCGGCCCAGACGAACGGCGCAAGCCCGGATGCGGGTGCTGCCCCGGCCCCGGTCCCCGGGCAGCCCGCCACCATGGCCGACAACCTGCGCCCGACCTTCGTGGCCCAGACCCCCGACGACCGGGTCGCCAGCAAGCTCATCGGCACGAGCGTGGTGAACGGTGCCAACGAGACGATCGGGCAGATCGCCGACATCGTCCTCGACCAGAAGAGCACGGTGAAGGCCTGGGTGATCGGCGTGGGCGGCTTTCTGGGCATCGGTTCGAAATACGTCGCCGTCGATCCCTCCGTGGTCAAGATCGACCGGACCGACGACAAGACCATCCAGGCGCGGATCGACACGACCAAGGATCAGCTCCGCGCCGCGCCGGAATACATCTACCTCGGCAAGGAGCCGCCGAAGGGCGCCGCCCCCGCGAGCCCCGCGGGCGAGCCGGCGCAGAAGCCCTGACGGGCCCGGGCCTCTGGATCTGAGGGCCGGCGGCACCGCGCCGGCTTGCCTCCGCGTGCGGTTCCGTGCTGTGCCAGCCGCCGCCCGGAGGTCGGAATCCGTCCATGCGCCGCGCCCTCATTCCGCTTCTCGCCTTCTGCCTCGGCCTCGTCGGGCTGAGCGGCGCGGCGGTGTTCGCCTTCATGCCCGAGAAGGCGCCGGTGGGCGTGCCCGGGGTCGGCGGCCCGTTCACGCTGGTCGATCAGGACGGCCGCACCGTCACCGAGCGCGACTTTACCGGCGCGACGCACCTCGTGTTCTTCGGCTTCACCCATTGCCCGGATGTCTGCCCCACGACCCTGCAGCAGGTCTCGGACGTGCTGGCGGCCCTCGGACCCAAGGCCGCGCGGATGCGGGTGGCCTTCGTCACGGTCGATCCCGAGCGCGACGATCCGGCGAGCCTGAAGACCTATCTGTCGAGCTTCGATCCCCGCATCACGGGGCTCACTGGCAGCCCCGAGCAGGTCGCCGCCACCGAGAAGGCGTATCGCGCCTATGCCCGCAAGGTGCCGGCCAAGGACGGCGACTACACGATGGAGCACACCGCCATCGTCTACGTGATGGATGCGCAGAACCGCTTCCTCGGCGCCCTGGACCTGTCGCGGCCGGCGGCGGATACGGCGGCGCAGCTCGCCAAGAAGATCTGATCGGGTCGGAGGACGGCGCCTACAGCGTCATCCCGGCATGGAACCGATCGGCGGAGAGCGGCAGCAGGAACTGCACGCCGAACCCACCCTCGAAGTAGCGCACCAGCCGCCCCGGGGTGCTGCCCACGGTCACGGCGGTCCCGAGGGGCAGGCTCAGCGGGCAGGCGATCGCGACGCCCGACATGGAGATGTCGATGAGCCGCGCCTTGACCTCGCGGCCGCCGTCGATGCGCAGGGTCACCGCCGGCTGGGTCGGCACGAGGCGCTCGTGGGACCGGCCCTCCGGCAGGCCCAGGATCTCCCGGTTGGCGAGCCAGGTCAGCTGGGAGGCGAGCTTGTCGCGCTTGCGCGGGGTGGCGTTGAGCTGGACCGCGAACCCGTCCGCGCAGTGGCGGGCGATCAGGCCCTCGATCCGGCCGATATGCTCCAGGTAGAGCACCACCCGCTCGCCGACCTCGCCCCGGACCGCGCAGGCCAGGCGCACGCCCCCCGGCGACATGTCCACGGTCTGGCAGGGATATTCGCGCCGGTCCGCCAGCATGTAGCGGCCGAGCACGGAGACGCGCACGCGCTGGTGCCGGCGCGCATCGGCGGCGCCGCGCGCCGGCTCGGGGGCCGTGCGGAACTCTCTGCTGGCGGTGATGTCGACCGCGATCATCCCGAGATTGGCCCTGCGCCGCTATAATCGAAGCTGCAGACTATAATCCGACAGTTACGAAACCCTTTTCCTCCTCCAGATCCAGGCCAAGCGCGCGGATATTTCGGCGATCAGTCACCGCCGCGAACCGGACGGGTGACTGCGATGCTGTGATCTCTGCTGTTCGTGCAGAATATTCGTATTCGGGAATCCGTATTGATATAGATCAGGAATACACTTCAGACTCGGCCACCGGCATGGACGAGGAGGTGGCCGCGCCGCACGGGCCCCGGAAAGCCGGGCCGGGCCGCCGGACGCACGGGCGCTCCGGCCTCGGGCCTCCGGCTCGGCAGGATGCGCAGGGAGGTCGTCTCCGCCTGCACCAGCGGCCGCAGCCCGATCCAGGGAGGCGTGCCGTCCAGGCTCAGGGCGCCCAGCGCGCGGACCTGCGTGCGCCCGCGGTGGCGCAGGGGCAGGAGCAGGAGTTCGAGATCGGCTATCTCGCCGGCCGCGTTGGTACCGCGCAGGCCCGCGACGACGCCCAGCGTATCGCTGGCGACGATCTCGACGATCCGCCAGGGATCGCTCGCCTGCGCCCCCCACAGCGCCGCGAAGGATTGCCCCTTCAGCTCCCGGCCATAGAGGGCGCAGACCCGCGTCCCGGCCAGACGGACGGTGGCCGCACAGGCCGCCATGTCGAGTTCCAGGATCAGGCTGTCGGCCAGAAGGTGCCGGATCTCGCCCGGCTCGATCTCGCCCCGTTCCGGCGCGGCGCGCTCGCCGCGCAGGCGCTCCCAGTAGGCGTGGAGCATGCGGCTGGTGGGATGCTTCATCGGTGTCCCGACTCTAAACGCCTGTGGTTCATCCCTGGATCGTTCTGGTACATCCGCGAGGCTGTAGCCGGCCGTTCCGGGCACTCACGGCATTCGGGCGCACGCCCCGTGCCGCTCGATTCGCGCACTCTGTTCGGGCCGGGCTTGTGGCTGAATCGGATTCCGGGCGCCACAAGGTTCTGGGTCCGCGCATCGCGGGCGTCCCGCGCCGGGCCCGGCCGACGCCGCGAAGCTGCTGAGTTCCAAGACAGCTTGGCCGTTAACCCTATATTGACTGAGGCCGTGATACGCGCCGTCTTCATCCGCGCGCGTCAATCGATCGCCGGGGCTTGCCCACCCGCCCCGAGCCCCGACATGGTGCCGGGATGGATGCCTCCCCCGAATTCCCGCGGCAGAGCCGCGTCCCGGTGTTCAACATGCCGGGGGTCGTCACGCTCTCGATCGGGCTGCTGCTGGCGATCCAGGCGGTGCGCGAGTTCCTGCTGCCGGACACCTGGGACATCAGCCTCGTCCTCGACCTCGCCCTGGTGCCGGCCCGCTGGACCCTGTGGTTCGATCCCGGCCAGGCCGCCGAGGTGGTCCGCGCGGCCGGTGATTCGGGCGATCCCGGGCTGCAGGCGGCGCGCGAGGCCTTCGCCCGCTACATCGTGGGCGAGCACGCGTTCCAGCCCTGGACGCTCGCCACCTACGCGCTGCTCCACGGCTCGTGGATGCACGTGATCTTCAACAGCGTGTGGCTTGCGGCCTTCGGCTCGCCGGTGGCCCGCCGCTGCGGCCCCTGGCGCTACGGGCTGATCGCGCTGGCCGGCACCGCGGCGGGCGGCCTGCTCCATATCCTGGTCGATCCTCTGAGCGCCGGGCCGCTGGTCGGCGCCTCGGCGGGGATCTCGGCCCTGATGGCGGCCGCCGCGCGGTTCGTGTTCCAGCCGCCGGTCTCCGGCTATGCCGGCCCGCCCTGGCAATTGCCGCCGCACCGGCCGGTCGAGACCATCCCCGAACTCCTGCGCAACCGGACGGCCGTGTCCTTCCTGGCGATCTGGCTCGTGACCAACCTGCTGTTCGGCCTCGTCAGCGTGCCGCTGGTCGGCGAGAGCTCGGCCATCGCCTGGGACGCGCATCTCGGCGGGTTCATCGTGGGCTTCCTGCTGTTTCCGCTGCTCGACCCGCGGGAGGCACAGTCGCACTGAGCACCTTGCCAACGGGGCGAATCGGCCACACACTCGCCGCATTGTGAAGGAGCCGGGATCGAACCCGGCCGAGAGCGCAATCCAGGCGCCGCGGGCTGACGGCGCACCGGACGCGTCACAAGGGAGAGAGCCATGACCGTCGCACGCATCCTCGCCGAGAAGGGCAGCTCCGTCGTCACCGTGAGCCCCGACAAGACCCTGGAAGAGGTCATCCAGATCCTCGCCGACCGGCGCATCGGCGCCCTGGTGGTGGCCCATGCCGACGGATCGGTGGCCGGCATCATCTCCGAGCGGGACATCATGCGGGCGCTGGCCCGGCACGGCGGCTCGGCCTTCGACGCGCCGGTCTCCGCGCACATGACCACGAACGTCACCACCTGCGGGCGGAGCGCGACGATCGAGGAGGTCATGTCGCTGATGACCGACGGCCGCTTCCGCCACGTCCCGATCTGCGAGGACGGGCGCCTGATCGGGCTGGTCTCGATCGGCGACGTGGTGGCGCGCAAGATCGCCACCGTGGAGGCCGAGCATCAGGCGCTGCGGGATTACATCACGATGGCGTAGCAAGGGCCGCGCGTTTCCCTCCCCCGCAGAGGGGCGAGGGGGAGCCGCGGCCACCTCGTCCCGCTCTGCCCCCGCCGTCACGCCTTCACGGGATCGAGCGTGACGTGCCAGAGGTCGGCATCGGCCGCGTCCTTGAGCGTCACCGTCATCTGCTCGGTCCGGCCATCGACCGCCACGTGGCCGAAGAACTGGTAGCCCGCCGCCGGCGACAGGTTCACCTGCCCCTTGTCGGGCGCCTTCACGAAGCGCAACTGCGGCCCGAACGTGTTGTCCAGCGCGTTCGGCCCGAAGGTCCCAGCGTGCAGCGGCCCGGAGACGAACTCCCAGAACGGCTCGAAATCCTGGAACTGCGCCTTGTTGGGGTCGTAGTAATGCGCGGCCGTGTAGTGCACGTCGGCCGTGAACCAGACGGTGTTGCGGATCCCCGCGCTCTTGATGAAGCGCAGAAGGTCGGCGATTTCCAGCTCGCGCCCGAGCGGCGGTCCGTCGCCCTGCGCCACCGCCTCCGAGCCGAAATTGCGGTCGACATCGTAGGTCACCACCAGGCCGAGCGGCATGTCGGCGGCGATCACCTTCCAGGTGGCGCGGGATTCGAGCAGCGCCCGCTTCAGCCACGCGATCTGCTTCGGGCCGAGGAAGTAGGCGTCGGGTCCGTAGGCGGTCTGCGTGTTCTCGCCGTTCGGCCCCCGGTAGGAGCGCATGTCGAGCATGAACACGTCGACCAGCGGGCCGTAGCCGATCTTGCGGTAGACCCGGCCGGGCTCGGCCGGCTCGAAGCGCATCGGCATGTATTCGTGGAACGCCTTTGCGGCGCGCAGCTGCAGGGCCAGGACGTTCGGGTCGGCGTACTTCTTCTTGAGGTGCTCGGCCCGGGTCAGCGGCTCGCCCGGCCACCAGTTGTTGGTGACCTCGTGGTCGTCCCACTGCGCCAGGATCGGCACGGCGGCGTTCATCGCCAGCACGTTCCGGTCGGTGAGGTTGTACCTGTGCCGGCCGCGGAATTCCTCCAGCGTCTCGGCCGGCTTGGCGACCGCCTCGGTGACGCGGTTGCGCCAGAGGCTGCCGTCCGGGAGCTTCACCTCGGCCTGGATCGGTCCGTCGGCGTAGATCGTGTCGCCGGAATGGATGAAGAAGTCCGGCCGGTTCTTCAGGATGGCGGAATAGATCGTCATGCCGCCGCGGGCCTCGTCGATGCCCCAGCCCTGGCCCGCCGTGTCGCCCGACCAGCAGAACGAGACCGAGCGCTTGTCCGCCGGCGCGGTGCGGAACCGCCCGACCTGGGCCGGCCCGACGATGGTCGGCGCGGCGATGTCCTGCAGGCGGACGCGATAGAAGATGTCCTGGCCCGCCGGCAGGCCGGTCAGCGCCACCTTCACGGTGCCGTCGGTCTCCGGCAACGCGTCGGCGAAGACGCCCTGGATGTTGGAAAAGCTCTCGGTGGTGGCCCACTCGATGATCGCCCGGGCCGGCCGGTCGGCGCGCGCCCAGACCACAGCCGAGTCGGTGCCGACATCGCCGGATTGCAGGCCGTGGGTCAGGAGCGGCCGGTCGGCGGCGCGGCTCAGGCCGGGGCGGGCGAGGCCGGAGGCCAACCCGACGAGGCCGGCGCCTCCGGTGAGCAGGATCTGACGGCGACTCGCGGACATTGGAAGGCCTCCAGGGTGTGGGGGGCCTTGGCAGGTGAGCGCGACAGGGGGATGACGGGAGCGATCGCAGCGCGCGCCGGCGAGCTGAGTTTCGGTCCGGAAGCTTCCAACCCGCGCCCTCATCCTGAGGTGCCGGAGCGCAGCGGAGGCCTCGAAGGAGCCCTCCAGCCGGCCGCGCGATCCCTGGAGCCCTCCTTCGAGGCCCGCTGACGCGGGCACCTCAGGATGAGGGGATCCGATGGGGCGATCATTCTCCCCAAACCCCTCACGCCCGCGCTTCCGCCCCCGCCAGCACAGCCCGAACCCGCGGCAGCGCCGCCCGCGCGGCCCGGTACCCGAGCGCGATCCCCTCGGCGGCCTTGTGGAAGTCGAACAACCCGAACCCCGCCACGTCCGGCCCGATCGCCACGTCCGGCGGGTCGCGCTCGAGCCGTGAGCGGGAGATCCGGTCCTGGGTGATGTTGAACGCGTCGAGCACCACCCGGGCGAGGCCCGGCACGGGAATTTCGGGCGCCGGCCGCGCGGTGCCCGAGAGACGCCCGCGGATCATCTGCAAAAGGCTCCGGCGCGGGGGCGGGTGCGGCGCCTCGCGCACCACCGGGCCGCCGGTGTCGCCGTTGAGGTTCACACAGATCACCAGATCGGCGCCCAGCGCCCGGGCCAGAGCCACCGGCACCGGGTTGACCAGCGTCCCGTCCATCAGCACCCGGCCCGCATGGGTCACGGGGGGAAACAGCCCGGGGATCGCGTAGGAGGCGCGCACCGCATCCACCGCCGGCCCCTCGGTCAGGCACACCTCGTCGCCGCTGCCGTACTCGGTGGCGACGCAGCCGAAGCGGATGGGAAGCCGCTCGATCCGGCGCTCGCCGAGGTCGGCCTGGAGCCGCTTGCGCAGGCGGTTGCCGGCGATCAGGCCGGAGCCCGGCAGCCGCGGATCGATCAGCCCCACCACGCGGCGCCGGGTCAGCGCCCGGGCAAAGGTTTCGAGCCGGTCGAGGCGCCCGGCCGCGTAGCAGGCGCCGACCACCGCCCCGATCGAGCAGCCCGCCACCACGGTCGGGTGGATGCCGGCCTCTTCCAGCGCGCGGATCACGCCGATATGCGCCCAGCCCCGGGCCGAGCCGCCGCCGAGGGCGAGCCCGATCCGTGGCCCCGCCTTCGGCAGGGGTCGGATCGGCTCGACGGCCCCGGGCAGGAAATACGAGACGGCGGGACAGTCTTGCCGGCGCGCGGCAAGGCCGGCGCTCATCGCCCGACCGGCTCCAGGCCGATGCCGCCATCCGCCGCCCGGACGACGCCGCGGTAGAAGCAATCCCGCCGGCCGGTGTGGCAGCAGCCGCCGTCGCCGCCGACCGCGACGCGGATCAGCAGGGCGTCCTGGTCGCAATCGACCCGCATCTCGACCACGCGCTGGATCTGGCCGCTGGTGGCGCCCTTGTGCCAGAGCTCCCGGCGCGAGCGCGACCAGTACCACGCCTCGCCGGTCTCCAGGGTGCGCGCCAGCGATTCGGCGTTCATGTGGGCGAGCATCAGCACCCGGCCGTCCCGGGCGTCGACCGCGATGCAGGTGATCAGCCCGTCCCGGTCGAAGCGGGGCGTGAAGGCCAAGCCTTCCTCGACCGCGGCGCGGGGGCCGGGGGGCTCGAAGGCGCTGTCGGTCGCGGTCATGGCGTGAAGGGGCGGTCCCTGACTCGGCGCGTGCTGTAGACTACTTGGCGCCGCCGCGCACCAGGGTCAGGAAGCGCACCTGCTCGCTGGCATCGTCCTTGAACACGCCGCGGAACTGGCTGGTGATGGTCGAGACCCCGGCCTTCTGGACGCCGCGCATCGCCATGCAGAGGTGCTCGGCCTCCACCATCACGGCGATGCCGCGGGGCTTGAGGATGCTCTCGATCACGTCGGCGATCTGGGCCGTCATGGTCTCCTGCGTCTGCAGCCGGCGGGCGAAGGTGTCGACCACCCGGGCGAGCTTCGACAGGCCGACCACGCCCCGGGTCGGGTAATAGGCGATATGGGCGAGCCCCATGAACGGCACCATGTGGTGCTCGCAATGGGAGTAGAACGGAATGTCGCGCACCAGCACGATGTCCGAGTAGCCCTCGACCTCCTCGAAGACGCGCTCCAGGAGCTTCTCGGCGTCGACGCCGTAGCCGCCGAACAGCTGCTCGTAGGCCTTGGCGACCCGGGCGGGGGTGTCGCGCAGACCCTCGCGGGCCGGGTCGTCGCCGGCCCAGCGCAGGAGGGTGCGGACGGCGGCCTCGGCCTCGGCGCGGCTCGGGCGGCCGGTCTCGATCCCCTCGGGCACGCGGGTGGCGGAGGCCGGCTCCGGTGCGACCTCGACGGAACGCGCCTCATCCACCGGCCGATTGTCATTGCGCATGCCGTCTAGACCTTGCCCGTCGAGCCCGTTCCGGTGAAACCCCTGGCCGTCGCTCGGATAGGACAGGGATTTGAGCGCGGCATCCATGGCATCTCCGGCCTGGGCAACGCGGGACTTCATCGGGGTGCTGTCGGGCTTGGCGTACATCGTCGGAATCGCGTCGGGCGTGTGAGGGAAGATCCCGGGCCTGAAAAGGTTTCAGGCCGGCGCCCCGGGATGGCCAGAGCCGTGGATACCACCTGAGCCGTGGGCGCGACCCTGGTCGACGGTTCGCCTCCTCGCGAAGCGACCGTCTGGCGCCTATATCATCGTTCGCGGGGCAACGCGCAATGCGCGAACCGCGCGGCAGCGTCCCGACGGGACCTGTACACACGGCCGAGGACCCGATGCTCGACGATATCTACAACCGCCGCATCCTCGAACTCGCCGCCGACATCCCCCGGCTCGGCCGACTCGAGAACCCCGATGCCAGCGCCACGGCCCATTCCCGCCTGTGCGGCTCGACCGTGACGGTGGATCTCGTGCTGGGCGAGGATGGCCGGGTGGCGGATTTCGCCCAGGAGGTCCGGGCCTGCGCGCTCGGCCAGGCCTCCTCGTCGCTGATGGGCCGCCACGTGGTCGGCGCCAGCGCCGAGGAGCTGCGCGGCGTCCGCGAGACCATGCGGGCGATGCTCAAGGCGAACGGCCCGGCCCCCGACGGTGCCTGGGCGGACCTCGCGGTTCTGGAACCGGTGCGGGAGTTCAAGGCGCGCCACGCCTCGACGCTCCTGACCTTCGACGCGGTGGTGGACGCCCTCGACCAGATCGCCGCCAAGCGGCAGGCCGCGTGAGCGCGTGATCCGGCGGGCGGCGCATTGGGGGATCCGGGCCTATCAGCTCACCCTGTCGGGGCTGATCGGCCGCCAGTGCCGTCACTGGCCGAGCTGCTCCGAGTATGCCGACACCGCCATCACCCGGCACGGGCTGTGGCCGGGGGGCTGGATGGGGTTCGCCCGGATCTGCCGGTGCGGGCCGTTCGGCACCCATGGGATCGACCTCGTGCCGGAGCGGCTGCCGGAGGGGGCGGCCTGGTACCGCCCCTGGGCCTATGCCCGCTGGCGCGGCGTCGAGGCGCCACCCTCGCCCTTCACGTGTGATGCGGTGGGGCCGACGGAGCGGCGGTAGCGACCACGCGCCCTTGAGGCTGCGACGCTCTCAGCGGGCGATCTCACCGGCGCCGCTTCATTTCCTCCCCTTGTGGGCTACGACGTTCACAGATCTGCGCCGACACGCTCTCCGCCCCTGGCGATCCCGGGCTCGCCCGGGATCGCTCCAGTGTGTGGGGGGAGTTGGAGGCGGCGGTGGTGCAGGATCGAGCGCGCTGGTGCCTCCTGCACCACCCCCACCCCTGGCCCCGCCCCGCAAAGGGGAGGGGAAAAGCGCTCTTTTTTCCAGAGCGCTGGTGTTGGATTCAAAAGTGTGGATCCAGAAGCCCGCAGAGGGCGAGAGCGCAGGCGGGTGTGGCTCCGGACCGCCGATCGAACAGGCTGTCACGCGCCGGCTCCACCCGCCTGATGTTCCTGTTTTGTTTCACGTGAAACATCGGCCTGCGACGCCCGGCCCGCCTTCTCACGCCGCCCGATCTCCGGCCAGCCGCTCGGCGAACTCGATCGCCTCGATCAGGCTGCGCTCGTTGGCGATGCCCGTGCCGGCGATGTCGAAGGCGGTGCCGTGATCGACCGAGGTGCGGATGATCGGCAGCCCCAGGGTGATGTTCACCCCCGACAGGTCCATCCATTTCCCCGTGGCCGGGTCGATCTCGAAGCCGAGCAGCTTGACCGGGATATGCCCCTGGTCGTGGTACATGGCGATCACCGCGTCGTACTGGCCGGCGCGCAGCTTCACGAACACCGTATCGCCCGGCACCGGTCCGTGGATATCGAGCCCGTCGGCGTTGGCCTTCTCGATCACCGGCGTGCTGACGTCGATATCCTGGCGCCCGAACAGGCCGCCCTCGCCGGCATGGGGGTTGAGTGCGGCGACCGCGATCTTGGGCTTGGCGAGCCCCAGCCCCTTCAGGGCCTTGTCGGTGAGGTCGATGACGAGGCGCAGCCGCTCCGGCGTCAGGCGTTTGGGCACGTCCTCCAGCGCGACGTGGGTGGTGACGTGCGAGACCCGCATGTTGCCGTGGGCCAGCATCATCACCGAGCCGCGCACGCCGGTCAGCTCGGCCAGCATCTCGGTGTGGCCGGCATAGTGATAGCCGGCCTTGTTGAGCGCTTCCTTGTTCAGCGGTGCCGTGACGATCCCGCCGATCTTGTCCGCCAGGGCGAGGCGTACCCCGGCCTCGATCGCCTTGTAGGCGAAGCGCCCGCCGTCGGCCGAGAGCCGGCCCGGCTCGATCGGCGCACCCTCCGCATCCGCCTGGAGGCAGCACAGCGCCGGCCAGTCGCCGTCCTCGGCGACCTCGGGAATCGGTTCGGGCAGGAGGCCGAGGGTGGCCTCCGCCCGGTGGAGCGCCGGGGCGCTGCCGATCACCATGAGCTTCAGGTCGCCCGCGTCGATCCGGTCCTTCAGGCGGGCGGCGGCCTTGACGATGATTTCCGGGCCGATGCCGGCCGGATCGCCCATGGTGATGGCGAGATGCTGAGTCATGCGTCGCTCCTGTCGGGCGTGAAACCGTTTCGATGGAGTAGATCGCGCCAGACGGTCTGCGTTCCGAAGGCGCCGGATTTCGAGATCACCGCGAGCCCGTCCCAACGCCCGCCGCGCAAGGTCGAGCGCGGCAGCCCGGGGGCGATCTGGCCGGTGACGTCGAGGCGTTCGACCCCGAGCGCGAGGCAAAGGGCCTTCAGGGTCTCGCCGCCGGCCACCAGCAGGGTGCCGGGCTTCGGGATCCGCGCGATCACCCCCGCGAAGGTCGCGGCGATCCGTGCGGCGGCGGCCTCCCGGGCGGTGCCGGCGGGCAGGGCGAGGCTCGCCAGCACGACGCCGGTCCGGTCGAGAGGGGTGATGAGCGAGCCGGCAGGGTCGGGATCGTCGGGGGCGAGGATCCGTTGGTGCGCGCCGCAGGCTGCGAGTTGCGCGGCGGTCTCCGGCCGGTCGGAGCCGAACAGGCCGAGCACCGGGCCGGCGAGGCGGTCGTCGCTGGGCGCCGCCATGCCCTGGGCCAGGGCCGCCGCGAGGCCGCCGCTGCCGCACCAGAGCACCGGCCCCTCCCGGCCGAGCTCGGCGATGCGGGCGAGGTCGTCATCGTGCGCGGCGTCGTAGACCGCAACCCCCGCCACGGGGCCGTCCGCGAGGGTGGCCCGGCGCGCCGGCAGACCGGCGGATCGCAGGGCCTCGGCGATGTCGCCGGAGACCGGCTCCCAGCCGCCGTCGCGCCGGGCGAACTGCCGCCCGTCCGTCGTCTGCCGGCCCTGGTAGGGGAAGGCCGGCGCCACGATACCGCGTTCCCAGGCGCCCAGGCGCATCACGGCGGCGAGTTCCGCCGCCCAGGGGCCGCGCAACAGGCTATCGACCTTCTTGAAGGCGATGTCGGCCCCCTGGAGCCGCGGCGCGAGATCCCCGACGATCCGATCGGCCTCCGCGGCCGAGACTTCCCGGGTGCCGGAATCGATCGCGAGGCACCCGGAGCCGGCTTCAGGCAGGATCTCCGGCCACGCCACCGGGATCGGCCCGCACAGGCCGGTGAAGCCGGCGGCGGTATCGAGGGTGCCGGTCAGGTCGTCGGCGATGAGGCGAAGGCGGATCATGGCAAGACCGGGGCAGGACCGGGGTAGGCCGGGTATCGGCGGCCGGCCCGGTTCGCCGACGCTTGGCTTCAGGTGTTCGAACCGGTGTCGCGACGCGCCGGGCTGTGCCCGGCAGGGCCGGTTGCGACCGTGACGTCGCGCTTACCGAGGCCGCGGCGGCGGGGTCAAGGGCGGCCGAGGGGTATCTATCGCGACCGCGTGACGGACGGTGAGGTCCGCATCCGCTCGCTGCGGCACCTGACGGGTAGCGACGCCGAAGAGACTGCGGGACCCTGCGTTCCGCGCGCGCTCCTACGCGCCGGGCCGGGGCGCGTCGGGACTGGAGCTGCCCGCTGCGACATCGCCAGGAGCACCGGCCGTGCCGGCCATCATCGCCGCCGCGAACAGGCCTGCACGGAGGCTGCCGGCCCTGCCACCGCGCTGGTCGCGGCGAGCGCGGTGGTCACGGCGCTGCGCGTGCCGCTGCTCACCGCCTTCGTGGCGGCCCGGGTGCGGCAGGAGACCGATCGGCGCGAGGCGCCGGTGGACCCGACCCCGCGGCCCGCGAGGACGGCGCGCCGGCCCGTCCCATGGCATTTCCGCGCGCGCACCGGGCGCGGCAACCGAAGGCGAGGACGGCCGGTTGTCTCCGCAGACAGCCCGGCGCGGCCGCGGCTTACCGACGATCAGAGCGGGCACAGCATGTCCACCGAACCCCGAGGCAACACGCATATCGACATCTACGATCGCGCTGCCCGCGAAGCCTGGGCGCAGCGTTTCGGCGTGACCGAGGAGCGGCTGCGCAAGGCCGTCACGATGGTGGGCAGCCGGATCACCAGCGTGGCCGCCTATCTCGACAGGCCGGCCTCCTGACCCGGCGGGTGCCCCCCGTGAAGCCCGATCCACGCCGATCCCCGGAGCCGGGCTCATCGTCCGCGCCCGACGAACAGCACGCTCCGGGGCCCGCCCCGGGCGGAATCACGTTCGAGCAGATCCGCGAGCGCGCCTACGAGTTGTGGGAACGCAATCACCGACCGGAGGGATTCGAGATCGAGTTCTGGCTCCTGGCCGAGCGGGAGCTGCGCAAGGAGCGCGAGCGCCGGGCCGACGACGATGGGCCGGGATCGCGCTAGCGTCCGGTCATGCGGGCGGATTTGCCTGCGCGGCTTGCCGAGATCAGGCGGCCGCGAAAGGGCAAGTCTGCCCGATGGATGTCGTCCGGACGCGTCGGTCCGTCCAGCCCGCTCCGTCATCGCGAGGGCGGCGAAGCCGATCTGATCAAGCGGGACCGCTCTGCGGCGACCGAAGGTCGGTCTGGCCCCCGATCGCCGGTCAGCCGGCCGCCGATCGGGCTGCGGCGACCGCGGTCTCGAAGGCCATGAAGGCCTTCGTGGCGTCGTCCCAGGCTTGCGCGCGCACGTGTCGGGCGAGGGCTGCCGCCTGCTCGCGCGCCTGCGTCAGGAGCGCCTCCAAGGCGGCCGGGCGCGCCGCATCGGCGGGGATCCCGGGCGGCGGCGCGTCCGGCGAGCGCATCCCCACCAGGGTCGCCGCGATGGCGCGGCGCCAGGCGGCGCAGTCGGCCGGGACGCGGGCGACCAGCAGGTCCGCGCCCTCGCGCTCCTGCTGGTCCAGCAGGGTCCGGCTCAGGTCCTCGATCTGTTCGAGTTGAACCAAGGCATCGCCGATCTCCCGGCGCGCCTTGTCGGTGCCCTCCGCGATCTGGCCGACATTGCGGGCGATGTCGCCCGTCGCCTGGATCTGCTGGGTCATGATCTCGGAGGCCTCGCGCATCTGCGACGCGACCGTCGCGACGGCGCCGCTCTCGGCCTCGACGCGGGCATTGGCCCGCACCATGGCGGCGGCCCCGGTCTCGACCGCGCCGCGGCTGCGCGTGACCGCCGCCTGCATGGCCGCCATTTCCTCGCGCAGGCCCGCCACGCGGGCGCGGATCTCGTCGGTCGCCTTGGCGGTCTGCGCCGACAGCGTCTTCACCTCGGCGGCCACCACGGCGAAGCCGCGGCCCGCCTCGCCGGCGCGCGCCGCCTCGATCGTGGCATTCAGAGCCAGCAGGTTGGTCTGGGCCGAGATCGCCGCGATGGTGCCGGCCATCTCCTCGATCCGCAGGGCCGCGGTCGAGAAGCTGTCGAGCCGGTTTCCGATCTCCTCGGTGCCCTCCTCGATCCCGCGCATGCCCTCGGCGGCGCGCTGCAGGTCGCCGACGCAGGTGGCGATGCCGGAGCGGGCGGTCTCGGCGGTCTCGGCGGCCGAGGCGGAACGGGCCGCGATCTCCCCCGTGGTGGCGGCGAGTTCCTCGCTCGCGGCCGCGATCAGCCGGGCCTGCTCGGCGGTGCCCGAGGCATCGTGGGTCATCCAGCCGATCGAGGTGCCGGCATCCGAGGCCGAAGCCGAGAGCCGGGCCAGAAGCGGCAGCCAAGCCCGACTCGCCACCGGGGCGGCGGGAGGCTTCGGGGTCGCGGCGGTCGATGCCGCGGCGGCAGATGCCGCAGCGGCCGGCGCCGCGACGATCGCCTCGGCCGGGATGCGCGCCAGCCCGATGGGATCGGCCGCGTCCCGGTTCCGACGCCGCCGACGCAAGCTGAACATCGTGTGACCTCCGCCATTACAATCAGACCGAAGGTCGCACGGAATTTTCAACCAATGGTGAAGGATAAGCCCGCGATTCCACCGACGACAGGCGGCTGTGCTGCCGCCGAGCGCCGAAGGGACGGAGATCTGGTGGTGCTCCCGGAGGTGTCTTTCCGGAAGCCCCTACTCATTCGCCGGTCAACGCCGCCTTGGTGCGGGACCACCAGCCGGCACGCTTGGGCCGGTCCGGATCGGAGGGCGGGGTCAGCACCACGGCTACGGGCTCCAGCGCCGGCTCGTGGACGGGCTGGGGCGCGGGGCCATGGCCAGCCTCCTGGGCAGCCTCACTGGCCAACGCGTCGGCGCCGGATTCCGCGACCGCGGGGCTTTCCGGCGCGGCAGCGACAGGGAGATCGACCGCGGTCTCGCCCCGGCCTGCCGCCGGTACCGCCTCGACGGCCTCCGCGACGGCCTGCGCGCTCACCGGCTCTTCCGCCGACAGGGCGAGGGCATCGCCCGTCGCCTCGGGGGCGTCCTCAGCCTCGCCCGCGTCCCGGGTACGACCTTCGCCGCGCCCGCGTCCGCCCCGGCGTCCGCGGCGACGGCGGCGACCGCCCTCGTCCTCGGTGCGGGGGGGCTCGTCCGGTCCGGCCACGGCCGTGTCGGGCTCCCGGTCCTCGGCCGCGACGGCCTCCGAAGGTTCGGGCGCCTCACCGACCTCGACCGCTTCCTCGCCCTCCCACTCGTCGTCCCGGCCATCCTCGTCCGAACGCGCGGCGCCCTGGCGCTCCTCCTCGGTGCGTCCCTCCGAACGGCCACCCCGACGCCGGCGGCGACGGCGGCGGCGGCGGCCTTCGCCGTCCTCGCGGGCTCCCTCCTCACGGGCTTCGGCACTACCCTCCTCGGCCTCGCCCTCGACGTCCGCCTCGGCCTCGGCCTCTTCGAGCTCCTCGTCCTCGTCGTCGAACTCCGTGGTCGGCGAGATCGCCTGGGCGCGCACGCCCGTCACGGGGCCTTCGGCGCGCTGGGCCGGCTCACCGCGGTCGAGCTGGAACGCGGCGGTCGCGGCCAGCCGCTCGTCGGCCGCGATCGTGATGGTCACGCCGAACCGCACCTCCAGCTCGCGCAGGTGCCCGCGCTTCTGGTTGAGGATGTAGAGGGCGACCTCGGTGCGGGTGCGCAGGATGAGGTTGTGGGAGGCCGACTTGAGCAGCGCCTCCTCGATCGAGCGCAGGATGTGCAGCGCCACCGAGGCGGTGGCCCGCACGAAGCCCGAGCCGCCGCAATGGGGGCAGGGGATCGAGGAGGATTCCAGCACGCCGGTGCGGATGCGCTGGCGGCTCATCTCCAGGAGGCCGAACGGCGAGATCCGGCCGACCTGGATGCGGGCGCGGTCGTTCTTCAGGCACTCGTTGAGCTTCTTCTCGACGGCGCGGTTGTTGCGCTTCTCCTCCATGTCGATGAAGTCGATGACGATCAGGCCCGCGAGGTCGCGCAGGCGCAGCTGCCGGGCGACCTCCTCGGCGGCCTCCAGGTTCGTCCGGAGCGCGGTGTCCTCGATGTCGTGCTCGCGGGTCGAGCGGCCGGAATTCACGTCGATCGAGACCAGAGCCTCGGTCGGGTTGATGACCAGATACCCGCCGGACTTCAGCGAGACGTGGCTGGAGAACATCGCGTCGAGCTGCTGCTCGACCCCGAAGCGGGCGAAGATCGGCGTCGGGTCGCGGTAGGGCTTCACGACCTTGGACTGGCCGGGCATCAGCATCCGCATGAAGTCCTTGGCCTCGCGGTAGGCGTCCTCGCCGGCGACCAGAACCTCGTCCAGATCCTTGTTGTAGAGGTCGCGGATGGCGCGCTTGATCAGCGAGCCCTCCTCGTAGACCAGCGCCGGGGCCATCGAGGTCAGCGTCAGCTCGCGGACCGACTCCCACAGGCGCATCAGGTACTCGAAGTCCCGGGCGATCTCGGGCTTGGAACGCGAGGCGCCGGCGGTGCGCAGGATCACGCCCATCCCCTCGGGCACCTCCAGATCCTGCACGACTTCCTTTAGGCGCTTGCGGTCGGCCGCCGAGGTGATCTTGCGGGAGATGCCGCCGCCCCGGCCCGTGTTGGGCATCAGCACCGAGTAGCGGCCGGCCAGCGACAGGTAGGTGGTGAGCGCCGCGCCCTTCGTGCCGCGCTCCTCCTTGACCACCTGCACCAGGATGATCTGGCGGCGCTTGATCACCTCCTGGATCTTGTACTGGCGGCGGTAGTGGCGGGGTCGCTCGGGGATCTCGGCCAGCGCGTCGCCGTTGCCGCCGACCTGGGCGATCTTGGGCTCGGCGTCGGGATCGTCCGATTCCTCGTCCGAATCGTCATCCTCGTCGGACTCGTCCTCGTCGTCTTCCGAATCGTCGTCATCGTCTTCGTCGTCCTCGTCCTCGTCGTCCTCATCATCGGACAGCGCGTCGGCCTCGTCCGCGGGCGCCGCGATCAGGTCGGACGCCTCCGCGACATCCTCCGCAACGGTCTCGGCCGGCTCCTCGGCCACGGTCAGGGCCTCGGCCACGGCGATCCGTGCCTCGGGCTCGGCCGGGCTGTCCTGGTCGGCGGCGTGCGCGGGCCAGGCCTCGGCCGCGCTGCCGGCCTCGGGGTCCGTCTCGACGGCCGGGGCGGGCTCGCCCTGCGGCTCCGGGATGTCCCCGGCCTCGGTCTCGGAGGCCAGGGCCTCCTGCACGGCCTCGGGATTCTCGGCCAGCGTGTCGGGCATGCCGGCGTGGGCGACCGCGGCGTCCTCGGGGGCCTGGTCCTCCGCCAGCGCCTCGGCGTGCGGCGCTTCGGACATGTCCTCGGCGCTCACCGTCTCGTCGGCGCTGCGGGCGCGGGCCTCGGCCCGGCGGCCGCGAGAGCGGCGGGGCGAGCGGCGGCGGCGCTCCTCGCGCTCGCGGTGCTCCTCGGCGTCGCGGGCATCCTCCTCCAGGAGGGCCTGCCGGTCGGCGAGCGGGATCTGGTAATAGTCGGGGTGGATCTCGTTGAAGGCCAGGAAGCCGTGGCGGTTGCCGCCATACTCCACGAACGCCGCCTGGAGCGACGGCTCCACGCGGGTGACCTTGGCGAGGTAGATGTTGCCGCGCAGCTGGCGCCGGTTGGCGGCTTCGAAGTCGAACTCCTCGACCCTAGACCCTTGGACCGTGACGACCCGGGTCTCCTCCGGGTGCATCGCGTCGATCAGCATTTTGTTGGCCATGTCGGACTCTCGGCATGGCGGCCGACGTCGTTCTCCGTGCCCGTGTTCCCGGCGGCGCCTCGCCCGACGTCAATGCTGTCGGGCGCAGTGCCGGCCTCGTCGCCGAGGCGGATGGGTTCGAGGGGAAATTGCCGTCAACCGCCGTTCGGCGCAAAGGGCGCCTGGGGTTGAAACAGGCCGGGTCGCGGGACGGACCGGCGCGACGCACCTTCTGCGCCGCCGGGGCACGCGCAGCGTTATGCTGGGCCGTGCGTCCGTCCATCGTGGTCCCGACCTCGCGAAATGCTCTCGGCCGGATCGGACCGGCCGTGAATTCCTGGGTGCGGCGGAGAACCCGCCGCGACGTGCGACACCTGTCCGATCGGGGACGACACCCGTCGCCGCCAGACGGGCCGACAGGGCCCGCCGCGACACCGCCGCCGTTTTCGCAAGGAATTCGGCAGCGTCCGCGGGCCGTTGCGGCGGCCGGCGGGACCGGAAAGGGGTCCTCATCATTACAGACCGCCGCGCGGATTTGGCAAGGGTCAACCGTGAATAGATGTCACGGTCGTGTCACTCGGACGCCGTCCCCGGCGACCTACCCAGAACCGGCGCGGACGCCCCGGCAAGCGCGGCGAGTGTCTGGCGAGGGTCTTCTGCGCGGCCCGGAGGCCGTCACGCCTCTACGGCGAGCCGTACGCCGAAGGCCTTCAGCACGCGCAGCAGCGTATCGAGCGTCGGATTCCCGTTGTCGCTGAACGCCTTGTAGAGGGCTTCGCGGCTGATCCCCGTCTCGCGGGCGAGCGCCGACATACCCTTCGATCGGGCGATGGTGTTGAGCGCGCGGAGCAGCTCTTCCTGCGTCCCGTCCTCCAGGTAGGTATCGAGGTAGGCTGCGATGTCCGGACCCTCAGGCGCATCCCAAGGCTGTGTCTCAAGGGCCATCCCTCAAACCTCCTGTGCCAAGGCTCGCGCGCGTTCGAGGTCCCGGACTGAAGCCGGAACCTTCCTCACGATGCGCGACCCGATACGGAACCGGCCCGGATTGGTCGTCCAACCCAACCCACCTCATCCTGAGGTGCCGTAGCGCAGCGGAGGCCTCGAAGGAGGGCTCCAGGTATCGCAGAGGCTTCCGGAGGGCTCCATCGAGGCCCACGGACGCGGGCACCTCAGGCTGAGGGTGTCGCGTGGGATCGCGCGTTCAACTTGCCATGCGCCCGGGTGCGTCCGCGGCGGGGCCGAGGCCGAACCGCCCGCTACTCCGCCGCCTCCAGCCGCGGCGCCACCCCGGCCAGCGCCGCTGGCTTCGGTCCGCCGGTCGCCCAGTCCAAAAGCTCCACCGTGTGGACGATCGGGATGCCGGTGCCCTTCCCGATCTGCGTGGCGCAGCCGATGTTGCCGGTGGCGATCACGTCGGGGCGCACGCGCTCGATATTGGCGACCTTCCGGGCGCGCAGCTTCGCGGCCAGCTCCGGCTGCAGGATGTTGTAGGTCCCCGCCGAGCCGCAGCAGATATGGCCCTCCGGCACATCCTTCACGGTGAAGCCCGCCCGCTTCAGCAGCGTCTTGGGCTCCAGGCGGATGCCCTGGCCGTGCTGCATCGAGCAGGCCGAGTGATAGGCCACCACGAGGTCGGTCTCGGCGACGGGGGCCAGATCGAGCAGCGCGAGATACTCGGTGACGTCCTTGGCGAGACTTGAGACCCGCTTCGCCTTCTCGGCATAGGCCGGGTCGTCGCGGAACATGAAGCCGTAATCCTTGATGGTCGTGCCGCATCCCGAGGCCGTGACCAGGATCGCGTCGAGCCCCTTGGCGATCTCGGCGTCCCAGGCGTCGATCGCCTGCTTGGCGAGCGCGTGGGCCGAATCCGCCTTGCCCATGTGGTGGGTGAGCGCGCCGCAGCAGCCCTCCTGGGCGTGCACGACCTCGACCCCGTGCCGGTTGAGCAGGCGGATCGCCGCGGCGTTGAAGTCCGGCCGCAGAACGCTCTGGGCACAGCCGCGCAGCAGCGCAACCCGTCTGCTCGCTATCCCGGTCGCCGCCGGGAAGCGGCCCGGCCGGTTGGTCGGCTCCTGGGGCGGCATGCCGGCCGGGGCGAGGTCGAGCATCGCGGCGAGGCGGTTCCCGATCCGCGGCAGCCGGGCCACCAGGCCGCGGAACGGGGCGCCGATCTTGGCGGCGGCGAGCGCGAGGCGGAAGCGGTTCGGATAGGGCAGGACCTGCGCCAGCAGCGCCCGCAGGAACCGGTCCCCGATGGGGCGCGCGTAGGTCTCCTCGATATGCGTCCGGGCATGATCGACGAGGTGCATGTAGTGCACGCCCGACGGGCAGGTGGACATGCAGGACAGGCAGGAGAGGCAGCGGTCGACGTGCTTGACCACCTCCGGCGAGGCCGGCTTGCCGCCCTCCAGCATGTCCTTGATCAGATAGATGCGCCCACGCGGGGAATCGAGTTCGTCCCCGAGGAGCAGGTAGGTCGGACAGGTCGCCGTGCAGAAGCCGCAATGCACGCAGGTCCGCAGGATCTTCTCCGAGGCCGCCATGGCGGGATCGGCGAGCTGGGCGGGGGCGAAATTGGTTTGCACGGTCTCTTCCTGCCTGCGCGCCTTGCCCCGTGTGGGGAGGGGTGTGGGAGGTGGGGCCGACCAGGCAGCGCGCGGCGCGCGCACCTGAACCACGCCCAACCCCTGGCCCGGCCCCGCACGGGGCGGGAATTACAGTCCTGCGTACATCCGGCCCGGGTTGAGCACGCCGTTCGGATCGTGCGCGGCCTTGATCCCCGCGGTGAGCCGCATCAGCGGCTCGGCGAGCGGCTCGAAGACCGGGACCGCCGCGCGTACGGCGTCGGAGGCGCGCACCAGCGTGGCGTGGCCGCCGCGGGCCTGCACGGCCTTCCGCACCGCCTGCGCACCCGCGTCGCCCTCGGCGCCGGTCGCGAGCCAGATCAGGCCGCCGCCCCAGTCGAAGAACCAGCGCGCGTCCCGCTCGGACGCCACCGCGGCCGCGAGCGCCGGCCCCTGACCCGGCGCCGTGGAGATCCGCCAGAGGGCCGCGTCCCGGGGCTCGGCGAGCGGCGTGGCGTCGCGCACCGACCGCCAGAGGGCGGCGCCGGCCGCGCCATCGATGATCTCGGGCTGGCCGTAGCGCTTCAGCAGGCGCCGCAGCTCGCCGGTGCGGTAATCGATCGATTCCGAAAACCCTTCGCAGCGCATGAGCGTGCGCGCCTCGGGGCCTCCGATCCCGGCCGGCAGGTGCGCCGCCCCGGTCAGCTCGAAGGGCGAGCCCAGGGCCTCCGACAGGGCGGTCACCGCTCGGGCATCGTCCAGGCCGGAGAAGACCAGGGTGGCGACGCGCTCGCTCGCCGGCAGAACCTTGAAGGTCACCTCGGTGAGGAGCCCGAGCGTCCCATGCGCGCCGGCCATCAGCTTCACGAGGTCGAGGCCGGTGACGTTCTTCATCACCCGCCCGCCCGACTTGATCGCCTCGCCGCGGCCATTGACGAAGCGCACGCCGATCAGGCTGTCCCGGGCCGCGCCGGCATTGATCCGCCGGGGGCCGGCATTGTTGATCGCCGCGACCGCGCCGAGGGTCGGTTCGCCGCCGGTGCCGTAGAGGCCGCGCAGGTCCATCGGCTCGAAGGGCAGCATCTGGCCCTTCGCGGCGAGCAGCGCCTCGACCTCGGCGAGCGGCGTCCCGGCCCGGGCGGCCACCACCATCTCGGCGGGCTCGTAGAGCGTGACGCCGGTGAGCTTCTTGGCCGAGAGCGTCGCGGTGTCCTGCGCGGGGCGCCCGAGACCCGCGGCGGTGCCGCCGCCTTCGAGCCGCAGGCGCTCCCCGCGTCCAGCCGCCGCCCGCACGATCTCCGCGGCCTCGGCCTCGGTGCCGGGCTCGTAGACGCCCATCGTTTCCGCCCCAGTGTAACTTGGATCTATTCCAGGACGGGTGTCGCCGGAACGGCCGGCGGATTCAAGCGGGGGTGGAGTCGCGGGGTTTCAGCGAGCGCATTTCCTATGGGACGCGGCGTGCGGGACGGGGCCTGCGCGACGCCCGCCCGGCTTCACGCTTGCCGTCGGGGTGCCTCACGGGTCCGGAGGGTGGAAGGTGCCGTCGCGTGGAACTGCCCCCACACCCGCCGCATGTGACGGGCCGAGGCGAAGCCCGCCCGCTCGGCGACGTGCTCGAGGCCGAGATCGGTCTGCGCGATCAGGTCCCGGGCCCGCGCGATCCGGGCGCGGTTGACCGCCTCCGTCACGGTCATCCCGGCATGGAGCCGGAACAGCCGCGCGAGGTTGCGCGGGCTCGCCCCGACCAGCTTGCCCAGCGCGGCGGGTGACCAGTCGCGCACCGGGTCGGCGGCGATCGCGTCCTGCGCCCGGTGGACCACCGGATGCAGGTGGCTGCGGCCTTCGAGCCAGGGCGAGAGCTGCGGGTCGTCGGGGCCGCGGCGCATGTAGACGACCAGGGTGCGGGCCACCGCGACGGCCGTCGCCGGACCGGCCCATTCGGCCACGAGGTGCAGCATCAGGTCGATCCCGGCGGTGACGCCGGCGCTGCTGAAGCGGTCCCGGTCCTGCACGAACAGCCGGTTCTCCAGCACAGTGGCCCGGGGCGCCGCCGCGGCGAGGCGGGCGCAGCTGCCGTGATGGGTGGTGCAGGCGTAGCCGTCGAACAGGCCGGCCCGCGCCGCCAGCAGCGCGCCTTCGCAGACGGTCACGACCGTGTGGCCCGGCCGGACCGCCGCGCGCAGCCACGCCACGATCTGCGCCTCCGCGGCGGCCTCCGCAGCCCGGTCCCGGTCGGGGCCGAGCGGGTGCTCGGTCGCGCCGGGCAGGAGCACCACCGTCCCGGGGGCGATCTCCGGCGGAAGCGGGCCGGCCCCGCCGAGATCGAGCCCGATCGAGCTGCGGGTCGATCCCTGCGGCGCCGCGTAGCGCAGGTCGAAGGCGATCCGATCCTGAACCGACCCGGCGATCCGCAGCACCTCCACCGGGCCGGCGAGATCGAGCAGCAGCGCCCGGGGCGGCAGCACCACCAGGACCGGGATGCGGCGCCCGGGCCCGGTCATGCGGCGGCGGCCATCGCCCGGCCGGCCAGCGCCTGCTCCACCGTGGCGATGCGGGCGAAGCGTTCGGTCAGGACCAGCTCGGTGCGGGCCTTGATGGCGTCGGCCTCGAAGCGGCGGCCGTCCGGATGGGTCATGGCGAAGGTCAGGGTCGCCTCCGTGACGAAATCCACCTGCCAGCCGCTGTCGGAGGCGTGACGGGTGGTGGTCTCGCAGCACTGCTCGGTCCGGATCCCCGACACGATCAGGCGGCGGATGCCGTGCTGCGTCAGCCAGCCCGCGAGACCGCTATCGACCAGGGCGCTGTGCCGGCGCTTGCGGAAGGTGGCGGTCGGCGCGATCACGATCGGTTCGAGGGTGCGGACATGGCCCGAGTCCGGGGAGAACGGTCCGGCCTCCGCCACGTGGAAGATCTGGAGGACCGGGATCCCCCGCGCCACCGCGCCGTCGATGAGCGCCTGCAGACGCTCCGTGAAGCGCGGGAGATCGGCCTCGGTCCAGAAGGGCCTGTGCCAGAAGGATTCCTGGACATCGATGACCAGCAGCGCAACATCGGACATTTCGTGTTTCCCGCTCGGTGAAAGGAGCCGCACTTTCCGCCGGACCGGTCGGGCGCGAAAGCAACCGTGCCGCCAACGAGCGGACATTTCCGGCCAATCTCGGGCGAGCAGGAGCAGCGCGTGGCGGACCGACCCAGGACGATCGTCGTGCTGACCGGGGCCGGCGTCTCGGCCGAGAGCGGTCTCGGCACCTTCCGCGACCGGGGCGGGATCTGGGCGCGGTTCGACCCGATGAAGCTCGCCACCCCGGAGGCCTACGCGGCCGACCCCGAGACGGTGCTCGATTTCTACGACCATCGCCGCCGGGGCGTGATCGCGGCCGAGCCGAACGCCGCCCATGTCGCCCTGGCCCGGGCCGAGGCGCGGCTCGCCGAGCAGGGCGGCCGGCTGTTCCTGTGCACCCAGAACGTCGACGACCTGCACGAGCGCGCCGGCTCCCGGGCGGTCACCCACATGCACGGGGAATTGCTCAAGGCCCGCTGCTGCGCCTGCGGCTCGGTCACGGCCTGGCAGACGGATCTGACCGGGTCAGATGCGTGCCCCGCCTGCGGCGTGCCGGGCCGGATGCGGCCGGACGTGGTGTGGTTCGGCGAGATGCCGATGCAGCTCGACGCGATCGAGGCGGCGCTGGCGGAGGCCGACCTGTTCGTGGCGGTGGGCACGTCGGGGGCGGTCTACCCTGCGGCGGGCTACGTGCGGCAGGCCCGCGCCCTCGGCATCCCGACCTGCGAGATCAACCTCGACCCCTCCGACAACGCCGATGCGTTCGACACGGCCCGCTACGGACCGGCCAGCGAGGCGCTGCCGCGCTTTCTCGCGGATCTCGGCTTGGGGGAGCCGGAGCCATCGTGACGGATCGGCCCGCTCGTCGAGGCCGATTCGCGGCTGACAATCTCCGGCCAGGACACGGGTCCCAATCGCTGCGAATCACGTTCTTGCGAGCTGTCAAGAACTGTTCGGGTCGTTGCCGACCGGTTACAACGGCCAAGCTCGGGCTCGGCGTCGCGGCCCTCCCGAGCGTTCGCTGAAGCCACAGGGGAAGCACGACCCATGCAGCACTTCACCGTAACCGACCGCGAGCGTGACACCGTCCTGGCGGCGTTGCGCTATTATCAATTCTACCGGATGCAGGGACATCCCTTCGACCCACGCCAGGACCACCTGATCGACACGATCGCCGGCCAGACCGGCGAGGCCCTGAACCTGACGGAGATCGACGATCTCTGCGCCGGCCTGAACGGCCACCGCCACGCCCTGGCGGCCACCGCCGCCTGAGCGTCCCGCTCCGCGCGTCCCGCGGGAGGCGCGGGACGGAACCGAGGCGATCCGGTCCGAGATGAGCATCCGTGCCGCGGGAAACGGAGCCCTCTCCGGATCCGGGCGCGACCCCCGGGTCTTCACCAACCCCGCCGCGGTCGCCGCGGCCGGGACTCCCCCCGAAAGGCCGGTTTGATCCGGCCGAAAAACGTGCCCTAACGGGTCCGCGACGGTCCTCCGGCCGCGCGAGGTCCGGGAACACGGATGCCGACGATGCGGACGGGTTCGGGGGGATTCCGGCGCGGCGTGATGCGTGTCGTCGGCATCCTGCTCTTCGGCCTTGTCCCCGCTGCCGCCGCGCCCGAGAGCGTCGCCACCGCGCTGGTGGTCTCGGTCGATGTCTCGCAATCCGTCGACGACACCCGCTTCCGCCTGCAGATGGAGGGCATCGCCGAGGCTCTGGAGGATCCCTCCGTCGTCGGCGCCATCACCGGCAATCCGGGCGGCATCCTGTTCGCGATGGTCACCTGGGCGGACCGGGCAAATCTCGCGGTCGGCTGGCGGCGGATCGCCAGCCGGGCCGACGCCGTCGCCACCGCCGCGCTGGTCCGCGCCACGCCCCGGCAGGCGGGCGAGTTCACCTGCCTCGGCCAGATGTTCCGCACGGTCACGGCCGGCGTGCTGCCGGCCCTGCCGGTCCCGGCCGAGCGCGTGGTCGTCGACGTCTCGGGCGACGGCATCGACAATTGCACCGACGCCGACAGCCTCGCCGACGCGCATCAGGCGCTCCTCGCCACCGGCGCGACGGTGAACGGCCTGCCGATCCTCGTGCCGGGCGAGAACGACGTGGTCGGGGCCGGGGCCTACCGGGCGCCCGGCTACGGGTTGCGGGCGACCCCGCTGCCGCAGGAGCGCACGAGCCTGGAGCAATGGTACCGCGCCCATGTCATCGGCGGCCCGGGGGCGTTTCTTCTCGCGGCGGCGGGCTACGGCGACTTCTCGCGGGCCCTGCGCCGCAAGTTCGTGATCGAGATCAGCGCGCTGGGGCGGTAGGCGCGGAGCGGGTTCATTCGGGCGGCACCCTCTCCCGGGCGCATGGGGCCCCAGCGGAATGCGACCCGGGAGCCAGCAGGAGAGGTTGCGAAGCGTCCAACCAGATCAACCTGTGCCGCTGGCGCGGCGCTTTTCGCGCTGGATTCCGGATCACCGTCCACTGCGTTCCAGGCGTCCGGGAGAGGGACATCGATTTATAACGAAGGGTGGTCGCCGAAGGAGCCGATGTCTTCGGCCGTCGGTCTCAACGCCTCAGGGCGCCTTCTTCAGCTGCTGCTCAGCCCGCGAGATGGCCGCCTCGCAGCCCTTGGCGTCGCCCTTGGAATCCGCCGTGCGGGCCTCCTCCAGGGCGACCTTCGCCTGCTGGGCGGCGTCCGCCCCCTGGCCGGCCTGGGCCGACTTCTCGGGCGGCGCCTCCGGAGATTCGTTCGCCCGCTGCCCTTCCGTGCCGGTCAGCCCCTCGCCACTGCGCTTGGCGGCGTTGCCCTGGCCGCTGGTATTGGCCGAGATCGACTGGCTGACCTCGGACTGGACGCGGTTCGAGAGGCTGTCGATCCGGTCGCCGCACGGTGAGGCGAGGGCGGGGGCCGCCGTCAGGATCAGGCAGGCCGTCAGGACGGAACGCATCATCGGATCGGGTCTCTTTCCACAAAGAAGGGGCCGCGGGTTCCCCCACGGCCCCAACGTCTCGCGACGGGTGACGGTTCAGGCGCTCAGCTGGTCGCGGATCGGCAATTGCCGGACCCGCCGGCCCGTGGCCGCGAAGATCGCGTTGGCGATGGCCGGCGCCACCGGCGGCACGCCGGGCTCGCCGACGCCGCCGAGCGGGCCGTCCCAGTTGCCGCTGGGCACGAGGTGCACGCGAACCACCTTCGGGGCGGCGTCGATCCGGAGGACCTCGTAGCCGTCGAAGTTGTTCTGCACCGCCCGGCCCTGCTTGAAGGTGATCTCGGAGGTCAGGGCGAGCCCCATCCCCATGACCACCGCGCCCTCCATCTGCGAGCGGATGCGCTCCGGGTTGACCTGCGGACCGCAATCGACCGCGATGTCGATCGCCTTCACCTTCACTTGGCCCTTGTCGTCGACCTCCACCTCGGCCGCCACCGCCGTGTAGGTGACGAAGCTGTAGTGGCCAGCGACGCCGAGGCCGCTGCCCTTGGGCATCTCGCGACCCCAGCCGGCGCCCTTGGCGGCCGCCTCGATCACGCCGCGCAGGCGGCCGGTCTCGATCGGGTAGCGCTTCGGGTCCTCGCCGTAGTTCCAGACGTCGCCGATCTCGGTCGGGCTGATCTTGCGATCGGGGCCGATGAGTTCGAGCAGGTACTCCTTCGGCTCGCGGCCGGCGGCGTGCGCCAGCTCCGACACGAAGGACTGGATCGCGAAGGCGTGCGGGATGTTCGACACCGAGCGGAACCAGCCGACGCGGACATGGGCGGCGGCCTCGGGGTTCTCCAGCCGCATGTTCGGGATGTTGAGCGGCGTGTTGACCAGCCCCATCCCGAGCTCGAACGGCAGCTCGTGCTTCGGATCGGGCGCGAAGATCGAGCCGATCGTCGGCGCCACCGAGCGGTGCAGCCACGCCACCGGCATGCCCTTGTCGTCGAGGCCGGCCTCCAGATGCTCCACCGAGATCGTGTGATAGAAGCCGTGGTGGAGGTCGTCCTCGCGGGTCCAGGCGAGCTTCACCGGCGCGCCGCCGACGGCCTGCGAGCACAGCGCCGCCTCGACCACGTAATCGGGCTTGGACTTGCGGCCGAAGCCGCCGCCGAGCAGCGTGACGTTCACCTTGACCTTGTCGTCGGGCAGCTTGAGCGCCTTCATCAGGCGATCGTTGGCCGCCTGCGGACCCTGGACGCAGGCCCAGGCCTCGCAGAACCCGTCCTTCACCCGGGCCACCGCCGCCGGGGGCTCCATCGGCGCCTGGGCGAGGTGGGGCACGAAGTACTCGGCCTGCACCTTGGTCTTGGCCTTGGCGAGCGCGCCGTCGACGTCGCCCTGCGTGCGCACGACCTTGCCGGGCTTGCGGGCCGCGGCCTCCAGCTCCTTGCGGAACGCGTCGGTGTCGTAGCCGGCGTTCGGGCCGTCGTCCCAGGTGATCTTGAGGGCGTCGCGCGCCTTCATGGCCGACCACGTGTTCTTGGCCACCACGGCCACGCCGCCGAGCGGCATGAACTCCGTGGGAATCGGGGTGGCGTCGATCTTGAAGATCTTCACAACGCCCGGGACCTTCTTGGCCTCGCTGTCGTCGAACGACTTCACCGTGCCGCCATAGACCGGCGGGCGCGCGACGAGCGCGTAGAGCATCCCGTCGAGCTTGGTGTCGAGGCCGTAGATCGCCTTGCCGGTGGTGATGTCGAAGTTGTCGATCAGCCCGATCTTGCCGGTGCCGATGTAGCGGAAGTCCTTGGGGTCCTTCAGCTTGACGTCGGTGGGCACCGGCAGCTCGGCCGCCGCCTGCGCGACCGCGCCGTAGCCGAGGGTGCGGCCCGACTTGGCGTGGGTCAGGGTGTGGTTGACGGCCGTCACCTCGGTGACCGGCACGCCCCATTGCTTGGCGGCGGCCTGGATCAGCATCAGCCGCGCGGCGGCGCCGGCGTGGCGGAAATGCTGGAAGAAGTGGCGGGTCGAGCGCGAGCCGTCGGTGTCCTGGTTGCCGAAGCGGGTCTCGTCGCCCCAGGCCTGGACCACCTTCACCTTCGACCAATCGGCTTCCAGCTCGTCGGCGACCGTGAAGGCCACCGAGGTGCGGATGCCCTGGCCCATGTCGGAGCGGTGGTTGGTCACCGTGACGGTGCCGTCCGGCGCGATGGCGACGAAGACCTTCGGATCGTCGCGCCAGCCATGCGGCATGCCGTCGGCGCCGAATTTTTGGGCCTTTTGCTCCTCGGTCTGGGTCTCATCGGCCCGGGCGGGGCGCAGCGAGAGGGCCAGCACGAGGGCGCCGGCACCGCCGAGGATGCCGCGGCGGCTGACGTTGTCGAGGGCCGGCTTCGTGCCGGCTGCGAGCTCAGCGCTCAGCTTGGCGTCGTGAATCACAGGCGCTCTCCCTTGGTGGCGGGCGCCGTCTGGCCGGCGGCCTGATGGATCGCGGCGCGGATGCGCGGGTAGGTGCCGCAGCGGCAGATGTTGCCGCTCATCGTGGTGTCGATGTCCTCGTCGGTCGGCTTCGGCGTGTCCTTCAGGAGGGCGGCGGCCTGCATGATCTGGCCGCACTGGCAGAAGCCGCACTGGGCGACGTTCAGGTCGCGCCACGCCGCCTGCACGGGATGGTTGCCGTCCGGCGACAGCCCCTCGATGGTGACGACCTCCTGACCCTCGGCCGCCGAGACCGGGGTGATGCAGGCGCGGGTCGCCGCGCCGCCGAGGTGGATGGTGCAGGCCCCGCAGAGCGAGACGCCGCAGCCGAACTTGGTGCCGGTGAGCCCGAGCTCGTCCCGCAGGTACCACAGCAGCGGCATGTCGGGGTCGCCGTCGAAGCTGCGCGCAGCCCCGTTCACGGTGAGTTTGATCATCGTTGCGTCCTGTCTGGCGGCGCCGCAGCGGCGTTCAGTCGGGTCCGAGCCGGGCCTTGAGGCCGATGCCGGCTCAGCCGGCTCACGTTCACCGATGCGGGCACGCCGCCGGGCGAACGCTCAAGCTCAGAATAATAAGTATTCTAAAGCAGGCCGGCGGGGCGGCGCAACGCAGGGATGGGACCGGTCATCCTGAGCCGGCCGCGCATGGGACATGGCACGTGCGGCGTCGCACATGAGGTTAATGCCGTAACGGCGTTTCGTCGGGGTCCGTCACCGCATTGGGTTCATGAAGCGCGGACCCTTTCCCGGACAGGGGCAGCGAAGCGGAACCTGATCCGGGATCCAGCACACGAAGGGCCGCGCCAGCGGTACAGCTTGATCCGGACGGACGCTTCGCGACATCGTGCGCTGGATCCCGGTTCGCATTCCGCTGACGCTTCATGCGCCCGGGAAAGGGGGCGGCGCGCGGCCGACTCCACACGTATTCACGGAGCGCAGCGGCTTTCCCACATCGCGTCGTAAATTTCCCGCGGCAGAGGTTCCCGGGCGGTGTCGTCGAGCGTGATTCCATGCTGCGCGCGCAACCGGGCCGCGGTCTCCCGCGGCGTCTCCGCCCGGTGCCTGCGCTCGATCGCCTCTCGCATAGCGATGACAATCGCCTCGGTGATGCCGACGCCTGCCATGGCGGCGAACCGGCGCGTCAGCGCGTCGGCTTCGGGATTGTTGACGTTGATCGGCATGCGGGTTCGCCTTCGTTGCCTGATGTAGATAATCCCGCGCGTCGATCTACACCAGCGGCTGGCCCGTTGCCGTCGCCTGCCTCACCCCTCGAAGATCTTGTCCATGCCGATCAGCAGATCGCGGCCGTTCTTCGGGATGGGGAAGCCGTATCCATCGCCGGGCTTGTCCCACATCAGAGTACCGGCCTTGTGGGCTTCGCTGACGTAGAGGTCGATGCCGATCTTCTGCATCGTCAGATGGAGCGCCTGCAGCGCATCGACGCCAGCCCCGAAGCTGTCCCGCGGCTGCTCGGGCCAATCGATCGAGTAGCGGCAGATCCAGTGCCCACCCGCATATTCCGGTGCGTAGAGCCGGACTAGGACGGGGATGTCCGCATCTGGGTTCCAGATCGTCAGAATGCGCGTGCCGATGACCATGGCGGCGCGATCCTCACACCGTCACCTGGGTCCCCACCTCCACGACCCGCCCCGTGGGGATCTGGAAGAAGTCCGTCGCATCGTTGGCGTTCTTGGCCAGCGTGATGAAGATCCGGTCCTGCCAGAGCGGCATGCCCGAATGGGCCGCCGGCCGGATCGAGCGGCGCGACAGGAAGAACGAGGTCGCCATAATGTCGAACTTGAACCCCTGGCGGCGCAGCAGCACCAGGGTCTTCGGAATGTTCGGCGTCTCCATGTAGCCGAACTTCATCACGACCTTGTAGAAATGCGGGCCGACCGGCTCGATCCGCACCTTGTCGGCCTCGTTCGAGCGGGGCGTGTCCACCGTCTCGACGGTGAGGATCACGTTCTTCTCGTGCAGCACCTTGTTGTGCTTGAGGTTGTGCAGCAGCGCCGCTGGCGCGATCTCGGGGTCGCTCGTCAGGAACACGGCCGTGCCGCGCACGTGGTGGGGCGGGCTCTTCTCCAGCATGCCGACCAGCTCCACCAGCGGCACGTCGGTCTTGCGGGTCTTGTTGAACAGGATCGTCACCCCGCGCACCCAGGTCCACATCACGATGACGAGGGCGCCGGCCAGCAGCAGCGGCACGTAGCCCCCCTCCACCACCTTGATCAGGTTGGAGAGCAGGAACAGGAACTCCAGCACGATGAAGGGCAGCATCACGGCTGCCGCCGCCACCGGCGACCATTTCCACATCCGCCACATCACCAGGAAGGTCAGCGAGGCGGTGAGCAGCATCGTGCCGGTCACCGCGATGCCGTAGGCCGAGGCCAGCGACGAGGAGGTCTTGAACAGCACCGCCAGCAGCACGACGCCGATCATCAGGAGCGAATTGATCTGCGGCAGGTAGATCTGGCCGGCATGCGATTCGGAGGTGTGGCGGATCTCGAGGCGCGGCAGCAGTCCGAGCTGGATCGCCTGCCGGGACAGCGAGAAGGCGCCGGTGATCACCGCCTGGCTCGCCACAACGGTGGCGATCGTGGCGAGCACCACCATCGGCAGCAGGCCCCAGGCCGGCACGAGCTGGAAGAACGGATCGGCCGTGTCGGGCTTCTCCAGCACCAGGGCGGCCTGGCCGAGATAGTTGAGGGCGAGCGCCGGGAAGACGAGGCCGATCCAGGCCACCTGGATCGGCTTGCGGCCGAAATGGCCGAGATCGGCGAACAGGGCCTCGGCGCCGGTCACCGCCAGGAACACCGCGCCCAACGCCACCAGCGCGCCGGTGCCGTGGCCCAGCAGGTAGAACACCGCATGCGTCGGGTTGACTGCGCGAAAGACCTCCGGGTGGAGCGTGATGTGCGGCACCGCCGCCAGCGCCATGGCGAGGAACCACACGATCGTCATCGGCCCGAAGAAAGCCGCGACCTTGGCGGTGCCGCGGTTCTGCACGAGGAACAGGGCGACGATGATCACCACGGTGATCGGCAGCACGTAATCGTCGAGGGCCGGCGTAACGAGCTTCAGGCCCTCCACCGCCGAGAGCACCGAGATCGCAGGCGTGATCACCGCGTCGCCGTAGAACAGCGAGGCGCCGAGCAGACCCAGCATGAACACGATGCGTGAACCGCCGAGCGCCTTCCGGGCCAGGGCCATGAGCGAGAGGATGCCGCCCTCGCCGTTGTTGTCCATGCGCAGCAGGATCGCGACGTACTTCACCGTCACGATCATGAAGAGCGCCCAGAGGATCAGCGAGACGGTGCCGATCACCTCCTCGGGCAGCAGGATGCCGTCGGTCCGGGCCGGGACCAGGGCCTCGCGGAAGGCGTAGAGCGGGCTGGTGCCGATGTCGCCGTAGACGACGCCGACCGAGCCGACGAGCAGCGTCCAGAAGCCAGCATGGCCGTGCCGGGTCTCGGCCTTCTCGGGCGAATCGAGGGTGCCGGAGGTCGCCGGCCCCTGCGCGAGGCCCGGGCCGTCCGTCTCGTCGGTCGCGGCAGCATCGGTGGCCGCGGGCGTGGGCTGGGCTGCTACGCCGGGTGCGAAGGTGTGGCTCATGGGGATGTCGGAAGCTCGGGCGTGGCCGGCGCTTCGCGGTTCGGCTCAGGGGCCAATCGGGGCCGGGCAGAAAACGCGAAGACTCCGCCGAACCGCGCGGGCCGGCCACCGGGCCGACCGCTCACGGGATCGTGCGGCCTTGCTACCACGCCCGCGGACGGGCGGGAACCGTGTGCAGATGCGAAGAGCGGGACGCTGGGTCCCGGTGCGGTGAGGCCGAGGGATGCGGGTACGCGCAGACGAAAGCAGCGGCGGTTCGCGAGAGCGCGGTATCCCTCCCCCTCTGCGGGCGACGGGCTAAACAGGTATAAGGCGGGGCTGATGACGGAGCGCGACAACCCCGTCTTCCGAGCGGGAGAGGGGACCCGCGCCCCCTGCAAGCTGAGGGCGAGCCCACCGGCACTTCAAACCTGTGTAGCCCGTAGCTCTTGCGGGGGGGGATGCGCGGGTGCCATGCGCCCGTCCTCACTCTCGCCCGACGTCATTCCCGCCCGTCGTCACTCCGCCGCGGTGCGCGTCCCGCCGCCCTGGCCGAAGCGGCGCTCGATGTAGTCGATCACCACCGTCTCGAAATCCTTGGCGAGCGTCGGCCCGCGCAGGGTCATCGCCTTCTTGCCGTCGATGAAGACCGGGGCGGTCGGGGTCTCGCCGGTGCCGGGCAGGGAGATGCCGATATCGGCGTGCTTCGATTCGCCCGGGCCGTTCACGATGCAGCCCATCACGGCGACGTTCAGCCCCTCGACCCCCGGATAGGTCTTCTTCCACTCCGGCATGGAGGAGACGATCCAGTTCTGGATGTCGCGGGCGAGCTCCTGGAACGTGGTCGAGGTCGTGCGGCCGCAGCCCGGGCAGGCCGCCACCATCGGCACGAAGGTGCGGAACCCCATGGTCTGCAGGAGTTCCTGGCTGGCCTTCACCTCGACGGTCCGGTCGCCGCCGGGCTCAGGGGTCAGCGAGTAGCGGATCGTGTCGCCGATCCCCTCCTGCAGGAGCACGCCGATCGCGGCGGAGGCGGCCACCAGGCCCTTCGAGCCCATGCCGGCCTCGGTCAGCCCGAGATGGATCGCGTAATCCGAGCGGCGCGCCACCTCGCGGTAGACCGCGATCAGGTCCTGCACCGCCGAGACCTTGGCCGAGAGGATGATCTTGTTCTGCGGCAGGCCGAGCTCCACCGCGCGGTCGGCCGAGCCGATCGCCGAGCGGACCATCGCCTCACGCATCACCGCCCGGGCATCGATCGGCCGCGGCGACTTGGCGTTCTCGTCCATCAGGTGGGTCAGCAGCTCGCCGTCGAGCGAGCCCCAGTTGGCGCCGATCCGCACGGTCTTGTTGTGCTTGATCGCCTGCTCGATGATCGCCGAGAACTGCGTGTCCTTCTTGTCCTTGAAGCCGACGTTGCCGGGGTTGATCCGGTACTTGGCCAGCGCCTCGGCACAGGCCGGATGGTCGGCGAGCAGCTTGTGGCCGATATAGTGGAAGTCGCCGATCAGCGGCACGTGGACGCCGATCCGGTCGAGGCGCTCGCGGATCTTCGGTACGGCCGCGGCCGCCTCGTCCCGGTCGACGGTGATGCGCACCAGCTCCGAGCCGACCCGGGCGAGCTGGGCGACCTGCGCCACCGTGGCGTCGATGTCCGCGGTGTCGGTGTTGGTCATCGACTGGACGACGATCGGCGCGCCGCCGCCCACCGTCACCGCGCCTTCGCCCTCGCCGACCGTGACGCCGACCGTGCGGTGGCGCGGGGCGGGGCCGGCGATCTCCGGGCCGCCGATGGCCAGCGGGTTCTCGGCGGGGTTCTCGGACTGGATGGCTTCCATGACTTCCATCGTGGACCTTCGATGCGCGCCTCGCCGTCGCCCTCGGGGACGGCCGGATCTGTCCGGGAACGCGCCTCGCCGGACCTTCGGGGCTGCCGCGGGTGAGGTGCGAACGACCTGGCGCCGCGTCAAGCCGGCGCCATGCGGGACCGCACCGCGCACGGACAGCATACGCGGCTGTCATGTCGTATCTGCGCGCGGATGTCGAGTTTGCACCGCGCCCGACCGACCGGGTTTTCAGCCGCTCCTGTTGCCAATCCGCGAGCCTCGTCCCGGTCCGGGACCGTGCCCGCAACCCTGCCACGCGGTTGATGTTGCGGTGCAGCATGCCATGTTAGCGCGTCAGATCAGGAGGCCGACATGAGCCAGCATTTCGGCGGTGCAGAGCCGCGCAATCCCGCCACCGCCGTACCCGAATCGACCGTCTCGGACGCGCTCGACACGCAGCCCGCGCCGGCAGCGGACCACCTGCTGGCCGGCCCGAAGGCCGAGAAGCCGGTTGCCCTCGCGCTCCAGGGCGGCGGTGCGCACGGCGCCTTCACCTGGGGCGTGCTCGATGCTCTGATCGAGGACGGGCGGCTCGGTTTCGAGGCGGTGACCGGCGCCAGCGCGGGGGCGATGAACGCCGTCGTTCTGGTGGATGGCTGGCTCAAGGGCGGCCCGGACGGAGCCCGGGAGGGGCTGGAGCGGTTCTGGCGGGAGGTCAGCCTCGACGGCGATCTCGGGCCGGCCCAGCGCAATTTTGTGAGCGGGTTGTTCAACCTGTGGAAGGGCAACCCCGTGGCCGAGTTCTGGGCCAAGATGCTGGCGCCGAGCCCCTACGTGTCGAACCCGCTCAACATCAACCCGCTGCGCAGAGCGCTGGCCGAGCAGGTCGATTTCGAGCGCCTGCGCGAGGCCGACACGGCGGGCCTGTTCGTCTCGGCCACCAATGTCTGGACCGGCAAGCTCGCGGTGTTCGAGCGCGAGCGCCTGACCGTCGATCACCTCATGGCTTCGGCCTGCCTGCCGACCGTCTTCCAGGCGGTGGAGATCGACGGCGTGCCCTATTGGGATGGGGGCTATCTCGGCAACCCGCCGCTCTACCCCCTGCACCGGGGCGCTCAGACCCGCGACATCCTGCTCGTGCAGATCAACCCGGTGGAGCGGCGCGAGACGCCGCGGACGGAGGCCGAGATCCGCGACCGGCTCAACGAGATCACCTTCAACGCCAACCTGATGCGGGAATTGCGGGCCATCGACTTCCTCGACGGGCTGATCGAGGAGGGGACCCTCGGCCAGGGGCAGTACCGCCGGGTGCTGGTGCACCGGATCGACGGCACCGATGCCCTGGAGGATTACAACGCCGCCTCCAAGCTCGACGCCCGCTGGACCGTGTTCAAGCGCCTGCGCGACAAGGGCCGCGCCGCCGCGCAGGCTTGGCTCGCGGAGAATTATGCGCGGGTGGGCCGGGACTGCACGATCGACCTGCAGCGGGCCTACCAGTAGGTCCGCTCATCGGACTCGATGCTCGCGTGATCCGGTGCGCGATGGATCTTCGCAATATCGACATTCGCGTCGACGTACATCAATTCTTGGTCTGAGTAAAAAATCATTACCGAAGATCAGCGAAGGGCTGCGACTTAATTTAGAGGCGAGACCGCTTGTGTCCCTTTTTTCTGCGGGTCGCCGGTGGCATGAGTCCCACGGCGGGCGCGGTCGTCCGCTGGTTGAGGCGATCCATGACCCTGCGGTTGGTCGATCTTCGGATCAGCGCGAAGATCGCGCTGATCATGGCGGTGATGCTGATCATCACCATCGGCGCATCGCTCATCTCGCTGCGGGACGTCGGTCTGATCGAGGACACGGACGCCTGGACGGTCCACACGCACGAGGTTCTGTCCGAGATCGACCGGATGACCACCGCGATGATCAACCGCGAAACCGGGATGCGCGGCTATCTGGTCTCCGCCGATCCCGGCTTCCTCGAGCCCGATCGGGTCGGCCGCGCGACCTTCGCGGCGGCCTGGGAGGCGGCGCGTAGCCTCACCGTCCGAAACACGATCCAGCAGGAGCGGCTCAAGGAGCTGAAGGTTCTGGCGGAGGCTTGGAGCCGGGACGTCGCGGATCGCGTGATCGCCCTCATGAGCGATCCGGCCGCGCGGGATGAGGCACGCCGCATCGGGATTTCGGAGGCCGCGAAGGGCGCGATGGATCGGCTGCGCGCCAAGGCGCTGGAACTCACGAAGACGGAGCGGGACCTTCTGAAGCTCCGCGCTGCGGCCTCGGCTGCGGCCATCGCATCGTCGCGGGTCGCCAGCCTCGCCGGTCTCGGATTGATGGTGTTCACGGCTCTCGCGGGGCTGGCGCTCCTGCAGGTGAGCATCGCCCGGCCGATTCGCAGGATCACGGGGACGATGACCTGCCTCGCCGCGGACGACCTGTCGGTGGAGGTGCCGGGCATCGGCCGTGGCGACGAGATCGGCGCTATGGCCGATTCGGTGCAGGTCTTCCGGGACGGGCTCGTCCGGGCCAAGGCGCTGGAATCCGAGTCGCTCGCAGCGCGGACGGCCCTGGAGACGGAGCGCAAGGCCACGATGCACGAGCTGGCCGACCGGTTCGAGGCGTCGGTCGGTGGCGTGGTGCGCGCCGTCTCGGCGGCGGAGACCGAGCTGGAATCCACCGCCGCGCGCCTGAGCGCCGCCGCCACCGAGACGGCCGAGCAGTCGACCGCGGTCGCTCCGGCGGCCGAGCAGGCGGCCGCGAACGTCAACACGGTGGCTGCGGCGGCCGAGGAACTCGGCGCCACCGTCTTGGAGATCGGACGGCAGGTGCAGAATTCGGCGGGCTCCGCCGACACGGCCGTCTCCGAGGCCGGGAAATCCTCGGCGCTGATGCAGAGCCTGCGCGACAGCGCCGGCCAGATCGGCAACGTGGTCGGCCTCATCTCGGGGATCGCCGCGCAGACGAACCTGCTGGCGCTCAACGCCACGATCGAGGCGGCCCGGGCCGGCGAGGCCGGCCGGGGCTTCGCCGTGGTGGCGGCGGAGGTGAAGGAACTCGCGGGTCAGACCGCGAAGGCCACCGAGGACATCGCCATCCAGGTCGGGCAGATCCGGTCCTGGACCGGGGACGCCTCCGAGGCGATCGCCGTGGTCGTCACCCGCATCAACGCGATCAGCGACGTGGCCGGCGGGATCGCCGCAGCCATCCAGCAGCAGGGCTCGGCGACGCAGGAGATCGTCCGGAACGTCGGGCAGGCGGCGATCGGCACCAGCGAGGTCACGAGCAACATCACGGGTGTGGCCCGCGCCGCCGAGGGAGCCGGTGTCGCCGCCACCCGGGTCCTGAGCTCGGCCTCCGGTCTCTCGAGCCAGGCCCGGCAGCTCGACGCGGAGGTCCGCCGCTTTCTCGACTCGGTGCGGGCCGCCTGAGCAGGGCGCGTCAGGGATCGGCCGCTGCCGTCCTGGATGAGAGGCGCGGTACGATGCTGCGACGAATCGACCGGTCCGGCGGACGAAACGTCGGGCGGTCCGGGGTGTTGAGTCGGGGCGTTGCTTGGCCCTGCATCCGCGGAGGCTCCCATCATGACGATGCTGCGCCGCGAGGCCCTGATTCTGATCGGCGCCGGTCTGGCGGGCGGTGCCCGCGCCGCCGGGGCTACACGGGCCACCGATTTCGCCTTCGAGACGCCGGAGGGTGGTCCGATGCCGCTCTCGGCTTACGCGGGCAAGCCCATCCTCGTGGTCAACACCGCCACCGCCTGCGGCTATGCCGGGCAGCTTGCCGGCCTCCAGACCCTGTGGACGCGGTTCGGCGACCGGGGCCTCGTGGTGCTCGGCGTGCCGTCGCCGGATTTCGGCAACCAGGAGCCCCTCGACGGACCCGCCATCGCGGAGGCCGCCCGGAAGAACCACGGCGTCACCTTCCCGCTGACTGCCAAGACCCACGTGAAGATGCCCGCCGCCCACCCGTTCTACCGCTGGGCCGCCGCCGAGCGCCCGGCCGAGACGCCGCGCTGGAACTTCCACAAGTACCTCATCGCCCGGGACGGCACGCTGGCGGCCGCCTTCGCCACGCAGGTCGAGCCGACCGATCCGCGGGTGATCGCGGGGATCGCCGCTACCCTCGATCAGGCCTGACAGCTGCCGGACTCCCAGTGGGATTAAAGCGCCGTGCCCCGGCGTTCACGCTTCATGGCATCGGACAAGCAGAAGCGCCCGGACATCCTCGACCTGCTGGTGCCCCTGCGGCGCTACGCCCGGTCGCTCACCCGCGACGCGCTGCGGGCCGACGATCTCGTGCACGACACGCTGGTGCGTGCCCTGGAGATGCAGGGCACGCTCCGACCGAACACCAACCTGCGCACCTGGATGATGACGGTGCTGCACAACGCCTTCATCGACGAGCAGCGCCGCCGGCAGGTCGAGGCGCGCCATGCCGACACGCTGGTGCGGATGGCCGAGGACACGGCGCCGCCGGCCCAGGAGGGGCAGGTGCGCCTCGCTCAGATCCGGAAAGCCTTCCTCACCTTGCCGGAGGAGCAGCGCGCCGCCCTGCACCTCGTCACCCTGGAGGGCATGGCCTACGCCGACGCGGCGGCGGTGCTCGGCATCCCGATCGGGACCCTGATGTCCCGCCTCGGCCGCGGCCGGGCGGCCCTGCGGGCCTTCGAGGACGGGAGCCGGACGGACCGCCCGGCCGGCGAGGCCGAGCCCGGCGCAGGCGCGCCCGGCACCCGGCGCGGGCCGCCCTCCACCCTCAGGCTCGTCGTGTCGGACGCGCCGCAGGGCCGATCCGGATGGCCTCTGCGCCGCGCGGCCGGGGAGAACTGAGACCGACGAGCCGGCGCCCGGCGCCGGTGCGAACGAACGACTGGAGCCGGCGGATCGCCTCCAGGGCACGCTGGATTCGAGGACTTCACGATGATTGATCCGATCACAGACGACGATCTCATCGCCTTCGTCGACGGGCAGATCGACCCGATGCGCCGCCTCGATGTCGAGGCCCATCTGGCGGCCGATCCCGCTTCCGCCGCCCGGGTGATGGCCGAGATGCACGATCGCGATGCCCTGCGCGCCTGCTTCGAGCGGGGTCCGGGTCCCGGACCCGACCGGACCGTCGCGCTCGCCCGCCGCTTCGACCGGAACCTGCGCTGGCGCCGGGTCGCCTCGCGCCTCAAGCGGGCCGCCGCCATCGCGGTGCTGGTCGGCGCGGGCTGGCTCGCCCATGACGAGATCGGCCGGTTCGGCGTGCCCGACACCCTGGCGGCGACGCCGGACCCGGCGCTGATCGCCGATGCCCGGCAGGCCCGGGCCGTGGCGCAACTGCGCAAGAGCATCGCCGGCCAGACCGACGGGTCGCTCTACGACCGGGCGCGCCTGCGCACCGTAACCGGCATCGACCTCCCGGCGCTGCCGGAGGGCTGGCGGGTGCGCGACATCCAGATCTTCCCGGCCCGGCACGGCACCGGCATTGAGGTTGCCCTCGAAGCCGGGGGCTACGGTGAGGCGTCGCTGTTTGCCACCCGCGGCATCCGCGGGGGCCCGACGGCGCTCACCGGCTCCGACGAGGGCGACGTGATGTCGTGGAATGCCGGCGACACCGCCTACGCGCTGATCGGCCCGCGGGACGACGCGGATCTGCGGCAGGCGGCCAGCCTGCTCGGCGCCGGCGCAGCGATGCGCTGAACGCACGCGGAGGCGGACCGGGGACCCTCGACATCCCGCCCCGGCGGGTGCCAAAGATCGGCCATGCAGGCTGCGGATTCGGGATTGGCAGAGGAGGGGCTGGCGGCCCTGTTCGCGGCGGCCCGGGCGGTCCGTGAACGGGCCCACGCGCCCTATTCCCGCTTCCGGGTCGGGGCGGCGCTCCGGGACGAGCATGGCGCCCTCCATGCCGGCTGCAACGTCGAGAACGCCGCCTACCCGGTCGGGACCTGCGCGGAGGCCGGGGCGATCGCCGCCATGGTGGCGGCCGGCGGGCGGCGTATCGCGGCGATCCTGGTCTGTGGGGACGGCGCGGGCCTTGTGACGCCCTGTGGCGCCTGCCGCCAGCGCATTCGGGAATTCGCCGCGCCGGACACGCCGATCCATGCGGCCGGGCCCGACGGTGTCGCCCGTACCTTCACGCTGGCGGAGCTGCTGCCGGAATCCTTCGGGCCGGAGACGCTCGGTTGAGCGAGGCGGCCGCCCTCGCGGCCTTGCGCGCCGCGGGCTTTGCCGGGCCTTACGCCTGTGCCCTCGTCACCGGCACTGGGCTCGGCGGCCTCGCGGCCGGCCTCGTGGACGCGACCGTCCTCGACTACGCGGCGATTCCCGGCTTTCCGGGGGCGGGGGTCAGCGGCCATGCCGGCCGGCTGCACCGCGGATCCCTGGCGGGGCGGCCCGTGCTGGTGTTCGAGGGGCGGGCCCACGCCTATGAGCGGGGCGACGCGGCGGTGATGCGGGTGCCGCTCGCCTGCGCCCGGCTCCTCGGAGCGCGGCGCCTGCTGCTCACCAATGCCTCCGGCTCGCTGCGGCCGGAGGCCGGGCCCGGCAGCCTCGTCCTGCTCGCCGATCACATCAACCTGTCCGGCCTGAACCCGCTGATCGGCGAGGCGAGCGATACCCGTTTCGTGCCGATGACCGAGGCCTACGACCCCGACCTCCGGGCGCGGCTGCGCGCCGCGGCGGCGACCTGCGGGGTGCCGTTGGGGGAGGGGGTCTACGCGTGGTTCTCCGGCCCGAGCTTCGAGACCCCCGCGGAGGTCCGGATGGCCGGCATTCTCGGGGCGGACCTCGTGGGCATGTCGACGGTGCCCGAGGTGATCCTCGCCCGCTTCCTCGGCCTGCCGGTGGCGGCCGTCTCGGTGGTGACCAACCTCGCCGCCGGGATCGCCGGGGGCGCCCCGCACCACGCGGAGACGAAGGCGGTGGCGGCCCGCGCCGCGGAGGATCTCGGACGCTTGGTTCGGGCCTTCGTGGCCGGCCTGCCCGAAGGAGAGAGCGCCGATGACTGATTCCGAGGCCGGCGCGGTCGCCCGCCGGGCGCTGCCGCTCCTCGATCTCACCGACCTGAGCGAGACCTGCACCGAGACGAAGATCGACGCCCTGTGCCGGGACGCGAAGGCCGGTGCCGTCGCAGCGATCTGCGTCTGGCCGCGCTTCGTCACGCAAGGGGCCCGGGCACTCGCCGGCACCGGTATCCGGATCGCCACGGTGATCAATTTCCCGGCCGGCGGCGAGGATTGCGCCCGGGCCACCGACGACACCGCCGAGGCCCTGCGCGACGGGGCGAACGAGATCGACCTCGTCCTGCCCTACCGCGCCCTGAAGCGGGGCGATGCGGCTCTGGCCCGCGACATGGTCGAGGCGGTGCGCGACGTCTGCGGGACCGCGACCCTCAAGGTGATCCTCGAGACGGGCGAACTCGCCGATCCGGAGACGATCCGGGCGGCGAGCCGGCTCGCCCTCGAAGCGGGTGCGGACTTCCTGAAGACGTCGACGGGCAAGAGCCCGGTCTCGGCGACCCCGGAGGCCGCCGCGGCGATGCTGACGGAAGTCCGGGCGAGCGGGCGCCCCGCCGGCCTGAAGGTGTCGGGCGGCCTGCGCAACGTCGCCGATGCCGAAACCTACTTGGCCCTGGCCGACCGGATGATGGGTTCGGACTGGGCGCGCCCCGGGACCTTCCGGCTCGGGGCGAGCAGCCTGTTCGAGACGTTGATGCAGGCCCGGGAGCTGTGAGCGTGCGACTGCCTCAGGAGACGATCCGCGCCAAACGCGACGGCCTGCCCCTGGCACCCGAGGCGATCGAAGCCTTCGTGCGCGGCCTCGCCGACGGTACGGTGGGGGAGGGGCAGGGGGCGGCCTTCGCCATGGCGGTGTTCTTCCGCGGCCTCGCGCTGCCCGAGCGGGTGGCGCTGACCCGGGCCATGGCGGAATCCGGACGCGTCCTCACCTGGGACCTGCCGGGGCCGATCCTGGACAAGCACTCCACCGGCGGCATCGGCGACACGGTGAGCCTCGTGCTGGCCCCGATGGTGGCGGCCTGCGGCGGCTACGTGCCGATGATCTCAGGGCGCGGCCTCGGCCATACCGGCGGCACGCTCGACAAGCTCGGCAGCATCCCGGGCTACGACGCGACCCCGGGGCTCGACACGTTCCGCAGGGTCGTCCGGGAGGTCAGCTGCGCGATCATCGGCCAGACCGCCGATCTCGCTCCCGCCGACCGGCGCCTTTACGCGATCCGCGACGTCACCGGGACGGTTGAGTCGCTGGATCTCATCACCGCGTCGATCCTGTCGAAGAAACTCGCTGCGGGGCTCGACGGGCTCGTCATGGACGTCAAGCAGGGCTCCGGCGCCTTCATGGCGACCCTGCCCGAGGCGCAGGCGCTCGCCGAGAGCATCGTCACGGTGGCGGAGGGGGCAGGCCTGCGCACCGCCGCGCTCATCACCGACATGGACGCGCCGCTCGCCAGCGCCGCCGGCAACGCCGTCGAGGTCGCGTACGCGATCGACTACCTGAAGGGCCTGCGCCGGGAGCCGCGCTTCCACACGGTTACGCTGGCGCTCGGGGCCGAGATGCTGGTGGCCGGCGGCCTGGCTGCGGACCGCGACGGCGCCGCCGAGCGGCTGGAGCGGGCCCTCGCCTCGGGGCAGGCGGCCGAGCGGTTCGCCCGCATGGTGGCGGCGCTGGGCGGCCCCGGTGATCTCCTGGAACGGCCGGCCACGCATCTGCCCGCCGCGCCGGTGCGGCGGCGGGTCCATCAGGCCGGGACGGTGGCCTCCATCGCGACCCGGGATATCGGCCTGGCGGTGATCGGGCTCGGCGGCGGCCGCACCCGACCGGAGGATGGCATCGACCCTCGGGTCGGATTCACCGATCTCGCCGGCCCGGGATCGTCCGGGGGGATGCTCGGCATCGTCCACGCGGCCGACGAGGCCGCCGCCGATCGGGCGGAGGCGGCCCTGCGGGCGGCCTACCGGATGGGCGAAGCCCCGGCCGCGCGGCCGTCGGTCATCGAGGCGGTCGGGACCGGATCCTGAGCGACCGCGGAGGCAAGGTCTGACCGGTTCCAAGCGTGCCCTTCGCGCAAAGCGGCTCGCGGATTCGGTTGTCGTCGACGGATGATACGGTGTCCGGCTGAACGCTTCTGTCGATGCGGCCCTGACTGTCGTCACGAGCGAAGCGAAGTGACCCAGGGCGCCGTGACCTCGGTCGGCTTGGCGCTGCCCTGGGTTGCTTGGCGCTGCCCTGGGTTGCTTCGCTTCGCTCGCAAGGACGGCGGCGCCGAAACCATCAACCGGAAGCGTTATGAGTCTGAAGGGCAGCTTCACGCGCCTTCCTCCCGCCTTTGGGGGGAGGAAGGACGCGTGTCACCTTCGGGCGCGGATTTCGGACCCGAGTGTGAACAGCGTTGCCGCAGAAGGGGGGAGAGCCGAAAGAGAGGAGATCCACCCTCCCGATAGCTTCACCAGCGGCCGTAGCCGTGGCGGTGACCCCAGCCGCCGTGGTGATGGTGGCGTGGTCCGAAGCCGTGATGGCGCCAGCCGTAATGGTGTCCGCGGCCCCAGCCGTGATGGTGATGGCGCGGACCGAAGCCGTGGTGGTGACCCCAGCCCCCATGGCGGTGGCCGTAGCCATAGCCATACTGGACGGTGTGGAGAGCACCGGCACCCGGCCGCACTCCGGTGTCGCGGCTGAGCGGTGCCGCCATGGCCGGTGCCGCGACGGCGAGCCCTCCGATCGCCAGGGCGGCGGCCCAGCGGATGCGTGCAGTCTTGCTGAACATCGACGTCCTCCTGCTCCAGGCCGGTCGCGGTGTCGCGATCGGCGATGGCCCAGGTGTGACACCCAGCAGTTGACGCAAATGTGAGCTGTTCGCTCAGGCCGTGTTCAGCTCAGGGCCGACGGTAGACCCAGACCCGGGCCGGCGGCAGGTTCAGCCAGACCCGGTTGGAGCGGTCGGCCGTGTAGCTGCCGGCCTCGCAGCGGGCCGGGATCGGCGGCACCACCGCGTAGGTGAACTGCACGAACGGCGCGCCCGGCTGCATCAGGTCGTGGGCGGTGTTGAGCAGGTCGAGCCGCTGCTCCAGGGGCTTCGTGAACAGGGGCAGGCTCGAGATCGTGGCCGCGGCGGGCTGGGTCAGCACGTCCCGGAGGCTCGCCCGCATGTCGTAGGCATCGCCCCGGATCACCGTCACGCCGGGGAAGCGGCGGGTGAGGAGCTTGCAGAAATCGGGGTTGAACTCGACGAGGATCAGCCGCTCGGGGGCGATGCCCCGCCGGATCAGTGCCTCAGTCACTGGCCCGGTGCCGGGGCCGAGCTCGACCACCGGGCCCTCGCGGCGAGGGTCGACATAGGCCGCCATAGTGCGGGCGAGCATCTTGCCCGATGGCGTCACGGCACCGGTGACGAGGGGACGTTCCAGCCAGGAGCGCAGGAACCGCGCCTCGTCCTCCAGGGGGTCGCGCCGCGGCCCGAAAATCGCGCTCCGGGTGGCAGGAGCCTTCGCGGTGGGACGGCGGAGCGGCGGCAAGTCCTGGATTCCTTGATGCCGGATGGGAATGAAAGGCCAGAGTGGACGCTGTCTTACAGCCAAGCCACGGCGGCGCATAGGGTACGCGCGCCACGCCGGGACCGCATGCATAACGGGCCGCCGGGGTTTCGGATCCGGCCCTACGGACGGACCGCGCCCCCGAAGAAGTCCCGCACCTTCGAGAAGAAGCCCGCGGATTCCGGATGATTCTCCGGGGAGGCCGACTGATCGAACTCCTGAAGCAGCTCGCGCTGACGCTTGGTCAGGTTCTGCGGCGTCTCGACGAAGACCTGGATGTAGAGATCGCCGACCTCCCGCGACCGGAGCACCGGCATGCCCTTGCCCTTGATCCGGAACTGCTTGGCGGTCTGCGTGCCCGCCGGAATGCGCACTTGAGTCTGCGAGCCGTCGATCACCGGCACGGTGATCTCACCCGAGAGCGCCGCCGTCACCATCGAGATCGGCACCCGGCAGAACAGGTCGGCGCCGTCACGCTGGAAGAATTCGTGCTGCTTGATCGATAGGAAGACGTAGAGGTCGCCCGCCGGGCCGCCGCGCAGTCCGCTCTCGCCCTCGCCAGCGAGGCGGATGCGCAGCCCGTCATCGACGCCGGCCGGCACGTTGATCGAGAGGGTGCGCTCGCGATTGACGCGGCCTGCGCCCTGGCAGGCGGTGCAGGGATCGTCCACGATCTCGCCGCGGCCATGGCAGTTCGGGCAGGTGCGCTCGATGGCGAAGAAGCCCTGCGCGGCCCGCACGCGACCGTAGCCCGCGCAGGTCGGGCAGGGCCTGGGCTTGGAGCCCGGCTTGGCGCCGGAGCCGTCGCAGGCCTCGCAGGTCACCGAGGTCGGGATCCGGATGGTCTCGGCCTTGCCGTTGAAAGCCTCCTCCAGGGTGATTTCCAGGTTGTAACGCAGGTCGGCCCCGCGCTCGCGCCCCGGCGCGCCGCCACGCCCGCGGGTTGGGCCTCCGCCGCGACCGTCACCGAAGAAATTGTCGAAGATGTCCGACATGAAGTCGCCGAACTCGTTGCCGAATCCGGGGCCGCCGCCGCCCTGGCTGAAGGCCGCATGGCCGAACCGGTCGTAGGCGGCGCGCTTCTGGCCGTCCGAGAGGCACTGATAGGCCTCGTTGATTTCCTTGAACTTGATCTCGGCGTCCTTGTCGCCGGGATTGCGGTCGGGATGATAGGTCATCGCGAGCTTGCGGAAGGCGACCTTCATCTCGCTTTCCGTGGCGGTCTTGGTGACCCCCAGGATCTCGTAATAGTCCCGTTTCGACATCCCGCCCTCAGGTGCCTTCCCGTCCCGTCCCAGACCCCCGGGATCGCGACGCTTCTATCATCGCGCCGTCATTCCGGGGACGCGAAGCGGAGCCCGGAATCCAGATCCGCCGACGGATCGAGGTTCTGCGCCGTCGGCGGGTCTGGATTGCCCGCCTCCGGCGTGCCCTCCGGATCCGGGCTCGCCGACGGCGCCCCGGAATGACGGAGCCTCGGATACACTATCCACGCAAACGCGGGGCCGGATCGCTCCGGCCCCGCGCGGTCGTATCAGACCCGCGCGCCTTATGCGCGCTTCTTCTGGTCCTTGTCGTCGACTTCCTGGAAGTCGGCGTCGATGACGTCGTCCTTCTTCTCGGAGGCCGCCGCCTCGGCCCCGGCCTCGGGACCCGCCGCCTGATTGGCGGCGTACATCGCCTCGCCGAGCTTCATCGAGGCCTGCATCAGGTCCGTGGTGCGGGCCTTGATGGTCTCGACGTCCTCGCCCTCGAGCGCGGTCTTGAGCGCGGTGATCGCGGTCTCGATGGCGCCCTTGTCGGAGGCCGGGACCTTGTCGCCGTACTCGGTCACCGACTTCTCGGTGGCGTGGATCAGGCTCTCGCCCTGGTTCTTCACCTCGACGAGCTCGCGCCGCTTCTTGTCGGCCTCGGCATTCGCCTCGGCGTCCTTGACCATGCGCTCGATGTCGGCGTCCGACAGGCCGCCCGAGGCCTGGATGCGGATCTGGTGCTCCTTGTTGGTCGCCTTGTCCTTGGCGGTCACGTTGACGATGCCGTTGGCGTCGATGTCGAAGGTCACCTCGATCTGCGGCATGCCGCGGGGCGCCGGCGGGATGCCGACGAGGTCGAACTGGCCGAGCAGCTTGTTGTCGGCCGCCATCTCGCGCTCGCCCTGGAAGACCCGGATCGTGACGGCGTTCTGGTTGTCCTCGGCCGTCGAGAAGGTCTGGGACTTCTTGGTCGGGATCGTGGTGTTGCGGTCGATGAGCCGGGTGAACACGCCACCGAGCGTCTCGATGCCGAGCGACAGCGGGGTCACGTCGAGGAGCAGCACGTCCTTGACGTCGCCCTGGAGCACGCCCGCCTGCACGGCGGCACCGATGGCCACGACCTCATCCGGGTTCACGCCCTTATGGGGCTCCTTGCCGAAGAAGGACTTCACCACCTCCTGGATCTTCGGCATGCGGATCATGCCGCCGACCAGCACCACCTCGTCGATCTCGGAGGCCGAGACGCCGGCATCCTTAAGCGCCTTGCGGCAGGGCTCGATCGTGCGCTGCACCAGATCGTCCACCAGCGACTCGAACTTGGCGCGGCTGAGCTTCAGTGCGAGGTGCTTCGGGCCGGTCTGGTCGGCGGTGATGTAGGGCAGGTTGATCTCGGTCTGGGTGGCCGAGGACAGCTCGATCTTGGCCTTCTCGGCGGCATCCTTCAGACGCTGGAGGGCGAGCTTGTCCTTGGTCAGGTCGATGCCCTGCTCCTTCTTGAACTCGGCGCTCAGGTATTCGACCACGCGGTTGTCGAAGTCCTCGCCGCCCAGGAAGGTGTCGCCGTTCGTCGACTTCACCTCGAACACGCCGTCGCCGATCTCCAGGATCGAGACGTCGAAGGTGCCGCCGCCGAGGTCGTAGACCGCGATCGTGCCGGCCTTCTTCTTGTCGAGGCCGTAGGCGAGCGCCGCCGCGGTCGGCTCGTTGATGATGCGCAGCACCTCGAGGCCGGCGATCTTGCCGGCGTCCTTGGTGGCCTGACGCTGGGCGTCGTTGAAGTAGGCCGGGACGGTGATGACCGCCTGCGTCACGGGCTGGCCGAGATGCGACTCCGCGGTCTCCTTCATCTTCTGCAGCGTGAAGGCGGAGATCTGCGAGGGCGAATACTTCTTGCCGTCCGCCTCGACCCAGGCATCGCCGTTGTCGCCGCGGACGATCTTGTAGGGGACGAGGCCTTTGTCCTTCTGGGTCATCGGGTCGTCGTAGGTGCGCCCGACGAGACGCTTGATGGCGAAGAAGGTGCGCTCCGGGTTCGTGACCGCCTGGCGCTTGGCCGGCTGGCCGACGAGCCGCTCGCCGTCATCCGTGAAGGCGACGATGGACGGCGTGGTGCGGGCGCCTTCCGAATTCTCGATGACCTTGGGCTGCGTGCCTTCCATCACGGCCACGCAGGAATTGGTGGTGCCGAGGTCGATGCCGATAACTTTACCCATGGTGGGATCCCTCTTTGTGTCGCGTTCAAGCAGACCGCCGAGCCCCGAAGCAGCTCGGCCCATGGCGGTGTACGAAGGTGATGTGAGTATGGGACCCGGGCCGGATCAAGGGCCGTGAACGGCTGAAACCCAGCGCGCAATCCCGCGTCGAGGGCGATATAAGAAGCCCCGATCGGGCCCGCAAGGCGAAGCCTGCGCATTGCAACCGGAGGATCGTGCCGGTGCTATCTCCTTGTTGTTCCGAGGCAATCTCGCCGCAAGCCGCGGCCGCGCCCGATGGCGTGGTCGGATTTTGTTGCTCCGCTGCCACGTCGGCGCCATCGCGGGCATGTTAACACTTCGACAAGGGGTTGCGCGTGGCCCCGCCACTTCGTGTCCCCGTCGTAGAGTCCGATGCGCCCGACCCGCAGCCTCCTGCTCCCCGTCCTGGCGCTCGCCGTTGCGGCTCCCGCCCTGTTCGCCGCCCCGCCGGCCCAGGCGCAGAACTTCTTCGAGCGCCTGTTCGGCATCAAGCCCGAGCGGCCTCCGGTACCCCCCCGGGGCCTGCCCGAAGCCGCGCCCCCCGCGCCCGCCCCGGGGGCGCCCGGCGAGCCGGGTCAGCCTTCGGCCCCCGAGGCGCCGCGCCCCGCGCCCCAGCCCGCCCGGCCGATCGTGCTGAAGACCCCGTCCGAGGACGGCGTGCTCGGGCAGGATCTGCAGTTGAACGGCCTGTCGGGCAGCCTGAAGCTGGAGCGGTCAGGCCCCGCCGTCACGGCCCGGATCACCCTGCCGGGGACCAGGATCTCGCAGCCGGCGGAGTCCTGCACGGTGCCGCTCGGTGGGGGGAGCCCCGTCACGCTGAGTTCCGAGGGCAAGCCGGACGGCGTGCCGCGCTACGAGGCGGCGGGGACGGAGTGCCCGCTGCGCCTCGACGTGACCGAGGGCGGCATCCTCGTCTCGACGCTGGGCTCGGGTCCGGTCTGCACCTTCTCGGCGGCGGATTGCGCCACGACCCCGACCGGCCTGTGGGGGCCGGCCCCCGCCACCCTGCTCCCGCGGGCCGGCGAGTTCGACACGGCCCGAGGCGTGGCCGACAAGGCGGTGCGCGACAATTACAAGCTGATGACTCAGCGAGCCCGACGCGAGGACGTGCGGCCGATCGTGAGCGAGCAGGCGGCCTTCTCGTCGGATCGCGAGCAGTTCTGCCGCGGCTACGCCCGCGAGGGCACGCACGGCTTCTGCCATCTGCGCTTCACCGAGAACCGGGCGCTCGCCCTGGCGACCCGGCTCGGCGCCAACACGGCGGTGCCCACCGCCGCCGTGGCGCCCCGCGCAGCCGGCCCCGGCCGAAGCCGGCGGTGGAGGGCCTGAATCCCGACGCGGCCGGCGGCGGCGACGTCGTTCCCGAGTAGCCGCCGGAGCGGGCTCGGTCAGGCCCGGCCGGCCGTCATGGACAGCATGGCGGGGTCGATGCCGTTGGCCCTGAGCGCTCGCTCGTACTTGGCGTCCAGATCCGTGTTGAAGATCAGCTCGGGATCGGCCGGGCAGTTCAGCCAGCCATTGGCCATGATCTCGCTCTCGAGTTGGCCCGCCTGCCAGCCGGCATAGCCCAGCGCCAGCACGGCGCTCGCCGGTCCCTCGCCGCTGGCGATGGCGCGCAGGATCTCGACGGTCGCGGTCAGGCAGATGCCGTCGTCGATGATCAGCGTCGATTGCTGGATGTGGAAATCATCGGTGTGGAGCACGAAGCCGCGCCGCCCCTCGACGGGTCCGCCCATCAGGACCGGCATGTGGCCGACCCGCTCGCGCAGGCGAATCGCATCCGCCTCGGGCGCCACGTCGAGCTGGACCAGCAGGTCCGGCATGCTGATGTCGGTGACCGCCTTGTTGACGATGATCCCCATCGCGCCGTCGGCCGAATGGGCGCAGACATAGATCACCGAGCGGGCGAAGCGCTCGTCGGCCATCCCGGGCATCGCCACGAGGAACTGCCCGTCGAGGAAGTCGGGCCCCGACAGTGACGTCTGCTGCGGGCCGCCGCCCGTTCCGGCCCGTGCCGGAGGCGAAGGATCCGGTTTGCGATGCGGAGGAGACGCCATGGCGCCATGCTACGCCGCCCCCTCCCATTGTCCAGCGGGCAAAAGGGACGCAGCAAGCCCGCTGCAAGCTTGTACGCATCGCTGCGCTTGGCGCAGACTGGTCCGGCCGGTTCGAGCCGCACGCGGTCCGGCGCCGATCGAGGCTCGACGATCATTGCGGATTCCGCCTCTCCAATCACGGTTGACCTTGAAGAACAGCGCGCTCGCATTCAGCGTGCTCTCGAAGAGACGAACAAATTCGTCGCCGAGCAGCACAAGCTCATGGCGGCGCAATCCAAGTTGCAAGCCGAGCAGACCAAATTGGCTGCCGAACAAGTCAAGATGACTGCCGAAGCCGCCAAGCTCGGGCGCGACCGGGCTCTGACGCCTTGGCAGGTCGCGCTCTCGGGCATGGCCGCGGGCGCGGCTTTCTTCGGCGCGGGCGCCGCCTTCATCAAGCTCCTTGGGGCCTGACAGATCTCGCTCCGCGCGCGGCGGCTTCGAGATCCTCTCTATTTCTGGCGTCAGACCGCCCGTGTCGCGAACCAGAAGGCGCCGAAACCGACGATCAGCGCGCCGACAGGGAAAGCGGCGACTGCCGCAAGCTGGAGCCACATGATCGAACCCTCCGAGGCGATCGCGCGTCCAGAGGTGTCGGCCGAAGCGGACGGACAAGAAGCGGGCGGACAAGCCGAGTCCCTCGACGCCAGCCGAGAATCGCCGATGGGCCCTTGGACGTCGCGTGCGTCGGGAGACCGGTTGCTCGACAGGCCCGGCCCGCCACGCTAGGTCAGGCGCGCTGCTCACGCGCGCATGTCCGGCGCGCTGCAACGAGGGACCCGCGATGATCCAGGTCGGCGACCATCTGCCCCAGGCCACCTTCCGGGTGACCGGCCCCGAGGGCCCCATCGCCCGCACCACCGACGACGTGTTCAAAGGGCGCCGCGTGGTGCTGATCGGCGTCCCGGGAGCCTTCACGCCGAGCTGCCACCGCAACCACCTGCCGGGCTTCGTCACCCACAAGGACGCGATCCTCGGCCGCGGCGTCGACGCCATCGCGGTCACCAGCGTCAACGACGTGTTCGTGCTCGATGCGTGGTCGAAGGCGAGCGGCGCCGAGGGCCTGGAGTTCCTGGCTGACGGCAACGCCGATTTCGCCAAGGCGATCGGCCTGGAGATGGACGGCACGGGCTTCGGCCTCGGGATGCGCTCGAAGCGCTACTCGATGCTGGTCGAGGACGGGGTCGTGAAGATCCTGAACGTCGAGGAGACGCCCTCGAAGGCCGAGGCGTCGGGCGCCGAGGCGCTGCTGAAGGTGCTCTGAGCCGGCCCGCGCCGCAGCGCGGCCCTCTTAAGGCCACGTTCCGACGGCTTCAGTCGCCGCGTTTCGCCCGACGACCCGCCTCGAGGACCGCATGGCCTTCCTGAACGATCTGCCCATCGCCGACCTGATCGCGAATTACGGATACATCGCGATCTTCATCATCATCACGCTGGAGAGCGCCGGGGTGCCCTGTCCGGGCGAGACGGTGCTGATCTCGGCCGCCGTCTATGCCGGCAGCACCGGCAACCTGAACATCGGCCTCGTGGTGGCGATCGCCGCGACCGCCGCCATCCTGGGCGACAATGCCGGTTACTGGGTCGGCCGCCGCTGGGGCCTGCCCCTGCTCCTGCGCAAGGGGCACCTGATCGGGCTCGATCACGGGCGGCTCAAGCTCGGCCAGTACCTGTTCCGGCGGCATGGCGGGAAGATCGTGTTCTTCGGCCGCTTCACCGCGATGCTGCGCGCCTATGCGGCCGTGCTCGCCGGGGTGAACCGCCTGGATGTCCGCCGCTTCTTCGCCTTCAACGCCCTGGGCGGCATCGCCTGGGCCGGCGGCATGGGCATCGGCTCCTATTATTGCGGGCGCCAGATCGAGCATATCGTCGGACCGGTCGGGCTGACCCTGCTGGCGCTCGTCGTGTTCGGCGGACTGGCCCTTTGGCTGTTCATGCGCCGGCACGAGGCGCGCCTGCTCAACGAGGCGGAACTCGCGATCCCCGGCCCCCTCGCCTGACTTCCCTCACGCCGCCGCGAGGTCGATCGCGTCCAACGCATCGTGGTGCAGCAGGAGCACGCCGGTCGCCGTCGCGAGCCGGCGGGCGGCCGGTGTGAAGCCTGCGTTCGACACCACGGCGGCGCGGTCGCCCGCCCAGTAGCGCTGCGCCGCGGCCACCTCCTGCACGGCGGCGTTGCCCACGGGCTTGGTCAGGCGCTTGCACTGCACGACGAGGCGCAGGCCGTCGCGGTCGGCCACGATGTCGGCACCCTGGTCGCCGCTCGCCGGCGTCCGGTGCGCCCGCCATCCCGCCCGGGTGAGGCGCTCGGCGCAGTAGCGCTCGTAGTCGAGCCCGTCCTCCGGGGCGTCCTCCTCCTCGGGCAGGTCGATCGCCGCCGCCTCGGCCTCGACGATCGCCAGCATCCGGTCCCGCTCCGTGACGGCGAGGTCGGCGTAGCGCGGGCCGAACTGTGGCAGCACCGTTCTGTCGAGGAAGTAGTCGCGCTCGCGCAGCCAGCCGTCCTCGATCCAGTTGCCGTAGGCGTCGCGAAAGCTCTCCTGCCGCCGCCGCAGGGCCAGGGTCTCCCCGTGCGCCCGGGCGATGCGGCGCACCCGCGCCCGGAACCGGCGCCCCCGCCCGAGATGGCGCAGCAGGACGCAGACGAGGGCGAACCCGGTGGCCGCGAAAGCGGGCGGGCCGTACCAGAGCCCGAACGGATAGCCGATCACGGCCGTCCAGAACAGGCGGGCGACGGGATTGGGCTTTCCGGACATCGAGGCGTGGCAGGCTGCTGGGTCCTCGATCCTTGCAAGGGCAGATTGCCCGATGCCTAACCCGGGCCGGAAACCTGTGGACGCGCGGCGCCCCTGGGCCCGGGATATCGTTCGGGGCAGACGCGTGCCGTACCGCGACGCCCCGGGCCCGGCCTCTTCCAGGCGTCGGCCAGCGTGCCCATCCACTTGGTCAGGTGCGCGCAGGCGAACCCTGAAGGGCGATCGCTGCCGAGAGACCGCCCCTCACGGTTGGGTCTGGCCAGGATCCTGGCCTGTCAGCCCTGTCATCCCGGGGCCGCGCGGCGGATCCCGGGATCCACAAACGTAGCCGGATGAGGATGTTGCGTCGTTGTCGGCCCGGACCGCCAGCCTGGTCGATTGCGTCACCGGCCGGCCCGCGATCGCGCGATCCGTCTCCGATCGATCGTGTCCCAAAAGGACGGCGCTGCGTTCAGGCCTGAATTGTGCGTCGCCGCACGCAGCACGCGTCGGCCTGTAACCATGTCATGCTGCAGGCGATTCCCACGGCGAGACCGGCTGTCGGCGCGCCCCGCGCGCCGAACGGCGCCGAGACCCGAGGTGCGAGGCTGTTCCGTGTGCCTCGCACGAGGAGGCCGTGATGAAGATCCTGATTGCCGCGACGCCGCTCACCGGCCACGTCAACCCGCTGCTCGCCGTCGGCCGCGCCGCCGCCGCGCGGGGCGACGATGTCGTGGTCCTCACCGACGCGGCTTTCCGCGCGAAGGTGGAGGCGGCGGGCCTGCGCTTCGCGGATTATCCGGACGACCATTCCGCAGAATACCGGGAGACCGAGCTGCCGGCGGGTCCCGAGTGATACCGGCGCGAGTTCGAGCGGCGCTTCATCGATCCGATGCCGATCCAGGCCGCGGCCCTGCGCCGGCTGATCGCCGAAGAGGCGCCGGACGTGATCGTGGCCGGCAGCCTGTTCCTCGGCGTGCTACCCCTGCTCCTCGATCCGGCGCCGCGGCCGCCGATCGTGACCGTCAACGTCAGCTTCCTGTTCCTGGACCGGCCCGACCACGCGCCGATCGGCCTCGGCCTGCCCCCCGCCCGGGATCGGGCCGAGCAGGTTCGCTACGCGGCCCTGAAGGCCGGCATGGATGCCGCCTTCGCCAACCCGGTGCGCGCCTACACGGATGGGCAGCTCGCCAAGCTCGGCCTGCCGCCGCTGCCGGCCTCGCTGCCGCACTCGATCGTGGTGCTGCCGGACCTGTTCCTCCAGCCGACCGTGCCGGGCTTCGAGTACGATTACGGCGCCCTGCCCCCGGGAGTGCGGTTCATCGGCCTCCTGCAGCCGCCCACCCCGCCGGCGCCCCTGCCGGACTGGTGGCCGGAGCTCGAGCAGGCCAACGCAGTGGGCAAGCCGGTCGTGCTGGTGACGCAGGGGACGCTGGCCAACGCGGATTTCGGCGAGCTGGTCGAGCCGACCCTCGCGGCCCTGGCCGACCGGGACGACATCCTGATCGTGGCGACCACCGGCGGGCGGCCCGTCGCGGCCCTGCGCGGACCGATCCCCGCCAACACGCGGGTCGCGAGCTTCCTGCCGTTCCGCGATCTGCTGCCGCGGGTGAGCGTGCTGGTGACCAATGGCGGCTACGGCAGCGTCTCGCAGGCGCTGGCCGCCGGCGTGCCGATCGTCTCGGCCGGCCTGACCGAGGACAAGGCCGAGGTGAATGCCCGCATCGGCTGGTCCGGCGCCGGCCTCAACCTCGCCACCAACACGCCGAGCCCGGACGCGATCGGCGCGGCGGTGACGCGGGTGCTCGGCGAGCCCGGCTTCCGGCAGCGTGCCGGCGCGTTGCGGGAGGCCTTCGCGGCCCGGGACGCCATGGCGGGCATCATGACGGCGATCGACGATCTCGCGCGTTCGGGCCCGGTGCGCGGCCTCGGCGCGGGCCTCGCGGTTCCGCTGATGAGATCGGCATGAGCGCGCCGTCCGGGCCCGAGGGCGGCGGCGCGCCCCTGCGCGTCGTCGTCGATCTCAACCGCTGCCAGGGCTACGCGCAGTGCTGCTACGCCGCGCCCGATCATTTCGCGCTGCGGGGTCACGAGATCCTGTTCTACGATCCCACGCCGCCGGCCGAGCGGCGCGGGGCGGTCGAGCGGGCGGTCCAGGCCTGCCCGGTCCGCGCCATCAGCCTCCAGGCCGGCGCGGATGACGGAGACACGCCGTGACCCCTGAGCCCTCCGGCTTCGTGGTGGTCGGCGCCGCGCTGGCGGGGCTGCGCGGTGCGGAGGCCCTGCGGCAGGGCGGCTATGACGGGCCCCTGACCCTCGTGGGTGCGGAGCCCTACCGCCCGTACGACCGTCCGCCCCTGTCGAAGCATGTCCTCGCCGGTGCGCTGGAGGCCGGGGCGACGCGCCTGCCGGAGCGCGCCGCCCTCCGGGCCCGCTGGCGGCTCGGCAGCGCCGCCGTGTCCCTCGATCGGGCTTCCCGCACGGTCCGCCTCGCCGACGGCTCGGTCCTGGCCTACGAGAAGCTCCTCATAACCACGGGGGCCGAGGCGCGGCCGTGGCCGGTCGAGACCGGGGGCGGCCTGTCCGGCATCCACACGCTCCGGGGCCGCGACGATGCGGCGGCGCTGCGGGCGGCCCTGGTCGCCGGCCCGCGCCGCGTGCTCATCGTCGGCGGCGGCCTCATCGGCTGCGAGGCCGCCTCGTGCCTGCGCGACCTCGGCCTGCCGGTGACCCTGGTCGACCCGAACCCGACGCCCCTCGCCAACTCGCTCGGCACCTGGGTCGGCGGCGTAATCGCCGCGTGCCTGCGCGATTCCGGCGCGGACTTCCGTCCCGGAACGCTGGTGCAGGCCTTCGAGGGGGATGCCGCGGGCCGCGTGGTGCGCGCCCGGCTGGCCGACGGAAGCGCCATCGAGACCGATCTGGTCATCGCGGCCCTGGGCGCGACCCGGGCGACCGGATGGCTTCACGGAGCCGGCCTGCGGGCGGATGCCGGCGGCCTGACCTGCGACGGCGCCTGCCGGGCGCTGGACGCGGACGGCACGCCCTGCCCGGACATCTACGCGGCCGGCGACGTGGCGCGCTGGCCGATCCCGCTCTACGGCGGGCGGCTGGTTTCCGTGGAGCATTGGGGCAACGCCGTCGAGCAGGCATCCCACGCCGCCCGGAACATGCTGTCCGACCCGGGCGACCAGCGGGCCTACGCCCACCTGCCGGCCTTCTGGTCGAGCCAGTTCGGCCTCAACATCAAGCTCGTCGGTACCACCGAGGGCGCGGACGCGGTGGCGGTCGTGCAGGGCTCGCGGGCATCGCACCGCTTCCTGGCCGTCTACGGCAAGGCCGGACGCAGCATCGCGGCGGTCTCCTTCGATCAAGCACGGTGGCTGCCGGCCTACGCCCAGGCGATCCGGGCCGGCGCCGCGTTCCCGCCGATCGCGGACGCCACCGATCAACCCCGCATCGAGACCGACGATCCCGGCTTCCCGGTGCCGCGGGCGACCGTTCCGCCGCCGCGCCCCGCCGAGGTTGCGCATGCCTGACGACACGCTCTTTTCCGCCGTGATGAACCCGGCCAATCGGGCGAATCCCTACCCGCTCTACGCCCAGTTGCGGGAGCGGCCGGTCTCCCGCCAGCACGACGGCAGCTACGTGGTGAGCACCCACGCGGCGATCCGTACCGTGCTCTTCGATCCGCGGCTCAGCTCGGAGGATCTGCCGCCGTTCAAGCGACCGCGCACCGGCAACCCGATCCGCGACTGGATCCTCAACCCGATCCGGACCCGGATCGCCGCGGCGCACCGTCCGCTGATCTTCCGCGATCCACCGGATCACGACACCCTGCGCGCCGCCGTGATGCGCGAGTTCACCATCGCGCGGGTCCAGGGCCTGCGCGACCGCGTGGCCCGCGATGTGGACAGCCTCCTCGATGCGTGTCGCGGGCGCAGAGACATCTGTCTGGTGGATCACCTGGCCTATCCGCTGCCCGTCGCGGTGATCTGCGAGCTGCTCGGTGTGCCGGAATCCGACGAGCCGCGCTTCCAGGCCTGGGCGACGCAGCTCGCCACCGCGCTCGAGCCGGACGCGCGCGGCGACATCGAATCCCGCCGTCGCACCGTGGCGGCGTTCGACGCGATCTCGGATTATATGCGTGCGCTCCTCCGCGAGAAGCGCCGCCATCCGCGCGACGACATGCTCAGCGGACTCGCCGCGCCCGGTCCCGACGGCCGGAAGCAGATGAGCGATTTCGACCTGATCGCCACCGCGGTCCTGCTGCTCGTGGCCGGGCACGAGACCACCGTGAACCTCATCACCAACGCGATACTCACCCTGCTCCGCCATCCGGAGGAGCTGGAACGCCTGCGCGCCGACCCGGAGCGCGCCCCGCGCGTGATCGAGGAGGTGCTGCGCTACGAGCCGCCGGTGCATTTCCGGACCCGCAAGGCCCTCGGCGCGATCCCGATCGCCGGCGAGACGATCCCGAAAGGCGCGCCGGTGATCCTGCTGTTCGCGGCGGGCAACCGCGACCCCGCGCGATTCGACAACCCCGACCGGTTCGATCCGGACCGCCCGGACATCGAGCATTTCGGCTTTGGCGGTGGCCTGCACTATTGCGTCGGCGCGCCGCTGGCGCGGATCGAGGCCGAGGTCGCCCTCGTGGCGCTGAGCCGGCGCCTCGTCGCGCCGCGCCTGATGGGCGATCCGCCGCCCTACAGGCCGGGAGCCTCACTGCGGGGTCCCGAGCAGCTCCGTATCGGCATCGACGCGATCGCGTGAGCCGGAAGCAACCGGTAAAGCGATGGTGAATGCGAGCGTTTCACGTGAAACATTTGTAAAGGCGTGGATCGGCCGCGCGATCGATCCGTAGACGCGCCGTATGCGCCGCCCTGCAACATCCTCGTCGGGCGACCCCAGCCATTCCCTCCTTCGAGGCGGCTTCGCCGCACCTCAGGATGAGGGGATCGGGCCGGAGGACCGCCTTCAGCCGGGCCGTGTCCCGTAAGCGTCCGCGATCGCGCATAGATCCGACGAGACGGGCTCCCGAGGCGTGTCCTCCATCGCCGGATCTCCCGCCGGCCGGAACTTGGCCGTACCGCGCGGGGCTTACCTCCGTGAGACGGCCGCCGACGGCCATCCCCCCGACGACATCCGGAGACTCCACGCCATGAAGGCACTGTGCTGGCACGGCCGCAACGACATCCGCTGCGACACGGTGCCGGATCCGAAGATCGAGGATTCCCGCGACGTGATCATCAAGGTCACGAGCTGCGCGATCTGCGGCTCCGACCTTCACCTGATGGACGGGTTGATGCCCACGATGGAGACCGGCGACGTGCTCGGCCATGAATTCATGGGCGAGGTGGTCGAGGTCGGTCAGGGCTTCACCAAGTTCAAGAAGGGCGACCGGATCGTCGTGCCCTTCAACATCAACTGCGGCACCTGCCGCCAGTGCAAGCTCGGCAATTATTCCGTGTGCGAGCGCTCGAACCGCAACGCCGAGATGGCGGCGGCGCAGTTCGGCTACACGACGGCGGGGCTGTTCGGGTACTCCCACCTCACCGGCGGCTACGCGGGCGGCCAGGCGGAGTACGTGCGCGTCCCCATGGCCGATGTGGCGCCCATGAAGGTGCCGGACGGCATGGACGATGAATCGGTCCTGTTCCTCACCGACATCCTGCCCACCGGCTGGCAGGGCGCGGAGCATTGCGAGATCCAGGGCGGCGAGACCATCGCGATCTGGGGGGCGGGGCCGGTCGGACTCTTCGCGATCCAGTCGGCCAAGATCATGGGCGCCGAGCGCATCATCGCCATCGAGACCGTGCCCGAGCGGATCGCCCTCGCCCGGAAGGCCGGGGCCACCGACATCATCGACTTCATGAACGAGGACGTGTTCGAGCGGATCAAGGAGATCACCAAGGGCCAGGGCGCGGACGGCGTCATCGACTGCGTCGGCATGGAGGCGAGCGCCGGGCATGGCGGCCTCACCGGCATGCTCTCCACGGTCCAGGAGAAGCTGACCGCCACCGAGCGGCCCTACGCGCTGGCCGAGGCCATCAAAGCGGTCCGCCCGTGCGGCATCGTCTCGGTTCCGGGCGTCTACGGGGGGCCGATCCCGGTCAATATGGGTTCGATCGTGCAGAAGGGGCTGACCCTCAAGAGCGGGCAGACCCATGTGAAGCGCTACCTTGAGCCGCTGACCAAGCTGATCCAGGAGGGCAAGATCGACATGACCAGCCTGATCACCCACCGTTCGCAGGACCTCGCCGAGGGGCCGGACCTCTACAAGGCCTTCCGTGACAAGACGGATGGCTGCGTGAAGGTGGTGTTCCACCTCTGAGCCGGAGCCGGGCGGTCGATGCCGCCCGGACCCGTCGCGGTCTCCGATCGGCGCCGGCTCCCGGACGACGATGCCGAGCCGGCCCGGTCGGGTGCGGGCCGATAGCCCCGTGCCGCCCTTGGGCCATGACCCGGCGTTGACGCTGCGGCGAGCCGCACCGAAAACGTCGGGAGAGGTCGGGCTTGACGGCGCGGCCCGATCCTCGGGACGCGGCATGTGCAATCTCTACAGCCTGCGGACCAGCCCCGCGGACTTGCGCTGGGTCTTCGGGATCGCCCAGGACCACACCGGCAACCTTCCGTCATTGCCGGCTATCTTTCCGGACCAGCGCGCACCGGTGGTGTTGAACGGCGCGAGCGGCCGGGAACTCGCGATGCTGCGCTGGGGCATGCCCGGTCCCACGGCGTTCGGCGCGCAGCCGATCACCAACGTGCGCAACGTCGCGAGCCCGCATTGGCGGCCCTGGCTCGGACCGGCCCATCGCTGCCTCGTGCCGGCCACCGCGTTCAGCGAGTACGCCGATACCAAGCCGCGCAAGACACCGGTCTGGTTCGCCCTGGCAGAGGACAGGCCGCTCTTCGCCTTCGCGGGGATCTGGCGGCCCTGGACCGGCGTACGCGGGACGAAGCGCGAGAACCCGGACCGGGTCGAGGCCGAGCACACGCTGTTCGCCTTCCTGACCACGGAGGCCAACGGCATCGTCGGCCCGGTCCATCCGAAGGCGATGCCGGTTCTGCTCACGAGCCCGGAGGAATGGGCGACCTGGCTCGAAGCCCCGACCGTCGAGGCCCTGCGCCTGCAGCGCCCGCTGCCGGATTCGGGGATGCGGGAGGTCGCCCGCGGCGCGCGGTCGGACGGGCCGGAGCCGGCGGAATAGCTACCTCTCGCGCCGCGCCCGCTGCCCGGCCGCCCGTGAGCTCCTCAAGGTCGGGATCGACCGGCGCCCTGCGCGGCGCGCGTGAGACGCGCGCATCGGCCGCCGCGCGGGAAACGGGCGGCGTCCCGACGACGCCTCAGCGCGGCGGGGCTCCGGATGTGGCCGGACCGCCTCCGGTCGTCATTGGACCGGGCCGCCGTCGCGCGCCTGCAGCAGACGCAGGGCCTCCTCCAGCACGCCATGCAGGTCCGCGACGCCCTGCGGGGAGAGCGGCAGGCCGACGCGCTGGCCGTGGATCGTGTCGAGCACGACCATGGCGAGATCCTCGCCGATCAGCAGGCTCGGCTTCGGCAGGCAGAGCGGCAGGACGAAATCGCCCTCCGTCTCGCCGAGGACGTCCACCGCATCCGTGGGGCGGAAGGGCGGTTTCGCGTCGGTCATCGCACCCTGTCCTTGCGTTCCTCTCCAGGGCGGCGGGCCGGACCGCGCGCCTCAGCAAACGAGCGTTGGCCGGCCACACGGTACACGACAGCGGCTGCGCCGCACCTCAGGATCAGGCCTTCGAGGCCCGCTGACGCGGGGACCTCAGGATGAGGGGCCTGGATGGGATCCCCCGATCCCCTTGCCACCCGGTGCTGTCGTGTGCCGTTGGCCCGCCACTGCTTCGTCCGCCTGGATCCTTCATGCGCTCAGCAGGTTTTGCGAAGCCGGTGACCGCCTTCGCAAAACCTGCTGAGCGCATGATGCGGTAAAGCGGACTCCGACCTTCCGAGATCGTCATGCGACACGCCCAACCTCCGGCGTGTTGCCGTCACCGTGAGACCGCAGCGCGCTAGGGGCGATCCGCCGGCGGCACGCGCAGCGACCGCACCGTGAGCGTGTCGATCTCCAGCGATCCGACCTTCAGGGACCCGACCTCCAGGGATCCGACCCGGGCGCGGCCGACCGAGAGGCGGCCGATCGCGAAGGCCCCGAGCGCCACCGCGCCGAAGGCCGCGACCCCGAGCGCGAGCGCCCCCAGCGCCGAGGCACCCATCGCCCCGGCCCCGACGACGCCGGAGCCGAGCGCAGCCGTGTCGCGGCTCGTCACCGGCCCGGCCGGGATAGCGCCGTCCGCCTCCGTGGGGACCCTCGACGCATGCATGCAGGACCCTCTCGCGCCCGAATCTCAAGACGACGCTATACCCGACGTTAACCGCGTTTTCACGCCGCCAGCGGACGATCCCGGCCGGCCCGGACCGATGTCCGCGGCCCGAGAGGACGCCGCCCGTGTCCCACCTGCTCCAGCCCCTCGCGATCTTCGCCTTCGGCTGCCTGCTGATCCATGTCGGCCGCCCCTATGCCCGCGCCACCACATGGCTGCTCTCGACCACCGCTCTGGTCCTCAGCGTGACCCTCGGCGGCGTCCTCTGCCAGCGGATCGGGCTGTCCACGGGGTCCGCCGAGGCCGGAGTCCCGTACGGGCCGACGACCGACGCGCGCGCCGGGTGGGCCGATCAGTAGAGCCGCGTCCGGTAGCCCTCGGCGATCGAGGCCTCGGCCTCCGCGACGGTCGCGGTGGCGGTCTGCTCGGCCAGGATGCGGCCAAGGCTCGGGAAGGTGTCGCGCGGAACGTGCCGCGCCGGATCCCAGAGCTTCGAGCGGATCATCGCCTTGCCGCAATGGAAGAACGCCTCCCGCACCCGCACCACCAGCCCAGCCGCCGGGACCTTCCCTTCCGCCGCCAGGGCTTCGAGCAGGGCCGGATCCCGCGTCATCGCGGCGGTGCCGTTCACCCGCAGGGTCTCGTTGATCCCCGGCACGAGGAAGATCAGGCCGAGTCCGGGGCTGTCGAGCAGGTTGACGAACGTGTCGATCCGGTTGTTGCCGCGCCGGTCCGGGATCACCAGGGTGCGGTCGTCCGGCACCGCCACGAAGCCGGGGGCGTCGCCGCGGGGGCTGGCATCGACGTTGCCGGCCGCATCCGCGCTCGCCACCACCACGAAGGGCGAGAGGGCGATGAAGCGCCGGGCATAGGCGTCGAGGTGGTCCAGCACCTTGTGGGCGGCGAGCGGTCCGACGCTGCCGAATTGCGCGCGCAGGGCCTCCGCGTCGCGGACGGTCGACGGATCGGCGGAATCGGCGTCCGAGCGGGTCTCGTGCATGGGAACCTCTTAGCGGTCGCACCTGCCTGACGCGGCCGTCGCGGTTCCGTCAAGCCGGATCAGGGCCAGACCCGGATCGCCACCGGGCGGCGCAGCAGGTCCCGGTCGGAGGTGACGGTGCAGCCCTCGGTCCGCAAACGGGCGTAGGTCAGCAACGCCGTATCGCCGACATCGTCGAAGTTGCGCCCCTTCGCGTCCGGATCGAGCAGCGACGGGTAGGCGATCAGCGGTCCGGTCGCCGTGCAGGGATCGTCGTAGAGGGTCGCGCCTTCGACGAGGAGGCGGGGCTGGTCCCAGGTGATCAGGTCGCGGGAGCTGGTCCAGTAGAAGCCGGAACGCGAAAAACCCTCGCCGGCCTTGGCCATGAACACCGCGATCCAGGCCCCCGAGCCCCGGTGGCGGACCACGGCGCCGACCGGCCCCGGGAACGGCCCGACCGGCCGGCAGGTGGCCCGGTTCGGGGGTGCCGTCCGGTAGGGATCCGGGAAGGCGGCGGTGAAGCCGGTGCCGGTCCAGGCGCGCCAGCGGGTCGGGTCGGCGGGATCCTCGCTGCGGAACAGGCAAACGCCCGCCTCCTGGTCGCTGCCGGGGCGGGTCCAGCCGGTGGTCGAGGCGAGAAAGTAGCGCCAGCGCCCGTCGGCCACGATGTTCGACGGGTTGAAGAAGCCCCGGTGATGGCCCTGGTCGATCTCCTGCCGGAACGGGGCGCCGGCCACCACCACGGGCGGGCTTTTCCGGGTGAAGCTGCGGCCACCATCCGTGGAGTCGGCGGCCGTGATCGTGTTGTACCAGCAGGCCATGTAGGTCCCCGCCGGGCAGCGGCCGGGATGCTCGTTGGCCTGATACTCGTGGTGCAGCAGCGCGGCCACGTGCGCGCCGTCCTCGGTCCAGGTGGCGGTGATCCAGGAGCGGTCGTCGTAGGCCGCAGGATCGGATTTCTCGCCCGAATCCAGCACCACCGTGCAGTCGAGCTTCAGATGGCCGAGATCCGGGCCGCGCAGCGCCCGGTTGCGGTAATGCATGCCGTAGAGCGCCACCGTGCCCGTTGCGTCGCGGAAGGCGCGGGCCGGGGCATCCGGCACGTCGGCCCCGTCGCAGGCATCGCGGCCGGCCTTGAAGACGATCGACGGCGGGCCGACGAGCGTCAGGGCCGACAGAGGGGGCTCGGGGGCCGCCCGGGCCGGGAGGGGGATCAGGGTCAGGACCAGCAGAACCGCCGCAGATGCCAGGCGCGACACCCGCCCGCTCCCCTCTGCGGATACGTCGCTCCCTTGCCGCGAAGAGACTGGCAGATCCGCACATCCGCTTCGGCAGGGCGGCCTCGCGTTGGAGCGCGGGTCCCCGCTTGCGTGCGGGACAGGATGAGGGATCGGGTCTGGCCGGACGAAGCGCGGCCTGAATCCGCGTCGATGGCGTGCCGGATCCTGTAAAATCTTGTCCTTCACCCCAGCCTTCTCCCGCACGGGAAAGGGGGCCCGTCGCGCGCCCGCATCGATGTCCGCCGGAGAGGTGCGAACATCGCGGCCCGCAGAGGCGGGAGGGAGATCCCGCGGGACTGTCCGATCCGCCACGCCCATGGGCGCCATCCGGCTGCGTCCCGGCCGCGCCTGGACAAACAGGCTGAGATTCGCTTGAGAACCATTACAGAGTGCTTGCCGCCCGGCGGCACGTCGGTGGGTTCCCCATGCTGCTTCTCATCCTGGGCCTCGTGCTGTTCCTCGGCACGCACGCCTTCTCGATGGCCCGCACCCGGCGGGCCGAAATCGTCGGCCGGATCGGCGAGGGCCGCTACAAGCTCGGCTACACCGCCCTGTCGCTGCTGGGCTTGGTGCTGATCGGAGTCGGCTTCCATGATTACCGGCTGAATGGCTACATCCAGGTCTGGGATCCGCCGGTCTGGACCCGCCACCTCGCGCTGACGCTGGTGCTGCTCGCCTTCATCTGCCTCGCCGCCGCCTACCTGCCGGGGCACATCCGGGCCAAGGCCAAGCATCCGATGCTGCTCGCCGTGAAGATCTGGGCGACGGCGCATCTGCTGGCCAACGGCGATCTCGGCTCGATGCTGCTGTTCGGCGGCTTCCTGGCCTGGGCGGTGACGGCGCGGATCAGCGCCAAGCGCCGGGCCCTCGCGCCGGGAGCGGTGGCAGCCCAGCATGGCGGGCCCGCGGCCGCGCCCCATGGCTGGCGCAACGACATCCTGGCCGTGGTGATCGGCACGGCGGCGTGGTTCATCTTCGCCCGCTACCTGCACTACCCGGTGATCGGCGTGCCGGTCTGGCCAGGCACGATGGCCTGACTGTCGCCAACCCGGCGCCCGTGTGTTAGGCGCGGGGCCCGATCGAGGTACGAGGTGGTCCGCCGGCAGTGGTGGGCCTGGATAGAATGGCCGAGAACAACGAGTTCCTCCGCGAAGTCGACGAGGATTACCGCCGCGACCGGATCCTCCAGATCTGGAAGCGCTACAGCGGCGTGATCATCGCGCTCGCCGTGCTGCTCGTGGTGGGCGTCGCAGGCTGGCGCTACTGGCAGGCGCAGCAGCGCGCCGCCGCCGAGGCCGCCTCCGTCCAGTTCGACGACGCCAACCGCCTCGCCCGGGACGGCAAGGTCGCGGAGGCCGACAAGGCGTTCGACGCCCTGGAGGCGCAGGCGCCCGCGGGCTACCGCCTGCTGGCCCGCTTCCGTGCTGCGGCCGAGACCGGCAAGCGCGACGCGGCGGCGGGTGCCGCGGAGTTCGACAAGCTCGCCGACGACACCGCCCTGGGCGATGGTCTGCGCGACCTCGCGCGCCTGCGGGCGGCGCTCCTGCGCCTCGACGGGTCGAACCCGGACCCGGCGCTGGCCAACCTCCAGGGCCTGGCCGCCGGCACGCCGTTCCGCCACACCGCCCGCGAGATGCTGGGTCTGGCCGCCCTGAAGAAGGGCGATTACGAGGAGGCCGGCCGCTGGTTCGACCAGATCGTGGCCGATCCCGACACCCCACGGAACCTGCGCGATCGGATCGAGGTCTACGCGGCGATCGTGGCGGGCGGCCCCGTCACGGTGACCGAGGCCAAGCCCGAGCCCGCCGCACCACCCCCGCCGATCACGCGTTGACCCACGCACGAACCGTTTAGAGAACGACCATGGACATGCCGACCGTCGCGATCGTCGGACGGCCGAACGTCGGCAAGTCGACCCTGTTCAACCGCCTCGTGGGCAAGAAGCTCGCGCTGGTCGACGACCGCCCGGGCGTGACCCGCGACCGGCGCGAGGGCGACGTCACCTTCGGCGGCCTCCAGTTCCGGGTGATCGACACCGCCGGGCTTGAAGAGGCGGACGAGAAGACCCTCACGGGCCGGATGCGGATGCAGACCGAGGCGGCGATCTTGGCCGCCGACGTGGTGCTGTTCGTGATCGACGCCCGCGCCGGCGTGCTACCGGCCGACCAGCCCTTCGCCGAGCTGGTGCGCCGGGCCGGCTGCCCGGTGATCCTGATCGCCAACAAGGCCGAGGGCGGCGCCGGCCTCGCCGGGGCCTACGAGGCCTTCACCCTCGGGCTCGGCGACCCGATCCCGTTCTCGGCCGAGCACGGCGAGGGCCTGGGCGAGCTGCACGAGGCGCTCAAGGGCGCCCTGCCCCCCCGCGACGAGGACGAGGAGGAGGACGACGATGCCCCCGGCGGCCGTTCCCTCAAGGTCGCGATCGTCGGCCGCCCGAATGCCGGCAAGTCGACGCTGATCAACAACATGCTCGGCGAGGATCGGCTGCTCGTCGGCCCCGAAGCCGGCATCACCCGCGACTCGATCTCGTTGGATTGGGAATGGCGGGGCCGTCGCATCAAGCTGCACGACACGGCCGGGATGCGCCGCCGCGCCCGGATCGACGACAAGTTGGAAAAGCTCGCGGTCTCCGACGGCTTGCGCGCCGTGCGCTTCGCCGAGGTGGTGGTGGTGCTCCTTGACGCCACGATCCCCTTCGAGAAGCAGGATCTCACCATCGTCGATCTGGTCGAGAGCGAGGGCCGCGCCCTGGTGATCGGCCTCAACAAGTGGGATCTCGTGGCCGACCAGCCGGGGCTGCTCAAGCAGCTGCGCGAGGATTGCACCCGGCTCCTGCCGCAGGTGCGCGGCGTCTCCGTGGTGCCCCTCTCCGGCCTCGCGGGCGACGGCATCGACAAGCTGATGCAGGCCGTGGTCCAGGCCTCGGAGGTCTGGGACCGGCGCATCTCGACCTCCCGTATCAACGACTGGCTGAACGAGGCGACCTCGCGCAATCCGCCTCCGGCGGTGTCGGGGCGGCGGATCAGGATCCGCTACGCCACGCAGGTGAAGAGCCGGCCGCCGCATTTCGCGCTGTTCGGCAACCAGCTGAACGCCCTGCCGAAATCCTACACCCGCTACCTCGTGAATGGCCTGCGCGAGGCGTTCGACCTGCCGGGCACGCCGATCCGCCTGTCCCTGCGGACCTCGCAGAACCCGTTCGACAAGAGCTGACCGGGCCGCGCAGTGCCGTCTTCGCGAGCGCAGCGAAGCGACCCACGGCGGGGCGACACCGGACGAACGGAGCGGGACCCTGGATGGCTTCGCTCCGCTCCCAAGGACGGTGGAATCGACGGCGCGCAACCGCAAACGGTCTCAGGATCGAAGCGCGGATCGGCCGTCCGTCCAACCCGCGCCCTCATCCTGAGGTGCCGGAGCGCAGCCGAGGCCTCGAAAGAGCCCGCCGGATCGCTCTGAGAAACCTGGAGCCCGCCTTCGAGATCCGCTGAAGCGGGCATCTCAGGATGCGGGGATTGGGTGATATCTCGCCTGGGCCGCGGGGCGCGATCGAGGTCGTCCCTCACCGGGCCGCCTTGGCGATCCAGTCCACCGCCGCCGCCAGCGCGGCGCGCTCGTCCTTGCCCGCGGCGAGCGCCGCCTCGTAAGCCGCGATCTGGTTGTCGGCGCTCGTCCCCTCCGTGACGATCGCCCGGGCGCGGGCGACATCGGCCGCGCAGCCGAGGGCGTCGGCATCGTCTTCCATCAGGGCGAGGACGACCTCCAACGCCTCCAGGAACGGAACCGCCTCGCCCCGCGCCTCGTCGATCAGCGTCGCCTGGACGCCGCTGTGCTGGGCGCGCCACAGGTTCTCCGAGGCCAGCGCCCGCGAGACGCCGTCGAGATCGGCATGGAGGTCGGGCCGGCGCACGCACAGGCGCACGAGGCAGCGGAACAGGGCGGCGACGCAGAGCGAGTCGTCGAGCCGCGTGCAGGCATCCGCGATGCGCAACTCAAGCGTCGGGAACTTGATTGAGGGACGCAGGGACCACCACAGGAAGCTCGCATCCGCGATGGCGCCCGAACGGGTCATGATGTCGACGAACCGCGCATGGGCGGCGGCGTCCGAAAAAATCTCCGGCAGGCCGGTGCGGGGCAGCTCGCCGAACACGCTGAGCCGGTAGGCCCGCAAGCCCGTCGCCTCGCCCTGCCAGAACGGCGAGGAGGCCGAGAGGGCGAGCAGCAGCGGCTGGAACGGCAGCAGCCGGTTCATCAGGTCGATGCGGGCGTCGGGGTCTGGCACCTCGACATGAACGTGCATCCCGCAGATCAGCGCCCGCCGGGCCGCGATCCCGACATCCGACAGGATCCCCTTGTAGCGTTCCCCGTCGGTGGCGGTCTGGCGCGACCAGCGCGCCAGGGGATGGGTGCCGCAGGCGAGCAGGCTCAACCCGTGCTCCGCCGCGATGCCGGCGAGCTGCGCCCGCTGGCCACCCAGGTTCTCCCTTGCGGCCGCCGCCTCGGTGAGCGGCGGCGTGCAGACCTCGACCTGCGCGGCCACCAGCTCTCGCCCGGTCCCAGGCAGCTCCGCCTTCACCCGCGCGTGGAAGGCGGCGAGGTCGCCGCGCGGCGTCCCCCGGGTCTCGGCCTCGGCGAGGAAGTATTCCTCCTCGATACCGAAGCGGTAGCTGGGGGCGCTCATCGTGGTCTCCGGAAACGCGACACGTGCGCGCCAACGCGCTGGCTCATCCGAAGGTGCCGCTCAGGCCGCGCGCAGCGCCCCGCCCACGAGCCAGGCCGGGTCGAACCAGCGATCGGCCTCGCCGTCATAGGGCAGGCGCGTGATGTCCCAGTTCTGGATGTACTTCGCGTAGACGTTCCACACCGCGATCCCACCGCCCACGAAGATCCGCCGACCCGGATAGCGCTTGAGCACCTGCTCCGGGTCCTCGTGGCTGCGGATCACGTCGATGGTGCGGTCCTTGAAGGCGAATTCGGGGACCGAGGCCACGGTCTTCGGCCCGGCGATCAGCACGTGGCCCATGGTCAGCGCGAAGAAGCGCGTCACGTCCTCCACGAACAGCGGGTCGGTGTTGCCCTCCCAGGGCAGGTGGCCGTTGAGGCCGAGCTGGCCCCGCAGGCCGATCGCACAGATGCAGCGGACGTCGATCATCGTGAACTACTCGGTGACAAGGATCCGGGTGGGCGATCCGTGCGAACAACCGCGCGTCAGGTCATTCGGGTGCGCGGAACCGCAGCACCCGGTCGGTGGGGAAATCGTAGAGCGCGCCGGTCTCGGTCCAGTCCGGGCTGGCGAGGCGCACGAAGTGAGGAGCCAGTTCCTCCGGCGTCCGGAGCGTCGCCGGATCCTCGCCGGGCATGGCCGAGCGGCGCATGCCGGTGCGCAGGGGGCCCGGGTTGACGAGCATCGCGCGGATCGCCGTGCTCTCGTTCTCGGCCGCGTAGGTGCGCACCAGCGCCTCAAGCGCCGCCTTGGAGACCGAGTACGGCCCCCAGTAGGGCCGGCACTTCGAAGCGGCCCCGGAGGAGACGAAGATCGCCCGCCCGGCATCCGACATGCGCAGCAGCGGATCGAGCGAGCGGATCAGGCGCCAATTGGCGGTGACGTTCACGTCCATCACCTGCGCCCAGATCTTCGGGGTGATGTGGCCGATCGGCATGAGCGCGCCGAGGATGCCGGCATTGGCGATCAGGATATCGAGGCGCTTCCACCGCTCGTTGATCGCCGCGCCCAGCCGGTCGATCGCCTCGTAATCAACGAGGTCGAAGGGCACGAGGGTCGCGCTGGAGCCCGCAGCCCGGATCGCATCGTCCAGCTCCTCCAGGGCGCCCACCGTGCGGGCGACGGCGATCACGTGCGCGCCGGCCTCCGCCAACGCCAGGGCGGCAGCCCGCCCGATGCCGCGGGATGCGCCGGTGACGACCGCGACGCGGCCTTCCAAGGGTTTCTGAGAGTCAGCCATGCGCAGGACCTAGCGCATTCCCACCCGAAGGGTCGAGGAGTCCGGCATCAAATGGCCGGGGACCGGGCCCTTTAGCCCATTCACGGTTGAGACCTCGGCCGATCCGATCAACCGGAATCGGTATCAGCCGGACACCGTATCGCTGCTTTGCCGGACGCACCCTTCCCGGACACGTGGAGCGAAGCGGAACCTGGCGCACGAAGCGCCGCGCCAGCGGCACAGGTTGAGTTAGACGGACGCTTCGCGATCTCTTGCGCTGGATCCCGGGTCGCATTCCGCTGACGCTGCATGCGCCCGGGACAGGGCCGGTGCGGAACCGGACCCTGTCAGTCCGCCTCGGCCAGCATGGCGAAGCGCTTCGGGCCGGCGATGGAGAGGTCCGTCAGGCCGGTCGGGTACTCGCCCGTGAAGCAATGGTCGGTGTATTGCGGGCAGGCCGCATTCCGCGCCTCCTCGCCCATCGCCCGGTAGAGGCCCGGGATCGACAGGAAGGCCAGCGAATCCGCGCCGATATACTTGCGCATGCCCTCAAGGTCGTGGGTCGCGGCGAGCAGCTTCTCGCGCTCGGGCGTGTCGATCCCGTAGAAGTCCGGGTAGGTGATCGGCGGCGAGGCGATCCGGAAATGGACCTCCGCGGCGCCGGCCTCGCGCATCATCCGGACGATCTTCACCGAGGTGGTGCCGCGCACCAAGCTGTCATCCACGAGGACGATGCTCTTGCCCTCGATCGCCGCGCGGTTGGCCGAATGCTTCATCCGCACGCCGAGTTCGCGCACCGACTGGGTCGGCTGGATGAAGGTCCGGCCGACATAGTGGTTGCGGATGATCCCCATCTCGAAGGGCAGGCCGGTCTCCTGCGCGAAGCCCAAGGCCGCCGGCACGCCGGAATCCGGCACCGGCACCACGACGTCGGCGGCCACCGCGGCCTCGCGGGCGAGTTCCCGGCCGATCGCCTTGCGGACCGCGTAGACGCTCTTGCCGTTCACCACGGAATCCGGCCGGGCGAAGTAGATGTATTCGAAGATGCAGGGCCGCATCGGCACGGCGTCGGCGAAGCGGATCGACTCGATCCCCTCCTCGGAGATCACCACGATCTCGCCGTTCTCGATGTCGCGGACGAACCGGGCGCCGATGATGTCGAGCGCGCAGGTCTCGGAGGCCAGCATGTAGCGGCCGTCGAGCTCGCCGAGCACCAGCGGGCGGATGCCCAGCGGGTCGCGGGCGCCGATCAGCTTCTTGTTGGTCAGTGCCACGATCGCGTAGGCGCCCTGGATCGCCTGCAGCGCGTCGATGAAGCGCTCGATGATCCGCGGCTTCCGGGAGCGGGCCGCGAGGTGCAGGATCACCTCGGTGTCGGAGGTCGACTGGGTGATCGCGCCGTCGCGCACGAGGTCGCGGCGGATCGAGAGGGCGTTGGTCAGGTTGCCGTTATGGGCGACCGCCAGCCCGCCGCTGGCGAGTTCCGCGAAGAGCGGCTGCACGTTGCGCAGGATCGTCCCGCCGGTGGTCGAGTAGCGCACATGCCCGATGGCGGCCCGGCCCTTGAGGCGGGCGATGGTCTCGCCGTCCGAGAAGGAATCGCCCACGAGTCCGGGGCGCCGCTCGGAATGGAACACGGAGCCGTCGAAGGAGACGATGCCGGCCGCCTCCTGGCCCCGGTGCTGCAGGGCGTGCAGGCCGAGCGCCACGATGGCCGAGGCCTCCGGGTGCCCGAAGATGCCGAAGACGCCGCATTCCTCGCGGAGCGTGTCGCCGTCGAGATCGAAATCGGCGCTGGGATTGGCGGCGTGTGACATGAGGCGGTCGATCACTCACGGGTCCCGGCGGCGACGGGCCGGCGCGCCGGTCGTCGCGGATGCAATCCGTTCGTTACCGGAACCGCTATCTAGGCGTTTCCCGTGGCACCACCTACGGCGAATACCGCAGATCAGCGTCGCGTCGGGGTCGGCGCGGTCTCGGTCCGGCGCTGGGGCGCCGGGTCGGTCTCGGCGGGGGCGTCGGCCGCCTCGTTCTGCGGCGTGACCGCCTTGGGCTTCTTGAACTGCTTCAGGAAGCCCTCGGGATTCTCGGGCAACTGCGCCACCAGGGCATCACCGGATTTCTCGAGCATCGGCCGCGAGCGCGCCTGCGCGGCCCAGTCCGGCACCTTGCCCTGGACCAGCCAGGACAGGAACACCCAGCCGATCACGCAGATCAGGAAGCCGCGGGCCGCCCCGAACAGGAAGCCGAGCGAGCGGTCGACCGCACCGATGCGCGAATCGAGCACGACGTCCGAGATCTTCACCGTGATGATCGAGACGATGATCAGCGTGCCGAGGAAAATCGCCGCGATGGAGGCGACCAGCGCCACGGTATCGCTGTTCACGTGCTGCTTCACGGTGGGAAGCAGCATCGGATAGAGCGTCCAGGCGACGGCGGCGGCCGCCACCCAGGCGACGATCGCCAGCACCTCGCGGGTGACGCCACGCACGGCCGCCAGCAGCGCGGACACCGCGACGATGCCAAGCACGACGAGATCGAGGACGGTAAACGGCATCGTGATGCTTTTGGTACCCGAGGGGATGGCGCGTCGGCCGTGCGGCTCCCCCGGACCGCGGTGGATTTATACCAAGCCCGACCACGGCCGTCACCCTGGGGCACGGTCCTCGGCCGGACCCTGTGCCGTCCGTGCATCAGCCCCCCGGATCGCCCGCGCCCATCGGTGCGCGCAGGCCAGCCCGCGACCGGCCCCGCTCCACCCCGACGCCCTGCGGATGCTATAGATTCGCCTTGGGATCCGACTTGGGATCTGACTCGGGATCCGACTTGGGGCCCGACTTGTGCGTCCGGGCTTCCGGTTGTGAGCGGTGGGGAGGGGGCTGCGTGGCCGAGGCCGGACCGATGACCGAGATCGCCACCCATGGGGCCAAGCTGACGATCGACCTCGGGGCGATCGCGGCGAACTGGCGGATCCTGGGCGATCGGGGCGGCGTCCCTAGCGCCGCCGTGGTGAAGGCCGACGCTTATGGCTGCGGCATCGGCCGCGTCGGGCCGGCCCTGTGGGCGGCCGGGTGCCGGACCTTCTTCGTCGCCCATCTGTCGGAGGGGATCGCGGCCCGCGCCGCCCTGCCGGAAGCCGAGATCTACATCCTGAACGGCCTGCCCCCGGGTGCCGCCGAAGCCTTCGCGGCGCACGGACTGCGCCCGGTGCTCGGCAGCATCGAGGAGTTGGCGGAGTGGGCGGCCGTTTCGACCGGACGCCTGCCGGCGGCGCTCCACGTCGATACCGGCATGAACCGGCTGGGCCTGCCGGTGCCGGAGGCGTTGGACCTCGCCGGCGACGCGCGGATCGCCGCGGCCGGGATCGACCTGATCCTCAGCCACTTCGTCAGCGCCGAGAAGCCGGAGGATCCGGTCAACGCAAGGCAGATCGCCGATTTCGCCCGCGTCCGGGCGGCCTATCCCGGGATCCGGGCCTCGCTCGCGAACTCGTCGGGCGTCTTCCTCGAAGGCACCCGGCACGACCTCCTGCGCCCGGGCTATGCCCTGTTCGGCGGCAACCCGACGCCCGGGGCCGCGAACCCGATGCGCCCGGTGGTGCGGCTGGAGGCGCTGATCGCGCAGGTGCGGAACGTCGAGGCCGGGGCCACCGCAGGCTATAACGGCCGCTGGACCGCGCTCAGGCCCAGCCGGCTTGCCACGCTCTCGCTCGGCTATGCCGATGGGTTTCCCCGGGCGATCAGCGGGCGCGGGCAGGCGCTGGTCGGCGGGATCCCCTGCCCGATCCTCGGCCTCATCTCGATGGACCTGATCATCCTCGACGTCACCGACGCGCCCGCCGCGAAACGCGGCGCAACCGCGGTGCTGATCGGCGACAGCCTCGACATCGACACGGTCGGCCGCTCGGCCGGCACGATCGGCTACGAGATCCTGACCGGGCTGGGTTCTCGTTATGTTCGAACTTATGTAGACTCGCGCTGAGTCTGCCGTCGCGCAGGACGGCCGCCGGTCTTTCCGGGGCGCCGCAGGCGCGCCCGGAATCCAGAGCCGCGGCTGGTACCGAGTCCCGGCAGGTCGGCGACCCCGGGATGACGTGGTTCCATCGACGGCGTGACGCACGCATCGCGGACCGACCGAGCCATGGCCAAGATCCACCAGACCTTCGTCTGCCAGTCCTGCGGGGCGGTCTACAACCGCTGGCGCGGGCGCTGCGAGGCGTGCAACGGCTGGAACACGATCGTCGAGGAGGCGCCCTCCGCCCCCGGCCAGTCGGGTCCCGCCGCGACAAGGCCGTCGCGCAATCGCGGCCGGGTCTTCCCGTTGGAGGGGCTGACCGGCGAGGCCAAGGAGGCGCCGCGCATCCCCTCGGGGATCGGCGAGCTCGACCGGGTGACCGGCGGCGGCTTCGTGCGCGGCTCGGTGATCCTGCTCGGCGGCGATCCCGGCATCGGTAAGTCGACCCTGCTGATGCAGGCCTCGGCGGCCATGGCCGGCACGGGCGAGCGGGTCGCCTACATCTCGGGCGAGGAGGCGGTGGGGCAGGTGCGCCTGCGGGCCGAGCGGCTGGGCCTGAGCGACCGGCCGGTGCAGCTCGCCGCCGAGACCAATGTCGAGGACATCGTCGAGACCCTGTGCCAGGGCCGCCCGCCGGCGCTCGCCATCATCGACTCGATCCAGACCATGTGGACCGAGACGGTGGAATCGGCCCCCGGCACGGTCACGCAGGTGCGCTCCTCGGCCCAGGCCCTGATCCGCTTCGCCAAGACCACCGGCACGGCGGTGATTCTGGTGGGCCACGTCACCAAGGACGGGCAGATCGCCGGTCCTCGCGTGGTGGAGCACATGGTCGACGCGGTCGCCTCCTTCGAAGGCGACCAGGGCCACCATTTCCGGATCCTGCGCGCCGTGAAGAACCGCTTCGGGCCGACCGACGAGATCGGCGTGTTCGAGATGACCGATGCGGGCCTGAGCGAGGTGCCGAACCCCTCGGCCCTGTTCCTGGCGGGGCGCGACCAGCAGGCGGCCGGCACCGCGGTCTTCGCCGGCATGGAGGGCACCCGGCCGCTGCTCGTCGAGATCCAGGCCCTGGTGGCGCCCTCCTCGCTCGGCATGCCGCGCCGCGCCGTGGTGGGCTGGGACCCGAACAGGCTGTCGATGGTGCTGGCCGTGCTGGAGGCCCATGGCGGCATCCGCCTCGGGAGCCACGACGTCTATCTGAATGTCGCCGGCGGCCTGCGCATCACCGAGCCGGCGGCGGATCTGGCGGTGGCGGCCGCGCTGGTCTCGTCGCTGTCCGGGGCGGTGCTGCCGCCGGAGACGGTGTATTTCGGCGAGATCGGCCTGTCGGGGGCGATCCGGCCCGTGGCGCAGGCGGGATCCCGGCTGAAGGAGGCCCAAAAGCTCGGCTTCGCCAAGGCGCTGATCCCGCAGGGCCGCGGCGAGGGCGAGAAGGCGCTGTCCGTCGAGACGCTGCGCCACATCGCCGATCTGGTGGCGGGGATCAGCGCGGGCGCGCCGCGACGGGGCTCCGGGCAGCGCGGGCGGCAACAATCCCGCTACGCCGACGAGGAGGTGTGACGCTCGGAGCGGGCGCGCGGATCCGACCCTTGGGTGCGGCCACGCGGCCTCAGGATCTGGCGGCGGTCCCCTTTCCCGTGCGGGAGAGGGGGCGCGTCGCGCCCCGTGTCGGCGTCGGCGCGAGGCGCGGAGGCCATCGACGGCGCGCCGGTCCGCGGGTGATGAACGGCGTCAGCCTCCCGTGACGCTCATGTGCCGCGGCACCGCGGCCGGGCGCTGGCGCTCGATGACGAAGTCGTGCCCCTTGGGCTTGCGGGTGATCGCCTCGACCACGGCCGCCGCCAGCACGGCGTCGTCCTGCGAGGCGCGCAGCACAGCGCGGAGATCGGCCGAATCCTCCTGGCCGAGGCACAGGTAGAGCTGGCCGGTGCAGGTCAGGCGGACCCGGTTGCAGCTCTCGCAGAAATTATGCGTCAGCGGCGTGATGAAGCCGAGCTTCCCGCCCGTCTCCTCGACGCGGACATACCGCGCCGGGCCGCCGGTCCGGTCGGGCAGCGGGGTCAGGGTGTAGCGGGTCTCCAGGCGCTGCCGGGCGACCGACAGGGGCAGGAACTGGTCGGTCCGGTCCGCCTCGATCTCGCCGAGCGGCATCACCTCGATCAGCGTCATGTCCATGCCGAGGCCATGGGCCCAGGCGATCATGTCGGGGATCTCGTCGGCGTTGAGGTCGCGCAGCGCCACCGCGTTGATCTTCACCTTCATGCCGGCGGCGCGGGCGGCCGCGATGCCGTCGAGCACCACCTTGAGATCGCCCCGGCGGGTGATCGCCCGAAATTTTTCGGGGTCGAGGGTGTCGAGCGAGACGTTGATCCGGCGCACGCCGAGGCGTGCCAGCGCGTCGGCGTAGCGCGTGAGCTGCGTGCCGTTGGTGGTGAGCGTCAGCTCCTCCAGCGCCCCCGAATCGAGGTGGCGCGAGAGGCGGCCGAACAGGTGCATGATGTCCCGGCGCACCAGCGGCTCGCCGCCGGTGATCCGCAGCTTGCGCACACCGCGGGCGATGAACACGCCGCAGAGCCGGTCCAGCTCCTCCAGGGTCAGGAGGTCGCGCTTGGGCAGGAACTCCATGTGCTCGGACATGCAGTAGGCGCAGCGCAGGTCGCAGCGATCCGTCACCGAGATGCGCAGATACGAAATCGCCCGCTGGAACGGGTCGATCAGGGGCTCCGGCCCGGCGGGCGCGCCGTCCGCGATCGTCTGCGGCGTCAGGGAGCTGTCATCGAGCATCGTCCGGCATATGATGCCCCAAAGGGTTGCGGGCAAGCGCGCCCTGGCCGCAGCCCCGGATTGCGTGAGGAGTGTGACCCGTGAGTGAGGATCTATGGCCGACCGAGATCCGCCTGTCGGCTGACCGGCGGAGTCTCAACGTCGCCTTCGAGGATGGGGCGCGCTACGCCCTGCCGGCCGAGTATCTGCGGGTGTCGAGCCCCTCGGCCGAGGTGCAGGGCCACTCGCCGCTGGAGCGCAAGGTGATCGGCGGCAAGCGCGCCGTGGCGATCCTCGCAGTGCAGCCGATCGGCAATTACGCCGTCAAGCTCGGCTTCGACGACATGCACGACACCGGCATCTACGGCTGGGGCTACCTGCACACGCTCGGCCGCGAGTACGAGAGCCGCTGGCAGACCTATCTTTCGGAGCTGGCCGAGCGCGGCCTCGACCGTGAGACCGCGCGGACCGCGCCTGTGAAGTCGGGCGGTGGGTGCGGCTCGGGCTCGTGCGGGTGCCATTGAGGGCAGCGCGCAACATAACTCGGACACGCCACCGTCCTTGCGAGCGCAGCGAAGCAATCCAGCGGCGCCACGTCTCCCGGCGTCGCGCTGCCCTGGGTCGCTTCGCTGCGCTCGCGATGACGGCAAGGCCCAAGCGGGCCGCTGAATAAGGCCGGCGGCTTGCATCGCGCCGCCCTCCACCCGTCGCCCGGAACCGCCATGGCCTTCGCCTGCACCATCCCCGCAACGCCCACGATCCAGCAGGACGACGCCACCGTGCGCATCACCCGCTGGGACTTCCCGCCCGGCGCCGTGACCGGCTGGCACGAGCACGGCTGGCCGTATTTCGTGGTGATGCTGGTGGACGGCATCCTGCGCGTCCATGACGGCGCGGCGGTGAGCGAGACGGCCCTCGCAGCCGGCCAGTCCTACATGCGCCCGGCGGGCATCCGGCACGATGTGATGAACGGGTCCGAGCACCCGATCGCGTTCATCGAGATCGAGGTGAAGCGCCCGGACGCGCTGGTGACCCTGCCGGCGGCCTGAACGCAGAAGGGCCGACCTCGCGGCCGACCCTTCCGCACAAGTCCCAAAAAAGTCAGCGCTGGACGACGACCTTCGTGCCGACCTTGGCGTGGGTGTAGAGGTCCATCACGTCCTCGTTGGTCATGCGGATGCAGCCCGACGAGACGGCGGTGCCGATGGTCTCCGGCTCGTTCGAGCCGTGGATCCGGTAGATCGAGCCGCCGAGATACATGGCGCGGGCGCCGAGGGGGTTCTCGAGGCCGCCCTTCATGTAGCGCGGCAGGTCGGGCCGGCGCTTCAGCATGGTCGCCGGCGGGCGCCAATCCGGCCACTCGCGCTTCATCGTGATGGTCTGCACGCCGCCCCAGGTGAAGCCCGGGCGGCCGACGCCGACGCCGTACCGCAGGGCCTGGCCGTTACCGAGCACGTAGTAGAGCCGCCGCTCGGCGGTGGAGACCACGATCGTGCCGGCGCCATACGGCCCGTTATACGCCACGGTCTCCCGCGGGATCGCCGACATCTGCGGGACGGCCGCATCGGCGCTCAGCGGGTCGGCGGGGTTCAGGGAGGCGTTCGCCACCGGCACCGCGACGGTCTCGATGGCCTGCGGGCGGACCCGCACGGTGAGCGCGTCGTTCAGCGGCTGGCGGGTCAGCGGGTCGATCTCGTAGGACAGGGCCGGGGCGGCGCAGGCGGCCGCGCCCAGAAGCCCGATCAGGGCAGGAACAATACGACGCATCAAAGCCTCTCGGGCAGGCGCAGACTTGGTGGGAACGCGGCGAATACCGCGGCACGATGCCGTGCCGATCCTCGCCAAGGGGTAAACGCTCACGCCCCAAAGCCAAGTCTGAAACCGGCCCTTCAGGCCGTTCCCGCCCGCCCGTGACTCGATGGCAACACTGTGGCAGCTTGGCCGTAATATTAGGACAATTGTCCCAAATCGGGCGTTCGGCCCGGTCCTACCGTCCCCGGTTGATGAGATCGGTTGCGCCGTCTTCGCGAGCGCAGCGAGGCGATCCGGCAGCGCCACGCCCCCTGATGTCCCGCAGCCCTGGGTCGCTTCGCTGCGCGCGCCAGGACGGTGTCGCCGGCGGCCCTCGACCGGTGGAACCGGCTCAGGCCTCGTCGGCGGCGAGCCAGATGGCGGGCTCCCGCGGCGCCGGGCGGACCGGGACAGGAACCGTCCCATGGGGCGCCGGCAGGCCGCGGATCTGGGCCAGCTCGGCGAGTTCCGGCGCCTGCGCGGTGTCGTCGGCGTTCAGGAACAGGCCACGGGTCCGGGCGAGGCGGCCGAGATCGGCCCGGCTGGTCCAGACGCTCTGGGCCGGGCTGGTCAGCAGGGCCAGGGCCAGCGGCGCCAGCCAGAGGGCGAGCCATAGATCGCCGACGACGACCAGCGCGAAGGCGATCAACGCGCCGACCACCACGGCATCGGCCTGGAGCCGGAACGCCTCGCCCCAGGAGACCTGCCGGTCGTCGCGGTCCTGCGTCTCCCAGCGCACCACCCGGCCGAAGAAGGTCGCCACCACGGCGCCGGCGGTGAACAGGGTGAGGACCGGCCAGAGGATCACCCAGACGGCCTGTTCCAGGGCGGCGCTGGCGAGCAGCGACCGGGTCCCGCCGAAGGACGCGCGCCGCTCCGGGGAGGCGAGGACGTAGCCGAGGCTCAGGAGCTTCGGCAGGGCCAGCACGATGACGCTCAGGGCGGCGAGCGCGTGGGCGGCGAGGCCCGATCCGGTCAGCCCATAGGCCAGGAGGCCGAGATCCCCGGTCCGGGCCGCCAGCCACGCGGCGAACCCGAGGAAGGCGATCCAGAGCGGCAGCACCCCGTAGGAGAGGATGCCGACCAGCAGATGCCAGCGGCTCGCGGCGTGCAGGCCGGTCCAGGGCAGCACCCGCAGGTGCTGGAGGTTGCCCTGGCACCAGCGGCGCTCGCGGCCGAGGAGGTCGACGAGGTTGGTGGGCATCTCCTCCCAGGTGCCGCCCAGCTCGGGCAGCAGCCGCACCTCCCAGCCGGCCCGCACCATCAGCGCGCCCTCGACGATGTCGTGGCACAGGATCTCGCCGCCGAGCGGCTCCCGGCCCGGCAGCCGGGGGAGCTGCGCATGCTCGGCGAAGGCCTCGATCCGCAGGATCGCGTTGTGGCCCCAGTAGCTGCCCTCCGGACCCTGCCAGGTCTCCAGGCAGCGCAAGGCCAGGGGCGCGTAGAGCCGCACGGCGAATTGCTGGATGCGGGCGAACAGGGTGTCCCGGCCGGCGGCGTACGAGACGGTCTGGATCAGGCCGGTGCGGGGGCTCTCGTGCATCAGCCGCACGAGGCGGCCCATCGTGGCGCCGGTCATGAGGCTGTCGGCGTCCAGCACGATCATGAAGGCGTACTCGCCGCCATAGGTGCGGCAGAACTCGCCGATGTTGCCGGCCTTGCGGCCGACATTCTCGGTCCGGCGCCGGTAGCGGATCCGCGGCAGGGCCGGGTCGCCCGCCGCCCAGGCCTGGATCCGGGCGTATTCGTGCTCCTCGACGGCGGCGATGGCGCCGTCCCGCGTATCGGAGAGGACGAAGATGTCGATGCCCTCGGCGTCGGCCCGGGCGAGGGAGCGGGCCATCACCCGCAGGCGGGCGAAGACTGCCACGGCGTCCTCGGCGTGGATCGCCATCACGGCGGCGGTCCGGCCGTCCCCGGTCGACACCATCTCGGCATCCTCGGATCGGCGCTCCAGCACCGACTTCGCCCGGTCCCCCACCAGGGCGGCGATGAGCCCGTAGGCGTACTGGCAGGCCGTGAAGGTTTGCCACGCCATCACGAGGCTGAACAGGCCGAGCACCGCCCAGGCGAGCGGGCTGACGCCCGCGGGGTAGGCAAGGACGGCGAGCCACGCGATAGCGCCCGCCGTGACGAGGCTCGGGATCGCCAGGGCGAGGCGCCGGGCGCGCAGGACGCGTCCCGCCCACGCGCCGGTCCAGACCTCGCGCAGGCCTGCCTGGACCGACGGATCGGATCGGGACGGGCCCGCGTTCCGGTGCGACGGCTCGGCGGAGGAGGGGACGCGTGAGGACATGGCGCCAGGGGGCGAGGAGCGAGCGGGCGAGGGGCGAGAGGGCGAGGAGCGAGGGGGCAAAGGACGAGGGTGCATGGCGCGAGGAACTCGACCGTGGAAGGCTGCTGGCCGCCCCGCCGCCTGAGGCCGGGAGCCGATGACCGTGGACACCGATATGCGGGGCAAGGACACGGAGCCGACCCGGCCCGATGGGCGGCCGGAAGCCGAACGGATCAATCCCCCCTCCCGGCGCCGCGTTCTTCGAACTGTCCTGACCGCGGCTGCCGGCACGGCTCTACCTAGTGTAGCTGAGCTGAATGGGTCCAGAACGTGGGCCGGCCCGGCGCTTCCGTCGCAGGCTAGCGCGATGACCTTCGAAATCCTGGCCGCCGAGGCGGCGCGCATGGCCGCGGCGCCCTACGCACCGCCCGCCGATGACCTGCCGTCTGCCCTCGCCGGCCTCGACTATGACGGCTACCGGGCCATCACGTTCCGGGCCGCCGAGAGCCTGCGCCTCGGTCCGCTGTTCAGCGCGCAGCTCTTCCACCGCGGCTTCCTGCAGCGCAAGCGCGTGGCCCTCCACCTCCAGCCGCGCAGCGGACCGGCGCGGCCGGTCCGCTATGAGAGCCGGTTGTTCGAGCTGGGGACGCGTCTCGCCGGCCAGAGCTTCCCGCCGGATCTCGGCTTCGCGGGCTTCCGCCTGCACTACGCCTTCCCCGATACGCCCGCCTGGCGCCCGAAGGGGTTCCAGGAGGAATTTCTGGTGTTCCTCGGCGCGTCGTATTTCCGGCTGCGGGCGGCCAACCAGGAATACGGGCTCTCGGCGCGGGGTCTCGCCATCGGCACGGGCGCGCCGGAGGGGGAGGAGTTTCCCGATTTCGTCGCCCACTGGCTCTGCGAGCCGGAGCCAAAGGCGCGCAGCCTGACGGTGCTCTCGCTCCTCGACAGCCCGAGCGTGGCCGGCGCCTACCGGTTCGCGATCAGCCCCGGGGATCCCGCCCGGATCGCGGTCACCGCGGCACTCCATCCGCGGGTTCCGATCGGCAAGATGGGGCTGGCGCCGCTCACCAGCATGTTCCTGTACGGCGAGAATGGGCCCGGTGCCCGGGGCGCCAAGCCGTTCGACGATTTCCGCCCCCAGGTCCACGATTCCGACGGTCTCTGCGTCGCCTCCGGGGCTGACCCCGCGCGGCGCGACCGGCTCTGGCGCCCGCTGGTCAACGGCCGGAAGCAGCCGCAGATCTCGGCCTTCGCGGGCAAGCCGCTGGCGGGGTTCGGGCTGCTGCAGCGGGAGCGAAAGTTTGCCGCCTATCTCGACGTCGAGGCCCGCCAGGAGGCGCGACCCGGCCTGTGGGTTAGCCCGGATCCGGCCGGGGGCGCCTTCGCGGCGGGCGCGGTGCAGCTCTACGAGATCCCCGCCGTCGAGGAGTACATGGACAACATCGTGGCGGCCTTCGTGCCGGACGCGCCGGCGCAGCCGGGGACGCCTCTGCGGCTCGCCTACGGCCTGACCACGGTCGGCGCGGAGCCCGTCGATGCCATTCCGGAGGCGGTCCTCGCCCGGGTGACGTCGACCCGGTTCGGCTCGGCGGAGCGCCTGCGCCCCATGAACCCGCCGGACCCGCGGCGCCGGCTCTGCATGATCGACTTTGAGGGGCCGGGTCTGCCGAAGGGTCCCGACGACGCCGTGGCGACCGAGGTCTCGGCCAGCGCCGGCACGATGCACGACCCGGTCTCGAATTTCGTGCCGCAGACCGGCGGCTGGCGGATCTACGTGGAGTGGCGCCCGCCGGAGCCGATGCCGACCGGCGAGGTCGTGCTCCGGGCCCGCCTCGTGCGCGGCGGGGTGCCGCTCAGCGAGACCTGGGACGCTGCCGTATAGGCGCCGTCATCGCGAGCGGAGCGAAGGGACCCAGGGTAGCGTGATCTCGGTGAGCGTGGCGCTGCCGGATGGCTTCGCTCCGCTCGCAAAGACGGGGGATTCACGCCGTGCGGCGCTGCGCCTGCTCCCGGCGGCGGGCGAGGCGGGTGGCGCCGTAGACCTCGCTCAGGCGGCGCCGGGCCGCGGAGATCGGCGGGGCCTGCCGCTCGTCATGGGCGGCCGCGATGATGCGGAGCGTCGCGGCGACCGAGCGCTCCAGGCGGCGCTCGGCCAGGGCGGCCGCGTCCCGATAGGTGTCGAGCATGCGATGATCCCTCGTGCATGGCGGTATCCGCCCTCTGGCGGGGCGGTGACCGGCGGCCTCGGCAGAGTTCATCCCGGGCTTGACGGTATGATGGCAGCTTGGCCGTAAGCGGGGGATGGCGCTTCAGCGCAGCTCCTCGTGCCAGGTCCGGCCGTCGCGCTCGATCAGCGCGATGGCGGCGGTCGGGCCCCAGCTGCCGGCCGGGTAGGGCCGGGGCGCCTCCGGCCGGTCGGCCCAGGCCTTGAGCACGCCGTCCGCCCAGGCCCAGGCGGCCTCGACCTCGTCGCGGCGCATGAACAGGGTGGCATTGCCGCGCACCACGTCCATCAGCAGGCGCTCGTAGGCATCCGGATAGCGCTGCTTGAACGTCTCCTCGAAGGAGATGTCGAGATCGGTCGGCCGCAGGCGCAGGCCGCCGGGGCCCGGATCCTTGGTCATCACCTCGAGCTTCATGCCCTCCTGCGGCTGCAGGCGGATCACGAGCCGGTTCGGCTCCCGGCCGAAGGCCTCCTCGGGGAAGATCGAGAACGGCGAGGCGCGGAACTGCACCACGATCTCCGAGAGCTTCTGGGGCAGGCGCTTGCCGGTGCGCAGGTAGAACGGCACCCCGGCCCAGCGCCCGGACTGGATCTCGACCTTCATGGCCACGAAGGTCTCGGTCCGACTCTCGTGGCCGAGTTCGGTGAGGTAGCCCTCCACGGGTTTCCCATCGACGGCGCCCGCCACGTACTGGCCGCGCACCGTCACGGACTGGATGTCGTGGGCGGTGATCGGCTTGAGGGCGCGCAGCACCTTCAGCTTCTCGTCGCGGACCGAGTTGGCTTCGAGGTTGAGCGGGCTCTCCATCGCGGTGAGGCAGAGGAGCTGCAGGATATGGTTCTGCAGCATGTCGCGCATGGCGCCCGAGGTATCGTAGTAGCCGGCCCGCCCCTCGACACCCACGGTCTCGGCGACGGTGATCTGGACGTGGTCGATCACGTCCGAGGTCCAGAGCCGCTCGAAGATGGTGTTGGCGAAGCGAAGCGACAGCAGGTTCTGGACCGTCTCCTTGCCGAGGTAGTGATCGATCCGGAAGATCTGCGATTCGGGGAAGACCTCGCCCACCGCATCGTTGATGGCGCGGGCGGATTTCAGATCCTTGCCGATCGGCTTCTCCAGCACGACCCGGGACTTCGCGCCGACCAGCCCGTGGGCCGCGAGGTTGCGGCAGATCGAGCCGTAGAGGTCGGGGGAGGTGGCGAGGTAGTAGGGCCGCACTTGGTCGGGCCGCTCGTCGAGCTTGGCCACGAGGTCGTCCCAGCCGCTGTCCCCCGCGCCGTCGACCGCGACGTAGTCCACGTGGTCGAGGAAGCGCTGGAGCATGTCCTCGGTCAGGTCGGAGGCCGGCACGAAGCGCTTGAGGGCGTCGCGGGCGTGCTCGTGAAAGGCGTCCCGCGACAGGTCCGAGCGCGAGGCGCCGATGATCCGGCTGGTCTCCGGGATCTGGCCGTCGCGGAAGCGGTAGAACAGGGCCGGCAGAAGCTTTCGTGCGGTCAGATCGCCGGTGGCGCCGAACACGACGCAATCGAAGGAAGCGACGGGGATGATCGTGGCCAAGGGCGGCTCCCGGTTGTCGTGCGCTGATCCCGCGCGGCGTGTGCACCGCACACACCTAACCTGGGTGCAAGGGCTTCGCCAGACGAGGGGCAAGCCCAGGCCGGGGCAAGCCCCATGTCCGACCATAGGGCGCCCCGTCCTTGCGAGCGCAGCGAAGCAACCCAGGGCAGCGCGACAGCCCAAGACATCACGAAGCGCGAACCCGCCGTGTACATCATGGCGAGCCGCCGCAACGGGACACTCTACACGGGTGTAACATCGAACCTCGCCCGGCGCGTCTATGAGCACCGCGAGGCGCTGCTTCCGGGCTTCACGAGCCGCTACGCTTGCAAGCTCCTAGTCTGGTACGCGGGTTACCCGCGGATGGCCGAGGCCATCACCCGCGAGACGTAGATCAAGGCGGGATCGAGGAAGAAGAAGCTCGCGTCGATCGAGGCGATGAATCCAAACTGGCGTGATCTGTATCCCGATCTCGCGTGACCACGTCCGGCGCGCGCTGCCCTGGCTTGCTTCGCTGCGCTCGCGATGACGGGGAAGCAGCGCGGCCTCAACCCTCCATGTACCGCTTGAACGCCTCCGCGAAATCCGGATGCCAGCGCGAGAGCGCCGGCCGGTTCTCGATGATGTCGCCCGCGGCCCAGGCGATCCGCTTCTCGTCCTGCGCCCGGGTGGTCTCGTTGTCGGGGCAGAGGATGTAGAAATCGCCCGCCGCCAGCCGCTCCAGCAGGAACGACACGGTCTCCTCCGGCGTCCAGGCGCCGGCCGGCTTCTCGGCGACGCCGCGGGCCTTGGCGAGCCCCGTGTAGACGAAGCCCGGGATCAGCAGGTGGGCGGTGGTCTGACAGCCTTCGCGGTTGCGCAACTCGTGGGCCAGCGCCTCGGTGACCGCCTTCACCCCCGCCTTCGAGACGTTGTAGGGCGCGTTGCCGGGCGGCGTGGTGATGCCCTGCTTCGAGCCGGTCACGATCACGGCGCCGGACTTGGCGCCCTCGATCATGCCGGGCGCGAAGGCGTGGATGCCGTTGACCACGCCCCAGAGGTTGGTGCCCAGGATCCGCTGCCAAGTCTCGAAATCCGAGAACAGCTTACCGCCGGCCTCGATCCCGGCATTCAGCATGACGATCGCGGGCGGCCCGCCCCGGGCGACGGCGGCCGCCAGGGCCTCCACGGCGCCCCGGTCGGAGACGTCGGTCGGCACGGCGCGGACCTCGACGGCGGCGAGTTCGGCCACGGCGGCGCGGGCGGCATCGAGCGCCGGCCCCGGCAGGTCGGCGAGCCAGACATTCATGCCGGCCCGCGCGAAGGCCTGCGCGGCGGCGAGCCCGATGCCGCTCGCGGCCCCGGTGACGACGGCGCTGCGGCCGGGGCTGATGGCGGGGTGCTGGCTCATGACGGGTCCTCGGCTGATGGCGCTCTTCAGATGGGGCTAACCCGTCCGAAGGCGAGCTGGGGACACACGGCCGTCCCGCGCAGACCGCGGCTCCCGCTCCGCGCCGCATCGTGCTCTGCTCCGCGGTGATCGCGGCCACAACCGGCGGCTCGGGTTTCGGCAGGGAGGCTCAGGACGCGCGATGCCGGGGATCCCGAACCGCCGGTCGCTGCTCGCCGGTGCGGCCTGCGCCGGGCTCGCCCAGGCGGCGGGCGCCGCGACCCCGGTGGGGTTCGGGCCGCTGGGCCGCCCATCCTGGTCGAGCGACAGCCTCCAGGCCGCGGCCGCCGCGAAGGGCCTGCTCTACGGCTGCGAAGTCCCGTTCCACCGGTTCGATTCCACGCCCGCCTACCGGCAGGCGGTGGCGCGGGAATGCGGCATCCTCGTCTGCGGCACCGAGATGAAGATGGAGGAGGTGCTGCCGGCTCCGGGCAAGACCGACTTCGCCCGGGGCGACGCGATCCTGCGCTTCGCCCGCGCCAACGGCCAGAAGATGCGCGGCCATACCCTGGTCTGGCACGCGGCGCTCCCGCCCTGGGTCGGCCCGCTGCTGGGGCGGGCCACCGCCGCCCAGGGTGAGGACTTCATGCGGCGCTGGATCGAGACGGTGGCGGGCCATTATCGCGGTCAGATCGTCGCCTGGGACGTGGTCAACGAGATCCTCGGCAACGAGGCCGACCCCGACCGGGGCGGAGGCCTGCGCGACTCGCCCTGGCTCGCCTCGATCGGCCCCGGCTACGTCGACCTCGCCTTCCGCATCCTGCACGAGACTGATCCGGCCGCCGCCGGCACATGGAACGAGGACGCGGTCGAGCAGGGCGCGCCCTGGATGGAGGCCAAGCGCACCAAGGTCCTGCGCCGGCTGGAGGCGATGCGCGCCCGCGGCGTGCCGATCCGGCGCTTCGGCCTGCAATCGCACCTCACCAGCACGATCCCGATCGATCAGGGCCAGCTGCGGCGCTTCCTCCATGAGATTGGCCAGATGGGACTCGGGATCGAAATCACCGAGCTCGACATCGACGACCGGGTCTTCCCGTCCGACGTGCCGACCCGCGACCGGATGGTGGCCGACTTTGCGCGGCGCTACCTCGACGTGGTGCTGGACGAGCCGGCACTCCTCGATGTGCTGACCTGGGACATCTACGACCCGGACACGTGGCTGAACGATCACCCCTACCGGAAGCGGCCGGACGGCCTGCCCCAGCGGGCCCTGCCGCTGGATTCGCAGTTCCGGCGCAAGCCCCTCTGGCACGCGATGAAGGCCGCCTTCGCGGCGGCACCGGACCATACGGCCGCCCGGGACAAGCTCAGGCGGGCGTGACCCCCGCCTGCCGCCCCCCATCGGCGAGGATCGGCTCGGGCGGTCGATCCGCCAGCAGCCGGCGGCGCAGGCGCGCGCAGGGACGCTCGACCAGAGTGTACATCCCCCAGCACCAGAGCAGCGTGGGCGGGAAGGCCGCGAGCATCAGCGACAGGCCGTGCAGGCTTGGCCTCAGATGCAGCATCAGCGCCACCACGGCCATGTGGGCGAGGTAGAAGCTATACGACCACAGCCCGAGCTGGCGCATCGGCTGACTGGCGAGCAGCCGCACCACGGGCCCTTCTCCGTTGAGCAGATACGCGAAGGGCACGAACAGGGCCGCGCTCTGGAGCGTGTAGCGCAGGGTCTCGCGGAAGGCGGGATCGCGCACCGCCAGCGTCCCAAGGATCACCGCGAGGCTCAAGCCGACGTGCCACGCCTTCGGCCGCCACGCCCGGTCGGCCGGGATCACCGGGTTGTTCCACAGGCCGAGGCAGCAGCCGAACAGGATCGCATCGATGCGGGTGTGGGTCCAGGAATAGTTCAGGCTGTAATCGGCCAGCCGCCAGACGTTGACGCAGCGGATCGCCAGCACCGCCGCGCAGATCGCGAGGCAGGCGCGCGCGGCCCGGCGCGGTTGCAGGCGGGCCAGCCACAGGACGTATGCCAGGGGGAAGATCAGATAGAAATGCTCCTCGATGGCGAGGCTCCAGAGGGGCACCGGCAGCACGGCCTCGGTGCCGAACAGGCCGGGATAGTTCGTCAGGAACGTCGCCTGACCCAGGATGGCCGCCGGCGCGACCGGCATCCAGTCGAGCAGCCCCAGGGCATAGAGCCCGCCCGCCGCCAGCAGGGTGAGATACATCGGCGGCAGGATGCGTAACGATCGCCGCAGGTAGAAGGCCGGGAGTGAGACCGCGCCGGTCCGCGCCCGCTCGATCCGCAGCAGGGTGGTGATCAGGTAGCCGCTGAGGAAGAAGAAGACCGTGACCCCGAAGCCTCCCGGGACGATGTGGCCGTAGCCGCAATGGGCCGCGAACACGATCAGGATGGCGAGCGCCCGCACCCCGTCGAGCTGCGGCAGGTAGGGCATCACGGCGGGACGCGGATCTCCGGGATGCGGCATGGCGGTGGCGGTTCTCCGGTCTGGACCTGGGCAGCCGTGGCGGCTTCCCGGGGGGACGGCTTTGCGTGCAGCCCTCTCCGTCGTCGCTTCGCTCCGCTTGCAGGGAGGACGGTGCCGAAGGCAGCACATCACGAAATGTATAAGCGCCGCTTTCGCGCCGACCGACATCCGCACGAAGCCTCAGGCGGCTGAACCAGTCGCAGGATGGTGAATCCACCCCGGCGCCCGCCCTCTCGACCGGAGGAGATTGGTAACCACGCCGCCCCATCATCCGGCCCGATCGCGCCCGCCGGGCGCGTCGGGAGTGTTGCGTATGGTCCCGGTCCGTCCCCGCCGTCTCATTCGCCCGCGCGCCGCGTTGGGTGCAGGCCTGTCGCTGCTGTCGCTTCTCGCCGCCGCCGCTGAGGTCCGGGCCCAGACGGTCGGCGCGAGCGCGCCGACGGGCAGCCCGAGCGCTGCGCCCGCGCCGGCCTTGCCGCCAGGGTCCGTCCCGTCGGCGATCCCGGCGAGTGCTCCGGAGGCCGCCGCCGCGAAGGGTCAGGAGGCGAAGTCACCGGAGACCCCGAAGCCGCAGGAGGCGAGGAAGCCCGAGGCGAGCCCCGCCGTGCCCGGATCCGCGGACGTCCCGTCGCCGGAGACGCGACCCGCCCTGGGCAAGCCGCAGGAGGCCGCCAAGCGGTCGCGCGAGCCGGCCCCCCTGATCTACGCCAAGGTCTCCGCCGACCCGAACCCGACGCTGACCGCGCGCACCTTCCTCGACACGCTGCGGGCCGCCGAGCGCTACGCGGCCTTCGCGGAGGCCGGCGGCTGGGAGCGGCTGCCCGAGGATCTCGCACGCCTGAAGCCCGGCGAGCGCAGCCCGGCGATCCCGGCTTTGCGCCACCATCTCACGCTCACCGGCGACCTGCCGGCGGATGCGCCCCCGAGCGACCGGCTCGATCCGCCGCTGGTCGCGGCGATCGCGGCCTTCCAGGGCCGCCACGGGCTGCCCGACAGCGGCATCCTGGGCCGGCTCACGATCAATGCGCTCAACGTGCCCGCCTCGGTGCGCCAGAAGCAGCTCTCGGCGTCCGCGGCCCGGCTGATGGGCTCGAAATTCCCGTTCGGCGAGCGCTACATCGTGGTCAACATCCCCTCGGCCGCCGTCGAGGCGGTGGAGAACGGCACGGTGGTGCGCCGCTACGTCGCCGTCGTCGGCTCCCCCGACAAGGCGACGCCCACGGTGGAGACCCGGATCACCGACATCAACTTCAACCCGACCTGGACCGTGCCGGCCTCGGTGGTGAAGAACGAGATCATCCCGCAGATGCGGAAAAACCCCGGCTACCTCGCCAAGAACCACATCCGGATCCTCGGCTCCACGGGCGAGGTCGACCCGACCAAGATCGACTGGGCGGGCGAGCGGGCGATCAACTACACGCTGCGCCAGGATTCCGGCTTCGACAATTCCCTCGGCCAGGTGCGGATCGACATGCCGAACCGCTTTGCCGTCTACATGCACGATACGCCGGCGAAATCGCTGTTCGCCGCGAGCGTGCGCTTCCACAGCCACGGCTGCGTCCGGGTCGGTCAGGTGAAGGAGCTGGTCGGCTGGCTGCTGCAGGGCACGGAGGGGCCGAACGGGCCGGGCAGCACCTGGGGGCCGATCGAGATCGAGACGGGCATCGCCGACGGCGAGCGCCGCGACATCAAGCTGCCCAAGCCCGTGCCGGTGACCTTCGTGTACCTCACGGGCTACGCCACCCCGGACGGGAAGGCGCATTTCCGCGACGACATCTACAAGCTCGACACGCCGGCCGCAGAGCCGGCGGCCACGGGGGCGATCCCGCCCGCGGCCCCTGCCTCGAATCCGCCGCTCGCGAAGTCGGCCGCCGGCACCGGCGCGGCGGCGAAGAGCACCACACCGATCATGGCCGCGAAGCCTGCCCCGGCGAAGGCCCCTGCGGCGCGGCTTGCGACCGAGCGCCGTAGTTCGGAATCAGGCGAAGCCATCCGCTGAACCCGACCCGGTTGTCTCCCGGGATGCGACCTGGAAGCCTCCTGCCCCCCGGCACCAACCCTTGCCGTCATCCCGGGGCACCGCAGGCGAGCCCGAAATGCAGACGCCCTGTCGGTACTCGGCTCGGCGCGTCGGCGGATCTGGATCCCAGGGGGCCGCTCCGCGTCGCCGGGATGACGGCAGCGTAGCGGACCTGCCGCATCACGCAACCGCCAGATCCAGCCGCACCTTCACCAAGCCCGGATCCTCCGGATCGCGCCCCTGCGTGAAGCCGAGGCGCCGGCAGACCGCCAGCATCGGCCGGTTCTCGGCCAGCACCGAGCCCTCGACCCGGCCGATCCCCTCGGAGCGCGCCCAGTCGATCATCAGGCGCATCAGCGCGAAGGCGAGCCCCGTGCCCCGGACGTCGCGCCCCACCGCGATGGCGTATTCGCCGCTTTCGTGGTTGGCGTCGGCGTGCAGCCGGACCGCGCCGAGCATGCGCTCGCCGCCGCCTGAATCCACTTCGGTGGCCACGAACGCGATGGCGCGGGCGTAGTCGAGCTGCGTCAGGCGGGCCAGGAAGGCGTGGCTGAAGGCGCGCACCGGCCCGAAGAAGCGCAGCCGCAGATCCTCCGGGTCGAGCCCCTGGAAGAAGCCGAGGAACAGCCCCTCGTCCTCGGGGCGCACGGGCCGCACGCGGATCGTCCGGTTCTTCAGATTGAGCGTCCGGACCCATTCCGCCGGATAGGGCCGGATCGCGAAGCGCGGGTGGCCTCGCCCGTGCCCGCTCCTCTCCGAGCGGCCGATCCGCACCCGGGCGTCGAGGGCCAGCACCCCGGTCTCGTCGGCGAGCAGGGGGTTGATGTCGAGTTCGCGGACCTGCGGCAGGTCGGCGGCGAGCTGGGACAGTTTCACCAGCGTCAGCGCGATCGCGGGAATGTCGGCAGGCGGCACGTCCCGGTAGCCTTCGAGGCGCCGGGCGACCCGGGTCCGGCCGATCAGGTCGCGGGCGAGGATCAGGTCGAGGGGCGGCAGGCCGAGCGCCCGGTCGTCGATCACCTCGACGGCCGTGCCGCCCCGGCCGAACACCACCACCGGACCGAAAACGGGATCCTCGGCAAGGCCCGCGATCAGCTCCCGGCGCTGGCCCCTTCGCACCATGGGCTGCACCGCGAACCCGGTGACGCGCGCGTCCGGCCGTTCCCGACGCGCCCGGCTCAGGATGCTGCGCGCGGCCTCGCGGACATCGGCCTCGCTGGTCAGGTCGAGGTGGACCCCACCCACGTCGGATTTGTGCACGATGTCGGGGGAGACGACCTTGAGCGCCACCGTGCCCCCGGCCGCGATGATCGGCCAGGCGGCCGCCGCCGCGGCGTCCTTGTCGGGGGCGAGCGTGATCGGCACGGTCGGGATGCCGTAGGCTTCGAGCAGCGCGTTCACCGCGATCGGATCGAGCCATGACGCCCCGTGGCGTAGCGCGCCCGCGATGATCGAGCGGGCGCGGGCCGTGTCGGGAGAGAAGTCGCGCGGCAGCGAATCCGGCGTGCGCATCAGGTCATCCTGCGCCTCGCGGTAGCGTACGAGGTGCAGGAAGCCTTCGATCGCTTCGGAATCGGTGGTGAAGTGGGGGATGCCGGCCTCCGCGAAGGCGTCCCGCGCCGCCGCGGCATCGCCGAGACAGACCGCGAAGAGCGGCTTCTTGCGCGTCTGGCCGGCGCGGACGCGCTTGACCGTCCCGGCGATCGCCGTGGCGACCTCGCCCGCATCCGAGCGCACGGTGGGGACGTGGATCGCCAGCACGGCGTCGCTGACGCGGTCGGTCAGCAGGGGAGCCAGCGCCTCCGCGAAGGCCGGCCCCGCGGCGTCGATGCCGAGGTCGAGGGGGTTTTCCGCCGGCCGGCCCTCGGCCGCCGCGACCCCCGCCAGGGTTCCGGAGCGCTCGATCAGCCGGTCGGCGGCCAGCAGGCCGATGCCGCGGCCGTTCGACAGGATCGCGAGCCGGTCGCCGGGGAACGGGCGCTGCCGCCCAAGGGTCTCGACGGCCGAGAACATCTCGTCGAGATCCTGCACCGCCAGCAGACCGGCCCGCCGGAAGGCCGCGGCGTAGACGGCATCCGGCCGGGCGAGCGCCCCCGTATGGGTCTCGGGGGCGCGGGTATCGGGCCGGTGCCGCCCGGCGCGCAGGACCACCACGGGCTTGGCGCGGGCGGCCGCGCGGGCGGCCGACATGAACCGCCGGGCATCCGCGACCCGGTCGAGGCAGAGCAGGATCGCGCGGGTGCGGTAATCGGCGGCGAAGTGGTCGAGGCAATCGGCCACGCCGATATCGAGCACGCTGCCGAGCGAGAGCACCGCCGAGAAGCCCGTCCCATGGCGGGCCCCCCACTCCACGATCGCGGCCGCGACGGTGCCGGATTGCGAGACGAGGGCGAGGTCGCCTGCGGCCGGCGCATGGGCGAACAGGCTGGCATTGAGCCGCGCGCCGGGCACCGCGAGGCCGGCACTGTCGGGGCCGAGCAGGCGCAAGCCGTGTGCCCGGGCGATCCGGTGTGCGGTCGGCCCTGGATCGTCCGGCCCGGAGCCGAGCCGGGCCGTCAGGATCACGGCGGCCCCCGCGCCGGCCTCGGCCGCCCGCGCGACGACCTCGGGCACGCTCGGGGGTGGCACCGCGATCAGGACGAGATCCGGTACGGCGGACAGGTCGGCGATCTGCGGCACGCAGGCGAGACCGTCGACGCAGGCTTGACCGGGCTCGACCGGCAGGATCGCGCCGGGGAAGCCCGCGCCGCGCAACCCGTCCAGCACGCTGCGCGCCACCGAGCCCTCGCGCGCCACCGCGCCGATCAGCGCGATCGCGCGGGGCGCCAGCAGCTTGTCGAACCGGTAGGTGCTCACGGCCGGCCGCTCACGGAGCTGCCGTCACGGGATGGAGCCCCGCAGACCATTCGTGCCGGCGTGCATGGGGTGTCCCTCGCTCACGTCGGGATCGCGCGGGATCCCTCAGGTCGCTCACCGCCGTACCAGATGGCGCGCGCCGCCGCGCGCGCAACGTCCCGGCGGCCCGCATGTGCAAGAGCCGCGCCGGCCGGCGTCGAAATCGCCGAGGGCCACACATTGTGGCCAATATCCAGCCACCTTTATCCTCAGCAAAACGGCACTTGTGAGTCGATGTAGATTGGTCTTGCCATTAAAATCACATCACCATAGTAACTGCGCCTTAACCCCCCTGTATCGGGCTGACCAGAAACAGATTCCGGCCTTCCACCCGTGCGGTGGCAGAGCAGTCGGAGTCGCGAGGAGGATCAAGAATGGATTCCACGGTCGAAGGGCAGGCGGATTTTCTCACGCTCTCGGTCGACATCGTGTCGGCCTTCGTGAGCAACAATCCGGTCCCCCCACCGGAACTGCCCGGGCTGATCGCGGCGGTCCACGCGACCCTGCACGAGCTCAGCCAGCCCACCGCGCCGGCGGAGGAATTGCGGCCCGCCGTCCCGGTCCGGCGCTCGGTCCAGGACGATTTCATCGTCTGCCTGGAGGACGGCAAGAAGTTCAAATCCCTCAAGCGCCACCTGCGCACGCACTACAATCTGACGCCGGACGAGTACCGGCAGAAATGGAACCTGCCGGCCGACTACCCGATGGTCGCGCCGAACTACGCCGCGGCCCGGTCGAGCCTCGCCAAGAGCATGGGCCTCGGTCACCAGCGCCGGAAGGGCTGAGGATCCCGCGCAGCGCGGGTTTCAAGCGGATCGGATGGCGCCGCACGGTTTCGGCGTGACGCCATCCCTGTCCCGCGTGCCTGCAGCGGACGCGAATTGCGATCCGGTAGACGCGGCGCGAGCGGTCGCGACGCGTCCGTGCTCCGGATCACCAGAGCGCTCTCCGCCGAAACGGACACCGGTCCGGTGCAGGAAAGCGCATCGGAACCGTTCCCAATCCGGTTGGGACGGGGTCGGTGCCCGTGCCCGTGCCGAACGCGGCACGCTCGATCGGCGCTTCGACAGCGCGCGCGACCTTGCCGCGTCCGACTCCTCACCCCAACCTATCCCGCACCGGCTACGGCATTCACGTTTCTCGATCGGATAGGAGCCGACACCGCGCCAAGTTTGGCGGTCCAGGCCACCCTCGCACCCTCCCTCCCCCGCAGAGGGGGGAGGAGAAGCGCGGCACCGCTCAGCCCCTCTCCGAAGAGAAGTTTGAATCCGCTAGCCCGCAGAGGGGGGCGGGAGCGCGCCAGGGAGATACGGACCGCCAAACTTGGCAACGAGGCGATGATCCCGAACCCGATCTGTGAATCCCCCAGTCCGCCCGGGAGAGAGAGCCTCCCGCGTCTGTCTCGACCCGCGTCGCCCATGGTCAAAACCGTCGCAATCCGATCGGGAACGGCTTCAGGATCGCGGCCCTGAGCTTCGCTCGCCAGGACTGGAGAGGTCGGCCGTCGCGGGCGTCAATCGACCACGATCACCCGGTTCGGCAGCTCGTCCGGATCGTCGGGCCCGGCCGGCAGGTGTTCCGTCAAGCGGGCGCCGATCCGCTCGACCGCCACCGTCAGGCCGGCTTCCGTCTCGCCGCGCCCGAGGGCCGGCACGAGATCGGCCAGGATCGTGTCCCAGGCCGCCTGCGGAACGCGTCCGAGCACGCCGAGGTCGGTGACGATCTCCGCGTGCCGCTCGGCCAGCGACAGGTAGAGCAGCACGCCGGTGCGGGATCGGGTCAGGCTCAGGCCCCGGGACCAGAAGGCCCGCTGCGCCGCCTCCCGGGCGCGCGCGCTGCGTAGGCGGCGGGGCACCAGGGCGATCCGCAGCCGCGCCTGCTGGCTCGCCAGGAGGAGCGCGGCGACCAGGGTGGCCTGCGCCAGCAGGATCGAGGCGGCGCTCCAGGCAGTCAACGCGATCAGCGGCCAGGGCAGGATCAGCGCCGCCACCAGCGCCGCCAGCAGGACGAGCGAGCGGTAGGCGCCCGCCCGCGCGCTTACCATCACGACGATCTCGCCGGACGTGCCGGCTTCGGCCCGCGCCACGGCCCGGGCGAGGCGCACCTGGGCGTCGGCTGCCAGCACGTCCGCGCTCCTACCAGCCATCGGATGCCCCTCCGCCGCCCGACGAGCCGCCCCCGCCCGAGAAGCTGTCGTCGAATCCGCCCGACGATCCGCCTCCGAAGGACCCGCCGTCCGAGAAGCCACCACCCCAGCCGCCCGAGCCGGGGCCGGGCAGAATCACGACACCGCCGGTGCGCGCGAACCGACCCCGCCCGCCGGCCCGGTTCATGCGCCACGCGACGAACAGCACGATCAGGAACAGACCGACGAACAGGGCGACCTGCGCGGGATCGACCTCGTCGGTGCGCACCTGCGGCTTGCGCTGCCACTCCTGCGCGTCCCGCGACAGGATCGCCAGGATCCCGTTCACGCCCGCGTCGAGCCCGCCATACCAGTCACCGGTCTTGAAGCGCGGCGTGATCGCGCTCGCCGTGATGGTGCGGGACTGGGCGTCGGTCAGCGCGCCTTCGAGCCCGTAGCCGACCTCGATGCGGACCTTGCGCTCCTGCGGCGCCACCAGGAGCAGGACGCCGTTGTTGGTCTTGGCCTGCCCGAGCTTCCAGGCCCGGAACAGGCGGTTGGCGTAATCCTCGATGGTCGTGCCCTGGAGGCTCGGCACGGTCGCCACCACGACCTGATCCGAGGTCTTGTCCTCATGCGCCTTCAGCTTGGCTTCGAGCGCGTGGCGCTGGTCCGGCGTGAGGAGGCCGGCCGCATCGACGACGCGGCCGGTGAGCGTCGGGAAGCTCAGCTCGGCCGCGAGCGCCCCGACCGCGTAGACCGCCAGACAGGCGGCGATGACGGCGAGCGCCAGGGCGAGCCGCATCCGCACCGGGATGGTCCGGCTCACGGACGGGTCCTAGAACTTCACGTTCGGCGGCCGGTCGGCGTTCGGCGTCGCCGTGAAGGTCTCCATGGGCTTGGCGTCGGGATAGAGGAACGCCGCGATCCAGCGGCCGGGGATCGTGCGCACCTCGGTGTTGTAGGCCTGGACCGCGGTGATGTAGTCGCGCCGCGCCACCGCGATGCGGTTCTCGGTGCCCTCAAGCTGCGATTGCAGGGCCAGGAAGTTCTGGTTCGATTTCAGGTCGGGGTATTTCTCGACCGTCACCAGCAGGCGCCCCAGCGCGCCGGAGAGCTGGTTCTGCGCGTCCTGGTATTCCTTGAACTTCTGCGGATCGCTGACCGTCGACGCATCGACCTTCACGCTCGACGCCTTGGCCCGCGCCTCGGTGACGCCGATCAGAACGTCCTTCTCCTGCTGGGCGTAGCCCTTCACGGTCTCGACGAGGTTGGGGATCAGGTCGGCCCGGCGCTGGTACTGGTTCTGCACCTCGCTCCAGGCGGATTTGGCCTGCTCCTGCAGGGTCGGAACCCGGTTGATCGCCCCGCAGCCGGACAGGCCCGTGGCCATCACGATCATCGTCAGCACCGCGAGGAGGCGGGCCGCCGCGGGCGGTCGGCGCAGGGCGCCGGCATTCAGCATCGAGATCATGTCGTGCCCCTCCCGGCCGGGACACGCCCGGCGCATCGATCACAGATCCGAGAGATAGGTCCCGGAACGCTCACGGTTAAGCCCATCGCGCGGCGTGCCTCAAGGACCGCCCGAACGCGCGCGGCGCAACGGGTCGGACGGGCGCGCGTTCGACACGGGATGGCCGACAGGCGCGGACGCGCGGAGTCCCGGGATGGATGCAGAACTCGCCGATCACGTCAGGGGCGCCAGCGCGGCGGCGCGCCGGCACGCCCTGGCCTTCCAGGCCCCCGCCGGCAAGGACGCGCTGCCCTGGTCGGTCATCGAGGCCTACGACGCCCGGGTGCGCGGCCATGTCGAGCGCGACCCGCGGATCGAGGACGAGCGCGACCGGGTGCTGATCGCCGCCGTGAAGCTCGCCGAGACGCCGGTCGAGGAGGGCGAGGACACCATCGCGGCGGCCCGCGCGCATCTCGTCGACGCGATCGACTATCTGGAGCAGGCGGTGATGCGCTTCGGCCGCGTCAACCGGCAGGGGGCGAAGCTCGGCTACGGCCGCTACGGCCAGCCGGTCGGCTCGCCGGACTGACCGGGTGTCCGCAGGCCCGCCCAATGCGGCGACCCTGAGCCGCCTTGACCTGAAGACGCTGCGCCTGTTCGCGGCGATCTGCGCGGAGGGCACGCTCAACGGCGCGGCGCGGCGGGCCGCCATCGCCCCCTCGGCGGTGAGCAAGCGGCTCGCCGAGCTGGAGCACGCGCTGGGCTGCACCCTGTTGGTCCGGGAGCCCCGCGGCATGCGCCTGACCCCGGCGGGCGAGACGCTGCTGCATCACACCCGGCGGATGCTGGCCAGCGCCGAGCAGATCGCGCTCGAACTCGCCGAGCATGCCCGGGGCGTGCGCGGCTTCGTGCGGGTGCTCGCCAACCTGTCGGCCATCGTCGAATTCCTGCCCGAGGATCTGCAGGCGTTCCTCGCCGCCCAGGGCGGGATCCGGGTCGATCTGGAGGAGCGCCCGAGCGGCGGCGTCGTCGCCGGCGTGGAGGAGGGGCTCGCCGATCTCGGCATCTGCGCGGGCGGCACCGACACGCGGACGCTCACCGCCTACCCGTACCGGGCCGACCGGCTCGTCCTGGTCATGCCGGAGGACCATCCCCTGAGCGACCGCGCCGCCATCGCGCTCGCCGAAACGCTCGACTACGACCATGTCGGGCTGCACGTGGAAAGTTCGATCTACGCGGCCCTGCGGGACGAGGCCCGGCGCCTCGGCCGGCCGCTGAACCTGCGCATGCACGTGCCGAGCTTCGACGCGATCTGCCGGATGGCGCAGGTCGGGATGGGGCTCGGCACCGTGCCCGAGCATGTCCACGCCCTGCTCGGGCCCTCGATGCGCCTCGCCGCGGTGCCGCTCACCGACCCCTGGGCGCAGCGCACGCTCTGCCTCGTGGTCCGCCCGGGGGCCCTGACGCCGGCGGCGACGCTCCTGCTGGAGCACCTGCGGGGTGCCGCATCCGGGAACGCGGAGGATTCGTGAGGACAGAGCGCCGCTGCTGCCGGGACGCCGCGGGCGGACCCCGACGACATGCACGCCGCAGCCGCGATAACGCGATAAGGAGATGCGCCGTCTCCGCGCGTCTCCCTCCCTCGCAGAGGCGGGAGGGAGACGCGTGGGATCTCTGGGCCGACCCATCGACCAGACGGCGGTTCCGAACCCGAAGCGGGAAGCCCGGTCTCGCGGGTGCGTTCGCCACTGGAGAACGCACCCTCGCGCATGGCGTTTGGACGTGAAGTGCCGATCTGCAGTATTAATGCAGTCAACAAAAGATGGAGGAGAGAATGTCCGGCCCGCTCAGCGGTATCCGTGTTCTCGAACTTGGCCAGCTCATCGCCGCACCGTTCGCGACGCGCCTGATGGCCGAGTTCGGCGCCGAGGTGATCAAGGTCGAGCCTCCGGGTGAGGGCGATCCCCTGCGCAAGTGGCGCAAGATGCACGAGGGCACCTCGCTCTGGTGGTACCTGCAGTCGCGCAACAAGAAGTCGATCGCCGTCAATCTGAAGTCCCCGGACGGCCTCGACATCGTCAAGCAGCTCGCCAAAAGCGCCGACGTGGTGGTCGAGAATTTCCGCCCCGGCGGCCTGGAGAAGCTCGGCCTCGGATGGGACGTGCTCGCGTCCCTCAATCCCAACCTCGTGATGGTCCGGATCTCCGGCTACGGCCAGACCGGCCCGTACCGCGACCGGCCGGGCTTCGGCGCCATCGGCGAGTCGATGGGCGGCATCCGCTTCACCACCGGCAGCCCGGAGGCGCCCCCCGCCCGGGTCGGCGTCAGCATCGGCGACACCCTGGCCTCGCTCCACGGGGTGATCGGCGCGCTGATGGCGCTGCTGCGGGTCAAGACCGGGCAGGGCGCCGGGCAGGTGATCGACGTCTCGCTCGTGGAGAGCGTGTTCAACGTGATGGAGAGCCTCGTCCCGGAATACGACCTGCTGGGCGAGGTCCGCACCCGCACCGGCGGTGCGCTGCCCGGCATCACCCCGTCGAACACCTACCCGACGCGGGACGGCGGCTACGTGGTCATCGCCGGCAACAGCGACCCGATCTTCCGCCGCCTGATGACGGCGATCGGCCGGCCCGACCTCGCGGACGACCCAGCGCTCCGCAACAACGACGGCCGCTCGCAGCAATCCGCGATGCTCGACGGCCTGATCGCCGACTGGTCGAAGACCCAGACGGTCGAGGAGGCGCTCGCCGCCCTCGACGCCGCCGACGTGCCGGCCGGCCGGATCTACTCGGTGGCCGATATCGTGGCCGACCCGCACTATCAGGCCCGCGACATGATCCTCCAGGCGGAGCTGCCCGGCGGGACCCAGGTCAAGATGCCCGGCATCGTGCCGAAGCTGTCCGACACCCCCGGCGAGGTCCGCTGGCAGGGTCCGGCGCTCGGCGCCCACACCGATGCGGTGCTGGGCGAACTCGGCCTCGATGCCGAGCGCATCGCAACCTTACGCGAGAAGGGAGCGGTGGCATGAGTGAGGGCATGAGCGGCGACGCCATGATCGTCCAGGAGGTCGCCACCCGCGACGGCTTCCAGATCGAACCCGTCTTCGTGGCGACGGCGGACAAAATCCGCCTGATCGACGCGCTCTCGGAGGCCGGGTTCAGCCGGATCGAGGTCTCGTCCTTCGTCTCGCCGAAGGCGGTGCCGGCGCTCCGCGACGCCGCCGAGGTCTTCGCCGGGATCCGGCGGCGGCCCGGCACGGTCTACGTCGCCCTGGTGCCGAACCCGAAGGGCGCCGAGCGGGCGCTCGCCGCCAAGGTCGACGAGATCAACCTCGTGGCCTCGGTGAGCGAGACCCATAACCGCGCCAACATGGGCATGAGCCCGGCTGATTCGATCACCGGCTTCGCGCGGATCATGGATTCGGTACGCGGCGCGCCGGTCAGCACCAACGCCACGGTGGCAACGGCCTTCGGCTGCCCGTTCGAGGGCGACCAGCCGGTCGACAAGGTCGTCGCGCAGGTGGAGCGCTACCTGTCGCTCGGCGTCGACGGCGTGACGCTCGCCGACACCACCGGCATGGCCAACCCCCGGCAGGTGGCGCGCCTCGTCGCGCGGGTGCTGCCGCTGGTCGGCGCCGGGCGCCTGACGCTCCACTTCCACAACACGCGCGGCCTCGGCCTCGCCAACGTGCTGGCGGCCTACGACACGGGGGCCCGCCGCTTCGACGCCGCGCTCGGCGGTCTCGGCGGCTGCCCGTTCGCGCCCGGCGCCACCGGCAACATCTGCACCGAGGATCTCGTCAGCATGGCGCACGAGATGGGCATCGCGACGGGCCTCGACCTCGAGGCCCTGATCGGCCTCTCCCGCGATCTGCCGCGCCTCGTTGGGCACGACGTGCCCGGCCAGATCGCCAAGGCCGGCCGCCCCTGCGACCTGCACCCGGCGCCCGCCAAGGCGGCTTGAACCTGCTCTCGGCAGCCCGCCCCGCGGGAGACCACGGTGAAGCGCCGATATCTTTGAGGGACGTATCAGGCCCCGTCTCCGTGCGGGCGAGGGTTGGGGTGAGGGAGGAGAACGCTCCGGACAGGGCGTGCGGTCGACGCGCCGGCAGGATGCGCCTCGATCTGAGAGTTCTCGACCCTCACCCTGTCCCTCTCCCGCACGGGAGAGGGGACCCGCGCCACGTCCGGTGAAGTTGGCATCGCCGTCGTGTGTCGTGGGACGCACCCAAGCTCGACTTTGCGCAAAGCCGCTCATCCGAAGGCGGCGCCTGCCCGAGACACGTCACTGGAAAAACGAGACGGAGGAACCCCATGACCGCAGCCCTGTCGGGCGCGCCGGCCGCCGTCGAGGCCGGCGCGGTGACCGAGAACGCCATCGTCCGCAAGGTCGCGTGGCGGCTCATGCCGCTGATCATGATCTGCTACATGTTTGCGTTCTTCGACCGCATCAACATCAGCTTCGCCAAGTTCCAGCTCCAGAGCGACCTCGGCTTCAGCAACGTCGCGTACGGGCTCGGCGCGAGCATGTTCGTGATCGGGTACGTGATCTTCGAGGTGCCCTCGAACCTGTTCCTCTACCGGGTCGGGGCGCGGCGCTGGATCGCCCGGATCATGATCTCCTGGGGCATCGCCACCGCGCTGATGATCGTCATCCGCAGCGAGTGGCACTTCTACGCCCTGCGCTTCCTGATCGGCGCCATGGAGGCGGGCTTCGCGCCGGGCATCCTCTACTACCTGACCATCTGGTTCCCGGCCTCGCACCGCGGCCGGATCACCTCGTTCATGTTCGTGGCCTCGGCCTTCTCAGGCATCTTCGGCGCGCCGGTGGCGGGCCTGATCCTCGGCGGGCTCAACGGCGTCGGGGGGCTGGCCGGCTGGCAATGGCTGTTCCTGGCCGGCGGCCTGCCCTGCCTTGTCCTCGGCATTCTTGTGCTGGCCCGCCTCGACGACCGCATCGCCGACGCGACGTGGCTGTCCGGACCGGAAAAGGATCTCCTGTCGAGCCGGATCGCCCACCACAACCGCGAGATCGGCGACCATTCGCTCCTGGGAGCGATCCGGCAGCCGGGCTTCCTGCTGATCGGGCTGATCTACTTCCTCCTCCAGATCGGCTCCTACGGGCTCAACTTCTGGGGACCGGACCTGATCAAGACCGCGAGCGGCGGGCAGGCGGCCTCCGTGGGCTTCCTGACGGCGATCCCCTACATCTGCGGGGCGATCAGCATGGTGGTGATCGGGCGCCTGTCCGACGCCTCGGGCGAGCGGCCGAAATTCGTCGCCGGCCTCGCGATCGCGGCGGCGCTCGGCTTCTTCGGCGCCGGGATGTTCGACAAGCACATCGTGCCGCTGATGTTCGCCCTGGCGCTGCTGGGGGCCGGCATCGTCGCCTCGATCCCGACTTTCTGGACGCTGCCGGCCAAGCTCGTCACCGGCGTCGGCGCGGCGGGCGGCATCGCGCTGATCAACACCCTCGGCCAGTTCGGCGGCATCGTCAGCCCCGTGATGGTCGGCTGGGTGAAGGACCTCACCGGCTCGACGACGCCCGCCCTCTACGGCATCGGGGTGCTCTGCCTCGTGGCCGCTGGCCTCGCGCTCTTCGCCCTGCCGGCGAGCCTGCGCCGTAGCGACCGCGCGGCGTGAGCCGGGCCGCCGCCCCGGCGCGACCGGGGCGGCGGATCACGGAGTGCCCGCGACGGCGGCCTCGCGATGTTCCCGCGGCGTCAGGCCGAAACGCTCCTTGAAGCGGCGGGCGAAGTGGGCCTGGCTGGTGAAGCCGCAATCGTAGGCCAGCATCCCGATCGACAGCCGGGCACAGGCCGGGTCGGCCAGCCGCTCGGCGAGGCTGCCCGCGATGAGGTCCACCCCGATCGCCGACATCCGCTCGGCTGCGGCGGGACCCCGCGCACCACCGACCTCGATCAACTGCCGGACGAACGTGGTCGCCAGCGTCGCGGAGCCAAGCCCCGCCTGCAGGGTCAGCGCTGTATACAATCGCGTGCAACCGAGCGCCCTGTCCAGGCGCTCCCGCGGCGCCTTCAGGAACAGGGACTGGCTGCCCGCGCTCGTCGTCGTCACGGACGGCCTGTGGCCCGGCACGACGATGTCACCCGGCCGTTGGATCGCGCCGCGGCCATCCTGCTCCGCCGTCGATACCCCCGCGCACTTGAAGAGCACGACCGCGATCCTGGACCGCTCGTGGTTTCGCACTGTGTTCGGCGTGGTCTCGCAGCGCAGGGCGTCCTGCGACGGGCGGGACACGGTGAGGCCTCCGGTTGTGGCCACGTCCAGCCGACCCTCGAACGGCCGATCGTCCAGGCGCGCGATCTCGACGGGGACGAGCCGCTCCAACAGGACCTCGCGCAAGTCCTTGAATAAGCTCGGCCCGGAGAGCCCGGATGTCGAGAACAGCGGCACCATCAGCCGCCCCGCGATCCCAGGTCGGACGGCGCTGCAGCGGAGCCGGGATCGACCGGTCTGCGCCGACCGGCGGCCCGGAGCGCACTGCGCGACGATCCCGGTTCAAGCCCGGGCCGGGAAAGACGGGCGGGAGGGCTGTCCGGGATCCGCGGCGACGTTTCGCGCGCGCCCGCGAGGCAGTTCCGGACCGCGACGATCCGGACGTGATCCCCCCGGTCTCGCTCTGGAAACTGTTTCGGGGCGGGGTGCTGGCGGACGAAAACGGTGCCTAAATTGGTAAATTTTTGGCTTCGGGGGTCCCATCGCGTCGCCGGTCAAAAAACCTCGCGCCGCCGGACAAACGCGATCGCTCCCATATTGTATATTGTCTGCATTCTCAAGAATTGCCGAGGGGGCAACTTGAGGTTAGAGCAGCCTCACGCGTCGCGTGGGGCTCCCGGATTGGCCCATTCCCCACCGGCGATTGGGTTGGTCGCGTCGCAACTGCCGGTGTGCCTCAGAGCATTTTCAGCCAGCGAAGCCGAACATGAACCACCTGAACGAAATCTCCACGTCCTCCATGTTGCAGCAGGTCGGCGCGATCGTCGCCGCCTATGTGTCCCGGAACGCGGTCGGCGCCGCGGAACTGCCGGACCTGATCGATCAGGTCCACACGGCCATCGCGGTCCTGAAGGATCAGCCGGGCAGCGCCCAAGGTGCGGGGTTGGCCGCCTCGGAAGTCGCGGACTCGATCCAGCACGACGGTCTGATCAGCTTCATCGACGGCCGGTCGTACAAGACCCTGAAGCGCCATCTCACCGCCCACGGGCTGACGCCGGAGCGTTACCGCCTCCAGTACGGTCTGCCGGCGGATTATCCGATGGTCGCTCCGGGCTACGCCGCCCGGCGGTCCGAGATCGCCAAGGCGATCCAGCTCGGCCACAAGGCGGCCTGAGCGATGACGCCCGGTCCCGCGCGCGCTCCGGCTCCGGCGGTTGAACTCAACCCGGAGCCGGGCCGGCAAGAGGAAGCCCGCCAAGAGGCGGTTCGCCAAGAGGCGGTTCGCCAAGAGGCGGTTCGCAAAGAGTCCCTGGAGCGCATCGCCGCGACGCTCGGCGTCCCGGTCGCGAGCCTGTTCCCCGAACAGGAAGAGCCTGACGCGGCGGTTGTCCAGGCGGCGGATCTCGTCACGGTCTTCGCGGGGATCGAGAACCCGGCCGCGCGCCGTACCTGTCTGGCCTTCGTCCGGGCCATGGCGAGTTCCTGAGGGGTGGGGGCACCTCAGGAGGCCGGGCCGGGCACCGCCCGCTCCCCTGCAGAGCAGAGGACGGGCGGCCGGCCCGGCCGCATCAGAACACGTGGCGCAGGATGAAGAACAGACCGGCTGCGAGCGTGATCGCGGCCGGCAGGGTCATGATCCAGGCCAGCGCCATGTTGCGCACCGTCGACATCTGCAGGCCCGAGCCGTTCGCCGCCATGGTCCCGGCGACGCCCGAGGACAGGATGTGGGTGGTCGAGACCGGCAGACCGTAGAGTTCGGCGAGCCCGATCGTGCCGGCGGCCACGATCTCGGCCGAGGCGCCCTGGGCGTAGGTCAGGTGCGTCTTGCCGATCTTCTCGCCCACCGTCACGACGATGCGCTTCCAGCCGACCATGGTGCCGAGGCCCAGCGCCAGGGCGACGCAGACCTTCACCCAGCCCGGGATGTAGCGCGTTCCGTCGTTGAGCAGCCCCGCGTAGCGCTTCAGAGTCCCGTTCTCGGCTTCCGAGAGGTCGGCCCCCGTCTTCGGCAGGAGCCGCACCGCGTCGGAGGCGAGGTACATGTCGCTGCGCATGTTCTGCGTCTGAGCGGCCGGCACCGTGCGGATCGCGCCGTAGTTCTTCACGTTGGTGGCGATATCGGTCGAGAGCGCCGAAAGGGCCGCGTAGACCGGGGGCTTGTTCAGGTCCTTGGTCTTCAGCGCCTCCGTCACCGTCCGGCGTGCCTCGGCGGCCTCCGGCTTCGGCGCGCCGGCTGCGCGGGCCGAGAAGACCTGGCTCGCCGCCGTCGAGGTCTGCACGAAGGCAGGGGTGGTGTCGTCCGACATGGTCCGGTTCAGCGCGTAGGCCGTGGGGGCGGCGCCGATCAGGATCAGCATGATCAGGCCCATGCCCTTCTGCCCGTCATTGCCGCCGTGGAAGAACGAGACCAGCGTGCAGGTGAGGATCAGCAGGCCGCGGATCCACAGGGGCGGAGGAGCGTCGCCCTTCGGCGCCTCGTAGAGATCCTTGCGGCGCACGGTGAACTTGAGGGCGAGCAGCAGCAGCGCCGCCAGCACGAAGCCGCAGATCGGCGAGAACAGCAGCGCCTTGAACACGTTGAGCGCCTGACCCCAGTCGACGCCGGAGGTGCCGTCCCCGCCGTTCATCAGCTGGTTGGCGAGGCCGACGCCCAGCACCGAGCCGATCAGGGCGTGGGAGGACGAGTTCGGCAGGCCGAACGCCCAGGTGCCGAGATTCCAGATGATCGCCGCCAGCAGCAGCGCGAAGATCATCGCGTAGCCCGCGTGGGAACCGACATTCAGGATCAGCTCCACCGGCAGCAGCGTGACGATGGCGTAGGCCACCGCGCCGGAGGACAGCATCACGCCGAGGAAGTTGAAGAAGCCCGACCAGATCACCGCCACGAGCGGCGGCAGGGAGTGGGTGTAGATCACCGTGGCGACGGCGTTGGCGGTGTCGTGGAAGCCGTTCACGAACTCGAAGCCGAGGGCGATGAGGAGGGCGAGCCCCAGCAGCGCGAAGGCGCCGTAGGCCAGGGGCGCTTCGCCCACGGCGTTCATGTCGGCGATCAGGCTCACGACGGCGTAGCCGAGGCCGGCCACCAGCACGAGCAGGAAGGCGATCACCCCACCCGGGTGCATCCCGTGATCGAGGCGGGGGCCGCCCTTGGGCCGGCCTCGCGCAAGGCCCGACGGCAGTACGGCGGAATCGGACATGAACCCTCGCGCGGAATCGGATTTGATGGTGAAGGCGGGATTAAAATGCGCGCATGACGGCCCGGTGACGCGGCGCGCCGTTGTGTCCGCGCGGGAATCGGCACGCGATCCCGAACGCCGGCGGGATGCTTCGGGATGCCGGTCGCGATCGCGGGCCGCCGCCGCGGTGTTCGCCGGGGCGAGGGGCGGCTGTCACACGACTGACGCGGTCCGGCCGCTAGCGACCGGGCCGCTCACGTCGCCGAACGGGGATCCCATGATTGACGCCACGGTGCCGGCCCTCGCCCTCGGCGCGCTGCTGTCCCTGATCCAGATCGGCAGTATCGCCATCGCGGCCCGGCGCCTCGGCACGGTCCACGGGCCGTCGCGGTTTCCGGCGGGGGCACCGGTTTCCCTGGTCCGCCCTCTCCACGGCCTGGAAGCCTACAGCGAGGAGATGCTCACCCGCAGCTTCCATCTCGATTATCCGGCCTACGAGCTGATCTTCTGCGTGGCCGATCCGGGCGATCCGATCGTGCCCCTGGTCGAGCGCCTGATCGCCGCCCACCCCGCGGTGCCGGCCCGGCTGATCCTCGGCGATGAGCGCGTCAGCGAGAATCCCAAGTTGAACAACTGCCTGCGCGGCTGGCGCGCCGCCGCCCACGACTGGGTGGTGCTCGCCGATTCCAACGTGGCCATGCCGCCCGATTACCTGCAGCGCCTCCAGGCGGCCTGGCGGGACGACACCGGCCTCGTCTGCTCGACCCCCGCCGGCGCCCGCCCGGGCAGCTTCATGGCCGAGGTCGAATGCGCCTTCCTCAACACCCTCCAGGCGCGCTGGCAATACGCCGCCGAGGCGTTCGGCCTGGGCTTCGCGCAGGGCAAGAGCATGCTCTGGCACAAGCCGTTCCTCGAATCCCAGGGGGGCCTCCAGGCACTTGCCGCCGAGATCGCCGAGGACGCGGCCGCCACCAAGCTGGTCCGGGCCGCCGGCAAGCGCGTCCACCTCGTGGCGAGCCCCTTCGAGCAGCCCTTGGGCGTGCGCGGCTTCCGGGAGGTCTGGGCGCGACAGTTGCGCTGGGCGCGGCTGCGGCGGGTGACTTTCCCGCTGTTCTTCGCGCCCGAAATCGGCAGCGGCGTGCTGTTGCCGGCGCTGGTGGTGGCGCTCTGGGCCGGGGGCCCGGCCGGTCTCGTCGGCGCTGCGTGCCTCGCGGCCCTGTGCTATGCCGCCGAATACGGGCTCGCGGTCCGGGCGGGCTGGCACCGCTCGCCCCGCATGCTGGCGGTTGTCCTCGTGCGCGATGCCCTGATCCCGGCGATCTGGCTGGGCGCCTGGGTGCAGAGCGCCATCGTATGGCGCGGCAACGCCATGGAGGTCCGCACGCGCCGGGCGGCGGCCGACCGCCCCTACGCGCCGACGGCCTGAGCGCGGCGCCCGGAGGCCGAGACGTGGCGCGCCGCTACGCCCTGTACTGGTTGCCCGCCCCGGGTTCGCGCCTGGAGGCCTTCGGCCGGAGCGTACTCGGGTACGACTCCGTCTCCGGAGAGGCGGTCGCGCATCCGGAGACTCTGGGCGATCTCGCCGCCGTCAATACGGGCGCCCGGGTCTACGGCTTCCACGCGACGCTCAAGGCGCCGCTCCGCCTCGCCCCAGGGGCGACGGAGGCCGATCTCGTCGTCGCCGCCCGCGGCCTCGCGGCCGCGCACCCGCCCGTCACGGTCGGGCCGCTGCAGGTCGCGGCCCTCGGGCGGTTCCTCGCCCTGGTGCCCGGGAATCCGCCGCCGGAACTCGGCCTGCTCGCGGCCGAATGCGTCGCGGCGCTCGATCCCCTGCGGGCGCCGCTCACCGAGTCCGAGCGCGCCAAGCGCCGGCCGGAGCGTCTGGATCCGCGCGGCCGCGCCCTGCTCGATCGCTGGGGCTATCCGCACGTGTTCGAGGCCTTCCGCTTCCACATGACTCTGACCGATGCCCTGCCGGAGCCCGACCGCGACGGCTGGCATCGCCGCCTCGCCGAAGCCTACACCGCGTCGGGTCCGGAGCCCGTGACGATCGACGCGATCTGCCTCCTGACCCAGGACGGGGCCGGGCCGTTCCGGCTCCTGGCGCGCCTGCCTTTCGGTGACACCCATGGCTGATCGGCCCCTCGGCCTCGAACCCGCCATCGACCCCAGCGCCCGGGTCGAATCCTGCCGCCTCGGTCGCTACACTGAGATCGGCGCCCGCACCCGCCTGACCGAGTCGGTGCTCGACGAGTATTCGTATATCGGCCAGGACGGCGAGGTGATCTACACGACGATCGGCAGGTTCTGCTCGATCGCCGCGAGCGTCCGCATCAACCCTGGCAACCACCCGATGGAGCGCGCCTCGCAGGCGCATTTCACCTACCGGGCAGGGGCCTACTGGCCCGAGGAGGCGGACGAGCCGGCCTTCTTCGACCGGCGCCGGGCGAGCCCGGTTACGATCGGCCACGATGTCTGGATCGGCCACGGCGTGGTGGTGCTCCCGGGCCGGACCATCGGCACCGGCGCGGTGGTGGGGGCCGGCGCGATCGTCACCCGCGATGTCGAACCCTACACGATCGTCGTCGGCAACCCGGCCCGGCCGGTGCGGCGCCGGTTTTCCGAGGCCGTCGCATCGCGGCTGGAACGCCTCGCGTGGTGGGACTGGGATCACGAGCGCCTGCGCCGTGCGCTGCCGGATTTTCGCGCCCTGCCGGTCGAGGTTTTCCTCCAGCGGAACGAGGAGTAGTCGCGAAGTAGATAGTGCGCCGGCAAAAATTCTCGGATCGTATTCGTCATCCAATCGTCGTGTAAGCGGCGTCTAGCTGCGCCCATTCCGCAGCGGATGGATGCATGCTCGTCATCGAGGATCTCACGCGCCAGTACGGCGACCGGCGCGCGGTCGACGGCGTCTCGCTGCGGATCGAACCGGGCAGCTTCGTCGGGGTGATCGGCCGCTCCGGTGCCGGCAAATCGACGCTGCTGCGGCTGATCAACCGGCTGGCGGACCCGACCTCCGGGCGAATCCTGCAGGACGGGCGCGACGTGACCCGGCTGCGGGGCCGTGCCCTGCGGGAGTGGCGCACCCGCTGCGCGATGATCTTCCAGCAATTCAACCTCGTCGGCCGTCTCGACGTGATGACCAACGTGCTGATGGGGCGGCTCAGCCACGTGCCGAGCTACCGCTCCCTGTTGCGGCAATGGTCCGACGAGGATCGGGCGATGGCGCTCGCCGCCCTGGAGAGTTTCGACATGGGCGAGTTCGCCGGCCAGCGGGCCGACGGCCTGTCGGGCGGGCAGCAGCAGCGCGTGGCGATCGCCCGCGCCCTCGTGCAGGAGCCCGAGATCCTGCTGGCCGACGAGCCGGTGGCCTCCCTCGACCCGCGCAACACCCGCCTCGTGATGGACGCGCTCGCCGAGGTGAACCGGCGCTACGGCATCACGGTGCTGTGCAACCTGCATTCTCTCGACCTCGCCCGCGCCTATTGCGACCGCCTCGTCGGCCTCGCGGCCGGCCGGGTCGTGTTCGAGGGCGGGCCCTTCGACCTGACCGAGGATGTCGCCCGCCGGCTCTACGGGCTGGAGGCCGGCGAGGTGCTCGACGACTCCGCGCAGCGGGAGGCCGAGCAGCGGGCGGCTTTGCCGGGCCTGCCGGGCGCCGCGCCGGTACGGCCGGCCCGAGCGGCCGCCCTCGGCGCTTGAGCCGGACCGTGCTGTTTTCCAGTGAACGGGCTCAAGACGCAAGATTTTATGTCTGGCGCGCCGCGGATCAGCAGTCATTCCTGCCAGGCGCGCCGCCTTTCGATTCGCCGCGCGGCGCGTTGACAAAGGAGCGGCCTCGATGATCACGCGACGAATTCTGACTGCCGGTGTCGTATGGTCCTTCGCGAGCTCGGTTTCGCATGCTCAAGACTGGACATCGCAATATCCCGAGCTGGTCTTCTCGGTGATTCCGAGCGAGAATGCCGAGGCCACCGTCGCGCGCTACACGCCGCTGATCGCCTACCTCACCCGGGCGCTGGGCGTGCCCGTCAAGCTGAGCGTCGCGAAGGACTATGCCGCGGTGATCGAGGGCCAGCGCGCCCGCACCACGCATATCGGATTCTACGGGGCTGCCTCCTTCGCGCAGGCCGTGATGAACGGGGTGCTGATCCAGCCGATCGTCACGCAGATCCACAACGGCGGGACCTACGGCTACAGCTCCGTGATCTACGTACTGGCGTCCGGTCCCTACAAGACTCTCGACGATCTCAAGGGCAAGGCGCTCGGCCTCGTCGACCCGAACTCGACCTCCGGCAACCAAGCGCCGCGCTTCTTCCTCAAACGGGCCGGCTACGACGTCGACACGTTCTTCGGCAGGACCTTCTACGCCGGCAGCCACGAGAGCGCCGTCCAGGCCCTGGTCGAAGGCAGGGCGGATGCCGCCGCCAACTTCTGGAACGCCGAGACGGACACGATGGTCACCCGCATGGCGGCCAAGGGTACCCTGAGGACATCCGAGGGAACGCCGCTGCAGCCGTCAGACTTCCGGGTGGTGTTCAAGTCCGACCTGCTGCCCGAGGGCCCCATCGCCATGTTGGCGGCCCTCCCCGAGGACCTCAAGTCCAGGATCCGCGCGGTGCTGATCGCTTTCCCCGAGGCCGACAGGGCTGCCTTCGAGCAGCTGTCGGACGGAAAGGATCTTGGCTTCACCCCAATGTCGCTCCAGGCCTACCAGCCGATCATCGACATGCTGCGGTTCAACGACGAGCAGCGCAAGAAGTCCTGATCCGGCCGGCCGCCATGGTCCAGATGATCGGATCGAGCCTCGCCATGATCGCCCGACGCCTCTTCGCGGCCGCCGCGGCCGTGCTCGCCGCGGTCGCGCTCGCCGCCGCCTGGTGTCCGCCGGCCTCCGCCCAGGAGTGGAAGGCCGAGTATCCCGAAATGACCCTGGCGGTCGTCCCGGTGGAGAGCGGCGGGGCCACCGTCGAGCGCCACAAGCCGCTGGTCGACTACCTGAGCCGGAAGCTCGGCGTGCCGGTCCGATTGCAGGTCGCGAAGGACTACGCCGCCGTGATCGAGGGCCAGCGGGCCGGCACGATCCACATCGCCTGGTACGGGCCGGCCTCGTACGCCCAGGCCGTCCTGGACGGGGCGAAGATCCAGCCCCTGGTGACCCAGCGGCACGACAACGGATCGACCGGCTATTACGCGGTGATCTACGTGCTGGCCTCCAGTCCCTATCACGCGCTGGCGGACCTGAAGGGCAAGAACCTCGGCCTGGTCGACCCGAACTCGACCTCCGGCAACCAGGCGCCGCGCTACTTCCTGCACGGGGCCGGCTACGACGTGGACACCTTCTTCGGCACGGTGTTCTTCGCCGGCAGCCACGAGAACGCCGTGCTGGCCTTGATCCAGGGCAAGGCCGACGCGGCGGCGAATTACTGGACCTCCGAGACCGAGACCATGGTCACCCGGATGGCCGCCAAGGGCCAGCTGACGGGGCCGGACGGCTTTCCGATGCGCCAGGCGGACTTCCGGATCCTCTTCAAGTCGGACTTCCTGCCCTACGGCCCGTTCACCGTCCTCGCCACCATGCCGCTCGACCTCAAGGCCGAGATCCGGGAGGCGTTCATCACCCTGCCGAAGGACGACAAGGCGGCCTTCGACCGGCTCTCCGACGGCCGGGATCTCGGCTTCGCCGCGATGAAGCTCACGGATTACGAGCCGGTGATCGAGATGCTGCGCTTCAACCAGCGGAAGCCTTGAATGCCCCGCGCCGATGGCGGTGCCGGACGCCCTCAACACGACGAAGGATGAGACCATCATGATCACCCGACGCACCCTCGCCGGCGCCGCCCTGGCGCTCGCCCTCCTCGGCCGGCCGGCCGTCGCGCAGGACTGGACGGCGCAGTATCCCGAGCTGACCCTGGCGGTGATCCCGATGGAGAACGCCAGCGGCACCGTCGACCGCTACACGCCGCTGGCGACCTACCTGACCAAGGCGGTCGGCGTGCCGGTGAAGCTGCGGGTGGCCAGCGACTACGCCGCGGTGATCGAGGGCCAGCGCGCCGGCAATATCCAGATTGCCTTCTACGGTCCGGCCTCCTTCGCCCGCGCCGTGATGACCGGCGTGAAGGTCGAGCCGATCGTCAGTCCGCAGCACGAGACCGGCGCCGCGGGCTACTATTCGGTGATCTACGTGCTGGCTTCGAGCCCGTACAAGACGGTCGAGGATCTCAAGGGCAAGAACCTCGCGCTGGTCGATCCGAACTCCACCTCCGGCAATCAGGCCCCGCGCTTCTTCCTGAAGCGAGCCGGCTACGACGTGGATACGTTCTTCGGCAGGACCTTCTACGCCGGCAGCCATGAGAGCGCCGTCCAGGCCCTGATCGCGGGGGAGGCCGACGCCGCCGCCAATCACTGGAATTCCGAGACCGACACGATGGTCACCCGCATGGCCGCCAAGGGCATGCTCAAGAAGCCGGACGGCACGCCGATGCAGCAATCGGACTTCCGGGTGGTGTTCAAGTCCGACTTCCTGCCGGAGGGTCCCTTCGCCCTGCTGGAGAGCCTGCCGGACGATCTGAAGGTCAAGATCCGCGAGGCGTTCGTCGCCCTGCCGACCGCCGATAAGGCCGCCTTCGACAGGCTCTCCGACGGCAAGGACCAGGGCCTCACCCCGGTGACGCTCAAGGATTTCCAGCCGATCATCGACATGCTGAAGTTCAACGACGAGCAGCGCAAGAAGTCCTGATCCGGCAGCCTCGCGGCGACCCGGCGCGCGCCGGTCCCCACATCGATCCGTCCCGGCCCCACGGCCGGGACGGGACATCTCCGGACGCGCGGGCCGCCGGCCCGCTCCCTGTCGAAAGAGGATGGCATGATTTCCCGACGGACCCTCGCCGGCGCCGCCCTGGCAATCGCCCTCCTCGGCCGGCCGGCCGCCGCGCAGGACTGGAAGGCCAAGTATCCCGAGCTGACCCTGGGCGTGATCCCGGCCGAGAACGCATCCGGCACCGCCGACCGCTGGGCGCCGCTCACCGCCTATCTGACCAAGACGCTCGGCGTTCCGGTGAAGCTGCGGGTGGCGAGCGACTATGCCGCCGTTATCGAGGGCCAGCGGGCGGGCAACATCCAGATCGCGTATTACGGCGCCGCCTCGTACGCCCGTGCCGTGATGACCGGCGTGAAGATCGAACCGCTCGTGAGCCCGAAGCACGAGACCGGCACGTCGGGCTACTACTCGGTGATCTACGTCCTAGCCTCCAGCCCGTACAAGGCCATCGCGGACCTCAAGGGCAAGACCCTCGCGCTCGTCGATCCCAACTCCACCTCGGGCAACCAAGCGCCGCGCTTCTTCCTGAACAAGGCCGGCTTCGACGTGGACAAGACCTTCGGCAAGACGCTCTACGCCGGCAGCCACGAGAACGCGGTGCTGGCCCTGACGCAGGGCACCGCCGACGCGGCGGCGAATGCCTGGAACTCCGAGACCGACAGCCACCTGACGCGCATGCTCACCAAGGGCATGCTCAAGAGGCCGGACGGCACGCCGATGCAGAAGGCGGATTTCCGGGTGGTGTTCAAGTCCGACATTCTTCCGGGCGACAACTACGCCGTGTTGGCCGCCCTGCCGGACGACCTGAGAACCAGAATCCGCGAGGCCTTCATCGCCCTGCCGAAGGCCGACAAGGCCGCGTTCGACCGCCTCTCCGACGGCAAGGATCTCGATCTCGTGCCGGTGACGCCCGAGGCGTACGAACCGGTCATCGGCATGCTGAAGTTCAACGACGAACAGCGCAAGAAGTCCTGAGCCAGCAATGGATAGCGCGCGCGGCCTGACACCCCTGCCGCCGGAGCGGGCCGCCGCCCTCTCCGGCCTCTACGCGGCGGCGACCGGCGCCGCCCGGCGCCGTACGCTCGCGGGCTTCGCCGTCGTGGCGGCCCTGGCGGTGCTCGCCGGGTTCGCCGCCGAGGTGCGGCCGCTGGTCTTCGCCGAGAACATCGGTAAGTTCACCGCCTACATCTACCAGATCCTGCCGCCGATCGGCCTCGAACACCCGCTCGAGGACGTGCGCGCCTGGTATTGGGGCCTGCCCAACTGGCTGGCGCTGCTGGGCGAGACCCTGCTGATGGCCTATCTCGGCACGTTGCTCGGCGGGCTGGCGGGCTTCATCCTCAGCTTCCTCGCCGCCGCCAACCTCGTGCGGTCGCGCTGGCTGCGCATCGGCGCCAAGCGCCTCCTGGAAGTGTGCCGCACCGTCCCCGAGGTGGTGTTCGCGCTGATCTTCGTGATCGCCTTCGGGCTCGGGCCGATGGTCGGCGTGCTCGCCATCGCGATCCACACCACGGGGGCGCTCGGCAAGCTGTTTTCCGAGGTGGTGGAGAACATCGACATGCGGCCGGTCGAGGGCCTGTCCGCCTCGGGGGCCACCTGGGTCGAGACCGTGCGCTTCGCGGTGCTGCCGCAGGTGCTGTCGAATTTCATCTCCTACGCGCTGCTGCGCTTCGAGATCAACGTGCGCGGGGCCGGCGTCATGGGCTTCGTCGGCGCCGGCGGCATCGGCCAGGAGTTCCTAGTGGCGATCCGCAACTTCTACTACGCGGATGTCAGCGCGATCCTCGTGCTGATCATCCTGACGGTGTTCTGCATCGACCTCGCCACCGAGCGGGTCCGCCACCGGCTGATCGGCCTGGAGACCCACCGATGAGCCCGCGTCCCGAAGCCTTGCGGACAGCGGCTCGGGCCGATCTCGACCGGCTGCGCGCCCGCTACCCGGCGCAGTTCCGCACCGACTGGGCGGCGCGGGCGCGGCTGGTCCTCGGGCTCGGCGCCCTGGTGGCGCTCACCGCCCTGGCATGCTGGCGCCTCGACATGTCCGTGGCGCGGATCCTCCACGGGCTCGGGCGGCTCGGCTCCTTCGCGGTGCTGATGCTGCCGCCATCGCCGGAGGGCCAGTTCTGGACCTTCCTGCACGCCCTCTGCGAGACCCTGGGCATCGCGTTCCTCGGCACGCTCACGGCGGCGACCCTGGCCTTCCCGGTGGCGTTCCTGGCCGCCCGGAACGTTGTGCCCAACCCGTTCGCGCGCTTCGCGGTCCGCCGCGGCCTCGACGTGATGCGCTCGGTCGACGTGCTGATCTGGGCGCTGATCTGGATCAACGTCGTGGGGCTGGGCCCCTTCGCGGGGGCGCTCGCCATCGCGTGCTCGGATTTCGGGGCGCTCGGCAAGCTGTTCTCGGAGGCGATCGAGACCTGCGACCGCCGCGCCGGCGAGGGTGTCGTCGCCTCGGGCGGTTCGTCGCTCCACCGGATCCGCTTCGGCCTGATCCCGAGCGTGCTGCCGGTGCTGGCGAGCCAGGTGCTGTACTTCTTCGAATCGAACACCCGCTCGGCCACGATCATCGGCATCGTCGGGGCGGGCGGCATAGGCCAGTACCTCACCGAGCTGATCCGCGTGCTGGAACTGAAGCAGGTCGCCTTCCTGGGGCTGATGATCCTCGTCACCGTGGCGGCGATCGACTGGGTCTCGACCTGGCTGCGCCGGGGGCTGATCGGGCCGGCGGCGCGCTGAGGGGGGCCGGCCGAGATCGCCTCCAACCCGCGACCGCGTCCTGAGGAGCGGCGCAGCCGCCTCGAAGGAGCCCTCAAGACGCCGCTGCGATCGCTGGAGGCTTCCTTCGAGGCCTTCGCTGCACTCCGGCACTTCAGGATGAGGGGGTGGGATAGGGCGGCCGCCGCAGCCTCAGCCGCCGATCACCAGCTCCACCCGGTCGGCGGCGAACAGGGTGCGGTTCGCCTGGATCGGCACGCCCGCGGGGTCGATGTTGACGCTCGACACCACCAGCACGACCCGCCCCGGCGCGATGTCGAGCCGCCCCGCCTCCTGGGCGTCGGCCGGGCGGGCGCGGATGCGCGTCGAGAGGCGGGTGTAGTCGTGGATGCCGCAGGCCGCGAGCGCCCGGGTGATCGAGCCGCGCTCGGCATAGGCCTCGGCGAAGCCGGCGAAGCGCGGCAGCGGCAGCCAGGTCAGCGCGGTGGAAAGCGGCGCGTCGTCGGCCCGGTGAACGGTCAGCAGTTCCAGCACCGGCGTGCCGGGCGCCAGCCCGAGCGCCGTCGCCTGCTCGGGCGCGGCCGAAACCGTGGCGGCGGCGAGCAACTCGCCCCAGGCCTCCCGCCCGGCCCCGGCGACGATCTCCGAGAATCGGGTGCGCGGCCCGATCGGGTAGGCGAGGGGTGCCTCCTCCACGAAGGTGCCCCGGCCCTGGCTGGCGCGCACGAGGCCGCCCTCGGCCAGGGCGGCGAGCGCCCGGCGGACGGTGTGCCGGTTCACCGCGAAGCGCGCTGCCAGGGCGGATTCGGTCGGGAGTCGTTGCCCCGCCGTGTAGAGGCCCGTCGCGATGTCGGCCGTGAGCGCGTCGGCGATCTGCCGCCACGCCGTCAGCCCTTCGCCCCGGACGAGGCCGGGCGCCTGTGCCTCTGCATCCATCCTGTCATCCAAACTTCATTTGCGGCCGGTACGCCAGTTGTCTACACGATTAGACAACTTCGGTGCAGAGGGATTCGCGATGACGACGAGCCCCGGGGCGCACGGCGAGATCGCCGCGCGACAGGCGATGATGGCGCTCTGCGCCGATGCCGGACGCGACGACCTCGCGGCCGCCGTGGCGACGCTCGAGGTCCCAGGGGCCGAGGATCTGCGGCCGCCGGAGATCGGCCTCGTGATGGCCACCGGCCGGATCGGCGGCGACGGGCGTCCGTTCAACCTCGGCGAAGTCAGCGTGACCCGGTCCGCCATCCGCCTCGCCGAGGGGCCGATCGGCTTCGCCTACCACCTCGGCCGCGACCGGACGAAGGCGCGCCTCGCCGCGATCCTCGACGCCCTCTGGCAGGATCCGGCCCGGCGCGGCGGCGTCGAGGCGGCCCTCGAACCTGCGGCGCGGCGGATGGAAGCCTCCCGGCAGCAGGCGGCGCGGCGCACCGCCGCCACCCGGGTCGATTTCCTGACCCTCGCCCGCGGGGAGGATTGAGCATGCTCGCACCCGGCTTCGCCGACCCGGTCCACGACGCGCAGGCGGCGTTCCGCGCCGTGATGGACGCGCTCGCCCGGCCCGGGCAGCCGCGGCCGCTCGCCCCCGGCCTCGCGCCGCCCGCGCCGCTGACGCCGGAACTCGCCGCCGTCGCCCTGGCGCTGACCGATGCCGACACGCCGGTCTGGCTCGATGCCGCACTGACCGAGGCCCCCGCGGTCGCGACCTACCTGCGCTTTCATACCGGCGCGCCGCTCACGGAGGATCCGGCCGGAGCCGCCTTCGCGCTGATCAGCGATCCGGCCCGCTGCCCGCCCCTCGGCACCTTCGCCCCGGGGACGCCGGCCTATCCCGACACCTCCACCACCCTGGTGTTCGCCCTGGAAACGATCACCGCGGGGGAGGGGCTGAGCCTCACCGGGCCCGGCATCCGCGGCGCTGCCCGCGTCGCGCTGGCACCGCTGCCGGAGGACTTCGTCGCCCAGCTCGCCGAGAACCGCGCGGGCTTCCCCCTCGGCGTCGACTTGATCCTGACCGCCCCCGGCCGCGCCGCCGGGCTGCCGCGCTCCACCGCCGTCACGGAGGGCTGACCCATGTACGTGGCCGTGAAGGGCGGCGAGGCCGCCATCGACAACGCCCACCGGCTCCTCGCCGAGGCGCGCCGGGGCGACACCGCCGTGCCGGCGCTGTCCGTGGCGCAGATCCGCGAGCAGATGGCGCTGCTGGTCGACCGGGTGATGACCGAGGGCTCCCTCTACGATCCCGATCTCGCGGCGCTCGCCCTCAAGCAGGCGCGCGGCGACGTGGTCGAGGCGGTGTTCCTGGTCCGCGCCTACCGGACGACGCTGCCGCGCTTCGGCGCCTCCGTGCCGCTGGAGACCGGCGCCATGACGGTGGCCCGCCGGGTCTCGGCGACCTTCAAGGATTTGCCGGGCGGGCAGGTGCTGGGGCCGACCTTCGACTACACACACCGGCTGATCGATTTCGCGCTCGCCGCCGAAACCGAGATTGAGCCTGCCGCCGAGGCCGAGCCCCGCGCCGATGCCGCATCCTGCGCGCGGGTCACCGATCTGCTCGCCCAGGACGGGCTGATCGAGGTCTCGCCGCCGGACGAGGGCGCTCCCGTGGGCGACCTCACCCGCGAGCCGGTCGATTACCCCGCCGACCGGGCCCTGCGCCTCCAGGCGCTCGCGCGGGGCGACGAGGGCTTCATCCTGAGCCTCGGCTACTCGACCCAGCGCGGCTACGGACGGACGCACCCGTTCGTGGGCGAGATCCGGGTCGGGGAGGTGGCGGTGGAGTTCGTGCCCGAGGAACTGGGCTTCGCGGTGCCGCTCGGCCGGGTGCGGCTCACCGAGTGCCAGATGGTCAACCAGTTCAAGGGTTCGGGGGCGGCGCCGCCGCAATTCACCCGGGGTTACGGGCTGAGCTTCGGGCAGAGCGAGCGCAAGGCCATGGCGATGGCGCTGGTCGACCGGGCGCTCCGCGCGGAGGAACTCGGCGAGCCGGTGGCGAGCCCGGCCCAGGACCAGGAGTTCGTCCTGGCCCATTGCGACAGCCTCCAGGCGACCGGCTTCGTCGAGCACCTGAAGCTGCCCCACTACGTCGACTTCCAGGCGGAGCTGGAACTGGTTCGCCGGCTACGCACCGAGTTCGAGCACAGGTCCGAATCCGTCGAGATGCAGGAGGCCGCGGAATGAGCGCGACAATGATGTCTCCTCTCCAATCTGGCTCTATTTCGCCCCAGCCGCCAGGTCGCCTGCCGGATGAGGCGCGGGTCCCCTCTCCCGTGCGGGAGAGGGACAGGGTGAGGGATGCGGCCTCTCCGGCAGAGGCTGATCCTTCAGAGCGTGTCGACGCCGTGCCCGATTCAGAAGCCTCTCGTCCCTTACCCCAACCCTCTCCCGTCCGGGAAAGGGGGCCTCGCGCGGCCGTAACCGACGGGGCAGTGCGCGGCGGAGCGGACGACATGTGCCCCCCCGGCTACAACTTCGCCTATCTCGACGAGGGCACGAAGCGGATGATCCGCCGGGCGATCCTCAAGGGGATCGCGGTGCCGGGCTATCAGGTGCCCTTCGCCTCCCGCGAGATGCCGATGCCCTACGGCTGGGGCACCGGCGGCGTGCAGGTCACCGCCGCGATCCTCGGCCGGTCGGACGTGCTCAAGGTCATCGACCAGGGCGCCGACGACACCACCAACGCGGTCTCGATCCGCCGCTTCTTCGCCAAGACCTCCGGGGTCGCCACCACCACCCGCACCGCGGAGGCGACGGTGATCCAGACCCGCCACCGCATCCCCGAGACCCCGCTCACCGAGGGCCAGACCCTGGTCTATCAGGTGCCGATCCCCGAACCCCTGCGCTACCTCGAACCCCGCGAGACCGAGACGCGCCAGCTCCACGCGCTCGCCGAGTACGGCGCCATGCACGTGAAGCTCTACGAGGACATCAGCCGCCACGGCCACATCGCCACCACCTACGCCTACCCGGTGGAGGTCGCCGGCCGCTACGTGATGGACCCGTCGCCGACGCCGAAATTCGACAACCCCAAGATGGACGATTGCCCCGCCCTCCAGCTCTTCGGCGCGGGGCGCGAGCGGCGGATCTACGCGGTGCCGCCCTATACGCGCGTGCGCAGCCTCGACTTCGAGGACCATCCGTTCCGGGTGCAGGAATTCACCCACCCCTGCGCGCTCTGCGGGGCCGAGGGCGTCTATCTCGACGAGGTGCTGCTCGACGATGCCGGCCGGCGGATGTTCGTCTGCTCGGACACCGACCATTGCGAGGGGCGCCGCGCGGACGGCCATGTCGGCACGGGAGACGCGATATGACGGGTCTCACGGTCCGCCGGGCCGGGCAGCCCGACCTACCGGCCGTCCTCGACCTCTACGCCGAGCTGAACAGCGGGCGGGTGGCGACCCTGGAGCGGGCCGAGGCGCTCCTCGACCGGCTCGAAGCGGCCTATCCCGATTACGGGCTCTACGTGGCCGAGGTCGAGGGCGCGATCGTCGGCACCTTCTGCCTCGTCATCCTCGACAACATCGCCCATTGGGGCAGGCCCTCGGCGCTGGTCGAGAGCGTCGTGGTCGCGTCCGTGCATCGCGGCGGCGGCCTCGGCCGGGCGATGATGCACGAGGCCTTCCGCCTCGCCCAGGCGCGGGGCTGCTACAAGCTCGCTCTGTCGTCGAACGTCGACGCCAAGCCGGCGCATGTCTTCTACGAGCGCCTCGGCTTCGAGCGCTACGGCTACAGCTTCCGCCTCGATCCCCCCTTTCTGCCCGGCGCCGATGAGGTGACCCGATGACCGAACCCCTGCTGCAGGTCCGCGGCCTGACCAAGCGCTACGGCACCCGCCTCGCCTGCGCCGACGTGTCGTTCGACCTCGTGCCGGGCGAGGTACTGGCGATCGTAGGCGAATCGGGCTCCGGCAAGTCGACGCTGCTCTCCCTCATCGCCACCGAGCTGACCCCGGATTCGGGGACCGTCTCCTACCGGATGCGCGACGGCGCGCTGCGCGACCTCGCCGGCCTGAGCGAGGCCGCGCGCCGGGCGCTGATGCGCACCGACTGGGGCTTCGTGCATCAGGACGCCGCGCGCGGCCTGCGCATGGCGGTCTCGGCCGGCGGCAATGTCGGCGAGCGGCTGATGGCGCTGGGCGAGCGCCATTACGGCCGGATCCGCGCCCAGGCGCTGGACTGGCTCGGCCGGGTGGAGATCGATGCCGGCCGGGTCGACGACCCGCCGAGCCAGTTCTCCGGCGGCATGCGCCAGCGGCTCCAGATCGCCCGCAACCTCGTCACGGGCCCGCGCCTCGTGCTGATGGACGAGCCGACCTCCGGCCTCGACGTCTCGGTCCAGGCCCGGCTCCTCGACCTGATCCGGCGCCTCTCGGCAGAGCTCGGCCTCGCCGTGATCATCGTGACCCACGACCTCGCGGTGGCGCGGCTGCTCTCGCACCGGATCGCCGTGATGCGGGCCGGCCGCGTCATCGAGACCGGCCTGACCGACCGGGTGCTCGACGATCCCGAGCACGCCTACACCCAGCTCCTCGTCTCCTCGGTGCTCGCCGCATGACCGCGCTCCTCACCTTCCAGGACGTCGCCAAGAGCTTCACCCTGCACCTGCGCGGCGGGGTGGTGCTGCCGGTGGTGGGCGATGTCAGCTTTTCCGTCGAGCCCGGCGAATGCGTCGTGCTCGGCGGCCCGTCCGGAGCCGGCAAATCCTCGCTCCTCAAGATGGCCTACGGCAATTACCGCTGCGACGGGGGCGCGATCCTGGTCCGCGACGGCGACACGATCGTGGACGTGGTGCGGGCCGATCCGCGGGCGGTGCTGGGGCTCCGGGCGCGGGTGATCGCCTACGTGTCGCAATTCCTGCGGGTGATCCCGCGGGTCTCGGCCCTCGACGTGGTCGAGGCGGCCGGCCGCGAGGGCGGCCTCGATCCGGAGACGGCGCGGGCCCGGGCGAAGGATCTGCTGGCGCGTCTCAACCTGCCCGAGCGGCTCTGGGGCCTGCCGCCCGCGACCTTCTCGGGCGGCGAGCAGCAGCGGGTCAACATCGCCCGCGGCCTGATCGCCGACCGGCCGCTGCTGCTCCTCGACGAGCCGACCGCCTCCCTCGACGCGCAGAACCGCGCCGTGGTGGCCGATCTCGTGCGCGAGAAGCTGAAGGGCGGTGCCGGCGTGCTCGGCATCTTCCACGACAGCGAGATGCGCGATGCTGTGGCGACCCGGGTGATCGACGTCACCCACTTCGCGCCGCGCGCCCGGGCAGCCTGAGGACGGACACGATGGACGATTTCATCATCGAGAACGCGACCCTGGTCCTGCCCGACCGGGTCCAGCGCGGCTGGCTCGCGGTCTCCGACGGGGCGATCGCCGAGTTCGGCGAGGGCCGCCCACCGGCCCGCGGCCTCGATCTCGGCGGCGATCACCTGATCCCCGGCCTGATCGAGCTGCACACCGATCACCTCGAGAGCCACTACGCGCCGCGCCCGAAGGTGCGCTGGCACCCGCTCGGCGCCGTGCTGGCCTACGACGCGCAGATCACCGCCTCGGGCATCACCACGGTGTTCGATTCGCTGCGCGCCGGCAGCGACCCGGACGGCAGCGGCCTCGGCTCCGAACTGGACCAGCTCGCGGGCGCCATCGCCACGGCCCGGGCCGCGGACCTGTTCCGGGCCGAGCACTTCACGCATCTGCGCTGCGAACTGCCCTCCACCGACGTCCTCGACACGGTGGCGGCCTTCACGGCCCGCTATCCGGTCGGCCTGATCTCGCTGATGGATCACACCCCGGGCCAGCGGCAGTTCCGCGACATGGAGAAGTACTACACCTACGCCACCCGCGGCGGCCGGCCCATGGACGAGATCCGCGCCAACACCGAGCGCAAGATTCGCGACGGCCGGGCGCTCAACGCCAAGAATCGCCCGGCGCTCGTCCACTTCGCCCGCGAGATGGACATCCCCCTCGCCAGCCACGATGACACCACCCTGGCGGATGTCGAACTCGCGGTCGGTGAGGGCGTGCGGCTCGCCGAGTTCCCCACCACCCTGGAGGCGGCCGAGGCCGCGCACGGGCAGGGACTCACCGTGATGATGGGGGCGCCGAACCTGATCCGCGGCGGCTCGCATTCCGGCAACGTCGCCGCCCTGGCGCTGGCCGAGGCCGGCCATCTCGACATCCTGTCCTCGGACTATGTGCCGGCGAGCCTGCTGATGGCGGCGTTCCTGCTGCCCGAGCAGGCGCCCACCATCACGCTCCCGGAGGCGCTCGCCACAGTGACGACGAACCCGGCCCGGGCCACCGGCCTGACCGACCGCGGCGCCCTGGCCCCCGGCCTGCGGGCCGACCTCGTGCGGGTCCGGCTGGCCGAGGGCGTGCCGGTGGTCCGCGAGGTCTGGCGCACCGGCCGGCGGGTCGCCTGATGCCGGGCTGCCTCGTCCTGGTGGTCGGCCCGAGCGGGGCCGGCAAGGATACGCTGATCCGGCTGGCCCGGGAGACCCTGGCGGGGGATCCCCGCTACGTCTTCCCGCGCCGCCTCGTCACGCGGCCGCCCTCCGCGGACGAGGACAACGACCAGATCGATGAGGCCGCCTTCGCGGAGGGCTGCGCGGCGGGCCGCTTCACCCTGCACTGGCGCGCCCACGGCCTCGGCTACGCCATCCCGGCGGAGGCCGGCTGCCTGGCGCAGGATGGTCACGTGGTGGTCTGCAATGTCTCGCGCCGCGTCGTCGCGCAGGCGCGGGCGGCCTGTCCGCTGGTCAGCGTCGTCGAGATCACGGCGCCGCCCGAGGTCCTGATGCAGCGCCTCGCGGCCCGCGGCCGCCCGGAGGACGGCGACCTCGCCGCGCGCCTGGCGCGGGAGGCGCCGGTGGCGGCGGACGTGACCCTCGTCAATGTCGGGGCGCCGGAGGCCGCGGCGGGTCAGCTGGTCGCGCATCTGCGCTCGCGATGACGGGGCGGGAAGCCTCACGAAGCGTCCGGCCGGAGACCGTACGATCCGGGTGATCCCGCCAGCCCACCTCATCCTTCGGTGTCCGCGTCAGCGGGCCTCGAAGGCGGACTCAAGCCAGCCGTGCGATCCCTGGAGGGCTCCTTCGAGGCCTCCGCTCACACCCCGGCACCTCGGGGTGAGGGGGGGCGCACAGCCGATCCGAGCGTTCACGGTCCCGTGTCGCGCCGCGATCCGGCGTCGCTCGGCCAAGAAAATGGCTCGGCCAGGAATGTCGCTCGGCCAAGAAAAAAGGCGCGCCCCGATGACGGTGCGCGCCCTGGAATGTGGACCGGGAGCGGTGCTCCCGGAGGCCGGCCTCAGAGGCCGCCAAACTTGTAATTGAAGCCCGCGCGGACGATGTCGCCCTCAGTCCGGAAGCGCGACACGTAGCCGGTGCCGGCGCCGACGCCCGGGACCGAGCCGACCAGCACGTTCTTGCTGCCGAGGTCGTAATGCACGTACTCGGCCTTGATGGTCAGCGCATCGTAGCGCAGGCCCAGGTAGCGGCCGATCGCGAAGGTGTTCAGGAAGCTGTCGGTGGGCAGCGCGAACTCGATGCCGCCGCCGTAGGCGAAACCGGTTTCCAGATCGTCGCGGCGGCCCGCGAACGCCAGCGCGCCGCCGGGGGTGAAGAAGCGCGCGTCGTAGAGGACGCCGCCGTAGGCCAGACCGCCGAGGCCGTACACCATGACGCGGTCGAAGGCGTAGCCGGCGCGGCCGACCAGGGTGCCGAGCCAGTCGGTGCTCTGCCGGAAGCCGCTGATCGCACCGGTGTTGCCGATGTAGTAGCGGCTCTTGGCGAGGTCGGTCCAGTCGATGCTGTTGGCGACGCCGACCACGATGCCGGAACCCGGCGTGAACTGGTAGTTGAAGCCGGCGGTGCCGCCGATGTTGGCGAAGCCGTCGCTGGAGATCGTGGTCGCCGCTGGGCGGGCGCCGGTCGCCACGTTGCGGGCGTTGACGTCCGAGATGCCGAGGGTGCTGATCCGCTGCTTGTCGGTGAAGGTGTAGGAGGTCTCGAGGCCGCCGTAGAAGCCCGTCCAGGTGAAGACCGGCACCGGCGTGAAGACCGGCGGCGGCGCGGCACGGCGCGGCAGGTCGGCGGCCGAGGCGGACGTCGTGACCAGGGCGGTCGCGGCGGTTGCGAGGAGGAGCGTCTTGGTCATGGGGTGGGAATCCGGAGCTTGGGCGAGATTGGGAACAGTTAAGCTCCACGGCCCGCGTTTCGCTATGCCCTGCGTGCCACACCGTGCCTTGAAAGCGCCCCGTTACTGTCGGGCACTGATATTTCGTCGGTTCCGCACTCGTTGGTGTGGCTTGACAGCGACGCCCTGTGCCGCGCCTGCGCGCGCGCGGGATCTTGATCCGAGGCGGCCGACCCTCTAAGCGGACCGCGTTTTGCGCCCCTGTCCGAGTTCGGGGCGGCCGACCAGGATCCGGGGCCTCCGATTGGTCCCCGCCGCAGGAATGGGAATCATGGGCAAGGAAAAGTTCTCCCGCACCAAGCCGCACTGCAACATCGGGACGATCGGTCACGTCGATCACGGCAAGACGTCGCTGACGGCGGCGATCACGAAGGTGCTGGCCGAGACGGGCGGCGCGACGTTCACGGCCTACGACCAGATCGACAAGGCGCCGGAGGAGAAGGCGCGCGGGATCACGATCTCGACGGCGCACGTGGAGTACGAGACCTCGAACCGGCACTACGCCCACGTCGACTGCCCCGGCCACGCCGACTACGTGAAGAACATGATCACGGGCGCGGCGCAGATGGACGGCGCGATCCTGGTGGTGTCGGCGGCCGACGGCCCGATGCCGCAGACCCGCGAGCACATCCTGCTGGCGCGTCAGGTCGGCGTTCCGGCGCTGGTGGTGTTCCTCAACAAGGTCGACATGGTCGACGACGAGGAGCTGCTGGAGCTGGTCGAGCTGGAGGTGCGCGAGCTGCTGTCGAAGTACGACTTCCCCGGCGACGACATCCCGATCACCAAGGGCTCGGCGCTGATGGCGCTGGAGGACAAGGAGCCGAAGATCGGCAAGGAAGCGGTCCTGGCGCTGATGGCGACGGTGGACAGCTACATCCCGCAGCCGGAGCGTCCGATCGACCTGCCGTTCCTGATGCCGATCGAGGACGTGTTCTCGATCTCGGGCCGCGGCACGGTGGTGACGGGCCGCGTCGAGCGCGGGATCGTGAAGGTGGGCGAGGAGGTCGAGATCGTCGGCATCCGGGCGACCACCAAGACGACGGTGACGGGCGTCGAGATGTTCCGCAAGCTGCTCGACGAGGGCCAGGCGGGCGACAACGTGGGGGTGCTGCTGCGCGGCACGAAGCGCGAGGACGTGGAGCGCGGGCAGGTGTTGTGCAAGCCCGGTTCGATCACCCCGCACACGAAGTTCGAGTGCGAGGTGTACGTGCTGAGCAAGGAGGAAGGCGGGCGGCACACGCCGTTCTTCAAGGGCTATCGGCCGCAGTTCTACTTCCGCACGACGGACGTGACGGGGTCGGTGCAGCTGCCGGAGGGCACGGAGATGGTGATGCCGGGCGACAACGTGACGGTGGAAGTAGAGCTGATCACGCCGGTGGCTATGGATAAAGGTTTGCGCTTCGCGATTCGCGAAGGCGGCCGCACCGTGGGCGCCGGCGTCGTCGCCGCCATCAACGACTGACGATGGATCCGGAGTGGCGTCGCGCGCCGCTCCGCCTTCGCGGCGCCGGCCTCCGACTTGTCGGGGGGCGGCGTTGTCTTTTGGGGTCGGGCGTTGGTTGTGGAGCCGCTTCGCGGCGATGCTCGTGCTGGATCCCGGGCCGCATTCCGCTGGCGCTGCATGCGCCCGGAAAAAGGTCGTGCCTTACTCTGAGCCACGCCTTTCCCGGACAGGGAGAGCGAAGCGGAACCTGATCCGGGCCCCAGCACGAGAAGCGCCGCGAAGCAGCCCCGAAGCCTCGCTTCCCGCACGCCACCCCTTGCCAGCCGTGCCGCGATGAGGCATTGGGCAACGCGCTAGGAGTGTAGCTCAACTGGTCAGAGCGCCGGTCTCCAAAACCGGAGGTTGCGGGTTCGAGTCCCTCCACTCCTGCCAGACTTCCTGCCCCATCGTGCGCGGCGGCCCGGTCGACAAGGCCGTGGAGTTGCGCTAGAGCGGGCGCAATCCGAGATCTGAAGCGACCGTCGGTGCGGGCCCATCCGGGTCCTCGGCGCCGTCATTCCTGTTCCCGGAGCGGTCTCTGCCCGGGGCCGAACACGCACAGACAACGGCGCCATGGCATCGAACGAAGCGACCAAGAAGGTGGATATGGTGCGCGGCGCGGCCCGCGGCCCCGCGAACCCGCCCCCGGCCCGGCCGGCGACCCCGGCCCGGGCGCCGCAGAAGCGCGCCACGCCGGGCGAGTTCTTCGCCCAGGTCCGCGACGAGGCCCGCAAGGTCACGTGGCCGAGCCGCCGGGAGACCACGATCACCACCATCATGGTGTTCGTGATGGTGGTGGCCGCGAGCCTGTTCTTCACCGTGGTGGATCAGGCCCTGCGTTTCGTGGTCGGCCTGATCCTGGGCCTCTGAGGCCTGGCTGCCGTCGAAACGGGGGAGACCTCGCGGACTTAATTCGGAGTTGAACGGAACCGTGTCGAAGCGCTGGTACATCGTCCACGCCTACTCGAACTTCGAGAACAAGGTCGCGCAGTCCATCAAGGACCAGGCGGCCCAGCGCGGGCTGACCGAGCTGTTCGACGAGGTGATGGTCCCGATCGAGAAGGTCGTGGAGGTGCGCCGCGGCCGGAAGGTCGATGCCGAGCGCAAGTTCTTCCCTGGCTACGTGCTGGTGAAGTGCGACCTGACCGACGAGGTCTACCACCTCATCAAGAACACCCCGAAGGTCACGGGCTTCCTGGGCGCCGACAAGTCGAAGCCGGTGCCGATCCCCGACGCCGAGGCCGAGCGGATCAAGGGTCAGGTCGCCGAGGGCGTCGATCGGCCGAAGCCGTCCGTGTCCTTCGAGATCGGCGAGACCGTCCGGGTCGCCGACGGCCCGTTCGCCAGCTTCAACGGCACCGTCGAGGAGATCGACGAGGCCCGCTCCCGCCTCAAGGTGGCCGTGTCGATCTTCGGCCGCGCCACCCCGGTGGAGCTCGAATACGCCCAGGTCGAGAAGGCCTGAGCGTCGAGCGAATAGGGAGTAGCGAATAGCGAGTAGGGGGCGCCGCGGATGGCGACGCCCGGTGTGGCAGGCTCTGCCGTCCTATTCGCTATTCGCTACGCCCTATTCGCCAAACCCCCGCGGGAGATCCGCCCGGCCTCGCCTCCGGGATCCACGGCTCGCACCGCGACCTGCAACCGTCCGACCCGCCGCGCTTCAGGCCGCGTGGGGGCGGATTCTCATTGGGAGCAGTCCCATGGCGAAGAAGATCACGGGCTACGTGAAGCTTCAGGTCCCGGCCGGCGCGGCGAACCCGTCGCCGCCGATCGGTCCCGCGCTCGGTCAGCGCGGCCTCAACATCATGGAATTCTGCAAGGCCTTCAACGCGAAGACCGCGCAGATGGAGAAGGGCACCCCGATCCCGGTGATCATCACCGCGTATCAGGATCGCTCCTTCACCTTCGAGATGAAGCAGCCCCCGGTCACCTTCTTCCTGAAGAAGGCCGTCGGCCTGAAGATCGGCAAGAAGCCGGCCTCCGGCTCGAAGACCCCGGGCAAGGGCCCGACCGTCGGCAAGATCTCCGAGGCGCAGCTGCGCGAGATCGCCGAGAAGAAGATGCCCGACCTCAACTGCGACTCGATCGAGTCGGCCGTTGCCATGATCCGTGGCTCCGCCCGGGCCATGGGCCTCGAAGTGACGGCCTGAGGGAGGACAGCATGGCTAAGGAAGGCAAGCGCATCCGCGCCGCCCGCGAGGGCATCGAGGTCACCAAGCTCTATCCCCTGGACGAGGCGATCAAGCTGGTGAAGGAGCGGGCGACCGCGAAGTTCGACGAGACCGTCGAGGTCTCCATGAACCTCGGTGTCGATCCCCGCCACGCCGACCAGATGGTCCGCGGCGTCTGCAATCTGCCGAACGGCTCGGGCCGGACGGTGCGGGTCGCGGTCTTCGCCCGCGGCGCCAAGGCGGACGACGCCAAGGCGGCCGGTGCCGACATCGTCGGCGCCGAGGACCTCCTGGAGATCGTGCAGGGCGGCAAGATCGAGTTCGACCGCTGCATCGCGACCCCCGACATGATGCCGCTGGTCGGCCGTCTGGGTAAGGTGCTGGGCCCGCGCGGCCTGATGCCGAACCCGAAGGTCGGCACCGTCACCATGGACGTGAAGGGTGCGGTGGCCGGCGCCAAGGGCGGCTCGGTGGAGTTCCGCGTCGAGAAGGCCGGTATCGTGCATGCCGGCGTCGGCAAGGTCTCGTTCGACGCCGACAAGCTCGTCGAGAACATCAAGGCCTTCGCGGACGCCGTCGCCAAGGCGAAGCCCGCGGGCGCCAAGGGCACCTACGTCCAGCGCATCGCCGTCACCTCGACGATGGGCCCGGGCGTGAAGGTCGAGCCGAACACGGTTCTGACCGCCTGAGGCAAGACGACTCGTCCACGCTGCGGAGCGCCTGGCCGGAAACGGCCGGGCGTTTCTCGTTTGCGGGGGCGCGGATGGAGCGGCTGTCCCACGTGTACATTCTGGCGAGCCGGCGGAACGGCACGCTGTACACGGGTTCGACCACGGATCTGGCGCGGAGGGTGCGGGAGCATCGCACCGGCGCCATGCCGGGATTCACCCGGGACTACGGGGTGACCCTGCTGGTCTGGTACGAGGCGTACCCGCGGATCATCGATGCGCGGGTGCGGGAATATGCGATCAAGCGCTGGCGGCGGGCTTGGAAGCTCGCGCTGATTGAGGGTTTCAATCCCGATTGGCGCGACCTGTATGACGATCTCGTATTTTGAGCCGCTGCGCGGCGAGTCTTGTGCGGGTTCCCGGATCAGGTTCCGCTTCGCTCCACCTGTCCGGGAAAAGGGCGCGCTTCAGACTTAAACGCGAGGCCCTTTCCCGGGCGCATGGAGCGCTAGCGGAATGCGACCCGGGACCCAGCACGAAAACAAGCCGCGACAGCGGCACCATTCCCCCTCACGCCATTCTCAACCACGGAGGGGGGCGCCAACGCGCACGGCTGTGCTAGATAGGCCGCCATGCGATGCACCCTGACGGTCTCCTCCAAGCGACGCATCCTGTGCGTCTTCCCCGCCTACACGCCGTCCTTCGGGACGTTCTCCCATGCCTACCCGCTGATGGGCGGGGTGAAGGCGTTCATGCCGCCCCAAGGGCTGCTGCTGATCGCGGCCTACATGCCGGAGGCGTGGGAATGCCGGTTCATCGATGAGAATATCCGCCGCGCGGGTCCGGCCGATTTCGCCTGGGCCGATGCGGTGTTCGTCTCCGGCATGCACATCCAGGAGCCGCAGATCCATGACATCCGCGACCGGGCGCATGCGGCCGGCAAGGTCACGGTGCTGGGCGGGCCCTCGGTCTCGGGCGCGCCGGAGAAGTACGGCGACTTCGACTACCTCCATATCGGCGAGATCGGCGACGCCACCGACCAGCTCGTCGCCCGGCTCGACGCCGACCTGACGCCGCCCCCCGCCCAGATGGTGTTGGAGACCAAGGACCGGCTCGCGCTCGCCGACTTCCCGGCCCCGGCCTACGAGGCGGCGCCGCTCAAGCGCTACCTGATCGGCTCCCTGCAATTCTCCTCGGGCTGCCCCTATCGCTGCGAGTTCTGCGACATCCCGCAGCTCTACGGCCGCCAGCCGCGCCTGAAGAGCCCGGAGCAGATGTGTGCCGAGCTCGACGCGATCATCAGCCAGCCGGGCCACCCGGCGGTGGTGTACTTCGTCGACGACAATTTCATCGCCAACCGCAAGGCGACCCGCGAGATGCTGCCGCACCTCGTGGAATGGCAGAAGAAGAACAACTACCCGCTCCAGTTCGCCTGCGAGGCGACGCTGAACATGGCCAAGCAGCCCGAGATCCTCGAGCTGATGCGGCAGGCGAACTTCATGACGGTGTTCGTCGGCATCGAGACCCCGGAGGCGGAGGCGCTCAAGGGGATCGACAAGACCCACAACGCCGCCGTGCCGATGTACGAGGCGATCGAGACCCTGAATTCCTACGGGCTGGAGGTGACCTCCGGCATCATCCTCGGGCTCGATTCCGACACCGACAAATCCGAGCAGAACCTGATCGACTTCATCGACCGCTCGGCGATCCCCGTCCTGACCATCAACCTGCTCCAGGCCCTGCCCAAGACGCCGCTCTGGGACCGGCTCACCCGCGAGGGCCGGCTCATCCACGATGCCAGCCTCGAATCGAACGTCCTGTTCAAGCGTCCGCACGATACCGTCGTGAGCAGCTGGCGGCGGGCTATCGCGCATGCCTACACGCCCGAAAAGATCTTCGAGCGGTTCAAGCACCAATGCGCGGTGACCTACCCGAACCGCATCACGACGCCGACCGCGGGCAAGCTCACCTTCACCAACCTGCGCCGCGGCCTGATCCTCGGCTTCAACATCATCACCCGGGTCGGGATTTTTTCCGACTATCGCAAGCCCTTCTGGAGCGCGGCGGGCTATGCGCTGAAGCGCGGGCAGATCGAAGCGGTGTTCAACATGGGCTTCGTGGCCCACCACCTGATCCGCTTCACCCGCGAGGCCCTGCGCGGCGAGCACAACGCGTCCTTCTACGCCGCCAAGGCCGCGGAGGCGAAGGAGGCCCGCGACCGGAGCTGGTGGGACTCAGCGCGGCGCAAGCTGGTGCCGGAGCGCGAGGCGGCGTAGCGCGGGCGCAACCTCCTGCGAACGGGGAATGGCGGCCTCGACGCTGCGCGCGGGCTGACGCCTGCGCGGCGTCTTCGGGCCTCGACCCGGTGCGAAAGACCGAGTGGCCGCGTCGACCTTCGGCCGCGTCACCCCGGTGGAACGCGGACACCCTCAGGCGGAGATGATCTCATCGCAGAGAGCGCATAGGCGGTCGAGTCCGGTTCTCCGCGCGGACGATACCGTCTCGGCGTCCTCGATCAGGCGGTCGCCGATGCGATCATCGAGGCTCCGCCGCTGTTGGATCGGGGAACGTCATCGAGATCCAGACGATGCGCAGACATCACGTCTGCAATTTCTCATTGCATCGGACGCTTCCATCGATTGCAGCTCCCAAGTGCTTCATGGCTTGATGGTCAAATAAGACCTGATAATCCTAATTTCGCGAGGTGTTTGTATATAGATTGCGAACTGCGAGAGGACGGCGTGCTCATCAAGCACCATTTGATTGCTTTAATCGTAGTATTCGATATTTTGATCCTTTCTATATGTGCATTAAATATTAAAAATTCCTGGCAAGACTGGACATCCGCAGAGGCGGTTTCCAAATTTGCCAAGGCCGATCACGCCCTTCTCGGCGCGCTGGTCGACATGCGCGTCGCCGCCGGCGCCCTTGGCTTGGGACTTCGGGCCGAGCCGGATCAGGTCGCGTCGTTTCGCCGAGAGTCCGATGTGCGCAAGGCTGGCCCCGAGACCGCCCTGCCGATCATCGAAGCGCTCGCCCACCTGGACGATCCACTGATCCGCACGCGAACGTCGGACCTGATCGCCGCATTGAAGGAATGGCGCGGCCTTCGAGAGGCATGCGAGGCTGCCTTCGGCCTGCCAGTGGCGAGCCGCGACGCGGGCCTCCTCGCACGCCTGACGGCGGCGCGCGACCATCTGGTCGCGACAGGAAATGCCGCCATGGCGGCCTTCGAGACGCGGATAAGGGAAAGCAATCCCAGTCTGTCCGACGTGGTTATCGGCCGGGCGATGTCCTGGTCGGCGCGCCCTTTGGCGGGGGATCTGAACAACATCATCCTCGACGGCCTCCGGGGGGGAGAGGCTGTTGACGATCGAGGAGCGGCTGCGGCTGACGTCCATGCACGACCTAGTGAGCTTCTCCTCCGCAGTGGCCCGGGAGATCGGCAGCCGGGCCGGCGCCGCGCCGTCCCTGCGCAAGGCGGTAGCCCTCGCCGATGCCCAGTACTTCGGCGGCACCTTCCGGGACAGGATGCGTGACATCCAGGCGGTTCTGGATGGCGCACGCCAACCCCGTCCGACCATCGCCGACTGGCGCAAGGACGCGACACCGGCCCTCGCCGCCCTCGGCGGCGTGGCCACGGCATTCGCGACCGAACTCGACGATGCTGCGGCGCGTGCGGTCCGGGACGCGACCGCAAATCTCGTCCTGTATGCCGCGCTCCTGGTCCTGGGCACCGTGCTCGCGGGCGGCGGGATCGCTTTCGTGATCCGCGGGATCATCCATCCGCTGTCGACCGTCACGGGCGCCGCGAAGCATCTGGCTGAGGGCGATACCGAAGGCGCGGTTCCGGGTCGGTGCCGGAGCGACGAACTGGGCGAACTCGCCCGCGCGGTGCAGGTGTTCAAGGAGAACCTGATCCGCAGCCGCGCCCTTGAGGCCGAGACCGCCCAGATCCGGGCGCAGGCCGAAGCTCAGCGCCGTGCCGCCACGCACGCCATGGCCGACAGCTTCGAACAGGCGATGAGCCAGATCGTGGACACGGTTTCGAAGGCCGCTTCCGGACTTCATGAGACGGCGCGCGCCATGACGGTTTCGGCGGCGTCCACCACGTCCCAGTCCAACGCCGCCGCCACAGCGGCTGGAGCTGCCGCCGCCACGGTCGGCGCGGTGGCGTCGGCGGCCGAGGAACTGGGCACTTCGGTGCAGGAGATCGGACGGCAGGTCGCGGGTTCATCCGAACTCACGCAGAGCGCCGTGAGCGAGGCGGAGGCGACGTCGGGTTTGGTCGCCGATCTGAGCGGTGCCGCGACGCGGATCAGCGAGGTGGTGTCGTTGATCGGCTCCATCGCGAATCAGACCAATCTGCTGGCCCTGAACGCGACGATCGAGGCGGCACGGGCCGGCGAGGCCGGACGCGGCTTTGCGGTGGTGGTGGCCGAGGTGAAGGCGCTGGCCGGGCAGACCGCGCGCGCCACCGACGACATCTCGTCACAGGTCGGGCAGATCCAGGGCGCAACGCGTGGGGCAGTCGCGGCGATCGACGGGATCAGTGCCCGGATCCGGAAGATCAGCGATGTGGCCTCGGCAATCGCGACGGCCGTGACCGAGCAGGGGGCAGCGACGGACGAGATCGTGCGCAACGTGGCGCAGGCGGCGTCCAGCACCGGCGCCGTGCGGGGCGCGATCACGGGGGTGGCGGACGCTGCGGAGGAGACGGGCGGCGTGGCGAACCAGGTTCTGTCGTCGGCCTCCGCCCTGGCGCAGGAAGCCGACCACCTCGCGGAAGAAGTCCAGCGCTTCCTCGACACGGTGCGCGCCGCCTGACATCCGCAAGGCCCCCTCGGCCTTGACACGGTACAGGAAAGGCCAAACAGCCTCTTGGCAGGCGGCTTGCTAGGCTCTATACACCGCGCCTCACGCATTTCATCCTCACGGAAGGAGACGGCCGATCGGCCGGTTTCCGCTCGAAATGTCGCCCGGGCAACCGGGTGGCACTGGCCGGCAGGATCCCAGGGGCCAAAAGCCCCGCGGAGCCTTGTCCGGCCATGTCCTGTCCGAGACTGCAGGTGCCGGTTCGCCGGCTTAATCCGCCAGCCTGCACAGACGGGGAAGACCGAATTCAAGAACGCTCCGCTGCGGCTCGCGCCGTGGAGGGGCTGTCGGTTTGAACCAACTCGCCCGAGGCGGCCCGGAAGGGTCCGCGCGGGGACAGGGCCGCGAAGCGTCGTTCGGACGTTCCCGGTCTTACGGCCGAGATCACGTCCGGGCGGCATGTGCAACCGGCGGACCCGAAACCGGGTTCCGCCAACCGGAGAGAGCCCAGTGGACCGGACAGCTAAAGCTGATCTCGTCTCGACGCTCAACGGCGTGTTCAATGAGAGCGCCGTCGTCGTCGTGGCCCACTACAAGGGCCTCACGGTCGCCGACATGCAGAAGCTGCGCACGCAGATGAAGCAGGCCGGCGCCACCGTGAAGGTCGCCAAGAACAGCCTCGCCGGCATCGCACTCGATGGCACGGACGTCGCCTCCATCAAGCCGCTCCTGAAGGGCCCGACCCTGCTCGCCTATTCCGGCGATCCGGTCGCAGCCGCCAAGGTCGCGGTCGATTTCGCCAAGGCCAACGACAAGCTCGTGATCCTCGGCGGCGCGATGGGGACGACGGCCCTGAACCCGGACGGCGTGAAGGCTCTGGCCTCGCTTCCGTCCCTCGACGAACTGCGCGCGAAGATCGTGGGCCTCGTGCAGGCGCCCGCGACCAAGATCGCCCAGGTCGTCAACGCGCCGGCGGCCAAGCTCGCCCGCGTGTTCGGGGCCTATGCCAAGAAGGACGAGGCCGCCTGAGGCCCTTCAAAAATCACCCGTTCGAACCGATATCTGAGAGGAATTGAAAATGGCTGATCTTGCCAAGCTCGTCGACGACCTGTCCTCGCTGACCGTTCTCGAGGCCGCCGACCTGGCCAAGATGCTCGAAGAGAAGTGGGGCGTCTCCGCCGCTGCTGCCGTCGCCGTCGCTGCCGGCCCGGCCGCCGGTGGCGCTGCCGCCGCCGTCGAGGAGCAGACCGAGTTCACGGTCGTCCTCGCCGCCGCCGGCGACAAGAAGATCGAGGTCATCAAGGAGGTCCGCGCGATCACCGGCCTCGGCCTCAAGGAAGCCAAGGACCTCGTCGAGGGCGCGCCGAAGCCGGTCAAGGAAGGCGTCGCCAAGGACGAGGCCGAGAAGCTCAAGGCCCAGCTCGAGAAGGCTGGCGCCAAGGTCGAGCTCAAGTAAGGCGACGATGGGCCGGCCCCGGCCCATCACCCCACGGAGGCTCCTGGCGAGCCTGTCGTGACCGGAGCCCGCGGGTGCAACGCCCGCGGGCTTTAGGCCGCTTCGGCGGATGGTCCTGGAAGGGGCCGGCAAGAGATTCGGTTCGGTGGCGCGGCCCGGCGGGGCGCGCGTCACGGCCCGGCGCGGGAGGTTCCTTCGGGGACGCTTCCCCGGGCGCGAGGCACGCGGGTAGGAGCGAGGTCACATGGCCAACACGCTGGTCGGTCGCAAGCGCATTCGGAAGTTCTTCGGCAAGATCAAGGAAGTTGCCGAGATGCCGAACCTCATCGAGGTTCAGAAGGCGTCCTACGACCAGTTCCTGATGGTCGACGAGCCCGAGGGTGGGCGCGCCGACGAGGGGCTGCAGAGCGTGTTCAAGTCGGTGTTCCCGATCTCCGACTTCGCCGCCACGGCGCTGCTCGAGTTCGTGCGCTACACCTTCGAGGCCCCGAAGTACGACGTGGACGAGTGCCGCCAGCGCGGCATCACCTTCGCGGCCCCGCTGAAGGTCACGCTCCGCCTGATCGTATTCGATGTCGATCCCGACACCCAGGCCAAGTCGGTCAAGGACATCAAGGAGCAGGACGTCTACATGGGCGACATGCCCCTGATGACGGAGAACGGCACCTTCATCGTCAACGGCACCGAGCGCGTCATCGTCTCGCAGATGCACCGCTCGCCGGGCGTGTTCTTCGACCACGACAAGGGCAAGACCCACTCCTCGGGCAAGCTCCTGTTCGCCGCCCGCATCATCCCGTACCGGGGCTCGTGGCTCGACGTCGAGTTCGACGCCAAGGACATCGTGCATGTCCGCATCGACCGGAAGCGCAAGCTGCCGGCGACGTCGCTGCTCTATGCCCTGGGCCTCGACGGTGAGGAGATCCTGTCGACCTTCTACAACAAGGTCGTGTACGACCGGGACGGCGCCGACTGGCGCGTGCCGTTCGATGCTGAGCGCATGAAGGGCATGAAGGCCACCGTCGACCTGATCGACGCCGATTCCGGCGAGGTCGTGCTGGAGGCCGGCAAGAAGCTCAACGCCCGCAACGCCCGCCAGATCACCGAGAAGGGCACCAAGTTCCTCAAGGCGACCGACGAGGATCTCGTCGGCCAGTACATCGCCGAGGATCTGGTCAACGCCCAGACGGGTGAGATCTGGGCCGAGGCCGGCGAGGAGATCTCCGAGAAGCTCCTCAAGAGCCTCGAGGATGTCGGCGTCACCGAGCTGCCGGTGCTCGACATCGACCACGTCAATGTCGGCCCCTACATCCGCAACACCCTGGCGGTGGACAAGAATTCCGGCCGCGAGGGCGCGCTGTTCGACATCTACCGGGTCATGCGCCCGGGCGAGCCGCCGACCCTCGACACCGCCGAGGCGATGTTCCACTCGCTGTTCTTCGATTCCGAGCGCTACGACCTCTCGGCGGTCGGCCGCGTGAAGATGAACATGCGCCTCGACCTCGACGCCGCCGACACGGTCCGCACGCTCCGCAAGGAGGACATGCTGGCGGTGGTCAAGGCGCTCGTCGAGCTGCGCGACGGCAAGGGCGAGGTCGACGACATCGACCACCTCGGCAACCGCCGCGTCCGCTCGGTGGGCGAGCTCATGGAGAACCAGTACCGCCTGGGCCTCCTGCGCATGGAGCGCGCCATCCGCGAGCGCATGAGCCAAGTCGATATCGACACGGTCATGCCGCAGGACCTGATCAACGCGAAGCCCGCGGCCGCGGCCGTGCGCGAGTTCTTCGGCTCGTCGCAGCTGTCGCAGTTCATGGACCAGACCAACCCGCTCTCCGAGGTGACGCACAAGCGCCGCCTCTCGGCGCTTGGCCCGGGCGGTCTGACCCGCGAGCGCGCCGGCTTCGAGGTGCGCGACGTGCACCCGACCCATTACGGCCGCATCTGCCCGATCGAGACGCCGGAAGGCCCGAACATCGGCCTGATCAACTCGCTCGCCACCTTCGCGCGGGTGAACAAGTACGGCTTCATCGAGACCCCGTTCCGGCGCGTGCGCGACGGCGTGGTCACCGACGAGGTCGCCTACCTCTCCGCCATGGAGGAGGCGAAGTACTACGTCGCCCAGGCGAACGCCCAGATGGACGAGGCCCGCAAGCTCACGGAGGACCTCGTGGTCTGCCGCCGGGCCGGCGAGGTGATCGTCGTCGGGCCTGAGCGCGTCGACCTCATGGACGTGTCGCCGAAGCAGCTCGTCTCGGTCGCGGCGGCGCTGATCCCGTTCCTGGAGAACGACGACGCCAACCGCGCGCTCATGGGCTCGAACATGCAGCGCCAGGCGGTGCCGCTGGTCCGCGCCGACGCCCCGTTCGTGGGCACCGGCATGGAGGCGGTGGTCGCCCGCGATTCCGGCGCCGCCATCGCGGCCCGCCGGGCCGGCATCATCGATCAGGTGGACGCCACCCGTATCGTCATCCGCGCGACGGAAGAGGCCGACGCCAACAAGCCCGGCGTCGACATCTACCGCCTCCAGAAGTTCCAGCGCTCCAACCAGTCGACCTGCATCACGCAGAAGCCGCTGGTCCGCGTCGGTGAGTTCGTGAAGAAGGGCGAGATCATCGCCGACGGTCCCTCGACCGAGTTCGGCGAGCTGGCGCTCGGCCGGAACGTGCTCGTCGCGTTCATGCCGTGGAACGGCTACAACTTCGAGGACTCGATCCTGATCTCCGAGCGGATCGTGAAGGACGACGTGTTCACCTCGATCCACATCGAGGAGTTCGAGGTGATGGCCCGCGACACCAAGCTCGGGCCGGAGGAGATCACCCGCGACATCCCGAACGTTTCGGAAGAAGCGCTCAAGAACCTCGACGAGGCCGGCATCGTCTATATCGGCGCCGAGGTGAATGCCGGCGACATCCTCGTCGGCAAGGTCACGCCGAAGGGCGAGAGCCCGATGACGCCGGAGGAGAAGCTGCTCCGCGCCATCTTCGGCGAGAAGGCGTCGGACGTGCGCGACACCTCGCTGAAGCTGCCGCCCGGCGTTACCGGCACGATCGTCGACGTGCGGGTGTTCAGTCGCCGCGGCGTCGACAAGGACGAGCGCGCCATGGCGATCGAGCGCGCGGAGATCGAGCGCCTGGCCAAGGACCGCGACGACGAGCAGGCGATCCTCGACCGCAACACCTACGCCCGCCTGGCGGACGTGCTGATCGGTCAGGCGCCGGTGGCCGGCCCGAAGGGCTTCAAGAAGGACACCACGCTCACCCGCGAGCTGATCAACGACTACCCGCGCTCGCAATGGTGGCAGTTCGCCGTCATCGACGACCGTCTCATGACCGAGATGGAAGCGATGCAGAAGCAGTACGACGAGTCGAAGAAGCGCCTCGAGCAGCGCTTCCTCGACAAGGTCGAGAAGCTGCAGCGCGGCGACGAGCTGCCCCCCGGCGTCATGAAGATGGTCAAGGTCTTCGTGGCGGTGAAGCGCAAGATCCAGCCGGGCGACAAGATGGCCGGCCGTCACGGCAACAAGGGTGTCGTGTCGCGGATCGTGCCGATCGAGGACATGCCGTTCCTGGAGGACGGGACGCATGCCGACATCGTGCTCAACCCGCTGGGCGTGCCCTCGCGCATGAACGTCGGCCAGATCCTGGAGACGCACCTGGGCTGGGCGGCTGCGGGCCTGGGTCGCAAGGTCGCGAAGGCGGTGGATGCCTATCTGAAGACGCAGGACATCGCGCCGCTGCGGGAGGAGATGACGGCGATCTACTCCCCCGGCGAACTCGATGGCCTGACGGACGAGGAGCTGGCCGAGGCCGGCAACAACGTCCGCCGCGGCGTGCCGATGGCCACCCCGGTGTTCAACGGCGCCAAGGAGGCCGACATCGAGCAGATGCTGGAGATGGCCGGTCTCGACCGCTCGGCGCAGTCGACGCTCTATGACGGGCGCACCGGCGAGCCCTTCGACCGCAAGGTGACGATGGGCTACATCTACATGCTGAAGCTGCACCACCTCGTGGACGACAAGATCCACGCCCGGTCGATCGGCCCGTACTCGCTCGTCACCCAGCAGCCGCTGGGCGGCAAGGCGCAGTTCGGCGGTCAGCGCTTCGGCGAGATGGAGGTCTGGGCGCTGGAGGCCTACGGCGCGGCCTACACGCTGCAGGAGATGCTCACGGTGAAGTCGGACGACGTGGCCGGCCGCACCAAGGTCTACGAGGCGATCGTCCGCGGCGACGACACGTTCGAGGCCGGCATCCCCGAGTCGTTCAACGTGCTCGTCAAGGAGATGCGCTCGCTCGGCCTCAACGTCGAGCTGACGTCCTCCAAGAAGGCTGCCAACGATCAGCTGGAGCCCCCGGCCGACGCGGCCGAGTAAGCCAGTAAAAGAACCTCCCGTGGCGGCGGATCTCCGTCGCCACGGTCGAGCGGGGAGGGGAGGGGCCTTCGCGGTTCGATGACGGTGAGCGGCGCCCGCGCGGGGCGCGGCGCCGGATTGTTTTCCAGACGCGGTGGCCCGGCGCGGGGCTGCGGGCGTCAACAAGGAGCGGATCATGAACCAAGAGGTCATGAACCTTTTCAACCAGCAGGCCACACCGGTCAGCTTCGACCAGATCAAGATCTCGATCTCGTCCCCGGAGAAGATCCTCTCCTGGTCGTACGGCGAGATCAAGAAGCCCGAGACCATCAACTACCGGACCTTCAAGCCCGAGCGCGACGGCCTGTTCTGCGCGCGCATCTTCGGGCCGATCAAGGATTACGAGTGCTTGTGCGGCAAGTACAAGCGCATGAAGTACAAGGGCGTCATCTGCGAGAAGTGCGGCGTCGAGGTCACCCTCGCGCGCGTCCGGCGCGACCGCATGGGCCACATCGAGCTGGCCGCCCCCGTCGCGCACATCTGGTTCCTGAAGTCGCTGCCGAGCCGCATCGGCCTGCTGCTCGACATGGCGCTCAAGGATCTTGAGCGGATCCTGTACTTCGAGTCGTACTGCGTCATCGAGCCGGGCCTCACCCCCCTCAAGGAGCGTCAGCTCCTGACGGAGGAGGAGTACCTGCGCGCGCAGGAGGAGTACGGCGAGGACTCGTTCACCGCCATGATCGGCGCCGAGGCCATCCGGCGCATCCTGCAGGAGCTCGACCTCGACAAGATCGCCAACGATCTGCGCGAGGAGATCGCGGTCACCACCTCGGAGCTGAAGCCCAAGAAGCTCCTGAAGCGCCTCAAGATCATCGAGGCGTTCCAGCAGTCCGGCAACAAGCCCGAGTGGATGATCCTGACGGTCGTGCCGGTGATCCCGCCGGACCTGCGCCCGCTGGTCCCGCTGGACGGCGGCCGCTTCGCGACGTCCGACCTCAACGACCTGTACCGCCGCGTCATCAACCGCAACAACCGCCTGAAGCGGCTGATCGAGCTGCGCGCGCCCGACATCATCATCCGCAACGAGAAGCGGATGCTGCAGGAGGCGGTCGACGCCCTGTTCGACAACGGCCGCCGCGGCCGCGTCATCACGGGCGCCAACAAGCGCCCGCTGAAGTCGCTCGCCGACATGCTGAAGGGCAAGCAGGGCCGGTTCCGCCAGAACCTGCTCGGCAAGCGCGTCGACTACTCGGGCCGCTCGGTCATCGTGGTCGGCCCGGAGCTGAAGCTGCACCAGTGCGGCCTGCCCAAGAAGATGGCTCTGGAGCTGTTCAAGCCGTTCATCTACGCGCGCCTCGACGCCAAGGGTTTTTCCGCCACGGTGAAGCAGGCGAAGAAGCTCGTCGAAAAAGAAAAGCCGGAGGTCTGGGACATCCTCGATGAGGTGATCCGCGAGCACCCGGTGATGCTGAACCGCGCGCCGACGCTGCACCGCCTCGGCATCCAGGCCTTCGAGCCGAAGCTGATCGAGGGCAAGGCGATCCAGCTGCACCCGCTGGTCTGCGCCGCGTTCAACGCCGACTTCGACGGCGACCAGATGGCCGTGCACGTCCCGCTGTCGCTCGAGGCGCAGCTGGAAGCGCGCGTCCTCATGATGTCGACGAACAACATCCTGCACCCGGCCAACGGTCAGCCGATCATCGTGCCGTCGCAGGACATCGTGCTCGGCCTCTACTACCTGTCGATCGTGGCCGAGGGCGCGCCGGGCGAGTACAAGGCCGACAACGCCAAGAACCCGATGCAGGGCGTCTACGGCGACATGGGCGAACTCGAACACGCGCTCGCCGCCAAGGCCGTGTCGCTGCACTCGAAGATCAAGTGGCGCTGGACCGGCATCGGCCCGGACGGCGAGCCCCTGACCAAGACCTACGAGACCACCCCGGGCCGGGTGATCCTGTCCGGCGCCCTGCCTAAGCACGCCAAGGTGCCCTTCGACGTCGTCAACAAGCTGATGACCAAGAAGGAGATCTCGGCGATGATCGACACCGTCTACCGCCACTGCGGTCAGAAGGAGTCGGTGATCTTCTGCGACCGGATCATGGCGCTCGGCTTCAACCACGCGTTCAAGGCCGGCATCTCGTTCGGCAAGGACGACATGGTCGTGCCGGAGAACAAGTGGTCGATCGTCGACACCACCCGCGCGCTCGTGAAGGATTACGAGCAGCAGTACAACGACGGCCTGATCACCCAGGGCGAGAAGTACAACAAGGTGGTCGATGCCTGGGCCAAGTGCTCGGACAAGCTGGCCGCCGAGATGATGGGCCGGATCTCGGCCGTCCAGAAGGACGAGCACGGGGCCGACAAGCAGGTCAACTCGATCTACATGATGAGCCACTCGGGTGCCCGTGGCTCGCCGGCCCAGATGAAGCAGCTCGCGGCGATGCGCGGCCTCATGGCCAAGCCGTCGGGCGAGATCATCGAGACGCCGATCATCTCGAACTTCAAGGAAGGCCTGGACGTTCTGGAGTACTTCAACTCCACGCACGGTGCCCGTAAGGGCCTGGCCGACACCGCCCTGAAGACCGCGAACTCCGGCTACCTGACCCGCCGCCTCGTCGACGTGGCCCAGGACGCGGTGATCCGTGAGGTGGATTGCGGCACGACCAGCGGCATCAAGATGCGCGCCATCGTGGATGCCGGTCAGGTCGTGGCGACGCTGGCCACTCGTATCCTGGGCCGCGCCACGGCCGAGGATCTGGTGGCCGCGGACGGCACGGTGATCGTCAAGACCGGCGAGACCATCGAGGAGCGGCACCTGCCGGCGATCAACGCCGCCGGCATCCAGGAGGTGAAGATCCGCTCGGTGCTGGTCTGCGCCACCAAGAGCGGCGTCTGCGCCACCTGCTACGGGCGCGACCTCGCCCGCGGCACGCCCGTCAACATGGGCGAGGCCGTCGGCGTCATCGCGGCGCAGTCGATCGGCGAGCCGGGCACGCAGCTCACGATGCGGACCTTCCACATCGGCGGTGCGGCCCAGATCGCCGACTCGTCCTTCATCGAGTCGAGCTTCGAGGGCACGATCAAGATCCGCAACCGCGCCGTGGCCAAGAACACGGACGGGGATCTGATCGCCACGGGCCGCAACGTGGCGGTGGTCATCGTCGGGTCGGACGGGGTCGAGCGGGCGGTCCACCGCCTGCAATACGGCGCCAAGCTCCGGGTCGACGAGGGTGACAAGATCAAGCGCGGGCAGCGGATCGCCGAGTGGGATCCCTACACCCGTCCGATCCTCACCGAGGTCGACGGCATCGTGGCCTACGAGGATCTGGTCGACGGCCAGTCCATGACCGAGACCACCGACGAGTCGACCGGCATCGCCAAGCGCGTGGTCGTCGACTGGCGCGGCTCGGCCCGGACCTCGGACCTGAAGCCCGCGATGGTCGTGGTCGATCGGGACGGCAAGGCGCTCAAGCTGCCCCGCGGCTCGGACGCCCGCTACTTCCTGCCGGTCGACGCCATCATCGGCTTCGATCCGGGCGCGACGGTCAAGGCCGGCGACATCCTGGCCCGTGTCTCGACCGACTCGGCCAAGACCCGCGACATCACCGGCGGTCTGCCGCGGGTGGCGGAGCTGTTCGAGGCACGGCGCCCGAAGGACGCGGCGATCATCGCCGAGAAGTCGGGCACCATCGCGTTCGGCCGCGACTACAAGAACAAGCGTCGGCTCACGCTGACGCCGCATGACGGCTCGGAGGCGGTCGAGTACCTGATCCCGAAGGGCAAGCACATCCACCTGCAGGACGGGGACGTGGTCGAGCTCGGCGATTACATCGTCGACGGAAACCCGGCGCCGCACGACATCCTGGCGATCAAGGGCGTGGAGGAACTCGCGGCCTACCTCGTCAACGAGATCCAGGAGGTCTACCGGCTGCAGGGCGTGTCGATCAACGACAAGCACATCGAGGTGATCGTCCGTCAGATGCTGCAGAAGGTCGAGGTGACCGACGGCGGCGACTCGGACATCCTCTCGGGTGATCAGATCGATCGCACGGAGCTGACCGACTACAACGAGAAGCTGCTCGCCGAGGGCAAGAAGCCGATCCAGGGCGTTCCGGTCCTGCTCGGCATCACCAAGGCGTCGCTGCAGACGAAGTCGTTCATCTCGGCGGCCTCGTTCCAGGAGACCACCCGCGTCCTCACCGAGGCGGCGGTCAACGGCAAGGTCGACACCCTGGAAGGCCTGAAGGAGAACGTCATCGTCGGCTCGCTCATCCCGGCCGGCACGGGCTCAATGGTGGCGGATATCCGCTCCATCGCCCGCCGCCGCGACGCGATGATCCTGCAGCAGAAGCAGACCGAGAGCGGCGCGACGCCGGTCGAGGAGCTTCCGTCCGCCGCCGCCGAGTGAGGCTGCCGGCCGGACTGTGATGAGAGAGGGCGGCCTTCGGGCCGCCCTTTTTCGTGGCCGCACCGGCCGTCATTCCGGGGCGCCGCAGGCGAGCCCGGAACCCAGAATCACTGTCCGTGCAGGATCTTGACGCGGCGGGTCCGGAATCCGGGCTCCGCTCCGCGGCCCCGGAACGACTGCCGGGGAGGGGACGACCATCCGCGCGGTCATGCGGCATCGTCTGCCGCCTTAACGGCGGCTCAACCATGCCGCGCGATAAATCCTGAGCGGCCCCAGAAACACCCTGGAAACGGGGAGGATCGGGCCGGTTCGGGTGCGTGAGTGCGGGTCTGGCGTCGTGGGCACGAGACGAGGACGGGAATCGAGCCTGCGCTGGCTCTCTGCGGCGCTGACGCCCTGGATGGTCGGCCTCGGCCTGCTGGTGTCGTTCACGGCCGATGCCGGCACGGAGAATGCCCTCGGATCGAGCCGTCTGGGCCTGATCGATGCCGACACCGTGCCGCCGCTTCCGCCCGGCACCGTCCTGATCGGATCCGCCCTGCGCCGCCTCGGCGATGAACCGCCCCGGGCGGTGTTCAAGACCGGCGCGCATGTCTTCCCGGTGGTGCAGCGGGCGGGCAAGGGCAACCCGTCCCGGCCGCCGGCCGAAAGCTTCGCCCGCCGCGCCGTGAACCTCCGCGAGACCGGCGCCGCCCTGGTGTTCGGCGACGTCACCGGCAGCGTCACCGGCGTGCTCACGCAAGGCTCCGCTGTCTGGGATCCGGACTCCGAGCCGGAAGCCACGTTCCTGCCCGTGCCCGATCTCGGCCTGACCACCGGCTCCGGCAGCGCCGCGTCCACCGGCGCGGGCACCGCTGACCTGACCGAGGACGGCGACCCCGCCCGCTTCGACGGCTCGACCCCGCCGGTGCCCCGCGCCGTCGCCCTGTCGTCCACCACCCCGGCCCCCGCGGACGCGATCCCGGTCGAGGTCGCCGCAGCGAGCCTCGCGCTGCCCGATTTCGCGATCCGCACCGAGCGCCCCGACAGCGCCCAGCCGGTCCCGGAGGATGCGCGGCGCCGCTACGCCGATCTGATCGATCCCGAATCCCTCGACAAGGAGCAGCGCTGCCTGTCGGAGGCGGTGTATTTCGAGGCCCGCAGCGAGCCCGAGGCCGGTCAGGCCGCCGTCGCCCAGGTGGTGCTGAACCGGGTGAAGAGCGGTCTCTATCCGGCGAGTGTCTGCGGCGTCGTCTACCAGAACCGGCACCACTACATGGGCTGCCAGTTCTCCTTCGCCTGCGAGGGCAAGTCGCTGCGCATCACCGATGCCGGCGCCTGGGAATCCGCCACCCGCATCGCCCGCTCGGTGATCGAGGGCCGGACCTATCTCGCGGAGGTCGGCGCCGCCACCCATTACCACGCCGACTACGTCCGGCCCGGCTGGGCGCGACGCCTGCGCAAGATGGACGTCATCGGCCGACACATCTTCTACCAGCTCAAGGCGGGCCAGACCTGACCCCGGCCGGGAGCCGGATTTCACAATGAAAGATGTCGAATAAGCTGAGCATTCTACCTAGGTAGGCGACGTCTAAGCAGTCGAAACCAAGGGTTAATTTTACCGTCGTTTTCGATAATGCTTGCGCGTCAGGCAACGAGTCTGGCCTCTGATGCGTCGAGACGAGCGCTGCCGTCGCGCGGCGTCTCGCTGTTTAGCGTACCAGAGGATTTCCATGACCGCGCCGGTCGCCCGCTCCGCATTGCTCGCCGCCGCTGTCGGTGGCCTGATGTTCGCCGCACCCGCCGAGGCCGGAGGCTGCTACGGCAGCGAATGCTACCGCCGCGTGGTCGCGCCGCCGGTCTACGACACCGTGCAGGAGACCGTGCTGGTGCGCCCGTCGCGCACCGTCTACCGCGCCGTCCCGCCGGTCTACGACACCGTCACGGAGAACGTGATGGTCTCGCCGGGCGGCCGGTTCTGGCAGACGAGCCGCGGCCCCGGCGGCGAGCTGATCGGCTGCTGGATCACCACGCCGCCGCGCTTCGCATTGCGCACCCGGACCGTGGTGGTCCGCCCCGCCCAGTCGATCCCCGAGACGATCCCGCCGGAATATGCCAGCGTCAGCCGCCGGGTGCAGGTGGCCCCGGCGCGGGCGGGCTGGGTGCCGGTCGGCGGCGGCTACGGCGGCTACGGCGCCGGTTATGGCGGCCCGCTGGTCGGCTCGATCCCGGATGCGTTCGGCATCACCGGCGCCAGCTCGTCGGATATCGGCGTCGCCCTCGGCTTCAGCTACGGCAGCCAGTACGAGGGATACTGATCCCAAAGCGGCCGTCTTGATTCCGGGCGGCCCGGCGACACCTCACCGCGAAACGTGGGAGGTGACGATGGGGACGTTCAAGGCCTGGGTGGTCGAGAAGGGTGAGGCCGGCCAGAGCCTCGCGTTCCGGGATTTCGACGAGGCCAACCTGATGGACGGCGACGTCACCGTACGGGTGACGCACTCGACCCTGAACTACAAGGACGGCCTCGCGCTTACCGGGACGTCGCCGGTGGTGCGCCGCTTCCCGATGATCCCCGGGATCGATTTCTCGGGGATCGTCGAGCGCTCGGACCATCCCGAATACAAGCCGGGCGACGCCGTGGTCCTCACAGGCTGGGGCGTCGGCGAGACGCATCTCGGCGCCTACGCGCAGCGCGCCCGGGTGAAGGGCGACTGGCTGGTGCCGCTGCCCCAGGGGCTCGCCCCCGAACAGGCCATGGCGATCGGCACCGCGGGCTACACCGCGATGCTGTGCTGCATGGCGCTCGACGCCCACGGGGTGACGCCCGCCCACGGCCCGGTGATCGTCACCGGCGCCTCGGGCGGCGTCGGGTCGGTGGCGGTGGCCCTGCTCGCGCGGGCGGGCTGGCACGTCATCGCCTCCACGGGCCGGGACGGCGAGGCGGACTACCTGAAGGGGCTCGGCGCAGCCGAGATCCTCGACCGGGCGGAGCTGTCGAAGCCCGGCAAGCCGCTCGGCAAGGAGCGCTGGGCGGCCGGCGTCGACGCGGTCGGCTCCACGACGCTCGCCAACGTGCTGGCCATGACCCGGGCCGACGGCGCGGTGGCGGCCTGCGGTCTCGCGCAGGGCATGGACCTGCCGACCTCGGTGGCCCCGTTCATCCTGCGCGGCGTCTCGCTGCTCGGCATCAACAGCGTCACCACCCCGCAGCCGAAGCGGCGCGAGGCCTGGGCCCGGCTCGCCCGCGACCTCGATCTGACCAAGCTCGCGACCATGACCAGCACGGTCCGCCTGGAGGAGGTGGGCCGGCTCGGCGAGGAGATTTTGGCGGGGAAGGTGCGGGGGCGGACTGTTGTCGAGGTGGGGTAGCATCACCGCGCCCGGAACCTACGCCCCAGCATTCCGGTTTCAGTCTTCATGAGCGTTGCATTCGTCAAAGAACCCGAGGGCGGGGAAGCGTTCGAGAACCTGCCTGATCGGCCGATCTCGCCGCATACCAACTTCGTGACCCCGAAGGGCTTGGCCCAGATCGAGGCCGAGGTCGCGCGCCTCGAAAAGGAGGTCGCGTCGCTCGATCCGACCGACAAGGCGGAGGATTCCCGGATCGGACGGGACTTGCGCTACTGGGCCGCGCGCAAGAACACCGCGCAGCTCGTGGAGCCGAAGGGCGGCGACACCGTGCAGTTCGGCTCGACCGTCACGGTGCTGCGCGAGGACGATTCCGGCAAGGAGATCCGGCAGACCTTCCGCATCGTCGGAGAGGATGAGGCCGATCCGCACAAGGGCTCGATTTCCTACGTGGCGCCGCTCGCCCGGGCGATCACCGGCAAGACAGTGGGCGACGTGGTCGAGGTGAACGGCCACGAGGTCGAGGTGGTGGAGATCCGCTGAGGCGCGCTCACACCCCCTCGAAGCGCGGCCGCAGGGGCAGAATCGCGTCCGCCATGTGCTCCATGAAGACGCGTACCCGGGCCGCATGGCGCAGGTCCGGATGCGTCAGCACCCAGAGGTCGACCCCGAGTTCCGGATGCGGCCCCGATAGCCGGCGCAGGGACGGATCGGCGTCCGCCCCGAAGCAGGGCAGCGGGCCGATCCCGACGCCGGCGGCCACCGCCGCGTCGAGCCCCGTCACCGTGTTGATCCACAGGACGATGCGCTCGGGTGCGGCCCGCGCCTCCACGAAGCGCGCCAGCAGGCCGCCCGCCACCGTCGGGCCGGGGCTGACCCAGGTCTCCCGGCCGAGGTCGCCGTAATCCCGCCCGGCCTGACCGTAGACCGCCCAGGCGATGCCGCTGAGCCGGCGCCCGACCAGAGTCTCGTTCGGGTCGCGGCTCGCTCGGATCGCCACGTCGGCATCCCGGCGCGACAGGTTGAGCGCCGCCTCGGCGAGGATCAGGTTGAGGTGGATCTTCGGGTACCGCGCCCGGAAGGCCATGAGGATCGGCATGAGCAGGCCGGTCGCGAAGTTGGCCGGTGCGGTCACCCGCAATTCGCCGGACGGCGTTTCCCCCAGGCCCGCCACCGAGCGCGCGAAATCCGTGACGTCCGTCTCGATCCGCGTGGCCGCCGCGATCATCGCGTGTCCGGCCGCCGTCGGCACGTAGCCGGTCCGCAGGCGCTCGAACAGGCGAACGTCGAGATGCGCTTCCAGGGTACCCAGGCGCCGGAAGGCGGTGGAGGGGTTGATTCCCAGATCGCCCGCAGCTGCCGTCAGGCCGCCCCGATCGGCCACCGCCTTGACGAGGCGAAAGGCGTCCCAATCGAGTGCCACGCCGAGCTCCTTGCAAATGCGCAAACCCATTCTTGCAGCGGAAGGCATTCTTGCAAGGGTCGAAACCGGGCATGTGTCAGCACCGCGCCGCCCGACGATTCGGTCGGCCGCCCGAGACCCACCCTGGAGATCGTCGCATGGCCAAGGTTCTGGTGCTGTACTACTCGACCTACGGACACGTGGAGCAGATGGCCTACGCCGTCGCAGAGGGCGCCCGCGAAGCTGGGGCCGACGTGGTGGTGAAGCGCGTGCCCGAGTTGGTGCCCGAGGAGGTCGCCCGGCAGAACCATTTCAAGCTCGATCAGGCCGCCCCGATCGCCACCGTCGATGAACTCGCCGCTTACGACGCCATCATCTTCGGCACCCCGACCCGCTACGGCAACATGGCCTCGCAGATGAAGCAGTTCATCGACCAGACCGGCGGACTCTGGATGAAGGGCGCGCTGGTCGGGAAGGTGGGCTCGGTGTTCACCTCGACGGCCTCACAGCACGGCGGCCAGGAGACGACCCTGACGAGTTTCCACACCGTTCTGTTCCACCACGGGATGGTGGTGGTCGGGCTGCCTTACAGCTTCCAGGGGCAGGGCGGCGTTGAAGCAGTGAAGGGCGGCACCCCCTACGGCGCCAGCACGATCGCGGATGGCGACGGCTCGCGCCAGCCGAGCGTCGTGGAACTGGAGGGCGCCCGCTTCCAGGGGCGGCACGTGGCTGGCATTGCGGCCAAGCTGGCCTGAGGATTTTGGCCAAGAAAAAAGGCTCGGATTGCTCCGAGCCTGAAAGGAAAAAGGCCATTGGGGGCTGAGAAGGCCTTCGTGATCAGTAAACGGATGGGCTCAAGTTCTGTTCCCCAGGCACTGAAAAAATCTCCGCCGTCAGCGCGGTGCGGCGGCCCGGGCCAGGCGGTCGCGGATCGCCTCGCCGAGCCCCTCCGCCGGGATCGGCGCCACCGCGATCGTGTCGGCCCCCGACGCGTCGAGGTCGCGCAGCGCCCCGAACAGGCGGGACGCCGCCTCGGCCAGATCGCCTGACGGGCTGAGATTCAGCGCGGTCCGGGCCCGATCATGGCCCGGGGGGCGTTCCGGTCCGAACAGCAGCACCGCCTCGTCGGGCTCGACACGCGCCGCATCGAGGCGGACCCGCGCCCGGGGGGCGTAGTGCGAGGCGAGCATGCCGGGTCCCACCGGCCGGTCGGCATCCGCCGGGTCGGGCGCCGCCGGATCGAGACCCAGGACCGCGCGCAACGCCGCTCGGGTGATCCCGCCGGGCCGCAACAGGCGCGGCGGGCCGCCGAGGCAGGCCAGGACCGTGGACTCGACGCCCACCGGCGTGTCGCCGGCCTCGAGCACCGCGGCGATCCGACCCGCGAGGTCGGCGACGACATGGTCCGCCCGGGTCGGGCTGACCCGGCCCGAGCGGTTGGCCGAGGGCGCGGCCACCGGCCGCCCGACCGCGGACAGGAGGGCCCGCGCCAGGGGATGCGCCGGCACCCGCAGGGCGACGCTCGGTAGCCCGGCCCGGGCGAGGTCGCTGATGCGTGTGTCCGGATGGGCCGGCACCACCAGGGTGAGGGGGCCCGGCCAGAAGGCCTCGGCGAGCCGGCGCGCCTGCGCGTCGAACACGCCCTCCGGCAGGGCCGCCGCCAGATCCGGCAGATGCGAGATCAACGGGTTGAAGCGTGGCCGCTCCTTGGCGGCGAAGATCCCCGCCACCGCGGCAGGATCGGTCGCGTCCGCCCCGAGGCCGTAGACCGTCTCGGTCGGGAAGGCCACGACAGCGCCCGCCCGCAGGAGCGCGGCGGCCTCGGCGAGGCCGTCTGCGTCGGGGGGCAGCCGCCGGGTCGCGGCCGGGACCGTTGACCCGGGATCGTTCATGGGGGAAGCCGTCTTCGGAATGATGGCCGCGCGGACCGCGCGCGCCTATGCTGGGGCCGCCGTAGACCCGGGACGCGGGCGCGGTCAAACCCGCACCCGCTCGAACGGGCGGGCCGCCGTCCAGGGAGGATCGACATGAGCTACCGCGCGCCAGTCCCGGAGATGCTGTTCACCCTCCGGCACGTGGCCGGGCTCGAGGCGGTCGATCCTGAGGACGCCGAGGCGATCCTCTCCGAGGCCGGGCGGATCGCCGGTGCGGTGATCGCGCCGCTCAACCGCGTCGGCGACCGGCACGGCACGCCGTTCGCGGAGGGGCGCGTCACCACCCCGCCGGGCTGGCGGGAGGCGTACCTCACCTTCACGGAGGGCGGCTGGAACGGGCTCTCGGCCGAGGCCGACCATGGTGGCCAGGGCCTGCCCAAGCTGATCGAGGCCGCCTGCACCGAGATGTGGAACGGCGCCAACCTCGCCTTCGGCCTCTGCCCGCTCCTGACCCAGGGCGGGATCGAGGCGCTGGCGGCCCACGGCTCCGAGGATCTGAAGGCGCGCTACCTCGAGAAGCTGGTCTCGGGCGAATGGCCCGCCACCATGAACCTGACCGAGCCGCAGGCCGGCTCCGACCTCGCCCTCCTGCGCAGCCGGGCCGAGCGCGCGGGCGACGGCACCTACCGGATCACCGGATCCAAGATCTACATCACCTACGGCGAGCATGATCTCGCCGACAACATCATCCACTTGGTCCTCGCCCGGCTGCCCGATGCGCCCGCCGGCACCCGGGGCATCTCCCTGTTCCTCGTGCCGAAGGTGCTGCCGGACGGCACGCGCAACGACCTGCGCTGCTCCGGAATCGAGCACAAGCTCGGCATCCACGCCTCGCCGACCTGCTCCATGGCGTTCGGCGACCAGGGCGGCGCCACCGGCTGGCTGATCGGCCAGGAGAACAAGGGGCTGGCCTGCATGTTCACGATGATGAACGCGGCCCGCCTCAATGTCGGCCTGCAGGGCGTCGGCGTCGCCGAGGCCGCGACGCAGCGGGCGCTCGCCTACGCGCAGGAGCGCCGGCAGGGGAAGGCCATCGGTGCCGCCGAGGCGACGAGTCCGATCGTCGCGCATCCGGACGTGCAGCGCATGCTGCTCACCATGAAGGCCTACACGGCCGCCGCCCGCGGCATCTGCTATCTCACGGCTGCGGCCCTCGACGCGTCGAAGGACGCGGAGGGGCAGGCGGCCCTCGACCGCGCCTCCCTGCTGACCCCGGTGGCCAAGGCGTTCTCGACGGATCTCGCCAACGAGGTGACCTCGCTCGGCGTGCAGGTCCATGGCGGCATGGGCTTCGTGGAGGAGACCGGCGCGGCGCAGCTCATGCGCGACGCCCGGATCCTCGGCATCTACGAGGGCACCAACGGCATCCAGGCCATCGACCTCACCGCCCGCAAGCTGCCGCTGAACGGCGGTGCCACCGTCCGCTCGCAGATCGCCTGGATGCGCCGGGCGGCCGAGGGCCTGCTCAAGGCGAGCGAACCGGCCTTCGGCCACATGGCGGCGCGGCTGCGGGACGGGATCGGAAGCCTCGACCGGGCGACGAGCCATCAGCTCGCGGCACTGAGCTCCAACCGTCCTGAGTCGGCCCTGGCCGGCGCGACCCCGTATCTGCGCCTGTTCGGTCTGGTGCTCGGCGGCGCCTGCCTCGCCCGGAGCGCCCTGGCGGCGAGCGCGGCCCTCAAGGCCGGCGAGACCGATCCGGCCCATACCGCGCGCATCGCGCTCGCGCGGTTCTATGCCGAGAATCTGCTGGTGGCCGCGGCCGGGCTGGAGCCGGCGGTGGTTAACGGCGGCGCCTTCACGGATGACGCCGCACTGGCGCTGGCGGTTTGAGGAGGGGGCCATGGCCGACACCGTCACGATCGAGGATCTTCAGGGCGGCGTCCGCCTGATCACCCTGAACCGCCCGGAGAAGAAGAACGCGCTCACCGGCGCGATGTACGACGCCATGCGCGAGGCGCTGGCCACGGCCGACGCGTCCGATGAAATCGGTGCCGTGGTCTTCGCCGGGCAGCCCGGCATGTTCAGCGCCGGCAACGACCTCGCCGACTTCATGGGCCATGCCGGGGACGGGTTCAGCAACTCGCCGGCGCTGGCCTTCATCCGCCAGCTCGCACGCACACGCACCCCGATGGTGGCCGCGGTCGACGGGATCGCGGTGGGGATCGGCGCGACGCTCTGCCTGCATTGCGACCTGGTCTATGCGAGCCCGGCGGCGCGGCTGCGCATGCCCTTCGTGGAACTCGGGCTCGTGCCGGAGGCGGCGTCGAGCTACCTGCTGCCCCTGCGGGTCGGGCGGCTCCGGGCCACCGAATTGCTGCTCCTGTCCCGGCCGCTTGAGGCCGACGAGGCGCAGGCGCTCGGCCTCGTCAACGCGGTGCTGCCGGCCGACATGCTGGTGGAGCAGGCGGTCGCCCAAGCCACGCGCCTCGCCGCCCTGCCGCACGGTGCGCTGGCGGCCTCGCGGGCGCTGATCCGGGGCGATCAGGCCCAGGTCGAAGCGGCCCTGGAGGCCGAGGCCAAAGCCTTCGACGCGCAATTGCGCTCGCCGGAATCCCAGGAGCGGCTCGCCGCCTTCCTCAACCGCGCCAAGCCCGCCTCGGCGTGAGCGCGCCCGATCTCTCGCAAAAGATCTGCCTCGTGGCGGGCGCGTCCCGGGGCGTCGGGCGGGGGCTCGCCCGGGCGCTGGGTGAGGCCGGCGCCACGGTGATCGTCACCGCCCGGTCCAGCGAGACCGGCGCGCGCACCGAGATGCGATCGGAATTGATCGAGGACACCGCCCGCATGGTCGACGAGGCCGGCGGGCGCGGCCATCACTATGTCTGCGATCACCGCTCCGAGCGCGCCACCGACGCGATGATGCACTGGGTGCTCCGCCGTTTCGGGCGGATCGACATGGCGGCCTGCAGCGTCTGGGGCGGCAACGAGGGCTACGACGGCGAACGCTACCCGGACGGCGCAAGCTGGGGCACGCCGTTCTGGCGCCGCTCCGCCGAGCCCTATCTCGGCTTCCTCGAAGCCGGTCCTTTGCCGGCTCTGCTCCTCGCCCGCGCGGTCGCCCCCGCCATGGTGGCGGCGCGCTCCGGGCTGATCGCGCTGGTCTCCTTCGGGACCGAGGATTACCTCGGCGACATCTTCTACGACTCCGCCAAGGCCGCCACCAACCGGCTGGCCCTGGCCTTCGCCCGGGAGCTTGCGCCCTACGGTGTGACGGCGCTCGGCCTCTCGCCGGGCTCCGTCGCCACCGAACGGGCGCGCGATCTCGGGCAGGACATGGAGGCCACGGAGGGGCCGCTCTATGCCGGCCGGGCGCTCGCCGCTCTGGCCGCGGACCCGGACGTCGCGGCCCGGGCCGGCGCGGTGCTGCACGCGGGCGACCTCGCCCGGATCTACGGCTTCACCGACGCGGACGGCACGCAACCGGAGCGCTTCCGCGTCGGGCCGTGATTTCCGCACTGCGGGAGCTGTCGCCGAAATGGCGCAACATCCGGTCAATCAGATCGAATCTGTCGCCGCACGGCTCTGAGGGGTTGATTCGCGACGCTCGGACGGGCGTCCTGTCGACCTCGGCGATCCGGATTGTTGCGGCAGCGAAAAACGGCCTCAATTCGCCCGAATTCGCCCGCAAGTCAGGGCGTGCGCTTCTGCCCGATCCGCCTTCGTGCGGGTCCGCCTGTGAGAACGAGGAACCCAGCATGTCGGATGCGAACACGGCCCCGCGCGTGCTGATGGTGTTCCCGAAGTTCTACGAGAACTCCATGTGGAACTTCAAAGAGGCCATGGAGATCCAGGGCGCCCGCGCCCCGGCGCCGCCACTGGGCCTGATCACGCTGGCCGCGATGCTGCCGCCGGCCTGGCAGGTGACGCTGGTCAACCGCAACTGCGAAGAGCTGACGGACGCGCAGATCCTGGCGGCCGACCTCGTGATGACCGGCGGCATGCTCCCTCAGGAGCCGGACTGCCTCGTGGTGATCGATCGCTGCGTGGCGCTGGGCACCCCGGTCTGCGTCGGCGGCCCCGCCCCGACCTCGACGCCGGAGGTCTACGACAAGGCGGACTTCCTGGTCCTGGGCGAGGCCGAGGGCATCCTCGACAAGTTCGTAGCCGCCTGGGAGGCGGGCGAGCGCCGTGGCCGGCTCACGGCGGAGAAGTTCAAGGCCGACGTCACGAAGAGCCCGATCCCGCGCTTCGACCTCCTGACCTTCAGCCACTACCTCTATATCGGCGTCCAGTTCTCCCGCGGCTGCCCGTTCACCTGCGAGTTCTGCGACATCATCGAGCTCTACGGCCGCGCCCCGCGCACCAAGACCACGCCGCAGATGCTGGCCGAGCTCGACCGGCTCTACGGCCTCGGCTACCGCGGCCATGTCGACTTCGTCGACGACAACCTGATCGGCAACAAGAAGGCGATCAAGCTGTTCCTGCCGCACCTGATCAAGTGGCAGGAGGCGCACGGCTACCCGTTCAAGTTCTCCACCGAGGCGTCCCTGAACCTCGCGGACGACGACGAGCTGCTCGGGATGATGCGGGACGCGAACTTCTTCGCCCTGTTCACCGGGATCGAGACGCCCGACGAGGCGACGCTGATCCAGACGCAGAAGAAGCAGAACACCAAGCGCTCGATCGCCGACAGCGTGCACAAGCTGTACGAGCACGGGATGTTCGTCACCGCCGGCTTCATCGTCGGCTTCGACACCGAGCAGGACAGCATCTCCAAGGCGATGGCGCTCTGCATCAGCCAGACCGGCATCCCGATCGCCATGGTCGGCCTGCTCTTCGCGCTGCCGAACACGCAGCTCTCGCGCCGCCTGCGCAAGGAAGGCCGGCTCTACGAGAACTACGCGCTGACCACCGCCGATCAGGGCGATCAGTGCACGCAAGGCATCAACTTCGTGACCCTGCGCCCGCAGCGCGACGTGCTGGCCGATTACCGGGACGTCCTGCAGGAGGTCTACGACCCGGTGAACTTCTTCGACCGGGTGCGCGTCGTGGCGCGGCGGGTGAAGCGGCCGAAATTCGCGGCGCAGAAGCTCAACTGGCGCCACATCACCCACGAACTCTGGTCGCTCGCCCGGGTGTGCTGGCGGATGACCGTGCGGCGACCGGAACTCGCCAAGCACTTCTGGAGCGTTTTTCTCGAGACCGCCCGCCGCAACCCGGCGGCCCTGGAGGCGGTGATCACCAACATGGTGATCTACCTGCACGTCTACCCGTTCTCGCGCTACGTCATCCGCGAGATCAACAGCCGGATCGCCGATCTCGACGCCGGCCGCTGGGTGCAGCCGCCGGTCCTGGCCCCGGAAGCCGAGGGCTGCGGCAAGGCGGCGCCGGTCGGCAAGGTCGTGGCCAGGGCCGAGGTGAAGCACTTGGCTGCGGTGGCGTAGGGTCGAACGGCGCTCGGCTTCTTCGGGTCGCGCGGAGAAGCGCGCGCGGGAGACCCGGACCGTCAAACTTGGCAACGAGGCGATGGTCCCAAACCCGATGAGTCAATCCGCTGGCCCGCACAGCGGGGGTTGCAGCGGGGGCGGCGGCCCGTTTCCAAACGGACAGGTGTTGAGTCCGAAAGCCTCCACTTACGGACCGGCCGAAGACCCGCCCGGCCCAACCCTTGCGGCCGCCCCCCGAAACCCTTAACTCACCGCCCGCGAGGCCACGTCCTCCCCCCGATACGCGGGGTACAAGTCCGGGACGGCCCGGCCCTTTCAGGGGGGGCCGCCATGGCCTGGATCTATCTCGTCACCGCGGGCTTGCTGGAGGTCGTTTGGGCCTTCGCGATGAAGCAGTCCGACGGCTTCACGCGCCTCGGGCCGACCGCGATCATGGCCGTCGCGATGGCCGGCAGCGTCGGCTTCCTGGCGCTTGCAATGCGCACGCTCCCGCTCGGAACCGCCTACACGATCTGGACCGGCATCGGCGCGGTCGGGGCATTCCTCGTCGGCATCGGGGTGCTCGGCGAGGCGGCGAACGCCACGCGGATCCTCGCGGCCGGCCTGATCGGCTCCGGGCTCGTGCTGATGAAGCTGTCGAGCCCGGCCTGAGCGTCAGGCGGCCACCGCCTCGCCTGAGCAGACGTGCGTTGGCAGGCCAACGCTTCGTCCGCTCAGGTCGTTGTGCGGTCGCAGGTTTCGCAAAACCGGCAACCGCTTTTGCGAAACCTGCTTAGAGCCACTTCTTCCAGCGGAAGAAGAAGTATGGAAATACGGCGGCGACGACCATCATGACCAGCGCCATCGGGTAGCCGAACGAGAGATCAAGCTCCGGGATCGACTTGAAATTCATCCCGTAGATCGAGGCGATCAGGGTCGGCGGCATGAAAACGACGGCCATGACCGAGAACAGCTTGATGATGTTGTTCTGCTCAAGGTTGACGAGTCCGAGCGTCGCATCCAGCAGAAACTGAATCTTGTTGTTGAGGAAGGTCGCGTGCTCCTCCAGGGATTGAAGATCCCGGAGGGTCGAGCGGACATCCTCCCGCAGATCGCGGGGCGCCTTGTTGGTTCGGTACATCGCGGACAGCGAGAGCAGGATTCGCTCCATCGAGACGAGGCTCTCGCGCTGCTTCGAGATGAGGTCGCCGTGCCGGCCTAGGGCGCGCAGCGTGTCCTGCAGGGCGGTGTTGCGGGCCGACGGATCCTCCTGCACCTCGAAGATCTTGCCCGACAGGCGGTCGATCCGCTCCCCCTGAAGCTGGAGCACGTCGGCGGCCCGGTCGATCACCGCCTCGATCAGGCCGGCCAGGATGGTCTCGCCGGAGGGGGCCGAGGCGCTGCCGTTGCCCATCGAGCGGCCGGCGCGCTGCGTGTACATCCGGAAGGCCTGCGGCTCCTCGTGCCGCACGGTCACGAGGCGGTTGCCGCGCAGGATGAAGGTGATTCCGGTGAGCCCCGGATCCTCGGAGTCGCTCACCTTCGAGAGCACCCGCCCGGTCATGTAGCGGGCGCCCTCCTCGACATAGAGCAACTCGGAGGGCTCGATGTCCTTCATCTCCTCGCGGGTCGGCACCTCGATGCCTGCGAAGGCCTCGACCTTCATCTCCTCCTCCCGGCTCGGACGGATCAGGTCGAGCCAGACCGTGTCCTCGGGGATCGTGTCCTGGAGATCGATGATGCGGCGTTCAAGCAGCGCGGATCCGGCGCCGGTTGTGGGCTGGTGGATGAAGATCACGAACGGGTCTCGGGTGCGGGGCGGTCACGGGACAGCGCAGGGATTGCTCCGCATCCGGCACGGCGACTCCCGGCGCAAGCTGCGCCGCGGGTGTGGAGGTGTTTTCTGACGCTTCCGTGACATCGCGGCCCGGACCCGGCGACCCGCGAGGCCTTCAGGCCGCCGGAGCGATCAGTTGCAGCCGTCGCAGATGCTGTTGTCGATCTTGTCGGTGAGCGCCCGCTCGTGGCGTTGCTCCTGGCGGGACGGAACCTCGCCGGGGCCCATGGAGGTGCCCGGGGGCTTGGTCACGCCGTAGCGGTTGGTGTTCGGCGCCGTGATCGTCGAGGCCGGTCCGCCGCCGGTGCCGGTCTGGTCGGGCGCGACGGTCTGCGCCGCGAGCGGGCCCGTCAGGGCCAGGCTCAGGGCGGCGAGGGTCACGGAGCGACGGCATCGGCGGAACATGCGGGACCTCCAATCATCGAGAGAACGTCAAACGTGACCGTCGGTTGCGTGGATCACCGGCGGCGCGGCGGAACACGCCGACCATCTCGACATGCCCCGAATGGCGGAACTGATCGACCGGGGTGACCGTCTCCAGCCGATAGCCGCCGGCCACGAGGGTGGCGGCGTCCCGGGCGAAGGTGCCGGCGTCGCAGGCGATGCCGATCACCAATGGGACCTTCGACCCGGCAAGCTGGCGGGCCTGGGCCTCCGCGCCGGCCCGGGGCGGATCGAACACCACCGCGTCGAAGGCATCGAGCTCCAGGGGCAGCAGCGGCCTGCGGAACAGGTCGCGGCGCTCGGTGGTGATCCGGCGCAGGCCCGTCGCCCCGCGGGCGGCCCGGTCGAGACCGGCGATCGCCGCGGCATCCGATTCGACCGCGTGGACCGCGGCACGCCCGGCCATCGCGAGGCTCAGCGGTCCGCAGCCCGCGAACAGGTCGGCGACCCGGCGCACCCGCGGGCCGAGGGCCGCGCGGGTGAGTTCGGTGAGCGCCGCCTGTCCGGCCGCGGTCGCCTGCAGGAATCCGCCGGGGGCCGGGTACAGGCGCAGGCCGCCGCCCGTCACCGAGACGGGCTCGGCCTCCATCAGGCGCTCGCCGTGGAGCGAGAGCCGGGCCAGGCCGAGCTCGCCCGCGATCCGCACCAGGGCAGCGCCGACGCCGGCGCTGACCGGGCCGTGGCCGCGCAGGTCGACATCGAGACCCTGGTCGGTGGCGGTCACCGCCACGTCGAGGGGCTTGCGGCCGTGGCCGAGGGGGGCGGCGAGGCGGCGCGCCACCGCGGGGGCCGGATGCAGCGCCGGGACGGTGATCGGGCAATGGTCGATCGGCACCAGCGCGTGGCTGCGCGCCTCCATCAGGCCGGCCTCGGCCCGGCCGTCGATGTCGCGGACATGCAGCGTGATGCGGCGACGCCCGGCGCCGTGGGCGTCGACCGTGGGCGCGGGATCCAGACCGAGGCCGGCCTGCGACAGGGCCTGGGCGATCAGGCCCCGCTTCCAGGCGAGCTCGGCCGGCCGGGCGAGGTGCTGCGTCCGGCAGCCGCCGCAGCGCATGACATAGGGGCAGAACGGCTCCACCCGATCGGCCGAGGATTCAACGATGCCGAGCAGTTCGGCGCGCCGGCCCTCCGGGCGGATGACGACGCGCTCCCCCGGAAGCGCGAACGGGACGAGCGTCCCGTCCTCCGCGATGCCGTCGCCCCGGGCGCCGAGATCGCGGATCGTAACCGTCTCGCTGGTGGTCTCGCTCACATAAACCTCGCGCCGATCAGGAACTCGGCATTGCCGTCGCCGCCGGTGACGGGGGAATCGATCAGGCCCAGGATCGCGGCACCGAGCCCTTCCAGTTCGCCGCGCACGGCGGCGCAGACCTCGGCATGGATGGCCGGATCGCGCACGAGGCCGCCCCGGCCGATCCGGTCGCGGCCGGCCTCGAATTGCGGCTTGATCAGCGCGACGAGGCCCGCGCCGGGCTCGAGAAGCGCCGGCAGCACCGGTAGCACGAGGCGCAGGCCGATGAAGCTGACATCAACGCTCGCGAAGTCGGGGCGCGGTGTCAGCGTGGCGGGATCGAGGCTGCGGATGTCGGTGCCCTCCCGGTTCGTGACCCGGGGATCGGCCGCGATCCGCGGATGAAGCTGCCCCCGGCCGACATCGACCGCGTGGACCTGGCGGGCGCCCCGGGCGAGCAGCACATCGGTGAAGCCGCCGGTGGACGCGCCGACATCGAGGACGACGCGGCCCGCCGGGTCCAGGCCGAACGCGTCCAGGGCCGCGGCGAGCTTGAGGCCGCCGCGGGAGGCGTAGGGGTGTTCCGGGGCGGCCTCGATCCGCGCGCCCGGGCTGATCGCCTCCGAGGCGCGCGCGAGCGGCCGGCCATCGACGCGCACCAGCCCGGCCCGGATCGCGGCCTGGGCGCGAGCGCGGCTCTCGAAATGGCCGTGCTCCACCAGGAACAGGTCGGCGCGCCGCGCGGCGGCGTGGTCCGGTAGGGTCCGGTCTGAGGTCATCAGGGTTTCGTGCGGTCCCGGCAGATCTGCGGCATAGGTTCCCGCGCCCGGCCCTGTCGAGGGCCGGCGCGCTTCCTAACTAGACCGAGCCTTACAGGAGAGCCACCGCATGATCCGTACCCTGCCGCTGCTCGCACTGCTCGGGACGCTCGCCGGGAGCGGCGCCCTGGCGCAGGAGCCGGCCAAGGCACCCGAGAAGGCACCCGAGAGCAAGACACCCGAGACCTTCGCGGCGCCTATCAAGAACGCCAAGGGCGACACGATCGGCTCTCTGGCGATCCGCGACGGCGCCAACGCCCTGGTGCTGCGCGTGGCGATCCAGCCCGGGGGGCTGCCGGCCGGCTGGCACGGCCTGCATTTCCACGCGGTCGGCGACTGCTCCGATCCGAAGTTCATGAACTCCAAGGCGCATGTGAACCACGACCAGAGCAAGCACGGCCTGCTCAACCCGGACGGGCCCGACGAGGGCGACCTGCCGAACCTCTACGTGGCGCAGGACGGCTCGGCGAATGCCGAGGTCTGGAGCGAGACGCCGCTCAACGGCGAGGGCGGCCTGAAGGACGGGGACGGCTCGGCGCTGATCATCCACGCCAACGAGGATGACCACACCAGCCAGCCGATCGGCGGCGCCGGAGACCGGGTCGCCTGCGCGGTGATCAAGTAACCGCGGAGGGTGAGGGCACGGCCGGCGGGATCGGCCGCGGGCGGCCGGCCTCGTCGATCGCCACGAAGGTGAGGGTGGCCTGCGTCACCCGCTCCCGGACCTGGGTGCAGAAACGCCGCGCCCAGGCCTCGACCTCGATCTTCATCGAGGTGCGGCCGACATGCGAGACCCGGGTGTAGACGCACAGCACGTCGCCGACCCGGACCGGGCGGATGAAGGTCATGGCATCGAGCGCCACAGTGACGACCCGGCCCTGCGCCCGGTCGACACCGGCGATGCCGCCGGCCTGGTCCATCTGCGACAGCACCCAGCCGCCGAAGATGTCGCCGTTGGCATTGGTATCGGCCGGCATCGCGATGGTGCGCACCGTCAGGTCGCCCTTGGGCAGATCGAGTTCCGGAGGCGGCGTCACGCTCGCGGCCGATGCGATTCCGACGTGCTGCATGCCGTCCACCCGTCCGTCGCGCGCCGTCAGCTCAGAAGGCCGGCGAGCTTGAGCCCAGCCGCCAGCAGCACGGCGACCGCGCTCAGGATGCATTCGAGCGGGATCGATTGCCAGAGGTCCTGCGTCGCCGCCGCAGGCTCGGCGCGTTGCGCGATATCGTTCATGGGCGTCCTCCCGGGTGGAGCGATCTGACGTCGCCGGCGCCGTTTCCTGCATGATAAAGCAGGTGGCTCGTTCGTGCATCCCGAATCGGGGCACGAAAAAGCCCGGCGGCTCGGGGAGCCGCCGGGTTCCTCAAGTCAGAGATCGTTCAGTAGTAGAACCGGCGGCGCCAGAAGTGCCGGCGCCAGTAGGGCCGCGGGCCGTAGAACAGGCGGCGGTGGTACGGGCGGCGGTAGAAGGGCCGCGGGCCGTAGAAGCGGCGACGGTAGTAGTACTGGGCCTTCTCGGTCACCGCCGGGGCGGCAGTGGCCGGCAGGGCGAGCCCCGGACCGATGGGCGCGGCGGACGCACCCTCCGGCGCCGCGGCCGCGAAACCCAGCACCAGCAGGGCCGCGAGCAGGAATTTCCTCAGCACGGTCTCGACTCCCTTCGTGTGATTGCGTCTCGGACGACGAACCGCACGGGAAGCGAGGATTCTCCGCCCGGTCCGAGACGCTGCAACGCGTGGGCGAGGCGAAGCGTTGCAGCGTAACCGCTGCGGAGATTCGGACAGGGTTGACCGCGGGTAGGGACCTGCCGGATCAGGCGATCTTCGTGGTCATATCCTCGATGCGCGCCTCGGCGCTCTGGCGCACGAGGGCGATGCCGTGCTCGCAATCCTCGCGGCGGACATAGCCCTCGCCCGAATCGGCGACCACCTCGCCGTTGCGCGCCCGCAGGCGCCAGCGCCACTCGCCCTTCGCATCCCGGTAGAGTTCGAACCGCATGGTGCCGGCTCCCTGTGCAATTCCGAGTGAGATGGGTTCGCCGCGTCGCGCGGTAAAGGTGGCCGATCCGGCTTCCGGATGAAGAATCCCGCCGGCGGAAGCCCTTCCGTCTTCGCGAGCACAGCGAAATGACCCAGGGCTGCGCGCCATTCAAAAGCCCGGCGCCGACTGGATTGCGTCGCGCGCAGAGACGAGGGCGCTGAAACCGTGACCGGAACGCCCTGAGGCGTACTGTCTCAGGGTGATCTTCAAAAGCGAAGCCATCCCGGACCGTCCGTCCGGGATGGCTTCGTGATCATGAGCGTGCCGTTCGCTTCAGGAGCGGGGTGCCCGCTCCAGCCAGCCGATGCTCCGACCTTCGCTACCGCCGCCGCTGCGCGGGCGGGCCTCAGCACGCTGGGGCCGGGCGTCGCGATTCGGGCGGCCCTGGTTCGGGCGCTGCTCGCCCTGCGGCCGGGCAGGCCGGTTGTCCGGACGGGTGTCGCGACCCTGCGGAGCGTGGCCGCGGCCGTCGGCGCGGCTCTCCTGCGGCCGACCCTGACGGGGCGCGCCCTGGCCCTGGCCGCCGAAGCCGCGGCCGCCCTCGGGCCGGCCCTGCTGGGGACGGCCCTGCTGCGGCCGGGACCGCTGGCCCGGACGGCCGCCGCCGGGGCGCTGCTGCCGCTCGGGCCGGCGCTCCTCCTCGCGGGCGATCTCGGCCGCCTCCTGGCGCGAGGGTGGGTTGAAGCCCTCGGGGAAACCCGCCACCGGCACCTTCTGGCGGGTGATCCGCTCGATGTCGCGCAGGTAGGCCTTCTCCTCGTCGTTGCAGAACGAGATGGCGAGCCCGTCGGCGCCGGCGCGCGCGGTGCGGCCGATCCGGTGGACGTAGCTCTCCGGCACGTTCGGCAGGTCGAAATTGACCACGTGGCTCACGCCCTCGACGTCGATGCCCCGGGCCGCGATGTCGGTGGCGACCAGGACCCGGCAGGAGCCGTCCTTGAAGGCGGCGAGTGCCCGCTCGCGCTGGGGCTGGCTCTTGTTGCCGTGGATCGCGGCCGCCGCGATGCCGACCTTGTCGAGGCCGCGCACGACCCGGTCCGCCCCGTGCTTGGTGCGGGTGAAGACGAGGACGCGCTCGATCGCCGGATCGCGCAGGATGTGGCCCAGCAGTGCCTGCTTGGCGCCGGTATGGACGAAGATCACCTGCTGCTCGACCCGCTCGGCCGTGGTGGCGACGGGCGTTACCGCGACCTGGACCGGGTCCTTGAGGTACTGGGCGGCGAGCCCGGCGATCGTCTTCGGCATGGTGGCCGAGAAGAACAGGGTCTGGCGCTTGGCGGGCACAAGCCGCTGGATGCGCTTGAGGGCGTGGATGAAGCCGAGGTCGAGCATCTGGTCGGCCTCGTCGAGGACGAGGATCTCGACGCCCTCCAGCGTCAGCGACCGGCGCTCGATCAGGTCGATCAGCCGGCCCGGGGTGGCGACGAGGATGTCGACGCCCGGCGCCAGCGCCCGCTCCTGGCGGCTGATGGTGACGCCGCCGAACACCACCGTGGTGGTGTAGGACAGGTGACGGCCGTAATCCGAGAAGGACTCGGCGATCTGGTTGGCGAGCTCGCGGGTCGGCGAGAGCACCAGCACCCGGCAGCCACGGCGCGGGGCGCGGCGGTCCGAGAGCGAGAGGCGGTGCAGGATCGGCAGCGCGAAGGCCGCGGTCTTGCCGGTGCCGGTCTGGGCGATGCCGCAGAGGTCGCGGCCCGTCATGGCCGGCGGGATCGCCTGGGCCTGGATCGGGGTCGGTGCGACGTAGCCGGCCTCGCTGAGTGCCCGCAGAACGGGCTGGGCGAGGCCGAAATCGGTGAATTGGGTCAAGGATGTATCCGATGCAGCAGGACTGGCCGGGCACCTCGCGCACTGGCGAGTTGGGCCATGATCGGGCCGGTCCGTTGGCAGGGGGCAGCCCGCGTGATGGGGCGGCCCGGGTGCATGCACGTTATGAAGAGGGGGGCCGGATCACGCCGGGTGGCGCCCGATCCGTCACGCAGCCCCCTCAAGCGGGCCATGACGGCCGCTGACGCTGCATCGCCGATATGACGGTGTGCGCCTGCGAAGTCAATGAACGGCGGCCCGGAGCGGCGCATGGCACGGGCCCCGACCGCGCACGGCTCGACCTCCGCGTGCCCTCGATCCGGGCCCCGAAAAGCCCGCCGAGGCGAGGCTGTTCCAGGCCAGCAGGCGCAGGCCGAGCGCGCTGTCCGCCTCGCCGGCGCGGCTTTCCGAGCCGACCACCAGCACCTCGGCGGCGGCGCGGCCCTCGGGGAAGGGCAGATCGGACTCCACCACGAGCGCCCGGCGCAGGGGCACGGAGAACATCACGCCGAGGATGCCGCCGGTGAGGGTGATGCCTGCGGTGGTGAGCCACGGAAAGCCCTGCCACCAGCCGATCATTACCAGCCCCGGCAGGACGAAGATGATGCAGGCGAGGTTGCCGGCCGCGGACGCGATGGTCTGGACGATATTGTTCTCCAGGACCGCGGCGCCGGACCGGCGGCGCAGCAGAGCCATGGAGAGGATTGCGGCGGGGATCGAGGTGGCGAAGGTCGGGCCGGCCTTCAGGCCGAGAGACACGTTCGCGGCGTGACGTGCAGCGTCAGTTCCGCTCGGAAGCCGGAGCGTCAGGCCCGCGCCGGCCTACCGCCTGTTCGAACTGCCGTCCTCGTAGAGGATGACGGGGTGCGGGCCCGCGAAGCTGACGCCCAGGTCGAATTTCGCCGAACCGCTCTTGCGGCTTCCCCGGTCGGGATTGGCCACCGTGAAGTCGATCGTGGACCGCGCGGCGCATTTGCGCGCTTCGACGTTGCAGAGGATCCGCATCGTGCCGGGCCGATGCACGTAACGCCGCAGGGGCCATTGGGCGATGGCCCGCCGCTTCTCCGCCTGGAGGTCGGCCTGCGTGTACGGCTTGCCGTAGAACTGGACGGTCCGGCCGTACATGTAGGGTACGTCCGCGACGGGACTCACGTTGTTCGAGGACCAGATCTGCAGGTAGCGGTCCGCGATCACGGCCGTGCGGGCCTTCATGTCCCCGGGGCCGAGCGCGTCGGCCGCGCTCGGCCCCAGGATGGCGGCCGCGACGGCGCCGGCGGCCAAGGTCCGGATGGTCATCAAGGTCCGGATGGTCATCATGCGCGCTGTCATCTCTCGGACCGGACGGCTCACGGTTCCTCAAGCCAGCGCAGGACACCGCCGGTTTCGGCGGCGGTGACGCGGCGGCGCATGACGGGCGGGCGGTCCGCGACGTCCCGCTCGTAGCGGTCGACGCCGTCGGGGTTCCGCAGGGCATAAGGGTCGGGCGGCCAGCCCGCGAAGTCCCGCCGCGCGACGGTGGCCCGGCGTGCCTGCCCCGCGACCGGGAAGCGGCCGTCGTCCGGCTCGACCTCGGACACCGAGACCCGGGCGCCGGTCGTCCGACGCTGCGAGCTCGCGACTTGCCGGGACGCCTGCGGCTTGCGGGACGGCGCAGCGCCTGAGGGCCGTGACGCGGCGATCCGATCCGCCGGTTCGCTCGCGGCGTCCGGATTGCGCCGCCCCGCTGCCTTCGCGAGGAACTCGGAGGCCTTCGGCCGGTGCGGCGGCATCACCGCGGCGTCCATCGGGTGAGCCGCATCCTCCCCGGCCCGCGCGCGATCGACGTGGAACACCAACGGGGGGCGGGGCGGCGTGCCCGCCGCTGCGGCATTCCGCTGCTTGACCGGATCGACCCACGTCTCCGCGGCGGATGGGGTCTCGGCCTTCCCGGAACCCGCCTCGGGCTTTCGCGATGCGGGTGTGCGCGCGGCGACACGCGGGGGCTGGCTCGGGGCACTCGCCTCCGGGGCACCTCCCATCATGCCCGGCCGGGCTCCTGCCGTCTCGGACGGGACGCCGACATAGGCCGCGGTGACCGCGATGCCGGCGGCGAAGGCGGCCCCGACGGCGAGGAATGACGTGACAGGCGCGCTCATGGGCACTCTGCGCTCGGGCGTTACGGATCCGGGGTCCGCTATCAACCCATGGCTGTCCGGGCTGGTTCCGGCGCAGGCCTCCGGGTCGCGGGACGGCCGGTTCTCTCGCGGCCGCGTCATAAGGTATTGAGAAAATATCCTTCAGTATTCTCGGCGGTTTGCCGCGCGTACCACAGGTCGGAAGTCGTCATCCCAAGACGGGTGATGCCGAAGCCGATGGCATGAGGGTCCCAGGCCCGCGGCCACGTCTTTCGGGTGGAGGCCCATATCTTCGAGGCATCTGCAATCGAGTCGGCACAGATCGCGGCTGCTGCGCGCGTTGGCAAACCAGGACGTCATGGACGCGATGATCCGGTTCCACATGGCGGGCTCCCTCGTCGGCATCGAGGGTTCAGGATGCGCCGATGTTGTTTTCGCGGCGGTGATAATCCGCACGCGCGCAGCCAATACAGATACGCGCAGCGATAATCTTGCCTTCCGCGCCCCGCCCCATGCTATGACCGTGCCGAGACGGGGCCGCGTCCGAGTTGCATGCGCGTGAGGCCACACATCGATGAATAGGCGTCTGGCGGCGATCCTCGTGGCCGATATCGTCGGCTACAGCCGGCTCATGGGCGCCGACGAGGCCGGCACGATCCGCCGCCTGAAGGCCCTGCGCCGCGAGGTCACCGACCCGGCCATCCACGCCGCCCAGGGCCGCATCGTCAAGTCCATGGGCGACGGCCTGCTGGTGGAGTTCCCCAGCCCGCTGCGCGCCGTCACCTGCGCGCTGCGCATCCAGCAGGCCCTGGCCGCGCGCGAACCGGCCCTGCCCGAGGAACGGCGCTTCCGCCTGCGCGTCGGCATCACGGTCGGCGACGTGCTCGCCCAGGCCGACGGCGACCTGTTCGGCGACGGCGTCAACGTGGCCGCCCGCCTGGAGCCCCTGGCCGAGCCGGGCGGCCTGTGCGTGTCGCGCTCGGTCCACGACCAGGTGCGCGACCGGCTGCCGTGCCGGTTCGAGGACCGCGGCAAGCTCGACCTGAAGAACATCGCCCGGCCCGTGGGCGTGTTCGCGCTCTCGGCCGCGTCCGTCCAGGCCCTGAGCCTGCCCGACGACGAGGACGACGACGACGCGGAGGACGCGGGGACCGGTCCGGCCCCTGGCGGGATGCCGGCGCCTCCGGCGCGGGCCCGACGCGTTCGTACCGGAGCGAGGCTGCTGGCCGGAGCCGCGATCCTCGCGGCCACGGGGTTCGCGGCCTGGTTCATCGTGGCGCGCCAGCCGCCGCGGGCCGACATCACGTTGGCGGTCCAGAACGGCCTGCCGCCCAAGCCGCTGCCGCCGCTGTCGCTGGTGGTGCTGCCGTTTGCCAACCTGAGCAGCGATCCGGAGCAGGAGTTCTTCGCGGATGGGCTGACGGAGGATCTGACCACCGACCTGTCGCATCTCGCCGGCAGCTTCGTGATCGCACGCAACACCGCCTTCACCTACAAGGGCAAGGCGGTCGACGTGAAGCAGGTCGGGCGCGACCTCGGCGTCCGTTACGCCCTGGAGGGCAGCGTCCGCCGCACAGGCGATCATGTCGTCCTGAATGCGCAGCTCATCTCTACGGAGACCGGGGCGCATCTCTGGGCGGACCGGTTCGAGGGGGAACGCAGCCGTCTCGGCCAGATTCAGGCCGAGTTCGTCGCGCGTCTCGCGCGCTCCCTGGACGTGCAGTTGAGCCAGGCGGAAGGTCTGCGGATCCTTCGCGAGGGATCCAGCAACCCGACGGCCGCAGACCTGAGCATGCTCGGCTGGGCGGCCCTCAACCGGCCTCGGACGCCGGCGAACACGTCGGAGGCGCGGGCGCGGTTCGAGCAGAGCCTGCAGGCGGACCCGCACTCGTCACAGGCGAAAATCGGCCTTGCGCGGGCCATCGCGCAGGCCGTCAACACCAAGGTCAGCAAGGACATCGCCCAGGACAGGCATCTTGCCACGGTCCTCGCCAGTCAGGGTCTGGAATCCGCGCCCCAGAGTCCGATGGCGCATTACGTGAAGGCCGAAGTCCTACGCGCGACGAAGGATTTCGAGGGCGGCCAGAGGGAGATCGCGATCGCCATCGAGTACGACCCCAACATGGCCATCGCGTACGCCCTGGCGGGGATCATGAAGCTGTGGGCGGGAAAGGCCCGGGAGACCTTCGACCATGTCGACAGGGCCATCCGGCTCAGCCCGCGGGATCCGTTGCTCAACGCCTGGGAATACTACATCTGTCACGCGCACACGCACCTGGGGCAGTGGGAAGACGCGATCAGGTGGTGCAACCGGTCGGTCTCGCACGCGCCCTACTTTTTTGCCTACCTCGATCTCGCGGCTGCCCACGCGTGGCTCGGGCACCGAGAGGAGGCCGGCGATGCGATCACGCAAGTTCTGAGACTGATGCCAGGCTACAACCTCAGGACGATGTCGACCGCGGATTACTCGCAGGATCCGGTTTTTCTGCAAGAATACCAGCGTATCGTCGAGGGCGCGCGCATGGCCGGCCTGCCGGAGGGCCCGACCGATTGATGCGGGGCGCGGGCGGCTTCTCGGTGATTCCGGGTGACGCCCGACGGTCAACCGACCGGCCCGCTCGTCACGGGGTCGTGTTCGTCACGGGGTCATGCACCGGACCTTCTCGACGATCAAGAAGGTTGGTGCGGCCAAGAGGACTCGAACCTCCACCCCTCGCGGGACTAGCACCTCAAGCTAGCGCGTCTACCAATTCCGCCATGGCCGCATCGGACGCGATGATCCGTGTCCGTTCGCTCGACAGAGGCGGCCCGCGGGAGATCCCGGAGGCCGGTACGGTGTCGGCGGCGCAGCGGATAACAGATCGGCCGGGCGCCGACAAGCGCCTCGCTCACGTGGATTCGTACCCGCTCTCCAGAAGCGACGCCGCGCCGTCGCCGATGCTGACGCCGGGCTCCACGATCGAGGCCGCCTTGCGGATCAGCTCCGTCACCTCCACGGAGATGCGGTCGCCCGTCACCACGATCTGGCCGCGGGCGATGGGATGGTCGTTGGCCAGGATCTCGACCATGTCGCTGTCGCTCGCATCGAGCTCGATCACGGCGCCGCGGCCCATGCGCAGCAGCATGTGCAGCGGCATGCGGGTGCGGCCCAGCACAACCGTCAGATCGACCTTCAGCGTCTCGAAGACCGCCACAATCCGCCATCCCGTCTCGCGGCCGAACCTTGCAACCGCCGGCCGCGGGTGTTGAAGGCTTCGACCATCGACGCAGGATGGTGAACCCTTGGTAAACGCGCCGCGCCTCACGGTCAGCCCGCATGCCTTCCCGAAGCGGCCCGGCTCCGATCCGGTGGCCGGGCCGGTGGCATGGCGGGTGAGCGACGGCCCGGTGGACTACGCGGCGGCCATCGCGTGGATGGAGGCCCGCGCGGAGGCCATCGCCCGCGGCGCGGCGCCCGAATGCGTCTGGCTGCTGGAGCACCCGCCGCTCTACACGGCCGGCACATCGGCGCGGCCGGAGGATCTGGTGGCGCCCGACCGGTTCCCGGTCCACGCCACGGGGCGCGGCGGGCAATACACCTATCACGGGCCCGGCCAGCGCGTGGCCTACGTGATGCTCGACCTCGACCGCCGCAGCCGCGACCTGCGCGCCTACGTGGCGAGCCTGGAGGCGTGGCTGATCGAGACGCTCGCGGCCTTCAACGTCCGCGCCGAGCGCCGGGAGGACCGGGTCGGCGTCTGGGTGCGCCGCCCCGAGAAGGGGCTGGAGGTCGAGGACAAGATCGCGGCGATCGGCATCCGGGTGCGCCGCTGGGTCAGCTTCCACGGGATCAGCCTGAACGTGGAGCCGGACCTCTCGCATTTCGACGGGATCGTACCCTGCGGGGTGCGCCAGCACGGCGTGACGAGTCTGGTCGATCTCGGCCTGCCCGTGAGCCTGGCCGAGGTCGATATGCAGCTCCGGGCGGCGTTTGAAGGGATCTTCGGAGCGACGACGATCGAGGCGGAGGACTGACACGGCCGCCTCGGACATCGCCGCAGGCGTCGACCATGTCGTCTCGCCTCCCGCGCGAAGACGGCCGCGCCGCGAGGCCTCGCGGCCGAAGTGCCGGCGTCCCGATCAGAAATCCGCGTGCAGCCGCGAGGCGAAGAAGTGGGCCGGCCCGCGGTCGCGGTTGTAGCCGGGGTTATCGATGAACTGGTAGTCGAAGGTCAGGGTCACGAACTTGGTCAGGTTCAGGGCGTAGTAGGTCTCCAGCGCCCGCTCGGTGCCGTAGTCGAGCCGTCCGTCGCCGATCAGCAGCCCGTAGAAGCCGGCCGCGAAGGCCGCCCGGTGCGAGGGCGAGAGGCCGTTCATCGCCGCACCGATCCCGACCGTGTCGTCCGGCCGGTCCCAGGCCTTGCCCTTCAGCGACAGGCCGCCGGAGAAACTCTGGTCGATGTCGGTGAAGGACAGGTTCTCGGTACGGCCGTCATTCAGGCTGGCCCGGGCGAACAGGCCGAGCTCGGGCGTCAGCGCCTGCTCCAGGTTGATGTAGCCGCCGGTCTTGCGACGCGGACGCCGGGTCGCCGCGGCCGCGTCGTTGATGTCGTCGAACGCGCCGAGCTGCGTCAGCGTCACCACCTGCCGATTGTTGGCCGCGGTGCCCACGTTCGAGAAGAACCCGAAGCGCAGCTTGCCCGGCTGATCCAGCCCCGGCAGGACGTAGCGTTGCTCGAACTCCGCGTTGAGCCCGGCGCGGCGGAACACCCGCGGGTCGAGCACGTCGCTCGACGGCTCCTTGGGCACCTGCGTGTAGGCGGCGCGGATCGCGAATTCGGGCCGGTTGTACTCGGCGTAGACGCCCTGCGTGAAGCCCGGCAGGTTGGCCGGGAAGTCCCAGGCCGAGGAGCCCCAGAGCGACCAGTTGAAGAAGTCCACCCGCGGATCGTGCGCGTAGATGTTGCCGTCGAAGAAGTCGCCCAGGGCGAACTTGCCGGCGATCAGCGTGATCCGCTCGGCATCGTAGCGGGTGGCGACCTGGTTCGGCCCGTCCGGCACCTCCACGGTCTCGCCGCCGAGGTTGATCGTCTGCTTCACGTAGTAGCGGTTCGAGCGCAGCTTCGGGAACGGGGCGCCGGCCTTCTGCGCCTCGCCGTTGACGAAGCCCGCCACGCCCAGCGTCCGCGACAGGCCGAAGCCCTGGCTGAACTCGGGATTGTAGTAGAGCTCCGTGGTGTCGGTGAGCTTGAGCCCGAGGAAGATCGTGGCCGTGGTGGTCTGCCGGGCCTGATGCGGGATCAGGCTCTGCGCACCCTCGTAGGGGGAACGGAAGCCCGGCACCCCCTGGGCGATCAGGGTCGTCTGCCCGTGCAGCGAGAAGCGGCCGGTATCGCCGTTGTCGGGATCGTGCGGGGCGGTCTCGTCCGGGTCGGGCGGCACCCTCAGCCCGTCCGGGAACCACATCAGCCGCAGGAACATCTGGTTCGAGGTAAAGCTCGCCCGGGTCGAGACGGGGCCGCCCTGGTCTCCGGGCACCACGCCCAGCGGGAAGCGCCGGCTGCCGCCGAGATCGATGTAGCGGTAGTCGATTCCGAGGGCGAGATGGTCGCTGACGGCGTATTGCACCCCCGCGCCGAGGGTGAAGCCGAGATAGCCGAGCTCCCGCCGCGCCATAGTCTCGCCACCCGTGTCGAGATCCGGATAGGTCGCGAGGAAGCGCGCATTGGCGCCGGCGAGGCCGAAGGCGCCGTAGATCAGGTAGCGCTCGAAGCTGTAGCCGAGCCGAGCCCGCAGGGTGCCGTAGAGTTCGGTCTTGGCGCGCACGATGTTGAAGGCCGGGTCCATGTCCCCGTAGCCGAAGCCCGCGATGGTCGAGGGGACCGGCCGCTTCAAGTTGGCCGCGTCGAGACTGGCCTCGACGCCGTAGACCCAGGGGCCCGTCTGCCAGTTCCAGCCCCCGAACAATCCGCCGACCGCCGTGGTGGCGTTCCGCCCCTGATCGCTGCGGCCCGTCGAGTCGCCGCTCTTGAACGCTGGCACCGGCCGCCCGCCGATCGTCGTCGGGCCGAACGTGTAGGCCCCGTAGGAGCCGCCCGCGCTGCCCTCCAGGCCGAGATAGCCGCCCGACCAGTCGGCAGAGGACGCGGCGGGGCGGGATGCGGCGGGGTCGGCCGCGGAAACGGCCGCGGGTGCGACGAACTGCGCCATCAGCGTCAGGAGCGTCGCGCGGGCCAGGGATACGGGGCGGATTCGCATGAGACTCGCGGCGAAAGTACAGCACTGGCTTAAACGGCCGCCGCGCGTGCGCAAGCCGTGGCGCAGGGCCGGGAGAGCGTCGCCCGCGTTCGTCCTGCGCCGCACGGCAGTGTCGCGCTCGTGCGTAACAACGCCGTGACGATCCCCACTTGGAGGGATTGGTCAAGATCCGTCAGATCACAGGGCAGCGATAAACTTCGTGGATGCCGCATAAATCCTGTGATCTCTGGGGCGAGGCTGAAGAAATACGGATACGCACCCGCCCGTGTCCTTAGATTAGAATTGTTATTATTTGATTGTGATGCGATTCCTGTTTGAACTTCCCGCGGGAGGGCTTATGTGCGAGCGCATGCGTGCACCGAACGTCGTCCCGATTCTCCGCGGTCTCGCCGCGGCCTCGCTCCTCGCGTACGCGGGGGCCGCCGCGGCCAAGGAAGTACCGATCGGCCCGCACGTGACCCGCAACGGCCTGGAGGTCGCGGCCGTCTACCTGCAGCCGATCGAGATGGAGCCCGCCGGCATGATGCGCGACGCCGCGCAGTCGGACCTCCATCTTGAGACGGATATCCGCGCCGCGAAGGACAACCGCAACGGCTTCGCCGAGGGCGACTGGGTGCCGGCGCTCAACGTGCGCTTCGAGGCGGTGAAGCTCGACGGCGACAAGCCGACCGACCAGAAGGTGTCGGGGATGCTGATGCCGATGGTCGCCAACGACGGGCCGCATTACGGCGACAACGTCAAGCTGTTCGGCCCCGGTCGCTATCGCCTCAAGGTCACCGTCGCGCCCCCCGGCAAGGACAGCCATTTCGGCCGTCACGTCGACAAGGAGACGGGGGTCGGGCCGTGGTTCGAGCCCTTCGACGTCGTGCAGGATTTCACCTTCGCGGGCGTCGGCAAGAAGGGCGCCTATTGAACCTCGGGGATCCAGCGTGTCTCGCCTGTCGCTTTCCGTCCGCCTCGCCATCGCCGTGCTCGCCCCCGCCGCTGCGGCGGCACCCGTGCGCGCGGACGACATGCCGGTGATCAAGGTGGAGATGCGCGACGGCGTGATCCTCCCGGCGGTGATCGAGGTGCCGGCCAACACCCGGTTCAAGCTGGAGATCTCGAATACCGGCCAGTCGCCCGTCGAGTTCGAGAGCACGGAACTCAAGCGCGAGAAGGCGCTGGCCGCCGGTTCGACCTCGGCGATCGTGTTCCGCACCCTCGATGCCGGCACCTATCAGGTGTTCGACGACTTCCACCCGGACGCGAAGGCGACCCTGGTGGCCAAATGAGCGCGTCGACGGCAGCGCCCGGCTCCCTCGCGCTGGCCCGCGCCCCCTCGCGCCGGGCGACGCTCGACGCGCGGCTCGCCCGGTTCGGCGACGGGCTGCGCCGTCACGGCTGGATCATCCGGGCCATCCAGTGGCTGATCATCGCCGTCTACGCGGTCCTGGTGATCGTGCCGGCCCTGCTGCCGCTGCCGGGCAATGCCGCCCACATCTGGACCAACCTGACGCTCGCCGCGCAGTTCGCCTTCTGGGGGATCTGGTGGCCGTTCGTGCTGCTCAGCATGGTGCTGGTCGGCCGGGCGTGGTGCGGCGTGCTCTGCCCCGAAGGAGCCCTCAGCGAGTTCGCCAGCCGCTGGAGCCGCGGCTACGCCGTGCCGCGCTGGATCACGTGGCAGGGCTGGCCGTTCCTGGCGTTTGCCGGCACCACGGTCTACGGCCAGATGACCAGCGTCTACGGCTATCCGAAGCCGGTTCTGGCCGTGCTCGGGGGCTCGACGTTTGCAGCGATCATCATTGGGCTGCTCTACGGGCGCAACAAGCGGGTCTGGTGCCGCTATCTCTGCCCGGTGAACGGTGTCTTCGCGGTGCTGTCGAAGCTCGCGCCGATCAGCTTCCAAGTCGACCGCGCCGCCTGGGCGGCCTCACCCAAGCCCGTCCGGGGCAGCAAGGCGTTCAACTGCGCGCCGCTCGTGCCGGTGAAGACGATGCGCGGCGCCGGGGCCTGCCACATGTGCGGGCGGTGCAGCGGTCATCGCGGTGCGGTGCGCCTCGCCCTGCGCTCGCCCAACCACGAGATCGTCCATGTGGCCGGCGGCGAGCCGGATCTCGATCAGACCGTGCTGATCCTGTTCGGGATGCTGGCCCTGGCCGTGGGGGCCTTCCAGTGGTCGGCGAGCCCCTGGTACGTCGACGCCAAGCAATGGGCCGCGACCTGGCTCATCGAGCGCGGCGTGACCTGGCCGCTGGAGATGTCGGCCCCGTGGTTCGTGCTGACGAACTACCCCGACCGCAGCGACGTCATGACCCTCCTCGATGGCGGGCTGCTCCTGGCCTATATCGGCGCGGCGACGGTGATCCTCGGCCTCGTCCTGTCGGGGATCGTGGCGCTGGCGACCCTGTCCCTCGGGGGCTGGTCGCTCCGGCGCTTCCACCATCTGACGCAGACGCTGATCCCGGTGGCGGGCTGCGGCGTCTTCCTGGGCCTCTCGGCGCTGACCGTCACGTTCCTGCGCGGCGACGGCATCGTGATCCCCTACGTGGCGGAGATGCGCGCTGGGCTGCTCGCCGGGGCGAGCCTGTGGAGCGTCTGGCTCGCCTGGCGGGTCGCCGGCCTCGACGTCGGCGGAATCCGGCGGGCTGCGGCGACGACCTGCATCGCCGGTGCGGCCGCCCTGTCGGTGGTCAATTGGGTGCTCATGTTCTGGATCTGGTAGCGCGGTCCGCGCACCCCCTCGCAACACCTCGCAATCTCTGGAGACCGCCATGATCGGCGCCTTCGTCATCGCCTTCCGCGAAGTCATCGAGGCGGGCCTCATCATCTCGATCGTGCTGGCGGCGACCCGCGGCATCCCCGGCCGGATGCGCTGGGTGCTGCTGGGCATCGCGGGCGGGCTGGCGGGCGCCGGTCTGGTCGCTTTGTTCGCGGAAAAGATCTCCGACGCCTTCGAGGGCAGCGGGCAGGACATCCTGAACGCCGCAGTGCTGATCGTCGCGGTGCTGCTGCTGGTCTGGCACAACACCTGGATGAGCAAGCACGGCAAGGAACTGGCCGGCGAGCTGCGTGCGGCCGGCGCGGCGGTGCGCTCGGGCGAGCGCGAGGCCGCCGCCCTGTCGATCGTGATCGGCGCCGCAATCCTGCGCGAGGGCGCCGAGCTGGTGCTGTTCCTCTACGGCCTCGTGGCGTCCGGCACCTCGGGGGCCGATATCCAGTTCGGCGCCGTCGCGGGAATCGGGGCGGGCGCGCTGCTCTCGGCGGTGACCTATTTCGGCCTGGCGTCGATCCCGAGCCGCTACGTGTTCTCGGTGACGAGCGTGCTGATCATCTTCCTGGCCGCGGGCCTCGCCGCGCAGGCGGCCCAGTTCCTGGCCAATGCCGGCGTCGTCGACGTCCTCGGCCACACCCTGTGGAACAGCTCCGGGCTGATCGCCGAGACTTCGTGGCCGGGCCGCATCCTGCACGCCCTGGTCGGCTACACCGACCGGCCGACCGCCCTGCAAGGGCTCGTCTATATAGCCACCATCGCGGTGATGGTCGGCCTGATGCAATGGAGCGCCGCCGACAAGCGCCGCGTGGTGCGGGCGGCGTAAGTCCCGGCTTCGGAAGGTCTGGAACCTTTCGCGGGTGCAGGGCGGAACTCTGCGTTCGACGTGCGCCCGGGCCATGCGCAAGCGGGCAGCGCGCAAGGTGTTTGGGGGAAGCCGGCTGGGTCGTCTCGGCGGCCCCTCTCTTGAAGGTCGCTCCTGTCCCGGACGCCTGGACCGCAGTGGACGGCGATCCGGGATCCCGCACGGGAAGCGCTGCCAAGGCGGCACCGGTTGTTGCAGGCGGACGCTTCGCGACGTCTCGTGCCGAATCCCGGGGTCGCGTTCCGCGTCCGCTCCATGCGCCCGGGAAAGGGACCGCCCCGTAACGGGCAGCGCGCTCCCGATACCCCATCGGTCGAAGCGCTACGGCGCCCCCGTCGCGACCGCTCGGGCCGGATCGGCGCCCCATTCCGACCACGAGCCGTCGTAGAGACCACGGGCGTGTCGGCCCATCGTCTCCAGGGCCAGCGCGATGATCGCCGCCGTCACCCCCGAGCCGCAGGTGGTGACGATCGGCCGGTCCGGATCGATGCCGTTCTCGGCGAAGACCGCGGACAGTTCCTCCGGGCTCTTCATCCGGCCATCGCGCTGCAGCGCCGCGTAATGCAGGTTGCGGGCGCCCGGCATGTGGCCGGGGCGGACGCCGGGGCGCGGCTCCGGCTCCTCGCCGCGGAACCGCGTGCCGGAGCGCGCATCCACCACCTGGGCCGAGCCGCTCGCCAGGGCGCGGGCGACGTCATCCGCATCCGCCACTGCGCCGTGGTCCAGACGGGCGGTGAAGTGCCGGCGCTCCGCCGGGTGCGGCTCGCCCTCTTCGGTCGCGTAGCCCGCCGCGATCCAGGCGGGGAGGCCGCCGTCCAGCACCAGGGCGTCGCGCACCCCGAAGGCCTTGAGCATCCACCAGACGCGGGGCGCCGAGAACAGGCCGTGGCCGTCGTAGACCACGATCTGCTGGCCGTCGCCGACGCCGAGCGCCCGCATCCGCGCGGCGAAGACCTCTGGCCGGGGCAGCATGTGCGGCAGGCTCGACTCGGTGTCGCTCATGGCGTCGAGGTCGAAGCGCCGGGCGCCGGGGATGTGGGCCGCGCGGAACTCGGCCTCCGGGTCGCGGCCGGCGGCCGGCAGGTACCAGGAGGCGTCGAGCACCACGATGTCGGGAGCGGCGAGACGGTCGTGCAGCCAGTCGGTTGACACGAGGGGCGCGTGGGCCATGGTCGGCGGATCCGGCTCTGTTGGCGAAAGGGTCACCAAATCACAGGGCCGGCCGGCTTGCACCTCCGGGGCCGGGCCGATCGGGAGCGTTCGGGCGGTTTCGTCAGGGATGCCGAATGGCAATCCAGCCGACGCCGATTGCGTCGAGCTACGCATCCTGCACCGTTCTCCGATGCAGCCAATGCAGGCTGGTCTTGTTTTAAATTGCTGTAACCCCAGTTACGACAACACGATGACGCCGATCGCGCCGGTCCCCGCGGCCGGCATCGCGCTGGCCTCTCCGGACGCCGCTCCTCTGGACGCGACACGGGGTCGCCGCCCGAACGAACGGCGTCTCACCCTCACTGTCTGCCGGGGCGCCCGTACCCACCGCGCAGGATGCTTATTGAGCCGATCGACACCATGAATCAACTCGTCCGCATGTCCCAGATCGGCGATGCCGAGACCGTCAAGGAGCCGTCGGCCGACCTGCGTGTGCCCTTCGCGCAGTCGGGTGCCTTCGTGTGCAAGTACATCATCGGCGAGCCGAACGACCGGGCGATCTGCTGCGGCGCCCCGGTCGCCGACGGGAAGAGCTGGTGCGCCTATCACCGCCGGATCGTGTTCGAGCCGACCCGCCCCGGCCGCATCCGCTGAGCCGGACGTCGCGCCCGGCCGTCACTGCGAGTGCATGATCTGGATGACGGCCGGTGTGATGATGACGACGAACAGCACCGGCAGGAAGAACAGGATCATCGGCACGGTGAGCTTGGGCGGCAGCCCGGCCGCCTTCTTCTCCGCCTCGGTCATGCGCTGGTCGCGGCTCTCCTGGGCGAGCACTCGGAGCGCCTGACCGACCGGCGTGCCGTAGCGCTCGGCCTGGATCAGGGCGGTCGCCACCGCCTTCACAGCGTCGAGCCCGGTGCGCAGGACGAGGTTCTCGTAGGCCTGGCGCCGGTCCGGCAGGAACGACATTTCGGCCGTCATCAGGGCCAGTTCCTCGGCCAGCACCACCGAGGAGGTCGCGATCTCGGTGCTGACCTTCCGGAAGGCGTGCTCGATCGCCATGCCGGATTCGACGCAGATCAGGGTGAGGTCGAGGGCGTCCGGCCAGGCCTTGCGGATCTCGGCCTGGCGCTTCTTGGCGGCGTTGACCAGGAACAGCTCCGGCGCCTTGATGCCGGCATAGGCGGCGCCGATCACCAGACCGAACCGTGTGAGGTAGGAGACGTCGAACGCCTCCAGCACGAACAGGTAGAACAGCGCGCCGATCACCGAGGCGACCGGCACGACGAGGCGGAAGAACAGGAACGCGGTCTCCGCCCCCTGGCCGCGATAGCCCGCCTGCATCAGCTTGCGCTTGGCCGTGCCGGTGGCGAGCCAGCGCTGTAGCTGGTACCGCTCGACGATGGACTTCATGTAGGCTTTGGGCTCGACGCGCAGCGTGCCCCGGGTCGTGGCCTGGGCGCCCTTGGCGCGCTCGCGCCGCCGGATCTGCTCGCGCTCGTCGCCCACGAGCTTCATGCGCTTCTCGAGCTTGTCGGTCTCGAAGAACGGCTGCGCCACCGCGAAGGCGGTCGCGGCCGCCGCCACGGCGGTCAGCAGCGTCCCCATGAACCGGGGGTCGAACAGCTTCGCGGCAATGTCGTCGATCATGGGGCGGGATCCGGAAACATGCGCGCGCAGCTTCAAAATTCGAACGAGATCATCTTCTTGATGGTGAAGACACCGATCGACATCCAGATCGCCGCGCCGACGAGGGCGATCTTGCCGATATCGGTCGTCCAGAGCAGCGAGATGTAGTCGGGGCTCGTCAGGGTGGTGATGCCCGCGACGCCGAAGGGCAGGCAGGCGATGATCGAGGCCGAGGCCTTGGCCTCCATGCTCATCGCCTGGATCTTGCCGCGCATCTTGGCGCGGTCGCGCAGCACCGTGGAGAGGTTGTTCAGCGCCTCCGACAGGTTGCCGCCCGATTGCTGCTGGATGTTGATCACGATCACGAAGAAGTTGACCTCGGGCGTCGGCACCCGGTCGAACAGGCGCGTGACCGCCTCGCCCAGCGACAGGCCGAGCGCCTGGGTCTCCACCACGGTCCGGAACTCGCTGCGGACGGGCTCCTCGGCCTCGCGGGAGACCATGCGGAAGCAGTCCCCGACCGGGATGCCGGTGCGGATGCCGCGCACCACCACGTCGACGGCGTTGGGCAGTTCCGCGTTGAACTTGGCGATCCGCTTGAGCCGCATGCGGCGCAGCAGCCAGGCCGGCAGGCCGAATCCCCCCGCGAAGGCGGCGCCGACCCCCACGAGCGGACTGTCGGTGATCACGAAGAGCAGCAACCCGACGATCACGGCACAGACAGCCGAGGCCATGTAGAAGGTCTGCTTGGTCCAATCGAGACCGGCGCGGGCGAGCTTCAGCTCGACGCTCGCCTTGTTGGCGCCCTTGGCCTTCGCCTCGATCTCGCTCAGCGTCTTGGCGACCTGCTCGCGGCGGTTGACCGCCACGCCCCGCAGCGCCGCCCCGGTGGGCGAGACGCCGATCGCCTTCAGGCGCTTGTTCGCCCGGCGATCGCCGTCGAGCAGCGGCAGGACCGCCACATACGCGATGGCCGCCACCGCGATGCCGATGAGGCCCGCGACGATCGGCATGCTGGAGGCGGCGACGGGGAGGGCGAGGTCGGGCACGCGTCGGATCCCCGCTCAGCCCCTGTCGACCACCTCGGCGGCGTCGAGCGCCTCGCCGAGCCGGCGTTCCAGGCCGTAATAGCGGGCCCGCTCCCAGAACTTCGGGCGGCCTACCCCGGTCGAACGGTGCCGCCCGACCAGCTTGCCGTTCGCGTCCTCCCCGACGATGTCGTAGAGGAATACGTCCTGGGTGGTGATGACGTCGCCCTCCATGCCGAGCACCTCGGTGATGTGGGTGATCCGCCGCGAGCCGTCGCGCAGGCGCATGGCCTGGATCACCACGTCGATCGAGCCGCAGATCATCTCGCGCAGCGTCCGGGACGGCAGGGTGAAGCCGCCCATCGAGATCATCGACTCGATGCGCGACAGGCACTCGCGCGGGCTGTTGGCGTGGAGCGTGCCCATCGAGCCGTCGTGGCCGGTGTTCATCGCCTGGAGCAGGTCGAAGGCCTCCGGTCCGCGCACCTCGCCGACGATGATCCGCTCGGGCCGCATGCGCAGGCAGTTCTTGACGAGGTCGCGCATGGTGACCTGCCCCTGGCCCTCCATGTTGGGCGGCCGCGTCTCCAGGCGGACCACGTGGGGCTGCTGGAGCTGGAGTTCCGCCGCGTCCTCGCAGGTGATGACCCGCTCGTCGTGCTCGATGAAGGCGGTGAGGCAATTGAGCAGGGTGGTCTTGCCCGAGCCCGTGCCGCCGGAGATCACGACGTTGCAGCGCGACTGGCCGATGATCTTCAGGACCTCCGCGCCCTCGGGCGAGATCGCCCCGAAGCGCACGAGCTGCTCCAGGGTCAGCTTGTCCTTCTTGAACTTGCGGATCGTGAGGGCCGGACCGTCGATGGCGAGCGGGGGCGCGATCACGTTGACGCGGGACCCGTCCGGCAGGCGCGCGTCGCAGATCGGCGAGGCGTCGTCGACGCGCCGGCCGACCTGGCTGACGATCCGCTGGCAGATGTTCATCAGCTGCTGATTGTCGCGGAACCGGACGCTGGTCAGCTGGATCTTGCCGTTGACCTCGATGAAGGTCCGGTTGGCGCCGTTGACCATGATGTCGGCGATGTCGTCGCGAGCCAGGAGCGGCTCCAGCGGGCCGTAGCCGAGCACGTCGTTGCAGATGTCGTCGAGCAGCTCCTCCTGCTCGGCGATCGACAGGACGATGTTCTTGAGCCCGATGATCTCCGTGACGATGTCGCGGATCTCCTCGCGGGCGGTCTCGGAATCGAGGCGCGAGAGCTGCGTGAGGTCGATCGCCTCGATCAGGGCGCCGAAGATCAGGCTTTTCGTGCGGTAGTAATCCTCGGACCGCGTGGTCTCGACGACCACGGACGCGCTCGGCTCCGGACGCTTGGCCGGCGCCGCCTCGCGCGCGGCGGGGATGGGGACGGACGCCGCGGCCCGCGCGTGCGGGATCGGCGGGGCCGCGGCGGGCGCGCCGCCGGACTGTCGCCTACCGAACATGGATCGGATCCTCGTCGCGCCGTCGCATCACGACGCCTTCCGGCCCGTGAGCTTGGCGGCCGCGAGCCTGGCGAGCAGCGGCTCGAACAGGCTCTGGCGCGCGCGCCGCGGTTCCGGCCGCCCGAGCGTCGCCGCCGCCAGATCGTTGAACAGCTCCGCCACCTTCGAGCCGGCCTGGATCTCGGCGATCATCTGGCCGTTGTTGGCGGCGGTGCCGAACAGGGCCGGATCGAACGGGATCGTCAGTGCGACCGGGGCCTCCAGGGTCTTGGCGAATTCGGGCGTGCCGATCTCGGGGCGCTTCGGCACGCCGACGCCGTTGAGCAGGATCCGCGGCGGCGCGTCGTTCGGCCGCCCGTGTTTGAGCGCGCCGAGGATGTTCTTGGCGTTGCGCAGGCTGGCCAGGTCGGGTCCCGCGACGATCAGGATCTCGTCGGCCGCCGTCAGGACGCGCTTCGACCACGCGTTCCACTGGTGCGGCACGTCGAGCACCACACAGGGCACGCTCGCCCGCAGGTACTCGATCAGGGCGTCGAAGGCCGGCTCCGACAGGTCGATCGTGCGGTCGAGGCTCGCAGGCGCCGAGAGCAGGCTCAGCGTGTCGCTGCACTTCGACAGCAGCCGCTCGACCAGGGCGGAATCCAGGCGCTCGGGGGCGAACACCGCCTCCGCGATGCCCTGGGGCGGGTCCTGGTTGAAGTTGAGCGAGGCGGTGCCGAAGGCGATATCGAGATCGGCGATCACCGTCTGGACGCCCTGGCTGCGGGCCACCGACCACGCGAAATTATGCGCCACCGTGGAGGCGCCGATGCCGCCCTTCACGCCGTAGACCGCCACCGTCCGGCCCACCGGCTTGACGCCCGGGGCGGTGAACAGGTCGGAGATCGCCGCGATCAGGGTCAGCGGATCGACCGGTGCCATCAGGTAGTCGGACACCCCACGCTGGATCAGCTGCCGGTAGAGCGTGACGTCGTTCAGATGGCCGATCACGAGGACGCGGGTGCCCTCGTCGCAGACCTCCGCCAGGGCATCGAGGCATTCGAGCGGCTTCGAGCGCGACCCCTGGGTCTCGATCACGATGACGTTGGGGGTCGGCGCGTGCCGGTAGGCCTCCAGGGCGGCGGCCCCGCCACCCATCCGGACCTTGACCTGTGCCTTCTGCATGCGCCGGTCGAGGGCCGCGCCCTCGATCATCGCGGCGGTCTCGCTGGTCTCGCAGAACGCCTGGATGGTGATCCGGGGCACCGGGGCGATCGTGCGCTCGGCTGTCTCGGACAGGTCTGCCATGACGGCACTTTCAGGTTCGCGTTCGGGGTGCGGCGTCGGGTTAGATGAGGCGGACTCGCCGGCCAGCCTATTGGCCGACCTGAGATTTCACGTCGGTCTGCCCATCTTGACGCCACGCGGTTGATGGATCCTTGCCATCGCGCAACTGGCCGATGTCCCGGACCCGCTTGACCGTATCGATGCGGCCTTCGGGCCGTCCGCGCACCAGATCGACGGGATCCGCGACCTGGGCGGCCACGGTCGATTGCATGGCGCAGCCGAGGTTCCACATCGGCCGGTTGTTGTAATCGGCCTGGAAACTCGATGTCCCGAGATCCTGTGGCCACAATCCGCACTGGTCGGAAACCTTGGCCTGCATGCGCTGGAAGCTCAGCCGGATCGGCGCGGCGAGGCTCGGGGCTGTCACCACGTAGCCCGTGACGGCGATCTCGCGGGCGCCCACGCCGTTCTGGCCGCCGAGCCCGCGCAGGGCCGCCGCCGTCCGCTCGACGGCGGGAGCCAGGGCCGGGGCCACGCCCCGGGGGACCTCCATCAGCAGAATTCCGCGCCCGTAGCGGCGGAACTCCAGCATGAAGGCGTCGACATCGGCGGTCTGGCGGGGATCGAGGTGGCCGACGCCCGTGGGGAACACGTCGAGGCTGCGGGTGCCGTCGGTCAGGACGATCGGATGCCGGACCCGGTAGTCCGCGACCTCGATCGCGCCGGTGCTTTCGGTCGGATCGCTCTTGCAGCCGGCCGCCAGGGCGCCGAGCGCGCAGGCGGCGAGCAGGCTGCCGAGGCGGGGCAGGGCGGGCGGTTGGCGTCGGGTCATGGATCCGGTCCTCGGGCCTTACTCGACGATGAAGCCGACGTTACCGCGATAGGTGCGGTTCGGCGGGGGCGCCGCCGTGGCGGCGGGGGCGACCTTGCCGTACAGGCGGTTGATCTGGCCGAGCAGCACCGCCTGGCCGTCGGTGGAGTCGACGAAGTTGTCGTCGGGCCGGCTGACCTGCTTCGGCTCCATCGCCCGGGCGATGTAGGGGGTGCACATGATCATCAGCTCGGTCTCCATGCGCTGGTAGTCCCGGGAGCGGAACAGGGCGCCGAGGATCGGCAGATTGATCAGGCCGGGCAGGCCGGAGATCGCCTGCTTGTTCACCTGCTGGATCAGGCCGGCGGTCATCATCACGCCGCCGGAGGGCAGCTCGACCGTGGTCTCGGACCGGCGGACCCGCGTGCCGGGGATGGCGGTCGTGACGCCGTCGTTGGTGTAGTTGAAGCTATTCTGGGGGTCGATCTCGGTCACGTCGGTGGCGACGCGGATCGAGATGCGGTTGTCGGCCAGCACCACCGGGGTGAACGACAGGGCGACGCCGTAGGGCTTGAAGGTGATGCCGGGGGCCGAGCAGATGCCGCCGACGCAGCTCGACGCGGCCGAGGGCACCGGGAACTCGCCGCCGGCCAGGAACTTCGCGGCCTCGCCGGAGATCGCCGTCAGCGTCGGCTCTGCGAGGACGCGGGAGACCCCGGCCTGCTCGAAGGCCTTCAGCGTCGCCTGGAGCGAGAAGCCCCCGGCCCGCACCGAGGCCTGGATCTGATTGCTGGTGGGCGTGGTCCCGCCGGTGATCGGGAAGGGCAGGTCGTTGGTCAGCACGTTCGGGATCGACGCCGGCACTTGCGTCGCAGCGGCCGTCCCGCCGTTGATGATCGTCTGGCCGAGGGTCCCGACCGGGTTCAGCGCCGACCAGTTGCCGTTCAGGTTGATGCCGAACTGCTTCAGGACGTTGCGCGACACCTCCACCACGGTGACGCGCAGCATCACCTGATCCTTGTTGCGGATGGAGAGGTTGTTGATCACCGCGCCCCGGGCGCCGGCCGCGACACCGCCGCTTGCCGCGCCCGCCGCCCCCGCCGCGCCGGAGCCGCCCAGCCCCACGAAGGCGTTGGCGATGTCGATTGCCTGCTGGGCGTCGGCCGAGGAATTGACCGAGCCCGACAGCAGCACCGAGGCCCCGGAGGAGCGCACGTCGAACCGTCCACCCGGGATGCTCTGGCTCAGCAACTCGCGCAGGGTCCCGAGATTGAGGTCGCGGGCCACCGTCACGTCGAGGGCGGCGATCTGGCGGCCCTCGGCATCCATGATGAAGATCGAGGTCGCGCCGTCGGCCATGCCGATCACGAAGACCTTCCGGGTCGAGCGGACCACGGCGTTGGCCACCGCCGGGTTGGCGACGAAGACCTCCTTGGCGTCCCGCGGCAGATCGACGATCACCGAGCGGCCGGCGGTCAGCTCGACCCGGCGGGTCGTGGCGGACTCCGCGGCGCCGACCGTCAGCACCGGCGCCGGACCGAGCGTCGGGCGCTCCTGGGCGTGGGCGGGGACGGTCAGCGCCGCGATCAGGGCGAGGACGCCGGCTTGACGGCGCTTCGGACGCCGGGCCGGGCCGGGGAGGGGGAGCGGAGCGGTCATGGGGATCACGGCGTCTGCTGCCGCGCGACGCCGAAGCGCACGACGGTCAGTTCGGAATCGGGCGTCTCCGCCTGGGGCGACTCGGTGGGCTGCCCGGCATCGGCGAGGCTGCGCAGCGACAGCGACAGGGCGCCCACCTTCTGGGCGAGCGCCAGGGTCTCGGCCTGGGCGGGCGTGACCGCGAGGGTCGCGGTCTCGCCGGTGACGACGTTGGTGCCGTTCTTCTCCTGGATCAGCTGGCCGATCGCGAGGACGCGGATGTCGGTCAGGATCGTCTCGGAGAGCTGCACGTCGCGGTTGTCGGTCCGTCTGATCTTGTGGAAGGTGCGGATCACGTCGACGTGGTCGTTGGGCAGGATGAAGCCGCCGGCCGAGTTGGTGCCGCGGCTGTCGGTGGTGATCGCGACCGCGCGCTGGCCCGCCGGCAGGATCGCCGCCATGAAGCCGCTCTCCGGCCGCACCAGCTTCTGTGCGCGGATCGGCTCGCCCGCCAGGAAGCTGGAACGGACGGCGGCACCGACGGCCTCGTCGAGGGCCTTGGGATTGGTCTTGCGCGACAGGAAGCCCGCCGCCATGGCGCCGTCCGGCCAGGGCTGCCAGCGGAGGTCCGAAGCCTGCAGCACGCGGCCCATGGGCAGGTCGGCGCCGGCCACGAGAACCTCGGTGACCGGTGTCGGCGGCGCCTCGGCCCGGGGCGGGGGCGGCGGCGGCGGGGTCGGATCGCCGCCGCTCATCAGGAAGGCCGCCCCGCTGCCCGCCGCGAGGGCGATGCCGAGGACGACAAGACGGGCTGGTTTCATCGCATGGCCACGCGCCGGAGACGGCCGAATTGCCGTCCATGACCGGAATCTGCGCGGGGAATCGTGTAATTATGGTTAAGGTATTATAACCTCGCGGCGTTCGACCGGTCCGGAAACGGATCGCCGTGGGGCCGCAGGGGCGCCCGCGCCGCGCGCCACGCGTCACAATGAATGCAAACCTTCAGCGTTTGGCCGAGCCTGGCCGTGGCCTCTCACGCCTGTGTGATCTATTTTGCCTCCGGATCCGCCTCAGAAGCGGGCGCTCGGGCGAACCGGGGGGAGACATGATCAGGACATTCGGCGGTGCGGTGCTGGCGGCGGCGCTCGCGGGGACGGCGCTCGGCGCGACCCCCGCCTCGGCGCAAGGCGGCGGCTTCTCGGGCAACGCCGTGCGCATCGGCATCCTCAACGACCAGTCCGGCCTCTACGCCGAGTACGGCGGCCAGGGCTCGGTCGAGGCCGCCCGCATGGCGGTGGAGGACATGGGCGGCAAGATCGGCAGCGTGCCGATCGAGATCCTCACGGCCGACCACCAGAACAAGCCCGACATCGCCTCGGCGATCGCCCGGCAATGGTACGACCGGGATGGCGTCGACGCGATCATGGAGCTGACCACCTCCTCGGTGGCGCTGGCGGTCCAGGGCCTGTCCAAGGAGAAGAAGAAGATCACCATCACCACCGGGGCGGCGAGCAGCGACCTCACCGGCAAGGCCTGCACGCCCTACGGCTACCATTGGGCGTTCGACACGCGGGCGCTGGCGGTGGGCACCGGCGGCGCGCTGACCCGGGCGGGCGGCAACACGTGGTTCTTCCTCACCGCCGACTACGCCTTCGGCTCGGCGCTGGAGGCCGACACCAGCAAGGTGGTGATCGCCAACGGCGGCAAGGTGGTGGGCAGTGTCCGGCACCCGCTCTCGAACCAGGATTTCTCCTCGTTCCTGCTTCAGGCGCAGAGTTCGAAGGCCAAGGTGATCGGGCTCGCCAATGCCGGGCTCGACACCTCGAACGCGATCAAGCAGGCGGCCGAGTACGGCATCGTCGAGGGCGGCCAGAAGCTCGCGGCTTTGCTGTTCACCCTGTCGGAGGTCCACGGGCTCGGCCTGAAGGTGGCGCAGGGCCTGACGCTCACCGAGGGTTGGTACTGGGACGCCAACGACGAGACCCGGGCCTTCGGCCAGCGCTACATGAAGCGCACCGGCCGGATGCCCAACATGATCCAGGCCGGCACCTACTCGGCGGTCCTGTCCTACCTGAAGGCCGTGAAGGCGGCGGGCACCGACGCGACCGACGCGGTCAACGCCAAGCTCAAGGCGCTGCCGGTGGACGACGTGTTCGCCCATAACGGGGTCGTGCAGGCCGACGGCCTGATGGTGCACGACATGTACCTGTTCGAGGTCAAGAAGCCGTCCGAGTCGAAGGGCGAGTGGGACCTCTACAAGCTGATCTCGACCGTCCCCGGCAAGGAAGCCTTCGCCTCGCCGACCGAGAGCGGCTGCCCGCTGACAGCGGCGAAGTAGCTCTCACCTCGTCATCGCGAGCGCAGCGAAGCGACCCAGGGCAGCGCGACCTCGGTCGACGTGGCGCTGCTGGATTGCTTCGCTCCGCGTAACTACCCAGGAGGGCAGTTTTATTCGGCGGCCAGCTGGGCGAGGAGTTGGGCGGGTTCGAGGGCCAGGACGGCGAGGATGTCCCATCCGCGCTTTCTGGCGGTGCCGATCAGGGTGCGCAGGGTTGCGAAGTCCTGCGCGCCCGTCAGGGTGCGGAAGCCGCCCGAGATCTTCTGGCGCAGCTTCATCATGCGGATGTCGGCCTCGGCCTCGTTGTTGGTGAACGGCACTGCGGGCTCGTGCAGGAACAGCAGTACGGCCGCCTTGTGCTGCTGCAGGCGCAGCACGAGGTTGTGGCCGGCCCGGCGGCGGATGCGCCCGCGTTTGACCGCCCGCGGCAGGGGTGCCAGGGCCGCGTGCCAGGCCAGCCCCGCCTGGACGATCCGGTCGTACAGGCGCTCGGCCCGGTCGATCAGCGGGGGCGGGATCGCCGCGCCGCGCTCCTGCGCCCGCTGGACCCGGCGGCACAGCCGGCGCAGCAGGCGGCGCATCCGCCCGGCCCAGGCCTCGCCGTCGATCTCGGCGACCGCGGTGAGTTCGCGCAGGTGATGGGCGTTGCACAGCGCGTGGGTGACGCCCGGCATCTGGAAGTACGAGGTCCAGTGGTCGTGCACGACGATCCCCTCGACCCCGTCGAGCATGGCCCCGCGCCGGGCGGCGACACGATAATCCACCAGCCCGGCGGACCCGGCGGTGGAGGCCACGTGCAGCCAGTACGGCCGGGTCCGGACGCGCAGGCCGGTCTCGTCCAGATGCTTGACCGGCGCCCGGCAGATCCGCGCCCGCACGGCGGCTGCGAAGTCCTGCGCGCGCGCGGCCGCCCGGCCGACCATCCGGCCAATGGTGCCGGCCGACACCGACAGGCCGAGCCCGTCCCGGAGCACCTGGCGCAGGCGATCCTCGGGCAGGAACTGCGCGCCGGCCAGATAGGCCACCAGCGCGCCCAGCCGTGGGCCGTACTGCACCGGCGCACGCACCGTGGCCGGGACGGTGCCGGCCGTCACGTGGCCGCAGCCGGGGCAGGTGCAGCGATAGATCCGGTGCTCGCTGACCTGCAGCGGCGCCGGCTCGGGCAGGTCGAACACCTGGCGGCGGCCGGCCAGGACACGGGGCACATCCTGCAGCGGCGTCCGGCAGCGGGCGCAGAAGCTCGGGCGATGGTCGATGACCACATCGGCCAGCGCGACCTGCTTCAGGGTGCGGCCGGGATGGCCGGGCTGAGCGCCCGGCTTGCGGCCCCCGCGCTCGCGCAGGCTGCGGGTCCGCCGCACCGGCCCGGCCGGCCCGTCGCTCGACGGCGGCTTGCTGCTGGTCGCGCTGTCCAGCCCCAGCCGCCGCTCCAGCTCCGCCACACGCGCCCGCAGGTGCGCGGTCTCCTGCTCCAGCAGCGCATTGCGCTGCTCCAGCAAGACGTTGCGCTGCTCCAGCACCGCCACCAGCGCCAGAAGCCGCTCAATCGTCTCCGCTGTCACGGCGAGCGTCATCCTCGCCTTGACTCACGCCCGCCACCGACCCGTCAACCCATCACCATACAGAACCGCTTGGGATGACCTGGGTAGTTACCGCTCCGCTCGCAAAGACGATGGCGCGGCGAAGCTCTCGATCACCCCGCCCAGACCCGCCGATACAGCGCGACGATCTCCTCGGCGCTGGGCTCGACAGGGTTGTTGGCCGGCGACCCGGAGGCGAGCGCCTGGGCCGCCATCGTGGGGAGCAGCGCCTCCCAGCGGTCCGGATCGATCCCGTATTCCTTGGGGCCGGGCACGTCGAGGTCGTCGTTGAGCGCTTCCAGTTCCGCCACCAGGGCAGCGGCGGCGGACCGGTCGTCGGCCTCCGGCTTGGCGACCCCGATGGCCCGGGCGCAGGCCGCGTAGCGGTCGATGGCGGCCGGCGCCGAGAACGACGTGACCGCCGGCAGCAGCATCGCGTTCGAGAGCCCGTGCGCCACGTGGAAATGCGCGCCGATCGGCCGGCTCATCCCGTGAACCAGGGCCACGGAAGAGTTGGAGAAGGCGATGCCGGCCTGCGTCGCGCCGAGCATCATCGCCTCGCGGGCCGCCCGGTCGCCGGGATCGGTCCAGACCCGCCGCAGATTCGGGGCGATCAGCTTCATCGCCTGGAGCGCCAGCCCGTCCGAGAACAGGTTCGACTTGCGCGACACATAGGCCTCGATGGCGTGGGTCAGCGCGTCGATGCCGGTATCGGCGGTGAGCCGCTTGGGCTTGGTCAGCGTCAGCTCGTAATCGACCAGGGCCGCCACCGGCAGGTAGGCGAGGCCGATGCAGAGCATCTTCTCGTCGGAGGTCTCGTCGGTCACGATGGTGAAGCGCGTCGCCTCCGAGCCGGTGCCCGCGGTGGTGGGGATCGCCACGATCGGCAGGCCAGGCTCGTCCTGCTGGCGGGGGGCCTTGTAGTCGCGCATGTGGCCGCCGTGGCGGGCGAGCACCGCCACCGCCTTGGCGGTGTCCATCGGGCTGCCGCCGCCGAAGCCGACCACGCAGTCGAAGTCGCCGGTCTTGAGCGCAGCCAGCGCCGCCTCCACGGAGGCCACGGTCGGGTCGGGGACGGTATCGGAGAAGATCGCGGCCTGCGCGCCCGCCTGTGTCAGCCGCTCGAGCAACGTGTCGGTGCGGCCGCTGCCGGCGAGGTAGGGGTCGGTCACCACGAAGGGGCGCGACAGGCCGAGCTGGGCGAGCACCTCCGGCAGGAGCCGCGAGGCGCCGGCGCCGACGCGCATCAGCCGGGGCAGGGCGATCGAGGCGACCATGGTGTGATCCTCCGACCCGGCGCCTGTCCTGACCTGCCGGAGCCGACCGATCTTAGGGCGCCGCGGAAGCCAGCGAAACTGCCGTCGCTTACAGCACCGGCCCGGCGAACAGCGCCCCCGCCGATTCCACCTCGCCAACGATGAAGCTCGCGACGGCGCGGATATGGGCCGCCTTCCGGTGGTCCTCGTGGATGTGCATGTGGAACGCGCGCGTCAGCGAGACCTGCTCGGGCAGCACCGGCACCAGCCCCGGATGGGCCGCCGCGATGAAGGCGGGCAGGACGCACAGGCCGGCTCCGGCGCGCGTCGCGTGGACCTGGGCCAGGAGATTGGTCGAGCGCAGCCGGGCGCTGAGCGGCGGACCCAGGGCGCCCAGGTAGTTCAGCTCGCGCGTGAACAGCATATCCTCGATGTAGCCGACGAAGGGGTGCGCGGACAGATCCGCAACCTCGGTGATCGGCGCCGCAGCGGCGCGGTAGGACTCGGCCGCGTAGACGAACAGCCGGTAATCGGTGAGCCGGCGCGCCACCACCCGGGCCTGCTGCGGCCCGGACAGGCTGATGACGATGTCGGCCTCGCGCTTGGACAGGCTGAAGATCCGGGCGGTCGCCATGATCTCGACCTCCAGCCCCGGATGCCGCGCCGTCAGGCGGTGCATGCGCGGAGCGAGGAAGACGCTGCCGAACCCGTCCGGCGCGCCGATCCGCACCGTGCCGGAGACCGTCTGGGCGGCCCCCGTGGCGGCGCTCGCCGAGAGGAACGCGCTCTCCATGGCCTCGGCGACGCCGAGCAGGTTCGCCCCGTCCTCGGTGAGCGCGTAGCCGAGGTTGCTGCGGTGGAACAGGCGGGCGCCGAGGCCATCCTCCAGGGTGCGGATCCGGCGGCCGACCGTGGTGTGCTCGGTGCCGGTGCGGGCGGCGGCCGCACTCAGGGTCCCGCTCCGCGCCACCGCGAGGAAGAAGCGCAGATCGTCCCAGTTGGGCCCCGCCCTGGCCATGGCCGCACTCCCGCTGTGCATCGATGCACAGCGGCTGTAAGCGCATCCGGCTTTATCGCTCAAGCGATCCTGTTAGGGTGCGCCAAAATCATACGCCACATCACAGGGAGGCGCGCATGCGCACGATCGGGCATTACATCGGCGGCCGGACCATCGGCGGCGAGAGCGGTCGGTTCGCCGACGTGTTCCATCCCTCGACCGGCGAGGTCCAGGCCAAGGTCGCGCTCGCCAGCAAGGCGGAACTGCGCGCCGCCGTCGAGAACGCCAAGGCGGCCCAGCCGGCCTGGGCGGCCACCAACCCGCAGAAGCGCGCCCGGGTGATGATGCGCTTCCTCGAACTCATCCGCGCCGAGAACGATGCGCTGGCCGAGCTGCTGGCCTCCGAGCACGGCAAGACGGTGCCGGACGCCAAGGGCGACATCCAGCGCGGCGTCGAGGTCGTGGAATTCGCCTGCGGCATCCCGCACCTGCTCAAGGGCGAGTACACGGAAGGCGCCGGGCCCGGCATCGACGTCTATTCCCTGCGCCAGCCGCTGGGCGTGGTCGCCGGCATCACGCCGTTCAACTTCCCGGCGATGATCCCGCTCTGGAAATGCGCCCCGGCGATCGCCTGCGGCAACGCCTTCATCCTGAAGCCGTCCGAGCGCGACCCGAGCGTGCCGATCCGCATCGCCGAGATCTTCCTGGAGGCCGGCCTGCCGCCGGGGATCCTGAACGTCGTCAACGGCGACAAGGAAGCCGTGGATGCGATCCTCGACGACGAGGACATCAAGGCGGTGGGCTTCGTCGGCTCCTCGCACATCGCCGAGTACATCTACGTGCGCGCCGCCGAGACGGGGAAGCGCGCGCAGTGCTTCGGCGGCGCCAAGAACCACATGATCATCATGCCGGACGCCGATATGGGCCAGGCGGTCGATGCCTTGATCGGCGCCGGCTACGGCTCGGCCGGCGAGCGCTGCATGGCGATCTCGGTGGCGGTGCCGGTGGGCGAGAAGACCGCCGACCGGCTGATGGAGCGCCTGATTCCACGGGTCGAGTCGCTCAAGATCGGCCCCTCGCACGACGGCTCGGCCGATTACGGCCCGCTCGTCACCCGGGAGGCCGTGCAGAAGGTTGCGAGCTACATCGACAAGGGCGTCGCCGAGGGCGCGCAGCTCGCCGTCGACGGCCGCGGCTTCAAGCTCCAGGGCTACGAGAACGGCTTCTACATGGGCGGCTCGCTGTTCGACCGCGTGACCCCCGACATGACGATCTACAAGGAAGAGATCTTCGGCCCCGTTCTCTCGGTGGTGCGGGCCAGGGATTACGAGGAGGCGCTGGCGCTGCCCTCGACCCACCAATACGGCAACGGCGTCGCGATCTTCACCCAGGACGGCGACGCGGCGCGGGACTTCACCGCCCGGGTCAATGTCGGCATGGTCGGCGTGAACGTACCGATCCCGGTCCCGATCGCCTACCACACCTTCGGCGGCTGGAAGCGCTCGGGCTTCGGCGACCTGAACCAGCACGGGCCGGACTCGATCCGGTTCTACACCAAGACCAAGACCGTGACGCAGCGCTGGCCGAGCGGCATCAAGAGCGGGGCGGAGTTCTCCATCCCGACGATGCGGTAGCGCCGCTCTTCTCTCCTCCCCCTTGCGGGGAGGAGCCGGAGGTGGGGGTGGTGCAGACGGCACCGGGCCGCTCGATCCTGCACCACCCCCGCCCCTGCCCCCTCCCCACAAGGGAGAGGGGGAACGCGCCTGTCCTGACCTTTGGAGCCACGCCCATGCGTTTCGGGCTCGATGAGGACCGCACCGCGATCCGCGAGATGGCCCTCGGCTTCGCGGCCGAGCACATCGCCCCCCACGCCCTCGACTGGGACCGCGACAAGACGTTTCCCGTGGAGACCCTGCGGGCGGCGGCGGCGCTGGGTATGGCGGGCATCTACGTCCGCGAGGATGTCGGCGGCTCGGGCCTGTCGCGCCTCGACGCGACCCTGATCTTCGAGGCGCTGAGCACCGGTTGCCCGACCGTGGCGGCGTTCCTGTCGATCCACAACATGTGCGCCTGGATGATCGACGCCTACGGCGACGAGGCCCAGCGCCAGCGCTGGATCCCGTCCCTGATGGGCATGGAGCGGATCGCCAGCTACTGCCTCACCGAGCCGGGCTCGGGCTCCGACGCGGCGGCGCTCCGCACCCGCGCCGTGCGGGACGGCGACCATTACGTGCTCACCGGCGAGAAGCAGTTCATCTCCGGCGCCGGCGCCAGCGACCTCTACCTCTGCATGGTCCGCACCGGCGAGGCCGGCCCGGCGGGGATCTCCGCCATCGTCGTCGAGAAGGGCACGCCCGGCCTGTCCTTCGGCGCCGACGAGCGCAAGATGGGTTGGAACGCACAGCCGACCCGAGCGGTGCGCTTCGATGGCTGCCGGGTGCCGGTTGAAAACCGCCTCGGCGCGGAGGGCCAGGGCTTCAGGATCGCCATGAGTGGCCTCGACGGCGGGCGGCTCAACATCGCCGCCTGCTCCCTCGGGGGCGCCCAGGCGGCCCTCGACAAGGCGCTCGCCTATATGGGCGACCGGCGTGCCTTCGGGGCGAAGCTCACCGACTTCCAGGCGCTGCAATTCCGGCTCGCCGACATGGCGACCAGCCTGGAGGTGTCCCGCACCTTCCTGCGCCACGCGGCCGCCGCGCTGGACGCCAAGGATCCCGCGGCCACGCAGCTCTGCGCCATGGCCAAGCGCCACGTTACCGACGCGGCCTTCGAGGTGGCCAATCAGGCGCTCCAGCTCCACGGCGGCTACGGCTATCTCGCCGAGTACGGCGTCGAGAAGATCGTCCGGGACCTGCGCGTGCATCAGATCCTCGAAGGCACCAACGAGATCATGCGGGTGATCATCGCCCGCGGGCTGACCGGGGGCCGCCGATGAGCGATGTGATCGTCGAGCGCGTCGGCGCCCTCGGGCGCCTGCGGCTCGACCGGCCGAAGGCGCTCAACGCCCTGACCCACGGCATGGTGGGCGAGATCGACCGGGCGCTCGACCAGTTCTCCGCCGATCCCGGCATCGCCGCGGCGCTGCTCACCGGCGAGGGCGAGCGCGGTCTCTGCGCCGGCGGCGATCTGCGCACCCTCTACGACAGCACCGACACGGTCGCGGCGGAACGATTCTGGCGGGACGAGTACCGGCTGGATGCGCGCATCGCCCAGTTCGAAAAACCGTTCGTGGCGGTGATGGACGGCATCACCATGGGCGGCGGCGTCGGGCTCGCCGGCCATGCCGCCCACCGGATCGTCACCGAACGCTCCCGCGTCGCCATGCCGGAAACCGGCATCGGCTACTTCCCGGATGTCGGCGGCACGTGGCTGCTGCCCCGGGCGCCGGGCGAGGTCGGCACCTATCTCGGGCTCACCGGTGAGCCGATGGGCGCTGCCGACGCAATCTTTTGCCGGCTCGCCGACGCCATGCTCCCGTCCGCGGCGCTCTCCGACCTGATCGACGCCCTCGCGGCGCTCCCGCCGGATGCCGGGGATGCGGGCGTGCGGGACGCGATCGCCCGGGTCGCGCAGGATCCCGGACCCGCGCCCCTGGTCGCGCATCGGGACGTGATCGACCGGTGCTTCGCCTTCGACATGGTCGACGAGATCCTGTCGGCCCTCGATGCCGACGGCTCCGATTTCGCTGTCGCGACCCGAAAAACCCTGCTGACCAAGGCGCCGACGAGCCTCGTCCTGACCCTCTGCCTGCTGCGGCTGGGCCGCGGTGCGCCGAACCTGGAGGCCTGCCTGGAGCGTGAGTTCCACGCCTCGCTGGCCGTTCTGGCGGAGGGCGATCTGCGCGAGGGCATCCGCGCCGCGGTGATCGACAAGGACAAGAGCCCGCGCTGGAACCCCGCGCGCCTCGACGCGGTCGATCCCGCGCGGATCGCCCGGTGGCTGGAGAAGCGGGCGGAGCCGATCTTTTCGGACGCGCGCACGGGGCCGGTGTGATGATGCTTCGCCTGATCCCACCCGCGCCTTCCCTCCCCCCTCCGCGGGGGAGGGTAGCCCCCGAAGGGGGTCGGGAGAGGGGTAGCGCGACGCTGCAGAATGGGGTTTTGCCCGGCCTGACGGCAGCGCCTTTGCCGGGAACGTCGCTCCCCTCTCCCGACCCCTGCAGACGCAGGGGCTACCCTCCCCCGAAGAGGGGGGGAGGGAGGGCGCCTTGGGGGATCTGGTCCGTCCTCGAAATGAGGGCGCGGGTGGGAGACGCGAGCAACAACAATCAAGGGAGGGTTGGATGGCGCAGACCATCGGGTTCATCGGTCTCGGCAACATGGGCGGCCCCATGGCGGCCAACCTCGTGAAGGCCGGCCATACGGTGCGCGGCTTCGATCTGGTGCCGGCCTCGCTGGAGGCCGCCCGCGCAGGCGGCATTGCGGTGGCGGACTCGGCCCTGGAATCGGTCGAGGGCGCGGACGTCGTCATCACCATGCTGCCGGCCGGGCGGCACGTGATCGAGGTCTGGACCCAGCTCGCCGAGGCGCTGCCGGCCGGCACCCTGCTGATCGACTCCTCGACGGTCGATGTCGAGAGCGCCCGCAAGGCCCACGCCCTCGCGGAGGCCCGGGGCTGCCTGTCGGTGGATGCGCCGGTCTCCGGCGGGACCGGGGGCGCGAAGGCCGGGACGCTGACCTTCATGGCGGGCGGCACGGACGCCGCCTTCGCGAAGGCCGAGCCGCTGCTCAAGGCCATGGGCAAGAACGTGTTCCATTGCGGCGATGCCGGCGCCGGGCAGGCGGCCAAGATCTGCAACAACATGATCCTCGGCATCTCGATGATCGGCGTCAGCGAGGCCTTCGCGCTGGGCGAGAAGCTCGGCCTGTCGCATCAGGCGCTCTACGACGTCGCCTCGGTCTCCTCGGGCCAGTGCTGGTCGCTGACCACCTACTGCCCGGTGCCGGGGCCGGTGCCGACCTCGCCGGCCAACAACGGCTACAAGCCGGGCTTCGCCGCCGCGCTGATGCTCAAGGACCTCCGGCTGGCCCAGGCCGCAGCACTCGCCTCCGGCGCCGCGACGCCGCTCGGCGCCGAGGCCGCACAGGTCTACGGCCTGTTCGCGGGCGCCGGCCACGGGGGCGAGGACTTTTCCGCGATCATCCGTATGCTCCGCGGGCAGGGAGGCGAGTCGTGAGCGACCCATACGAAACGATCCTGACGGAGACGCGCGGCCGCGTCCGGCTCATCACGCTCCACCGGCCGAAGGCGCTGAACGCCATCAATCTCCAGCTCACCCGGGAGGTGATCCGGGCGGCAACCGAGGCTGATGCGGATCCGGAGATCGGCTGTATCGTGCTGACCGGCTCCGCCAAGGCCTTCGCGGCGGGCGCCGACATCAAGGAAATGCAGCACGCCACCTACGCCGAGATGTATGCCGGCGACCGGTTCGCCGACTGGGACCGCTTCATCGCCGTGCGCAAGCCGATCATCGCCGCGGTGGCGGGCTACGCGCTCGGCGGCGGCTGCGAGCTCGCCATGATGTGCGACATCATCCTGGCGGCCGACACCGCGCAGTTCGGCCAGCCCGAGATCAAGCTCGGCGTGATGCCGGGGATCGGCGGCAGCCAGCGGCTCACCCGCTTCGTCGGTAAGGCCAAGGCCATGGAGATGTGCCTCACTGGCCGGATGATGGATGCCGCCGAGGCGGAGCGTTCGGGCCTCGTCTCCCGGGTGATCGCCGCCGACCAGCTCCTCGACGAGGCTCTGAAGGCGGCCGAGACGATCGCGTCGATGTCGCTGCCGATCGCCATGATGACCAAGGAGGCGGTCAACCGCTCCTACGAGACGACGCTGGCCGAGGGCATCCGCTTCGAGCGGCGGGTGTTCCATGCCATGTTCGCCACCAAGGATCAGAAGGAAGGCATGGCCGCCTTCGTGGAGAAGCGGCCGCCCCGGTTCGAGAACACCTGAACGGGCAGAAGGCCATGGATGTCCTGGACCACGAGCACGACGTCCGGTTCGAGATGGCCTTCCCGCGCGCGATCGTCGCTCAGAAGGCGCGTGAGCGCGAGGAGACCATCAACGAGCACCTCGTGAAGCTGCTGGCCTTCGACGTGGCTCAAGAGACGCGGGCGGTCTGGCGGAAGGAGCTGGCCCGTCATTTCCGGTTCCTGGCGGCCCTGCGGGTCAAGCCGGGCGCCAGCTTGATCCCGGACCGAGATTGGTGGACGTGGCTCTACGCCGATCCGTTCGAGCACAACGAAGCCGGCTACACGGCTGGCCTGATCGCGCTGAACGCCGATGATTTCGCCCGCAATAGCCGCAGCGTCGGGGCGATGGCCGGGGAGATCCGCGAATTCCACGCCGGCTTGGTCCAGCGCCTCGGGCTCGGCGAGGCCGGCGAGGATCTGATCCCGGCCTGAAGAAGCCGGGGCAGGAGAGGCAACGACAACGAGGGGGGAACGACCATGCCGAGCTTCCGCGAGGCCCGCGATCGGCTGCTGGCCCATCGCACCGATTACGCCACCGCCGTCTCGGCCTTCGCGTGGCCCGAGCCGGTGCCGTTCAACTGGGCGCTCGACTGGTTCGACGCGGTCCTTGCCGGTCCCGAGAGCCGCGATCGCGACGCGCTCCGCATCGTCGAGGTGGGCAGTGGCGCCGAGCAGAGCTTCACCTTCGGCGAACTCGCCGCGCGTTCCAATCAGGTGGCCAACCACCTGCGGCAGCTCGGCCTGAAGCGCGGCGACCATCTGCTCCTGCTGCTCGGCAATGTCCCGGCCCTGTGGGAGACCATGCTGGCGGCGATGAAGCTCGGCGCCGTGGTCATACCGGCGACCACGCTGCTCACCGCCGACGAACTGTCGGACCGCCTCACCCGAGGCCGCCCCCGGGCGATCGTGGCCGGGCCCGAGCAGATCGCGCGATTCGCCGGCCTCGATACCGGCGGCGCCATCCGCCTCGTCACGGGTGCCGCCCAGGCGGGCTGGGGCGCCTACGACGACGCGTTCGGCGCCCCGGACAGGTTCGCGCCCGATGGCCCGACCGGGGCCGACGACCCGCTGCTCCTCTACTTCACCTCCGGCACCACGGCGAAGCCGAAGCTGGTGCGCCACAGCCACCGCTCCTATCCGGTGGGCGCACTCTCGACCATGTACTGGCTCGGGCTTCAGCCGGGCGACATCCACTGCAACGTGTCCTCGCCCGGCTGGGCCAAGCACGCGTGGTCGTCGTTCTTCGCGCCCTGGAACGCCGGGGCGACCATCCTGGTGATCAACCAAGCGCCGTTCAACGCCGCCGCCCTGCTGACCCAGCTGGAGCGCACCGGCGCCACCACGCTCTGCGCGCCGCCGACCGTCTGGCGCATGATCATCCAGGAAGATCTCACCGGGAAACAGCTCGCCCTGCGCGAGGTCTGCGCGGCCGGCGAGCCGCTGAATCCCGAGGTGATCGAGCGGGTGAAGAATGCCTGGGGCCTCACGATCCGCGACGGCTACGGCCAGACCGAGACGACGGCGCTCATGGCCAACACGCCGGGCCAGCCGGTGGTGCCGGGGGCGCTCGGCCGACCCCTGCCGGGCTACCGGGTGCGCGTGCTCGACGCCGACGGCCAGCCGGCTACGGAGGGCGAAGTCTGCCTGGAACTGGGCGCGCATCGCCCCGCCGGCCTGATGCAGGGCTACGACGACGGCCAGGGCCACCTGTCGGGGGCGGAGGGCGACCTCTACCGCACCGGCGACGTGGCGTTCGTGGACGATCAGGGCTGCTACACCTTCGTGGGCCGGGCCGACGACGTGTTCAAATCCTCCGGCTACCGGATCAGCCCGTTCGAGCTGGAAAGCGTGCTGATCGAGCACCCGGCGGTGGCCGAGGCCGCGGTGGTGCCGGTGCCGGACCCGATGCGCCACACGATCCCGAAGGCCTACGTGTCGCTGGTGGCCGGCGCCTCCGCGGGGCCGGAGACGGCCCTCGACATCTTCCGCTTCACCAACGCCCGGCTCGCGACCTTCAAGCGCCTGCGCGGGCTCGAATTCGTCACCGATCTGCCGAAGACCATCTCGGGCAAGATCCGCCGGGTGCAGCTGCGCCGCTTGGAGCACGCGGGCATCACCGAGGATCCGCACCGGGGCCGGGCCTACACCCAGGCGGATTTCCCCGAACTGAAGGGCGAGGCGGAGCGCAAGCTCGACCAGACGGCGGGGTGAAGCGACAACCCTTGCCGTCGCGTCGCGGGGCGCTCAGATTCTGAAGATCGGAACGCTTGAGAATCAGGGCCGATGGCCGAGACCTCGACGCCGGACTCTCTCGATCTTGCTGAGCAGATCACACGGGTTTTCCGTGCGATGGCCGAAGCCGCGAAGCTTGAGCGGGACCGGACGCTCGCCCCCTGGCAGGTCGCCCTGGCCGGGATGACGGCTGGTGCTGCCTTCTTCGGAGCCGGCGTCGCCTTCGTAAAGCTCCTCGGCTCTTGAACGAACCCTCAAGGTTTCCGCTTCCCGAAGTCGAACCCGCGGATTTGCCAAGCTTCCCAAGCGACCCGTCGACGCTGTCGCGCAGGACCCGGGGCCCGGCGGCGAATCGATAAAATTGCGCGCATCGCTTTCAGCGCCGCGGAGGCTCTGCGGCGCAATCCTGGCCTCGACAACGGGGACGGGTTCGATGGGCGCGGGGTTTCTCAGGACGGTACGGGCGATGCTGGCGGGTGCGACGGCCGTGCTCGGTCTCGCGGCCACCGCGCAGGCGCAGACGCTGGCGAGCCTTCCGAGCGAGGCCGGGGCGCGGATCCAGGGCGACGCCCGTCCGATCGCGGCCTGGGTGACGTTCTGCCAGAGCTACGCGGCCGAGTGCGCGGTGGACCGGACCGAGCCGGCCCGGATCAGCCTGACGCCGGCCACCTGGGCGACGATCGTGTCGGTCAACCGCCGGGTCAACAAGGCGGTCGAGCCGATGACCGACCAGGAGCACCTGCACGTGGCCGACCGGTGGGATCTGGCCGAGGACGGCATCGGCGACTGCGAGGACTTCCAGCTGCTCAAGCGCCACCTCTTGGCCGAGGCCGGCCTGCCGCGCCGGGCCATGCGCATGACCGTGGTGATCGACGAGAAGGGCGAGGGCCACGCGGTGCTGACCCTGATCACCGACCGGGGCGATCTGGTGCTCGACAACAAGACCAACGCGATCCTGCCCTGGCACAAGACCGGCTACGTGTTCATCAAGCGCGAGAGCCAGGACGCGGTCGCCTGGGTGTCGCTGGGCGGCGTCACCTCCCCCGTCACCACCGCAAACCGCTGAGGCCGTCTCAGGCGGCGCGGCTCAGGGTCGGCCGGGCCAAGCTCGCCACGTAAGCCTCGACCCGGCCGATGAAGCCGGCGAGGTGCGGGGCGACGCCCCGGAGGCTCGCGAGATCGCGTACCAGGATGTCCCGGGACAGGGCCCGGTCGCCTTCGCTCGGTGCGCTGGCGAGGTAGGACTCCACTGCGTGCTCGGCGATGCCGATCGCACCGGCGCGACCATCCTCGGCGAGCGCTCTGATCACCTGCTGGATGGCGGGCTGCATGACGGTGTCCTTATCCTGGCGGGCGGCCGCCCCCCGCGACGGAGGGACCGGACTTTTGCGGCGGGTTGAGGCCGACTCGAAGCCGGCGCGACTGCGCCTCTGAAAAGCCGGCAAAGCCACCGCGAATCAAGACCTGCTGCGGGTCTGCAGACCGGCCATTCCGCTGGCGCATGCGGGAGCGACGAGGCTTGCGGGCGTAACACATCGTCATAAGGGAACCGTCAGGCCGCACCAGGCGTTGCTATCGCCCTCAATCCTGTTGTGCGTCGCGGAATGTCGTGTCACCCTCCCGTCATCATCGGGCGGCGGGGCTTGGACCATGCGGCACGCGGATGGTGGGATCTCGGGTCAGGCATTCGGCCAGCTCCAGTGGCGGGGCTGGACAGAACCGGCGCGACGGCTGCGACAGGCGATCAGCTTCGCCCTGATCGGAACGCTCCTCACGTTGAGCGGCGCGACCACCCATGCCCATGCGCGGCTCGTCCTGCCCGGCGAGGCTTCCGTGGAGGAGCCGACCGGCGCCGTCCACGCCATCGCAGGCTGGACCGAGTTCTGCACGCGGATGCCGGAGGAATGCACCGTCGACACCGCCGAACCGGCCGCGATCCCGCTCACCGTGGCGGTCTGGCGGACGCTGCTCAGCGTCAACCGCCGGGTCAACGCCCGCATCCGGCCGATCACCGATCTAGCGCATTGGGGGATCGTCGACCGCTGGGACTTCCCCGATGACGGGTCGGGCGATTGCGAGGATTACCAGCTCCTGAAGCGGCGGATGCTGGTCGAGCGCGGCCTGCCCCGGCGTGCCCTGCTGATGACCGTGGTGATCGACGAGATCAACGAGGGCCACGCGGTGCTGACGGTGCGCACCGATCACGGCGACTTCATCCTCGACAACAAGACCAATGCGATCCGCCCCTGGCGGCGGACCGGCTACACCTTCATCAAGCGCGCCGGCCAGGACGGACCGGCCTGGGTCTCCCTGGAAGGGAAGGACGGTGCCGCCCAGGTGGCGACCGCGGAGCCGTGAGGGCCGGTCGTTCAGCGGTCGCTCAGGCGCCGACCAGCATCGCCGCGAGGTCGAGGGCGACCCGGCCGGACAGCAGGCTCCAGCCGCAGGCGATAACCGTCGCCAGCATCACGAACGGCATCGGCCGTCCCTCGATCCGCCGGCCGCGCACGGTGTTGCGCAGGATGATAAAGGGAGCCGAGAAGGCCAGCATCGGCAGCGCCGCCACCGCCGGCAGGCCGCCCCGCTCCAGCAGGCTGAAGCTCGCCCGCCGGGCGGCGAACAGCTCGAAGGCGCTGGCGATCAGCCCCGACAGGGCGAGGCCGATGCACAGCGTCCGGATTGAGTCGAGGACGGCAGGCGTGACGACCATTATTCGCGCTCCTGTACAGGTTGCGCGCAGTTTAAGCCCCCCGTTTACTGGTTGTTAAGCAATACCGTCGGTTAGCCTTAACCCGTACACAGGCGTCGCCGCACACGCCCCCCGCCGTAACTGACCGGGTGATCCCACCCCCTCATCCTGCGGTGACCGCGCAACCGGCCTCGAAGGAGGGCTCCGTCGAGGCCGGACGATCCCGGATCGCCCGGGACTTCAGGATGAGGGCGTTGGGTTGGACGACCGCCTCCAGCCGTTCCGGTCACGTGTCGAATCCCGCGCGCAGGCGCAGGCAAGGGGAATCCGCGCGGGGATCAGATCGGCCGGGCCTCGTGCCTCAGGCGTCTTCCTCGAGGTCGATGTCCAGGATCGCCATCCGGAAGACGAACGAATCGTCGCCGTCCTCCTTGTCGTCGGCGATCACGCCGATCGACTCCTCTCCGATGAACACCTCGGCGGAATCGCCGGTCTTCATCGCCGTCAGGCGGATGTTGTTGTTGGCGAACTTGCGGCGCAGGTAGTCCTGAAGCTTCGCGGTCTCGGCTTTGGTCACGCTGTTGGGTCTCCCTGGCGGCGCTGACGCCGCGGATCGGCGGTGGGCGTGGGGCTTGCCACGCCTTCCGCAGGGCGGCAAGCGCGGCCTTACGCGTCCCGCCCGCTCAGATCCCGTCGCCCAGGTGGATGAACTGGTCCAGCGCCACGAGCTGGTCCATGGCCCGGGCCGGATCGTCGCAGCCCGCGGTGCCGACCACGCGGGCGGGCACGCCCACCACCGTGGTGTTGGGCGGAACTGGCCGGAGCACCACCGAACCCGCCGCGACCCGGGCACAGGCCCCGACCTCGATGTTGCCCAGGATCTTGGCGCCGGCCCCGATCATCACCCCGCGGCGGATCTTCGGATGCCGGTCGCCCCGCTGCTTGCCGGTACCGCCGAGCGTCACGGCGTGCAGGATCGAGACGTCGTCCTCGATCACCGCGGTGGAGCCGACCACGAGGCCGGTGGCGTGGTCGAGGAACACGCCCCGCCCGATCCGCGCGGCCGGATGGATGTCGCACTGGAACACTTCGGAGACGCGGCTCTGCAGGTAGAGCGCGAGGTCGCGCCGGCCGCGGTTCCAGACATGGTTGGCGAGCCGGTAGGCCTGGAGGGCGTGGAAGCCCTTGAAGTACAGCACCGGTTCGAGGGCGCGCAGCGTCGCGGGATCGCGGTCGATCACGGCGCTGATATCGGCCCGGAACGCCTGCCCGAGGGTCGGGTCCGCGGCGACCGCCTCGTGGAAGGCATGGGCGATGAGTTCAGCCGGCAGGGACGGATGGCCGAGGCGGGCTGCGACCCGGTGGGCGACCGCCCCTTCGAGCGTGGTGTGGTTCAGGATCGTCGCCACGATGAAGGAGGCGAGCTGCGGCTCGGTACGCAGCAGATCCTCGGCCTCGGCGCGCAGGCGCGACCAGACCGGGTCCAGGACCGCGAGATCGCGGGATTCGTGATGGCGGACGGGGCTGGCGCTCATGGACGGTGGCTCCTGGCCGGGGCTCCGGTCGGCGATCCGCAAAGCCGGCCTGGGATGGATCTTCTCCCGAGCGGGCCGTGGGATGCCGCGAAGCGCCCGGGAGCGGGAGGATGCGGGGAAGACGACTCCTGCCTAGCGTGGTGTGCTGCGGCGCATCGATCAAGGGCCCGAGCGGCGCCGGCGCTGCGCCCGAGGCATGGCTGTCACCGCGTCGGAGCGTGGCCGATCACCCGGCGGCCGGGACGGCCTGCCCGAAGCGCGCCTCGATCGCGCCTGTCAGCCGGTCGAGCATCGTCTGGACCGGGATGTTGGAGGTGTCCACGGTGGCCGGGGCGCGGGCGTAGAGCGGCTCCCGACTCGCCAGCACGGCGCGCAGCTCCTGCATCGCCGAGGCGTGGTCGCCCGTGGTGGCGAGGTGGCCCTGCTCGCGCACGCGGCTCATGTGCTCCTCGGGCCGGGCGCGCAGCCAGATCGTGTAGAAGGCCTGGAGCAGCAGGTCGAAGGTCAGGGGCTCGGCCACGATGCCGCCGCTGGTCGCCAGGATCAGCGGTCCGGGATGCTCGGTCAGCCGGCGCAGCGCCTGCTGTTCCAGCCGCCGGTAGCCCTCCTGGCCGTAGATCGCGAAGATCTCCTGCACCGAGAGGGCGTTCTCCCGCTCGATCTCGGCATTGAGCTCCACGAAGGTCCAGCCCAGCCGCTCGGCCGCGAGCTTGCCCAGCGTCGACTTGCCGGCGCCGCGCAGGCCGATCAGCGCGACGCGCGGGCGGTCGCCCGCCTCGGCTCGGTTGCCGCCGGACAACGCCTGCTTGGCGGCGGCGACCTGCGCCGGGCTCGCTTGGCCGAGGAGGTCGCGGATCAGCGGCCAGTCAGGCTGAGCGTCGTGGCCGGTGATCAGGTCGTCGAGCCGCACGCCCATGGCGTTCGCCACCCGCCGCAGCAGGATGATCGAGACGTTTCCCTGGCCGCCCTCCAGCTGCGCGATGTAGCGCTCGGAGAGGCCCGAGGTCTGCGACAGGACTTTTCGCGAGAGCCCGCGCACGGTGCGCGCGTGCCTGACGCGGCGCCCGAGGTCCGTGAGAAAGAGTGATTCCTGTTCCACCACGCCGGTCATGGCGCAATCCGCTTTCCTGCCAGCTCGAAAGCAGAGTCCTTGCCCTGCATGTTCGCCGCTTCGAGATCAATCATGCATCGCGATCCCGGTTCGGGCGGAAGGCTGCCCGAAGATCCGCGCGGCGACCGGCGTTTCCCGCCCTGGGATCAGTGTTGCGCCGCCTCTGTCCGACCGTTGTGACCGGGCGCCGGGCAAAGCCGAGCCCGCCCAGCCACGTCGCTGGCGTGGCGCCTATGTGTTGCGGAACCGCCCGATGGTCAAGGCTTGAGCATGATCCTTGTGTGGGCAGTGGCCGCGCGCCGGGCCGGCGATCGGACTGGTCACTCGACCGGCAGGGCCGTCGCCTCGCGCACGGCCGCACCCGTCGCCGGCGCACGCCGCGGCGTCGCGGCGGCAAGCATCTGGACGCTGGGCCGGCGCGGCGGCAGCGGCACGTCCACCGCCTCGGCGGCACCGTCGGCAATCGAGGCGGTCGCGGCCGCCGGCGTCATCGGCGCGGCCGGCTCGGCCTGGGGCGAGAGGCGCAACTCCGCGAGTGCGGTCGACGCGGGAGCAGACGCGGGAGCGGCCGCGACGGCCGCGCCGAGACCCGAGGGCCGGCGCGGCGGCAGGGGCACCTCCACGGCCTGGGCCGTGGCGGCCTGCTCGGCCGACACGATGGCGGGCGCCGGGGCGGCCGCGATCGGCTCGACGGTGAGGCTCGCGAGCTGGATGGTGGCGCCCGCCAGCGCGGCCGGTCGGCGGGGCGGCAGGGGCACTTCCACCGACTCGGTGGGCGCTTCGGCCACCGATACGGCGCTCGGGGCGTAGGCCAGGGCCGGGCTCGCCGCGGCGGCGTTGGCATCGGCCGCGCCGCCGCCGAACAGGCTCGCCAGGGCGCTCGCCGAGGCGGCGACCGGGGCCACGACCGAGGCGACCTCGGTGGAGATGCCCTGGCGCTTGGCCGCGTAATAGTAGCCGCGGTTGTAGTAGTGATAGGCTTGGCTGAGGTTGCCCTGGGCGGTGCGATAGGCCCCCGCCAGATAGGCCACGCCGTAGCGGAGGTTGGTCGCCGGGTCGAGGAGTCCCGCGGCGTCGCCGGTATAGCCGAGGCTGCGCGCGGTCGCGTGCTTGATCTGCATGAGGCCCAGCGCGCTGCCACCCTTGGCGCGCGGGTTGTAGTTGCTCTCGCGCTTGACCACCGCGTGCACGAAGCTCGCCGGAACGCCGTTCGCCTTGGCCTGCTGCTCGATCAACGCGTCGATGTTGTCGTGCGCCGCCTGCCCGAAGGCGGCAGCCGGCACGACCGCGAGGGAGGCGGCCAGGAGAAGGCGATGCATTCCGAGACCCGGTGCTGCTTGTTCTGTGGTCAAGCTAGGTCGCGGGCAAATGAGGCCGGAAAGCGGCCCCGCTTCGGCAAGCTGTGGGCGGCTCGGGCGGCGGATCCCTCTGTGCCCCGCCGGCCACAGGCGTGCCCCGTCGTGGATCGGCACGGTGTTCCGCCGATCGCCGATGGGCCGGGGCACAGGGCGGGGCGATCAGGGCAGGATGAACCGCGCGACGCCGTGGGCGAAGCCGTCCGCATCGTTGCTGTCGGTGATGGCCCTGGCGGCGGCTTTCACCGCGTCCTCGGCGTTGCCCATCGCCACCGAGAAGCCGCTGCGGGCGAACATCGGCCGGTCGTTGCCGGCATCCCCGAAGGTGGCGATCCGCTCCGGCGGGATCTTGAGATGCGCGCTCATCCAGGCGACGAACCCGCCCTTGTCGAGATGGGGCGGGGTGACGTCGAGATAGTAGGGCTGCGAACGGTGGACCGTGGCCCGGTCGGCGAGCGCGGCCCCGATCCGGGTCTCGCAGGCCGCCAGATGGGCGTGGTCCCGGCTCACCCCGACGATCTTGGCGGCGTCGCCCATGAGCGGGCCCAGATCGGCCACGACCCGGGGTTCCGCGCCGATCGTGCGGCGCTCGAGATCGGTGTAGGGTCCGTGCGGATCGCGCAGCCACCAGTCGCCGCGCGCGAACACCCAGACGTCGAGCCCGTCGGCGCGCATGCGGTCGAGGGCCTCCCGGGCGGCGGGCTCGGGGATCGTCCGCTCCTCGAGGGTCGACAGGTCGGGCCGGACCACGCTGGCGCCGTTGAACGCCCCCAACGGCAGGTCGAGGCCGAGTTCGGCCACGAGGCCGCGCAGCCCGACCGGCGGCCGGGCCGAGGCGATGCTGAAGCCGATCCCCGCCGCCCGGAGCCGGCCCACGGCCGCGACCGTGGCGGCGGTGAGGCGCTTGTCGCCGGTCACCAGGGTGCCGTCGACGTCCGAAATCACCAGGGCGATCCCCGCGGCCCGGTCGGATCCTGCTGCCATGGCCTCACTCCGCTCCCGTCCGCCCGCGGGTCTCCGCCGCGAGCCGGGCCACAACCCGGTCGGCAATGGCCTCCGGCGGGTCGGCGATCCCGACGGTGATCGGGTGTTCGTCGGGACCGGGGGCTTCCAGCGTGGCGAATTGGCTGTCGAGCAGGAGCGGCGACATGAAATGCCCGTGGCGCCCCGCGAGGCGCCCGGCGATGAGGGCTTTGTCCCCCTCCAGGTAGACGAGGCGCACGCGGCGGCTCCCGCGGGTCAGGGCGTCCCGGTAGGCCCGGCGCAGGGCCGAGCAGACCACCACCGCCGACTCCCCGGCCGCCAGTCTGTCCTGAATCCAGACGGCGATCCGCGCGAGCCAGGGCGCACGGTCCGCATCGTCGAGGGCGTGGCCCGCATGCATCTTCGCCACGTTCTCCGGGCTGTGGAAGCTGTCGCCGTCGATGAAGGTCCAGCCGAGCCGCTCGGCGATCAGCGCCGCGACGGTGCTCTTCCCCGATCCCGAGACGCCCATCACGATGAGCACCTGCGCGGACGCTGCGGCCTCGTCGATCACCCCCGTCTGGGACGTCATCCGGACCTCGCGGCTCGCGGGCGTCCCCGCGACGCCGAGCCTCCATTCAATAGGCGCGTGCGCGGGGAAGGAAAGATCGCACCGCGCCCCCGAACCCGTGCCGGCGCGGCCGGAACCGTGCCCCGGGCAAGCGCGTTGGCCCTCGGAGTAAAGAACATTTCAGGAACAAAAATCCCATGGCCAAGGCAGCATCGAAGACAGCATCCAAGACACCAGCGAAGACCGGACAGACGAGCGCCGCGCACCGGGAGGCGTCTCAGGACAATCCGAAGACCGATCCCAAGGACGTCTCCAACCAGATCAAGGATCCCGATCAGTGGACCACCGGTGGTGAGCCGATGACCGGGGCCCAGGCCTCCTATCTCAAGACCCTGTCGGAGGAGGCCAAGGAGCCGGAGGCGTTCGATCCCGACCTCGGCAAGGCGGAAGCCTCGAAGCGGATCGACGATCTCCGGCACAAGGCCGGTCGGGCCTGATCCGGCCACGCCCGCTCTTCCCGGTGCACAGCTTGACCGGGAGGGGCGTAACGGCCGTGTTTCGAACACTGCATTAAGCCGCCGGCAAGGGCGGATGAACTAGGACTCGTCAATGGATGCGGCCCGCGGGCAGCGTGACGTGACGAGAAGGCGGTTTCGACGATGCGAGAACCGGGGGGCGAACCGGGCTGCGACGGGACCGGGCGGGCTGCCGCACGAGTCGGGGCCCTGTCCGGCTGCGCCGCGACGGCGCTGCTCCGCCTCGCCCGCGACGCCCGCGGCGCGACGTCGATCGAATACGCGCTGATCGGGTCCCTGATCTTCCTGGTCGCGGCCGCGAGCCTGCGGACCTACGCCTCCCGGGTCAGCGGCGTCTACGGCCAGATCAGCACCGCGGTGAGCCAGAACTGAGGCTGCACGGGCGTTCGACCCCGCCGCCGGCCGATCCGGTCCGGCCGGATCCGCCAGCAACGCGGCGGGCGCGGCATCAAGGGTCTATTCCCGACGACTCCAGCCCTGTTCGCCGGGGCAACGGGCTTCCTGGTCCGCCCGCAAAAACCAGAAACAGAATACTCCGCGTCCCGCCCCGAAAAAGCTGTGCTTAGCGAGGATGACTCGGCAACCGCGGCCGTCCCACGCGCAGTGTGGCCTACCCGCTACGGACACCCGGGCCGCCATGAGCTAGGCACGGGCTCGGCAATACCGATGGGCAACATCTGGATGCGAACACTTCCCCTCGTGCTGCTCGCCGTCGCGGCGATGTCGGGTTGCACGTACCTGCCTGCGGCGGGTCCGACGGCGAGCGCGATCCAGGCGGGCTCGGAGGTGGCCACGGCCGAGGGCGGTCTGCTCGCCCGCTATGAGATCATCGACGTCACCCCCGCCGTGATCGAGGCCCTGCGCGGCCGGCCCCTCGACAGCCTGCTCGCCTCCTTCGGCGACCACCGCCCCTCCGCCGAGCCGGTCATCGGCATCGGCGACATGGTCTCGGTCTCGATCTGGGAGGCCGGGTCCGGCGGCCTGTTCTCCGGACCGCTCGTGGCCGACCGCTTCTCGGCCGGCTCCAAATCCGCCCTCATCCCCGAGCAGCCGGTCGGGCGCGACGGCGCGATCTCGGTGCCCTATGCCGGCCGGATCAAGGTCGACGGCCGCCGCCCCCAGGACGTCCAGTCCCTGATCGAGAACGAACTCGCCGGCAAGGCGATCCAGCCGCAGGTGCTGGTCTCGGTCACCCGCCCGATCAGCCAAGCGGTCACCGTCACCGGCGAGGGCGCGGCCGGCGCCCGGCTGCCGCTGTCGGGCCACGGCGACCGCATCCTCGACGTGCTGGCGGCCGCCGGCGGCAACCGCTCGCCGGTCAACGAGACCTTCGTGCGGCTCTCGCGCGGGCCGGTGACCGCGACGGTGCCGCTGACCACGGTGGTGTCGAACCCGAAGGAGAACATCTACCTGCGGCCCAACGACGTGCTGACGCTGGTGCGCGACCCGCAGACCTTCATCGCGGTGGGCGCGCTCGGCAACAGCACCGAGCTGCCGTTCCAGGCGGACGGGATCACGCTGGCGCAGGCCCTGGCCAAGGCGCGCGGCCTGTCGGACTTCACCGCCGACCCGGCCGGCACGTTCATCTTCCGGTTCGAGCCGGCGAGCGTGGTGCGGCGGCTGAACCCGGGCTCGAAGCTCCTGGGCACGCCTCTGGTGCCGGTGGTGTACCGGATCGACATGCGCGACCCCAACAGCCTGTTCGTCAGTCAGGCGTTCCGGATGCGCAACCGCGACCTCGTCTACGTGTCAAACGCGCCGTTCACCGAGCTGTCGAAGGTGCTCTCCGCCTTCAGCGGCGTCACCGGACCGCTCTCCTCCGTGGCGACCGCCTACGGCTACGCGAAGTAACGCGGGGACGGCGCGGGGATCGGCGCCGGAAAAAAATCGCGTTTCGCCGCATCCTCGCGTATGGGCGTTATGTGCGGTGCGGACCTGCGGCTACGGAGCCGCACCCCGTGGCCGCAGCGCGCAAGGATGCCTAGAAGAGCCCGATGAAGATCGGACGCGTCGTCCCCGCCAGCGGGCCGTTCCGGCCCGCGCTGACCTCCCTGAGCCTGTGTATCGCGCTCCTCTCGGCCGTGCCGGCGGCGGCCGAGGTGGTGATCGGCGTGGCGGTCCCGCGATCCGGGCCCTACGTGGCCGTGGGCGAGCAGGTGCTGCGTGGGGTTCAGGCTGCGGCCCGGGACGCCAACGCCATGGGCGGCCTCGACGGTCAGCCCGTGACCCTCGACGTGCAGGACGACGCCTGCGACTCCAACACCGCGACCGCGGTGGCCAACCACTTCGTGCGCGGCAACGTGCGCCTCGTCGTCGGCCATGTCTGCTCGAACGCCTCGATCGCCGCCTCCGAGATCTACGCTCAGAACGGAATGGTGATGATCACCGCGGCCTCGGTGGCGGCGCGGCTGACCGACCGGGGGCTGCCCACGATCTTCCGCGTCTGCGGGCGCGACGACGATCAGGCCCGCCTGTCGGCGGCCGTGCTGGCCGAGCGGTTCCGCGACCGCAAGATCGCGCTGATCCAGGACCAGACCCCGGCCTCCCGGGCGCTCGCCGCCGCCACCAAGGACAACCTCAACCGGATCGGCGTCAACGAGGCGCTGTCGCTCTCGTTCTCTCCGAGCGACGCCGACGATGCCGCCCTGGCCGACCGCCTCAAGGGGGCGGGGATCGACGTGGTGTATTACGGCGGCGACGCCACCGAGATGGGGCGCCTCGTGAAGATCGCCGCCGACCGAGGTTTCCGGCCGCAATGGTTCGGCACCTCGGCGATCGCCACACCGGATTTCGCCAAGGTCGCAGGACCGGCGAGCAACGGCGTGCTGATGACCTTCTACCTCGATCCGAGCCGCCAGCCGGCCGCCGCCAACGTGGTGAAGGCCTTCAAGGCCGAAGGCGTCGACCCGACCGGCTCGACGATCTACGGCTACGCGGCGATGCAGGCGATGGTCGCGGCCGGCAACTTCGCGCATTCGGTCGAGCCGAAGCCGATCGCGCAGGCGCTGCACACGGAGCGGTTCGACCTCGTGCTCGGTACGGTCGGGTTCGACGCGAAGGGCGACGTCACCGCGCAGGGCTACGTGCTCTACGTGTGGAAGGACGGGAGCTTTACGCCCGCGGGGAAGTGACGCCGTCCCGGCCGGTGCCGCCCGAGTCGGACGTCCGGGAAGACCCGTTGGCTCAAGTCTCCGCTGCGACTGCCTCTGCTGCGACTGCCTCTGCTGCGACTGCCTCCGCCGCGTCCACCTCCGCCCCGCGCCCGAGCCCGCGCAGCACCTCGGCGAGATGCGGCCGCACCCGCAATTGCAGGGCGTGGAGCTGCCGGACCGCCTCGCTGAGTTGGCCCTGCCGGCCGAGCTGCGCATCCGCGAAGCCGATCATCCGGGCATTGGGCCAGGCCGGCTCCCGCAGGGCGTGAAGACGCGCCACCAGAGCCTCGGCCGGCACCGCCGGCTCGCCTTGCGCGAACAGCATCAGCAGCGCCGCGGTGGAGCGCGACAGGCCATAATGGCAATGCACGAGCAGGTGCGCCGCTCCGTCGAGTTCGCGCCCGAAGGCGAGGATCGCGGCGACGTCGTCGGGTTGGGGCGGCACGAGGCCGTCGCCGGGTCCGAGGCAGTCGTGGAAGTGGAGCGTCGTGCGGGTATGGGCGGGATAGGCCGCGAACGCCTCCGGCTCCGGCGTGCCGGGATCGAGCAGGGACAGGACATGGCTGATGCCGCGCGCGCCGTGACCGGCCAGTTCCTCCAGGCCGCAGACGGTGTGCAGGGTGACGGCGGGCTCGGTGTGCATGCCCGGCGCCTATCACGGCCGACCGCCGGTTTCGAGATGCCACGGAACTGCCCAGGGCGCCCGCGGCTTTCGAGAACCGGCGCGGTCATGCTAGCTGCGGCCCGCGACTCCGCGCCGGACGGATCGGACACGCACGGACGAGATGCCGTTGGACGATACCCCTCTCACGCCCCCCGCCACGACCGGGACGCGGCGCCGCACCGTGCTCGCTGCCGGCCTCAGCGCGGTCGCGGGGCTTGGTGGACCGCTCGCCGGCCCAGCCCGGGCGGAGGGCGCCCCGGAGCTGCGCTGGCGCCTGTCCTCGGCCTACGCCAAGACCCTCGACATCCTGTTCGGCGCCCCCGAATCGCTCAGCCGGATCGTCGCCGACGCGACCGACGGGCGCTTCCAGATCCAGGTCCTCGGCCCCGGGGAGCCGGTGCCCGCGGAGGGGCTGCTCGACGCCGTCGCCTCCGGCACCGTCGAGATGGGCCACGGACCGGCGACGCTCGGCATGGCCAAGGACCCGACCTTCGCGCTCGCCACCGCGGTGCCCTTCGGCCTCAACGCCCGGGGTGCGGCCGCCTGGTGGCAGGCCGGGGGCGCGGCCGAACTGTTCGGCGAGGTCTTCGCGAAGGCCGGCCTCGTCTGCCTGCCGGGGGGCAATACCGGCGCCCAGATGGGCGGCTGGTTCCGGCGGGAGATCAAGAGCCTCGCCGACCTCCAGGGGCTCAAGATCCGGATCGACGGCATGGGCGGGCAGGTGCTCGCCAAGTTCGGGGTCCAGCCGCAGTCGGTACCCGGCCCCGAGATCTACGCGGCCCTGGAGGCGAAAAAAATCGACGCCGCCGAGTGGATCGGCCCCTACGACGACGAGCGCCTCGGGCTGCAGAAGGTCGCGCCGGTCTACCATTATCCCGGCTTCTGGGAGGGCGGCGCGATGCTGCACTTCTGGTTCAACGCCGAGAAGTGGAAGGCGCTGCCGAAATCCTATCAGGCGATCCTGCGGGCCGCCGCCGCCCAGGTCGGCGCGGAGGTGCAGGCCAAGTACGACGCCCGCAACCCCCAGGCCCTGCGCCGGCTGGTCGCCGCGGGGGCGCTGCTGCGGCCCTTCCCCCAGGAGGTGATGGAGGCCGCCCTCAAGAACGCCAACGACGTCTACGCCGAGATCGCCGCCAAGAACGCCGATTTCCGCCGCGTCTACGAGGCGATGCGCAGCTTCCGGAACGAGGAATACCTCTGGTTCCAGGTGGCGGAATACACCTACGACAACTTCATGATCCGGGCCCGGGCGCGGGGATAGAGCGCGCATCGTCGAAGTGCTAGCGGTGCGCTGCACGCGCGCATCGGGCCGGGGGCCGGCGCGCCGGGGAGGAGAGCACCGCATGGTCGGGATGGTGAGAATCGGGCTGGTGCTGATCGGGGCGGCGCTGCCCCTGCCGGCCGCCGCGCAAGCGCCGACCAATCTCGCCGCCCTGCGCGGCCTGGCGCCGGTGGCACGCCTCCCGGCGAGCCCGGAGGGCCGGGCCGCCCTCGACGCGAACCTGCGGGTGACCGGCGAGATCCAGTCCGGCGCCCCGCGTCAGCCGACCCTGCTGCCCTTCCCGGAGCAGCAGCAACTCGCCCTGCGCGACTGCTTCATCACCGACGGCAATGCCAGCGGGCTCGCCGACGGCCTCGGTACGGCGCTGGCCGAAGCCTACCAGGCCAAGGCCCGCTACAGCGACCACAAGACCTTCACGAGCATCGCCCCGGCCGTCGCCAACCTGATCGGCTACACCAACAACGTCACCAAGTCGGATTCGAATTCCGGCAAGTACTTCTTCGCCAACGCGACCACGAACGGCAAGCACCCGGTCTCGGCCGAGGCGGCGGCGATCCTCGGCGATGGCGCGGTGACCGACGTGTTCGGCCGGGCCTATGGCCGCCCGGCGGGCAGCCCGGGCTCCGATGCCTTCGGCAATGCCCGGCCGTTCCAGACCCTGCCGCGCCTCCAGGCCTACCGGGGGGCCGATTTCTTCGGTGATGCCTCGCACAGCCTCGACTGGCTGCGCGGTCCCAAGCAGGATCTGACGGACAGCCCGTCCTATCCCAGCGGCCACACCACCTACGGCTATACGGAATCGATGCTGCTCGCGCTCCTCGTGCCCGAGCGCTACCAGCAGATGGTGGCCCGGGCCGCCGAATACGGCAACGACCGGATCATCGTCGGGGCGCATTACGCCATGGACGTGATCGGCGGCCGGGCGACGTCGCTGCACGCGCTGGCGCATCTCCTGGCCAACGATCCGGCCTATGTCGGCCAGATCCGGAAGAACCCGGCCGTGCTCGACACGGCCAGCGCCGAGGCCGACAGGTCGGTGGGCGTGACCGATTACCGGGCGCTCCTGACGGAGGCCCGCGCGGCGATGACCGAGGCGCTCAAGGCCGGCTGCGGCGACGCGGTGGCGGCCTGCGCCGCCCGGGATACGGGCCGGTTCCAGGATGCGGCCGCCAACGCGGCCTTCTACGCGACGACCCAGACCTATGGGCTGCCGGTGGTGCATCCGGAGAGCGTCGGCCGGCGGGCGGATGTCGGCAGGCTCGCGCCGGAGGCCGGACACCTGCTCACCGCGGCCTTCCCGGCGCTGACGCTGGACGAGGCCAACGCGATCCTCACCGAGACCCTGGGCCCCGCCGGCGGCTTCCTCGACGACGGCTCGGAATTCGGGGTGTATGCGCGGCTCGACCTCTACACCGCCGGCGGCAAGGCCGCGGCGTTGGCGGCGACCCGGGGTGGAACCACTCCGACGCGCTGAGTCCGGGAGACGGCCGGTTTCGGTTGCGCGGCGGCGGGACGGGCTTGCGCTCGGGAGAGACCGTCGGGACGCGCGGTGGCGATCCTGGAGGCGCATCGTTCCCGCCGGCGGCTGCGGCCGACGGGGCACCGAAGCTTCCGCGGATCGACCCAAGGGGCGGCACCCCGCAGACACAGGCGGGTTCGCGGCACCGGACAGAAAAAAGGCCACTCCACGAGGGAGCGGCCCGAAGTCTAGGGAGGAAACGCCCAAGAAGGGCAGCGGGACCGCGACGCCATCGCCGTCCCGCGCTGCACAATCTGCGCCGATGGCTGGGAAATTCAAGGGCGTCAGGACAGCAGGGCTGTCCTTTTGTGCGCCCGCGCACGCGTCTGCGAATGCGTGTGTTGAAAATGTCGCAGCCCGTGCCGGCGGGACGAAATCTGAATTGCTGCCCCGGGAACCGGTCGATCTCCGCGTAAGCCGCTGACGAGGCGTAATTTTACCCGACCGATCCCGGCCCCGGATCCGCCGTTCGACTGCGTCGTCGCAGCCGAGCGCCGCGGAGAGAAGAATTCTTCGCCCGCTCTAGCTTTCCGGTCAAGTCTCCATGGCGTGGCGTGAAGCAGGAATCAGGGTGAGCATGGCGATCCAGGGCGAGCGAATCCGGGTCCTCAACGATGTCGCCCCGCGCGAGGACGGGGCCTATGTCCTCTATCTCCTGCAGCAGGCCAACCGGGCCACGTTCAACCCGGCCCTCGAACTCGCCATCGAGGAGGCGAACCGGCTGGATCTGCCGGTGGTGGCCTGCTTCGGCCTGCTCGACGGCGCCAGCGGTTTCCCCGAGGCGAACGCCCGGCACTACGCCTTCCTGCTGCAGGGGCTCGCGGACGCGAAGGCCGGCCTGGAGATGCGCGGGATCGGCTTCGTCATGCGCAAGGCCTCGCCGGCGCGGGTCGCCATCGACCTCGCCAAGGAGGCGGCGCTCCTCGTCCTCGACCGCGGCTACCTCGCCATCCAGAAGGGTTGGTACGCCGAGATCGCGAAGGCCGTGAAGACGCGGATCGTCCAGGTCGAGGGCGACGTGGTGGTGCCGGTCGAGACCGCCTCGAAGAAGCACGAATACGCCGCCCGCACCCTGCGGCCGAAGCTGAACCGCCTCTGGGATCCGTTCATCGCCGATCTGAAGCCGCGCAAGCCGAAGCAGGCGGCCGGCAAGCTCAAGCTCAAGAGCGCCATCGACGTCTCCGACCCCGAGGCGGTGCTCGCCGGGATGACGCTCGACCGGGTGGTGGGGCCGGTGAAACGCTTCGTCGGCGGCGAGACCCAGGCCCGCAAGCGCCTGAAGGCGTTCCTGAAGGACGGGTTCGCGGGCTATGGCGCGGACCGCAACATGCCGGAGGCGGCGGCCGCCTCGCACATGAGTCCCTACCTGCATTTCGGTCAGATCTCGCCCGTGGAGATCGCCCTGGCGGTGCGCGACGCCAAGATCGGCGACGACGATGACCGGACCGCTTACCTCGAGGAACTGATCATCCGGCGCGAGCTTGCGATGAACCACGTCTTCTACACGGAGGGCTACGACGATTACGATCGGGCCGTCCCGGACTGGGCCCGCACGACCCTCGCCGAGCATGCGAAGGACGAACGCCCGCACGCCTACTCGGAAAAGCAGCTGGCGGCCGGCGAGACCCACGACCGCTACTGGAACGCCGCGATGCAGGAGATGCGCGAGACCGGCTACATGCACAACCAGCTGCGGATGTACTGGGGCAAGAAGATCCTGGAATGGTCCCCCTCGCCCGAGGAGGCCTTCGCCCGCACGCTCAGGCTCAACAACCGCTACTTCCTCGACGGGCGGGATCCCAATTCCTTCACCAACGTCGCCTGGGTGTTCGGCCTGCACGACCGTCCCTGGCAGACGCGCAAGGTCTTCGGCACGGTCCGCTACCAGAGCGAGAACTCTCTGAAGAAGTTCGACGCGAAGGCCTACGTGAAGGCCGTGGAGGCGCTCTGCGCGGCTGAAGGGTGAGGATCGCCGCCGGGTCGCACCCGCGGGGCGGCCCGCGTCAGGGATGGGATGCCGCAGCCCGGGACAGGGCCGCGTGGCGGTATTCCCGCGGGGTCCGGCCGTAGCGATCGCGGAAACGCCGGGAAAAATGCGCCTGATCGGCGAAGCCGCAGCGATAGGCCACTTCGCCGACCTGCACGTTCAGGGAGGCGGGATCGGACAGACGCCGGGCGGCCATCTCCAGCCGCCGCTGCCAGATCCAGGCGGCGACGTTGAGGCCCTCGTCACGGAACAGGGCCTGCAGGCGACGCAGGGATACCCCCACCGCGGCGGCAACCTGCGCGGGATCGAGATCGGGGTCGCCGAAATGGGCCGCGACATGGGCCTTGGCGCGCTGGACGATCAGCGTCCCCTGCAGCGGCTTCGGCGTGTCCAAGGCCATGCGCTCGGCAAGGCTCGCGGTGACGAGGTCCAGGCCGGCCGCCACCATGCGCTCCGCCGCCTCCGGCGCCAGGCGATCACCGACGTTCAGAAGCGTCTGCAGGAACGTGCGGGTGAGCATCGTGATCGGCAGGTCGCCGCCCACGGTCAACCCGGCGAAGCGGCGGGTCGATCCCAGCATGGCCTCAAGCCGGTCCCGCGGGATCTGGATCGCCAGCACCTCACTGTATCCGTCGTGCTCGATCGTCCAGGGTGTATTGGTGTCCCGTATCGAAAAATCACCGGCCGAATCGACCGATGATTTATTGTATTGATCGGACTTTACCGTGCCGGATAGTACAAAACTCATAAACAAAAAGTCAGTTTTATTGTTCTCGTGTCGAAGTGTCTGCGGGGTCGTCGCGGCTCTAAGATTGCGCAGCGCAAATTTCGTAAACACAAGGTTTCCGATGCTGGCGCCTTCGATCGTCGCGTGAAACGGATCGTCGGACAGGCAGTCCTGCGCCATCGGAACGAGCCGATCTTCACAGATCTCGCGCCAGTGCCGGAAGCGGTCCTTCGGCGGGACTTCATCAGTTGTGAAAATCGTCTGCATCGTGATCGGCCTATGGACCTGATGGCTTTCATTCACAACCGCGATGCTGGTCGCGGCCCGCGCGAAACGGCCGCGCGGCTCACGCCGCCCTTTCGTCTCCGGCCGGTGCGGGGAGCAGCGTCATGAAGGCCTGCAACGGGGCGCTCGCCTCACCCGTCCAGACGAGATGGGTGCGGTTGACGCGCAGGCGGGGCGGCAGGGGGTGGCGCTTCACCGCCGTGCTCAGCAGGGCATGGTCGAGCACCGCCGCCGGCACGATGGCGGCCCCGGTTCCGGCCGCCACGCAGGCTACGATCGCGTGGTACGAACTCATCTCGAGGACCCGCTCCGGGGACGCGCCCCCCTCGGCCAGCCACGCGATCAGGCGCTCCCGATAGGAGCAGCCCTGCGGGAAGGCCACGATGGTCCGGCCGCCCAGCGCGACGGCCTGTCGGATCGTTGTCGTGCCCCGTCCGGTGATCAGCACCAGTTCCTCGTCGAAGGCATGGACCGCCGACAGGCTCCGGCGCTCGAACGGCTCCGACACGAAGGCCGCCTCGATCTCGTACCGATCGAGCTGCCGCAGCAGCGCCTGCGTCGTGCCGGTCTGCAGCTCGATGGCGACGTCCGGATAGCGCGCATAGAACGCGGACAGGATCGGTGGCAGCCGAGCGCCGGCCGCGCTCTCCAGGGAGCCGAGACGCAGCACGCCGCGCACGGTCCCGCCGCGCAGATCCCGCTCGGCCTGATCTGCCATCTGCAGCAGCTTCTCGGCATGGCCGAGCAAGGTTCGTCCGGCCTCCGTCAGGGCGAGGCTGCGCCCCTGGCGCCGGAACAGGGCCACCCCCAGCCGCTCCTCGAACTGCTTGATCCGGGTGGTCACGTTGGAGGGCACCCGGTGCAGATGCGCCGCCGCCCGCGTCACCCCGCCCTCCCGCACGACGCAGCGGAAGATATCCAGGTCGTCGAGGTCCATCGTTCTCATGCGATGAACGGTACGTCAGGAGAATTCATTTTCCAACACAGACGGCCGGGTGTTCAATGTGCGCGATGAGCACCACGCAACACAGCGCCGCGCCGCCCGGGCGCGCGATCTGGCCGATCGTCGGCAGCGGCCTCGTCGCCCTGGCGATCGCCATGGGGATCGGCCGCTTCGCCTTCACCCCGCTCCTGCCGCTGATGGTCCGCGACGGCACCTTGAGCGCGGCGGCCGGAGCCGAATGGGCAGCGGCCAATTACATCGGCTACTTCGTCGGCGCCCTGACCGCCGCGTGGTTTGCCAATGACCCGCGCCGCGGCCTGCTGCTGAGCCTGATCGGCGTGGCGGCGACGACCCTGGCGATGGCGGCGGTCGAGGCCGGCACCGTCCGCCTCCTCGGCGCCGGGCTGCGGGCGGCCGCCGGGGTGTTCAGCGCCTGGGCCCTCGTCTGCGCGAGCAGCTGGTGCCTCCCCGAACTCGCCCGCCGGCGGGCCGGGCAGGCGGGCGCCTGGATCTACACCGGCGTCGGCCTCGGCATCGCCCTGGCGGGCCTGCTGACCTGGCTCGGGGGACGCCAGACGGCGCATGCGCTGTGGCTCGCGTTGGGGCTGGTGGCCGGCCTCGGCGCGATGCTCGTTTGGGCGCTGTCGCGGGGACGGACCACGGCACCGGCCGGCATCGCGGAGCGTGTCGCGGCAGCGACCGCGCCGGTGCCTCCGAGCCGTCAGCGCGCCCTGGTCGTCTGCTACGGGACCTTCGGGTTCGGCTACATCGTCCCGGCGACGTTCCTGCCGTCCATGGCGCGGGCTCTAGCGCCCGATCCCCTCGTCTTCGGCCTGACCTGGCCGCTCTTCGGCCTCGCCGCCGCCCTGTCGGTCGCCGCGGTGGCGCGCTGGGCGGCGCGGGGGTCCCGCCAGCGGATCTGGGCCGTGGCGCAGGGGGTCATGGCGCTTGGCACCGCCCTGCCCCTGTTCGTGCAGACCCTGCCGGCCATCGCCCTGTCGGCGGTCCTCGTCGGCGGGACTTTCATGGTCGCGACCATGGCGGGCCTGCAACTCGCCCGCGAGGCGCGGCCCGACAATCCGACCCCCCTGCTCGCCCGGATGACCGCGGCCTTCGCGGCCGGACAGATCGCCGGCCCGCTTCTAGTGCGAGCCATCGGCCCCGGCCGCGCCGCCGGCTGGGACGCCCTGGGCTGGACCGGCGCAGCCGCCACCGTGCTGCTGATCCTGACGGCGCTGTGGCTGTGGCGCGATGCCAGGCCCGCCGCGGACGGTCGGAGCCTCGCCTGACGCGCGCGCCGAAAGGCGCGGTCGAGCCGGACGCGCAGTGGCCGGTTCATGCGGGCGGTTCCGACGGCGAGGCTGCGCGCCGGTCGACCGGATGAGTCCTCGCATAGGTTAGGAATTAACCATGCGCTAACCGAGGATTATGCTATCGTAGGTAGTGCTGGAGGGCCTTCTAAATGCTCTACGATAGTGATCCCGCCGAAGGCCGCTGCCCTGACGGCGGCGCTCTGGACGACGCCATCCTCAAGGCCCTGGAGCTGCGCGAGGTGGTTCTCGGCATGGCCTTGCCCGATCTCACGCTTCTGGCGGATCTGATGCTGCTGGAACTGGGACGGCAGGCCCAGCGCGCGGTCCCGCGCGGATGCGCACCGGAACGCCTTGCCGCGGCCTGAGTCGCGTCGGGGCGGCGCGTCCGTCGATGTGATCCATCCGTCCGACTTCGCCCACCGACGGCCCGTGCGCGGCGCGGAGACTTGTCGCCGCCAGCCCGAACGCCCGCTCTGCCGGTCGACCGACACCGGTTCGCGCAAGAGCGCGCGTCGCAACGAAGGCGGAGAGCCCCGCCGGTCCTCAGGCGCACGGCCCACGACACAAGACCGGGACGCTTCGGGTCGGCACTCCAAGCCGCTCCCTCATGCTGGAGTGCCGGAGCGCAGCGGAGGCCTCCAAGGAGCCTTCCAGGGACCGCGCGACCGGCCGAAGCCCTCCTTGGAGGCCCGCTGACGCGGGCACCTCAGGATGCGGGCTCGGATGGGATCGCCCGATCCCGGCGGCACCCGGTGCTGTCGTGCACCGTGCCTCAGGCGTCAGTCCCGATGCCCTGATCCGCGGCCTGATCGGTGACCCTGGCAGCCAGCCGAACGGCCTGGAAGGCCGCCGCCGCAGCGGTGAACATTGCGGTCTCGGACATGTCGCGGCCGGTCACGCATTCGAGGGCGCCGGCTGCGGCAATGGCCAGTAGCGACACGCCGAGGGCGGAGGGTCGGAATCCGGCGGATCTCATGCGCGCGTCCGGTCGCGACCGGGCCGGTCCTGTGCGGCCCGGTAATCCCCGATGCGGCTGGCCAGCACGCGGGCCACCCGGTGGCCGGCCATCTCGCTCACTTGGAAGTGCCATCCGCCGGCCTCGAAACTGTCGCCTACGCCGGGGATCCGCCCGAGCTGGAAGACGACGAAGCCCGCCAGGGTGGAGAACTCGTCGCTCTCCGTCCCCTCCGCGACACCCAGACGGTCGAGCCCCTCGACCGCCGGCATCATGCCGTCGAGCGACAGGGACCCGTCCGGGAACGCGATCACGGACGGCACCTCGCCGTCCTCCGGGATCTCCCCGGCGATGGCTTCGAGCAGATCCATCGGCGTGACGATGCCCTCCAGGGTCCCATACTCATCGACAACGACCGCGAGGCGCACGGACTGACGCCGGAAGATCTCCAAGAGATCGAGGATCGAGAGCCCTTCGTGCACGACGGTCGGCGGCTGCATGGCGGCCGCCACGGCGATGGATCCGCCGTCGAGGATCTGGTTGAGCAGGTCTTCCGTGGCGACGACGCCGACCACCTCGTCGATCATGCCCCGGCTCACGATCATCCGGGCATGGTCGCAGCGGCGGATGGCTGCGCGGACGGCGTCCGTATCGTCCGCGAGGTCGATCCATTCGACGTCGTGACGCGGGGTCATGATGTCCCGGGCCCGGCGCTCGCCGATCGCGAAGATCCGCTCCACCGCCTCCTGTTGCGCCTCCCTGATCAGGCCGGCCTCCTGGCTCGCCTGGACGAGAAGCTTCAATTCCGCCGCCGAGTGCTGGGCGCCCTCGCCGTGGCCGGGCTGCAACCCGAGCAGACGGAGGACGCCGTTCCCGAGCCCGTTCAGGAGGAGGATGGCGGGCCGGAACACGACCAGGAACAGGCCGAGGGGCCGCACAACCGCCAGGGCGGTGCGCTCGCTGCGCTGGAGGGCGAGGCTCTTGGGGGCGAGTTCACCCAGGACGATGTGCAGAGCCGTCATGATCACGAACGCGATCGCGACGGCGATGCTGTGCGCGGCGGCCGTCTCCATGGGCGCCGGCAGCCACGCCACGGCCGGTTGGATCAGGTGCGCCAGGGCCGGCTCGCCGATCCAGCCGAGCGCCAGCGACGCCAGCGTGATGCCGAGCTGGGTTGCTGCCAGGTAGGCGTCGAGGTGATCGGTTGCCCGCTGGAGAGCCGTCGCGTTCATGCGCCCGCCGGTGACGAGTTCCGCGACGCGGCTGCGACGCACCGAGACCAGGGCGAACTCGGCGGCCACGAAGAAGCCGTTGGCGAGGACCAGGACGAGAACGGCCGCGAGTCCCAGGATTGTCGACCACGCCTCATCCGACATAGGGCACGCTGCTCCGCGACTGGTTCGGGTGCGTCGGCGGTGCGACGCACGGGGTCTTCCGGATAGACGGATGAACGGCGCCCTCCAACGCCGCCGGAGCCGGTTCCGGCCGGATTGCGACGTTCTTCGAGACGGGCCTCGCGGGCTGGGACGGACGCGACATGCCCCTTTCCCGTTGGGGTCTACGATGTTCGCACATCGTCAATGGGGACGGGCTGAACGGTGACGCGCGTCTCCCGCCCCCCTCTGCGGGGGAGGGAGGGCGCGTGGAAGGCCTCGACCGCCGAACTTGGCAACGCGGCGATGGTCCCAAACCCGATGCGTGACACCGCCAGCCCGCCTTCGCACCGTCCCCGGAAGCGGAACCTGTCGGGGTGCGCCCTGCGCTGTCCCGGGGGCCATTCTCCGCCGGTTGCGGTATAGGGGGCTCTTCGGAAGTCCGGATGTAATGTTCTATCATGGTCGAGATGCGGGATGACGCCCGGGACGCGATCGACGCCCCCCGCCCGCGGCGCTCCCGCTACCGCCGCTCGATCATGCGCCTGCGTTCCGCCTCGCTCGAAGCCTACCCGCTCTGGCGCGGGCGGATGCTGTTCCTGGCGGGGGGCATCTGCGTCGGCCTCGCCGCCGTGCTGATGGCCAAGGGCGCGGACCTCGCGCAGGACGGGTTCCGCCGGCTCATCGCGATTTCCCCGCTGATCGCCCTGGTGCTGACGCCGGCCGGCTTCGCGCTGGCCGCGCTTCTCGCCCGCACGGTGTTCCCGAACTCGCAAGGCTCCGGCATCCCGCAGGTGATCGCCGCCCGGCACGCCCGTGACGCGCGCTTCCGGTTCGCGCTGATCTCCCCCCGGGTGGCCCTCGGCAAGGTCCTGGTCCTGTTCCTGGGGCTGTTCTGCGGCGCCTCGGCCGGGCGCGAGGGGCCGACCGTGCAGGTCGGCGCCGCGATCATGGCGGCCTTCGGCCGGCTGACGCCGGACCGCCTGCCGGGCCTGCTCCTGGCCGGCGGCGCGGCCGGCGTCGCGGCGGCCTTCAACACGCCGCTCGCCGGGATCGTGTTCGGCATCGAGGAGCTGGGCCGGGCCTACGAGGCGCGCTCCTCCGGCCTGATCGTCGCCGGGATCGTGGCGGCGGGCCTGACCTCCCTGTGGCTCCTGGGCAATTACACCTATTTCGGCACCACCCAGGCCGAGCTGCCGCTGGCTGCGAGCTGGATCGTGCTGGTGATCGCGGTGGTCGGCGGGCTCGCGGGCGGCCTGTTCAGCCGGATCGTGATTCTGTTCGCCCGGGGCCTGCCCGGACGCGCCGGCCGCCTGATCCGGGCCCGGCCGGTGGTGTTCGCGGCCGCCTGCGGGTTGTGCGTCGCCCTGTGCGGCCTCGCCTCCGGGGGCACCGCCTACGGCACCGGCTACGAGGAGGCGCGGAACATCCTCCACGGCGATGCCGCCGCCGGCTGGAGCTACGCGCCGCTGAAATTCGCCGCCACCGTGCTGAGCTCGATCAGCGGCATTCCCGGGGGCCTGTTCGCGCCCTCGCTCGCGGTCGGGGCAGGCCTCGGCGGCACGGTCCACGGCCTCCTGCCCACCATGCCGGTGGGCGCCCTCGTGCTGATCGGCATGGTGGCCTACCTCACGGGCGTGCTCCAGGCGCCGATCACCAGTTTCGTCATCGTCACCGAGATGACCCAGAACCACTCGATGATGATCCCGCTGATGGTGGCGGCCCTGGTCTCCGACGCCGCCTCGAAGGCGGTCTGCCGGGGCGGGCTCTACCACACGCTGGCGGAGATCATGCTGGAGCGCGCCGACGTGCCGGCGCAGCCGGTGGCCAAGACCGCCTGACCGATCCTGAGAATAAAAGCGGCCCGGGCCGGTTTCGGCGGAACGGTCTCGCTTGGCGCCGGTTGAGCCAGAAATCGCAGGCCCGCCCGCGGGCTCCTCCGGAGTGACGTCATGACCCTCCTGAAATGGGCCCTCATCTGCTTCGTGATCTCGCTGATCGCCGGCGGCCTCGGATTCACCGGCATCGCCTCGGGCGCTGGCTCGCTCGCCCGGATCCTGTTCGGCCTGTTCCTGCTGATCGCCATCGTGATCGTGGTCATCGCCTTCGCGGTCGGCCAGGCGGTCTTCTGAGGCGCCTGTGATGCGCGGCAAGGTCTGTCTCGTCACCGGGGCGACCAACGGGATCGGCTACGAGACGGCCTTGGGCCTCGCGCGCCTCGGTGCGCGGGTCGCCCTCGTCGGGCGCGATCCCGGCAGGACGCAGGCCAGTGCGGCGCGGATCCGCGCCGCGGTACCGGGTTCAGCGGTCGATCCGCATGTGGCCGACCTGTCGGCCCAGGCCGAGATCCGGCACCTCGCCGCGGCCTTGCGCGAGGCCTATCCCCGCCTCGACGGGCTCGTGAACAATGCCGGCGCGATCTTCGATCACCGGACCCTCACCGTCGACGGGATCGAGCGCACCTGGGCGCTCGACCACCTGGGCTACGTGCTCCTGACGCTGGAACTCCTCGACACCCTCAAGGCCTCCGCGGTGGCCGGCGGCAAGCCGCGGATCGTCAACGTCGCCTCCGCGGCCCATTACCGGGGGCACATCGACTTCGACGACATCGACGGCGCCCGGCGGTACGGCGCGATGCGGGCCTATGCCCAGGCCAAGCTCGGCAACGTGCTGTTCACCTACGCGCTCGCCCGGCGGGTGCGAGACAGCGGCATCACGGTGAACGCCCTGCACCCGGGGGTGATCAACACGGGCTTTGCCAAGAACACCGGCGGCCTGTTCGGCACGGCGTGGTCGCTGATGCGGCCATTCCTGACCACGCCCGAGAAGGGCGCACAGACCTCGCTCCACGTGGCGAGCGCGCCCGAACTCGACGGCGTCACCGGCCGCTACTTCTCGCATTCCAGACCGAAGGCATCCTCGTCCGAGAGCCGCGACGAGGCCGTGCAGGAGCGGGTCTGGGCGCTGAGTCTCGCGCAGGTGGGCCGCAGCGCGTGATGCCGCCTCCGGTTGGTCACTTCGGCGCCGCCGCCATTGCGAGCGGAGCCAGGCAATCCAGCGGCGCCACGACAGCCGAGGTCGCGCCGCCCTCTGGGGCTCCTACGAATTAGACATCGAGCGATTCTCGTCCCAACTCGGACAATCGCTACATCCGCACCTCTGTCTCGACGCATCGTAGCCGCTTCGCCGTCACTCCGGGCCCGCGCAGCGGGACCCGGAATGACAGGGTGGATCTCGGGTCGCAAACCATCGAGACGAGGACAATCTTCACAGGCATTCGACCTTGAGAGGCAAGGGCGGAGCTGCGATCCGTCGCGGACACATCGCGGCCCTTCGAGGGGATCGTATCGCAGCGACCGGCCGCACAGGCATGGGAATCGCGGGCCCCGGGCGCATCAGGCTCGGCGTCGGTCGGTTCGGGCGGGGGCGGACGTTGAGGCTTGGCCCGAAGCGCCGCAACGTGCGGTGCCGGTATGTCGGCTGTCCGTACAGGATCCGGAACAGGCCTGGACTGACTCTGCCCTCGGGATTGCCCCTCACGCCGCCGCCCGGACTCCGTGCTCGCCCTGCTGCTGGATCTCGATGAACACCCGGCTCACGTCCGGATGACGCTGCTTCAGCGCCCGGTCGAGGCGGGTCACGAGGCTCTCGACATCGCCCGCCCTCACATCGTCGGCCATGTCGATGCTGAGATTGACCAGGATGTCGGAGGGGCCGAGGTGCTGGGTCAGCACCTCGTTGACGTGCAGCACCCCCGGCTCGGCCCGGGCGAGTTCCGAGATCGCCGCGACGACGTCGGGATCGGCAGCCTCGCCGATCAGCAGGCCGTGGGTCTCGACCATCAGAAACACCGCCATGCCGATCAGCACGAGGCCGATCCCCACCGAGGCCCAGCCGTCGAGGCTCGGCATCTCCAGGAGATGGCCGAGCCCGACGCCCGCGAGCGCGATGACGAGGCCGATCAGCGCGGCGGCGTCCTCGGCCAGCACCGTGAACAGGGTCGGGTCCTTGCTGCGCCGGATCGCCCGCACCGCCGAGTGCTTGCCCTTCTCGGCCCAGAACTGCCGCATCGCCACGAAGAACGAGGTGCCTTCGGCCGCGATCGCAAAGCCCAGGATCCCGACATTCACCCAGATCCCTGGCAGCCGGTAACCGAAGAGTTCGGCGTCCACGTCGGGCTCGGGGTGGCGGACCCGCTCGATCCCCTCGTAGATCGCGAACACGCCGCCGCCGAGGAAGATCATCAGCGCGACCACGAAGGCGTAGAAGTAGATCTCGCGCCCGTAGCCGAACGGATGCCGGTCGTCGGCCGGCCGCGCGGACCGCTTCATGCCGACGAGCAGCAGCACCTGATTGGCCGTGTCGACCAGCGAGTGCACCCCCTCGGCGAGCATCGCGGTCGAGCCGGTCAGCGCCCCACCGACGAACTTCGCCGCCGCGATGGCGAGATTCGCGCCCGCCGCCGCGTAGATCGCCCCCGTGCTCTCATGCGCCATGCTGAACTCCCTGCACGCGGCTCGGCGCGTGGATGCGTTGGCGGAAGCCGGAAGGGGCTCAAACCGCGGCGGTGCAAGCGTTCCGGTCGGCTCCCGGTTCCCGTGTGGACGCCGACGGCCGCCCTGTGCAACCTGCACCCGCTCAGACATCCTGGGAGGACGCATGGCCGACGCTCAGTACGATTCCGACAACATCTTCGCCAAGATCCTGCGCGGCGAGATCCCTTGCCACCGCGTCTATGAGGACGCGCAGACGTTGGCCTTCATGGACGTGATGCCCCAGGGCGAGGGCCATACCCTGGTGATCCCGAAGGCGCCGGCCCGCGGTTTGCTCGACGCCGAGCCCGAATCGCTTGCGGCCCTGATGGCGAGCGTCCAGCGCGTCGCCCGGGCGGTGAAGGCGGCGTTTCAGGCGGACGGGCTGACCCTGTTCCAGTTCAACGAGCCGGCTGGTGGCCAGACCGTGTTCCACCTGCACGTCCACGTCATCCCGCGGCGCGAGGGCGTGCCGCTGAAGCGCCACGAGGGCGGTATGGCCGACACCGCGATCCTCGCCGACCATGCCGCGCGCATCCGCGCGGCGCTCGAAGGTCAGGGCTGACGCTCGGGCGCTTTCCGGCGGAACGGTGACCGGGTCCGGCCAAGGACGCGTCGACACGGACACCCGCGCCGCTCGCGCTGGCCTGCTTACGGTCCACGACGGCGCGTCCACCGGGATGGGATGCGGCGTGCGGACATTGCTGGCTGGGGTGAACGGCTCCAGCCGCTCTCGCACCGTCCTGCCGAGCCCGCCTGCGGCGCCCCGGGATCCCGGCAAGGCTACGAACGCGCGTTGACGGACTGCACCGCTCTCGCGGGTCGCAGGACGCTCAGGCCGCGCCGACCGCCTCGTCCGTCCGCGCCATGCTGGCGAGCAGCCGGCGCAGGGCGGCATTCTCGGTTTCCAGCTCGCCGATCCGCTTGAGCATCGCGCTCACGGACGCATCGGTCGCCGAGGGATCGGAAGGCGCCGCGGTCCGGGCCTGTGGTTCGAAGGTGACGCCGATCCCGTCCTCACGCCGCCAGCGCAGGGTCGACCGGTAGGTGCGGTCCTTCTGCGGGATGTAGAGGTCGAAGACCTCCGGCAGCGTCGTGGCGTCGCTCATGACGAGGCGCGCGCCGGAGGAGGACATGTCGCGTACGAGGCAGTCGAAGCTGGACGATCCGTTGTTGAAGACGATGCGGCCCTTGAGGAAGACCCTCTGGCGCGTCTCTCGGCGATGCTCCGACATGCGGGCGGCTCCGGAAGGCTGACGATTCGACCTAATCTGCACGCCAGCTCTTAAGGAATCTTCGTCGGGATATCGGACTCGAGGCCGGTTGGGCCGCTGGATAGGGAGAGCCTCAGCCGGAGATCGGTTTTCCGCGCCCAGGCGGATCCGATCGGGGATTGTGTGCGGCCCGTGCGCTGGCTCCGAACACCCTCAGAGGCGGGCTCCGCGCCGCGCCTTCCCGCTGCTGCGGTGGCTTGCGGGTTCACGCATCGGGTTTGGGACCATCGTTCCGCTGCCCAGTCTGGCGGTCCAGGCGCCCCACGCGCTCGCCATCCTCCGCAGAGGGGGGAGGGCGAGCGCACGGCAGCGTTCGGCCTTTCTCCGATGGAGATGTGTGAAGTGCGAACACCGCGTGCCCGTTCGCCCGCGGGCCATCGCCTCACGCGATGAAGCGCCGGTCCACCGTCTGAAACAGGTAGAAACCGTTGAACCGCACGGCCGTGTCGGCGGCCCGGTCGTCGAAGTCGAGGGGTTGCCGGCTACCGTCGCAGAGCTTGCCGCCGAAGGTCCAGCGGCCCGCGCCGATGAAGGGCGGGACGGTGCTCGCCTCCGGCACCGCGCAGCAGAGGCCCTCCTCGCCCTTGAGCTGGAACAGGTTGTAGCTTCGCATCGGAAGTCCTCCGCCTGGCCGCCCTCGAAGCCGATTTTTCGCAGTCCAAAATCTTGCACTGCGAAGAATCGGCTTGACCGTGCTTATCATGGCACAATCCGTCGAGTTTGTGACGGTCAAGTTTCAGGGACGTTTCGGGTGAGCTCGTCGAGCCAGATCCGGGCCGACCCGTCGGACGGCGCGCGCCAGTCGCCCCGGGGCGACAGGGAGCCGCCGGCCGAGACCTTCGGGCCGTTCGGGAGCGCCGAGCGCTTGAACTGGCTGAAGCCGAAGTAGCGGGTCAGGAAGACGCCGAGCCAGCGGCGGATCTCGGGCAGGTCGTAGGCGACCCGCTTGGCCTCGGGGAAGTCCGGCGCCCAGAAGCCGCGCTCCCTGTCGCCCCAGGCGTGCAGCGCCAGGAAGGCGATCTTCGATGGCCGGAACCCGTAGCGCAGCGTGTAGAACAGGTTGAAGTCCTGCAGCGCGTAGGGGCCGATCGTGGCCTCCGTGCTCTGCGGGCTGTCGTCCTGGTCCATCGGCACCAGCTCGGGGGAGATCTCGGTGTCGAGGATCGCCTGGAGGGTGCGCGCCTCCTCGGGGCCGACCTCGCCGTTGCCGATCACCCAGCGGATCAGGTGCTGGATCAGGGTCTTGGGCACGCCGGCATTGACCGCGTAATGGCTCATCTGGTCGCCGACGCCGTAGGTGCACCAGCCGAGCGCCAGCTCCGAGAGGTCGCCGGTCCCGACCACGAGGCCGCCGGCATGGTTGGCGAGCCGGAACAGGTAGTCGGTGCGCAGGCCCGCCTGCACGTTCTCGAAGGTCACGTCGTAGACCGCCTCGCCCCTGGCGAAGGGGTGGTTCATGTCGGCGAGCATCTGCTTGGCGGCCGGGCGGATGTCGATCTCGGCGGCCGTGCAGCCCAGCGCCTTCATGAGGGCGTGGGCGTTGGTCTTGGTGGCGTTCGAGGTGGCGAAGCCCGGCAGCGTGTAGGCCAGGATGTCGGAGCGCGGATATCCCAGGCGGTCGAACGCCTTGGCGATCACGATCAGCGCGTGGGTCGAATCGAGGCCGCCCGAGACGCCGATGATGGCCTTGCGGGTGCCGGTCGCCTCCAGGCGCTGGGCCAGGCCCGCCACCTGGATGTTGTAGGCCTCGTAGCAATCCTGCGCGAGGCGCGACGGGTCGGCCGGCACGAAGGGGAAGCGCTCGATCCGCCGGATCAGGCCGAGATCCGCTTCCGGCGGGTCCAGCCGGAACGGCACCCGGCGATAGGCGAGGGCGTGGCGGCGCGCGTCGTCGTCGAAGCTGCCGGCCTGGAGACGTTCCTGGGCGATCAGGTCGAGGTCGATATCGGCCATCGTCGCCACCGGCCCGGTGGGGAAGCGCTCGCCCTCGGCGAGGCGCACGCCCAACTCGTCGATGCTGGTCTGTCCGTCCCAGGACAGGTCGGTGGTCGATTCGCCCTGGCCGGCGGCGGCGTAGACATATGCACAGGCGCCCCGCATCGAAGCGGCGCGGGACAGGAGCGCCCGCGACTCGGCCCGGCCGACCGTGATCGGGCTGCCCGAGAGGTTCGCCAGCACCGTGGCGCCAGCCAGCGCCGCGCGCATGCCGGGGGGCTCGGGCACCCACAGGTCCTCGCAGATTTCGACGCCGACCACGAGGCCCGGCAGGTCCTCGGCCGGGAACAGCAGGTCGGTGCCGAAAGGCGCATCGAAGCCTGCGACCCGGATGGTCTCGCCCGCGATCCCCGCGCCGGACGCGAAATGGCGCTTCTCGTAGAACTCCCGGTAGTTCGGCAGGAAGGTTTTTGGGATCACGCCGAGCAGGCGGCCGCCCTGGATGGCCAGGGCGCAATTGTAGATCCGGTGGCGCCAGCGCAGCGGCGCGCCGACGAGCAGCAGCGGCCGCAGGGAGGCCGATTCGGCGATCACCCGGGCGGCTTCCGCCTCGACGGCATCGAGCAGGGTCTGCTGCAGCAGCAGGTCCTCGATCGCGTAGGCCGAGAGGCCGAGTTCGGTGAAGACCGCCAGCGCCGCGCCCGCCTCGTGGCAGGTCTGGGCGAGGGCGAGCACCGCGTCGGCGTTGCGCGCGGGCTCGGCCGGGTGGCTGCGGCCCGTGCAGGCCGCGACCCGGGCGAAGCCGTGGCGGTAGAGGGAGCGGAAGCGCGCCGGCGATGCGGAGGTGGCTTGCGACACGGTCACCTGTCCGGATGAGGGGTAGCGGCTTCTACCATATGGGATTCGGGCGCGCTCCGGCGATGCAGGCCGAACGCCCCGGCAGCCGCCCCATCCGGCGGGGGCTGGCGACCGAATTCGATCTCGGATCGTCGCCTCCGCTGACGGGCACCCGGTGCCGCGCCGCGGCCCTGCGCGCACCGGTCCGGACAGGACAGGATCCCCATATGGTTTCCGCGCCGCAGGCCTCCGGCAAGCCTCCATTAACGACGAATGGCCTAACTCAGGACAGCCGCCGCGCACCGGCGGATCCCTGTTTCGAGTATCGTTCGAGAACCCATGCGCGCATCGGGACGGCCTCCGTACTCCCACCGTGACCCCGCCCGCCCGGTGCGCGGCGGCGACCGCTCGGGCCTCTCCCTGGGAGCCCTGGCGCACCGGCTGATGGCGCTCCGCGCGAGCCTCACCCGCCGTCTCTCCGGATCGACCGCCGGGCTGCCCGCGCGCCCGTCCTACGGGGCCGCCGGGCGCCGGGCGGAGCCGAGCTGGCTGACGCCGCCCGGCGCGATGGTCGGCCGCGAGCCCTTCGAGCGCGCGCCGCGCGGCGCGGCGTCGGAGGCCCACTGGCCGGCGCAGGTCTTCGACGACCGGGCGAGCCTCGATACCCTCGATGCCTTCGATGCGCCGGCCTTCGAGAGCCGGATCGACCGCAGCGCCTCCACGCCGGGTGTGCTGGTGCGCCAGCCGCGCCGGCCCGCCGCCATCGCCCCCGATCACGCGCTCGCCACGGGCCTGGCCGCGGCGCCGGTCCCGTCATCGGACGCAGCGCCGGCTCCGGTCACATCGTCGGCGGTGCGCTACACCCGCACGCCCGATTCGGTGTTGCAGGAGCGCCGCCAGCGCGCCCTGGAGGCCGAGCGCGTCGCCCTGGAGCGGGCCCGCGCCGAGACGCAGGCGGCAGCCCTCGCCTTGGAGACCGAGCGGGCCGCCCGCGAGCAGGCGGAGCAGGATCGGATCGCGCACATCGCCGCCGGGCCGGTCGACGCCGACGCCGCGGCGCCCGCTCCGATCGACGCCGCAGCGCCGGATGCCGAGCCGGTGCCCCTGTGGCGTCAGCCCTTCGTCGCCCCGCCGGGAGTCCGCTTCTTCCGGACGCCCGACCGTCGCCCGGTCCGGCCGGCGGTCGAGCTGGCCGCGTCCACGGCGGCGATCACCCCGGTCGCGGCGGTCGTCGCCGAGCCGGTCGCGGCCGTCGCCGACGTACCCGCCCGAGACTGGTCCGACCTGCCGGACTGGTCCGGCGTGCAGCCCTGGTTCGGCGGCGGCGATTCGTCGTCCGTGGAGGCCTGGTCCGCCATGGAGGCACAGCCTGCCGACGCCGTGGAGGATCCGGCCCTCACCGCCGCGCCGGCAGTCTCCGACGCGCACTTCGTCTCGATGCCCCTCGACATCTCGCACCTGCGCTCCCTTCCGCCGCGGCCGGTCTACGTCCTCGACCGGCTCGTGCGGTTCGACCAGCCGCCGCGCCCCGCCGACGGGCAGGACAACAGAGTGGAGTCCAACCTGCGGACCGACGAAGCCGCCGCGATCCGGAGCGCCTTCCTGCCGGCCGACGTACCCCCGGCATCCGGCCTGTCGCTGGTCATCGGCCCGGGCAGCGCTGCCGCCGAGCCGCCGGCCGCCCCCGAGGCACCGCGCCGCGCGCCGATGCTCAACGCCATGGCGGCCCGGGCGGCGATCCGCGCGGCCGGTCAGGCGAAGGCGGTTCCGCCCGCGCCCCCGGTACAGCCCGAGGCCGTCCCGGTCTCGCTCGAGGCCGCGCCGGTGGACGCGTGCGCCGAGGTCGAGCGCGTGGTGATCCCGATGACCCCGCGCCCGGTCCTGCTCCGGGGCAAGCTGGCACCCCAGCCCGAGCCGGCCCCGGTCCAGTCCGAGATCGAGGCCGAGCCCCTCTCGGCCGACGGTGTCGAGGCGGCGGAAGTCCCTGCGGCGGAAGTCCCTGCAGCGGCGCCCGCGCCGGTCGCGCTCCCCATGGTCGCCCCCCGGGCACACCTGATCCCGGCCGGCCGGCATCTGGAGATCGCGTCCGTCGAGAACGCGGATTACGAGCTGCCCTCCCTGGACCTGCTCGCGCTGCCGGCGCCGGGCGGCAGTGCGGAGGTCGATGCCGACGTGCTGGAGCAGAACGCCCTCAACCTGCAGCAGACGGTCCAGGATTTCGGCGTGCGCGGCGACATCCTGGCGGTGCGGCCGGGCCCGGTCGTCACCCTCTACGAGCTCGAGCCCGCCCCGGGCACCAAGTCCAGCCGCGTGATCGGCCTGTCGGACGACATCGCCCGGTCCATGTCGGCGGTCTCGGCCCGCGTCGCTGTCGTGCCCGGCCGGAACGTCATCGGCATCGAGCTGCCGAACGACACCCGTGAGACCGTCTACCTGCGGGAACTGCTGGCCTCGGCCGACTTCGCCGAGAGCAAGCACAAGCTGGCGCTCTGCCTCGGCAAGAACATCGGCGGCGAGCCGATCATCGCCGACCTCGCCCGCATGCCGCACCTGCTGGTGGCCGGTACCACCGGCTCGGGCAAGTCGGTGGCGATCAACACGATGATCCTGTCGCTGCTCTACCGGCTGAAGCCGGAGGAATGCCGGCTGATCATGGTCGATCCCAAGATGCTGGAGCTGTCGGTCTATGACGGCATCCCGCACCTGCTCTCGCCTGTCGTCATCGACCCCAAGAAGGCGGTGATCGCCCTCAAATGGGCCGTGCGCGAGATGGAGGAGCGCTACAAGAAGATGTCCAAGATCGCCGTCCGCAATATCGACGGCTACAACGCCCGCATGAAGGAGGCCCGCGAGAAGGGCGAGACCATCACGCGCACGATCCAGACGGGCTTCGACCGCCACACCGGCGAGGCGGTGTTCGTCGAGGAGGCGATGGACCTGTCGCCGCTGCCGTACATCGTGATCGTGGTCGACGAGATGGCCGACCTGATGATGGTGGCCGGCAAGGACATCGAGGGGGCGATCCAGCGTCTGGCCCAGATGGCGCGGGCGGCGGGCATCCACCTGATCATGGCGACGCAGCGTCCGTCGGTGGACGTGATCACCGGCACGATCAAGGCGAACTTCCCGACCCGGATCAGCTTCCAGGTGACGAGCAAGATCGACTCGCGCACGATCCTGGGCGAGATGGGCGCCGAGCAGCTTCTGGGCCAGGGCGACATGCTGTTCATGGCCGGCGGCGGGCGCACGACGCGCGTGCACGGGCCGTTCTGCTCGGACAGCGAGGTCGAGACCGTGGTCGCCCACCTCAAGCGACAGGGCCGCCCGAGCTACCTCGATGCCGTCACGGCGGACGATTCGCCCGAGGAGCCCGTGAAGGAGACCGGTCGCGGCCGGGGCAAGGCCCCCGCCGACAAGGCCGAGCGGTCCGACGAGCCCGCCGAGGAGGCCCCGGTGTTCGACATCGGCGCCTTCGCGGCGGCGACCGGCGGCGAGTCGGACGATCTCTACAAGCAGGCCATCGAGGTGGTGCTGCGCGACGAGAAGGCCTCGACCAGCTACATCCAGCGCCGCCTGCAGATCGGCTACAACCGCGCCGCCTCGCTGATGGAGCGGATGGAGATCGAGGGGATCGTCGGCCCGGCCAACCATGCCGGCAAGCGCGAGATCCTGGTCGCCGGATCGCCGCACAGCTCGGCCGGAATGTACGACGACGAGTGAGAGGCTGCCCGGGCCGTCACCCCGTGAGACGGTCCGGGCGTCGCATCTTCGCCACAGGGCGGGGTTCTAACAGGCCGCTGCGGAACCCTTCGCTGCGCGCGCGCAAAGACGAGGGGCCGCCGAGATTTCTCCGGTAGCCTGCCAATCCATGTTCCGCCCCCCATCTGCCGCCGAGCGCGCCCGGCGGTTCCCCAGGAGACTTTGCCGATGATCGGCCGCCGCATCCGCACAGCCGGCTCCGTGTTCGCCGCCGGGCTGTGGCTCGCGACCGCCAACCCGGCCGACGCGCAGGTCGGCGCCTTCATCGACAGCCTGTTCGGCCACAAGGAGGAGCCGGCCCAGCAGCCGGAGGCCGCCCGTCCTGCGCCCGCACCGGTCAAGAAGCCGGCGCCGAAGGCCAAGGACGCCGCCAAGGAGACCGCGAAGGACGCGCCGAAGACCGGCAGCCTCAAGGGCGGCAAGGGCATCGACAAGGCCGCCGAGAAGGCCGAGCACAAGGCGCCCGAGTCCAAGGTCGCGGCCGTGGGTGCGCCCGCGGCGGTCGCCCCCGCCGAGCCGGCGGATGCCGCCACCGTGCTGGCCCAGGCCAACGCCTATTTCAACGGCATCAACACCCTGACCGGCAGCTTCATGCAGATCGGCGCCGACGGGCGCCGGATCGGCGGCAAGCTGACGCTCGCCAAGCCCGGTCGCCTGCGCTTCGATTACGACCAGCCCTCGCCGCTGGAAGTGGTGGCGGACGGCACCTCGGTGGCGGTGCGCGACCGCAAGCTCAACACCCAGGACCTCTACTTCATCGCCCAGACGCCGCTGAAATTCCTGCTGCGTGAGAAGATCGACCTCGCCCGCGACCTCACCGTCACCGACGTGGCGAATGACCCCTCCGGCGTGCGCATCAGCCTGGAGGATCGCGCCACGCTGGGCGGCACCTCGAAGATCCAGCTGTTCTTCGATCCCGAGGTGAAGACCCTGTCGCAGTGGCGGATCACCGATCCGCAGGGCTACATCACCACGGTGACGCTCGCGAACCTGCAGAAGGGCAAGAGCGTCGACGGCAGCCTGTTCTTCATCAATTACGGGCGCGCCGAGGACAAGGCGATGCAGCAGCAGATCCAGCAATCGCAGCCCTAACGGGATCTAACCGCCGGTCACGCCGAGCCCGGCCGCGCCGCCGGTCCGCCACCGGTTCAACTCCCGGTCGATCGCCATCTCGGTGCCGCGCAGGAACTCCGCGGCCGGCAGGCCCGGGGCGACGGCGGCGAGGTAGCTCACCACGACGGTCCCGGCCCGGGTGGCCGTGCCCCCCGGCCAGAACAGCCCGGAATTGAGCGCCACCGGCACCACCGGCAGGCCGAGCCGGCCGTAGAGCAGCTCGACGCCGCGCTTGAAGCGCAGGGGGGCCGCGATGCCGCCGCGTGTGCCCTCGGGGAAGATCAGAACCGACCGCCCGGCCGCCACGGCGGCGCGCCCCTCGTCGATCATGGTGCGCAGGGCCTGGGTGCCGTTGCCGCGGTCGATGACGATCATCGGCGAGCGCCGCAGGAACCAGCCGACCACCGGGATCGCCAGCAGCTCGCGCTTGGCCACGATCGCCACATCCGGCACCAGCACGAGGAAGGCCAGGGTCTCCCAGGTCGATTGGTGATTGGCGACGATCAGGCAGGGCTCGTCCGGCAGGTGCTGGCGGCCCTCCTCGACGTAGCGCAGCCCGACGATGCGCCGCAGCCCGCCCAGGATCCCGCGCGCCCAGAGCCGTGTCGCCCGGCGGATCGGCCGCTGCGGCGAGCCGGACAGGAGGAAGATCACCAGGGGTACGAGGAACAGGGTCGTCCAGGCCGCCCAGTAGGCGGCGAACAGCAGCGAGCGGGCATGTGCCATGGCAGGGCCTCGACGAGGGGCCCGGAGCAGGGCAAGACGCCGGCATAGCGGCTGCCGCACGCAGGCGCACGGCATTTCGCCGCCGGTCGACCGGCCGGACTGTCGCATCGCGGGAAATCGGCTATCGCAGGCCGACCCGGTGTGGCCATCGCCTCACGAATCCGAGACCCGTTCCGTGCAGCTCACCGTCACCACCTGGAACATCAACTCGGTGCGGCTGCGCATCGACCTCGTGCTGCGCTTCCTCGCCGAGCAGAAGCCGGACGTGCTCTGCCTGCAGGAGACCAAGTGCCCGGACGACGCCTTCCCGCTGAAGGCCCTGCGCGGCTCGGGCTACGAGCACGTGATGTTCGCCGGGCAGAAGGGCTACAACGGCGTCGCGATCCTCTCCCGCTTCCCCCTGCACACGCGGGCCGTGATGGGTTTCTGCGAGCGCCAGGATGCCCGCCACATCTCGGCGGTACTGGGGCCGGAGGCGGGCGCCGCCGCGGGGATCGTGCTGCACGATTTCTACGTGCCGGCCGGCGGCGACGTGCCGGACCGCGATCTCAATCCGAAATTCGCCCACAAGCTCGACTTCCTGTCTGAGCTGCGCGCCTGGGGCGGTAGGCGCGTCTCAGGCCCGGTGATCCTGATGGGCGACCTCAATGTCGCGCCGTTGGAGCACGACGTCTGGTCCCATAAGCAGCTCCTCGACGTGGTGAGCCACACGCCCGCGGAGACCGAGGCGCTGGAGATCCTGCGCGGGGAGGCCGGCTGGATCGACACCGCGCGCCACCTCACCCCGGAGCCGGAGAAGATCTACACGTGGTGGAGCTACCGCTCCCCCGACTGGGCGGCCGCCGACAAGGGCCGGCGCCTGGACCATCTTTGGGTTTCGCCCGATCTCGCCGGCACGATCCGGAAGGTCGAGGTGTTGCGCGACGCCCGCGGCTGGGCGCGCCCGTCCGACCACGCGCCGGTCACTTTGACGCTGGAGCTCTGATCGCGACGCCTGAGCGGAACTGCGGCTTGGGACGAGCATTGCCCGCTCACGATGCCGTGACGCGAGGTGACCCGATGCGCAAGATCCTGATCGCCTTCCTTCTCCCCCGAGTCGTTTCGTTCCTTCGCAATCGCTACGGCAAGCCGCACCCGAACCGCGGGCGGGCCTTCTGAGCCGATCACTGGCCTGCGCACGGCTGTGACCGCCGGGCGCAGGCGGCCCTTCCCTGGGCCGCCCTAGATCCGGGGGTACTTCAACCTGCCGAGGGGCCGTACCCATGACCCAGGATCCGCGCGAGGCCGGTCCGCAGCCGCCCTTTCCCGGCGACCAGCAGCAGCCCCGCCCGGGCCTGACCACGAAAATGACGCCGCGGCCCGACCACGGCGAGGAGAGCTATGTCGGCAAGGGCCTGCTGACCGGCCAGGCGGCCCTGATCACCGGCGGCGATTCCGGGATCGGCCGGGCGGTGGCGATCGCCTATGCCCGCGAGGGCGCCGATGTCGCGATCTCTTATCTCGAAGTCGAGCAGGAGGATGCCGAGGATACCAAGGCCTGGATCGAGAAGGCCGGGCGCCGCTGCCTGTTGCTGCCCGGCGACATCCGCGACGAGGCGCATTGCCGGAATCTCGTGGCGCGCACCGTGGAGGCCTTCGGGCGCCTCGACATCCTCGTGAACAACGCCGCCGCCCAGGTGGTGAACGAGGGACTCGACGATCTGAAGGCCGCCGATATCGAGGGCTCGTTCCGCGCCAACGTGTTCGCGATGTACTACCTCACCCAGGCCGCGGTGCCGCATATGAAGCCCGGCGGGGCGATCGTGAACAGCACGAGCGTCCAGGCGAAGGTCGCCGATCCCAGCATGCTGATCTACGCCGCCACCAAGGGCGCCATCGCGAGCCTGACCATCGGCCTGTCGAACCTGCTCGCCCCCAAGGGCATCCGCGTGAACTGCGTCGCGCCCGGGCCGGTCTGGACGCCGATCCAGCCGATCGTGAAGAGCCCTGAGCAGCTTGAGGAACTCGGCGCGCAGACGCCGCTCGGCCGTGCGGGCCAGCCGGCCGAGCTGGCTCCGGCCTACGTGCTGCTCGCTTCCCGCGAGGGCAGCTACATGTCGGGCGCCCTGGTGCCGGTGACCGGCGGCATGCCGATGCTCTGAGCGGGCCGGTCGCCCGGACGTTCACGGGCGCAGCGGCTCGCCCGCCCGCTCCGGCGCCAGCAGCACGCCCGTGAGCCCCAGCGCCGCCGCGAGGGCGAGCCACAGGGGCGCGGCGTTCGCCGAGTGGGTCTCGGTGACGAGGTAGACGAGGATCGCCGGCGTGGTGCCGCCGAAGACCCCGAGCGCGAGATTGTAGCTCACCGCCGATCCGGACCCGCGCACGCGCTGGCTGAACAGCTCGGTCAGCATCGCCCCAAGGGGGCCGATGTAGAGGGACAGCACCAGCATGTAGAGAACCTCGCCGGCCAGCGCGTAGGTCGCTTCGGCCCGGGTGAGAAGCCCGAAGATCGGCCAAGCCAGGAGGATGAAGGCCGCGGCCCCGGCCATCATCACGGGGCGCCGGCCGATGCGGTCCGACAGCGCGCCGAAGACGGGACCCGTGACGATCAGGATCGCCGTGCCGATCGTCCCGAGCCCGGACGCGGTGGCCGGCGTCAGCCCGTCGGTGCGGACCAGGAAACCGCGCAGGTAGATGACGCCCAGATAGATGCCGACCCCCGCGAGCACGCTGATCAGGAAGCCGCACAGCATCGCGCGCCCCTCGCTCCGGATGGCCTCGACGATCGGGAAGGTGCGCTCCGCGGGCAGCGGCCGGTCGACGACGAGGATCGCGCGCCGGAGCCACAGGGTGCAAGCGCCGAGGACGAGGCCGAACAGGAACGGGAGGCGCCAGCCCCAGTCCAGGACAGCCTCCCGGGGCAGCGACGCCTCGACCAGGAAGAACACCAACGATCCGAGCATCTGCCCGATCCCGATTGTGCAGGCCGGGAGGGCGCAGTAGAAGCCGCGCCGCTCGGCGGGGCAGCGTTCGCCGAGGAACGTGATCGAGGTCGTGAACTCGCCGCCGACCGACAGACCCTGGAGCAGCCGGCAGGCGATGAGCAGGACCGGCGCGGCGATGCCGAGGGCGGCGTAAGTCGGCAGCAGTCCGATGCAGGCCGTGGATACCGCCATCAGGCTCACCGAGAGCGTCAGCGCGGAGGTCCGCCCGTAACGGTCCGCCACGTGGCCGAAGACAAGGCTGCCCACGGGCCGCACCAGGAACGCCGATGCGAACACGCCGTAGGTCGCGAGCAGCGACACCACGGGATCGGCGGCCGGAAAGAACAGGCGGCCGATGATGTGCGCGCCGAAGCCGTAGATCGTGAAGTCGTACCATTCCAGGGCGTTGCCGACAGCGCCGGCGAGGGCGGATCGATGTTGCAGGTCCGGCCTGATCCGCATCGTCGTCATCGAGCGCGCACTTTTATTGTCATCTCTACGCGTCTCTGCTGTCATCGGCACGATAATAGCCCGGCCGAATCAGACTAGCACGATTGCAGGAGGTGCGCGTAGCGCTCGTCCGGCTGAGAGCCGGTCCCGATCCTGCCGCAACCGCTAAGAGGAGTGGCAGCGTCGATCTGGTCTGGCGCGGCGGACGCCTTCCCCCGTGCGGGCCAGGATGTTGAGTCTTCTCGATCGGATAGGAGCCGACACCGCGGCACGTCTGGCGGTCCAGGCCTCCCACGCGCCCTCCCTCCTCCCTTCGCGGGCTACGAAGTTCACACGACGCCGTTTTGCACCGCCGCTGGCGGCACAGCGCGACAGTCCCCCTTTCCCGCTCGGGGGAGGGGACCCGCAATCCGTTTTGCGCCAGTGTTGCCGCCCCCGATATGTGAATCCGCAAGCCTCTGCGGGGGAGGGTGGCCCGGCCGTCAGGCCGGGTCGGGAGTGGGGAACCCGGCTTCCGGACCGGGCACGAGCTTCATGACGGCCGGCGCTCCATTCGGCATCGTCACGCTGCCCCACGCCTGACCCCCTTCGGGGACCACCCTCCCCCCTAGAGGGGAGGGAGACGCCGAGGATCCGTTGCGGCTGGAGGCAATCTTCCGGAGGCGCGGATTGACGATCGCCGACGGTGCTTCCGGCACCGGCCGGGTCCCCGGTTCCAACGAGAAACCCGCCGCGCGGGGCGCGGCAGGTCCGATCACAACGTCCAGGGTCTGCTGAGCCTGTCGCCGGGCCGCCTTCGCACCCGGAACGTCCTAGAACGGGATGTCGTCGTCGAGGTCATAGCCGCGATTGCCACCGCCGCCGCTGCCCGAGGAGGCCGGGGCCGGACGGCGCTCGCCGCCCTGGGCACGGCCGCCGCCGAACTCGCCGCCACGGTCGCTGCCCCGACCACCACCGAAATCGCCGCCGCGGCTGATCTGCCCGCCGCCCTCGTCCTCGCCGGCGAAGTCGCCGCCGCCACCGCCGCCGCGCCCGTCGAGGATCGTCATCTCGCCGCGGAAGCGCTGGAGCACCACCTCGGTGGTGTACTTCTCGACGCCGGAATTGTCGGTCCACTTCCGGGTCTGGAGCTGGCCCTCGATATAAACCTTCGAGCCCTTGCGCAGATACTGCTCGGCGACGCGGGCGAGGTTGTCGTTGTAGATCACGACCGAGTGCCACTCGGTCTTCTCCTTGCGCTCGCCGCTGGCCTTGTCCTTCCACGACTCGGAGGTGGCGATGCGCAGGTTGCACACCGGATCGCCCGAACCGAGCCGGCGCATCTCGGGGTCGCGCCCCAGATTGCCCACCAGAATCACCTTGTTGACGCTGCCCGCCATCGCTCTCTCCTTATCGTACGGATCTCACAGGGCATCGGCCCGGCGGCGCGCGAACCATGCGCCCGGGCCTCCGGAGCGGCAACCTGCGGTTCGGGCTTGTGCCCGCTTTCCGCAGCGCCGTCGGATTTCTTTGTTCTATATCTGTTCCATAACGGCAGCAAGCGGCCGTCAGGAGACGCGCACGACCAGCTTGCCGAAATTGCGACCTTTCAACAGGCCGATGAAAGCCTCCGGCGCCCTCTCCAGGCCCTCGACCACGTCCTCGCGGTAGCGCACGCGGCCTTCCCGGATCCAGGCGCCGACCTCATTGCGAAAAGTCTCGGCCTGGTCGGCGAAGTCCCAGACGATGAAACCCTGGATGTGCAGGCGGTTGGTCAGGACCGAGCGCATCAGGCCCGGCAGACGGTCCGGCCCCGGCGGCACCTCGGTGGCGTTGTAGGCCGAGACGAGGCCGCAGACCGGGATCCGCGCGAAGGGGTTGAGCAGCGGCATCACGGCGGCGAAGACCGCGCCGCCGACATTCTCGAAATAGACGTCGATCCCCTTCGGGCAAGCGGCGGCGAGCGCACCCGGCAGATCATCGCCGCGGTGATCCACGGCGGCGTCGAAGCCGAGTTCCTCCGTGAGGTAGCGGCACTTGTCCGGCCCGCCCGCGATCCCCACGGCGCGGGCGCCCTTCAGCTTGGCGATCTGCCCGACCAGCGAGCCCACCGGCCCGGCGGCGGCCGCGACCACCACGGTCTCGCCCGCCTTCGGCCGGCCGATGTTGAGGAGGCCGGTATAGGCGGTCATGCCCGGCATTCCGAGCACGCCCAAAGCCGTCGAGGGCGGCGCGGCGCTGGGATCGACCGGGCGCGAGCCCTTGCCGTCGGTGACGAAGTACTCCTGCCAGCCCGCGAAGGCGGTGAGCAGGTCGCCGACCGCGTGGTCCGGATGGTTCGAGGCCACGACTTCGCCCACCGTCTCGGCGGTGATCGGCGCGCCGATCTCGACCGGCGCCGCGTAGGATTTCGCGTCGCTCATCCGGCCGCGCATGTAGGGGTCGAGGGACAGCCAGCGGGTGCGCAGGAGGACCTGGCCCGGACCGGGCTGCGGCACCGGCACCTCCTCCAGGCGGAAGTTCTCGGGGCGCGGCTCCCCGTGGGGGCGCGAGGCCAGGACGATGCGGCGGTTCATGGCGGTCATGGCGGACTCCGGGATCAGGTGTCGCACCGATCTGGGGCGCCGGGCCGCGACGGCCAAGGCGCCGCGGAGATCTCCGCCCCGGTTCGCGCGTTGTCCCGTCTCTGAAGCGTGGAGCGGCGGCATGCGGGAGACGGCACTCGGTCTCGGATTGGCGGTCCTGGCGGCGGGGGCCGCCCTGGCCGGTCCCCTCGACGGCTACCGCGACCGGGCGCGGGTGCTGGTCCTGTCGGCGCCCGACGCCGCGGACGCGCAGCTCAAGGCGCAGCGGGCCGCCCTGGGTCCCGTCCACAGCGGCCTCGCCGAGCGCGATCTCGTCGTGCTGGAGGCGGTCGGCGCCGGGCCGGAGGCCAGGGCCCTGCGCGCCCGGCTCGGCCTGCCGGTCGACAGCTTCCGGGCCGTCCTGATCGGGAAGGACGGCGGCGCCAAGCTCACCGCGGAGATGCCGATCGCGCCCCAGCGGCTGTTCGCCACGATCGACGCGATGCCGATGCGCCGGGCCGAGATGCACGGGCGCCGCTAGGGCCAAGTCTCCTGTGCGCGGGGCGGGGCGCGGACACCAACGGTTAAGCCTACCGGCCTATCACCGGATCGTGTCGATGGCCGCGCTGCGGCCATCCGTTGAGGCCCGTCAGGACGCGCCACGAGACGCTGAAAACCGATGAACCGACACCATGTTGCCGACGCCATCCGCCGCCTCGTCGCCGCGCAGGTCGAGGATATCGAGCGCGCGGTCCGCGACGGCCACAAGACCATCGCGCTGAACGAGCTGGCGGATCTGAACCGCCAGCTCAAGGCCTTCGCGGCCGCCCTCAGGAAGGCGCCGGCCCGGACCTGAGCCGGCTCGACCTCACCAGCGGGGCCCGTCCCAGCGGCGGGGCGGGATGTCCTCCGGCGGCGGCGGCGGAGGGGGCGGCCCGCGGTCGAAGCCCGGCTCGTCGCAGACCCGCACCCGGCGCACGACCGGTGCGCCGTCCGGATCGAACCGGCGCCGGACGAATTCCCGGCACGAATCGGGTGGGCCCGCGGTGAAGCGCGGTCTGTGGAACTCCGGCTCGGGACGCGGGGGCGGAGGACGGCCCTCCGGCTCGTCCTCCTGGATCGGGCCGCCATAGCCATGGGGCGGCGGATAGGGGCCGTCGAAATCGGCGGCGAGCGCCGGGCCGGCGGCGAGGATCAGGGCACAGAGCGCGGTGCGGATGGGGAAGCGACGGGCGGACACGGAGCCCTCGGCGTGAGCGGGCCGCGGGGATCGCGGCCATCATCACTGGAGGTTGCGCCCCGCCGCCTGAACCGCCCCAGAGGCGTCCTGTTGGCCGCCGTTCAGCCGGTCATTTCTGCATCGCGTTCACTTCGCACTGCGCGTACTCGCCGCTCGCCTTCACGTAGGCGTTGAGCTTCTGCAGGTAGGCCTCAGCGATCGGCCGGAAGGCCTGGGCCTGCAGGTTATAGGCCTTGATCGCGTCGTTGTAGCTGTAGGCCTCCCAGCCCGGGCAACCCTCCTTGGCGTCGAGGCAGGCCGGCTTGTCCGGCAGCGCGGGCTTCGCCGGGCGCGCGGAGGCGGGCGGCGGCTCGGGCGGGGTGCAGGCCGCGCTGGCGGGCGCGGTCGGCGCAGGGGATGGTGTGGCGGGCGCCGCCTGCGTTGCGGCGGGCGCCGCCTTCGTTGCGGAGGGCGCCGCCTTGGCGGCCGGCTTCGCGGGCATGTCCGGCGCCGCGAGGGCGCCGGTCGGCGAGAGCAGGCCCGCGATGAGGAGAAGGGTGCCGCGCATGGCGTCCTGACAAGCTCCGCTGCGGCCCGGACCGTCGATGGCGGGGGCCGGCCGCGGGTTCTGCGGCATCAGGCTCGCGGCGACAAGGGTTCTCGCACGAGCTCCCGGCGGGGTGCGGAGGCCGGCCGTGGGCGCGTCACCGGTCCAGCAGCGCGGGGCTTCGGGCCGCGCACAAGCGCCATGAGCGGCAGGGACAGGCCGATCGCCAGCACCCACCAGGCCGGCCGGATCGGGCCGGAAAAATCCAGGTTGGCGGCAAGCACGAGGTTCGCCGGGACGCCGCTGGCGAGCCCGTACCACGCCGCCTCCAGTCCCGCCGTCGCCAGCCCGGCGAGGATCGCGAGCAGCAGGAGCGACCATGGCCGCTCCGGCCACTTGAACCGCCGCATCGCCCGCCAGCCCATCAGCAGCAGGAACAGCCCGGCCGAGAAGACCGGATCGGTGACGTCGATCTTCGATTGCAGGAAGTAGTGGACGAGGGCCAGCACCGCGATCGTGTAGACGAGCCGGTGCAGCCGGTGCCAGTTCGGGCCGAGGTTGCGCACGGCCGCGTCCGTCGAGGTCAGGCCCAGGGCGATCAGCCCGACCAGCGCCACGAAGCCGATCGTCAGGTACAGCCGCAGCGCGATCTCCGAGACGATCTTGGTGAGGATCAGGTTCTGATCGACCGCGTACAGGGTGAGGTGCGCCACCGCGTAGGCCATCACGGTGATGCCGAGCATGCGCCGGACGCCGATGACCTTCGGCCAGTCGGCGATGCGGCGCAGCGGCGAGATCGCTAGGGAGAAGAGCAGGAAGCGCACCGCCCATTCGCCGGTGGCATGGATCAGGGCGGTGATCGGCTTGGCGCCCAGCGCGTCGAGCCGGTAGGCGGCGGCGAGGTAGAGCGCCGGCGCGATGCAGCCCGCGAACACCGCGAGCTTCAGCCAGGAGAGGCGGCCGGCCCGGTCGAGCCAAGGGAGAGGGATGCCGAGGGAGCCGGCCAAGCGGTCGATCATGGGGCGCGAACGGGGCTTGAGACGGTGGAGGGGGCGCGAACGGGCTCCCGGAAACGGCTGTCTTCGGGCGTCGGTGCCGTCACGGGTCGGTTCGCCGCGGGGCCGCTACGGTTACAGGGTTGGGTTGACCTGTGTGGTTGACCTGTGTGGTTGACCTGGGCCGCGCCGCGGCGAGATAGCGGGGCGACGGACACCGGATGGATCCCATGCAGTACCGCACTCTCGGCCGCTCCGGCCTCAAGGTCTCGCCGATCTGCCTCGGCACGATGATGTTCGGCGGCCCCACCGACGAGGCGACCGCCGGCCGCATCGTCGCCAGCGCCCGGGAGGCGGGGGTGAACTTCATCGACACCGCCAACGTCTACACGGAGGGCCGCTCGGAGGAGATCACCGGCCGGGCCATCCGGGCCGACCGCAGCGCCTGGATCCTGGCCACCAAGGTCGCCAACCCGACCGGTCCGGGCGTCAACGACCGCGGCCTCTCGCGCGTCCACGTGATGAAGGCCGCCGAGGACAGCCTGCGCCGGCTCGGCACCGACTTCATCGACATCTACTACCTCCACAAGGAGGACCACGACACGCCGCTCGCCGAGACGGTGCGCGCGATGGCCGACCTCGTGCGGGCGGGCAAGATTCGGCACTTCGGCGTCTCGAACCACCGATCCTGGCGGGTCGCCGAGATCTGCCGGCTCTGCGATGAGCTCGGCATCGACCGGCCGGTGGTGAGCCAGCCCTACTACAACGCCTTCAACCGCATGCCCGAGACCGAGCACCTGCCGGCCTGCGCCCATTACGGGCTTGGCGTCGTGCCGTACTCTCCGCTCGCCCGCGGCGTGCTCACCGGCAAGTACGATCCCGATGCCCCGCCGCCGGCCGAATCCCGCGCCGGACGGCAGGACACCCGGATGATGCAGACCGAATGGCGGCCGGAATCCCTGCGCATCGCCTGGACGCTCAAGGAGCATGCCGAGGCCCGCGGCATCACGGCCGGCCAGTTCGCCACCGCCTGGGTGCTGAACAACCGCCTCGTCACCGGCGTGATCGCCGGGCCGCGCACGGAGGCGCAGTGGCAGGAATATCTCGGCGCCCTCGACTACGCCTTCACCCCGGAGGACGAGGCGCTGGTCGACGGGTTCGTGGCGCCGGGGCACCCGACGACGCCGGGCTACAACGAGCCGGCCTATCCGCTGGAGGGGCGGGTGCCGCGGAGCGGCTGACGCGCTCTGCTGGCATCGGATCTCCAAACCATCCCCCTCATCCTGAGGTGCGAGCGCAGCGAGCCTCGAAGGAGGGATCCAGGGATCGCAGAGCTTTCCGGAGCGCTCCTTCGAGGCCTGCGCTCCGGCACCTCGGGACGAGGGCGAGATCTGAAAGACGCGGGCCGCGCGGTGTTCCGAACCCGTCTTGCGCTTCCGACGAAGGATCGCTATCTAACCTTCAACAGTTCTGATGGCAGTCGAGAGGCTGCGGTTCGGGAGTGGGCCCCACCGGGTCCGCTCTTTTTTTTCGCCGCACGTCTTTTTCGTCGAACGCTCGCGGGCGGGCCACGCAGAACGCCGCGAAGGGTGTTCACCACCACACATGTCGTCTGAGATCGAAGCGGATCTGTCCGAGAAGCGCCTCGTCCGCGAGGCCGGTGTCGCCGCGCGCGTCGCGCAGGTGATCGAGGGGCCGCTCCAGGGCCTCGGCTTCCGGCTGGTCCGGGTGAAGATGTCCAACATCAACGGCTGCACCGTCCAGATCATGGTCGAGCGGCCCGACGGCACCTTCACGATCGCGGATTGCGAGACGGTGAGCCGCACGATCTCGCCGCTCCTCGACGTCGACGATCCGGTGGGTGGGGCCTACAACCTCGAGGTGTCCTCGCCGGGGATCGACCGGCCGCTGGTGCGGGTCTCGGACTTCGCCCGCTGGGAAGGCTACGAGGCCAAGGTCGAGCTGAGCCCGCCGCTCGACGGGCGCAAGCGTTTCCGCGGCATCCTCGGTGCGCCGGATCTCGACAAACAGATCGTCCCGATCGACCTGCCCGACGTGAAGGAAGGGCTGCCGAGCCGCATCGACCTGCCGCTCAAGAACCTCGCCGAGGCCCACCTCGTCCTCACCGACGAGCTGATCCGCGAGTCGCTTCGCCGGGGCGGTCCGCCCGCCGAAGACGCGGCCGACGACGGTGAGGACGACGACGAGCCGGCCGAGGAGCAGGCCCCGCCCGCCCGCAGCGCCTTCCGCCCGCAGGGGCCGAAGAAGGCCAGCCCCGCGGCCAAGCCCACGAAACCGGCGCGGACCGGTCCCAGGAAGCCGGTGGTGACCAAGGCGTCCCGGCTCAAGGACCGCGACTCGCTGCACTGACACCCAAGCGTCGGTTGCCTCGCGGCCGGCCCCAAGAATTTGACGGAAGAGAAGGACCGAAACCGATGGCCGTCGTCAGCGCCAACAGGCTCGAACTCCTCCAGATCGCCGACGCGGTCGCCCGCGAGAAGGTGATCGACCGCTCCATCGTGATCGACGCGATGGAGGAGGCGATCGCCAAGGCCGCCCGCTCCCGCTACGGCGCCGAGACGGACGTTCACGCCGAGATCGACCCGAAGACCGGGGCGCTGCGCCTCTCGCGCCACCTCCTGGTGGTCGACGAGGTGGAGAACGACGCCCGCGAGATCACCCTGGATCAGGCCCGCCGCTACAACCCCGGCGCGCTGGTCGGCGACGTGATCTCCGACACCCTGCCGCCCTTCGATTTCGGCCGCGTCGCCGCCCAGTCGGCCAAGCAGGTCATCGTCCAGAAGGTGCGCGACGCCGAGCGCGCCCGCCAGTTCGACGAGTACAAGGACCGGATCGGCGAGATCCTCAATGGCATCGTGAAGCGGGTCGAGTACGGCAACGTGATCGTCGATCTCGGCCGCGGCGAGGGCATCGTGCGCCGGGACGAGATGATCCCGCGCGAGACCTTCCGGCCGGGTGACCGCATCCGCTCCTACCTGTTCGACGTGCGCTCGGAGGTCCGCGGTCCGCAGATCTTCCTGTCGCGCTCGCATCCCCAGTTCATGGCCAAGCTGTTCGGCCAGGAAGTCCCCGAGATCTACGACGGCATCGTCGAGGTGAAGGCGGTGGCCCGCGATCCGGGCTCCCGCGCCAAGATCGCGGTGATCTCCCGCGATGGGAGCATCGATCCGGTCGGTGCGTGCGTGGGCATGCGCGGATCGCGCGTGCAGGCCGTCGTCGGCGAGCTCCAGGGCGAGAAGATCGACATCATCCCGTGGTCCGAGGACGAGGCGACCTTCATCGTCAACGCCCTCCAGCCCGCCGAGGTGGTGAAGGTGGTGCTCGACGAGGAGGCCGACCGCATCGAGGTGGTGGTGCCGGACGACCAGCTTTCGCTGGCGATCGGCCGCCGCGGCCAAAACGTGCGGCTGGCCTCCCAGCTCACCGGCTGGGACATCGACATTCTCACCGAGGCCGAGGAATCGGAGCGCCGCCAGAAGGAGTTCGCCGAGCGGACCCAGGTGTTCATGGAGGCGCTCGACGTCGACGAGACCGTGGGCCAGCTGCTCGCTGCGGAAGGCTTCCGCAACGTCGAGGAGATCGCCTACGTCGATCTCAATGAGCTGTCCGGCATCCAGGGGCTCGACGACGAGACCGGCGCCGAGATTCAGGCCCGCGCCCAGGACCACCTCGCCCGGATCGAGCAGGCGCACGATGCCCGCCGCACGGAACTCGGCGTCGCCGACGAGCTGCGCGAGATCGAGGGCATCACCACGCCCATGATGGTGGCGCTCGGCGAGAACGACGTGAAGAGCGTCGAGGATCTGGCGGGCTGCGCCACCGACGACCTCGTGGGGTACACCGAGGGCCGCGGCCCCGAGGCCGTGCGCCACGCCGGCTACCTCGACGGGTTCGACCTGTCCCGCGCCGAGGCCGAGGCCCTGATCATGGCGGCCCGCCTGAAGGCCGGCTGGATCGAGGCCCTGCCGGAGCCGGAGACCGAGGAAGAGGCCGAGCAGGTCGGGGATGGCGAGGCGACGGCCCACGCCCAGGCCGAGGCCTGAGCGGGTAACCGGCGACGGAGGCGCGGTGAGCGAGGTCGAGGCGATTCCGCCCGAGGGTGGACCGGAAGCCGGGGGGCTCGATGCCGGCCCCGGCCGCCGCGTGCCCGAACGGACCTGCATCGTCACCCGCGTCGCCCAGGCACCGGACGGGATGATCCGGTTCGTGCGCGGGCCGAATGGGCATGTCGTGCCGGACCTCCGCGCACGGCTACCCGGCCGCGGCGCCTGGGTCAGCGCCCGGCGGGACACGGTCGCCGCCGCCGTGCGCAAGAACCTGTTCGCCCGGGCCTTCAAGGGACCGGCCCCGGCCGGTCCCGACCTGCCGGACCGGATCGCCGTGGGGCTGCGCGAGGATCTGCGGCAGGCGATCGCGCTCGCCAACAAGGCGGGCTGCATCGTGGCGGGCTTCTCGAAGGTCGAGGCGGCGATCGGCGGGCAGCCCGGCGCGGTGGCGGTGATCCACGCCGCCGAGGGCAGCGCGGATGGCCGGCGCAAGATCGCGGCGGCCTTGTACCGGCGCCATGGTGAGGCCATGTCACGGATCCCGATCATCGATGACCTGTCCGAAGACGAATTGGACATGGCCTTGGGTCGGGATCATGTGATACACGCTGCGCTCGTCGCAGGAGCCGGAGCCGCCGGCTGCCTGTCGCGTTGGCGTCGGCTACGCTCCTTCGAGGGCGCCGCCGCGGCGACCGGGGAGCCCGATCCAGCCCGAATCGGCGGGATCGACGAAGCCTCACGTTGACGACGCAGGACTATTTCGACCGGCGCCACCGGGCGTCGGTTCACGGGACGATGGAAACCCTCAGGGTTCAGGCTGAATGAGCGATACGAACAACCCGGGCGACAAGACTCTGAACCGGACTTCCCCGAAGCCGCTCTCCCTCAAGCGGCCGATCGAGGCGGGGACCGTGCGTCAGAGCTTCTCCCATGGCCGCTCCAAGCAGGTCGTGGTCGAGACGGTCAAGCGCCGCGTTATCGGCGCGGCGCCGGCCGCTCCTGCCCGTGAGCCCGCCCCCGCGCCGCGTCCGGCACCGGCCGCGCCGACGGCGCCTCCCCCCCGTCCAGCCCAGCGGGCCGCCTCGGGCGTCGTGCTGCGCACGCTGAGCGAGCAGGAGAGCGCCGCCCGCGCCGCCGCCCTCGCCGACGCGCAGCGCCGCGAGGCCGAGGTCCGCCGCAAGGCCGAGGCTGAAGCCGAGGAACGCCGCCGGGAAGCCGAGGAGCAGGCCCGCCGTGAGCGCGAGGCCGCCGAGGCCCGCCGCCGCGAGGAGGAGGAGCGCAAGGCCGCCGCTGCGGCAGCCGCCGCCGCGGCCGCCAAGGCGGCTGAAGCTCCGGCCCCCGAGGCGAAGGCTCCTCCGGCGCCGGCCGCCCAGCCCGCCCCAGCCCCCGCCGCTCCGGCCCGTCCGGCCGCCACACCGGCGCCCGCGCGCCCGGCGGCTGCCGCCCCGGCACGCCCGGCCGAGGCCGCCCGTCCGGCTGCCGCCGCCCGCTCGGCCGCCGCGCCCGCTGCGGCCGCGCCGCGCCCGCCGCTGACGCCCCGGCCCTCGACGGGCGAGCCGCGCAAGACGATCACGGCCGATTCGCGCAAGCCCCGCGATCTCAACTTCATGGCCCGCCCGGCCCCGGCGCCCGAGCCGGAGAAGAGCGCGACGCCGGCGACCGCCGCGCGCCCCGCCGGCGCGGCCGCCACGGCGCGTCCCGCAGGTCGCGGCGCCCAGACCAACGAGGACGAGTCCGAGACCAAGCGGGTGATCCGCCGTCCCGGCATGCCGCTCAAGATCATCGCGCCGCCCAAGACCCCCAAGTCGCCGGGCGGCGACCGCAACCGCGGCCGTCTGACCATCGCGACGGCGACGTCGGGCGAGGAGGAGCGCACGCGCTCGGTCGCCTCGTTCCGCCGCCGCCAGCAGCGCATGAGCGGTCGCGGCCATGTCGAGCAGAAAGAGAAGCTGTCCCGCGAGGTGACGATCCCCGAGACGATCACCATCCAGGAACTTGCCAACCGCATGTCGGAGCGGGCCGTGGACGTGATCCGCATGCTGATGAAGCAGGGCCAGATCCACAAGATCACCGACGTGATCGATTCGGACTCCGCCCAGCTCATCGCCGAGGAACTCGGCCACACGGTGCGCCGCGTCGCCGAGTCCGACGTCGAGGAGGGCCTGTCCTCCGACGAGCCGGATCTGGAGGAGGATCTCGATCCCCGTCCGCCGGTGGTCACCATCATGGGCCACGTCGACCACGGCAAGACCTCGCTGCTCGACGCGATCCGCAAGGCCAACGTGGTCGAGGGCGAGGCCGGCGGCATCACCCAGCATATCGGCGCCTATCAGGTCGCCTCGCCGTCCGGCGACATGATCACCTTCATCGACACCCCGGGCCACGCGGCGTTCACGTCGATGCGCGCCCGCGGCGCCAAGGTCACCGACATCGTGGTGATCGTGGTGGCGGCCGATGACGGCGTCATGCCCCAGACCATCGAGGCCATCCAGCACGCCAAGGCGGCGGGCGTCCCGATGATCATCGCGGTCAACAAGATCGACAAGCCGGATGCCAAGCCGGAGCGGGTCCGCACGGAGCTGCTGCAGCACGACATCCAGGTCGAGTCGATGGGCGGTGAGACCTTGGAATTCGAGGTCTCGGCCAAGACCGGCGACGGCCTGCCGGAGCTTCTGGAGGGTATCCAGATCCAGGCCGAGATCATGAACCTGCGCGCCAACGAGAAGCGCGACGGCGAGGGCACGGTGATCGAGGCCCAGCTCGATCGCGGCCGCGGCCCCGTGGCCACGGTCCTGGTCCAGCGCGGCACCCTGTTCACCGGCGACATCGTCGTGGCGGGCGCCGAGTGGGGCCGCGTGCGCGCCCTGATCGACGACCTCGGCGAGAACGTGCAGTACGCGGGTCCTTCGGTGCCCGTGGAGGTGCTGGGCTTCAACGGGACGCCCGATGCCGGCGACCGCGTGACCGTGGTGCCGAGCGAGGCCCGTGCCCGCGAGGTCACCGAGTACCGCGCCCGCCAGAAGCGCGAGCGCCAGAATGCCCGGACCGGCGGTGCCAACCGCTCGCTGGTCGACATGATGCGCGACCTCAAGGAAGGCGCCGGCCGCAAGGAACTGCCGGTCGTCATCAAGGGCGACGTTCAGGGGTCGGTCGAGGCGATCTCGGGCGCCCTCGAGAAGCTCGGCAACGACGAGGTCGCGGCCCGCATCCGCCTGGCGGGTGTCGGCGGCATCACCGAGTCGGACATCACCCTGGCGCAGGCCTCGAAGGCGGTCGTGATCGGCTTCAACGTGCGCGCCCACAAGGAGGCCCGCGAGGCCGCCGAGCGGGCCGGCATCGAGATCCGCTACTACAACATCATCTACGACCTCGTGGACGACATCAAAGCCACGCTGTCGGGGATGCTGCCGCCGACGCTCCGCGAGGAGCGCCTGGGCGAGGCTACGATCCAGGAGGTCTTCGAGGTCTCGAAGGTCGGCAAGGTCGCGGGTTGCCGCGTCACCGACGGCATCGTGGAGCGCGGTGCGCATGTCCGCCTGATCCGCGACAGCGTGGTGATCCACGAGGGCAAGCTGAAGACGCTCAAGCGGTTCAAGGACGACGCGAAGGAAGTCACCTCCGGCCAGGAGTGCGGCATGGCCTTCGAGAACTTCGAGAACATGCGTGCGGGCGACACCATCGAGTGCTACCGGGTCGAGGAGATCCGCCGCACCCTCTGACGCTCCGGACCCGTCCGGACAGGGCGGTCGCGGCACCTGCCGCGGCCGTCTTTTCTTTTTTCAGGACGTGAGCCGGCCGCCCCAGGGCGCCGGTCCGAGACAGAATGGCCCAGAAACCGACCACCACCGGCCCCTCGCAGCGCCAGCAGCGCGTGGCCGAACTCATCCGCCACGCGCTCGCCGAGGTGCTCCAGCGCGGCGACATCCAGGATCCGGTGCTCGGCACGCATGTCGTGACCGTGCCGGAGGTGCGGATGTCGCCCGACCTGAAGCTCGCCACCGCCTACGTGATGCCGCTCGGCGGCCTCGACGAGGCGCCGGTGATCGCCGCCCTGGAGCGCCACCGGAAGGTGCTGCGCCAGGAGGTGGCGCGCCGGGTGAACCTGAAATTCGCGCCCGAACTGCGCTTCCGCCGCGACGAGACCTTCGATGAGGCGGCGCGCATCGACCGGCTGCTGCGGGACGAGCGCGTGCAGCGCGACCTCGGCCTGGAGCAGAACGGCGACGAACCGGAGACCGGGCCGGGGCATTGATCCCGGTTACGAACAAGAAAGGGACGGGGCACGCCCCCGGGGGACGCGAGGATATGACGGTTTCCATCGACGATCATTCGCACGGCGAGCGACCCGCTGGGGTTCCGAGCGCCGAGCGTCGGGGCCCAGAGGGCCGCCGCCCGCAGCGCGGTCCGCGCCCCGACCGCCCCAAGCGCCGGGACGTGTCGGGCTGGGTGATCCTCGACAAGCATGTCGGCATGACCTCGACTCATGCGGTCGCGGTGGTGAAGCGCGCCTTCAATGCCAAGAAGGCCGGCCATGCCGGCACCCTCGACCCGCTGGCCTCCGGCATCCTGCCGATCGCGCTCGGCGAGGCGACCAAGACGGTTCCCTTCGTGATGGACGGCCGCAAGGCCTACCGGTTCACGGTCCGGTGGGGCGTCGAGACCGATACGGACGACGCCGAGGGCCGCGCGGTGGCCACCAGCGAGGCCCGGCCGGACCGGGCGGCGGTCGAGGCCGCGCTGCCGGCCTTCGTGGGCGCCATCGAGCAGGTGCCGCCGCGCTACTCGGCGATCAAGATCCAGGGCGAGCGCGCCTACGACCTCGCCCGCGAGGGGGAGACCGTGGAGCTCGTCGCCCGGCCGGTGCAGATCGATCGGCTCGCCGTGGTGGAGCATGACGGCGAACGCACCGTGATCGAGGCCGAGTGCGGCAAGGGCACCTACGTCCGCGCCCTCGCCCGGGATCTCGGCCGGATGCTCGGCTGCTACGGCCACGTCGCGGCCCTGCGGCGGACCCGCGTCGGTCCGTTCTCGGAAGCCGAGGCCTGCCCGGTCTCCACCCTGTCGGAGGGCACACCCGAGGCGGCCCTCGCCCATCTCCGCCCGGTGGAAACGGCGCTCGACGCGATCCCGGAGGTCGCGGTGTCCCGGGATCTCGGCCTGCGCCTGATGCGCGGCCAGCCGGTGATCCTGCGTGGCCGCGACGCCCCCGTGGCGGGCAAGGCCTTCGCCACCTGCGCCGGCATCCTGGTTGCCGTCGGCGACGTGGAGCGCGGCGAGCTGGTGCCCCATCGGGTGTTCCACCTCGGGGGAACGGCGCCGAACCGGGGCGTGTGAGGCCGAGGGGCGCGTCCCGGCGGATGCCGAGGCGCCTTTCCCTTTCGCAGGGAGCGATGACGTCTCCAGCGCGCGCTCCGCCTCTCCCTTCCCCTCTGCGGGCATCGACGTTCACGCATCTCCAGCAGACGCCAACGCTGGCGGCAGAGCGCGACGCGCCCCCACTCCCGTGCGGGAATGGGGACCCGCGCCCGATCCTGAAACCGCACTGCCGAGGCGGATGTGTGAACCCGCCAGCCTCTGCGGGGGACGGCGGGCACGCGAGAAGATTGGGCCACGAGATTGCCGTCCGAACGAGGATCCACACCCGATCCCAGGCTCCGCCATGGCGCGAAGGCTCACGCCCGCCTCCGCCTGAGGCGCGTGCGCGCAGGCGGAACGAACTGAGCCATAGAGCTTTGGCCCCGATGGGGGGTCCGGGGCGGTGATGCGCGAGCTCGACTACGATGTGGCGGTGATCGGTGCGGGGACGGCCGGCATCGCGGCGTATCGCGCCGCCGCCGCCGCCGGAGCCCGCGCAGTGCTGATCGAGCGCGGCCCCGGCGGCACCACCTGTGCCCGGGTTGGCTGCATGCCCTCCAAGCTGCTGATCGCGGCCGCCGAGGCGGCCCACGCCGCGCGCAACACCGCGCTGTTCGGAATCCGGGTGGCGGATGTCGTGGTGGATGGCCCGGCCGTCCTCAGACGTCTGCGCGCGGAGCGCGACCGCTTCGTCGGCAGCGTCTTCGAGGGCCTGGACGAATTCTCCGACGCGAGCCGGATCGCCGGCAGCGCCCGGTTTCAGGACGCCCGGACCCTCGCCATCGACGATCACACCCGCGTGCGCTTCCGCGCGGCCGTGATCGCCACCGGCTCCAGCCCGGTCGTGCCGGAGCCGCTCCAGGGCCTCGACGGCCGCGTCCTGACCACCGATACCCTGTTCGAGATTCCCGATCTGCCGGAGTCCCTCGCCGTCCTGGGGGCAGGCGCGGTCGGGATCGAGATCGCCCAGGCGATGGCGCGGCTCGGCGTCGCCGTCACGGTGATCGACTCGGGTGAGTCCGTCGCGGGCGTGTCCGAGCCCGCCCTGGCGCGCCGAGCCGCCGCGATCTTCGGCGCCGAATTCACGCTGCATCTGAGCACCGAGCTTCGGGCGGCCGCGCCCGAAGGCGAAGGGGTGCGCCTCGACTGGACCGATCGCGCGGGTCGTCCACAGGTTACGCGGGTGGCGCGCGTCCTCGCCGCCGCGGGCCGGTCGCCCAATCTCGAGGCCCTCGGTCTGGAGGCGGCCGGCTTGCGCCCCGGCACGGGCGGCGTGCCGGAGTTCGATCGGCGCAGTCTCGTCTGCGCGGGGGCGCCGATCCTGATTGCGGGCGACGCGGATGCGTGGCGGCCGGTGCTTCATGAGGCGAGCCGCCAGGGCGAGATCGCCGGGACCAACGCCGCGGCCCTCGCGGCGGGGCGGCCGGTCTCCGCGGCCGATCCGTGGCCGAGCTTCGCGATGGTGTTCACCCATCCGCAGGCCGCCGCGATCGGGGCGCCCTACGACGCGGACGCCGCGGATCGGATGGTCGGCACCATGGATTTTTCCGACCAGGGGCGAGCCCGGGTCGAGGGCGTGAACCGGGGTGGCATCCGAATCTGGGCCGATCGCGGCGGGCGGCTGCTGGGGGGCGAACTGCTCGGGCCTGCGGTGGAGCATCTCGCACATCAATTGATCTATGTTGTTGCTCAAGGCCTCTCGGTACGGCGCCTGGAATCGTGGCCGACGTATCATCCCACAGTCGAGGAGGGGCTTATGAGTGCCCTCTCGGACATCCAACGAAAGTTTTGAACCCGTTGATCTTGTCGCGACCACAATCGTTGCGCTTGGTCGATCCGACCGTCATACCCGTCTGAATGAGCTGGTTCCACTTCTGATGCCGCCGAGCCAGACCCCAGACAGCGGCATCGACCTTGATGCGCTCGCCCTCGACGAACTTGACCGCTTGGACCAGGGCGTGATCGGCCTGGACCCGGCCGGCAGCGTCGTGGTTTTCAGCGAGGGTGCCAGTTCGATCTCCGGCCTCTCGCGCGAGGCGGTGCTCGGGCGCGATTACTTCCGTGACGTGATGCCGGGCACGAACGTCCCGAGCTTCCGGGGCCGCTTCCTCGCCGGTTCCCGCCGCGGCACCCTGGACGAGAGCTTCGACTACGTGTTCGGCCGCCTGCCGCAGCCGCTCCGGGCCCGGGTTCATATGCGCCACGGGACGCTGGCGGGCGGCCCCCCGGTGACGTGGCTGACGATCGATCCCCTGGAGAGCCTGGGCGCCGGCCTGCCCCGGGAGGCCGTGCTGGCGGCGATCGGCCGGCGGGTCCGCGCCGAGCCGGTGGATGCCAGCCTGTGCGAGCGGGAGCCCATCCACATCCCGGGCTCGATCCAGCCCAACGCCGTGATGCTCGCGGCCGATACCGGCACCCTGACGGTTCTGGCCTACTCGGCCAACGTCGACGAGATCGTCGATCCGGTCGAGCCCCCGCTGGCCGGACGGCCCCTGGCCGACGTGCTGCCGGCCGATTTCGCCGCCGGGATCCGGGCCCGGCTGGAGGCCGGAACCCTGGAGGACGGCCGCTCGCTCCGGCGCCGGGTGACCGTCCCGGGCGCCGATACGGCCTACCATGCGGTCGCCCACGCCCATGCGGGACGGCTGATCGTCGAGCTGGAGCAGGAGCCGGACTCGGTCGACGATTTCGCCACGGCCAGCCAGGTCGATACGGAACTCGCCGTCGGCCGCCTGCGCGAGGCCGAGACCCTGGCGGATGCCGCCCGGATCGCCGCCCTGGAGATCCGGGCGCTCACCGGCTTCGAGGCGGTGCTGGTCTACCGCTTCGACACGGACTGGAACGGCGAGGCCGTGGCCGAGGACAAGACGCGCGACTGGTCGCGCAGCCTGCTCGGCCTGCGCTTCCCCGCCTCCGACATCCCCGGCCAGGCGCGTGCCCTCTACACCAAGGCCAAGAGCCGCTTCGTGATCGACCGCGACAGCGTGCCGGTGGGGCTGGTGTCCGCCTCGGGCGCCGGCAACGGCCCGATCGACCTGACCTTCGCGCAGCACCGGACCCTGTCGCCGATCCATCTGGAGTATCAGCGCAACCTCGGCGTGAACGGCTCGATGTCGATCTCGATCATGGTCGAGGGCCGTCTCTGGGGTCTGATGATCGGGCATCATCGCCGGCCGCACTACGTCACGCCGGAGACCCGATCGGCCGCGGTCGTGCTCACCGATGCCTTCGCCATGCGGGTGGAGGAGATCGAATCCCGCCGGCTCTGGGCCGAGCGGCAGGCGCATCTCAACGTCGAAGGCCACCTCGTGCGGGGGCTGACCCGCTCGGACGATTTCGTGGGGGCGCTGACGACCGGTGGGACGACGCTGCTCGACCTGTTCAGCGCCACGGGGGCCGGCATCGTCTCCGGCGAGCGGGTCACGCTGATCGGCCGCACGCCGCCCACCAAGGCGGTGACGGCCATCGCGGCCTGGCTGCGGGCGCGCGTGCCGGCTGGCGAGAGCGGCTTCAGCAGCAACAGCTTCTCTGCCGATTACCCGAAAGCCGCGCCGCACCGGGAGATCGCCAGCGGGCTGCTCGCGGTCTTCGTGGACCGGTCGCGCGAGAACCTGCTCCTCTGGTTCCGCCCCGAGGTGCCCAGCACGGTCACGTGGGGCGGCGATCCGCGCAAGCCCGTGCTCGCCGGCAGCGGCCCGGTGGCGGTGCTGCCGCGGCGCTCGTTCGAGCGCTGGGTCGAGGAGCGCACCGGCTTCGCCGCACCCTGGGCCGAGTGGCAGGTCCAGCTCTCCGGATCCCTCGCGGAGGCCGTGGAGGGCGTGGTGCTGCGCCAGCGCCGCAAGATCGATGAGCTGACGACCCTGCTCGCCGAGAAGGAGCGCTTGCTGGAGCAGAAGGACCTGCTCACGCGAGAGATCGACCACCGGGTCAAGAACTCCCTGCAGATCGTCTCGGCCTTCCTGCAGATGCAGCGCCGCCAGATCACCGACGGCGATGCCCGACAGGCCTTCGCCGACACCTCGGCCCGGGTGATGAGCGTCGCCCGCGTCCACGACAGCCTGTATCAGGCCGAGCGGGTGGACGAGGTCGATCTCGGCCAGACGATCGAGAATCTGTGCAACGACCTCGCCGAGTTGGCCGGGGCGGGCCACGCGGTCGATCTCACCGCCGAGCCCGGGCTGATGGTGCCCTACCGCAAGGCGGTGGCGCTCTCGCTGATCGCCACGGAACTCGTGACCAACGCGTTCAAATATGCTGCCAAGCCGGCCGGCGGCGGCCGCGTCGAGGTCAGCGTCTCGGCCTCCGGCCCCGGCGAGGTGCAGCTCCGGGTCTGCGACGACGGCGCCGGCCTGCCCGCCGACTGGGCCGACGCCAAGGCCCGCAGCAAGGGTTCCGGTCTCGGCATGAAGCTGATCCGGGCGATGCTCGACCAGATCAATGCCCGGCTCGATGTCGCCAACACGCCGGGCGCCTGCTTCACGATCACCGCGTGAGCCCGGCCAACCCGCTTCTGCGCGACGGCCTCCACGCGCGCCTGCGTGCGGCGACCGGTCCCGCGCACCAAGCCCTGGAGGCCGGCCTCGACTGGCAGGCCCGGGTGGCGACGCTGCCCGGTTACCGCGCGCTGCTCGGCCGGCTCTACGGATTCCACGCCGTCTGGGAGCCGGCCATCGGGTCGGCGCTCGCCGACGAGCCTTTTCTCGGGCCGCGGCGGCGCCTCGCCCTGCTGGCCGCCGATCTCGACCACCTCGGCCTCGGGCCGGGCGCCCTGGCGGCGTTCCCGCAGCCGGCCGCGCCCATCCTAGGGGGCGCCGCCGCGGCGACGGGGGCGCTCTACGTGCTGGAGGGCTCGACCCTGGGCGGCCAGCTCATCGGCCGGCACATCGCGGGCCTCCACGGTTTCGATGAGACCGGGCTTGCCTATTACCGTGCCCATGGCCCCCAAACCGGGGCGATGTGGGCCGCCTTCCGGACGCGGCTGGAGATGTTTGCCGACGATCCGCAAGCCGAGACCACCCTGACCGGGGCGGCGGTGGCGACCTTCGCGGCGATGCGGGCGTGGCTCGGCGCTGCCGGGCCGCTGGCGGGGCGATCGGACGTCTGAGGGTCGGCGCAATCAGCCCAGCGCGTCCCGCTCCGCCTTCAGGTGGACGATGAGCCGCTCGGCGAGGCGGCTCGGCGGGCGACCGGCCGGGCGCAGCAGCAGCGTCTCGATCGCAGCCGCGGGCCGGAACGGTCGCAGCACGATCGGCAGGCCGGTCAATTCCTGGGCCGGTACCGGATCGACGATGGCGATGCCGAGCCCCTGCGCGACCAGCCCGCAGCGGGCGGCGGTGTACTCGGCCATCAGGGCGAAACGCGGCGTCACCCCGGCCGCCGCGAAGGCCGCCTCCACCGCCGGCTGCACGCTGCCCGATCCGGCCGAGATCAACGGCAGGCCGGCGAGGTCCGCCGCCGTCACGATCCGCCTGCGGGCGAGCGGGTGACCCCGCGGCAGCGCGCAGACGGCCGCCATCGTGAGGAAGGGCTCGGCCTCCACGGCCGCATAGCCCGAGCGTGGCCGCGCGAGGCCGAGGTCGCACTGGCCCGAGGCCGCCCAGGACCAGATCGTGTCGGGGCTCGGCACATGGACCGAGACGCGCAGGCCCGGGCATTCCGCGTCGAGCCGGCGGAGCGCCCGGGGCAGGAGCCGCGAGGCCAGCGAGGGCTGGCAGGCGATCCGCAGCGCACCGGTGCCGCGTTCCCGGATCCGGCGGGCGGCGTGGTTCAAATGGTCCAGTCCCGCGAAGGTCTGCGCGACCTCGTGGGCGAAGGCCTCGCCCTCCGGGGTCGGGATCGCGCTGCCGTGGCCGCGGACGAAGAGGGAAAAGCCGAGATCCGCCTCCAACTGGGCGATGGCGCGGCTGACATGGGGCTGGCCGATCCCCAGGGCCGCAGCCGCCCGCGTCATGCCGCCGTGGCGGATCACGGCGCGGAACAGGTCGAGATGGGCCGGATTGATCATGCCAAAGATGCATAGATTTTGCCGGGTATGGCATTTGACGGCATGGCCCGGACCGGCTGTCAATGCCGGGAGCGACCCCGCATCGAACAGGTTCGACCATGCTCGCCCTCGCGCTCTCCGCCCTGCTCGCCGTCCTGGCGGGCGCCGGCCTCGTCGTGCAGCAGATCCTGAACGCGAACCTGCGCGCGGGGCTGGCCTCGGCCGCCTGGGCGGGCGTCGGAAGCTACTTCGTCGGCCTCCTCTGCATGGTGCTGCTGGTGATCGTCCTGCGTGATCCCATGCCGGCGGCGAGCCTGGCGGGCCGCATCCCGTGGTGGACCTGGAGCGGCGGGCTGTTCGGCGCGCTGTTCATCGGACTCGCCATCCTGCTCGTACCGACGCTCGGCGCCGCGACGTTCTTCGCGCTGCTGGTCACGGGCCAGATGCTCGCCTCGGTGCTGTTCGATCAGGTCGGCCTGCTCGGCCTCGCGCAACGGTCCATCGATCTGCCGCGCCTGATCGGCGTCGGGCTGCTGATCGGCGGCGTCGTGCTGATCCGGCGGTAGGGCCCGACCCGGCGGCCGGGCGCCGTTCGCGAGCGAGAGCGACCAATTCCGCGCGTCTCCCTACCCCCTCTGCGGGGGAGGGTGGCCTCCGAAGGGGGTCGGGAGAGGGGCAGCGCGACGGTGCAGGACGGGGCTGTGTCAAGCATGAAGGCGAGTGCCAAATCCGGCACCGTCGCTCCCCTCTCCCGACCCCTGCTGACGCAGGGGCCACCCTCCCCCGCAGAGGGGGGAGGGAAGGCGCGCGGGACGTCCCCGCCTTCTCCGAGCCAGACGGGTCCACCCGGCGCCCTAAGCCGTCTCGGCCAGCAGCCCTTCGACGAATCCGGCGAGCCCGGTGCGGCGGGCCCGCTTCAGCCGCTCGGCGGCCAGGATCCCCTGGAGGGCCCGGAAGGCGTTCTGCAAATCGTCGTTGACGAGGACGTAATCGTACTCAACCCAGCGCTGGATCTCGGTCCGGGCATTGGCGAGGCGCTTCTCGATCGTCTCGGCCGAATCCTCGGCCCGGCGTTCCAGGCGCTGGCGCAGCTCCGCCATGCTGGGCGGCAGGATGAAGACCGTCACCACGTCCTGGGCGAGCTTGGAGCGCACCTGCCGCGTGCCTTGGTAGTCGATGTCGAAGATCATGTCCCGGCCGGCGCCCAGCACCTTCTCCACCGGGCGGCGGGGCGTCCCGTAGAAGTTGCCGTGGACCTCGGCCCATTCGAGCAGGTCGTCCCGGGCGCGCAGGTCCTCGAAGGCCTCGCGGTCGATGAAATGGTAGTGCCGCCCGTCGATCTCGGAGGGGCGCCGGGCCCGCGTGGTCACCGAGATCGACAGGTCGAGCGCCCAGGCGGGGTCCTGCGCCACCGCCCGGGTGAGCGTGGTCTTGCCCGCCCCGGAGGGCGAGGACAGGATCAGGATCAGCCCGCGCCGGGCGATGGTGTCCGAAACGCTCCCCGCCGGTTCGGTCATCGGCGTGGCTCCGCGGCGTTGCGCATCCGTACCCTCACGTCACTCGATGTTCTGGACCTGCTCGCGGAACTGCTCGACCACGGCCTTCAAGTCGAGTCCGATCCGCGACAGGCTGATGTCGTTGGCTTTGGCGCCCAGGGTGTTGGCCTCGCGGCCGAATTCCTGGGCCAGGAAGTCCAGGCGCCGGCCGATCGCGCCGCCCGCCGCCAGGAGCTCACGCGCGCTGGCCACGTGCGCCCGGAGCCGGTCGAGTTCCTCGCGCACGTCGGCCTTGCCGGCGAGCAGCATCGCCTCCTGATGGAGCCGGTCCGGGTCGAGGCCGCTGCCTCCGAGCGCCGCGATCGCCGCCTCCAGCCGGGCGCGAACGGCCGCAGGCTGCCGGGCCGGATTCTCCTCCGCGGCCTGGGTCAGCGCCGCGATCCGGTCGATCTGGGCGGTGACGACCTGCTCCAGCTGGCGTCCCTCGGCACGGCGGGCCTCCACCAGATCCGCGACCAGCCGGACCACGCCCGCCGCGAGATCGTGGGCGAGGATGTCGGTATCCGCGGCCTCGTCCTCGACCTCGACGACGCCGCGCAGGCCGAGCAGCCCATCCATCGTGGCGGGGGCGACGCCCTCGGGGACTGGGACCCGGGCCACCGCCTGAGCGAGGCTCGCCAGCAGGGTCTCGTTGATCCGCACCCGCGCGGCGGCCTCCGGCTTGGTCAGGGTGAGGGTCAGCTGGCACTGGCCGCGGGTGAGGGCCTTCTGAAGCGCGGCGCGGGCTGCCTCGCCGGCTCCGTCCTGTCCGGCCGGTACCCGGACGCGCACCTCGAGGCTGCGCCCGTTGACGCTGCGGACCTCCCAGGTCCAGTGAACCGATCCGGTCGTGCCCGCCGCCCGGGCGAACCCGGTCATGCTCGCGATCTGGGCCATGGCGAACCCCGTTGCGGAGAAGATCGGCGCCTGTAGCACGGATCTCCGCGGGGGGAAGAGGCCGACCCACCGGTCAAAAGGGCGGATGACGCCGTCTCGGCACCGGCACGGAGGTCAGAGATCCGGCCTACGCCGCCGGCTGGCCCTGCGTCATGGCCGCGACGTCCATCCACATCAGCTCGATCACGTGGCCGTCGGGATCCTCGAGAGTCCGGCCGTACATGGCCGTGCCCATCTCCTGCTTCGGGCGGAGGTCGGCGCGTCCCCCCGCGGCGACCGCCCGGTCCACGCTGGCGTCCACGGCCGCGCGGCTCTCCTCCGACAGGCACAGCAGCACCTCGGTGGCGGATCGCGCATCGGCGATCGGGCGCGGCGCGAAGCGCGCGAAATGGGCGTGGCTGAGGAGCATCACCACGATCGCGTCCGAGAACACCATCGCGGCGGCGGTACCGGGCTGGGAGAAGCGGTCGTTCCGGGTGGCACCGAGCGCTTCGTAGAAGCCGACCGAGCGCTCGACGTCGGCGACGGGCAGATTCACGAAGATCATCTTGGGCACGCGTCTCTCCTGTCCCCGTTGGAGGCCCTGCGAGCACGGCTTCCCATCCAGAACGCTCAGGCCGGCGCGGCCGCGAGGCCGACGATCAGCGCCGGCCCCGCGGCGCGGGCACCGGCGCCGCGAGGGCCGGCACGGTCTTGGGCGAGCCGAGATCGTAACTGCGGTTCTTCAGCGGATCGAGGCGCGTGCCCTCGGAGGCGTCGAAGGCCCGGGTGCCCGGGGTGCCGGTCTCCAGGAAGGCCGCGTTCGTGCTTCCCGCGCCGTCACCCGGCGCGTAGGCCGAGGCCCGGCCCGGCGTCGCAGGTTCGGGACCCGGCTCGACCTTGTCGACCGCGTCCGGCGGGGCCTGCCGGCTCTTCTCCACCGCCCGCCAGCGGGCGACGTTGCGCTGATGTCCCTCCAGCGAATCCGCGAAGGCGTGGCCGCCGGTCCCGTCCGCCACGAAGTAGAGGTCCTTGGTGCGGGACGGGTTGGCCACCGCCTCCAGGGCGGCCTTTCCGGGATTGGCGATCGGGCCCGGCGGCAGGCCCTCGATCACGTAGGTGTTGTAGGGCGTCGGCCGGTCGATCTCGGAGCGCATGATCCCGCGGCCGAGCGTGCCGCGCCCGCCGACGAGTCCGTACACGATCGTCGGGTCCGATTGCAGCTTCATCCGCTTGTTCAGGCGGTTGATGAACACGCCCGCCACCCGCGGCCGCTCGTCGGCCCGGCCGGTCTCCTTCTCCACGATGGAGGCCAGGGTGACCATCTCGGCCGGGGTCCGCACCGGCACGTCGGCGCTGCGGCGGAGCCAGATCTGGTTCAGAACCTCGCGCTGCTTGGCCTTCATCAGGTCGACGATCTGCTGGCGGGTGGCGCCGCGCTCGAACTTGTAGGTGTCGGGCAGGAGCGAGCCCTCCGCGGGGATCTCGTTGATCTCGCCGGTGAGCACGTCGTTCTCGTTGAGCCGCGTCACGATCTGCTCGGAGGTCAGGCCCTCCGGGAAGGTGATGGCGTGCTGCACCTGCCGGCCGGTGGCGATCGTGTCGAGGGCGTCGGCGATGCTGGCATGGGCCTTGAAGGCGTACTCGCCGGCCCGGAGCGCCGGCCGGCCGCCGAAGCGGGCGGCGAACTCGAACAGGCCGGTATGGTCGATCACGCCCTCGCGCTTCAGGGCGTCGGCGATCTCGGACGTCCCGCTATGGGCCGGGATCACCACGACCTTGTCGGCCGCGAGCGGCCCCGGCTCACGCACCTGCCGCTGGAACAGGGTGATGCCGATCATCGCCGCGATGGCGATGACCACCGCGAAGGTCAGCGCGCCGCTGATGATGCCGATGAAGCCGCCGCGCTCGCGCTCGGGCCGCTCCGGGGGCGGGGGCGCGACGGTCGGCTTGATCGCCTCGCCGGGTGAGCGCGGCGAGAGCCGCTGCGGCAGGGCGGGCTCGTCCGTCGGATCGTGCGTGATGACCTCGGGCGCGGGGGTCTTGGAGCGGCGGAAGAACATCGGGATCCTGTCTGGGGCCGCGCGACCCGCCTCGTGCCGCGGGCCGGGATCGGCTGCCCGCAACCGGGTGCGCACGTCGAGCCGTTCGACCCTAGTCGGGTTTGTGGCGAAAATGCCGTCCTGCGGCGCGATGGGGGGCGAATCGTCGCGGTCAACCGGGGGGCTGACAGATCGCGCAGAAGAAGGTCGAGCGGTTGGCCTGCACGATGCGGGTGATCGCGCCGCCACAGCCCGGCCGGCTGCAGGCCAGGCCAACCCGATCGTAGACCCGGAAGGCGTGCTGGAAGGCACCCGCGCTGCCGTCCGTATGGGCGTAGTCGCGCAGCGTCGAGCCGCCGGCCTTCACGGCCTCCTCAAGCACCTGCACGATCGCCTTGGCGAGCGCGTTGGCCTTGGGCGTAGGGCGGCCGTCGGGCCGGGCGAGGGTGCCGGCGGGGGTTTCGGGATGCAGCCGCGCCCGGTGCAGCGCCTCGCAGACGTAGATGTTGCCGAGCCCCGCGATCAGGCGCTGATCGAGCAGTGCGGCCTTCAGCGGCGTGATCTTGTGGCGGAACAGCGCCGCGATCACCGCGCCGGTGAGCCCGTCCAGCGGCTCGACCCCCATCCGGGCGAAGTGGCGGCAGGTCGCGAGGTCCCGGCTCGGGACGAGATCCATGAAGCCGAAGCGCCGGGCATCGTTGTAGGTCACGGTGGCGCCGGTGCTCATCGCCATCACCACGTGATCGTGCTTGGGCGTGCCCTGCGCGCCCTCCAGATAAAAGTCTCCCGGCGAGAGGTTGCGGCCATCGGGCAGGGCTACGTCGAACCGGCCGCTCATGCCGAGATGCATGATCAGCGTCTCGCCGGAATCGAGATCGGCGGTCAGGTACTTCGCCCGGCGCGCGAGCCCCGTCACGGTGCGGCCCTCCAGCCGCGCGGCGAAGCGCTCCGGGAAGGGGAAGCGCAGGTTGGGCCGGCGCAGGGTGACGCGGCTGAAGCGCGCGCCCACCATGGCGGGCGCCAGCCCCCGCCGCACCGTCTCGACCTCGGGAAGCTCCGGCATGTCTCTCGCGGCTATGTGCAGGGCGCTCGGTGCGCCGGTTACCGATATCGGCGGGGACCGCCGCCATGGCAACGGCGCCGATGTCGCGCAGCGGAAAGTGGAGCCGCTTTCGCAGCGGCTCGTGTGCTGGGTCCCGGGCCGCATTCCGCTGACGCTGCATGCGCCCGGGAAAGAGCGTAGCGTTTCATTTTCAAGCGCCACCGTTTCCCGGACAGGTGGAGCGTCAGCGGAACCTGATCCGGGATCCAGCACACGAATTGCCGCGAAAGCGGCTCCGAGCACCTTAACGCCGCCGCAGCCGCACGTAGAGCGCGCCGCCGCCGCCATGGTGGCGCGCCGCCTCCTCGAAGCCCAGCACGATCCCGTGCAACTCCGGCCCGCGCAGCCAGTGCGGCACGCTGCGGCGGAGCACGCCGCGCTCGGCAAACGCTTCGGAATAGCCCGGGCCGCCCTTGCCGGTGACGACCAGCACGTAGGCGTGGCCGGCGGCCCGGGCCCGGAGCAGGAATCCCGTGAGCGCGGCATGGGCCTCCGCCTGCACCATCCCGTGCAGGTCGATCCGCGCCTCGATAGCGAGCCGCCCCCGGCGCAGGCCGACCTTCGCGGTCCGCTCGAGTCCCGGGCTCGGGGCGTGGCGCTGCGGGGGCGCCTGGTAGGGGGCGGCCGTCGCCGGCTGCGGCGGCTCGGGTGCGGGTTTGGGCGGAGCTTTGGCGCGTGGCCGCTTGGTGACCGGCGGTGCGCTCGGCTTCAGAATCGCGGCCGTCAGCGCCGGCATGGTGACAGTCGGCGCCACAGGGGGCGGGACGGCGTCGGGACTCGGCGGCGCGCGGCCGGGCAGCGGCGTCACCAGTTTGGCGATCGCATCCCAGAGCCGGGCCTCCCCGGAGGTGAGCCGGCGCCCGCGGCGCGGCGGTCTCATCGCGGCGCCCCGCCCGCCACGACCTTCGGAAGCAGCACCACGAAGCCGATTGCGTCGCGCAGATTGCCGGCGGCGATCCCGGCCTGCGCGCCGGTGCCGAGGAAGAGGTCGCCCCGGGCTGGGCCGGTGATCGCCGAGCCCGTATCGGCGGCGATCACGAGGCGTCCGGCCTCGCCGGGCCCTGCGCCCGGCAGCGTACCGGCGAGCCAGAACGGCAGCCCGTAGCGCCACAGGCCCGCATCAACCGCGAGGCTGCGCCCGGGGCTGAGCGGCGCATTGGCGGCCCCCGGCGGCCCGAGGGCCGGATCCTCCACCGGGGCGAGACGGAAGAAGATGTAGGAGGCGTTCGCCCGGATCAGGCGCCGGGCGATGTCGGGATGGTCGCGCAGCCAGCCCGTCCAGCGCGCCAGCGTCAGGCCTTCAAGGGGCAGGTGCCCCTCCTGCACGATCAGCTTGGCCACCGCCGTGTAAGGGCGACCGTTGCGCCCGTCGTACAGCACCCGCACCGCCCGTCCATCGGGCAATCGCACGCGCCCCGAGCCCTGAACCTGTAGGACCAGCAGGTCGACCGCGTCGCGCAGCCACAGGATCGGGCGCGCCCTGGAACCCAGCGCCCCGTCCTCGATCGCGGCGCGATCCGGATAGGGCGCGAACCCGTCCCCGGTGGCGCGGGCGGCCCGCAATGTGGGGTCCAGGCCGGGACGGGTCTCGCCGGGGCCGAAGGACACGAGGTCGTCGGGGCGGGCGAGGACCGGCGTCGGGTAATCCGGTCCAGGATCGCGGGAGCCCGTCAGCTCGGGCTCGAAATAGCCGGTGAGGAAGCCCGCCTGACCGGCCTCTGGCCGCTCGACGCGGAAGGCATCGAAACGCTCCCGGAAGAAGGCGGCGGCATCCGTCGTGTCCTGCGCGGCCGCGCAGGCCTCGGCCAAAGCCGCGGGATCGCCCGCGACGCCTGCGGGCTGCGGCAGAGCCGGGGACGGCGCGGCGCAGACCCGCCGGAAGGCCTCCAGGGCGGCACCGGGCTCAGGACCCGGGAAGCCCGGCAGCGCCTCGGGTGCGACGGGTGTCAGGATCGCGCCGCCGACGGTCTCGGCCGCGGCGCGCGGGATCTGCGTCAGCAGGGTGAGGAGGGCGGCCGGGACGATTCCGGACAAGGCACGCGGGATCGGCACGGCAAGGCTGTCACGCCATCAAGCGCCGGCCTCGGTGGCCACGAGCTGCCAGTTCGGGTCCCGCGAGCCCAGGGTGCGCGCGAAGGTCCAGACATCCGGCACCTCGACCACGGTCTCGGCGCTGCCGTCCACCACCTTGCCCTCGGCGTTGCGGGTGGCGGTGATGAGGTTCGACAGGAACCGCACCGTGATCTGCGCGACGCGGTTGCGCACCTCGACCGCCACGATCTCGGCCTTGTCGATCGAAACGAAGGTGGTCTCCAGCGTTTGCCGGTTGCGCTCGCGCTCGGCGATCGCCCGCTCGAATGCCTCGCCGACCTCCTTGGATAGGAGCCCGCGCAGGGTCTTCCGGTCGCCCTTGGCGAAGGCGATCATGATCGCCTCGTAGGCCGATTTCGCGCCCTCCAGGAAGGCGCGCGGATCGAAGCTCGGCTCGGCCTGGGCGCAGGCCTCCAGCCCGCGGGCGATCTCGGAGCCGGGCTCGGCGATCCCGCGCCAGTCGCGCGGCGCGGCGGCGGGCGGGGAGGCAGCCTGCACCCGGTCGGCACCGGGCAGCCGCACGACGTTGTCTCCGTCCGTTCGGGCCTGCGGCTCGGTGCGGCTGCGGTCGACCGGCTTGAACGGCGAGCGCTCCGCGCCGGTCTTCTGGCCCAGCACCGAGCGCAGACGCCAGATCACGAAGACCGCGAGCGCGAGGAAGATGATCGTCGTAACGTCGAAACTGTCCTGCATCACCGATCCGATGGTGGCCGCGGCGAGACCCTGCGCCCCTTGCTCAAGTCACGCGCGGTGCCGCGCCGGCCAGGCGCGCAGAGGTCCTTGCGACTCATATCCGACCAACGCGCCGGGAGCGAGCCGGTTGTCCCCGAGCAAAACGCGTTCCCGCATCGGATATGGGTCGCGGGTGCGACCGCCGCCAGCGTCGCGCCAGCTCGCTTGTCCAGGCTCGGCCCGCGTGTTAGCGGCCCTGCCGTTCGGGGCAGTTCCGCGGCGCGATCCAGCGGCACCCGCTGAGACAACCCGCGCCGGCCGTGTCGCCGGCCGATCAAGAAGGAAGATCCGCATGGCCGATTCTCCGGCAGCGAACGGCAACGGCGGCGGCATGCCGCAGGGCGATATGCCGATGATCAACGCCCTGGCGCAGTACACGAAAGATCTGTCCTTCGAGAACCCGAACGCGCCGCGCTCCCTGCAGCCCAAGGAGGGCCAGGGCCCGCAGATCAACATCCAGGTGAACGTCAACGCGTCGCAGCTCTCCGAGACCGACTTCGAGGTCGAGCTCAAGCTCGACGGCGACGCCAAGGTCCAGAACGAGGTCCTGTTCGCCTTCGAGGTGACCTATGCGGGCGTGTTCCGCCTGCTGAACATCCCGGCCGATCAGATCCACCCGGCCGTGATGATCGAGTGCCCGCGCCTGCTCTTCCCCTTCGCCCGCCAGATCGTGGCCGAGGCGGTGCGCAACGGCGGCTTCCCGCCGCTCTACATCGATCCGATCGACTTCGTCGGGCTCTACCGACAGAAGGTCATGGAGCAGCAGGGCGCGCCGGGGCCGCTCGCCTCCTGAGGTCATTGCGACCCGGGATCCTGGGTTCCCGGAGCGCGTCGGCCCCCTGGCCGGTGCTCAAGACGGAGCCCTGAGATCCCGGCCCGGCTCCGTCCCGGGCCCGCGAAGGGTCTCGGCCGTTCGGAACCACGACAGGTGCTGTCCGCGCGAAAGGGTGCATCGTGTGCTCCCGTCTTGCGCTTCCCAGGACAGCGCCCGGCGGCAGCCCTCAGCGGCCGCCGGGACCGCGATAGGCTGCGGCCAGGGCCCGCAGCGCATCCGCCGCCGGCCCCCGCAGGGGGCGGGCGTGCAGTACCACCCGGGTGAGGGGGAGTTCGGGCAGGCCGAGGCGGTCCCCGGACTCCACCACCCCGGCGGGTGCCGTGCTCGGCGCGAGCGCGGCCACCGCGAGCCCCGCCGCCGCCGCGGCGCCGATGGCCGCGACCCCGCCGCCCACGAACGCCTCCCGCCAAGGCAGGCCGGCCGCATCGAGCGCCGCCTCGGCCGACATCCGGACCCGACAGGGACCCGCGAGGGTCGCGACCGGCAGGGGGCGCCCCGCGTCCTGAAGCCAGGCGAAAGTCGGGGCGGCGAACCACCCCAGGCGTTCGGTCGCCAGGACCGTGCCGCCCTCCGGTTCCTCCGCGTCGTCCACGCCCCCGCGCACCAGCACCGCGTCGAAGCGCCCCGCAGCGAAGGCGGGGCGCAACTCGCGTGAGGGCAGGATCGTCACCTCCGGCACCACGCCGATCCCGTCGAGCCCGAGCCGGGCCAGCCGACCCGGCAGGTCGGGGCCGGCCACGTGATCACTGATGCCGAGGCTGAGGCGCGGCGGCGGCATATCGGCCAGATCCGCGAGGGCGCGGGCATGGGCCTCCAGGAGGAGCCGGGCGGAGGGCAGGAACTTGGCACCGCGGAGGGTCGGCGCGACGTGCCGGGGCGTCCGGTCGACGAGGCGCAGGCCCAGCCGATCCTCCAGCCGCTTCACCCGCAGACTGATCGCGGCCTGGGAGGTCGCCAGGGAATCGGCGGCGCGGGTGAAGCTGGCAAGGTCCACCACCCGCACGAAGGCGCGTACGCCCTCGACGTCCAGCAGGGTCTCGGAACGCGGCGCCATGACAGATCCGTTATGGAAGATATAGCAAGCCATATCTTTCCGTAATTGCGGACCGGTGCAACCCTGTCGCGGGACGATCCCGGAGGACAGGATGATTCTCACCCGCTACCGCCACCCGCTGCCGGCCGATGACGACATGGGTGGGATCCGCGACCGCGTCGCGGCCCGCGCTCCCCTGTGGGACGACGCGCCGGGCCTCGTCTTCAAGGCGTTCACGATCGAGGACCGGGCCAGCGGCGCGGCCGCCAACGCCTATTCCTCGCTCTATCTCTGGCGCGATTCGGCGCGGCGGCCGACTTCTTCGCCGGGCCCCCTTTCGCGGCCGTCGTCGAGAGCTTCGGCCGGCCCCGCACCCATGTCTGGCTGCCCTTCACCGTCAGCCGCGGTCCGGCGACGGGCGCCCGCAGCCTCGCCCTCACCGAGAGAACCCTGACGGGCTCCGCCGACCTCGCCGCCGAGCGGCGCGCCGAGGCCGAGCAGGGCGCTGCCCTGACGGCCGCATCCGACGTCCTCGCGGTGGTATCGGGGCTCGATCCCGCCGGCTGGCGCCTCGTCCGCTTCGTGCTGCGCGCCGCGGCGCCGGGCCCCGGGACCTCCGAGATCGCCCACCTCGCCGCGCCCGGGATCGCGATCCTGTGGGACGTCACCCGGCCTGCTGCCTGAGGAGACGGTTCCATGCCCCTGACCCGAATCTCGCTCCGCGCCGGCAAGGGCCCGGACTACCACGCCGCCCTGATCCGCGGCGTCTACACCGCCCTGCGCGAGACCTTCGCGGTACCGGAGGACGACCTGTTCGCCCTCGTCCACGAGCACGACGCGGCCCGGTTTGCGTTCGGGCGGCACTATCTCGGCATCACCCGGGACGCGGATCTCGTGATCATTCAGATCACCGCCAACGCGACCCGGACGACCGAGCAGAAACGGGCGCTCTACGGCGCGATCGCCGAGCGGCTCGGGCAGGATCCCGGTGTCCGGCCCGGCAACGTGTTCGTGAACCTCGTCGAGGTCGTGCCCGAGAACTGGTCATTCGGGGACGGGCTTATGCTGTACGGGCCGCCGGTGTGACGGGGGGCAGGCTTGACCGCACGGATGCGACAGCCCAGTCCGGGCGGCGCCTGCAGCTTTGCCGGTCGGAATGTCTCCCACAACGCACCTTGCCCTGATCAACGTCTTCACCGGTGACATCCAGGGCGGGCTCGGCCCTTTCCTCGGGACCTGGCTGGCCGAGGCGGGCTCGTGGAGCCCGGCGCGGGTCGGCTTCGTCATCACGCTGGTCGGGTTCGGGACGCTGTTCCTGAGCGGGCCGTTCGGCGCCCTGGTCGATCGCTATCCCAAGCCCCGCCTGCTGATCGCACTCGCCTGCGCCGGCATCCTGGCCGGCACGCTGCTGCTGCTGCCGGCCAAAGGGCTCCCCGCCGTACTGGCCGCGCAGCTCCTCGCGGCGGCCGGCGGCACGCTGCTGCTGCCGGCCGTGGCGGCGCTCACCCTCGGGATCGTCGGGAAGGACCGGTTTCCCAAGCAGCAGGGCCGGAACCAGGCCTTCAACCATCTCGGCATCCTGATCGCCGCCGGCGGCATCAGCCTCGGGACAGGCTATTTCGGCCCTGCGATCGCCTTCTGGGTCCTGGGCGGCATGGCGGTGGCGGCGATCGTCGCCGCCCTGACGACGCCGGCCAGCGCCTGGAACCGGCGGCGGGCGGTGGGCTGGCAGGAGGATGCGGAGGATGAACCGGAGCGCGGCGGCCTGCGGCAGGTCCTCGGCAACCGGCGGCTTCTCGTGCTGACGGTGGCGCTGACGCTGTTCAACCTCGGCAACGGCGGCATGCTCTCGCTGCTCGGCCAGAAGCTCGTGGCCACCGCCGCGGACGCCACCACTTGGACGGCCCGCTACGTGATGGTGGCGCAGCTCGTGATGGTGCCGGTGGCGTTGTTTGCCGGCTCGCTCGCGGACAAGCGCGGCCGCCGCCAGCTCCTGATGGTGGCCTTCGCGGTGCTGCCGGTGCGGGCCCTCCTGTCCGGGCTGATCGACGATCCGGTCTGGCTGATCGCCGCGGAGGTTCTGGACGGCGTCGCCTCGGGCATCGTCGGCGTGGCCGTGCCCGTGGTGGTCGCCGACCTGACCTGGGGCTCCGGGCGGACCCAGACGGCGTTAGGCAGCGTGAACGCGGTGCAGGGCGTCGGGGGCGCCCTTTCGGGCTGGTACGGGGGGCTGTCCTACAGCCTGTTCGGCTGGACCGGCGCGTTCCTCGCCCTCGGTGTGCCGGCGCTCTTCGCCCTCGCCCTGGTGATCTGGCTCGACGCCACGCCCGAGCCCGGCCGCCGCCGCAAGCGACGGGAGCGGCGCAGCGCAGCGATGCAGGGGGCGTAGGCGTCCCGGGCATCCCGGCGAAGCCCTTGGACCGCCGCCGTCCTTGCGAGCGCAGCGAAGGAATCCGGTAGCGCCACGCCGACCGAAGTCCCGCTGCCCTGGGGCGCTTCGCAGCGCTGGCGATGACGGAGCCGTTCCGACATGCGAAAGCCCGGCGGGGAGCCGGGCTTTCCGATGCTGAGCCGCGTGGTTCGGCTCAGCCGACATAGGGGCTGCCGGTGGCGGCCGGGAACCGGTCCGCCAGGGCGCGACGGAGCTTCTCCAGGGCGCGATTCTCGATCTGGCGGACCCGCTCCTTCGAGATGCCGAGTCGCTGGCCCAGCGCCTCAAGGGTCGCTTGATCTTCGGCGAGCCGACGCTCCCGCAGGATGCGCAACTCGCGCTCGGACAGCACGGTCAGCGCCTGCTGGAGCCAGCTGAGCCGCCGCTCGCCGTCGACCGTGGCGCTCACGGTCTCGTCCGGCAGGTCGGCCCCGTCGACCAGGAAGTCCATCCGCTCCGAGGAGGCATCGCTGTCCTCGCCCACGGGGGCATTGAGCGACATGTCCGGCCCGGACAGCCGCGCATCCATCAGGGCCACGTCGTCGCGCGAGACGCCGATGGCGCTGGCGATCCGGCGGTGGATCTCGTCGCCGACATGCTCTTCGGTCGATTGCATCAGCCGGGCGCGCAGGCGGCGCAGGTTGAAGAACAGTGCCTTCTGGGCGGAGGAGGTGCCCCCGCGCACGATCGACCAGTTGCGCAGGATGTAGTCCTGAATCGAGGCCCGGATCCACCACGTCGCGTAGGTGGAGAAGCGGACATCCCGCTCGGGCTCGAACCGGGCCGCCGCCTCCATCAGGCCGACATGACCTTCCTGAACGAGGTCGGCCATCGGCAGGCCGTAGTGACGAAAACGCCCCGCCAGGGCGATGACGAGGCGCATATGGGCTGAAATCAGGCGGTGGAGGGCGCGCTCGTCGCGATCGTCCTTCCAGCGGACGGCAAGACCGCGTTCCTCCTCTCGGGCGAGGAAGGGGGCCTCCATCGCCGTCCGGATGAACTGCCTGCGTATTCCCGCGATCTCAGCCATTCCGCCTGCCTCTTGTTGTCGAGTGCTGTTGCGGCGCCGGACCTTGTGGCCGGCGCACAGGCGCCGCCGCAAAGCGACCCCAGGCTAGCCGACAACGGAAGGCCCAAGGGGAAAGTTCCGCCGCCTGCCCCAGAATGCGACAGGGGATCGACCACGATCGCGTGTTCCGTCGGGATCACATGGGCGCAGCTGCGAGATCGTCCAGTCTCGCGCCCACGCAAATCGACGTGCGGCTCGATGGGCAAGCCCGTACAACGCAAGAAAAAACCCGGCCTGCGGGGCCGGGTTCCAGGGTCGTGCCGCCGTGAGGAGGCCTCAGGCGGCCTCTTCCTGCATATCGTCGCCCTCGCTCTCGGCATCCGCCTCGGGCTCGGCCTCGCTCTTGGCCCGGCGCGGCGACTTCGCGAGGCTCTGCTCGATCAGCTTCAGCGCCTCGGTTTCGGTGATGCGGTTCACCGAGGAGATCTCGCGCACGATCCGGTCGAGGGCCGCCTCGTAGAGCTGGCGCTCGGAATAGGACTGCTCGGGCTGCGCCTCGGAGCGGAAGAGATCGCGCACCACTTCGGTAACGGCCAGCAGGTCGCCCGAATTGATCTTCGCCTCGTATTCCTGGGCCCGACGCGACCACATGGTACGCTTGATCCGGGCGCGGCCGGTCAGCAAATCGAGGGCCTTCTTCACCAGTTCCGGCTCGGCGAGCTTGCGCATGCCGACGCTGTTGGCCTTCGCGGTGGGCACGCGCAGGACCATCTTGTCCTTCTCGAACGAGACGACGAACAGCTCAAGCTTGTAGCCCGCGATCTCCTGCTCCTCGATCGCGGTGATGCGACCGACGCCGTGGGCCGGATACACGACAGCCTCGCCGGTCTTGAAACCTTGCCGGCCTGCGGTCGTCGTCTTCTTGGCTGTGGTCATGCGAGAAGGGCCTCCACTGGCGCGCAGCGTCCAGCGCCGCACGAAACCGTGTTCTTCCCGGGCGGGACACCCGGTTTGCCTCGCCGTTCCCCGTGATCCCGCCCGAGGCGGTATCGAGGGCATCCCCGGCGCGACCGTGCAAACGTCTGGATCGTCCGCCGAAGAGTGCCTCGGCGGTCGATCGCGTACCACTCCTAACCCACGATGATCGAAGGTGTTTCGGCTGGAGCAAGCACGTCAGGCGCAAGCGACGGCAGGCGGATTGTCTACCACAATCCGACGCGTAGAGCAAAGCATTCCCGAAGACGCACGCGCGGCCTCAGCGCTGCGACCAAGAGTTTTACACCGGCGCGGCGGGACAGAAATGCCCCCGGGGCGGACCAGGGCTTCGCACTGTGCAGGCCTTCTCCGTCCTGCGAGCGCGCGCGCGACCAAGACGGGGCCCCTGGATTGACCGGACCGTGCCCAGGCGGTGCGGAAAACCTGTGGACCGGTCGTCCAGTTCAGTCGCCCGAGCCGGGGTTCGGCGAGAAGTAGGCCTCAAGCTTTCCGGTCTTGCCGTCCCACTCCTTGGCGTCGGCCGGAGCTTCCTTCTTCTGCGTGATGTTGGGCCACGTCTTGGCGTAGTCGGCGTTCAGCTTCAGCCACGTATCGAGATTCGACTCGGTGTCCGGCTTGATCGCCTCGGCGGGGCATTCCGGCTCGCAGACGCCGCAATCGATGCACTCATCCGGGTGGATGACGAGCATGTTCTCGCCTTCGTAGAAGCAATCGACCGGACAGACTTCGACGCAGTCCATATACTTGCACTTGATGCAATTGTCGGTGACGACATAGGTCATCGGATGTCTTCGTCCTCAAACACGACTTGCCCCGGGCGGAGCCTCGGAGGCGGGCCGCTGCCCCCGGGTGGCGCTCTGCAAGGGGACGCCGGTGACGCTCGGCGCGGGGCCGGGCTTCGGAGGCAACGGCTCTAGACGCTGGCTTCCGGGCTGACAAGCGCGCGGGCGCCGCAGCGGGGCGGCGAATTCGGGTCCCCGCGCGCAGGCGGCGCGTCGGATCAGCAATTCCGTCGTCCCGAGCTCCGGATGCGGATCATCGGGTGATCCCGTTCCATGGCCGCAGGATGAGGGCTTGCAGACTCACATATCGGGTTCGGCGACGCGGTTGCAGGACCGGGCGCGGGTCCCCTCTCCCGTGCGAGCTACGACGTTCACACATCTCCACCGGAGAGCGGGCTGAACGGTGCCGCGCGTCTCCCTCCCCCGCAAAGCGGAGAGGAAGGACGCGCGGGAAATCTGGACCGCCAGATTTGGCGCGGTGTCGGGCCCTATCCGATCGAGAAGCGCGAATAACCTAGCCCGCACGGGAGGGGGCTGTCGCGTTCTGCTGCCTGGGGCGGTCCAAAACCGAGATGCGCAAACATCCCGGGATGAGGTGGAGTTTGGACCGATCCGAGGCGTCCCCGACGTGTACCGTGCGCGCCGATATCGCCCCACACCGAGCAGGAGGGGGCGTGCGCACGCCCGCGGCCCTCGTCACTGCATCGGGGCGAAGAGCGCGACGGCATCAGTCTGGCGGCGGGTTCGGCAACGTCCCGCCCGACAGGTCGTCGTAGAGGAGCCGCGCCTCCGGAGCCGGCCCCCGCCGCAGGCCAAGGCCGATCACCCGCACCGCCAGCGTCGCGTGCGGGGCGGCCACCGTCACCACGTCGCCGATGCCGATGCCCTTGGCGGGGTTCTCGGCGCGCGACCCGTTCACCCGCACGAAGCCGTCCGCGGCGAGCCGCGCCGCGAGGGACCGGGTCCGCGCGAAGCGCGCGAACCACAGCCACTTGTCGAGGCGCTGCCGGTCCTCCCGCATACCCGCGGGTCAGCGCTTCCCGCCGTCGCCGGCTTCGAGCTGCGCCTTGAGCGCGGCCAGCTTGGCGAAGGGCGAATCCGGATCCGGCGCCCGCTCGCGCCGGGGTGGCCGCTGGTCGGGCCGCGGGCCGGAGGCGCGCTGCTCGGCGCCGCGCTGGTCATCCCGACGCTCCGGACGCCCGCCCTCGAAGCGGTCGCGGCGGGGGCCGCGATCCCGTCCGGGACGCGGGCCGCCGTCACCGCCCTCGGCCCGCCGCTGCTCCGGCCGGCCACCGTCCGGACGCCCCTGTCCCGAATGCTGACCCTGCTGGCCGCCGTCCCGGCCGCGCCCGGCGCCCCGCGGGCGGTTCTGCGGGCGCTGATGCGCGGGGCGCTGATGGCGCTGCAGGCGCCAGACCTCGATCTGGGGAGCGTCCGCCGGCTCGTCCGCCGTTGTCTCGGCCTCGGCGGTGGCGTCCGCGGCGGCTTCGGCCGGCTCCGACGCGCTCGACCCGGGTGCCGTCGCATCCTCGTCCGCGACGGGCGCGGCGGTTCCCGCCGGGACCTCGACCGGCCGGTGCGCCTCGGCGGCGGCTTCCGCTGCGGCCGGCTCGTCGGACACAGGTACAGCCGTCGGCGCGGCCGAGGGGTTCGGGGTGTGCATCGCCGCGGGCGCCGCCTCGGCCTCCGCCGGGACCGCTTCGTCCGCGGGTGCGGCTTCCTCTCCGACGGACTCGCCGCCCGCCGCAGCGGAGTCGTCGCCGACGGGCTCGGCCGCGTCGGCCTGGGCGGTCACGGCCTCCTCGGCGGCGACCTCCGGGGAAATCTCGGCCGTGGCTTCGGACGACGCCGGTGCAGCGGCCGGCACGGTCGCCGCCGCCGGGACGAGCGGCACCGTGATGGCCGGGCCGGGGCGCGTCTCCGCGTTGTAGCCGAGCGACTTCAGGATCGAGGCGAAATCCTCGCCCGAGCAGCCGACCAGCGAGGTCATGCCGACGGTCGCCACGAAGCCGTCGCCGTCGGCCGAGCCGTCCGGCGGCGTGCCCGGCGTGGTGCCGGGCCGGTAGGCGATGGCCGGCCGGATCAGGTCGGCGAGCCGCTCCAGGATATCGACCCGCACCGCCCGCTCGCCGCTGACGCGGAAGCCGGCCGCCCGGTAGAGGCCCTTGGCGATCTCACGATCGACCTTGATCGAGGTGCGGCCGGAGCCGGCCAGATGCGCGATCTCGTCGAGGCCGCGCTGGTCGAGGCCGCCATTGCGCAGCGCCCAGAGCTGGGCCGCGAGCGTGCGGGGCGCCGGCTTCAGCAGGGCCGGCAGGAAGATGTGGTAGGCGCCGAAGCGGACGCCGTGGCGGCGCAGGGCCCCGCGGCCGTCCTGATCCAGGCTGCGCATCTCGTGCGCCACCTTCGACCGCTCCAGGACGCCGAGCGACTCGACCACCTGATAGCCGATGCCCTTGGCGAGACCCGTCAGGTCGGCGGCGGTCTCGATCTCCATCAAGGGCCCGAGCAGGCGGACGATGTGCGCCTTCAGCCACGCATCGAGCCGTGCCTCCACCTTCTCGCGGTGCGCGCCGGTCAGGCTGTCGTCGGCCAGCAGACGAATCTGCGGGGCGAACAGCTTCTCGCCGGGGGTGAGCTTGGCCACCGGCGCGCCGGTCCAGCGGATCGTGCCGTCATGCGCGAGCACGAGGGTCGAATCGGCTGTTGCCGAGAACCGCTCCGCCCGGGACTCGATCTCCCCGGCGAGCGCCTTCTCGGCGGCGCTCCTCAGGGTCTTGGCCTCGTGGCCCTCGGCGCTGGCATCGGGAACGAACAGGAATCCGTGAAGGTGGCCGACATGCTGACCCTCGACGGTGACGTCACCGTCGGCGGTGATCTGGGCTTCGAGCATCGTGTTCTCTCTCAGGCGCCGCATCAGGACGCTTGTGCGCCGGTCGACGAAGCGGCTCGCGAGGCGTTCGTGCAGGGCGTCGGACAGCCTGTCCTCTACCCGACGCGTCTCGCCCTGCCAATGTTCTGGGTCGCGCAGCCAGTCGGGACGGTTTGCCACGAACGTCCAGGTGCGTCCCTGGGCGATCCGGCGGGACAGGGTGTCGATGTCGCCGTCGGTCCGGTCGATCATCGCGACCTGCTCGGCGAACCACGTGTCGGGGATGCGCCCGGCCATCCCCTTCATGAGGAATCGGTAGAGCTGCGCGACCAGATCGGCATGCACCTGCGGATGGACCTTGCGGTAATCCGGCACGCCGCAGGTATCCCAGAGCCGCCGGACCGTGGCGGCGCTGCGCGCCATGTCGCGGATATCCTCCTCCTTCATGAGGATCTCGAGGGCCTGCTGGTCCTCGCCCATGGGGGCGCGGGTCAGGCCCGATTCGCGCGGGTGCTCGTCGAGGCTCGCCTGCAGCCCCTCCAGGCTGCTGAAGCTCAGATCCGGGTTGCGCCATTGCAGGATGCGCAGGGGGTCGAAATCGTGGCTCTCCAGCCGCTCCACCAGCTCGGCCTCGAAGGGCGGGCAGCGGCCGGTGGAGCCGAAGGTGCCGTCCGAGAGGTGGCGCCCGGCCCGGCCGGCGATCTGGCCCATCTCGGCGGGGGTCAGCTTGCGGAAGCGGGTGCCGTCGTACTTCCAGTTGGCCGCGAACGCGACGTGATCCACGTCGAGGTTGAGGCCCATGCCGACCGCGTCGGTGGCGACGAGGTAGTCGACGTCGCCGGCCTGATACATCTCGACCTGGGCGTTGCGGGTCCGCGGCGAAAGCGCGCCCAGCACCACCGCGGCGCCGCCGCGCTGGCGGCGGATCAGCTCGGCGATCGCGTAGACCTCCTCGGCCGAGAACGCCACGATGGCGGTGCGCCGGGGCAGGCGCGAGAGCCGCTTCTCCCCCGCGAAGGTGAGCTGCGACAGCCGCGGCCGGGTCGTGGTGTGGACGTTCGGGATCAGGCTCTGGACCAGCGGCAGCATGGTCGAGGAGCCGATCAGCAGGGTCTCCTCCCGGCCGCGGACGTAGAGCAGGCGGTCGGTGAAGACGTGGCCGCGGTCCATGTCGGCGGCGAGCTGGATCTCGTCGATGGCGACGAAGGCCACGTCGAGGTCGCGGGGCATCGCCTCGATCGTGCAGATCCAGTAGCGCGGCCGGTCCGGTTTGATTTTCTCTTCCCCGGTCACCAGGGCGACCTTCTCGGGGCCGACCTTGGCGACGACGCGCAGGTAAACCTCCCGGGCGAGCAGCCGCAGGGGCAGACCGATCATGCCGGTCGGGTGCGCGAGCATCCGCTCGATGGCGAGATGCGTCTTGCCGGTGTTGGTCGGCCCGAGGACCGCCGTGACCCCGCGGGCGCGGGCGTCGCGGGACAGCGAGCGGCTGGGCGTGGGGCGGAGCAGCGCGTCGATGGTCGGCGGTTCCTTCGGGTGAAGGCCGTCGCGGCGCCATGACGGCGCGGGCGGGGAGGGGTGTTATCGGCCGGTCGCGTCAGGGACGGTAGGGCCGGGTCTGTCTTCCCCCATATGGGATGCCGCCGCCCCCAGGTCCAACGGGTCCACCCTGCGGCGTGACGAGCGGGTAGACGTCGATCTGCGACATGGGCGTGCCCGGCTGGGGCGCGAGATCGGCACAGAGCGTGTCGGGCATTGCCACGAGCGGGCCGCGGCGCGGCGGGCGATGCTCGATCACCTCGGCCGACGAGACGGCATCGCCGCAGCCGGATTCGGCGGTGCCGGCGGTCAACGCGTCCGCTGCGGCCGGGCCGGAGAGGGCGATGAGGGCGAGGGCGATTCGGAGGGCAGGCGGGCGCATCCGGGCATTATCGCTTGGCCGGTGAACATTCCGTCCACAACCGCCGTCTCTGCGAGCGGAGCGAAGCAATCCAGGGCAGCCCGATGACGACCGGCCGCGCGCTGCCCTGGGTCGCTTCGCTGCGCTTGCGATGGCGGAGCGGGCCGCTCTCGCTGGAAAGCCTCGACCCGGAACCGAGCTCAGTCCACCCCCTCGACCAGCACCACCTCGCCGATCCCCGCCGGCCGGCGCTTCTCGATGGCGGCCTGGTACTCGGGGGAGAAGTAATAGGTCCGCGCCGCCTCGTAGGAATCGAATTCCAGCACGACGTTGCGCGGCCGGGCCTCGCCCTCCAGCGCCTCGCTGCGGCCACCGCGCACCAGCGGCGTGCAGCCGTATTTCCGCATGGCCTCGGAGGCCATGGCGGCGTACTCTTTGTAGGCGTCCGGATCGGTGACCGTCATCCGGACGATGATGTAGCCCTTGGGCATTGTCTGGCCTTCCTGGGTCTGGCCTTCCTGGCGCGGCGGCCGCGCCCCGCAGGCGTGCCGGGAAAACGACCGCCGGTCAAAGGCGGCGCACTACTGCCCAGGCAGGCTCGCCTGCGCGACGTCGCCGCTGGCGGCCGGTGCGGCGCCGGCCGTCCCGGTGGTTTCGGCCCCGCCCTGGGTCCAGCGGGTCGCCTCGATGATGTTGGTGCCGACCGTGGTGAGGACCGAGATGCGCAGCGGAAGCAGCACGCGCGTCCCCTCGACGGGGGCGAGCCAGACCGACATCTCGCGGTTGTCCTCCATGAACTTCACCCCCGGCCGGTCCGGGCGGTGCCCCGCCACCGCCTGATAGCGGGCGGTGCAGACGAGAACCTGACCGGCATAGCCGGGCTTCTGCACGGGCCGCGTCTCGGCGTAGCTCAGCACGACGTTGAAGCGGGTGGCGCCGTCGAAGACCGGCAGGGTCCGGTTGCAGTTCTCGGGGTCGAGGGGCTCGCCGCGGCCTTGAGTCGGCATCAGCAGCGCGCTCACCGGATCGAGGATGCCGCGCTTGTTGGCGGGCGTCACCGGCACGCGGTCCTGCATGTCGACGAGCGGCGGCGTGATCTCGGCCTGCACCACGTTTCCGTGCGCCAGCGCCATGCGCACCGCGATCCCGGAACTCGCCGTGTGGGTGGCGATCGAGAAGGCGTCGGGTTGCGGCGCCGCCGCGAAGGTCCCGGAAGCCCGGGCCGAGCCCTTGCCGCCGGTGATCGCGCCGACGAGGCCGGTGAGCACCGCCGACACGTCCATGAGGTAGCGGTCGCGCTCGAAGGAGCCGGCGAGCCGCGCGGTACCGATCGGCAGGCCGGCAAGGTTGATGCTGTAATCGACCGCCACGGTGGCGGCCGGTGCCGCGCCCGGCCTCTTGGCGCGCGTCCGCGCCTCCGCGGGGCCCGCGAGGGCCGCGACGGCGAGGACCGTGACGGCCAGGACCGCCCCGAGGACCCGTCCGAGGGGATGCAGGGTCACGGGCTTGATCGTCCGATGGTCAGGCGTGGCGCTCATGATCCGGATCGCATCCCAGGAGGTTGGGCCCCGATGCCCGCTCGGCCACGCCCGTCTCAGGCGGTGCGGTGCCTTCCTGCGGGCGGAGTACGGCTTTATCCCGGCATCGTGGTTAACAGACCGTTGGGCCGCGCGGCGCGACCCGGTGGCCGGCGCGGACCTTGACGCAACGCACCTGCGTCGCCTATAGGCTCGCGCCTTCAACAGGACTCCGCCGGACCTGGAACCGCAACGGGCGCCGCCCGCTGCGACGACGATCGCGCCGACCGCGATCGGGTCTTCATCGAGCGGAACGAGACGGGATCTTAAGTCATCATGGCGCGCCGCTGCGAACTCACCGGCAAGGCCGTTCAGGTCGGCCACCTCGTGAGCCACTCGAACCGCAAGACCAAGTGCCGGTTCCTGCCGAACCTGTGCAACGTCACCCTCCAGTCCGACGCGCTCGGCAAGCGCGTGCGCCTGCGGGTCACCGCGCACGCCCTGCGCTCGGTGGAGCACCGCGGCGGGCTGGACGCCTTCCTGATCAAGGCCGGCGAGGGCGACCTGTCGCAGACCGCCCGCCTCCTGAAGCGCGAGATCCACAAGAAGCTCGCCGAGGCTCCGGCCGAAGCGGCCTGAGCCTTCGGGCTTCACGCCCCCCTTCTTTGGACAGTTCGAGCCGCCGCGGCCCCCGGGCCACGGCGGTTTCCGCTTGCGCGAAGCAGACGGACCCTCGGACAATTCCCGTCCTGCCGCTTCCGGTCGAGGCCCCCGGCACCGCCGTCTTTGCGAGCGGAGCGAAGCAATCCAGCGGCGCTACACTCATCAAAGTCGCGCTACCCTGGGTCACTTCGCTTCGCTCGTGATGACGAGAGGGACCCGTCCATCGGCGTGTTCAAACGAGATCGCGTCACACCCTTTTCCTGGGTGCCACGCCAGCGCGCTTCTCGTGGGATGGCGCCATTGGGCCTTCGCTCCGCTCCCGCACCTCGGGCGAGGTTCCGGAGCGGGCTCGGCCAAAAAACGGAGCGGCGGCGGGATCGGCCTAGCCGGCGATCACCGCCGCCCGCCCGCCGCCCGCAGCATCCGCCCCACCGGCGCCGCCGCGCCGTCCTCCTCGAACAGCTCGGCCAGCTTCTCGGTCATCGCGCCGCCGAGCTCCTCGGCGTCGATGATCGTCACGGCGCGGCGGTAGTAGCGCGTCACATCGTGGCCGATGCCGATGGCCAGCAGTTCCACCGGCGAGCGCGTCTCGATCTCCTCGATCATCCAGCGCAGGTGCCGCTCCAGATAGTTGCCGGCGTTGACCGAGAGGGTCGAATCGTCCACCGGCGCGCCGTCGGAGATCACCATCAGGATCTTGCGCTGCTCCGGCCGGCCGAGCAGGCGCTTGTGCGCCCAGTCGAGGGCCTCGCCGTCGATATTCTCCTTGAGCAGCCCCTCGCGCATCATCAGCCCGAGGTTCTTTCGCGCGCGCCGCCAGGGGGCGTCGGCCGACTTGTAGACGATGTGGCGCAGGTCGTTCAGCCGGCCGGGATTCGGCGGCTTGCCGGCGGCGAGCCATGCCTCGCGGCTCTGGCCGCCCTTCCAGGCCCGGGTGGTGAAGCCCAGGATCTCGACCTTCACGCCGCAGCGCTCCAGCGTCCGCGCCAGGATGTCGGCGCAGGTCGCCGCCACGGTGATCGGCCGGCCGCGCATCGAGCCGGAATTGTCCAAGAGCAGCGTGACGACCGTGTCGCGAAAGTTGGTGTCCTTCTCCTGCTTGAAGGAGAGGGGCTGGTAGGGGTCGATCACCACGCGGACCAGCCGCGCCGGGTCGAGCTGACCCTCCTCCAGGTCGAAGTCCCAGGCGCGGTTCTGCTGGGCGAGCAGCCGCCGCTGCAACCGGTTGGCGAGGCGTCCAACCACGCCCTGGAGATGCGAGAGCTGCTTGTCGAGGTAGGAGCGCAGGCGCGACAGCTCGTCGGCGTCGCACAATTCCTCGGCGTGGATGACCTCGTCGAAGCGCGGGTTGAACACCCGGTATTCGGGCCCGCGCGCCTCGTTGCCCTGTCGCTGGGGCGGACGGGAGGCCTCGGAAGCCTCCTCCGAATCCGCGTCCTCGGATTCCTCCGGCAATTCGCCCGAGGGCGCGTCGGCCGATTCCTGGGCGCCTTCCTCGATCTCGTCGGAGGCTTCCTCCGAGGTCTCGATCTCGGCGCGCTCGCCCTGGCTCTTCTCCTCCGAATCGCCCTCGCTCGGGTTCTGCTCGTCGTCCTGGGCGTCGTTCTCGTCGTCGTTCTCGTCGTCCTCGGCGTCGAACGGGGTCTCGTCCGACATGTCCAGCGAGGTGAGGAGGTCGCGCACCGAGCGGGCGAACTTGCGCTGGTCCTCGATCGAGCCGAGCAGCCCGTCGAGATTCGGGCCGGCCTTGGCCTCGATATGCTCGCGCCACAGCTCGACGATCTTGGTGGCCGCCTCGGGCGGCTGCTGGCCGGTGAGCCGCTCGCGCACCATCAGGGCGACGGCATCCTCCATCGGCGCGTCGGCCCGGTCGGTGATGTTTTCGTACTTGCCGCCGCGGTGGTAGCGGTCCTCCAGCATCGCCGAGATGTTGTCGGCCACGCCCGCCATCCGGCGCGAGCCGATCGCCTCGACCCGGGCCTGCTCGACTGCATCGTAGACCGCCCGGGCGGCGGCGTTCTCGGGGGCGAACCGGCGGTGCAGGGTGACGTCGTGGCAGCCGAGCCGCAGCGCCATGGCGTCGGCATTGCCGCGCAGCACGGCGACGTCCTGCGCCGACAGCTTGCGCGGCGGCTCGGGCAGGCGGGCCTTGTCGCCGGTCAGCGCCGGCCGGTCGGTGGCGTAGGTGACCTCGACCTCGGAGCGCCGGGCGATGGCGCGCAGGCACCCGGCCACCGAGCGCTTCAGGGGCTCGGCGACGGGTTCGCGGCGCTCGCCGGGCTTGCGGTTGGAGATGGACATGCGGGCTACCGGTCGTCGTCGAAGTCGAAGGGGCGGTTCAGGATCTCGTCCCAGGTGTAGGGACAATCCGTGGGCAGGGTTTTGGGCGCGCGCTTCATTTGCCGGGCTGCCCCGAGGCGACCGAGCCGGAAGCCATCGTGCCGGATCTCATCGAGGCTCGACTTCAGACCCGGACTCTTCCGCACTTGGATCAGAGCCCGTTCCCGATGTTCGGCGATGCTGAGCGCCCAGCTGCGGCTTCGTCGTTCCGGCTGATGGTCCCACTTCAGCATATGCAGGATGATGATCTCGACCGGGCTCTGGAGCCGGTGATATTCGCTCAGGCCCACGTCGCTCAGCTCCTCGGCGATGTCGTCGAGGTCGAGCGCGTCCACCCGGCCGGCGCGGAGCAGCGCCACCTGCTCCTGCACCCAGGGATAGAGGTCGTCCCCGTAGCGCGTGCGAGCGGGAGCCGACGCCGTGGGCGTCTCCACCACATCTGTCTCGGGCGGATGCACCATCGCGTCCTCCACGCGGCCCGAACTCGGGGATTCGAGCGCTCCGCTGCGGGACGGTTCCCTCCGAAGCGTATCGACCATGGGGATCTACTTCTTCGCGGAATCGAGATCGAAGGGGCGAGCCCGGATCTCATCCCAGCTGTAGGGACAGGCGGACGGAAACTCGTCCGGCATCAGGTGGGTCTCGTCGGCGGCCCAGTCGCGCGCGTCCGGGTAAGCCTGTGCCAAAGCCTCTTCAAGGCGAGCCTTAAGGCTCGGGCTCTCGGTCAGCAGACGGTCGAACCGGCGGCGTTGCTCGCGGATCGAGTAGATCCAGCTCGGTGTGCGGTGCTCGGGCTGCTGATCCCACTTCAGCATGTGCATCAGGAGGACGCGCAGACAGCTATCGAGCCGGTCGAACTCGCGCTTTGCCACATCCTCCAGCTCATCCGCGACATGCTCGATATCGACCGCGTCGAACCGGCGGGCGCGGAGCAGGGCGACCTGCTCCTGCACCCAGCCGCAGAGATCCTCCTCGTAGCGCGTACGGATAGAAGCGGACGAGGCGTCCACATCCATCACATCGGTCTCGGCCGGGCGCGCCACGGGTTTCTCCCTGCGGGTCAGCTCAGCGCCACGTTCACCGCGCTCTCGGGCAGCTCCTTGCCGAAGGCGCGCTGGTAGAACTCGGCCACCAGCGTCCGCTCCAGCTCGTCGCACTTGTTGAGGAAGGTCACCCGGAAGGCGAAGCCGATATCCTTGAAGATGTCGGCGTTCTCGGCCCAGGTGATCACCGTGCGCGGGCTCATGACGGTGGAGAGGTCGCCGTTCATGAAGGCGTTGCGGGTGAGATCCGCCACGCGCACCATCCGGTTGACGATGTCGCGGCCCTGATCGCCCTTGTAATGCGTCGCCTTGGACAGGACGATGTCGACCTCGCGGTCGTGCGGCAGGTAGTTCAGGGTGGTCACGATCGACCAGCGGTCCATCTGGCCCTGGTTGATCTGCTGGGTGCCGTGATAGAGGCCGGACGTGTCGCCCAGGCCCACCGTGTTGGCGGTGGCGAACAGCCGGAAGGCCGGGTGCGGGCGGATCACGCGCTTCTGATCGAGCAGCGTCAGCCGGCCCGAGAGTTCCAGCACGCGCTGGATCACGAACATCACGTCCGGCCGGCCGGCATCGTACTCGTCGAATACCAGCGCGACGTTGTTCTGCAGCGCCCAGGGCAGGATGCCGTCCTGGAAGGCGGTGACCTGCTTGCCATCCTGCAGGACGATCGCGTCCTTGCCGACGAGGTCGATGCGCGAGACGTGGCTGTCGAGGTTGATGCGGATGCACGGCCAGTTCAGCCGGGCCGCGACCTGCTCGATATGGGTCGACTTGCCGGTGCCGTGATAGCCGGTGACCATCACGCGGCGGTTGCGCGCGAAGCCGGCGAGGATCGCCAGCGTCGTCTCCCGGTCGAAGATGTAGTCGGGATCGAGATCCGGAACGTGCTCCTCGGACTCGGCATAGGCCGGGACCTTGAGGTCGAGGTCGATGCCGAAGACCTCGCGGACGGAGACGGTGCGGTCGGGGAGCCGGGCGGGCGTGTCGTCAGAGAGCATTCGGAACCTCGTGAGGCGCGGACACGCCACTCCCAACAGTGGAACATCCGCGCGGAAGAACGTCGAGCCGGGCCTCCGCGGCGGGGCGGAGCCATTCTTAGACGGCGGCGCGTTCCTGCGCCACCGACCGGCCTGGACTCCATATAGGGCTGCGCCGCGGGTTTGCCCTATCCTGGATGCAACCCGGCCTGCATCCTTCGTGCCGTTGAAGCCGTCCGCCCTCGCGGACGGCGTCACGTTCCTGGTGTGACGCGCGCTTCTCGCGCCGCGCCGGTGTCGACCTCGACGGGGGCGCGCGTCAGCAGAGCCCCGCGGCGCGCAGGACGTCGTGGGCGCGGATGATGTCGCGCAGCCGCTCCTCGAACGAGCGGTCACCGCCATTGGCGTCGGGGTGGAAGCGCTTCACGAGCGTCTTGTACTGGGCCTTGATGGCGGCCGTGTCGGCGCCCTCTTCGAGGCCCATCACGTCCAGCGCCCGGCGCACCGTCGCCGAATGTTTGGGCTTGCGCGGCTCCTCGGGCTGACGGGCGCGCCGCCGGGTTTCGCCGACGCCCTCGCCGCGCAGGATGCCGAGCGGATCGACATAGGCCCAGTCGCGGGCCGGCTCGTCCGCGGGCTTGGCCTGGCCGCTCTTGTTCACGCCCATCGCCCAGGTCGGGCGGTGGCCGATGATCGCGTCCTTCTGGTAGGCCTGAACGGCGGCGTCGTTCATGCCGTCGAAGTAGTTGTAGGTCGCGTTGTAGGCGCGCACGTGGTCGATGCAGAAGCGCCAGTACTGGCCCTCCGCCTTCCGGCCCTTCGGCGCCCGGTACAGGCCCGGCTGCGCGCAGCCCGGACTCTCGCAGACGCCCTCGGCCGCGGCCTTCGGCTCGTCGCAGGACGGTTTGATCCGGATGCTGTCGAACAGGCGCGAGTTGAGATCCATGACGGGCCGATTATGAGGGGGCGGACCTGAGACACAAGGGCGTCGGGCCTGATGACGCATGCGCGGGATCGGGCTTGACGGACGGGAGGGACGCGATGGCTGACGGAGCGAACGGGGGCGGTACGCTTCGGGACTGGATGGAGGCGCGGCTGCGGGAGCAACTGGCGCCGGAGCGGCTCGACGTGATCGACGAGTCGCACCTGCATGCCGGTCATTCCGGGGCCCGGCCGGGGGGCGAGACACATTACCGGCTCGACATCGTCGCCTCCGCCTTCGCGGGCAAGAGCCGCGTCGAGCGGCACCGGCTGGTGAACGCGCTGATGGAGGAGGCGTTCACCCGCGGGCTCCACGCCCTCGCCCTGCGGGCGCGCACGCCGGCGGAGGCGGCCTGACGCCGTCTCCCCGCGTGGAGCCCACGGGTTGGACACCAGCCCTCTCCCGGGCGCATGCAGCGAAAGCGGACTGCAACCCGGGATTCTGCGCGGGACCCCGCGAAGCGTCCATCTCAATCGACCTGTGCCGCTGGCGCGGCGCCTTTTATGCTTAGTCCCGGATCAGGTTCCGCTGGCGCTCCACCTGTCCGGAAAAGAGCGCGCACGCCACGAGCCCAGGGGAGATATGGTGATGCGAGCGCCGATCGGCCCCGCCGGATCGTCGGCCGCGTGCCGGACGAGCGGGTGCCCACGATGAGGTCCGGGAGGTCGCTATGCCCCTGCGGGTGACGCCGCGCATCGCCATCGCGGATGACGAGATCGAGATGTCGTTCCTGCGCGCCTCGGGGGCGGGCGGCCAGAACGTCAACAAGGTCGCTACCGCGGTGCAGCTCCGCTGGCCGGCCCTCGCGTCGCCCTCCATCGACGAGCGGGTCAAGGCGAACATGGTGCGCCTCGCCGGGCGGCGGATGACCAAGGACGGCGTCCTCGTGCTCACCGGGCAGCGGCATCGGACGCAGGAGCGCAACCGGGCGGAGATCCTCCAGCGCCTCGTCGACCTCGTGGCCGAGGCCGCCAAGCCGCCGCCCCCGATCCGCCGGCCGACGAAGCCCACCCGGGGCTCGCAGGAGCGGCGCATCGGCGCCAAGAAGAACCGCGCCACGATCAAGCAGGGCCGGGGCAGCGTCCGGGATTCCGAGAGCTGACCGTCGCCGACCTTTAGTGGATCGCGTCGATCACCGCGGCCTTCGGGTTCGCGTCCGGGGCCGGGGACGAGCCCGCCACCAGGGTGCTGCCCGGCTTGGCGATGGTCAGCGCGATCGCGATCAGCGCCAGGATCGCCGCCAGGGCCGCCGGGAACAGGAAGGCCGATTCGCCGTAGCGGATGTCGAGCAACCCGCCGATCACCGCGCCGGTGCTGAGGCCGGCCCAGAGCGGCGCCTGGATCCAGAAGGAGGGCGACACCGTTCCGAGCAGGAGGTTGGCGCAGCCGGTGCCGAAGCGCACCACCGCGCCGGTGACGTAGGTCAGCGCGATGGAGCGGCCGCCCTCGTCCTGCAGCGTCGCGTTCTGGAGACCCAGCGCCAGCACGATCGGATAGGCGTGGAGCGGATACGCGAAGGTGCCCCAGGGCATCAGCAATCCGCCCGCCAGCAGCAGCGCCTGGAGGGTGAGCAGCACGGCGAGCCGCCAGCGCCCGACCCAGGCGGCGATCAGCGTGCCCAGGAAGGCGCCGAAGCAGAAGACGCAGATCGTGCTGGCGACCCGGGTGACGTTCTCCCAGTCGGCATTGGCCACCGCCACGCCGAAGCGCGTGGTGTTGCCCGACATGAACGACATGAACAGCTGCGAGAATTCGAGGAAGCCGATGGAATCGGCGCAGCCCGCCAGCATGGCCAGGGCGATGGCGAAGGGGATGCGGGTCCTCGGATCGGCCGGGAAGGACTTGTCAGCCGGTAATTCACGCTTGCGCTCCGACATGCCGATACCCGTCCGATGACCGTAATCCGCCATGCTGATCCCCCGATACAGCGGCCGCGCCTGTCGCGACCAACTGACAATGGACGAATAGCGAGACCGTTTCATGCCGCGGTGCGGCGCAACACAACGACGCGGCCCGGCACCGGCCGGCCCGCTTCCTGCCGGACGCTGGCGGGGCGCAGCGTCAGGAGGTCGAGGCCGGCGGCGGCGGCCGTGTCCCCGAGATGCCGGTCCGCATGGGCGTAGCGCCCGTCGGCACCCAGCAGGGTTCCCGCGGCCTCGTGGGACTGCACGGTGAAGGCCCCGAGGCCCCCGGGCCCCAGAACGCGGCCGATTCCCGCCAGAAAGGCGCCGAGATCGGCCACGTAGATCAGCACGTCGGCGGCGAGGCAGAGATCGGCGGAGGCCGGCGCCTCGCCGGCCAGGAAGGCGGTCAGCTCGCCCTCCACCAGGCGGTCGTAGAGCGGGCGGTTCTGCCAGAGCTTGCCGCGGGCCAGGGCCAGCATCCCCGGCGAGAGGTCGACGCCCGCGAGGTGCCCGACCCGCCCGCGGATCGCCGCGCCCATCAGGCCGGTGCCGCAGCCGAGATCGAGCACGGTCGCAAACCGCTCTGGATCCGCCGGAAGGGCGTCCCGGATGCATTGGGGACCGACATACGCCAAGCCCTCGACCAGATGGCGCTCGAAGCGCGGCGCGTAGCCGTCGAACAGGGCCCGGATATGGGCCGCGGAGAGGACCGGCAGCCCGCCGGCCGGATCCAGGCGCGTGAGGTGCGCCCGCACACCGAGCGTGTCGTCCGGGTCGATGTCGAGGGCGCAGGCATAGGCCCGGGCTGCGGCATCCCGCAATGCCATGTCGCCGCGCGATGCGGAAATCCCCTCCCGCGCCCGGCCGAGCAGCAGCCAGGCCGGGGCGTAGCGCGGGGCGATCTCCAGAACCTGCTCGGCGAGGTCCGCGGCGGCCTCGTGGTCGCCGTCCGCCAGACAGGCTTCCGCGTAACGATAGCGTCGGTCGGCGAGGAGATCGCCGGAACTGTGCTGCGGGGCCATGCGTCTGCCGGTTCGGGGGCGCCACTATATCGGGGCCACCGGCGGACACCACCGGCAACACGGACCCGATGCCGATACGCGCCAGCGATCTCCTGACCCTGACCCGCGAGGGTCTCTACTGTCCGCTCGGAGGCTTCCACGTCGATCCGACCTGGCCGGTGGAGCGCGCGCTGATCACCCACGGCCATGCCGACCATGCCCGCTCGGGCCACCAACACGTCCTGGCGACGCCCGAGACCCTGCGGATCATGGCGGTGCGCTACGGCGCGGACTTTTGCGCCCATCGGCAGGAGGCGCGCCTCGGCGAGCCGATCCGCATCGGCGACGTCACCGTGCGCTTCGCCCCCGCGGGCCATGTCCTCGGCTCGGCGCAGATCGCCATCGAGCGGGAGGGCGCCCGGGTGGTGGTCTCGGGCGACTACAAGCGCGCCCCGGACCCGACCTGCCTGCCCTTCGAGGTCGTGCCCTGCGACGTGTTCATCACCGAGGCGACCTTCGGGCTGCCGGTCTTCACCCATCCCGACACGCGCGGCGAGGTGCGCAAGCTCCTCGAGTCCGTAAAACTGTTTCCGGAGCGCGCCCACATCGTCGGCGCCTACGCGCTCGGCAAGGCGCAGCGGGTGATGGCGCTGCTGCGCGAGGAGGGCTGGGACCGGCCGATCCACCTCCACGGCGCGATGGAGAAGCTCACCGCCCTCTACAAGGACGAGGGCATACCGCTGGGCGATACGCCGAAGGTGGTGGCGGCCGAGCGCAAGGACCTGCACGGGGCGATCGTGATCTGCCCGCCCTCATCGATCCAGGATCTGTGGTCGCGGAAATTTCCCGACCCGGTGACCTGCTTCGCCTCCGGCTGGATGCGGGTGCGCGCCCGCGCCCGCCAGAAGGGCGTCGAGCTGCCGATGGTGATCTCCGACCATTCCGACTGGCCGGACCTGTGCCGCACCATCCGCGACACCGGCGCCGGCGAGGTCTGGGTGACACACGGGCAGGAAGACGCGCTGGTCCACTGGTGCGGGACGCAGGGGATCCGGGCGAAGCCGCTGCACCTGCTGGGCTATGGCGACGACGGGGAAACCGAGGTTGGCCCCGAAGGCAGCCAAGGGGCTGGCGCGGAGGCGGCCGCGTGAACGAGTTCGCCCATCTCCTCGACCGCCTCGCCTACGAGCCGCGCCGCAACGCCAAGCTGCGGATGCTCCAGGATTATTTCGCGCGCACGCCCGACCCGGAGCGCGGCTACGCCCTCGGCGCCATGACGGGCACGCTGAGCTTCCGCGAGGCCAAGCCCGCGCTGATCCGGGGGCTGGTGGAGGAACGGATCGACCCGGTGCTGTTCCGGCTGTCGCACAATTACGTGGGCGATCTCGCCGAGACGACGGCGCTGATCTGGCCGACACCGCGCGATCTCCCTCCCCCCTCTGTGGGGGAGAGTATCCTGCGCAGCAGGGGGGAAGAGGGGAACCCGGCTTCCGGAAATGGCGAAAGCCTTCATGAAAGCCGCGCCTCATCTGGCACCGTCGCTCCCCTCTCCCGACCCCTGCTGACACAGGGGGCACCCTCCCCCGCGGAGGGGGGAGGGGATGCGCGCGCCGGGATCGGCCACAACAACCCGCCGCCGCACGTCCCGACCCTGGCCGAGGTCGTGGAGACCCTCGCCACCATCCCCAAGCGCGAACTCCCCCGCCACCTCGCCGACTGGCTCGACGCCCTCGACGAGACCGGGCGCTGGGCGCTGCTGAAGCTCGTCACCGGCAATCTGCGCGTCGGCGTCTCGGCACGGCTCGCCAAGACGGCGGTGGGCGCGCTGGGTGGTCACGATGCCGACGCCGTGGAGGAAGTCTGGCACGGGCTGATGCCGCCCTTCGAGACCCTGTTCGCCTGGGTCGAAGGCCGGGCCGAGCGGCCCGAGACCCTGAACCCGGCCCCGTTCCGGCCGCCGATGCTGTCCCATCCGATCGAGGAGGAGTCCGATCTCGAGAAGCTTGAGCCCGAGGCCTTCTCGGCAGAATGGAAGTGGGACGGCATCCGGGTCCAGCTGGTCGGCGGCCGCGACCGGGCGGGGGCGCAGGTCGGAAAAATCTATTCCCGGACCGGCGAGGACATCACGGGCGCCTTCCCGGATCTCGCCGAAGCGATCACCTTCACGGGCACGTTGGACGGCGAGCTGCTGATCCTGCGGGAACGGCGGGTCCAGAGCTTCAACGTGCTCCAGCAGCGCCTGAACCGGAAGGCGGTGACGGCCAAGCTCCTGGAGGAATTCCCCGCCCATGTGCGGGCCTACGACCTGCTGACCCTCGACGGCGACGACCTGCGGGCCGACCCGTTCGTGGAGCGGCGGGAGAAGCTGGAGGCCCTGGTCACGCGCCTCGACCATGCCCGCATCGACATCTCGCCGCTCGTGCCCTTCGCGGATTGGGAGGCGCTCGCCGCCGCCCGGGCCGATCCGGCCTCGGTGGGGGCGGGCGAGGATGCCGAGGCGATCGAGGGCATCATGCTCAAGCGCCGCAACAGCCCCTACCTGCCGGGCCGCCCGAAGGGGCCGTGGTGGAAATGGAAGCGGGAGCCCCACATCGTCGACGCCGTGATGATGTACGCCCAGCGCGGCCACGGGAAGCGCTCGTCCTTCTACTCGGACTACACGTTCGGGGTCTGGCGCGAGGCCCCCGAGGGCGGCGACGAGCTGGTGCCGGTCGGCAAGGCCTATCACGGCTTCACCGATGCCGAACTGGCCAAGCTCGACCGCTACGTCCGCAACAACACCACCAAGCGGTTCGGCCCGGTGCGCGAGGTCGCCCATGGCCGCGAGGCCGGGCTCGTGCTGGAGATCGCGTTCGAGGGCGTGCAGCGCTCGACCCGGCACAAATCCGGGGTGGCGATGCGCTTCCCCCGGGTCAGCCGGATCCGCTGGGACAAGCCCCCCGCGGAGGCCGACCGGATCGACGTGCTGGAACGCATCCTCGCCCGGGGCGAGCGCGAGGTCGCGCCGGGCGCCACCCTACTGGAGAAGGCCGGATGAGGCAGGGCAGAGGGCAGGGGAAGATCGGTCCGGTGGAGATGCTGGCCTCCGGCACGGTGCAGCGCCACGCCAGCGCACGGCTCACCATTGCGACGGCGGGGCAGGGGTTCACGGACTTCACCGACGCGGTGGCGGGATTCGTGCGCGACGGGGGCCTGCGGAATGGGTTGGTGACGGTGTTTTGCCGGCACACTTCGGCCTCGCTGACCATCCAGGAAAACGCCGATCCCGACGTGCAGACCGACCTGATGACCGCCCTCGACGGGTTCGCGCCGCGAAACGCCGGCTACGTCCACGGCGCCGAGGGACCGGACGACATGCCGGCCCATATCCGGACGCTGGTGACGGATTCGGCCCTGAGTATCCCCCTGGTCGACGGAAGGTTGGCGCTGGGCACGTGGCAGGGGATCTACCTGATCGAGCACCGCGACCGGCCCCATCGGCGGGAAATCGTGCTGAGCGCCGTCGGGGCGTGACGCCCGCGCCGTCATCGCGAGCGCAGCGAAGCGACCCGGGGCGGCGCGACGTTCCAGAGCATGGCGCCGCTGCATTGCCTCGCTCCGCTGGCGAGGACGGTGGTGTACGGTCCGATCAACCGTCGTCGCCTCGGTGGCTTGGTCGGCAACAGACCGTCACACACCGCCCATTAACTATACGGGGCGCTAATGATCCTCCGTCGGATCGGTATTGGCCGCGCCCGCGAACGGAGACACCGATGAGCCTCTTCGCCGCGCTGTCGAACTCGATTTCCGGCGCGTCGGCGCAGTCCTTCGCGCTGAACAACATCTCCGGCAACATCGCCAACACGCAGACGGCGGGGTTCAAGACCACCGAGACGCATTTCGCCGATATGCTCGCCCAGACCGAGGCCAGCACGCAGCCGGCCGGCGGCGTCGCGAGCAACACGCGCGATACGCTGGGCCTCCAGGGCACGCTGCAATCCACCGGGGTCTCGACCAATCTCGGCATCACCGGCAACGGCTACTTCATCGTGCGCGAGAATACCGGGACGGATCAGAGCCCGACCTTCACCGGCACCACCGCCTACACGCGGCGTGGCGACTTCACGACGGATGCCAACGGCTACCTCGTCAACGGGGCGGGCTACTACCTGTTCGCCGGCCCCTCGGCGACCGCGCCGGTCACGGTGCCCACGGGCACCAACACCCTGTCGAGCCTCGCGGTCTCCCCGGCCGGCACCCTCACCGGCACCGCCGCTGATGGCAGCACCGTGCCGCTCGGCTCGCTGACGCTGGCCCAGTTCGGCACGCAGGAGAACCTGACCTCCCTCGACGCCGGCACCTACGTGGCCAACGGCCAGTCCGCCACGCCGACCTACGGCCTCAACGGTGCGACCGTGACGGCGGGATCGGTCGAGCAGTCGAATGCCAGCATCTCGGACCAGTTCTCGAAGATGATCGAGACGCAGCAGGCCTACACGGCCAACACCAAGGTCATGAGCACCGCCGACCAGATGCTGCAGGACGCCATCGCGATGTACGCGTGACGCGGCCGGTGTCCCGTTACAGGATCTTGAGCGGATCCTTCTCCGGCGGCGGCGGCGCCACGTCGGTGCGGTTCCACCAGCCGCCGCCGAGCGCCACGAACAGGGCCGCCGTGTCGGCATATTGCGTGGCGCGGGCGCCCGCCGAGGTGACCAGCGCCGAGAGGTAGCCCTGCTGGGCGATCAGCACCTGCGAGGAGGTGACCGCGCCCGCCGTGTACTGCTTGCGGATCAGCCCGAGGCTCTGGTTGGTGGCGCTCACTGCGGCATCCGCGGCCGCCACCGCCTTGGCGTCGGCCTGGAGCGCCCGCAGGGCGTCGGCGACGTTCTGGAAGGCGGTGATCACCGTCGCCTTGTACTGCGCCTGGGCCTGGGTCAGCGATTCCTCGGCCGCCCGCTGGCGCCGGAACAGGGTGCCGGCGTCGAAGATCGGCGCGGTCGCCTGCCCGATGATCGTGAAGAAGGCCGCGCCCGGGTTGGTCACCTGCGCGATCCGCGTGGAGCTCGACCCGCCGGTCGCCGTCAGGCTGAACTGCGGCAGGCGGTTGGCCAGGGCGACGCCGACATTCGCGCTCGCCTGCTGGACCAGGGCCTCGGCCGCCTTCACGTCGGGCCGCTGCTGCACGAGGCGCGAGGGCAGGCTCACCGGCAGCTTGGTCGGCAGCCGGAGCCCTGAGAGTTCGAAGGTCTCGCTGACCTCGTCCGAGGGCAGGCGGCCGGCCAGCGCGGTCAGCAGGTTGCGCTGCTGGGCCAGCGCCTTCTCCAGCGGCGGCAGGAGCTGCTGCGACAGGGCGAGTGCCGCCTGCTGCTGCACCACGTCCGCGCCCGCGATCTGACCCAGCGAGAGCTGCTTGTTGTAGAGCTGCAGGATCTCGGTCTGCGCCTGGATGACCTTGCGGGTCGCCTCGATCTGCGCCCGCAGGGACGCCTCCTGGACGGCCGCCGCGACCACGTTGCCGGTCAGGCTGAGATAGGCCGCCTCCAGCTGGAAGCGCTGGTTCTCGGTGGTGGCCTCCAGCGACTCGATCTGGCGGCGGTTGCCGCCGAACACGTCCGGATTGTAGGCGACCACCGCCTGTGGGGTGGAGAGGCTATAGAGGTACTGGTTCTGGTTCTGCAGGGGCGATTGCAGATCGAGGCCCGGCGCGAGGGCACCCTGGATCTGCGGGGTCGCGGTCAGGCTCGGGTAGAGCGTGCCCTTCTGGGCGAGCACGTTCTGTTGCGCCACCCGGAGCGAAGCCTGGGCGGCTTCGAGGTTCGGGTTGTTGGCCAGCGCCTGCTCGACGAGGCGGTTCAGGGCCTTGGAATGGAACAGGGTCCACCACGCGCCGGGGATGTCGGCGCCGGAGACGAAGCTCTGGTCGGCCGAGCCGCCCTGGCGGGTGCGGACGGCATCGGCGGCCGAGGGGTTCTTCAGCGGCTCCCGGGTGTAGCGGCTGACCGCCGGATCCTCCGGCGGCACGTAGTTCGGGCCGACCGCACAGGCCGACAGGGAGAGGGACGCGGCCAGCACAACGCCCGCCCGTCCGCACCGTTTCGGCGCCCAGTTCACCATACCGCTCCCGAAACGCTTGACCTGGTAGAGCGACCCGGCGCGCGTCCAAGTCAATCCGGCCGTCCCCAGGCCGTGCCCGTGGAGCGGGCCTTGTGGCGCCCCTGCAACGCACCGCCCCATCGGCCGGGGCCGCCCGGACCCGCTCACGCGGCCGCCCGGTGCTCGGTCCGACCCCGGGCCTCCGGGTTCGGCCTGCGCCGGGAGAACAGGGAGATCAGCACCGGCACGACCACGAGGATCAGGTTCGGCGCCAGGATGATGCCGCCGACCACCACGAGCGCCAGGGGCTTCTGCACCTGCGAGCCGATGCCGGTCGAGACCGCCGCCGGCAGCAGGCCGACGCAGGCGGCCACGCAGGTCATCATAACCGGGCGCATGCGCACCACGGCGGCCTGCCAGACCGCCTCCTGCTTCTTCCAGCCCTCGTCGAGGAGCTGGTTGTAGTAGGCCAGCAGGATCACGCCCTCCATGGTGGAGATGCCGAACAGGGCGATGAAGCCGATCGCCGCGGAGATCGAGAACGGCGTGCCGGTCAGCGACAGGGCGAAGATGCCGCCGATCATCGCCATCGGGATCACCGACAGGGTCAGCAGCATGTCGGCCACCGAGGAGAAGTTGATGTAGAGGAGCAGCGCGATCAGCAGCAGGGTGATCGGCACCACGAGGCTGAGCCGGGTCGCCGCCTCCTGGAGGTTGGTGAACTGCCCGACCCATTCCAGCCGGTAGCCCGGCGGCAGGTCCACCGCCTCGGCGACCTTGCGCTGCGCCTCGATCACCGCGCTGCCGAGGTCGCGGCCGCGCACCGAGAACTTCACCGGGATGTAGCGCTCCTGGTCCTCGCGGTAGATGAACGAGGCGCCCGAGACGAGATCGACGTCGGCGATCTCGGAGAGCGGCACCTGGACGACGCCGCCGTTGGGATTCTGGGCGCCCACCGCGATGTTGCGGATGCCGGCGAGCGACGAGCGGTACTCCTTGGCCAGCCGCACCCGCATCGGGAAGTGCCGGTCCGAGCCGTACTCATAGAGGTCGCCCGCGGTCTGGCCGCCGATCGCCGCCTGGATCGTGGTGTTCACGTCGCCGATCGAGAGGCCGTAACGGGCGGCCTTGTGGCGGTCGACATCGATCCGCACCGTCGGTTGGCCCAGCGACTCGAACACCGACAGGTCGGTGATGCCCTGGACCGTAGCCAGGGCCGCCTTCACGGCATTGGCGGTCTTGGTCAGCTGCGCGAGGTCGTTGCCGTAGATCTTGACCGAGTTCTCGCCCTTCACGCCCGAGGCCGCCTCCTGGACGTTGTCCTCGATATACTGAGAGAAGTTGAACTCGATTCCCGGAAACTCGGTCTCGAGCTTCTTGTTCAGGTCCGCGATCAGCGTCTCCTTGTCGAGGCCCTTGCGCCACTGGTCGATCGGCTTGAGCGGCGCCAGGATCTCGACGTTGAAGAAGCCGGTCGCGTCGGTGCCGTCGTTCGGGCGGCCCTGGTGCGACAGGACCGTGGTGACCTCCGGGACCTCCTGGAAGATCTTGCGCATCCGCTGGACGTAGGCGTTGCCCGCCTCCAGCGAGATCGAGGCCGGCATGGTGCCGCGCACGTAGAGGTTGCCCTCCTCGAGGCGCGGCAGGAATTCGAGGCCGAGGTTGCGCGCCGCCAGCCCCGAGACGAGCAGCACCGCCAGCATCACGCCGAGCGTCAGGACCCGGTTGCGCAGGCCGAAGCGCAACGCCGCCTCGTGGCCCACGCGCACCACCCGCACGATCAGCGTGTCGCGCTCCTCCAGGTTCTTGGGCAGCATCAGGGCGGAGAGCGCGGGCGAGACCGTGAAGGTGGCGAGCAACCCGCCGATCAGTGCGTACGCGTAGGTCTTGGCCATCGGCCCGAAGATGTGGCCCTCGACCCCGGTCATCGTGAACAGCGGCAGGAAGCCCACGATGATGATGGTGGCCGAGAAGAAGATCGCCCGGTTCACCTCGCGGCCGGCGATCGCGATGGTGCCGAGCCGCCCCGTGAGCCCGGCGGGCGGCGCTTCGCCCTTGACGTGGTCGGGCTCGGCGATGTGGCGGAACACGTTCTCGACCATGATGACGGTGGCGTCGACGATCAGGCCGAAATCGATCGCGCCGAGCGACAGCAGGTTCGCGGAATCGCCCCGCACCACGAGGATCAGGATCGCGAAGCCGAGCGCGAAGGGAATCGTGGCCGCCACGATGATCGCGCTGGTGAGCGAGCCGAGGAACAGCCATTGCACCACGAAGACCAGCACCACGCCGAACACGAGGTTGTGCATCACCGTGTGGGTGGTGGTGTGGATCAGGCCCGACCGGTCGTAGATCCGCTCGATCTTCACGTCGGGCGGCAGGATCGACGAGCTGTTGATCTTGTCGATCTCGGCCTCGACGCGCTCCAGGGTCGGCAGGCTCTTGCCGCCGCGGGTCATGAGCACGATGCCCTCGACCACGTCGGGCTGGTCGTCGTGGCCGACGATGCCGAGCCGCGGCGCGTTCGACACGCGCACCTCGGCCACGTCCCGGACCAGCACCGGCGTGCCGTTGACGAGGCTGATCATCGTGTCCTTGATGTCGTCCATGTCGCGGATCAGGCCGATGCCGCGCACCACCGCCGATTGCTGGCCGACATTCAGCGTCTGGCCGCCGACGTTGATCGAGGCGTTGTTGAGCGCCGTGGTCAGCTGGACGAGGGTCAGCCCCTGCGCCTGGAGGCGGTTCAGGTCGACCGCGACCTCGTATTCCTTGGCCTTGCCGCCGAAGGCCGTGACGTCGACGACGCCGGGGATCGCCTTGAACCGGCGCTGCAGCACCCAGTCCTGCAGGGTCTTCATGTCCATGGGCGAGTAGCCCGCCGGGCCGACCAGCTTGTAGCGCATGATCTCGCCCACCGGGCTCGTCGGCGAGATCTGCGGCGTGGCGCCGTTCGGCAGGGTCGGCGCCTGCGACAGGCGGTTGAGCACCCGCTGAAGCGCCTCCTCGTACGTGTACTCGTAGTTGAACTGGACCTTCACGTCGGACAGGCCGAACAGTGAGATGGTGCGCACCACCTGGGCGTTCGGAATGCCGGCGAGCGCCACCTCGAGCGGAATCGTGATGTAGCGCTCGATCTCGTCGGCGGATTGCCCCGGGTTCTGGGTGATCACGTCGACCAGCGGCGGCACCGGGTCGGGATAGGCCTCGATGTTGAGCTGCGTGTAGGCGCCGTAGCCGATGCCCAGCATCACCACGAACAGCAGCACCACCAGCACGCGCTGGCGCAGCGAGAAGGCGATCAGCGCGTTCATCGGACCGGATCCTCGCTCAGGACGCCTTGTCGCCGCTGGCGGCCCGGTCGATGAACAGGGCGCCGCGGGTCACGACCTGCTCGCCTGCCTTCAACCCGTCGACCACCTGGGCGCTGTCGCCGTTGATCAGCCCGAGCTTGATGTCGCGCGCCTCGACCGCCCCGTCGGGCCGCGCCACCCAGACATGGGTGCGGTCGCCCTCGTACACGATCGCGGCCACCGGGATGCTCGGGCTCGGCTCGCCCTTGCCGGTGATGATCGTGAAGGTGGCGAACATCTCCGGGCGCAGAACCCGGTCGGGGTTGTCGACCTCGCTGCGCACGGCGAGCCGGCGCGTCGCCGGGTCGAGGCTGGAGGCCATGTAGTTCACCCGGGCCTTGAACACCCGCGTGCCGAAGCCCGCGACCTTCGCCTCGACCTCCTGGCCGATCCGGATCTTCGGGATCTCGCTCTCGCGCACGTTGGCCACGAGCCAGACGGTGGACAGGTCGCCGATCACGAAGACCGGGTCGCTGGAGGCCGAGAGGTACTGGCCGATGCCGACCTTCCGCTGGACGATCGTGCCCGCGATCGGCGCCCGGATCTGCGTCTCGGGGCTCATCGTGCCCTTCTTCTCGTAGGCGGCGATCTCAGCGTCGGTCTTGCCGAGGAGCCGCAGACGGTTCTTCACCGCGTCCAGCGCCGCTTCGGCGGTCTTCAGGTCGCTCTGGGCGGCGATCACGTCGTTCTGGGCCGACTGGTAATCCTTCAGCGCCGTGGCTTTGGCCTGGAACAGCTCCTGCTGGCGCTGCGCGATGGTCTGGTCGAGCTTCAGCAGGGCTTGTTGCTTCTGGAGGTTGTTCAGCGCCGCCTGATAGTCGTTCTGCGCCTGGACCATGTCGGTCGCTTCCAGCGTCAGGAGCACGTCGCCGGCCTTCACGTCGTCGCCCGCCCGGACCAAGACCTTGGTGACGCGGCCCGCGTAGGGCGAGACCACCGGCACGTTGTCGTCGTCGTTGAGGGCGATGCGGCCCTCGGCGGCCCCCTCCGGCCGGAACACCTGCGTGGCCACCGGCAGGATCTCGAACGCGGCGCGCTGCTCCTTGGAGGGCCGGAACACCCGCTCCACCGGCCCGGCCTTCACGGCGTCGATGCCCGGATCGGGGTTGCTCGACGCGAACAGGCCGGTCAGCGCGGCGACGATGCCCGAGGCAGCCTCCCGGGCGCGGTCCGGGAAGGCGAAGGCGAGGCCGGCCGCGGCCCCGACGAGCACGAGGACGACCAGGAGGCCCGGCCACCGGCGTCTGCGCGACGGTGCGGTGACGGCCTCGTCCTGTTCCAGCGGGTTTCGGGCGTCCATGGGATGATCTTCAGGAACCGGGCCAGTCGAGGAGGAATGGTTTCGCGCCGGGACGCCGCCCACATCAATCCGACCGCAGGTGCTTTTCTATGGCAAACCGCGCGCAACATTCGTGCGGCGCCCTGTGCCTAGAGCAAAGCTTGTCCGACGTGCAATCGATGGGCGGCCCCGGTCGCGAAACCGTGTGGCTCCGTCTTCCTTTGCGGGGATTTGTTACAATATGACAACGGTCGCGGGCTCGGGCCCGCCCGACCCTGTCCGCCGCCATCGAAGAACCGAGCATGACCGACATGAGCTCCGCCTCCGCCCAAGCCGGATCCGCCGCCGGCAAGATCCCGGTCACCGTGCTCACCGGCTATCTCGGCGCGGGCAAGACCACGCTGCTCAACCGGATCCTCACCGAGAATCACGGCAAGCGGTACGCCGTGATCGTCAACGAGTTCGGCGAGATCGGCATCGACAACGACCTCGTGGTCGGCGCCGACGAGGAAGTGTTCGAGATGAACAACGGCTGCGTCTGCTGCACGGTGCGCGGCGACCTGATCCGGATCATGGACGGGCTGGTGAAGCGCCGGGGCAAGTTCGATGCGATCATCGTGGAGACGACCGGCCTCGCCGACCCGGCCCCGGTGGCCCAGACCTTCTTCGTCGACCAGGATGTGGGCGAGGCCGCCCGCCTCGACGCCGTGGTGACGGTGGCGGACGCCAAGTGGCTCACCGACCGCCTGAAGGACGCCCCCGAGGCCAAGAACCAGATCGCCTTCGCGGACGTGATCCTGCTCAACAAGAGCGACCTCGTGGCGCCGGCCGACCTCGACCGGGTCGAGGCCGAGATCCGCAGGATCAATCCCCTGGCCAAGCTGCACCGGACGCAGAACTGCGCCGTGCCGCTCGACGCGGTGCTGGAGCGCAACGCCTTCGATCTCGACCGCATCCTCGAGGTGGAGCCCGACTTCCTGGAGGAGGGGCACCACCATCACCACGATTCCGACATCCGCTCGATCTCGGCCAAGATCGAGGGGGAGGTGGACCCGGAAAAATTCATGCCGTGGATCTCGAACCTGACGCAGGTCCAGGGGCCCGATATCCTGCGCTGCAAGGGCATCGTGGCGTTTCCGAACGAGCCGAAGCGCTTCGTCTTCCAGGGCGTCCACATGATCCTCGATGGGGACGTGCAGGGGGATTGGGCGCCGGACGAGAAGCGGGTCTCCCGGGTGGTGTTCATCGGCCGGAACCTGGACGAGGCGGCGATCCGGGCGGGATTCGAGGCCTGCCGGGTGTGATGGGTTGAAGGAGAGGCGGGCGCGGGATCCCTCCCCCGCAGAGGGGGGAGGGGGACGCGGATCCGCCGCACTCACGCCTCGTAGCCCCAAACACTTCGGCTCCTACCCCGAAGCCGATTCTCAACCATTGACTGTCAGTCTGGCGCCCGTGGGCTTGTGTATCCGGCCCGCGGAGCCCGCGTATCATGGCCCACACCGCAGCGCTCGGTATCCCGGCCCAGTCCGGGCTGACCGGCGGAATCCCGCTTCTCGCCGCCGTCGAGGCGCTGGCGAAGGCGCTGTTCGCCGCCTTCATCTTCTTCGCCTGCTTCGCATTCTCGGACACGTCGCCCTACGACGCGGTGGCGATCCCCACGATCGTGCTCTGGCTCTGCCTCGGCGTGCGCCTGCACCGGGGGATGGTGCCGCTGATGGCGCTCCTGCTCCTCTACCTCGCGGCGATCGTCTGCGCGCTGCTGCCGTATCTCAACGAGGAGTTTCCGGTCACCTGGACGATCCAGCTGATCTATCTCACGATCACCTGCATCTTCTTCGCCATGTTCTTCGCGGACGATACCCACGCGCGGATGGAGCTGGCGCTCAAGGCCTACACGGCGAGCTGCGTGTTCTCGGCGGCTTTGGGCATCGTCGGCTACCTGCAATGGCTCGGCATCGAGGACCTGTTCTACAAGTACGACCGGGCATCGGGCACCTTCCAGGACCCGAACGTGTTCGGCTCGTTCCTGACGCTCGGCGCCCTCTACCTGATGCACAGCCTGCTCACCGGGACGGCGCGCCGGCCCCTGGCCGCGCTCGCCGGCCTGCTGATCATCGTGGCCGGCATCTTCCTGTCGTTCTCGCGCGGCTCCTGGGGCGGGAGCGCCGTCGCGGTGATCCTCATGGTCGGCTCGGTCTATGCGGGCAGCCGCTCGATCCGCCTGCGCCGCCGCATCGTGCTCCTGACCCTCGCCACCCTCGTGCTCGGCACCGTGGCGGTGATCGGCCTGCTCTCGGTCGACCACGTGCACAAGATGTTCGAGACCCGGGCGGCGCTGACCCAGGATTATGATCAGGGCGAGACCGGCCGCTTCGGCAACCAGATCCGGGGCCTCGCCATGCTGCTGGAGCGCCCGTTCGGGATGGGGCCGATGCACTGGCGGCTGGTCTTCGGGCTGGAGCCGCACAATTCCTATATCGGCTCCTTCGCCAATGGCGGCTGGCTCGGGGGTGCGGTGTTCATCGGCCTCGTGCTGACGACGGCGTTCGTCGGGTTCCGCCTGCTGGTGCGGCCGTCGCCGTTCCGGGCGCACGCCCAGATCGTCTGGCCGGCGCTGCTGATGTTCTTCCTGCAGGCCTTCCAGATCGATATCGAGAAGTGGCGCCACGTCTACATGATGCTCGGCATGGTCTGGGCGCTCGAAGCCGCGCGGCTGCGCGCGGCGGTGCCGCAGGCGAGGCGAGCTTGAAACGCGACCCCGGCCGCGCCATCGCTCCTGCGCGGAGGCGATCACCGATCGGCGCAGGCCCACCCGGAGACGGATCGTGACGAGACAGCCGGACAGGGAGGAGGACCGGCTCGCGGCTCTCAACGCCTTAGGAATCCTCGGCACGGCGCCCGAGCCGCATTTCGACGCCGTCTGCCGCACCGCCCGCCGCCTGTTCGGGGTGCGCAGCGCCCTCGTGGCCCTGGTCGACGACTCGCATCAGTGGCTCAAGACGCCCTGCGCCGACGTTCCCGTCCGGATGCCGCGCGCGGAGAGCTTCTGCCAGCACACGATCCGGGGCGACGCCGTGCTGGTCGTCCCCGACGCCCGGCTGGATCCGCGCTTCCGCGACACGGCCCTGGTCACGCGCGCGGACGGGATCCGCTTCTACGCGGGCGTCCCCCTGAGCCTCGGGGAGGGGCTGCGGATCGGCACGTTCTGCCTCGCAGACCCCGAGCCGCGCGAGTCGTTCTCGGAGGCCGACCGGGCCGCCCTGCGCGACCTCGCCGAGATCGTGGTGGCCCACCTGCGACTCGCCGGGGCCAACGCCCGCCGAGACGACGAGATCGAGCGGGCGGCGATCCGCGAGGCCCTGATCCGCGAGCAGCACCGCGAGATCAATGCCCGCGCAAGGGCTCAGGAGGCGGCCAACCAGCAGCTCATGATGGCCGAGCAGCTCGCCGGCGTCGGCAGCTGGCGGGTGGATTGCGCCGACGGTCAGCCGGTCTGGTCGGCGAGCCTCCACGCGATCGCCGGCCGCGACCCCGGGACGCCGCCGCCGCGCCTCGACGCCTTCGCGCAGATTTACCATCCCGACGACCGCGCCCGGCTCGACGCGACCGTGGCGGACGCCATCGCGCGCCGGGCGAGCTTCGACTTCGAGGCCCGGCTGCTGCGGCCCGATGGCGCGATCCGCCACGTGGTCGTCCGCGGCGTCTGCCGGGAGGACCGGGGCTCCGTCGGCCTCGTCGGCGTGCTGATCGACGTCACCGAGCGGCGGCGGGCCGAGGACGAGGTCCGCCGCAGCGAGCTGCGCTACCGCGGCCTTGCCGAGACCCTGCCGCTGCTCATCTGGACCATGCGGGTCGGCGACGGGCGGGCGACCTACGCCAACGCGCAGTTCCAGGCCTATTACGGGCCGATCGGGCCGGAGAGGGCCGAGCGTCTCGCCCGCAACCATCCCGCCGATGCCGACGCCATGGAGGCGGCCTGGACCCACGCGGGCGAGACCGGCACCGGCTTCAGCGGCCAGTGGCGGATCCGGCGCCACGACGGGGTCTACCGCTGGCACAAGCTCTCGCTCATCCCGATCCGCCTCGATCCCGCGGACGGCGCCGTGGCGGAGTGGCTCGGCACCGCCCTCGATGTCGACGAGATCGTCACCGCCCGCCTCGCCGTGGAGGAGGCCCGCGGCCTGCTGGGCATCGCCCTCGACGCCGCAGAGGCCGGTACCTGGGACTGGGACATGCGCACCGGGCTCGCCACCCTGAGCCCCGAGAGCGCGCGCATGCACGGCCTGCCCGAGACCGGCCTGCCCCACACGATCACCGCCGCCGAATGGACGGCCCTGCTGCATGCCGAGGATGTCGGCGACGTCTGGAACGAGATCCGCCGGGCCGTGGAGACCTCCACGCCCTACGCGGCCGAGTTCCGGGTCGGCGAGCGCTGGCTCTATGCCCGCGGGCGAACCGTGTTCGGGGCCGAGGGCCAGCCCCAGCGCATGGTCGGGCTCCATCTCGACATCACGGAGCGCAAGGCGGCGGAAGCGGCCCTGCGGGCGGCCACGCGGGACGCGGAATCGGCCCGCGCCGAGGCCGAGCGGGCGAGCGCGGCCAAGAGCGAGTTCCTGGCCGCCATGAGCCACGAGATCCGCACGCCGCTGAACGGCATCCTCGGCTACGCCGATCTGCTCCTCGACGAGGGTAGCCTCCAGACCGAGGACCGCCGCCGCCTGGAGCTGATCCAGAGTTCCGGCGCGGCCCTGCTCACCGTCGTCAATGACATCCTCGACTTCTCCAAGATCGAGGCGGGCGAGCTGACCCTCGATCCGGTCGCCTTCCCGCTGGTCTCCACCGTGGATGCCGCGGTCTCGATCGTGCGCGGCAGCGCGATCCGGAGCGGCCTCGCCGTGGAGGCCCGGATCGACCCGGCCCTGCCCACCCTCGTGATCGGCGATTCCGGCCGCCTGCGGCAGGTGCTCCTCAACCTGCTGAACAACGCCGTGAAGTTCACGCCTGCGGGCTCCGTCACCCTGACCGTGCAACGGGAGGGCGAGGGCCGGGCCCCCGACGGCGCCCCCGGTGACGTCATCCGCTTCGCCGTCACCGATACCGGCATCGGCATCGCGCCGGCCCAGCAGGACCGGCTGTTCAAGCGCTTCAGCCAGGTGGACGGCTCGATCAGCCGGCGCTTCGGCGGCACCGGCCTCGGGCTCGCCATCTCCCGCCACCTCGTCACGCTGATGGGCGGGGAGATCGGCGTCGAGAGCCGCGAGGGCGAGGGGTCGACGTTCTGGTTCAGGCTCGTCCTGCCGCGGAGCGCCGAGACCGCCGGCACGCACGGCCTCGAGGCCGGCGTTGCCCCGCCGTCGCCGGCTCCCGCCGCCGCGCCGGAGGTGAGCCCCGCGCCGCAGGTCCGGCTGCTCCTGGTCGAGGATGTGCCGCTCAATCAGGAACTCGCCTGTGCGGTGCTCGAATCCCAGGGCTATGCGGTCGAGGTGGCCGGCGACGGGGCCGAGGCGATCACGGCGGTGGCCGCCGCGGTCGCGGGTGGGCGCCCCTACGATCTGGTGCTGATGGACGTCCAGATGCCCCGGGTCGACGGGCTCACCGCGACGCGGCGCATCCGCGCCCTCGCGCCGCCGGCCTGCGACATCCCGATCGTGGCCATGACCGCCAACGTGCTGCCCGCCCAGATCGAGGCGCTGCGCGCGGCGGGGATGGACGATCATGTCGGCAAGCCGTTCCGCCGGGCCGATCTCTTCGCCACGATCAGCCGCTGGTCGGTCCCCGGTGCGCGCAGGCCCGTCCGGCCGGAGGAGCCGTGCCGCGCGCCCGAGGTCGATTCCGCCGTCCTCGACGCGTCCGTGCTCACCGAGATGAAGGCGAGCTTCGGCGCCGACCGCGTGGCTGCCCTCCTGGATCTCCTGGCCAACGAACTCTCCGAGCGGTTCCGGCCGAGCGAGACCGATCGGCTCCAGATCGCCCACGACGCGCACGCCCTGGTGGCGGCGGCGGGGCTCCTGGGCTTCGTCGGCCTGTCGAGCCTGTGCCGGGAGGTCGAGGCCGCCGCCCATGCGGGCGCCGACCTGATGCCGCTGATCCGGCGCCCGGAGGTGCAGCGGGCGACGGCGCTCGGGGCGATTCGCCAGTTGCGGGCGGCGTGACGCGACCGCCAGGGCCGCTGCGAAGACCGCACGGATTCTCGGGGCTCCCGCACACACGCTCATCCTGAGGTGGCGAAGCGAAGCGGAGGCCTCGAAGGAGGCCCCCTCTGAGGCGGCTTCGCCGCATCTCAGGATGAGGATGTGGATTGGAGAAGCCGAGTCATACCGGTCGCCCCTAGGGCTGCCGCCTCAAGGGCGACACGCCGCATGGGCGGCGACGTGCCGTCGCGCTGGCCGACGGCCGAGCCCCAGACGCGTCGCTGTCTGCGGCCGGCGCTATCAAGCTGGCTCCTCGGGCTCCTCCGGCAGCGGATCACCCGTCCAGGCGGTGGCGAAGGCGGCGAGCTCCCGGGCCTCCGCGAAGGCCATGACGGTCACGTCCCGCTCGGCCGGCGCCGCCCCCGGATAGGGGGCGAGCTGGATCTTCACCCGGGCGAGGCGGCCGCCCGGGGCATGGGCGGCGAGCCAGTCCTGCGCCTCCGGCGTCAGGCGCTCCGGCCCGTTCAGAGCGCGCGAGTCGCCGCGCAGTACGATCACGTAGGTGCCGAGGCTGGGATCGGCCTCCTGCACCGCCTTGACGATGTCGATCACGGGCTCTCCGCGAAGTCGTTGATCTGCACCTGGGCCTGGGCCTGGGTGAAGTTCGGGATGTCGGCGAAGATCTCCTCGCCGTGGGCCGCGGCGGCCTTCTGGAAGGCCTCGACCGAGTCGAAGGTCAGCAGCGCCATCACCTGGAACGGCGCCGCGCCGCCATCCGGCGTGCCGGCACCCTTCACCACCTTCGCGTCGTGGAGGCCGAGCGCCGACCACCGCTCGCGCACCAGCGGCATGTGGTGGCCGAGATAATAGCCCATGTCGAAGCTCGGGCCGGCCGGATACATCACGCTCACCAAAATCATCGTGCTCGTTCTCCCATTCCAACGCGCCCGATGGTCCGGGCACCTGCGGATACCTAGTGCAGCTTCACCCGCGGCTCGGTGCGGCGGGTGAGGGCACGCGCCAGGGTGTCGAGGGCGGTCTTGGCGGTGCCGTGGAGCGCCTGCTCGTGCATCTTGTAGAGCGAGCGGTACATCATCCGGGCGAACAGCCCGGCGATCAGCATGTTCTTGCCGCGCACGAACCCCATCAGGCTGCCGACCGTCGAATATTCACCGAGCGAGACCAGCGATCCGAAATCCTTGTACTTGAAGGGCTTGAGCGGCTTGCCGTCGATCTTGGCCCGGATCTGGCCGACGAGGTGGCTCGCCTGCTGGTGCGCGGCCTGGGCGCGGGGCGGCACCGGCGTGTCCGAGCCGACCTCGACCAGATAGGCGCAGTCGCCCAGCGCGAAGATGTCGGGATCCCGGGTGGTCTGCAGGGTCGGGGTCACCACGAGCTGGTTGGTGCGCGTCGTCTCCAGGCCGCCGATGCCCTGGAGGAAGGGCGGCGCCTTCACGCCGGCCGCCCAGACCACCAGTTCCGAGGGGATGAAGGTGCCGTCGGCGAGCTGCACGCCGTCCGCCCGCACCTCGGTCACCCGCGCCTTCACGCGGACATCGACGCCGATCTTGTTGAGGAGCTGCATCACCTCGGCCGAGAGGCGCTGCGGCACCGCCGGCAGGATCCGGTCGGCCGCCTCCACCAGGGTGATGCGGATGTCCTTGCCGGGGTCGATCCTGTCGAGGCCGGTGGAGACCACGTGGCGCAGGGTCCGGTGCAACTCGGCGGCGAGTTCGGTGCCCGTGGCACCGGCGCCGATCACCACGACGTGGAGCTGACCCGGCCGGACCGGGCCGGCCTGGGTATGGGCCCGCAGGGATGCGTTGACGAGGCGTTGATGGAAGCGCACCGCCTGGTCCTGCGTATCCAGCGCAATGGCGTGCTCGGCGACGCCCGGCGTGCCGAAATCGTTGGTGGTGGAGCCCACCGCCATCACCAGCGTGTCGTAGGGGACGGCGCGCTCCGGGGTGACCTCGCGGCCCTCCGCATCGTAGCTGGCCGCCAGCTGGATCGCGCGCGCCTCCCGGTCGAGCCCGGTCATCTGCCCGATCCGGTAGCGAAAGCCGTGGATGTGGGCGTGGTGCAGGTAATCGACCGCGTGGTGGCCGACGTCGAGGCTGCCGGCCGCGACCTCGTGGAGCAGCGGCTTCCAGATATGCGTGCGGGCGCGGTCCACCAGCGTGATGTGGGCGCGCTTGCCCCGCCCGAGCTTGTCGCCGAGCTTCGTCACCAGCTGCAGCCCGGCGGCGCCGCCGCCCACCACGACGACGCGATGCAGACCTGACTCGTTCTCGTCGGATGCCATCGACACTCTTTCCGCTCCCGCACCGGGATTAAAACGCCGGCCTGCTTACACGGGCCCGGTGTCCGATTGCCACATCTGCCTGTCCGGGGCCTGCGTGACCAGAGCGCGCGCGTCCCGAGATCACGCCTGCGGGGCGCCGGGCTGACGCAGGGGATGGGCCTCCGCCACGGCCGGCAACGCGAGGCATTCCGCGGCGATCCGCCCGACCGTCGGATAGGCTGCCGTCTCCACACCGAAGATGCCGGTGCCGACCCAGAGGCTGACGAGGCAGAGGTCGGCGTGGCTCACCGCGTCGCCCTGGCAGAATCGGCCGGTTCCGGGCTCGTTGGCGAGGCGCGTCTCCAACGTCCGGAGGCCGGTCTCGAAGGCGTTGCGCAGGAAGTCGAGCATCCGCTCCCGGGGCAGGTCGTAATGCTCCATCAGGAAGGTTCGCACCCGGGGCACGTAGAGGGGGTGCGTGTCGCAGGCGACCACCTGCGCCAGGGAGCGCGCCCGCGCCCGGGCCCGGGGCTCCTCCGGCAGGAGGCGCACGCCGCCCTGCGTCTCCTCGAGATAATCCAGGATCGCCAGCGACTGGGTCAGCGGCGGCCCGTCGCCGTCGAACAGAGCCGGTACCGCGCCCTGTGGGTTGATCCTCCGAAACTCCGGCTTGTGCTGGTCACCCGCGTCGAGGTCGATGAAGGTTTCCTCGTAGGGCAGGCCCTTCAACTTCAGGGCGATCCGCACCCGGAAGGCGGCGGCCGAGCGCCAGTTGCCGTACATGTGCATGGGCGAGGGTCTCCGACGAGGATGCGGGACCACAGCCGAGTTTACCGCGCGCCGCAAGGGGCGACAACAGGATGCGGCCGGCCCATATCGACGCTGTGATCCGGAGACTTCACGTCATGGCCGAACCGTCCGCAGCCCGCGCCTTCCTCCCGCTCAATATCGCGGTGCTCACCGTATCGGACACCCGCCGCCCGGAGGACGACCGCTCGGGTGACACGCTGGCCCAGCGTCTCACGGAGGCCGGCCATCGGCTCGCGGCGCGATCCATCGTGCCGGACGAGATCCCGGCGATCCGCGGACAGGTGGAGGCGTGGCTGCGCGATCCGGGCGTCGACGTGGTGCTCACCACGGGCGGCACCGGCTTCACCGGGCGCGACGTGACCCCGGAGGCTCTGGAGCCCCTGTTCGAGAAGCGGATGGACGGCTTTTCCGCCGTCTTCCACCGCATCTCGTACGACAAGATCGGCACCTCGACCCTGCAATCGCGCGCCACCGCGGGGGTCGCACGGGCGACCTACGTGTTCGTGCTGCCGGGCTCGCCCGGCGCCTGCCGGGACGCCTGGGACGGGATCCTGGCGCAGCAGCTCGATTATCGGCACCGGCCCTGCAACTTCGTGGAGATCATGCCGCGGCTCGATGAGCATCTGCGGCGGGGGGCGAGTATTTCGGTGTGAGGGCGCGCGCCGCTTCCCCTCCCCCGCAGAGGGGGAGGGAGCCCGCGCGCTACCGGCTCCCGAACGGCCCTATGCCGTCGTCCCTTCCTTGCGGCGCAGGACCGAGTGCTTTCGACCGTAGAAGAAGTAGATCACGAGGCCGACCGCCATCCAGATCACCAGCCGCAGCCACGTGTCGAGGGGCAGGCCGGCCATCAGCAGCAGGCAGAACAGGATGCCGAGGATCGGCACCAGCGGCACGGCGGGCGCGCGGAACGGGCGCTTCATGTGCCGGTCGGTCCGGCGCAGGTAGATCACCGCGCCGCAGACCAGGATGAAGGCCGCGAGCGTCCCGATGCTCACCATCTCGCCCAGGATGTTGATCGGCACCAGGGCCGCCACCAGGGCGACCCCGACCCCGATCAGCGCCTGGCTGCGGTAGGGCGTCTGGTAGGTCGGGTGGACGTGGGAGAACGTCTTCGGCAGCAGGCCATCCTGCGCCATGGTGAAGAAGATCCGGCTCTGGCCGTAGAGCAGCACGAGGATCACCGTGGTCAGCCCAGTCAGCGCCCCGAGCTTGATCAGCAGGGCGAACCAGCCGATGCCGATCACGTCGACGCCCTTGGCGATCGGATCGGGGACGTTCAGATCCTTGTAGGGCACCAGCCCGGTGAGCACCGCCGCCACCAGCACGTACAGGATCGTGCAGACCGCGAGCGAGCCGAGGATGCCGATCGGCATGTCCTTCTGCGGCTTTCGGGCCTCCTGGGCGGCGGTGGAGACGGCGTCGAAACCGATGAAGGCGAAGAACACCACGCCCGCCCCGCGCAGGATGCCGCTGTAGCCGAACTGCCCGAACGTGCCGTCGTTGTCGGGGATCAGCGGGGTCCAGTTCGCCGAATCGACGTGACCCCAGCCGAGGGCGATGAAGGCCACCACCACGGTGAGCTTCACCGCCACCATGATGTTGTTGAACCGGGCTGATTCCTTCGTCCCGCGCATCAGCAGCAGCGTGATCAGCGCGACGATCAGCACGGCCGGCAGGTTGAACAGGGCGGTGCCGCCGCCGTCGATCGCCGTGCCGGGGGCGTGGGCGAACTGGGCCGGGATCACGATCCCGACATCCTTCAGGATGCTGGTGACGTAGCCCGACCAGCCGACCGCCACGGTGGCCGCCCCCATGGCGTATTCCAGGATCAGGTCCCAGCCGATCAGCCACGCGAAGAACTCGCCGAGCGTCGCGTAGGTGTAGGTGTAGCTCGACCCCGCCACGGGAATGAGTGCCGCCATCTCGGAATAACAGAGGCCCACGAACGCGCAGGCGATGCCGCCCAGCACGAAGGACAGCATGATCCCGGGGCCGGCATATTGCGCGGCGGCCGTGCCGGTCAGGACGAAGATGCCGGCGCCGATGATCGCACCGATGCCCATCGCGGTGATCGACAGGGCGCCGAGCGTTTTCGAGAGCTGCTGCTCGCCCTCGCCGCTCTCGAGGATGTCGTCGACCGATTTGCGCCCCATCAGGCCCGACGCGTCCATGGCACGATCCTTCCTGACGGGAGCGGTTCCGGTATCCTCGCGCGGACGGAGAGCCGGCAAATCCTCCTCCTCGCCCCTTGAGTTGTAGAGGCGACGGGACCGACAACAACGTGGCTGTGCGCAAGATTCTGCCGGTCAGGCCCGGTCGATCCGCGCGAGCAGCGCCTTGACCTTGATCCGCGGCCCGAGGGCCATCGCGGTGCGCAGCGTCTCCCGTCGCACGACGTCCCCGGCCCGGGCCTGTCGTGCTCCCAGCAGCATCTCGACGCGACCGACGAGACGCGCGGTCCAGCCCGCGGCCGGGCGGTGGAGGCGTCCGAGACCGGTCTCCGCTCGGGCGGTGCCGACGAAGCGGTCGAGGGTGCGGATCCAGCCCTCGGCCGGGATGTCCCCGGCTTCCAGGCACAGGATCCAATCCCGGCGGGCCGCGCCCGCGCCCGTCGCGTAGGGATTGCCACCCCGATGAATGACGAGGGCCGCACCGGTCGCCTCGGCGACGGCGGCGACCGCCTCGCTCGCCGCGCCCGCCACGATCACGGCGTCCCCGACCAGGCCTCCGGCGACGCCGGAGACGAGCACGCCGAGCGTGTCGGCCAGGCGATCGATCGCGTCCGGATGGGCCGGGTCGGCCAGATAGGTCACCGCAGAGAGCATCAGCGCGCGCATAGACGATTTTGCGCGCCGGTAAACCGTTGATCCGTCTTTCGAAGGTCGAGCCGCGGCCGAGAGACGCGGCTATGCGTGGATTGCCTCAAAAAGAGGCGCGGCGTGCCGGTGTGTTCGCGCTATGTTCCAGGCGAAACATCGAAGGGAGCCGCGATGACGCCGAAGCGGGACGGAGCCGACGCGGGCGTTGCGCGACGGCTCGGGGCGAGCACCGTGCCGGAACCGGGGCGGCGCGGACGGGGGTCGACCGCCAATCCCACCAGCCGTTGCGAGACGGTCCGGCGGGAGGCGTTTCACGACGCCGACTGGGAGCCGGAGGGGCCGGCATCCCTGCGCACGCAGGTGAGGCCGGAACGGTCGGCCCGGATCATCGCCCGCAACACCTCGCCCGATATCCCCTTCGACCGGTCGATCAACCCGTATCGCGGCTGCGAGCATGGCTGCATCTACTGCTACGCCCGCCCCACCCACGCTTGGCTCGGCCTCTCGCCGGGTCTCGATTTCGAATCGCGGATCATCACCAAGCCGGACGCGCCCCGGCTTCTCGCCCGCGAACTCGCGGCGCCGGGCTATCGTCCGGAGACGATTGCCCTCGGGACGGCCACCGACCCCTATCAGCCGGCCGAGCGCGCGCACCGCATCACCCGCGGGGTCCTCGAAGTGCTCCTGGAGACGCGACACCCGGTCGGCATCACGACGAAATCCGACCTCGTGCTGCGCGACCTCGATCTTCTGGCCGAGATGGCCGCCGACAACCTCGTCCTCGTCGCGATCTCGCTGCCGACCCTGGATCCGGACCTCGCCCGGCGCCTCGATCCCCGTGCGCCCCGCCCGGAGAAGCGTCTCGCGGCCATGCGCGCCCTGGCGATGGCGGGGGTGCCGGTGATGGTCAATGTCTCGCCGATCATCCCGGGCCTGACAGACCACGAAATCGAAGCGCTCCTCGCCCGGGCCAGGGACCACGGCGCCAGCCGGATCGGCCACGCGCTGCTGCGGCTCCCGGGCGAGGTCGCCGACCTGATGGCCGACTGGTTCGCCGAGCACTATCCCGACCGGAAGGATCGCGCCTTCGCGCTGCTGCGTCAGGCCCGGGGCGGCCGCGAGAACGATCCCCGGTTCGGCCACCGCTTCCGCGGCGAGGGTGCCTACGCGGCGATGATCGGCCAGCGGGTCCGGCTCGCCGGAACACGGCTCGGCTACGCCTTCGGCCGGATGGCGCTGAACCGCGACGCCTTCCGCAGGCCGGGCGAGCAGCTGACGCTGCTCTGACGGGGCGGAGCAGGGGGGTGGTCCATCCAACTCATCGCCTCGGGATGAGGTCGAGACGGGACAGCCGGACGTCACCTTCCGCTGCAGGGGTGCCGTGGCCTGCCGCAGCGAGTCCGCTCAGCGTTCGAAGCCCCGGGTGAAGCTCAGCCGGTGATGCGGGCTGCGGCCGAGGCTGGTCAGGCCGGCCCGGTGGACTGCTGTGCCGTAGCCGACGTTGCGCTCCCAGCCGTAGCCGGGATGGCGTTCGGCGAGCCGCCGCATCAGGTCATCGCGAAAGACCTTGGCGACGATCGAGGCGGCGGCGATCTGCGGCACCAGCCTGTCGCCGCCGATCACTGCTCGGCCCGGCAAGCCGGGCAGCGCGTCCCGGCCATCGACCAGGACCGGCGCCGCGATCCCCAGGCGGACGACCGCACGCGCCATCGCGTCGAGGGTCGCGGCGCGGATGTTGATCCGGTCGATCAGGGCCCGGGATCCCGCCGCCACCGCGACCCGGCTGTGGGTGCGGATCAGCGGTGCCAGCCGCGCGCGGACCGGCTCGGGCAGCCGCTTGCTGTCGTCGAGGGCGCCGAGCAGGGCCGGCGGCAGCACAGCGGGGTCGAACCAGACCGCGGCCACGATCACGGGGCCACAGAGCGCCCCCCGCCCGACCTCGTCGCAGCCGATCACCGCGGCATATCGGCCGCGTGGGCCGGATCGAACGGACCGGCCGGGACCGTCGGTGTCCGGACGCTCGCCTTGCGATGCGGCGGCTCGGACGTGATCGGCTTGGGCGTCAGCGGCTTGGGCGTCAGTTGCTTGGGCGTCAGCGGCTTGGCGCTGAGCGGCTTGGGAACAGGCGGCATGGCGCCCTCCTGCCATCCCGTGCGGGCGCCGTCACCGGTCAGGCGGCGTCCCGGGCCTCCGGCCGCCGCGCGACGCCGTGCGCCTCGACGATGTTGCCGAAGAACTGGCGTGCGCTCACGTCCCAGCCGCAGCGCAGGGCCTCGGCCCGGCACTCGGCCCGGGACAGCTCGAGGGCGGCGAGGGCCGCGGCCCTCAGGTCGCGGTCCAGGGATCCCACCCGCTTGCCCCCGATCACGTCGTTCGGGCCGGGCACCGGGAAGGCCGCCACCGGCAGGCCGCAGGCCATGGCTTCCAAGAGCACGATCCCAAACGTATCGGTCAGGCTCGGGAACACGAAGGCGTCGCAGGCGGCGTAGATCGCCGCGAGCGCCGCCCCCGTGCGGGTGCCGAGGAAGCGGGCCTGCGGCGCGAGGGCCTCCAGCCGGGCGCGATCCGGCCCGTCGCCGACCACGATCTTGGTGCCGGGCAGGTCGAGCTTCAGGAAGGCCGCGAGGTTCTTCTCCACCGCCAGCCGCCCGACATACAGGAAGAGCGGGCGCGGCAGGTCGGCCAGTTCCGCGGGGGGCGGCGCACCGGGCGCGGCCGGGCGGAACCGCTCGGTGTCGACGCCGCGGGTCCAGCGCATCAGATGGGTGAAGCCGCGGGCCTCCAGCTCAGCCTGGAGTGAGACGGTGCTGACCATCGTGCCGCGGGCGGCCCCGTGGAAGCGGCGCAGATAGGCGTAGGACCATGCCTCCGGCACCGGCGCCCGCGCGGCGAGGTATTCGGGGAAGCGCGTGTGGTAGCTCGTGGTGAAGGGCAGGCCGTTCGACAGGCAGTGCCGCCGCGCCGCGTAGCCCACCGGACCCTCGGTGGCGATGTGGACATGGGTCGGCCGCTCCGCCTGCCAGCGCGCCGCCACCCGCGCCCGCGCGGCATAGGCGAGGCGGATCTCGGGGTAGCCCGGCAGGGGCAGTGTGGGGAAATCCGCCGCCGTCAGCAGGGTCGTCTCGAAGCCGTGCTCGGGGGCGCGGCGGACCATCTGCTCCAGGGAGCGCACCACGCCGTTGACCTGCGGATGCCACGCGTCGGTGGCGATCAGGAGCTTCACGCCACGGACCCTCACGCCACCGCGCGCCGACCCGGGACGGGCTGCGGCGCGATCTCAGCGGCGCGGGCGCGCAACAGGCTCGGGTAATACAGGACCTCGATGCGGCCGTCGTAATGCTCCACCATCCCGGTGCAGGATTCGACCCAGTCGCCCGTGTTGAGGTAGCGCAGCTCGCCGATCGGCCTGTCCGCCGCGTGGTGGATGTGGCCGCAGATCACCCCGTCGGCCCCCTGACGCCGGGCCTCCTCGGCCAGGATCGTCTCGAACCGGCCGATGAAGCTGACGGCATTCTTCACCCGCAGCTTGGCCCAGGCCGAGAGCGACCAGTAGGACAGGCCGACCCGGCGCCGGATCTTGTTGACGAGCGTGTTGAGACTCAGCGCGAAGGTGTAGGCACCGTCGCCGAGATGGGCGAGCCAGGGCGAGTGGCGTACCACCATGTCGAACTGATCGCCGTGGATCACGAGGTAGCGCTTCCCGTCGGCCGCCTCGTGGATCGCGGTCTCGGCGACTTCGATGCCGCCGAAATTGCTGCCGACATAGTCGCGCAGGAACTCGTCGTGATTGCCCGGCAGGTAGATGATCTTCGCGCCCTTGCGGACCTTGCGCAGGAGCTTCTGGACGACGTCGTTGTGTTCCTGGGGCCAGTACCAGCCGGACTTCAATTGCCAGCCGTCCACGATGTCGCCGACGAGATAGATCGTGTCGGCGTCGTAATCCCGCAGGAACGACAGCAGCAGCCCGGCCTGACAGCCGCGCGTCCCGAGATGCAGATCGGACAGGAACAGCGTCCGGACCCGGACCGGCATCTCCTCAACCTCGGCCACGGCATCCTCTCCCGGCGGCGAACGGTGCCGGAATGCAGAGCGCGATCCCATCTCAGTTTGATGACGCGATCCCCGCGGCGTCTGCGGCAGGATGCGTGCGCCGCGGCAGAGCTTCTCAACCGAAGATCGGCTTCGTTGCGACGCACAAAAAATTTTTTTGCCAAGTTCCGGAAGTTTTTCCGGTTTTCCTTTCGAGCGGCGCCGTCTCATAATACCAGAGACTGGCGGCCTATAGGGGCTCGGCCGGGCGTAACAGAGAGGCGGCGAGGACGGCCCCCGAGGGCCGTTGGACGGGACGGCCATTCGGAGGCGACCGGCGCGCGGGGGCGCGCCGCGACGCGAGCGGCGTGAGGCCGCCTGCCGCTCCGCAGCGCCCCCCATTTCACGGCCATGGTCGGTGTTCGAAGGCGCGCGGAACGCGCCGCGACCGCCGCCGGACCGACTCCCGAGAGCACTTGGACAACCGGCGCGGGCGCGAGCCCGCGCGCAACGGATTATTCGGAGGAAACATCATGGCCGCAACCCGGCGCCCCGGTCGCAACCACCTCTTCATCCCCGGCCCCACCAACATTCCGGAGCGCGTCCTGCGCGCCATGCACGTGCCGTCGGAGGATCACCGCTCGCCGAGCTTCCCCGAGCTGGTGAAGCCGTTGCTGCAGGATTCCAAGATGGTGTTCGGCTCGACAAACGGGACGGTCATCCTGTTCCCGTCCTCGGGCACCGGCATCTGGGAATCGGCCCTGTCCAACACCCTGTGCCGCGGCGACAAGGTGCTCACCGCCCGCTACGGCCAGTTCAGCCACCTCTGGGTCGACATGGCCCAGCGCCTCGGCCTCGACGTGGTCGTCCAGGAGGAGGAGTGGGGCACCGGCGCAGACCCGCAGAAGATCGAGGAGGCGCTGCGCGCCGACAAGGACCATAAGATCAAGGCCGTGATGGTCGTCCACAACGAGACCGCCACGGGCGTCACCAGCGACATCGGCGCGGTGCGCAAGGCGATCGACGCCGCCGGCCACCCGGCGCTGCTGTTCGTGGACGGCATCTCGTCGATCGGCTCGCTGCCCTTCTACATGGACGAGTGGAAGGTCGATTGCGCCATCGCGGGCTCGCAGAAGGGCTTCATGCTTCCGGCCGGCCTCGGCCTGATCTGCATCAGCCCCAAGGCGCTCAAGATCGCCGAGGGCGGCACCGGCCGCAACGACCGGCTCGGCCACGCCTACTTCGCCTGGAAGGACCAGCTCGCCGCCAACGCCACCGGCTACTTCCCCTACACGCCGGTCCTGCCGCTGCTCTACGGCCTGCGCGAATCCCTGGCGATCGTGAAGGAGGAGGGGCTGGAGAACGTCTACCACCGCCATCACGTGCTCGCCGAGGCGACCCGTCAGGCCGTGGCGGCCTGGGGCCTCAAGCCCTGCGCCAAGGAGCCGAAGTGGAACTCCGACACGGTCACGGCGATCGTGGTGCCGGAGGGCGCCGACGCCGCCAAGGTGATCACCCACGCCTACGAGCGCTACAACCTCTCGCTGGGCGCCGGCCTGTCGAAAGTCGCCGGCAAGGTGTTCCGGATCGGCCACCTCGGCGATCTCAACGAACTGTCGCTCTTGGGCGCCATCGCGGGCGCCGAGATGGCCATGATCGATTGCGGCATCACGGTCACGCCGGGCTCGGGCGTCGCCGCCGCCTCCAGCTACCTGCGCGAGAATCCGCTGCATAAGGCGTGATCGGCGCACGCGATCGGGGCGGGGCCGGGTTGCCGGGCCCGCCCCGACGCGCAAAGAAGACCAAGACTATCGAGGAAACCGCCCGTCGTCCGAGAGGGGTCCTATGACCAAGAAGATCGTGTTCCTGGACCGTGAGTCCCTCGACGCGAAGGTTCGGCCATTCAACTTCCCGCACGAATACGTCGAGCATGACTCGACCTGGACGCCGGAGGAGATCGTCTCCCGCCTCCAGGGGGCGGAGATCGCGCTGATCAACAAGGTCCCGATGCGGGCCGAGACCCTGAAGCAGCTCCCCGACCTGAGGCTGATCGCGGTCGCCGCCACCGGCACCGACGTGGTCGACAAGGCCCAGGCGAAGGCGCAGGGGATCACGGTCGTCAACATCCGCAACTACGCGTTCAACACGGTGCCGGAGCACGTGGTCGGGCTGATGTTCGCCCTGCGCCGGGCGATCGTGCCCTACGCCAATTCGGTGAAGCGGGGCGACTGGGCGAAGTCCAAGCAGTTCTGCTACTTCGATTATCCGATCTACGACATCGCCGGCTCGACGCTCGGCATCGTCGGCTACGGGGCGCTGGGCAAGTCCATCGCCAAGCGCGCCGAGGCGCTGGGCATGAAGGTGCTGGCCTACGACGTGTTCCCGCAGGACGGCCTCGTGGATTTCGAGACGATCCTGACCCAGTCCGACGTGATCACGCTGCACGTCCCGCTGACCCCCGACACCAAGGGGATGATCGGCGCCGCCGAGCTCAAGAAGATGAAGAAGAGCGCCATCCTGATCAACACGGCCCGGGGCGGGCTGGTGGACGAGGCGGCGCTGCTGGAAGCCCTCAAGGACGGCACCATCGCGGGCGCCGGCTTCGACGTGGTGGCGCAGGAGCCGCCCCGCGACGGCAACATCCTGTGCGAGGCCGACCTGCCGAACCTGATCGTCACGCCGCACGTGGCCTGGGCCAGCAAGGAGGCGATGCAGATCCTGGCCGATCAGCTCGTCGACAACGTCGAGGCCTTCGTGGCGGGCAAGCCGCAGAACGTGGTCGAAGCCTGAGCTCAAGATCTACGGCGGGCCTTCCCCTTCCCCTTGTGGGGAGGGGTTAGGGGTGGGGGTGGTGCAGGAGGCACCGCTCCGCTCAATCCTGCACCACCCCCACCTCCGGCTCCTCCCCGCAAGGGGGAGGAGAGAGCCCGCACGGGCGCAACGCCAAGCATTCAGACGCGACGGCGCCTCACGGGCGCGACGGAAAGGTCCCAACAGAAATGACGAAGAAACTGCTGTTCCTGTTCGACACCGATGCCGTGCCGAACGTGTTCGACACGGTCGTCGGCTATGACGGCGGCGCGGACCACATCACCGGCTATGGCGGCGTGAACCCCGACAATGTCGGCGCGCTGGTGGACGGCACGATCTACACCCGCGGCGGCTCCGAGAAGAAGTCGACGGCGATCTTCGTCGGCGGCGGCAGCATGGCGGCGGGCGAAGAGCTGTTCACCGCGGTCAAGAAGCGCTTTTTCGGCCCGTTCCGTGTCTCGGTGATGCTCGATTCCAACGGCTCGAACACCACGGCCGCCGCGGGCGTCGCGCTGGTGGCCAAGGCCGCCGGGTCGCTGCAGGGCAAGAAGGCCGTCGTGCTGGCCGGCACCGGCCCGGTCGGCATGCGCTCGGCCGCTTTGCTCGCCGGCGAGGGCGCCGAGGTCACCATCGCGGGCCGTGCGCTGGACAAGACCCAGGCCGCTGCGGATCAGATCAACACGCGCTTCAAGGTCAACGTGAAGGCCGCCGCCACCCCCGACGAGGCCTCCCGCGTCGCCCTGGTGAAGGGCACCAACCTCGTGTTCTCCGCCGGCGCCATCGGCGTCGAGCTGCTGCCGGAGGCCGCCTGGGCGCAGGAATCGTCCATCGCGTTCGTCGCCGACTACAACGCCCAGCCCCCGACCGGCATCGGCGGCATCGACGTGATGGACAAGGGCAAGGAGCGCAACGGCAAGCAGGCCTTCGGAGCGCTGGGCATCGGAGGCCTGAAGCTCAAGCTGCACCGGGCCTGCGTCGGCCAGCTCTTCGAGAGCACCGACAAGGTGCTGGACGCCGAGGAGATCTACGCGCTCGCCAAGTCGATGGCCTGAGGAAGCGCCGGTGACCGACACGCATCGCCCCGAGACCGACAGCATCGAAAAGTTCCTGACGGAACTCGCGAGTGCCGCCCCGACCCCCGGCGGCGGCGGTGCGGCGGCGATCTCCGGCGCCATGGGCGCGGCCCTGGTGTCGATGGTCTGCAACCTCACCATCGGCAAGAAGAAGTACGTCGAGGTCGAGGCCGAGCTGAAGGACGTGCTCGCCCGGTCCGAGGGGCTGCGGGTCGTCCTCACCGGCATGATCGGCGAGGACGTCCAGGCCTTCGACGCCGTCATGGGCGCCTACGGGATGCCCAAGGGCACCGACGACGAGAAGGCGGCGCGCGCGGAAAAGATCCAGGCGGCGCTCAAGACCGCCTGCGACGTGCCGCTCGCCTGCTGCCGCGCCTGCCGCACGGTGATCGACCTCGCGGCGATCACCGCCGACAAGGGCAATCTCAACGTCGTGTCGGATGCCGGCGTGGCGGTGCTCTCGGCCTATGCCGGTCTGCGCAGCGCGGCCCTCAACGTCTACGTGAACGCCAAGGGGCTCGAGGACCGGGATTTCGCCGACGAGCGGCTGAAGGAGCTGGAGGAGTTGCTCGCGGAGGCCGGCACGCTCACCGAGAAGATCTACGGGGTCGTGAAGGCCAAGGTGAACTGAACCGGCGAGGTCCTTTCTTGCCCTCAAAGGAACTCGGGCGCGTGCCCGTCGGGCCGGCGCCAAGCCTGACAGCGTGTTCGGTCGACCACGTCGACGCTGCCGTCTTCGCGGGCGGAGCGAAGCAATCCAGTCGGCGCCAACATCTCAGAGGTCGCGCTGCCCTGGGTCACTTCGCTGCGCTCGTGAGGATGGATGGAGCGCCTTGACGGAGGCGTTCAAACGAACACCGTATCGGATCGACAGTCGAGGCCGGGTGCATCATGCCCCGGCCTCGTTGTTTTTCTGTATGGTGCAATGCGCAAAAGAATACGATTCATGTTGCGACCGCGAAAAAGCCCCCCTGAACCCACGGATCAAAAAATTTGACGGGCGTAATCTTTCGACTCAACTAAACTGAAAGGCGTCAACGGCGGCAACGAACCGCGGAGGAGGCGCCGAATGGACGTCCACGAATATCAGGCCAAGGAGCTGCTCGCGAGCTTCGGCGTGGCCGTCCCGAAAGGCGCGATCGCCTTCAGCCCGGACCAGGCGGTCTACGCGGCGACCGAACTGGGCGGCTCGTTCTGGGCCGTGAAGGCGCAGATCCACGCGGGCGCCCGCGGCAAGGCCGGCGGCATCAAGCTGTGCCGGACCTACAACGAGGTCCGCGACGCCGCCAAGGACCTGCTCGGCAAGCGCCTCGTCACCCACCAGACCGGCCCCGAGGGCAAGCCGGTGCAGCGGGTCTACGTGGAGACCGCCGACCCGTTCGAGCGCGAACTCTATCTCGGCTACGTGCTGGACCGGAAGGCCGAGCGCGTCCGCGTCATCGCCAGCCAGCGCGGCGGCATGGACATCGAGGAGATCGCCGCCAACGAGCCGGATTCCCTCATCCAGGTCGTGGTCGAGCCGGCGGTGGGCCTGCAGCAGTTCCAGGCCCGGGAGATCGCCTTCCAGCTCGGCCTCAACATCAAGCAGGTCTCGGCCGCGGTGAAGACGATCATGAACGCCTACCGGGCGTTCCGCGATTGCGACGGCACCATGCTGGAGATCAACCCGCTGGTCGTCACCAAGGACGACCGGGTGCTGGCCCTCGACGCCAAGATGTCGTTCGACGACAACGCCCTGTTCCGCCGGCCCGGCATCGCCGACATGCACGACCCGTCGCAGGGCGACCCGCGCGAGGCCCAGGCCGCCGAGCACAACCTCAGCTACATCGGCCTCGAGGGCGAGATCGGCTGCATCGTCAACGGCGCCGGGCTGGCCATGGCCACCATGGACATGATCAAGCACGCGGGCGGCGCGCCGGCGAATTTTTTGGATGTGGGCGGTGGTGCGTCCCCTGAGCGGGTCGCCACGGCCTTCCGGCTCGTGCTCTCGGACCGCAACGTGAAGGCGATCCTGGTCAACATCTTCGCCGGCATCAACCGCTGCGACTGGGTCGCGGAGGGCGTCATCCAGGCAGCCCGCGAGGTGAAGATCGACGTGCCGCTGGTGGTGCGGCTGGCCGGCACCAACGTGGAAGCGGGCAAGAAAATCCTGGCCGAGAGCGGCCTCGACCTGATCACCGCCGATACCCTGTCGGAGGCGGCCCGCAAGGCGGTCGACGCCTGCGCGGCGGCCAAGACGCAGCACTGAGGGGGAGACCGCGCCATGAGCATCCTCATCGACGAGACCACCCCGATCATCGTCCAGGGCATCACGGGCGACAAGGGCACCTTCCACGCCAAGGAGATGCTGGATTACGGCACGAACGTCGTCGGCGGCGTCACGCCCGGCAAGGGCGGGCGCACGCATCTCGGCCTGCCGGTGTTCAACACCGTCAAGGAGGCGGTGGCGGCGACCGGGGCCACGACCTCGATCACCTTCGTGGCGCCCCCCTTCGCGGCGGACGCCATCATGGAGGCGGCCGATGCCGGGCTGCGGCTGGTCTGCTCGATCACCGACGGCATCCCGGCCCAGGACATGATGCGGGTGAAGCGCTACCTGATGCGCTACCCGCGGGACCGCCGCACGATGGTGGTCGGCCCGAACTGCGCCGGCATCATCTCCCCCGGCAAGGCGATGCTCGGCATCATGCCCGGCCACATCTACCTCCAGGGCAATGTCGGGGTGATCTCCCGCTCGGGGACGCTGGGCTACGAGGCCGCCGCGCAGCTCAAGGAGCTGGGCCTCGGCATCTCGACCTCGGTGGGCATCGGCGGCGACCCGATCAACGGCTCGTCCTTCCTCGACCACCTCGCCCTGTTCGAGACGGACCCGGACACCGACGCGGTGCTGATGATCGGCGAGATCGGCGGCCCGCAGGAGGCCGAGGCCTCGGCCTGGATCCGCGAGAACATGTCGAAGCCGGTGATCGGCTTCGTGGCCGGGCTGACGGCGCCGAAGGGCCGCCGGATGGGCCATGCCGGGGCGATCATCTCGGCGGCCGGCGACAGCGCCGCCGAGAAGGCCGAGATCATGAAGAGCTACGGCCTCACCGTGGCGCCTGATCCGGGCTCCTTCGGCCAGACCGTGGCCGACGTGCTCGCCCGGGCGGCGTAGATCCTTCCCTCCCACTTGCGGGGAGGGACCGAGGGTGGGGGTGGTGCAGGATCGGGCGATACGGTGCCGTCTGAACCACCCCCACCCCCAGCCCCTCCCCGCAAGGGGGAGGGGAGCGCATCCGCGCGCCACGAGGTGGCCCCATGACCCGTACCCTTCACGCAACCCCCGGCCTCGTCGATGCCACGGCCTTCGCGCCGCCGGTGATCGTCGGCACCTCGGCCGAGCAGGCGCTGGACATCCTGTTCCAGGCGCTGCTCGACGTCGCCCGCCGGCACGATCCGGACCTCGAAGCCGTTCTGCACGGCACCGCCGACATCTCGCGCTTCTCGCCGCAGATGCTCGCCCGCGCCCTTCAGGTGCAGGGCATCTGGTTCCAGCTGATCTCCATCGCCGAGCAGAACGCCGCGATGCGGCGCCGCCGCCACGTGGAGCGCACGGAAGGGCGCGCCGCGCTCGGCGGCTCGTTTGCGAAAGTCTTCGCCGACGCGCGCAAGCAGGGCGTGCCGCCTGAGAAGATCCAGGCGCTGCTCACCGACCTGCGCATCCGCCCGACGCTCACCGCCCACCCCACCGAGGGCAAGCGGGTGACGGTGCTGGAGAAATTCCGGCGCATCTACCTCGTGCTGCGCGAGCTGGAGATGCCGCGCTGGACCGACCGCGAGCGCAACGGCCTCATGAACGAGCTGCGCGACCAGATCGAGCTGGTCTGGATGACGGGCGAATTGCACCTGGAGAAGGCGACCGTCGAGCGGGAGGTGGCCTGGGGGCTGCACTTCTTCGACGAGACCCTGTTCGAGATGCTGCCCGAGACCCTGGAGACCCTCCACGAGGCGCTGGCCGAGACCTATCCGGGGACGGACTTCAAGGTGCCGCCGTTCTTCCAGTTCGGCTCGTGGATCGGCGGCGACCGGGACGGCAACCCCTACGTCACCGCCGCGGTGACGCGGCAGACCCTGCACCGCAACGCGCTCGCCTCGCTCACCCGCTACCGGGACGGCGTGCGCGAGCTGGGGCGGACCCTGTCCCTCACCGAGCGCTCGCTGCCGCTGCCCGAGGAGTTCCGCGCGGAACTGGAGCGGCACCTCGCCGAGAGCGGGCAGGCGCGCGCCATCACCCGGCGCAACCCGGGTGAGCCGTATCGCCAGTATCTCTCCTGCGTCCTGCGCAAGATCGAGGCGACGATCGCCCGCAACGAGGGGCGGCACCCCTCCGGCCCGGATTATCCCAGCGCGGACGGCCTGATCGAGGATCTGCGCACCCTGGAACGCGGCCTGACCGCGGCCAAGTGCGGGGCGCTGGCGCGCGACCTCGTCCGCCCGGTCCGTCGCATGGTGGAGATCTTTCGGTTCTCGACGGTCCGGCTCGACCTGCGCGAGAACACCACCCGGACCACCGACACGCTCCACGCCCTCTGGCGCCAGCGCAACGGCGACGGCGAGCCCCCGCCTCTCGGCAGCGCCGCCTGGCGCCAGTGGCTCGACGCGGAACTCGCCCGGCCCCGCGATCCGGACCGCTCCTTCGAGAACCTGCCCGACGCCGCCCGGGAGACGCTCGCCACCTTCGCCCTGGTGGCCGAGATGCGCGAGGCCCTGGATCGCGAGGCCTTCGGCGCCTTCGTGCTGTCGATGACCCGCTCGGTCGAGGACGTGCTCGGCGCCTACCTGCTGGCCAAGGAGGCCGGCGTGTTCCTCGACGCCGCCGGGACCGAGATCTGCCCGCTGCCGATCGTGCCCCTGTTCGAGACCATCGACGACCTGCGCGCCGCCCCGGCGATCATGCGGGCGCTCCTCGGCACGCCGGTGGTGCGCCGCTCCACCCGCTGGCAGGGCGGGGTGCAGGAGGTGATGATCGGCTACTCCGACTCCAACAAGGACGGTGGCTTCGTCGCCGCCAACTGGGAACTCTACAAGGCGCAGAGCAAGCTGACCCGCCTCGGCCAGGAACTGGGCGTCGGGATCGCCTTCTTCCACGGGCGCGGCGGCTCGGTGAGCCGCGGCGGCGTGCCGACCCAGAAGGGAATCATGGCCCAGCCGCCGGGATCGATCCGCGGGCGGTTCCGCACCACCGAGCAGGGCGAGGTCGTCTCGTTCAAATACGCCAACCGCGGCACCGCCGCCTACCAGATGGAACTGCTGGCCGCCTCGGTGTTCGAGCACGCGCTCGCCGGCGACGGCGAGCGGTCGGGTCCCGGCCACGACGACGCCCTGGAGGCGCTCGCCGGCGCCTCGCGGGCGGCCTACGTCCAGCTGCTCCAGACCGACGGCCTCGTCGACTACTTCCAGGCCGCGAGCCCGCTGGACGAGATCGCGCTCCTGAACATCGGCTCGCGCCCGGCGCGCCGGTTCGGCGCCCGCTCGCTCTCGGACCTGCGGGCGATCCCCTGGGTGTTCGCGTGGTCGCAGAACCGGCACGTGATCACCGGCTGGTACGGCGTCGGCTCGGGGCTCGCGAGCTTCATCGACGTCCGCGGCCGGGAGGGGGAGGCGACCCTCAGGCGCCTGTTCCAAGAGTCGCGTATCCTGCGCCTCGTCCTCGACGAGGTCGAGAAGACGCTCATGATGGTCGATCTCGACATTGCCCGCGCCTATGCGGGCCTCGTCCCCGATGCCGGCATCCGGGACCGGATCTTCGGGATGATCGAGGCGGAGTACGCGCTGACCCGGGAGATGGTGCTGCGGGTGAGTGGCGGGGCGGAGCTCGCCGAGCGCTTCCCCCTGTTCCGCGACCGGCTGAAGGGCCGGCTGCCGACGATCAATCAGGTGAGCCGCGAGCAGGTGGAACTCCTCGCCCGCTACCGCAGCGAGACCGACGAGGACCGGCGCGAGGCGGTGAAGTCCGCCCTGTTGCTGTCGATCAACTGCATCGCCGTGGGTTTCGGGGCGACCGGGTGAGGTGGTGCGGGAAGACCACGCGCCTTCCCTCCCCCCTTTGCGGGGGAGGGTGGCCCGCGAAGCGGGTCGGGAGAGGGGAGCGACGGGGCAGGATCGAACGACAGCCTGCATGACTGTCGCATTCTTTCCGGAGCCCGCGCTCCCCTCTCCCGACCCTTGCTGACGCAGGGGCCCCCCTCCCCCGCAGAGGGGGGCGGGGGACGCGCGGGTGTCATGCGCCGAGGAGAGCAAACCGAAACGCACCTCCTCGCCCTGTCAGCGGCCAGGAGGCGCGCCATTTGCCGCCGATGAACGGGATCGCATCCCGCACCGGCACCAGAACGGTCACCAGGAGAGAGACCCCACGATGAGCTTCACCCTGATCCAGCAGGCCAAGGCCCGCCTGCACCGCTCCGAGCTGGCCGTCCCCGGCTCCAATCCGACCTTCATGGAGAAGGCGACCTCCTCGGCCGCCGACGTGATCTTCCTCGATCTGGAAGACGCCGTGGCCCCCGACGACAAGGAGAAGGCCCGCACCAACATCATCCAGGCGCTCAACGACCTGGATTGGGGCAGCAAGACCATGATGATCCGCATCAATGGTCTCGACACCCACTACATGTACCGCGACGTGGTCGACATCGTCGAAGCCTGCCCGCGCCTCGACATGGTCCTGATCCCCAAGGTCGGCGTGCCCCAGGACGTCTACGCCATCGACGTGCTGGTCACCCAGATCGAGCAGGCCAAGAAGCGCGAGAAGAAGCTCGGCTTCGAGGTGCTGATCGAGACCGCCCTCGGCATGGCCAATGTCGAGGCGATCGCGCAATCCTCGAAGCGCCTGGAGGCGATGTCGTTCGGCGTGGCCGATTACGCCGCCTCGACCCGCGCCCGCTCCACCGTGATCGGCGGCGTGAACCCGGACTTCTCGGTGCTGACCGACAAGGACGAGGGCGGCAACCGCCAGACGCACTGGCAGGATCCGTGGCTCTTCGCCCAGAACCGGATGCTGATCGCCTGCCGCGCCTACGGCCTGCGCCCGATCGACGGCCCGTTCGGCGACTTCTCCGATCCGGACGGCTACGTCTCGGCGGCCAAGCGCTGCGCGGCGCTGGGCTTCGAGGGCAAGTGGGCGATCCATCCGAGCCAGATCGATCTGGCCAACCAGGTGTTCACGCCCTCCGAGGCCGAGGTGACCAAGGCCCGCCGGATCCTGGAGGCCATGGAAGAGGCCGCCAAGGCCGGCCGCGGCGCCGTCTCGCTCGACGGCCGCCTGATCGACATCGCCTCGATCCGCATGGCCGAGGCGCTGATCGAGAAGGCGGATGCAATGAAGGGCTGAGACCTTTCACGCGAAGGGCAGAGCCAGGCTCTGCCCTTCGCCTCCGTGCCTCTGTCTTTGCGAGCGGGCCAGAGGGGCCGCAGCCTCAGAACGGCCGATCATCCGGCAGGCGCGCCGCCGCCATCTCCTCCGGCGTCGGATCGCGCAGGATCTCGATCCCCTCGCGCCCCTCGCGCCCCTCCGCCGCGATCAGCCCAAGTCGGGCGAAGCCGTCGAGCCAGCCGTCCATCGGCCAGAGGCCATGCCGCGCGTGAAACCGCGACGCGTTGGCGACGATGTCGCGAAAATGCTGGAGCGGCGGGTCGTAGCCCGGATGGTGCTGGTGATAGGCCCGCGGTCCGCCGAGGAACAGGATCGGCACCCCGGCCCTGTCGGCCCGGAAGGCGAGGTCGGTGTCCTCCGCGCCGTAGCCCGAGAACGATTCGTCGAAGCCGCCGAGGCGATCGTAGGTCTCCGCGCGGACCGCGAAGGCCAGCGACCAGAACAGGCCGGGCTGCGGCGCGGCGGTCACCGCCCCGGCAGGCGGGAAGGTGCGGACCGGATGCGGAGCCCCGAGTCGGTCGAGGTCGGCCTCGCGCCAGCCATCCGTGACGGCGCCTGCCGGCAGATAGCCGATCTCGCAGCAGATCAGCCCGTCATGCTCGGCCACCGCCCGGGACAGGCCGGCGACGAGCCCCGCCGAGGGGATGCAATCCACATCGAGGAAGATCAGCGTGTCGGTCCGCGCCGCCCGGCGGCCGGCGTTGCGGGCCGCGGCAAGCGGCAGGCCGGCATGGGGAAACGGGACACGCTCCACCGGGAAGGGCAGGGCGGGCAGCGGCGCGTCGTCGCCGCCCATTTCGACCACGATGCAGGCATCCGGCACCGCGCCGCGCGCAAGCCCTTCCAGCAGGCGGGCGAGATGCGCGTCCCGGCCCTTGTTGAGGGTGATGACCGTGGTGCTCACTTGGCGAACTTGGCCCGCAGGACGTCGATCCGGTAATCGGCCGTCCGGGTCTGTTGCAGGAGGCCGGCGAAGGGCGCGGCCTGGGCGATGAAACCCTCGGCGGCGGCGTCGCCGGATTGCGGGTAGTCGGTCACACCAAGCCAGTGCACGAGGATCATGTCGCCGCCGGGCTCGATCGCGCCCCCGACCCGGTGGACCAGCGCGGCCAGATCCAGGGGCGCCAGGAAGTACAGGAACTCGGACAGAATTATCAGAGCGAACCGGCCCTCGGGCCAGTCAGCCGGGACGGCACCCTGTCGGATCTCGACCTGGGGCTGGTCGGCGCACCGGGTGCGGGCCGCCTCCACCGCAGTCGGAACCAGATCGGTCGCGAGAAGGCGGTCGCAGCGCGCAGCGAGGGCACGGGTGAAGACGCCGATCGAGCAGGCGGGCTCGAAGGCCGACCGGTAGCGCGGCCGCGGCAGCGCGGCCAGGGTCGCCGCGTGCTTGTCGCGCTCGTAGGCCGAGCTGGTGAAGCGCCAGGGATCCGGATCGCTGGCGTAGATGCCGGCAAAATAATCGTCCGGCAGGGTCTCGGTATGCCGGCTCATGCGGGGACCGCCACGAAGCGCTCGAAGGGGCCGCAGAGGCGCTCGATCATGGCGGGCTCCAGCCGAAATCCCAGGGGATCGTCCGCGATCAGGTCGGTCGTCTGCGATTCATGGGCCGCCACCGCGCGGACCTTGATCTCGCGATACGGCGCAACATCGAGGCGCAGGCCCGTCGGCGCGGGCCCGACCTCGGTCTCGGGCGGCAGGGTCCAGCCCCAGACCGGATATTCGTAGATCCGGATCCCTGGCAGGCGCGGACGGGCCAACGCGACGATGAGGGCCGCGGCCCTGTGGTCGCAATGCGGATCATGCCGCCAGGTCACGAACGCCGCGCTGGCGCTGCAGGCGGAGGCCGCGCGTGTCACGGCAGCGGCAGCCGCCTCGGCGGCCGGTCCGTCGCTCGGTACGTGTGCATCGGGCAGGCGCAGGAAGGTGACGTCCTCAGCGGCAAGGCCGAGGATGGCCGCCGCCCGCACGGTCTCGGCCTCGCGCAGGGTGCGGAGCTTCTCGGGCGGATAGAGCCGGGAATGGGTGTGCGAGCCGCAGCCGTCGCTCACCACGACGAGGCGGACGGGCCGCCCCTCCGCCCGCGCCGCGGCGATCAGGCCGCCGCAGCCGAGGCTCTCGTCATCGGGATGGGGCGCCACGACCACGAGGCCGCCGGGGCCCGCGAGCTCGTCGAGGGTCGCGAGCGGCAGCGCGTCCGCGGCCGTCAGGAAGGTATCGGCGCGCATCAGCGTGCAGCCGGGGCTGGCGCGAGTCGTGGTCCGGAGCGCGACTGACGGTTGAAGGGCTCGGGCACGGATCGCTCCTGGAACGACGGGAGGTCAATCCCCGCGCTATCGGCCCCGGCGGCTGAACGCGCCATGAAACGCACCATGAAACGCGTCGCCGGCCGGCCGCTCCGCGGCTACCGATCGTTCTCGGTGGTCAACGCGCCGAGGCGGGTGCCCTCGTCGGCACCGCGACGCTCCCGCAGGGAGACGCCCGGTGTCGGTGCATCGGTGAACACGGCGCCAGCGACGCTCAGCGCGCTCCGGATCGCCTCGATCTGCCCGCTCGGCGGATCGCCGTAGCCGGCTTCGAAATCGCGCACGAGACGCTCATCGAGCCCGACCTTCGCGGCGAGGTCCGCCTCGGACCATCCGAGCAGCCCACGGGCCGCCCGCGACTGCGCCGGACTCATCGCCGGCGCGCCCGCACCGCTCTGCGCACCTTCGTCCGATCCGACCAAGATCACCCTCCCGAGATGCGATGATCAACAACGGTTCGCGCGCCGGATCGTTTCCGAGTCCGTCGCGGTGAGCCGTGACCACAATTGTGCTGAAATCCTGTCGCATCCGCTGGGGCGCATGGATTCGGGGCGGCCTCCGCGCAGGGCCGGCACGCGCCGCGGGCGCTGCATCCTCCGACCCGGGACGACGGGAGCACTGAGCGCGACATGGGGACTGAACGATGAGAGGGGTTCTGATCGCAACCTTGGCCTGTGCTGTCCTGGCCGCGGATCTCACCGCAGCGACGCAGGCGCAGGCCCAGATGGGGTCGCCCACGGGCTTCGGTAAGGGCAACCGCCGTCCCGGCGGCGAGGACGAGAAGAAGCCCCAATACGTGCCGGGGGCCAAGGCCAGCGAAAAGATCTTCCCGCTCGATTCGACCTGGACGGCCGTGAGCCTCAACGGCAAGCCGTTCGCGGGTGGCGACCGGCCGAGCTTCATCATCGACAAGCAGTACCGCGCCCGCGGCTACGGCGGCTGCAACACCTTCGCGGCCACCGCCTTCCCGCTCAAGGAGCAGCACATCGCGGTCGGTCCGCTCGCGCTGACCAAGAAGAGCTGCGACAAGGGCCTCGCGGCCACCGAGCAGGCCTTCTTCATCGCCCTGCGCACCTCGGCCGTGTGGGATCTTGTCGGCTCGCAGCTCGTGCTGAAGAGCCCGAACGGCGAGCTGAAGTTCGACCGCGCGCTTTAACGGCCGGTTCACCACACCGCGCGAAGCCGGCGCCCGATTCAGACAGCCTTGACCGGCCTCAGGCCTCACTGCCCGTGGGCGGGGAGGTGGCGGATGCCAGTCGGGATCGGAAGCGGGCAAAAGCAGGCCTTGCGCGCGGGCACCGCGCGGGGGCTGCGGTTTTCGGGGCCGGACGGATTCCATCCCGGCGCCCTGTGGCTCGCGGCTGCCATCCCGGCGGCGGCGACGCTGCTGCTGCTCGCCCGGATCGCATCCTGAGGCCGGTCCCGTGATCGGCCGAGCGTCGGATCAATCCGCTCCGGCGGGCTCGCTGCGGATCGGCGGCTCATCGCCGGGACCCGCGTCGTTCGACGGCTCGACGTGCAGGGACACCGGTGGGAACAGGCTCTCGAGGCCTGCCGCGACACCATAGAGCACGGGGTCCGAACCCGGGCCCGCCCGTGGTGGCTGCAGATCACTCGTCAACGTTAATGCCGCGCGCATCTCGCGCCTTTTGACGAGCATTCGTCTGCGCCCCCATCCCGAACTATTACCGTCCAGGGGTTCAATGCCCGCCCCCGCGATTCGTTGCCGCAGGCAATCTATTTTTCCGCCCGGCCGGATCAGGCGGCCCTTCGACGCTCAGCCGCGGCTGCGCAGGACCACTGGTCCCGGAACCGCCCGGCGACAGGTCGCGGGAACGACACTGAGGATCGCCGCACTCGGGCAGCGGGCTCGGCAAGCCTGGGCCGCCTCGATCTGATCGCGGCCGCAGGCGTCGGCGAAGCAGAAGGTCCCGAGATCCTCGCAGGTCGCCCGGAAGCCGCCGAGCGGTGCCGGCGTCCGGCTCAGATCGGCCGCCTCCGCCTGCGCAAGCAGGAGACCGACGCCGCCGAGGACCATCAGAGGACCGACCGCTGCCGAGAACCGCCTCATCCGCCTCAATCCGGTGTTCGGGGCCGTAGCGGCGGTGCCGTCCGCGGGCCGCCGCGCCGACCCTGTCAGAGCCGCGCGCGCCTTGCCCGCGGCACGCGGCGGCGCGGCGGACATGGCGTGACAACCTCTTAGCATTGGCAGGCTGCCGACGCCTGTGCCATTCCGGCGACAGGATCCGAACGGCGGCTCCGGTTCCGTGTCGCCGCGGGGACCGAAGCCACCGCCATCCGACCGCGCGCTCAAGCCCACGGAAGCCAGCGATGCCGCTCTATGCCCTCGACGAACACGTGCCGCACCTCGTCGACCCCGATCGGGTCTGGATCGCGCCGGACGCCCAGGTGATCGGCCGGATCCATCTCGGCCTCGACGTGGGCATCTGGTTCGGCTCGGCCCTGCGTGGCGACAACGAGCCGATCCGCATCGGCGACCGGACGAACGTTCAGGAAGGCGTGATCATGCACGTCGATCCCGGCTTCCCGCTCACCGTCGGGGCGGATGTCACCGTGGGTCACGGGGCCATCGTCCACGGCTGCACCATCGGCGACGGCTGTCTGATCGGCATGGGCGCCACGCTGCTCAACGGCGCCGTGGTCGGCCGCGGCTGCCTCGTCGGCGCCAACGCGCTGGTGACCGAGGGCAAGACCTTCCCGGATCACAGCCTGATCGTCGGCGCGCCCGCCAAGGCGGTCCGCACCCTCGACGCGGCGGCCATCGCGGGCCTGCAGGAGGCCGCCCGGCGCTACGTGGAGAACGCCCGGCGCTACAGGGCCGGCCTGCGCCGGATCGACGGCTGAGGGACGAGACCGCCCCCGCCGGGGGGCGGCCGGCCCCGTTACTTTTTGGCCTTGCTGCGCTCGATCGCCTCTTCGATCAGCCGATGGGCTTCCTCCTTGTCGCCCCAGCGGACGAACTTGACCCACTTGCCGGGCTCCAGATCCTTGTAGTGCTCGAAGAAGTGCTGGATCTGGTGGATCGTGATCTCGGGCAGGTCGGTGTAGTTCTCGACCCGGTCGTAGCGCTTGGTCAGGTGGCGCGAGGGCACCGCGATGATCTTCTCGTCCTCGCCGCCCTCGTCCTGCATCACCATCACGCCCACGGGGCGGGCGCTGATGATCGCCCCCGGCACCACGGCGCGGGTGTTGGCCACCAACACGTCGCAGGGGTCGCCGTCGCCCGACAGGGTGTGCGGGATGAAACCGTAATTCCCCGGATAGAACATCGGCGTGTAGAGGAACCGGTCGACGACCAGCGCGCCGGACTCCTTGTCCATCTCGTACTTGATCGGCTCGCCGCCGAGCGGCACCTCAACGATCACGTTGACGTCGTGCGGCGGCTTCTTGCCGAGCGAGATGGCGTCGATCTTCATGGCGTATTGGTCCCGGAACGCGGTCAGCTCCGCTTCCAGGCCGTCTTAGTGGGGCCGCCCGGCAAAGCAAATCTGGCGACGGCGCGTGCCGGCAACGAGCGCTGGAAAACGTCAGCCGAACAGGTAGCCGACCTTCGGCAGGGCGAGGCCGGCCATCCGGTCGAGGGTCCGCGGTCCGGGGCGGCCGCCGAGGCCCTCGTAGAACGCCCCGGCACGGTCATTGTCCTCCAGGCTCCAGACACCGATCTGCGTCAGGCCGTGATCGGCGAGATCGTTGCGGACCGCCCGGAACAGGCGGCGGCCGAGGCCGAGGCCCTGGTACTCGGGCAGGAGATAGAGCTCGTCAATCTCGGCCTCGGTGCCCAGCGCCCGGCTGCGCGTCCGCCCGTAGGCCGCGTAGCCGACGATCCTGTCGGCCGTCTCCACGACGGCGATCGGACGCCCCCGGCGCAGGGCACCGCGCCACCAAGTACGGTCCCGGCTGGCGATCAGGCGTTCCAGGGCGACCCCCGGGATGATGCCGCGATAGGCCTCGCGCCACGATGCATCGAACACCTTGGACAAGCCGCCGAGATCGGCCTCGCGGGCCCGGCGGATGCTCGTGGTGCGCGTGCTCATGGGCTTCGGGCCTCCCCTCGTCCGACCGGCGGATAACCCGCGCGGTCCGCCCAGGTTCGATGCCGATCCAGGCGGAGTGAAGGCAAGATCGGCGCCGATCGCTGCGCCGTGGTCGCGGCCCGGTACAGCGGGACCATTTGCGGGCCTGCCGGGCGGCTGGTAGAGCGCGCGCTCCCTCCCCGTGGCAGCCCGGCCTTGTTCAACCGCTTCCTCAAGCCCGAGACGCGCTACGCGCGCCGCATGGCCCGTATCGCCCGCTTCGAGCGGCCGATCGCCGGTCCGGGCGACCGGCTGCGGGCCTGGGCCAACATGCTGCTGATGGATCACGGCGTCTTCCGCCTCGCCTATCTCAACCGCCACCGGGTCGGTTCAGGGGGGCTCTGGCGCTCGGCCCAGCCCGGCCCGCACCAGCTCGCCCGGTTCCGCGCCGATGGCGTGCGGACGGTGATCTCCCTGCGCGGCGGGCGCGAGCACGGCTCCTGGCCGCTTCAGCGCGAGGCCTGCGAGCGCCACGGTCTGACGCTGGTGGAATTCGTGCTGCGCTCCCGCGATGCCCCTGACCGGGAGACGATCCTGGCCGCCAAGGCGTTCTTCGCCGGCATCGAGTACCCGGCGGTGATGCACTGCAAGTCGGGCGCCGACCGGGCGGGCCTCGCCTCGGCCCTTTACCTGATCCTGCACGAGGGCCGCCCCGTCGCCGAGGCCGCGCGCCAGCTCTCGGCCCGCTACGGCCATCTGCGCTTCGCCAAGACCGGCATCCTCGACGCCTTCTTCGCGCGCTACCGGATCGAGGGGGAGGCGAGGGGAATCGACTTCCTGACCTGGGTCGAGACGATCTACGACCCGGAGGCGCTCAAGCGGGATTTCAGGCCGGGCTTCTGGTCGGATCTGGCGGTGGACCGGGTGTTGCGGCGGGAGTGAGGACGCGGCCTCACCGCTTCCGGTCCCGCGTCTGGACGTAACTCTTCAACACCGCGTTGATCCGCGATTGGTAACCGCGTCCGTCACGTCGGAAGTGCCGCAGCACATGCGCATCGAGCCGCAAGGTAATCTGCTCCTTCGGCTCCGCCGAGACAGGATCCGCATCGTCCCAGAAGCTGGGCGGTATGAGGCCGGCATCAGGATCGGCGGCAGCCAGCCGCTCGATCTCTTCATCATTCAGAGCCTTGAAGGCGTCGCTCAGCGGCGTTGCCTCGGGCATCGCGTCGAGACTGTCATACCGGACCAGAGCGGCGCGCCTTCGCCCGGGCTTCTGCGTAGACCTGCCTGTCATGGCGGTTCGCCGTCCATGCCGAGATGATGCGGATGTCCCCGTCGCGCTCAACGTGGACGACCCGAAGCACAACACCGTCGTACAGGCCGAGACTGATGAGACGGCGCGCGCCGCAGTCGCGACGCGTGACCTTGCGCGTCAGGCGAAATTCCCGAAAGATTTCGGCGGCCTGCCGGAATCCGATCAGAAGCTTGGCTCGATTCGCCGCATCCTTCTCAGGATCCCACGGAAAGCCCAAGGCGAGGTGTAGCTACAGAACGTCGCTACGACAATGGACGTATCACGCGTCTACTCCGCCGCCGGCCGCGCCGCCTCGCGGAACGGGTGGGCCGGATAGGTCCCGATCACCCGCAACTCGCGGGAGAAGAAGCGGAGCTCGTCCAGCGCCCGGGCGAGGCCCGGATCCTCGGGGTGGCCGTCCACCTCGGCGTAGAACTGCGTGGCGGTGAACTCGCCGTCCATCATGTAGCTCTCGAGCTTCGACATGTTGACGCCGTTCGTCGCGAAGCCGCCCAGCGCCTTGTAGAGCGCGGCCGGAATGTTGCGCACGCGGAACACGAAGCTCGTCACGCAGGGGCCCGTCCCGGGCGCCACCGGCTCGGCCTCGGGGGAGAACACCACGAATCGGGTGGTGTTGTGGGCCTCGTCCTCGACGTCGCGCTCCAGGATGTCGAGGCCGTAGACCTCGGCGGCCAGCGCCGGCGCGAGGGCCGCCCGGCTCGGATCACCCAGTTCGGCGATCTCCCGGGCCGCCCCGGCGGTGTCGCCGGCCACGACGGCCTTCAGCCCGAGGCGCCGGATGATCCGCCGGCACTGGCCGAGCGCGTGGACATGGCTGTGGACGCTCTTCAGCGCCTCGATCGGCGTGCCCGGCAGCGCCATCAGCTGAAAATGGATCGGCAGGAAGTGCTCGGCCACGATGTGCAGCGGCGAGGTCGGGATCAGGTGGTGGATGTCGGCGACGCGGCCCGCGATCGAGTTCTCGATCGGGATCATCGCCCGCTGGGCGCGGCCCTCGGTGACCGCCGCGAAGGCATCCTCGAAGCTGGGGCAGGGCAGCGGCGTCCAGTCCGGATAGGCCTGCGCGCAGATGATGTGCGAATTGGCCCCGGGTTCTCCCTGATAGGCGATGGTGCGGTCTGTCATGGCTCGCGAATTCATGAGGTCAGTTCAGGCGCCGGCCCTGGAGCAGGGCGCGGGCACGGTCCAGGTCGGCGGGGGTGTCGACGCCGAGCGGCAGGTCGTCGACGATCACGGCGTCGATGCGCAGGCCGGCCTCCAGCGCCCGGAGCTGCTCCAGCTTCTCGCGGCTCTCCAGCTCGCCCGGCGGCAGGGCGACGAAGCGGGCGAGCGTGGTCCGGCGATAGGCGTAGAGTCCGATATGATGCCAGAGCGGTCCCTCGCCCCAGGGGGCGCGGGCGCGGGTGAAGTACAGGGCGCGCAGCCGTCCCGGGCCGACCGTATGGCCCACGAGCTTCACGACGTTCGGGTTGTCGGCCTCGTGCGCGTCGGTGATCGGGGCGCAGAGCGTGACGATATCCACCGTCCGGTCGGCGAGCGGCACCACGGAGGCGCCGATGATCGCGGGATCGATCGTCGGCAGGTCGCCCTGCACGTTGACCACCACGTCGTGGCGCCCCTCCGGATCGACGATCTCCAGCGCCTCGGCGAGCCGGTCCGAGCCCGAGGGATGATCGGAGCGGGTCATCACCGCAAGGCCGCCTGCGGCCTCCACGACCTGGGCGATCTCCGCCGTGTCGGTCGCAACCACCACGGGGCCGATCCCGGCCTCGACGGCCCGGCGCCAGACATGGACGATCATCGGCTCGCCGGCGATGTCGGCCAGCGGCTTGTTGGGCAGGCGGGTGGCGGCGAGTCGCGCCGGGATCAGGATCAGGGGATCGGACATGGAGTTTCAGCCTGGGCGCTCGAACCTGGCGTCCGCGCCAGGAGGCGGGCGGCTGCTTAACAGGCCCGCCCCGGCTTGTCGTCCCCCGGGCCGGGCCCGGGCGGCGGCCGGTTCCGTGAGGCCGGGCGGTGACAAGCTTGACGATTCCGCGGCACAATTCTGCGCCGGAGCGCCGCGGACGGCGCCCGCGGCATTGTCAGGGACCGCCCGGAACGGCTAAGGCAACCTCGAAATCTTCCAATGTCCGGCGTCCGCGCTCGCTCGCCCGTGTCAGGCGCGCGACGGGCCCGGGCGAGACGCGAGAAGAGCATGAACTCGTTCGAGGTGAACAAGGTCCTGGGCGCGGTCCTCGGCGCCCTGTTGTTCGCGGCCGGATCGGGGTTCGTGGCCGAACTGATCTACCACCCGAAGCCCGCGGGCAAGGCCGGTTACGACCTGCCCGAGCCGGAACCCGAATCCGCCGCGACCGCGGCGCCGGAGGCGAAGGTCGAGCCGATCGCGGTCCGGCTGGCCAGCGCCAACGTCGAGAAGGGCGAGGCCGGCACCAAGGCCTGCCATGCCTGCCACAACTTCGAGAAGGGTGGCCCGAACAAGGTCGGCCCCGATCTCTACGGCGTCGTGGAGCGGCCGAAGGGCGGGCATGCCGGCTTCGAGTACTCGGCCGGCATGAAGGAGAAGGGCGGCACCTGGACCTACGCCGACCTCGACGAGTTCCTGACGAACCCGAAGGGCTACGTGAAGGGCACCAAGATGGCCTTCGCCGGCATCGCCTCGCCGCAGGAGCGGGCGAACGTCATCGCCTATCTGCGCAAGAACGCGGATGATCCGAAGCCGCTTCCGGCCGTCGAGAAATCCGAGGCGCCCCCCGCGGCCACCCCGGCCGCGGCGAAGCCCGAAGACAAGCCCGCGGCCGCACCCGAGAAGCCCTCGGCCGACAAGCCCGCCGCCTCCAAGCCATCCGAGGGTAAGGACAGCCCGGCGAAGCCCGCCGATACCAGCACCGCCAAGCCGGTCGAGGAGAAGTCGCCCGGCAGCCCGCGGGCGCCGAGCGAGTCCAGCGACCGCAACGCGCCGTCGCCGCCGGCCAGCGCCCATGACGGCGACCAGCAGGGGCAGCCCTCCAGTGCGATCCCCGCGGAGCCGACCGCCCCGCCGGCGCCGGCCGCCAAGGAGCCGCCCGCCAAGGCCAATCCCGAGGCGGTGGACCGGGCGAAGGATCTCGAGGTGGGCGCTCCGGCCAAGGACATGAACGCGCCGCTGCCGACGCCGCAGCCCCTGCCGAAGGAGTAGCGGAGCGACCGGCCTCGCGTCAGGCCCGTTCCTCGGGCATGGCTCCGGGCCCGACCGTTGCCTAAGAGCGGTCGCGGCCCGCGATCCGATCGGGTCGGTGAACCGCGAAGGAACGGCCTTGCCAGAGCGACGTCCCGATGTGCAGGAGCGCCGGGCGCCCCTCCCGCTGCTCGTCGCCGTGACCATGACGGGGACGGTCGCCCTGCACATCTTCGTGCCGGCCCTCGCCGCCGCGGCGGTCGATCTCGGCACGAACGCGGCCGGCGCGCAGCTCACCATCACGGTCTACCTGATCGGCCTCGCGGGCGGGCAGCTCCTCTACGGCCCGCTCTCGGACCGGTACGGACGGCGGCCGATCCTGATCGGCGGCCTCGGCCTCTACCTCGCCGGCCTGCTGCTCGCGATCCCGGCGCCGAATATCGGCGTGCTGCTGGTGGCGCGGGTGCTTCAGTCGCTCGGCGCCTGCGGCTCGCTGGTGATCGGCCGCGCCATGGTGCGCGACGTCTCGACCCGCGAGGACGCTGCCCGCAAGCTCGCGATCCTCACCACCGCGATGACGCTCACCCCGGCTTTGGCGCCGGCGATCGGCGGCGTCGTCAACGAGGTCTTCGGCTGGCGGGCCGTGTTCGTGGTGCTCGCCGCCCTTGTGGCGGTACTCGGCGCGCTGGTGGTATTCACCCTGCCCGAGACCAATCGGCACAAGGTGGCGCTGCCCGGATTCGTCGCGGTTCTGGCCGGGTATCTGCGGCTCGTGCGGATCCCGGTCTTCCGTGCCTACCTCGTCGCGGGGGCCTGCGGCGGCACCAGTCTCTACGCCTTCCTGGCGGTGGCGCCGTTCCTCCTCGTCGACCGGCTCGGGCGCTCGTCGCAGGAGGTCGGGTTCGATTGCCTGATCGTGGTGTTCGGCATGGTCGGCGGAGCGGTTCTGGCGAGCCGGCTTGCCGCGCGGGTGCCGATCCGGAGGGCGGCACGGAGCGGGAATCTGCTCTGCATCGCGGCGGCGCTGACGCTGCTGGTCGTCGACCGCACCGGGATGCTCGGCGTCGTCAGCTTGATCGTGCCGCTCTTCGCCTACGCGGTGGGCGTCGGCCTGCTGAGCCCCAACGCGGTGGCCGGGCTGATGAACGTCGATCCGCACGCGGCGGGCTCGGCCTCCAGCCTCTACGGCTTTACGCAAATGACCTTCGGCGCGATCTTCACGGCCGCTGCGTCGGCATGGCCTGCCACCTCGGCGACGCCGGTGGCGCTGGCTCTGCTCTCGGCCGGGCTGATCGCTGGGTTGGCGCTGCGGCGGGCGTGAGCCGCGGCGCGCGGCGTCCCAGCCCTGGGACGAAAAGTGCGGAACGGTCTCGGCGGCCTCGGCATTGAGAGGCCTCATCGCACAGGAGACACGCCATGCAGCGCTTGCCCATCGTCGTTCTGGCCACGCTGGCCCTCGGCGGGACCGCCCTCGCGGCCGAGCAGGGCGCCTCGTCCCGGACGCCGGGTCACGAGATGCAGGACCACGGCAGCAAGGCCGGAAGCCCCGGAGCCTCCGGGTACGCCCCCAGTCACGAGATGAAGTCCGGCACCTCCGATACCACCGGCTCGACGTCGCGCATGGGCGGTTCGGGCACCGGCCTGTCCGGGACGTCCGGCACGAGCGGTTCCGGCACCCGCCGCTAACGGCCGCCGGTCGCCCCGCCCGATCGACCGGGCGGGGCGATCGTTATGGAGACCCGGGCCGCACGGCCTCGACGAGACCGGCGACGCGGCCCTGGAAGCCCGCCTGAAGTTCCAGCCACAGGAGGCGCGCCGGATCAACCGGGCCGGGAAGGCTCAAGCGGCCGGGCGCCACGGGAACGAATCCGAAGCGGCTGTAATAGGGCGCGTCGCCCACCAGGATCACCAGCCCGTCGCCCGCCTGCCGCGCCGCCGCGATCGCCGCGCGGGTGAGGGTGCCGCCGATGCCGCGGCCTTCGAAGCTTGGATCGACCGCGAGCGGCCCGAGCACCACGAATGGCGTCGCCCCGGCGCGCACCGGCCCCATCCGCACCGAGCCGACGAGGAAGCTGCCCACCCAGGCGGTGACGCCGAGATCGATCCGCTCCGCCGCCCCCTCGCGGAGCCGATAGGCGGTGCGGGCGAAGCGGCCGGGGCCGAAGGCCCGGGCCTGGAGGCGCCCGATGGCGGGGGCATCCTCCGGCCGCTCAGACCGGATGACGAGGGACAAGGGAGTCACGGCAGGGTCACGGCAGGGTTACGAGAGGCACGCGGGTCGGACGGCCGCCGCGTAGCAGCGTCGGCCCGGGCTCGCAAACGGCTCCGCTACTCGGCGGCGGCGAGCGCGGGCCGCGCGCCGGCCTGCGTCAGCCTCAGGAAGCCGAGCGCCGAGAACCAGATCACCGCGCCGCAGGCGGAGGCGACGCCGAGCACCAGCCCGAAGCCGCCGCGGTCGTGCAGCAGGGCAATCGCCGGCACCACGAAGCCGCTCGCCGTGAAGCCCACGAAGTAGCGCACGCTGTAGGCCCGGGCCCGGTAGGCCGGGGGCACGTAGCGGGCGATCATCGCGTCGTTGATCACCACCTGCCCGTAGATCGCCGTCATGGCGATCACGAGCCCGGCAAGCAGCGGCAGACCGGTCGTGACGGCGGCGATCCCGAGGCCCAGAGGCTGCAGCACCGAGAGCGCCACGAACAGGGCCGGCAGGCTGTAGCGGTCGATCAGGCGGCCCATGGCGAGCTGCATCAGGGCGCCGAACAGGAACACCAAAGTGGCGAGCGACCCGATGAGCGCCAGTGGCAGGGCGTGGCCGACGCCCTCGTCGATCACCTTGGGCAGGCTGATCGTTGTCAGGTTGAAGGTGAGGCCGCCCGCGAAGATCGCCAGGGCGAACATCGCCATCAGCGCCCAGGGCCGGGTCACCGGGATCACGGCCGCGCCGCCCGCTTTTTGGCCGCCGGCGTCGCCGTCTCCCGGCACCATAGCCAGGAAGGCGGTTCCGCAGGCGAGGCAGACGAGGCCCGGGACCACGAAGGCCGCGCGCCAGCTGATCGCCGCGGCGAGCAGCGCCGTGACGCCGGAGGCCGAGGCCGCGCCGAAATTACCCCAGACGCCGTTGATGCCGAGGTCGCGGCCCAGCCGGCGGGCATGGGTCACCAGCATGGCCGAGCCGACCGGATGATAGATCGCCGAGGCAAGGCCGAGCACGCACAGCCACAGGGCGAAGGCGAGCGGCGTCGAGGCGGTGGCGACGCCGAGGCACGACAGGCCGTAGCCGAAGAAGAACACCGCCAGCATGTTGCGGCGCCCGAACCGGTCGGCCAGCGAGCCCATCGGCAGCGAGCACAGGCCGAAGGCCACGAAGGCGCCGGTGGCGAGCCCGATCAACTCGCCGTAGCCGAGCCCGGTCTGCGCGGCGATCGCGATGACCGCGGTCGGGTAGATCAGCAGCACGAAGTGGTCGAGGGCGTGCGCGACGTTGACGAAGCGCAGGGTGCGGCGGGACAGGGTTTCCGAATCCATCGCGGCGTATCCTCCGGGATCGGACTCTGATAGCCTGACCCGATGGAGGTGTCGGGCCGGATATGCATGCGAACGGGCCATTTCTGTCGCCGGCCGGGCGGTCCACGAATGCCGCCGACTATCAGGACGTGCCACGCCCGGTCGCGGTGATGCCCAAGGCCTATGCGGCCGGGATGGTGCTCGACCGGCATTTTCATGCGCGTGCGCAGCTCCTTTACGCCACCGCCGGCCTGATGATGGCCTCGGCGGAGGACGGCACCTGGGTCGTTCCGGAGGGCCACGCCCTCTGGATCCCTCCGCGCCTGCCGCACGCCGTGGCGACGCACGGCGCGGTGTCGATGTGCTCGGCATACCTCGATCCTGCCGCGGTCACGGACTTCCCGGCGGGCTGCCGGGTGATCGCGGTCTCGTCTCTCCTCGCCGCGGCGCTGACCGCGCTGGCGGAAGAACCGGTGCTGTACGAACAGAATGGGCGCGGCGGCCACCTCGCGGCCCTGGTGCTCGACGAGATCGCCCGCGCGCCCGCGACACCCCTTACGCTGCCGCTGCCGCGGGACCCGCGCCTGCGCCGGGTCTGCCTCGGGATCATCGAGGATCCGGCCTCGGAGGACGATCTCGACGCCTGGGCGGACCGGGCCGGGGCCAGCCGGCGCACGCTGACGCGCGGTTTTCGCGTGGAGACGGGCCTGAGCTTCGGTGATTGGCGGGCGCGGGCGCGGGTGATCCGCGCGCTTGCGCTCACCGCAGAGGGACGCCCGCCACGGGCGGTGGCGGCGGCGGTGGGGTATCGGAGTGCGCAGGCGTTGCGGCTGACGGTCACGCGCGTTCTCGGCGACGGGGCGGTGTCTCCACTCTCGCCCTGACGGCCGCTCAGGTCGCCCGTGCGGAAAAGTCGATCCGCGGGTCGATCCAGACGTAGATCAGGTCCGACAGCAGGTTCACCGCAAGCCCGAGCAGCGAGAAGATGTAGAGGGTCGCGAACACCACCGGATAGTCGCGCCCCACGATCGCCCGGAACGACAGTTCGCCGAGCCCGTCGAGCGAGAAGATCGTCTCGATCAGCAGCGAGCCCGTGAAGAAGGCCGAGATGAAGGCCCCGGGGAAGCCGGCGATCACGATCAGCATGGCGTTCCGGAACACGTGGCCGTAGAGCACCCTACGCTCGGAGAGGCCCTTCATCCGGGCGGTCAGCACGTATTGCTTCCGGATTTCATCGAGGAACGAGTTCTTGGTCAGCAGGGTCGAGGTCGCGAAGGCGCCGATCACCAGGGCGGTGAGCGGCAGCACCATGTGCCACGCGTAGTCGGTGACCTTGTGCCACGCCGAAAAGCTCTCCCAGCCCTCGCTGGTCAGGCCGCGCAGCGGAAACCACTGGTAGAACGAGCCGCCCGCGAACAGGATGATCAGCATCAGACCGAACATGAAGCCCGGGATCGCGTAGCCGATGATCACCACGAAGGAGGTCCAGCGGTCGAAGCGCTCGCCGTCCTTCACGGCCTTGCGGATGCCCAGCGGGATCGAGATCGCGTAGGACAGGAGCGTCATCCAAAGGCCCAGCGAGATCGAGACCGGCAGGCGCTCCCTGATGAGCTGGATCACCGTCACGTCGCGAAAATAGCTGCGGCCGAAATCGAAGCGGACATAGTCCCAAAGCATCTTGGCGAAGCGCTCCGGGGCCGGCTTGTCGAAGCCGAACTGCTTCTCCAGCTTGGCGATGAACTCCGGGCTCAAGCCCTGTGCGCCGCGATAGCGGGAACTCGCCTCGCCGCCACCGCCGGACGGTCGCGCGCCGCCGCCGAGATCGCCGGAGCCGCCGGTGACGCGCGACATCGCCCCGTCGCGCTGACCCTGAAGCTGCGACAGCACCCGCTCGACCGGGCCGCCGGGGGCGAACTGCACAATGGTGAAGGTGATCAGCATGATCCCGAGCAGGGTCGGGATCATCAGGCCGATGCGACGCAGGATATAGGCGAGCATGGTTTCTCGGAGTCTGTGGAGTGGGATATCCCATCCACGCCCTCATCCAGAGGTGCCGGACGCAGCGGAGACCTCGAAGGACGGCTCCAGAAGTCGCGCGGCCGGCTGGAGGGCTCCTTCGAGGCTGCTGCGCAGCACCTCAGGATGAGGGCGTGGAGGGGATGTCCGCGTTGTTTGAACGTCCCCGGACGCGATTTGGCATGTGGCAGGCCCTCAGTCCCGCCCGATCCGCTTGGCCTTCTCGGCGTCGAACCACCAGGTTCCCGGCGCGCCGAGGTCGTATTTCGGCGGGTTCGCCGGCCGGCCGTAGACGTCCCACAAGGCGAGGCGATGGGTCGAGGCGTACCACATCGGCACCCAGTAGCGTCCGGCGCGCAGCACCCGGTCGAGGGCCCGGCAGGCGGTGGTCAGGTCCGCCCGGGACTTGGCATCCGCCACGGCGGTGAGCAGGGCGTCGACGGCCGGGCTCGCGATCCCAGCGAGGTTGTTGGAGCCGGCGGTCGCGGCCGACTTCGAGCCGTAGGTCTCGCGCAGCTCCGCGCCGGGGGTGAGACCGCTGCTGTAGCGGCGCGGCGTGATGTCGAAGTCGAAATCCTTGAGCCGCGTCTGGTACTGCGCGGGATCGACCACGCGCAGGCTCGCCTTGATGCCGAGCAGCCCGAGGTTGCGGATGAAGGGCTGCGTCACCGCGTCGAAGACTGGGTCGTCATCCAGGAACTCGATGGTCAGCGGACGCCCGCCGGGAAGCAGGAGGCTGCCGCCCTGGCGCGTGCAGCCGACCTCGCGCAGCAGCGCGTCGGCGCGCTTGAGGAGCGCCCGGTCCTGGCCGGACCCGTCCGAGACCGGCGGCGTCCAGGCCTCGCCGAACACCTCCGGCGGCAGGTCCTTCAGCGGCTCCAGCAGAGCCAATTCCTCGGCCGAGGGCTTGCCCGTTGCCTTGAGGTCCGAATTTTCGAAGAACGAGGCCGTGCGGGTATAGGCGCCGTACATCAGGTTCTTGTTCGACCATTCGAAGTCGAAGCACAGGCCGATCGCCTCGCGGACCCGGGGATCGCGGAAGGCGTCCCGGCGGGTGTTGATCCACCAGCCCTGCGTGCCGCTCGGCCGCGCGTCCGGAACGGTCTCGAGGGTCACGCGGCCCTCGGCGCGGGCCGGGAAATCGTAGCCGGTGGCCCAGACCCGGGCGGTGAATTCCTCCCGGAACGTGAAGGCGCCGCTCTTGAACGCCTCGAACGCCACGGTGCGATCACGGAAATACTCGTAGCGGATCAGGTCGAAGTTGTTCTGGCCGACATTCACGGGCAGGTCGGCCGCCCAGTAATCCGGCACCCGCTCCAGCCCGATCGCGCGCCCGACATCGACCGTGCCGACCCGGTAGGGGCCGGAGCCCAGGGGGGCCTCCAGGGTCGAGGCCTCGAAGTCGCGGGCGCCGTAATAGGCGGCGGAAAAGATCGGCAGCTGCGTCACGAACAGCGGCAGGTCCCGGGCGCGGCCGGGGGCGAAGGTCACGACGAGCCGCTCGTCGTCTTCCGCCCGGGCGTCCGTCATGGGGCGGATCACCTCGGCAATCTCCGGGTGGCCCTTGTCGCGCAGGAGCTTGAGGCTGAAGGCGGCATCCCGCGCGGTCAGCCGCGAGCCGTCGTGGAACCGGGCCTGCGGGCGCAGGAGAAACGTGTAGGTCAGCCCGTCCGGGCTCACCGTCACGGCGCGCGCCACTAGGCCGTAGACCGCGTCCGGCTCGTCGAGGGCGCGGACCATCAGGCTGTCGAAGGTCAGGGTCATGCCGGCCGCGCCCTCGCCGCGCAGCACGTAGATGTTGAGCGTGTTGAAGGTGTTGAACGCCTGGTTGCCGGTCGTGCCGGAGAGCTGGGCGGAGAAACGGCCCCCGCGCGGCGCCATCGGGTTCACGTAATCGAACCGCTCGAAGGTCGGGGGATATTTGAGCTCGCCGAAGCTGGAGAGGCCGTGGCGCTCCCCGTCCTCCGCCCAGACCGGCCGGATAGCCGCGAGGGCGGCACCGCCGAGGACCAGCCCGCGCCGGGTCGGCGTCCAGGGGCGACCCGTCAACGGGGCGCCCCGGTCTTGGCCGCGCGCGCTTGGTCGTACCACCACGTCGTCGGGAAGCCGGAGCTGGCGTAGAGCGGCAGGATCGCCGGATGGCTGAAGCGGTTCCAGCGCAGGGTCCGCTGCTGGTTGGAGGACCATTGCGGCACGACGTAATCGTGGGCCAGCAGCACCCGGTCGAGGGCGCGGGTGGCCGCGATCACGGCGGGCCGGTCCTTCGCGAAGATCACCTTCTCGATCAGTGCATCGATACCGGCATCCTTGATGCCGAGCAGGTTGCGCGAACCGGGACTGTCGGCGGCCTTCGAGCCCCAGTACTCGCGTTGCTCGTTGCCGGGTGAGAGCGACTCGCCCCAGTTCGTCGTGGTGATCTCGAAATCGAAGGTGCGGATGCGGTTCTGGTACTGCGCCGGGTCGATCACCCGCAGGGTGGTGTCGATCCCGATCAGCTTCAGCTGCGCCTGGAACGGCAGGATCACCCGCTCGAAGGTGTTCTGGAATTCCAGGAACTCGGCGGTGAGCGGCTCGCCGGTCGCCTTGTTGACCATCTTGCCGCCGCGCTGCTCGTAGCCCGCGTCGCGCAGCAGGCCGACCGCCTCGCGCAGGTTCCTGCGCACAGCCTCCGGGCTGTCGTTCACCGGATTGGTGTAGGGCGTGGTGAAGACCGAGGCCGGGATCTTGTCCTTGACGCTCTCGAGGATCGCCTTCTCGTCGCCCTCCGGCAACCCCGAGGAGGCCAGCTCCGAGCCGAAGAAGTAGGAATTGATCCGGTTGTAGAGCCCGTAGAACAGGGCCTTGTTCATCTCCTCGTAGTTCATCGCGAGGTTGAAGGCCCGGCGCACGCGCGGGTCCTTGAACTTGTCCCGGCGGGTGTTGAACGCGAAGGCCTGCATGATGCCCATGCCCCGGTCGGGGAAGGCCTCCTTGATCAGGCGGCCTTCCTTCACAGCCGGGAAATCGTCGTAGGCCGTGGCCCAGTTCCGGGCGATGTTCTCGACACGGAAATCGTAGAGGTCGCCCTTCAGCGCCTCGACCAGCACGGTGCCGTCGCGGAAATACTCGTAGCGCTCGGTGTCGAAGTTGTAGTGCCCGGCATTGGCCGGCAGGTCTTTGCCCCAGTAAGCCGGCACGCGCTCGTAGGTGGCGCTGCGGCCGGGATCGAACTTCGCCAGCCGGTAGGGGCCGGAGCCGAGCGGCGGCTCAAGGGTCGTCTCGGTGGGGTTGCGCTGCTTGCCGTTGGCGTCCTTGGCCATCCACCAGTGCTTGGGCAGGATCCGGAGCTGCCCGATCACCTGCGGCAGCTCGCGGTTGCCTTTTTCGGAGAAGGTGAAGGTCACCTCGTGCGGCCCGGTCGCCTCGGCCTTCGACACCGTGTGGTAGTAGGCGGCGTAGAACGGGCTGTTGGCCTTCAGGATGTCGAAGGACCAGACCACGTCCTCAGGGGTGATCGGCTGGCCGTCGTGCCAGCGGGCGTTCTCGCGCAGGCGGTAGGAGACCGAGCCGAGATCGGGTGCGACCCGCACCGCCTCGGCGATCAGGCCGTAGGAGGTGAACGGCTCGTCGGAGGATTGGGTCATCAGCGGATCGTAGATCTGCTGGATGCCGTTCTCGAGGTCGCCCTTCAGGCCGGAGACGATGATGTTGAAGTTGTCGAACCCGCCCTGGGCGCCGAGGCGCACCATGCCGCCTTTGGGGGCGGCCGGGTCGGCATAGTCGAAATGCTTGAAGTCGGGGCCGTATTTCGGCTGGCCCATCAGCGTGAGCGCATGGACCCACTGGCCGGTGGCGGCGGGCATCGACGGCGGATCGGACGGCATCGCGGCCGGCTCCTGCGCACAGGCCGGGGCGAGATGCAGGCAGGCGACGAGGAGCGTCGCGGCGAGGAGGCGTCCGGTCACGGTCTGCGCTGTCACGGGCAGGCTGTCTCCGTTGGATTGGGCCGCGCGGGGCGCGGAGGGGCATCGGGGCTCATAGGCTCGGGGAACCCCGGGCGTCGAGCGCGCAGGCGCACGCGCCTCGGGACCGAGCAGGAGTGGTTTGGATCGTCCATCCCGCCACGGGCTCGCGGAGCCCGACCTCGACTCTGGCCGTACGGCATCAGTGTTCGGCGCGGGTCCCCTCTCCCGTTCGGGAGGAGGTGCGCGTCGCGCTGCTTCATCGGCGTCGGTGTGCGCTGGAGACGCGCGACGGTCGTAGACTCCGGGGCGGAGCTGGCTGATCCCGCGGAAAAGCGCCCTCACGCGGCCCGGCCCCGCCGGCCCTCCACCAGCCACATGGCGAGCAGCGCGGCGGCCAGCGCCGCGAGCGCCGCGAGGCCCAGCGCCAGCGGATAGACCTCGACACCGCGGATGTTGGCGCTGTCGCTCGGCCGGAAGCCGATCCAGTCCGCCCCCGCGAGCCGGCCGCTGCGCACCATCGCCAGGCGCGGCACATCGACGGCAGATCCCGATCCGGCGATCCGGCGAACCGAGCCACCCGAGGCGTCTGCCACGGCCTTCAGGCGCTCGGTATCGCTGAACACGTCCGCAAGCTCCCGGGGATTGGCCGGGCCGACGCTGACGAAGGCCACGAGGTTGCCCGAGCGCAGGGTGTGCAGCCCGAGGCTCTCGGCGTCGAAGGTCGCGGTGAAGAGGCCGGGCTCCTGAGGCTTGAGCGTCAGCGTCGTCACCTTGCCGGTCGGCCCCGTGACGGTGACCGGCTCGGCCTGATCCGCCATGGTCTGGCGCTCGACCCGCACCTCGCGGCCGTGGCCGGTCATCTGCGCGCGGAGCGCCTCCTCTTCGAGGGCCGGCTCCTTCATCAGCCAGTGGCCGAGGCGGCGCAGCAGGTCGAGATAGGGGCCGCCCTCCTGGTAGCCGCGGGCCCAGAGCCAGGCATGGTCCGACAGGAGCAGGGCGACGCGGCCCTTGTCCTCCCGCGAGAGGGCGAGCAGCGGCAGCCCCTCGGCTCCCGACAGGATCGGCTGGATGCCGGGCCGGGTGCGCGCCTCGACGATCCGCAGCCAGTCGCCCCAGGCGGGCGGGCTCGCGTCGGATCCCGGGAGGTCGCGGGTGACGGGGTGGCGCTGGCCGACCTGGGTCGGCGTCGCCTTGTAGGGTTTTTCCACCACCCGCCCGTCCGGGTCGCCGGGCAGGATGCCGGCGAGCCGGGTGCGGGCGAGGCTCGCCGGGCCGGCGAATTCAGGGCCGGCGGCGATCAGCAGAGCGCCGCCTTCCCGCACATAGCGGACGATGTTGTCGAAATAGGCCTGCGGCAGCACGCTCTGGTTGGCGTAGCGGTCGAAGATGATCAGGTCGAAGTCCTTGATCTTCTGGACGAACAGCTCGCGCGTCGGGAAGGCGATCAGGGAGAGTTCGGAGATCGGCGTGCCGTCCTGCTTCTCCGGCGGGCGCAGGATGGTGAAGTGGACGAGGTCGACGTTGGCGTCGGACTTCAGCAGGTTGCGCCACGTCCGCTCGCCCTGGTGCGGCTCGCCGGAGACAAGGAGCACCCGCAGCTTCTCGCGGATCCCCTCGATCGGCAGGACCGCGCGGTTGTTGACGTTGGTCAGCTCGCCCGGCAGCGGCTCGACCTCGATCTCCACGACGTTCGGGCCGCCGTGCTCGATCCGCAGGGTGAGCGAGAACGGCTTGTCGGTGGCGACGTCGCGCCGTCCCATCTCCTCGCCGTCGCGGCGCACGGTGACGACGGCGTGGCCGGTGCCGCCGCGTTCCATCACCTCGGCGCGGATGATCAGATCCTTGCCGACGATGCCGAAGCGGGGCGCCTCCAGGAGCTTGATCTGCCGGTCGCGTTCGTCCGGATGGCCGGTGACGAGGACGTGGAGCGGTGCCTTGATGCCGAGCTGGGCGAGCGAGGCCGGGATGTCGTGGACGACGCCGTCCGTGAGCATCACGATCCCGGCGAGCCGCTCCGGCGGAACGTCGGCCAGCGCCTGGCCGAGGGCCGTGAACAGCTTGGTGCCGTCGTCCCCCTCCTTGGCGTCGGGCACGTCGATGAACCGGGGCTCGATGTTGGCGAGCGCCCCGAAGCGGCGCTGCAGCTCGGCGCGGACCGCGTCGGTCATCTGCGGCCGGTCGCCGAGCTGTTGCGACCCGGACCGGTCGACCACGATGGCCGCCACGTCCTTCACGGGCTCGCGGTCCTCGTGGACCAGGGCCGGGTTGGTCAGCGCCGCCAGCACCAGGGCGAGGACGAGGACCCGCAGCAGCGCGGTCCGGCCCCGCGCCAGCACGGCGAACACCGCCAGCACGGCGACGATCACCCCCAGCACGGCGATGGCCGGCCAGGGGAGGAGGGGGGTGAAGCTGAGGCTCAGCATGATGGTCCGGCCTCACGGACTTGGATCGTCCAGGCGCCAGCCCTTTCCCGGGCGCGTGGAGCGTCAGCGGAGGGCGACCCGGGATCCAGAATGCGACGTCGCGAAGCGTCCGGATGGCTCGTCCGGTGCCGCTGCGCGGCGCTTTTTGCGCGGGATCCCGGATCACCTTCCACTGCGTTCCAGGCGTCCGGGAAAAGGGGCGCGCGTAAGAGGCCGACGCGTCGCGAGCGCGGGAGCCGACGTGACGGTGACGGGAAGGGCGCCGATCTGATCGGTCAAAAAAATCACTGCCCCAGCCGCTCCAGCAGCGCGGGCACGTGGACCTGATCCGCCTTGTAGTTGCCGGTGAGCGTGTACATCACGATGTTGACGCCCCCGCGGAACGCCATCTCGCGCTGGCGCTGGTCGCCGCCGACCACGGGATAGAGCGGCTCGCCGCCCCGGCCCACCGCCCAGGCGGCGGCGAGGTCGTTGCCGGTGATGATGATCGGGCTCACCCCGTCGCCGGCCCGGGCCGGGCGGCGCTCGGCGCCTTCGGCGGCCGGCGGCAGGGCCTCGACCCAGGTCTGGCCGGTGGCGTAGCGGCCGGGGAAACTGTCCACGAGGTAGAACGCCTTGGTCAGCACGTGGTCCAGCGGCACCGGCTCCAGCTCCGGCACCTCCAGGGTCGCCAGCATCGTGCGGAGATAGGCGGCCTCGGGGGAGGGCGGCCCGCCCGGCCGGGCGGTCAGCGCGTCGCGGGTATCGAACAGGACGGTGCCGCCGTTGCGCATGAACGCGTCGATCTTGCGGATCGCCACGTCCGAGGGCTGCGGCCGGCCCGGGGCGATCGGCCAGTAGATCAGCGGGTAGAAGGCCAACTCGTCCTTGGCGGGGTCGATGCCGGCGGGTTCGCCCGGCTCCAGGGCCGTGCGGGAGGAGAGCATCTGGGTCAGGCCTGTGAGACCCGCGCGGCTCGCCTCGTCGACGGCCGCATCCCCGGTGATGATGTAAGCCAGGCGCGTCACCAGGGCTGACTCGATGCCGTTCGGCCGGTTGGCCGGGGGCTCCTCGGCGCGCGGCGGCGAAACGGGCAGGCTGGCGAACAGGACAACGCCCGCGAGCGCCAGCACCGCCGGCCTCCCGCGCAGGCGGGACGCGAGGCCGCCGCGGCGCAGGAAGCCGCCGAGCCACAGGCCCGCCAGGGTGTCGAGGGCGAGCAGCAGCAGCGCCAGGGTGAACAGGCTCGGGCGCAGATCGACGGTCTCGGCCCCCGCGAGCGAGCCGAACCGGGCACCGTCGAGCGCCGCGGCGTCCAGGGGCTTCAGCCGATCGTCGGGTTTCAGGGCGTTCACGCTGATGCCTCCATCCGGCGGGCCGTAGAAGCCCGGCGGGTGCTCCATGGTCGCCCGGTCGGCGTAATCGGCCGACACCGCGGTGGCCGAGGCCGGGGGCGAGCCAAGCGCCCCGAACCCATCCAGCGTCACCCGCGGGGCGAGCACCGGGGCGGCGGCCCGTGGGGCCTCGCCCTGGACCGGGGCCGAGGCGCCAGCCAGCGCCACGACGCGCCGGAGCATGTCGATGAACAAACCGGAGAGCGGCAGGTTCGACCACGTCGTATCGGCGGTGACGTGGAACAGCACGATCGTGCCCTGGCCGCGCTTCTGGGCCGTGACGATCGGCGTGCCGTCCTCCAGGGAGGCCCAGGTGCGGTTGGGCAGGTCGCCGTCCGGCTCCGCCAGGATCTGGCGGCGCACGCCGATATCGGCCGGCGGCTTCAGGCCGGCGAACGGGCTCTCCGGCGGGAACGGCGCCAGCGTCTTCGGGCTGTCCCAGGAGAGCGTGCCGCCGAGCGTCCGGCCGCCCCGGCGCAGCCGCACCGGCACCAGCGGATCGTTGCCGGCGGCGAGGCGCGGCCCGGCGAAGCGCAGCAGCATCCCGCCCTCCTTCACGAAGCTTTCGATGCGGGCGGTGGTCTTCTCATCGAGCGCGCCGACATCGGCCAGCACGAGGACCGAGACCTGATTGTCGAGGAGCTGGTTGATCGATTCCGCCGTGCCCTTGGCGCCCCGCGGCTCCTGCACGTCCGCGAAGGGCTGGAGCGCCCGGGCCAGATAGTAGGTCGGTGCCAGTAGGGGCTGGGCCTGATCCAGGGTGCCGCCGAAAACGAGGCCGACCCGGCGCCGCTTGCCGCGCTCGTCCTGCAGCACCACCGCGCCGGCCGAGCGCTCGCCCGCGATCTCGATCCGGCTGATGCTGTTGCGCAGCTCCACCGGCAGCTCGAAGGTCGCCTCCGCCTCGGTGGCGTCGGCCGCGAAGGCGAAGTCGCGCTCGGCGAGCGGCAGGCCCTTCTGGTCGAGCGCGCGGATCACGCCGGTATCGCGCCCGTTCGGAACCGCCCGCAGAACGTGCGTGACGAGCTTGCCGGCATTCTCGGTGGCGGTCAGGGCGAGGGCGGGCGGCGTCTCGGCCCGCAGCACCGTGAAGGCGGCGCCGCTGCCGCCGGCGAGGTCGGTCAGGCCCTTGGCGAAGCGGTCGTCGCTCGCGCCGGCGACGCCGTCGCTGATCCAGACGAGGCCGGCGCCGCGGTTCTTCTCCAGGAAGGTCTCGATCGATGCGAGATGCGCGTCGCGGGAGGGTAGGATCGGGCGGGGCGCGAGGGCGCGCAGGCGCTCCAGGGCGGCGGCCGGTGTCTTCGCCTCGAAGGCGGCGGGCGCGTCGGCGAGGCCGATCACCGCGACCGGACGGCCGTCGCGCGCGGCGCCCTCGACCGCGTCGGTGGCGACCCGCAGGCGGTCGCGCCAATCGTGGGCGGCTGGGAAGCCGTTGTCGAGGAGCACGAGGAGGGCGCTGCGGCCCCCGCCGGCCCCGACGCCGCCGGCATTCCAGACCGGCCCCGCCACCGCCAGGATCAGGGCGGCGGCGATCAGCAGCCGCAGGATCAGCAGCCAGGGCGGCGTGCGCGCCGGGGTCTGCCGCTGCGGGATCAGATCGGCGACGAGCTTGAGCGGTGGGAAGTTGATCCGGCGCGGGCGCGGCGGGGTCACCCGCAGCAGGAACCACAGGGCCGGCAGGCCGATCAGGGCGGCGAGCGCCAGGGGCGCCGCGAAGGTCAGACCCAGCATGGCGGCCTCAGGCGGAGCCGCGGGCGGCGATCAGCGTGGCGAGCCGCAGGGCCGCCTCGCTCGCCGGCCGGTCGGTGCGGTGGATCGTCAGCGTCCAGCCCTGTCCGCGGGCGATGGCCGCCAAGGCGGCCCGGTGCTCGGCGATCCGGGCGCGGTAGCGCGTGCCCCAGGAGTCGGCATCGCCGATATCGAGGCTCAGGCTGCCCTCGAGATCGTGCAGCACGGCCTGGCCGGTGAACGGGAACGTCTCCTCGATCGGGTCCGCGACCATCAGCAGGTGACCGCGGCTGCCGCGTCCGGCGAGGCTTTGCACGGAGGCTGCGATCCGCTCGGGCGCGGTGAGGAAATCGCCGATCAGCACCACCTCGTCGAACCGGGCGGGGCTCGCCTGTGGCGGCAGGTCCTGGGTCAGGCCGGCCGTGTCGGCGACCAGCGCCTGCGCCAGCCGCTCCACGATGCCCCGCGACGCGCTGGCCCGGGTCAGCCCGAGCAGGCCCACCCGCTCGCCGCCCTCCACGAAGGCGTCGGCCAGCGCCAGCCCGAGGATAAGCGCGCGCTCGACCTTCGGCGCCGAGGCCAAGTCCGAAACAAAACCCATGGAGGCCGAGCGGTCGATCCACAGCCAGATGTTATGGGCGGCCTCCCATTCGCGCTCGCGAACGTAGAGCCGGTCGTCCCGGGCCGAGCGGCGCCAGTCGACCCGCGCGGCGGCCTCGCCGGTGACGAAGGGGCGGAACTGCCAGAAGCTCTCCCCCGGACCAGCCCGCCGGCGGCCATGGAGGCCATGGGCCAGCAGGCTCGACACGCGCCGCGCCTCCAGCACGAGGCGGGGCATTTTTTCGGAGAGGGCGGTCGCGCCCTCGCTCTCACGCCGGCCTGGACTGCGCCTGCCCAGATCGAGGGCGTTTGTCGCAACCAAAGTCAGATCTTCTCCGCGAGCTTGGCGATCAGTCCCTCAATGGTCTCGCCGTCGGCGCGGGCGGTGTAGCTCAGCGCCATCCGGTGCTTCAGGACCGGCTCGGCGAGCGCCTTCACGTCGGCCACCGAGGGGGCGACCCGGCCCTCGATCAGCGCTCGGGCGCGGGCGGCGAGCGTCAGCGCCTGGCTGGCGCGGGGTCCGGGCCCCCAGAGGAGCTTGTCCTTCACGATCGCGTCGCCGCCCTCGGGCCGCGCGGCGCGCACGAGGTCGAGGATCGCCTCCACCACGGCCTCACCCACGGGCAGCCGGCGCACGAGGCGCTGGGCGGTGAGCAACTGCTCGGTGGACATCACGGCGCGCGGGCGCACCTCGTCGACGCCGGTGGTCTCGATCAGGATCCGGCGCTCGGCGGCGCGGTCGGGGTAGCCGACATCGATCTCCAGCAGGAAGCGGTCCAGCTGCGCCTCGGGGAGCGGGTAGGTGCCTTCCTGCTCGATCGGGTTCTGGGTCGCCAGCACGTGGAACGGCCGCGGCAGGTCGTGCCGGGCGCCCGCCACCGAGACGTGGCCTTCCTGCATGGCCTGGAGCAGGGCCGACTGCGTGCGCGGGCTCGCGCGGTTGATCTCGTCGGCCATCAGGAGCTGGGTGAAGACCGGCCCCTGCACGAACCGGAAGGCCCGACGGCGCTCGGCATCCTCCTCCAGGATCTCGGTGCCCAGGATGTCGGAGGGCATCAGGTCGGGGGTGAACTGCACGCGCCGCGCGTCGAGGCCGAGCACGGTGCCCAGCGTCTCCACGAGCTTGGTCTTGGCGAGCCCCGGCAGGCCGACCAGCAGGCCGTGGCCGCCCGCCAGGATGGTCACGAGGGCGAGATCGACGACTTCTTCCTGTCCGAAGATCACCCCGTGGATCGCGTCCCGCGCCGCGCCGACATCCGCGAGGCAGCTCTCCGCGGTGGCGACGATGCCGTCATCGAGGGTGGTGGCCGGGCTGATCCCCTGCGTCATGCCGCTATCCATCTCTTGCCCGGACCTTCGAGAAGGCCCGCCGGTCATCCCCCGAGTGTGGGGCGGATGATACCGGGCTGGCAAGGTCGGGATCGCCGCACGCCGATTTGTGTGGGTCTGGCCGGGGGCTTGAGGTTGCGGAACCGCTTCGCGGCCGGCTCAAGTGCTGGGTCCCGGATCACCTTCCACTGCGTTCCAGGTGTCCGGGAAAGGGCGCGCCTCAGATTGAAACGCGCTGCCCTTTCCTGGGCGCATGCAGCGGAAGCGGAATGCGACCCGGGACCCAGCACGAGAACATGCCGCGGAGCGGCTCCACCCGCCCCGGCCCTTGGCGTCGGCGACCCAGAGCATTAGGAAGGCGCCCAAGCCGGGGCGGTCCCGCCCGCGACCGCCGGACCGGCCGATTCCCCCTGATGTCTCTCGCGGATCGCGGCGTGGGCAGCCTTGCGGGCTTCCCGCGTATCCGGACCTGACCATGCGCCTTCGAGATGTGTTCGCCGCCGGATCGTCGGAGAAAGCCGGCCTCGCCGGGGCGGCGCAGTCCCTCGCGCGCCCACTGACCCGGCGCCTCGGGCGCCGCCGCGGGGAACCCCGGCAGGCGGATGTCATCCAGGCGGTCAAGGCGTCCGGCCTGTTCGACGCGGCGTGGTACGCCCGGCGCTACCCCGACGTGGTCGGCGAGGGGATCGATCCGGCGGTGCACTACGCGGTCCATGGCGGCCGCGAGGGCCGGTGGCCGCACCCGCTGTTCCACGGCGACCTCTATCTCGATACCGTCCCCGGGCTGCGGGCGGAGGGCATCAACCCGCTGCTTCACTACCTCGATCGCGGCGCGGCTGCCGGGATCCGCCCCAATCCGCTGTTCGATCCGGACTGGTACGCGGCGCGCTATCTCGGCGGCGCGGAGCACCGGGCCCGCGCGTTCGTCCACTTCCTCGAGACACCCGACACCGACCCGTCGCCGCTGTTCGACTCGGCCTGGTACCTGTCCCGCTATCCGGATGCCCGGGCCGCCGGGGGCAACGCCCTCGCCCATTATTACGAGACCGGCCGGAAGCAGGGTTACCTGCGCAACCCGGAGGAATTCGCCGGCCTGTCGCGGCACGTGGACCTGATCCGCCGCGCCGGAATCTTCGACCCGGACTTCTACCGCACGCGCTGTCCCGAGGCCGAGACCAGCGGGCTCGAACCGCTGGAGCATTACGTGATGGCGGGCGGCTATCGCCGCTACCCGCCGCACCCGCTGTTCGATCCCGCTTGGTACGCCGCGCAATCCGCCGCCGTTCGGGCCGATGCCCTCAACCCGCTGGTCCATTACCTGGAGCACGGCGCCGCCGAGGGGCTCGATCCCGGACCCTGGTTCGACACGCGCTGGTATGCCAAGACCTACCTCGCCGGGGACGAGGAGGGCGTGAATCCGCTGGTTCACTTCCTCGCCGATGGCGGCCGCAGCACCAGCCCGTCGCCGCGCTTCGACGCGCCCTGGTATCGCGCCCGCTATCCGAAGGTCGCGGCCCTCGGGCTCAACCCGCTCGTCGATTACGTGCTCACCGGCCTGGAGGGGGGCCGTCTCACCCGTCGCGTCCCCGGCGCCGCGGTGCCGGAGGCGTCCGATGCCCGCCTGTCCTGCCTCAAGCGGGAGCCGCGCCGCCACGGCCGCGCCGCCCTGTTCATCACCCACTGCCCCGAGGGGCGGATCCGCGGCCATGTCGAGCCCTACCTGAAGGCTTTCGCGGCGAACGGGGCCGACATCGTCCTGATCATCGCCGCCGACCAGCACAAGAACGCGGTGCCGCAGGCGATTCTGGATCTCTGCGCCTCCGTCTATCTGCGCGAGAACACGGGGTTCGACTTCGCCGCCTGGGCGCATGTCCTCCTGGAGGATGTCGATCTCCTCGATTCCGAGACCCTGTACCTCGCCAATGACAGCCTCGTCGGTCCACTCAGCCGGGATGATTTCGCCGCGCTGCTCACGAAGATCGATGCGTTCCCGGAGGCGGTGATCGGCCTCGCCGACAACTTCTACTACTCTCACCACCTCCAGAGCTTCTTCCTGGCCCTGAAGCGGCGCTGCCTCTCGTCCTACGCGTTCAACCACTTCCTCCTGTCGGTGGCGAACTGGCCGGACAAGAATGCGGTCATCACCGAGTACGAGCTGACCTTCTCGCAGCGGATGCGCGCTGCGGGGCTCGGGATGCGCAGCCTGTTCTCGGCGCAGAACAAGCACATGTCGCTGGTCAACGACCCGCGCAACAACCGAACCCTGTTCGACTGGGAGAACATGCTGGCCCAGGGCTTCCCGTTCGTGAAGCGCTCGCTGCTCGGCGAGCACGCCGCGATCGGCGGGGAAGCGGTGCGGAAGGCGATCGCCGAACGCGGCTTCGACCTCGACCGGCTCGACGTCACGTACACCTATCCGGGCGCCCGGATCTGGGCGGACCTGCGCAAGCCCCGGGCGCCGCAGCAGCCGCTGCGCGTGTCGTTCATCGCGCCGCTGAACTACGCCAACGGCCTCGGCGTCGCGGGCCGCAGCTATGCCCGCGCGCTCCACCGGGCGCCGTTCGCGCTGAACATCCACCCGATGGAGAAGCCGTTCCACGTCCACGCCCGGGTGGCGCCCGCGTGGCAGGCGCGGACCTTCTCGGGCGCGGCGGATGTCGCCCTGGTGCATTTCAACGGCGACAGCTGGCATTCGCTGATGAGCGCGCACCAGCAGGCCATCGCCGCGCAGGCGCGGCTGAAGATCGGCCTGTTCGTGTGGGAGACCTCCCACGTGCCGGGGGGCTGGCTGCCCACCGTCGACGGGCTCGATGCGATCTGGGCGCCCACGGAGTTCTGCGCGGCGATCTTCCGGCAGATCACCGACATCCCGGTCGACGTGGTGCCGTACGTGGTCGAGAACGAGGCGGGCGAGCCGGCGAGCGCCGCCGCCAAGGCGAACCTGCGCAAGGCCTTCGCGATCGATCCGGCGAAGCGGGTGATCCTCTACGCCTTCGACGGCTCGAGCTACCTCGCCCGCAAGAACCCGCACGCGCTGATCCGGGCGTTCCGGGCGGCCGGTCTGGGGCAGGCGGGCTGGCAGCTCGTGCTCAAGACCAAGCACGTCTTCGACCTGCCCGAGGAGGGCAGGAAGCTCCTCGATCTCGTCGGCCCGTCGGGCGACGTGGCGGTGATCGACCAGCCGCTCTCTCAGAACGAACTCGGCGCGCTGTTCGAACTCTGCGCGGTCTACGCCTCGTCGCATTCCTCGGAGGGCTTCGGCCTGACGATCGCGGAGGCGATGGAGATGGGCAAGGTCGTGGTCGCCACCGATTACGGCGGCTGCCGCGACTTCCTCGACGCCACCTGCGGCTTCCCCGTGAAGGCCGAGGTCACCGCCCTCGACCAGACCTACGGCCCGTACCTGCGCGGTGCCGAATGGGGGCAGGTGGACGAGGCCGACCTCGCCCGCGCGCTGACCGACGCGGCCCGGGCGGTGGCAAGCGGCGACGCGGCCCGGATCGGCGCTGCGGCTCGGGCGCGCATCCGCGAGCGGCTGTCCATCGGTGCGGTGGCCGCCGCCATGGAGGCGAGCCTGTCCCGGCTGCTGGAGCACCATCCCGGGAAGCAGGGGCCGGCATTCGGAAAAAGATGATGTTCCATCGAGATTTGCGTGCGGCGTCCGGCGTCCGGATGCGGTTCACGGCCACGACACCGGCGTCGCCGCGCGTGGCGCGGATCCCCTCTCCCGTGCGGGGGAGGGACTGGGTGAGGGATGAGAATTCACCGGACGCGGCGCGCCCTGTCGGCGCGGCGCTGGCGAGATCCATCCTGAGCGTTCTCGTCCCTCACCCCAACCCTCTCCCGCACGGGAGAGGGGGCGCGTCGCGCCTGCCAAACCTGCCGGTCCACGTGTGTCGTGTGCCGTGGGCTTCGGACCGACGCGGTGGCCACGGAACCCTGCTGATCCCCGGGAGACGCGACCCGTGTTGAGGAAGAAGCCGGTCCCGGCCCCGTCGGCCTCCTGGGGGGCGCTCGCGTGGCCGGACGCGATCCTGCCGCTGCCCCTCGACGCGCAGTTCCGCCCCGTCGACGAGCGCCGGCTCGACCAGATCGCCGCCGGCCAGCTGCCCGTCTGCCGCGCGGTGTTCGTGGCTCCGGCGGCCTCGGCGCTGCACCCCGACCTCGTGGCGCGGCTAACGTGCGCGATGGCCGAGCGGCCGGATATCGGCATCTTCTACGGCGACGATGCTGTGATGGACGGCGCCGGACAGGTCCGGAGCGTCTCTTGCAAGCCGGCCTTCAACCCGGCCCTGCTGATGGCCGACGACTATATCGGCTTCCCGCTCCTGATCCGTACCGCGGCGTTCGCGGGCCTCAGGCCGGATTTCCGGCAGCGCTACGGCAGCGCCGCATGGTTCCGGTTCCTGCTGGGCGCGATCTCCGCCGGCATCGGCATCGACCGCATCCCCGAGACTTTGATCGCCTCACCGCTGGAGCGGCCGAAGGCGACGCGCACGGCCCGTGCCCATTCCCTCGACCGCTGGTTCGAGGCGACGGGCGTACCCCTGCGCACGGCCCCCGGGCTGACCCCGGACACGATCGAGATCCGCCGGACGCTCGACCCGCGCCCGGCCGTCACCCTCGTGGTGCCGACCAACCAGAGCCGGCCGAAGGACGATCAGGGCCGCCCCGTGGACGGGGCCAAGCCCCACATCGTCAACCTGCTCGACAGCCTGGGCCGCAGCACCTACCCGGCGGACAGGATCCGGGTCCTGATCGGCGACGACGTGGCCGACGACGCGATCTATCGCGGCCGGTCGGACCGTTTCGCAGTGACGCGCCTCCTGACCACCCGGGCACCGGGCGAGCGGTTCAACTACGCGGCCAAGATGAACACGCTCTGGCGTGCGGCCGAGACCGACCTCGTCATCCTGATGAACGACGACCTCGTGGTCCGCCGGCCCGGCTGGATCGAGGCGCTCCTGACCTTCGCGCTCGACCGCGGGGTCGGCGGCGTCGGCGGCCGGCTGCTGTTCCCGAATGGCCGGATCCAGCATGCCGGCATGACCGGCGGCGTCCTCGATGTCTTCGCCCATCCCTGGTACAATCGGGACGCGAACGAGCGGACCTATGGCGACTGGGCGCTGACGCAGCGGGACTGCTCGGCGGTGACCGGTGCGCTGTTCGCGACCCGCAAGGCCGTGCTGGAGGCCGTGAACGGCTTCGACGAGCAGTTCGCCCTCGACTTCAACGATGTCGACCTGTGTCTGAAGATGCGCCAGCTCGGCTACCGCATCGTCTACACGCCCTTCGCCGAGATGGATCACCACGAGAGCGCCTCGCGCCAGACCAGCTTCGCCCCGGGCTCGCAGACCGCGCGCTTCCTGCGCCGCTGGCACGATGTGCTGGCCGAGGATCCGGCCTACAGCCCGCAGCTGCGCACCGACACCGACGTGGTCGCCCCCCGGGCCGAGGCGACGCGCTGGATCACGCAGGGGCACGCCGAGGTGGCCGGCTGAACGGCCCGCGTCCGGCCGATCGCGGGCGCGCGCGGAGTCACACGTTGTGAAGAGCGGCGCCGATGAGGGGGGCGCCCGCGTTTCTCAGGGTCTTCACGGCCTCGAAGACCTCATCGACGGTGGTCCGCGCCGCCTCGACGACAAGGACGACGGCATCGGCTTGCCGCGCGGCCGCCAGCGTGTCCGCGGAGTCGGAGAGCGACGGAAGATCGAGGACAACGTGGCTTGTCGTTCGCCACTGGCTGATCACCTTATGAAAGGCCGGGGAGCCCAGATAGACGCCCGTGCCGATCTCCCGTGACGGGATCCGGGCCGGAAGGATCGACGCGCCCTGGAATTCCAGAAGCTTCGCCGACGACACCTTCTCGGGATCGAGGAGCAGTCCGGCCAGGGAGTCGTAGTCTTCGACCTCCGACTCGAGGCCCAGAAATTCGGGCTTGGTCCCGAAGATGTCGGCGTCGATCAGGACCGCCTGCTCGCCGTTGTCGCGAATGATCTTCACGAGGCTCAGCCCGATCAGCGGAGACGCCGATCGGGTGCCGCAACTGACGAACGCGACGATGCCCGCGTCGTCGAGGCCACGGGTCGACAAGTCTATCGCGATCGACGTCCTGAGATTACGGACGCCTTGAACCGTCTTCGTGTCGTTGAGCCATTGGGCGCACGCACGCCGTAGATCGAACGCGTCGCGCCGCCCCCGCGCGGTCGCGCGCGGAACCGATGGGAGCGTCGCGATGCAGGACAGGCCGACGCGTTGGACGAGATCCTGGGGCGTGCGGATCCGGCGATCGAGCGCTTGGCGGATGGCGACGACGAGCAATCCTCCGACGATCCCCACGGTTGCGCCGAGGCCGATGATGAGCGGTCTGCGCGGTGCGGACGGTCTGAGCGGTTGCAGCGCGGCGCCGATGATTCGGGCGTCGGCGTCGGGGGTCGGCGCATCGGGCAGGCTGCCATTGGACACCGCCGTCGCGGCCGATCGCGCCTGAGAGGTCAGTGCATTCACCCGACCCTGGAGGAACTCGGCACCATTCTTCGCGGCGTCGGCTTTCGCGGCAATCGATTGCCACAGATATGCAGACGCCGCCGCATTGGCGATCCGCCGCGCCAGAGTCGGATCTTCAGCCGTATAAGAAACCTCGACAACGTAGGATTGTCCGACCCTCCGGACGTTGAACTGCTGTACGAAATTCTCGAACTTGACCTGGAACACCATGTCCGGACTGGGTGGCGAGTCCGACAGGCCGAAGATCTTCTTGAGACTGAAGCCCGAGAGCATCGTCTTTTCGGGCGATTCGAACGCAAAGGCAGGATTGTTTGCCAGATCGAGGCTGTTGAACACATTCGCGAGGAGGCGTTCCGAGCGCAGGACCTGAAGCTCGCTCTCGGCTCTGCTGGCGTCCAGCCCTTGCGCCCCCGACGCGTCGGAGCCGGCCGAGCCGACCTGCCGACGGGGATCGAGAAGGAGGGTTGCGGTCGCCGTGTAGGTGGGCTTGGCCGTCAGTGCGTAGAACGCCGCCACGCCGACGCAGATGACGACCCAGGAGAGGACGACGAATTTCTGGCGTATCGCCGCTCTCACGGCGGCGGACAGGACTGCTAACGGGCCGTCTGGCAACCCGGCGGACGGAGCGCCCGGGAGGGGTCGAATGGGCTGGAGGCGATCAGGCGGGATCCGATTATGAGTGTTCACGCTCACCTCAAGCCTTGTGTCTGATCTGCAGCGCCCGCTCCGGCTCTAGGCGACCCCGTAAAGCGTCTTTGGCACCCTGCAAATTGCCGCGCAGGCGTCCGCGCCGGTCAATGAACGATTCCGGAACGGGCCATCGGCTTAGGTTGCTAAAAACGTTACGAAATATTTGGCCAGAAACCTGAGTGAACGTCATCGTGCCCTTGCGTAGCATATACAAAGGGTTGACGACCTGCGAGTAGCCGAGCCGAACACCCGAAACCCGGCCGCTTTTCACACCGAGGTGGACACCGCAGGCTTCCCTGCACTGCACGAGCCTGCCTCCCTTCGCCGCCAGCGCCGCTCCGAAATCGCGGTCCTCAAGCCACCCGTACAGGACCAGGCGCTCGTCGAACCGCAGCGCGCCGATCGCCGAGCGGCGGAACGCCATGTTGCAGCCGTAGGGACTGTAGTTCTCGATCAGGGGGGTCGGCTCGACCGGGTGCAACGCGGCGAGCAAGCGATCGACTTCGTCGAACTCCAGCCCTGGCCCCTTGATCCCGTCGGCAATCACGTGACCGGTGAGTCCGACGACGTCGGGCTCGTCCCGGAACCGGTGTGCCGCGATCGACAGCCAATCGGCTGCCGGCACGAAGTCGTCGTCAAAGAATGCGACGACGTCGATGGAATCCGGCAGCGCGGCCAGGGCGGCGTTGCGCTGAGCGGCGAGACCTGGACGCCCGGTCACGATGGTGACGTGAGGGTTCGCGGCCACCTCGCCCGCATCACCCGCAGCGGTACAGGACACGATAACGGCGGCGGGCTTGTAGGTCTGGCGATCGAGGATCCGTTGAAGCGTCTGCGTGACGACGGCCGGCCGACCCAGGGTTGCGATCGCCACCGCGACGTTCGGCAGCGGTTTGGCTGCCGGGATCGGCGTGGCGCGCTGACGCGTCGGACTGCGCATGCAGTCCAGGTAGCCCTGGGCCGAGTCCGCCCACGTGAAGAGCGATGCCTGCGTCCGTCCCCGATCAATGAGGTCGGCGCGGAGGTTGCGGTTCTTCGCCAACTCGCGAATGTGCGTCATCCAAGCTTGAGGTTGATCCGGCGGCGCGAACAGGGCCGCGTCGCCGCAGATTTCCGGCAGGCTCGCGCGGTCGGTCGAGACGACGGAGCAGCCGAGAGCCATCGCCTCGAGGGCCGGCAGTCCGAAGCCTTCCGTGAACGAGGGGAACGCCAGGCACAGGGCTCGCTCCATGAGGTAGGCCAGATCGTGGTCGGTGACGAAGCCGACGGTCTGCACGTTGTCGCTGTGCTGCAGATCCTCCTGCGCGTAGATTCCCGCTTGGCCGCCGGCGACCACGAGGTCGATCCCCAGCGTCGCGAGTTCGGGAGCGAGCTGGAGCAGCAGGCGCAGGTTCTTGTGGCGGGCCCGGGAGCCCAGCGCCAAGATGAACGGGCGCAAGGTGCCGTCAGGGTCGTGACGCAGGGCCGAACGCGCGCGCATGGCCTGATCGGGATCCCAGTGCCGGACGTGTTCGTGCCCGTTCGGCAGGACGACGATATCCGAGACCTTCAGGTCCAGATGCCGAGCAATCTGCGTCGCGGAAAATTTGGACACCGTGGCGATCCGGGCGGCGCGCCGGGCGAGCAGTGGCTGAAGCGTCTTGTAGAACGTGCGGAATGCGACGCCGTAGCTTTCGGGAGCCAGAAAGACGTTCGCGTCGTGGATGCAGACGACCTGATCCTTCTTCAGGACCGGTGCCGTGTTGCACAGGTTGAGCAAGGCATCGGGCCACGCGCGCGGCAGGGCGAATTGCTCCCAGCGATGACTGCCCTGGCCACCGATCGCGTGGAGCGGCAAACCGTCGAGCTTGGGATCCTGAGCGCCCTGTGGCGACAGGAGAGGAATCGTCTCGCCCCGAGAGACGAGGGCCGCACTCATGGCACGGCTCACATTCATGGCGTATCTCTGCACGCCGGTCATCGGCTGCGTCAGAAAGCGTCCATTGATGCCGAATGATCCAAGCATGCTCATTCCATAATGAATCTGTCCGCACTCTGTCTTCGTTGCCTGCCCGGTAGAACGAGACGCTGCGAGGCACCAAATCACCGGATGGCGAGACTTGCGGCGCTCCACCCGGCGCGCGCGCTGAAAAAGCTGATCGTCCGTTCGAGCGAAGGAGAAGCCTGCTCTGGAACGTTGAGGTCCCGAAGCAGAGGCTGAATTTTACGGGATTGGATCCGATATGCGGTGGTCGCGAAGGTCGGCGCCATTGACGTCAGGCGCGCGGAGCCCGTCGGACTTTCGCGATGGAAACATCAAGTCCTGGGAGACGAATTGTTTCATCGCTAAGCTCTCGTTGTATTCACAAAAATTCGCGCGCGATTTCGCCCGCGAGAACGTGTTCGCTTAACGCCGCGTTACGTGTACCAGACAGAGACTGCATGAAGATCTAATCGGGAACAGAGTCCACCGAATTTGCCGAGAAATGCCGAAATAACGTTAAACTTTCCAAGCGCCACCATATCCTCGGCCGGGTGCTAGCCTTCAAAGCGGCTTTGTACAAGTACGGCGATCCGCGTTCCGGCACGAGCGCGGCAGAAGACGATAGGGCCGCGCGCGGCGAACACCGAGCCGTCGCGGGAGAGCGAGGCGTGGATTTGCCGATCCGGGGGAGGCGGTCGGCCGCGCGGGCTCTCGCGGCGGGATCGGGCTGAAAGGCTGTGCCGGCCCGGCGTGTCTGTCGCTTCGCTGCGTTCACTGCGCCCTGACGATCGAAATCGGACCAGCGTTGCGCCTCGTATCGGGGCTGCGCCGCATCGCCTGGGCCCGTGCGCCGGGATGGGCTCCCGCTGCGCGGTGGTGGCCCGCACCGGCGCGACGTGTCGGCCAAGCCGGCCGAACGGCTTGTGCCTCTCGACGGCTCCCCGATCGGACTGCGCATGTCCCGGATGTCAGGACGGTCTTGGCGCCGCCGTGCGCTCCAAATTGGCTTCCGCGGTCTGTGTAGAAACGCGTGCCGTCGGCTGATAGTCGAACCCACCCTGCCGACCGAATGACTCGATGCCGAACTCGCGCAGGCGCCGGCCGGCCGCTTCCGCCTTCTCCTGCGCGTTGTCCGTATAGACCGGGTAGGCGTAATGCACGACTTGCCCGTCCTCGAATTTCAAATCGCCCGCAAACAATTTATTGCGGGCCACATGTTGACGGAAATCACGCTCCGCGACGGCGATGCTGTTGTCGGCATGGGACGCGATGACCTCGACGCCGAAATACTCCCTGCCGTCGACCCGGCCGTAGAAATCCGAATAGACGGTCAGCCGCTTCCATGAACCGTCTTTCGAAAAGTTGTACAACACGGAACAATCGAAGCCGCGCTCGCCGCTGAAGCTGAAGTATAGGCTTATCAGCGAGACCGACGACAGGCCCGGGACCTGCGTCATGCCGCAAGCAGCCAGGGCGAGGTTGATCGGTATCGTCGAGATGACGCGCGACGCGATCACGTCGCGCCCGCCGCATTGCACGAGGAAGCGATCATCGAGTTTGCGGATACGCTCGACTCTCTGCCCGAGTTCGAAGACCGTGCCGCGCCCGCGCAGCGTCGACGCCGCCACCGAATAGAGAGCGTCGAAGCCGGCCCGCGGGCGTGCCAGCTGCCGGTTGCGCGCTGCCGATCGCGGATGGGGCTTCAGATGGCGGAACAACTTGCCCAATCTGGCATGCTCTTTGATCCACAGCATCCGCTTCTCGGCGAAATTCAGGTCCACCGCTTGAGCGGGTATCCCGAAGAAGCGTTTCATGTAACTTTCGAGACCCGAGCGGGTCAAAAGATAGTCGCCAATCCAATAACTGGCAAAGTCACGCGCGTTCTTTACGTCGCGCCGGAATAATCTCGAATACAGGACGGAAAATCCGATGCGCAGGCATCCAAAGAATCCGGAATCGATGATGTCTTTTCTGACCGAAAGCGGATATTGGGCGATCTCGCCCTGGGGCGTGAGCTTTCCCCAGGCCGGATCGATGGGAACGTAATGATCTAACAGCTCGGGGAAATGCCTCAGAAGCGGCGAATCGTCTTGGAAGATCAGGCTGCCGATGTCGAACGTGTAGCCGTTGATGGCGCGGTCGATGTGATTGCCGCCCAGTTTGTTGAACTCGTCGATCACGAGAATTTTCTGGCAGCCGAGGTCGTGCAGGATCGAAGCCGAAACGAGCCCGCTGATCCCCGCTCCCAATACGACCGCGTCGTATGTCTCGTCTGCCACGACAACCGTATGCGAATCACTTGCGTGCGTGGGCGTCATTCAACCGTGCTCATGCTCGGGAAACGCCCTGCCTTCTCAAATACAGGCATACTTCCCAAATTAATCTATGCATATAGTTTTATAAAATTCTTTATACCAAGATTCGACGCGTGTCAAACACGCCAGTAATATTCTGTTTCGAGATTTACCCTCGTGGCAGACGAGATCGGAGAAACCGCACTCTCGCAGCGATGGATATGGAGCAACTCACGAGCATGACCCGCCTAAGGGCCGATGACAATTAGAAACGGCCGATATTTTGGCAGGTTCACGAGAAAGTTAATTTTAAAATATATTTTAGTCCGCGAAAAATCGAGACATTTGAATCAACATGCTGCGCCGTCGCGCCGCTGTGGCGCCGCGCGCACGGCCCTACGGCCTGCGCGGCGGTTTCGTGTCGGCCCGTTTCCCGGGACTCGCCGTAAAGCACCGGATGGGCCATCGCCGGCCGTGTGTCCGCGCCGGCCGAGCGCCCGGCGTTGCCCGGAGGGAGGGCCGGTCGGGTCTCCTCCGGCTTCGCGCTCGTGTTCACGTCGCCATGCCGCGCGCGTCGGCGGCGATCGCCGGCGCGCCTCCGGGTGCCGGGACGCCCGGCTATCGGGCGTCTCTGGTGTGGCGGCTCAGTATTTGCGGATGATGGGGGCGGGAGCCGGGGTCGGGGGGGCTCCGAAGACGTAGCGGAAGCCCACCGAGACGAGGTCGGCGCTCGAATCGACCACGCCCGCGAAGGCGATGTTGCCGACGTTGTAATCACGCCCGATCCCGGCCAGGATCCGCGAGCGATTCAGGAAGAAGTGCGAATAGGCGACGTTCAGCGTCAGCTGCTGGCTCCAGCGGTAGCTGGCGCCGACCGACACGTTGTAGCGGTCGCCGTCCGGCAGGCGGACCGAGCGGTTGGAGAAGTCGATCGGCGAGGTCTCGTAGGCGAAGCCGGTGCGCAGCGTCAGGTTCGGCGCCGCGTCGTACTCGGCGCCGATCGAATAGGTGTAGCCGTCCTTGTAGTTGAGCGGCAGGTTGGTCACCGGCACGCCCAGCGTCTTCGACACGATACCGACGGTGCCGAGTCTCGACCAATTGTCCCACTCGAAACCGAGATCCACTCGAGCCACCGGTGAGATCGCCTGGGTCAGGCCGACGCTCAGCTTGTCGGGGGTGTTCAGCTTCGAGCGCACCTGCCCGGCGAGCGGCGCCAGGGCGAGGAGCGGCACGCCGATCGAGCCGTCGATCTCGTGATGCACGGAGGAGCGGTAGCCGATGCCCAGCACGGTCCCGTCGCGCGGCGTGATCGTGGCACCCGCGGTGAAGCCCGCACCCCAGGACTCACCCTTGAGGAAGGAACTCGGATAGACGGTCGGCTGGATGCCGGGGATCGGCAGCGCCTGCCGCAGGGTCAGGCGGAAATACTCGATGTTCGGGCCGGCCGCGACCGAGAGCCACTCGTTGACCTTGAACCCGATCACCGGATTGAAAGCCAGGGAGAAGATCCGGGAGGAGCGGCCGTAGACCTCGCCCGCCCAGACGTCGCGGGGCTTGGTGACGAGGCCGAAGGGGGCGCCGGTGGACAGGCCGAGCCAGAGGCGGTCGGTGAGCTGGTAGGAGGTGGCGCCGGCGGGCACGACGGCGCCCTGGCCGATGTCGCCCGAGCCGCCGAGCCGGGCAAAGCCCGGGTTTGTGCCCAGATCCGGCCGGATGGTGGAGGACAGGCCGATGAAGGTGAAGTTCTGCTCGGACACGAAGCCCGGGTTCATCGTGATGGTGGCCGGGTTCCAGAAGATCGACGACAGCCCGCCCGACCCCGACGCCGCGCCCGCATACGACAGCCCCTGCGCCTGCGTGCTCTGCTCCCGAAGACCAAACGCACCCGCAGACGCGCCTGTAATTCCACAGACGGAAGCGAGCAGCGCGGCCGTCCCGACGCGAATCCGGATGCTGGATGTCATCTCTGTTCCCCCAGATCTGCAGATTTGGTCCGTGCAGATTTATAGTTTTGCTGATCTTTGGAGCCCATGGCGCCCAGCTTCAGGGGCCGGTCAGGAGTGTGAACGGTACCATACACTTGCCGGCACGCCCCCGTTCGCGGGTTCGCCACCATGACCTATACGTCATCAGGGTGACTTAAGGGGTAGAAAACTGCAAGCTTGAGGCGCCGCGTTTCGCGGCCGAAACGGGCGGCCCTTTATCGAGCGGCGACGAGTGTGCCTTTCCGGCACCAGCGACCGCAGGGTGAAGGCGCAACGATTCTTGAGATCCGTCCGGCGCGGTGCGGGGGGGCATGTCCTGCCGCGTCCTGGCGGCGCGATCGTCGGTTCGGTCTATGGATGGTCTCAGGCGCGCGCTTTCTTCTCGAGGCCCGCCCATCATCCGACCCAGGCGGCGCCGCGCCGGTGCGCCGAGGGGGCTTGCGCGAGCATGACCCAATGGGATACTAGTTGACGTATACGTTAATCCTGGCCTGCCCGAGGGAAGCGCTCCCGAGAGAGCGAAGCAGGGAGGGGGGAAGATGTCGGCCATTCACACCGAGGCCGGGCGCGCCGAAGCGGTCGCGTCCGATCCGCCGCCGCGACGAGATGCGGACGCGCCCACGCTGACGGAGCTGCTCGAACGGAGCGTGATGCGCTTCGCGGACAGGCCGGCGCTGGACTTCTGCGGGCGGACTTGGAGCTATCGCGCCGTCGGGGCGCTAGTCGATCGACTGGCGTCGGGCCTCGTCCGGCTGGGGGTCGCGCGCGGCGTCCGCGTCGGCCTGTGCCTGCCCAACACGCCCTACAGCGTGTTCTTCTACTTCGCGGTCCTCAGGGCTGGCGGGACCGTCGTCAACTTCAGCCCCCTCTACACGGCGCGGGAATGCGCGGCGCAGATTCGCGACTCGGGGACGACGATCATGGTCGTGTCCGACATCGCCCGGGTCTACGATCCCGTCGCCGCGGTCGCGGACGAGGCGGGGCTGCGCCATCTGGTGGTCTGTCCGCTCGCCGACATGCTGCCCCTGGGCCGGGGCGTGCTCTACCGCCTGTTCCGGCGGGCGGAGACCGCCCGGTTGCCGGCGGATTCCCGGCATCTCTCCTGGCGCAGGCTGATCGGGCGCGCCGGCGGGACTTGGACGCGCGCCACCGTCCGCCCCGACGATATCGCGCTGCTGCAATATACCGGCGGCACCACCGGCACGCCCAAGGCGGCGATGCTGACCCACGCCAATCTCACCGGCAATGTTGGCCAGCTGGCCTCGCTCATCCGGGAGGCGGGCTTGCGGGACGGGCAGGAGCGCGTGCTGGCCGTCATCCCGTTGTTCCACGTCTTCGCCATGACGGTGGCGATGAACCTCGCGCTCAAGATCGGCGCGCAGATCGTCCTCGTCCCGCAATTCAAGATCGATCAGCTCCTCGCCACCATCGCCCGCACGCGGCCGACCTTCTTCCCGGCCGTCCCGACGATCTTCGGGGCCATCAACAAGGCGGCGGAGACCACGAACGTCGACCTGGGCTCGATCCGCCTGTGCATCTCGGGCGGCGCGCCGCTGCCGGCCGAGATCGGCGCCCGTTTCGAGGCGCTCACCGGGTGCCGCGTGGCGGAAGGCTACGGGCTGACGGAGAGCGCGCCGGTCGCCTGCGTGAACCCGTTCGACGCCCAGCGCCGGGCCGGGTCCGTCGGCCTGCCCCTGCCCGACACGACGATCGAGATCCGTGACCCGCGCTGCCCGGATCGCATCATGCCCGCGGGCGCGAAGGGCGAGGTCTATATCCGCGGCCCGCAGGTCATGGCCGGCTACTGGCGCCGGCCGGGCGACACCGCCGAGGTTCTCGACGGGGGCGCCCTGAGGACAGGGGATATCGGCTACCGCGACGCGGACGGGTTCCTGTTCCTCGTCGACAGGATCAAGGACCTCATCCTCTGCGGCGGATACAACGTCTATCCGCGCCAGATCGAGGACGCGCTCTACGAGCACGAGGCCGTCGCGGAAGCCGTCGTGATCGGCATTCCCGACGCGTATCGCGGCGAGAGCCCCAAGGCCTTCGTGACGCTGCGCGCCGGCCAGGCCGCGACCCCCGAGATGCTCCGGGCCTTCCTGGCCGACCGGATCTCGCGGATCGAGATGCCGAAGGAGATCGAGATCCGGGCGAGCCTGCCGAAGACGACGGTCGGCAAGCTGTCGAGGAAGGAACTCGTCGCAGAGGAGCTCGACCGGGCCGATCGGGCGGCCGTGAACAGGCGGGCGTCGGCATGACGTTGACGCTTCGCAGAATCCGGGAATACGGTGGCCGCTCTGTAGAGAAGGCCTTCTGTGTCCGACACACTGTATACCGTGACCCAACTCGCCAAGGAATTGGGGGTCACGGCGAGGACAGTCCGCTTCTACGAGGACAAGGCGCTCCTGACTCCGCAGCGGGCCGGCAACACGCGCATCTTCGCGCATCGCGACAAGGTGCGCCTGATCCTCATCCTGCGCGGCAAGCGGCTGGGTTTCTCGCTGCGCGAGATCAAGGAATATCTCCATCTCTACGACGTCGATCCGACGCAGAAGGAGCAGTGGCGCGATCTCCTGAAGAAGGTTCAGGGCCGGATCGATCAGCTCCTGGATCAGCAGAAGGCGCTCACCGAGACGCTGGGCGAACTGGACAAGCTCAAGCACTACGCCCTGGCCGCTCTCGAAACCGCCAAGCCGGCCAACACGCGGCGGGCGCGCTAGAACGTTCGACGCCGGCTCGGCACGAGAGAGGGCATCGACGCGACGATTCCGAGCCTTGCCCGGCCGCGCCGCCACCGTTCACGACCGCGTCCGACCGGGTAGCCGATAGGACGGGCCCACCCATCCCCCTGATCCTGAGGTTCCGGAGCGCAGCGGAGGCCGCGAAGGAGCCTTCCCGAGATCACTGCGAGCCCTGGAGCCCTCCTTCGAGGCTCGCTGCGCGCGCACCCCAGGATGAGGGCGTCGGGTCGGAAGGCCGCCTTTCTGAGCGAGGCCGGTCTCGCCGCGGCGTGTCGCGCGCGAAAACCGCCCGCGGCCCCCGTCTCGGAACACGCGCCTGCGCCGCCCCGCCGCTCCTCGGCGGGCGATCACCCTCGCACGCCCCCCATCGCGACCGTTCCGAGAGGACAGCATGACCGACGTCTTCATCGCGGGCTACGCCCGCTCGCCCTTCACGCTCGCCAAGAAGGGGGCGCTCGCCCGGGTCCGCCCGGACGACCTCGCCGCGCAGGTCGTGCGCCGGCTCGTGGCCGCTTCCGGCATCGCCTCGAAGGACATCGAGGACCTGATCGTCGGCTGCGCCTTTCCCGAGGGCGAGCAGGGCTTCAACGTCGCCCGCCTGATCGGATTGCTCGCCGACCTCGACCTCGGCGTCGGGGGCGTCACGGTGAACCGGTTCTGCGGCTCCTCCATGCAATCGATCCACATCGCTGCCGGCCAGATCGCGCTCGGGGCCGGCGACGCCTTCGTGTGCGCGGGCGTCGAGAGCATGAGCCGGGTGCCGATGATGGGCTTCAATCCGCTGCCCAACCCGACGCTCGCGGGCAAGAATGCCGGCGCCTACATGGGCATGGGCGAGACCGCCGAAAACGTCGCCCGCAAGTGGCAGATCCCGCGCACCGAGCAGGAGGCGTTCGCGGTGGCAAGCCACCGCAAGGCGGCGCAGGCGCAAGGAGAGGGGCGGCTCGCGGCCGAGATCGTGCCCATCGTCACCAAGGCCGGAACGGTGGCGCAGGACGGCTGCCTGCGGCCCGACACGAGCCCCGAGGGCCTCGCCGGGCTGAAGCCCGCCTTCGACCAGAACGGCACCGTGACGGCCGGCACCGCCTCGCCGCTGACCGACGGGGCCGCGGCCGTGCTGGTCTGCAGCGAGGCCTATATCCGTCGCACCGGCGTCAAGCCGCTGGCGCGGATCGCCGCGATCGGCCTGTCGGGCTGCGAGCCGGAGGTCATGGGCATCGGTCCCGTCGCCGCCTCGCGGAAGGCGTTGGCGCGGGCCGGTATCAGCGCCGACGCGCTGAGCGTGGTGGAGCTGAACGAGGCCTTCGCGTCCCAGGCGCTTGCCTGCATCGGCGACCTCGGCCTCGACGAGAGCAAGGTCAACCGCGACGGCGGCGCCATCGCGCTCGGCCACCCGCTCGGCGCCACGGGCGCCCGCATCGTCGGCAAGGCCGCCGAGATCCTCGGCCGGGACGGCGGCCGCTACGCGCTGGCGACCCAGTGCATCGGCGGCGGCCAGGGCATCGCCACGCTGCTGGAGCGCGCGTGATGGCCTCCGGCATCCGCAAGGTCTGCGTCATCGGGGCCGGCGTCATGGGGGCCGGCATCGCCGCCCAGGTGGCCAATGCGGGCGTGCCCGTGCTGCTCATGGACATCGTTCCGGAGGGCGCCGGCGACCGGAGCAGCCTCGCCAGGGGCGCCATCGCCCGGATGCTGAAGACCGATCCGGCGGCCTTCATGTCGCCGCGCGCGGCCAAGCTGGTGGAGGCGCTGAACGTCGAGGACCATCTCGACCGGCTCGGCGAAGTCGACTGGATCATCGAGGTGGTGGTCGAGCGCCTGGACGCGAAGCAGGCCCTCTACCGGCGCATCGACGCGGTGCGCCGGCCCGGCACCGCGATCTCGTCCAACACTTCGACCATCCCGCTGGACGCCCTGATCGACGGCATGCCCGATGCCTTCGCCCAGGACTTCCTCATCACCCATTTCTTCAATCCGCCGCGCTACATGCGGCTCCTCGAGATCGTGACCGGCGCGCAGACCGACCCGGCGCTGGCCGCGACGGTCGCCGACTTCGCCGACCGCAAGCTCGGCAAGAGCATCGTGCGCTGCAAGGACCGGCCGGGCTTCATCGCCAACCGGCTCGGGATCTTCTGGATCCAGAACGCCATCGCGGCGGCCGTCGACCTCGGCGTGCCGGTGGAGGAGGCGGACGCCGTGATGGGCCGCCCCTTCGGCATCCCGAAGACCGGCGTGTTCGGCCTCGTGGACCTCGTGGGCCTCGACCTGATCCCGCACACCACCAAGAGCCTGCGGGCGGCCCTGCCGCCGGAGGACGCGTTTCACGCGACCTACCGGGAGATGCCCCTCGTCACGAAGCTGATCGCGGACGGCTATACCGGCCGCAAGGGCAAGGGCGGCTTCTATCGCCTGAACCGCGAGGGCGGGCAGAAGACCAAGGAGGCGATCGACCTTGCCACCGGCGAATACCGGCCGTCCGCCAAGGCGGACCTCCCCGGATTGAAGGAGGCGAAGGGTCCCCGCGCGGTGCTGGACCTGCCCGGCCGCGTCGGCGCCTATGCCTGGACCGTCATCGGCCCGCCCCTCGCCTCTGCTGCCGGCCTCGTCGGTGAGGCGAGCGACGAGATCGCCGCCATCGATGAGGCCATGCGCCTCGGCTACAACTGGAAGTGGGGTCCGTTCGAGCTGATCGACCGGATCGGCGGCGCCTACGTGGCCGAGCGGCTGACGAAGGACGGTCATGCCGTGCCGCCGATCCTCGCCGGGCTGAACGGCCGCACCTTCTACCGCGTCGAGGACGGCCGCCGGCAGGTCCTGACAGTCGGGGGCGACTACGAAAACATCGTCCGGCCCGAGGGGGTGCTGCGGCTGGAGGACATCAAGCTCGCGGGCAAGCCGCTGCTCAAGAACGGCTCGGCGGCGCTGTGGGACATCGGCGACGGCGTGCTGTGCTTCGAGTTCACCTCCCAGAGCAATGCCCTCGACGAGCAGATCCTGGTCCTGCTCGGCAAGAGCATCAAGCTCGTCAAGGACAAGCACAAGGCGCTCGTGGTCTACAACGAGGGCACGAACTTTTCGGTCGGCGCGAATCTCGGCCTCGCCCTGTTCGCCGCCAACATCGCCGCCTGGGGCGAGATCGAGAAGCTGGTCTCGGTGGGCCAGCAGACCTACGGCCAGCTGAAATATGCGCCCTTCCCCGTGGTCGGCGCCCCGGCCGGCATGGCGCTGGGCGGCGGCTGCGAGATCCTGCTGCACGCCGACGCGGTGCAGGCACACGCCGAGACCTATATCGGTCTCGTGGAGGCGGGTGTCGGCCTCGTCCCGGCCTGGGGCGGCTGCAAGGAGATGCTGACCCGCTGGCAATCGGCGCCGAAGTTGCCCAAGGGCCCGATGCCGGCGGTGGCCAAGGTGTTCGAGACCGTCTCGACCGCCACCGTGGCGAAGTCCGCCGAGGAGGCCCGCGACCTCCTGTTCCTGCGCGCTGTTGACGGCATCACCATGAACCGCGACCGGCTGCTGTTCGACGCCAAGGCCAAGGCGCTCGCGCTGGTCGAGGGCTACGCGCCGCCTGAGCCCGTGACGCTGACGCTCCCCGGCCCGTCCGGGGCGCTGGCCCTGCGCATGGCGGCCGAGGGATTCGCCCGGCGGGGCATCGCCACGCAGCACGACCTCGTGGTGGCGGGGGAACTCGCCGTCATCCTGTCCGGAGGCGAGGCCGACATGCTCGATCCCGTCGACGAGGCGGCGATCCTCGACCTCGAGCGGGAGAGCTTCATGCGGCTGGTGCGGACGGAGGCGACCCTGGACCGGTTCGAGAGCGTGATCGAGACCGGCCGGCCGGTGAGGAACTGACGCGATGCAGATCTACAAGGCTCCCCTGCGCGACATGCGCTTCGTGCTGCACGAGCTGCACGCCGACCACGAGGCCCCGGCCCTGCCGGGCCTGGAGGATTTCACGCCCGACGTCGCCGACGCCATCCTGGAGGAGGCGGCGAAGTTCTGCACCGAGCGGCTGCTGCCGTTGAACGCCTCCGGCGACGCGGAGGGCTGCCGCCTGGAGAACGGCGTGGTGCGCACGCCGAAAGGCTTTCCGGAGGCCTACCGGGCGTTCCGGGACGGCGGCTGGACCGCGATGGCGGCGGACCCGGCCCATGGCGGCCAGGGTCTGCCGGCGGGCATCAACAAGCTGGTCGAGGAGATGATCTGCGCGGCCAACGTGTCGTTCAGCCTCTATCCCGGCCTGACCCACGGCGCCTACAAGGCGCTGGCGGATCACGCCTCGGAGGACCTGAAGGCCGCGTACCTGCCGAAGCTCGTCGACGGCACCTGGACGGGCACGATGTGCCTGACCGAGCCGCAGTGCGGCACCGATCTCGGCCTGATCCGCACCCGCGCCGAGCCGCAGGCGGACGGATCGTACAGCATTACCGGCACCAAGATCTTCATCTCGTCGGGCGAGCACGACCTGACCGAGAACATCATCCACCTCGTCCTCGCGCGACTGCCCGATGCGCCCAAGGGGGTGAAGGGGATCAGCCTGTTCCTGGTGCCGAAATTCCTGCCCCGGGCGGACGGGACCCCGGGGGAGCGCAACGGCGTCTCCTGTAGCGCGCTCGAACACAAGATGGGCATCAAGGCTTCGGCCACCTGCCAGATGTCGTTCGAGGACGCGACCGGCTGGCTGGTCGGCACGCCCCACAAGGGCATGCGCGCGATGTTCACGATGATGAACACCGAGCGCGTCTCGGTCGGCGTCCAGGGGCTTGGCGCCGGCGAGGCCGCCTACCAGGGCGCCGTCGCCTATGCCCGGGAGCGGCTCCAGGGCCGCTCCCTGGTCGGCACCAAGCGTCCGGACCTGCCCGCCGACCCGATCATCGTCCACCCGGACGTGCGGCGCATGCTGATGACGATGCGCGCCTATGTCGAAGGCTGCCGCGCGCTCGGCGCCTGGGTCGCCCGCAGCCTCGACGTGATGGAGCACCACCCCGATCCGGCCGAGCGGCGCCGCGCGGAGGACTTCTCGGCGCTGATGACCCCCGTGGTGAAGGCGCTGTTCACCGACCTCGGCTTCGAGGCGACGAGCATCGGGATGCAGGTCTATGGCGGCCACGGCTACATCCGCGACCACGGCATGGAGCAGTATGTCCGTGACGCCCGGATCGCGCAGATCTACGAGGGCACCAACGGCATCCAGGCGCTTGACCTCGTGGGCCGCAAACTGCCCGCCAACATGGGGCGTTCCCTGCGCAGCTTCTTCCATCCGGTGCTCGCCGCCCTCGACGCGGCGATCGAGGACGACGAGCTGTCGCCTCTGGCGGAACCGCTGGCCAAGGCCTTCGGCGCGCTCCAGCTCGCCACCGCCCACATCGCCCAGCGGGGCCTGAAGGATCCGGAGGAGGCGGGTGCGGCCGCCACCGAGTATTTGCGGCTCTTCGGGCTGGTGGCGCTCGGCTACATGTGGCTGCGCGCGGCCAAGGTCGCCCACACGACGCTGAAGGCCGGCACCGGGGAGCGCGACTTCTACGAGGCGAAGCTCGCCACGGCCCGCTTCTACATGGAGCGCGTCCTGCCCCAGGTCGCGGGCCTGCTGGCGGCCGTGAAGGCCGGCAAGGGCGCGATGATGGCGCTCGACGAGGCGATGTTCTGACGAAAAAGCCCCCCGGTCGAAGCCCGGGCGGGCGGTCATTCCAGGCACTACGACGGAGGCAGGCGATGGCGGAACTCGGGCAGCTGGTCGAGTCCATCGAGGAACGGTCGGAGGCGCTCAGCACCCTCGGCTATCGGGTGCGGTTCGATCTCACCGACGGCGGCAGCATCCTTCTGGATGCCACCGGCGGCAAGGTGGACGTCTCCACCGCCGAGGGCGGAGAGGCCGACACGGTGATGAAGCTCAGCTCCGACAACCTGCTCAAGCTGGTGCAGGGCAAGCTCAGCCCAATGATGGCCTTTTCCACCGGCCGGCTGAAGGTCCAGGGCTCGCAGGGCGTGGCGATGAAGCTCGCCGGTCTGCTCGACGCGTGACGCGCCCGCGCGGGTCGTGACGCGGGTCGTGACGCAGGTCGTCGCGCAGTCATCGAAGATCGTCAGGAGAGGCAGGATGAAGATCCTGGTGCCCGTCAAGCGGGTGGTCGATTACAACGTGAAGGTCCGCGTGAAGTCGGACGGCACCGGCGTCGAGACCGCCGGCGTCAAGATGTCGATGAACCCGTTCGACGAGATCGCCGTCGAGGAGGCGATCCGCCTGAAGGAAAAGGGCAAGGTCACCGAGATCGTGGCTGTCTCGATCGGCCCGCAGCAGGCGCAGGAGACGCTGCGCACCGCGCTGGCCATGGGCGCCGACCGCGCCATCCTGGTCAAGACCGACGTCAGCTGCGAGCCGCTGGCGGTGGCCAAGCTGCTGAAGGCGGTGGTCGGACGAGAGAGCCCGCAGCTCGTCATCCTCGGCAAGCAGGCGATCGACGACGATTCCAATCAGACCGGCCAGATGCTGGGCGCGCTGCTCGGCTGGCCGCAGGGTACGTTCGCCTACAAGATCGAGGCGGGCGAGGGCAGCCTCGACGTCACCCGCGAGGTCGATGGCGGCTTGCAGACGGTCAGCCTGACGCTTCCGGCGATCGTCACGACGGATCTGCGCCTCAACGAGCCGCGCTACGCGAGCTTACCCAACATCATGAAGGCCAAGAAGAAGCCCCTTGAGGAGCTGGCGCCCGACGCGCTCGGCGTCGACGTCACCCCGAAGCTGAAGGTGCTCAAGACCGCCGAGCCGCCGGGCCGTTCGGCCGGCGTGAAGGTCGGCTCCGCGGCCGAGCTGGTGCAGAAGCTCAAGGTCGAGGCCGGCGTCATCTGATCTGCAGGCGCGGTTCCCCATCCCGGGTCGAGCCGCGCGCCATCACCTTCGAGGAATCGAGACGACCATGACGACACTCCTCTTCGTCGAGCACGGCAACGGCCAGATCAAGGACGGGGCGCTCAAGGCGCTAACGGCCGCCAAGGATATCGGCGCGCCGGTCCACGCCCTGGTCCTGGGGTCGGGATCGCGGGCGGTGGCCGAGGCGGCGGCCAAACTCGACGGCGTCGAGAAGGTGCTGGTCGCCGAGGATGCGGCCTACGATCACGATCTCGCCGAGCCGGTCGGCACCCTGATCGCAGCGATCGCCGAGCCCTACGACACGCTCATCGCCTCGGCATCGACCACGGGCAAGAACGTGCTGCCGCGCGTCGCCGCTTTGCTCGACGTGGCGCAGGTCTCGGACATCATCAAGGTCGTCGCGCCCGACACGTTCGAGCGGCCGATCTACGCGGGCAACGCGATCCAGACCGTTCAGGCGCCCGGCCCGAAGCGGGTCATCACCGTGCGCACGGCGGCCTTCAAGGCGGCGGGCGAGGGCGGGGCCGGGGCGCCGATCGAGCCCGTGTCGGCGGGGGCGCCGGATGCGGGCGGTTCGCGCTTCAAGGGCGAGGAGATCGCCAAGTCCGACCGTCCCGAGCTCGCCTCAGCGCGGATCATCGTGTCGGGCGGGCGCTCTCTGGGGTCGTCGGAGCAGTTCCACGCGCTGATCGAGCCGGTCGCCGACAAGCTCGGCGCCGCGATGGGCGCCTCGCGCGCGGCGGTGGATGCGGGGCTCGCGCCGAACGACTGGCAGGTCGGCCAGACCGGCAAGGTCGTGGCGCCGGACCTCTACATCGCGGTGGGCATCTCGGGCGCCATCCAGCACCTCGCCGGCATGAAGGATTCGAAGGTGATCGTCGCCATCAACAAGGACGAGGAGGCGCCGATCTTCCAGGTGGCCGACTACGGCCTCGTGGGCGACCTCTTCCAGGTCGTCCCGGAGCTGCAGGCGGCATTCTCGCGCGGCTGATCCCGCGCCGGGATCGGCCCGGTCCGCCCAAGCCAGGCCCCGGGCCGCGCGCCCGATCCGGTTGCCGATCGAACGCCGTGGTCAGTGCAGCCCGCTCGGTCATCGCGCGCGCAGCGACGCGAACCGCGTTTGCGCCACCTCGAACTGCGTGGCGCCACTGGATTGCTTCGCTGCGCTCGCAACGACGGCACCGAAGCCATCAACCGGAAACGGCATGGCCGCGGTGAAGGCTCCGGTCGCACGCTGTCGGGAATGTGAGAATCCGGGTCGTCAGGCTCAGGACGCGCGCGGACGAATGTGGCCATGACGTTCGCGCGATATTGCCATCGGATCGGGTTCCATTTTCAGACTTGGCAGCTCGCGATCGGGTGCCGACCTGAAGAGAATATTGCTGGATAGCGTCCCGACCATTGATATGCACGACGATCTTCGCCGCGGCCACGCGTAATTCTAGGTCATAAATAATGATAATTGGCTGTTCAGGGATAAGAATATCAATCCGCTGAGCCCTTGCCGGTCGACAGCGAAAACATGCTTCCCCTGATGGCGTCTTTAATTTACTTGACGGTCAATCGATGCTATTATTGTTCAATATTTAACTCTTAAAAGAACGTTCATGATTGTTAATCTATCCTGCTTTGATCCAAAAACTTACGATAATATCGAATATGTAGTCTCCCCGGGGTGCGAAATCGGACTCCTCCGAGGTCGACTTATAGGTGTGCGGTGATGTAAGTGGCTGGCTGCGGCACGAGACAGGGCGTCACCTTATGAAAGTGGCCATTATCCATTATTGGCTAGTTGGAATGCGGGGCGGGGAAAAGGTTATCGAGTCTCTGTGCAGGCTGTTCCCATCCGCAGATATCTTCACCCATGTTTACGATCCGGCGGTCATATCCGACACGATCAAGGGTCATCGGATCAAGACCTCCTTCGTCGGTAGCCTGCCGTTTGCCGTCAAGAAATACAAGTCCTACCTGCCCCTGATGCCGATGGCCCTCGAGCAGCTCGATCTGCGCGGGTACGATTTGGTGATTTCCAGCGAATCGGGTCCGGCCAAGGGAATTGTGCCGCCTTCCGACGCGCTTCATATTTGCTATTGTCATTCCCCGATGCGGTACGTCTGGAACATGTACCACGATTATCGGGAGCGTGCCGGCTTGTTGACGCGCATGATGATGCCGCCGGCAGCGCATTACATGCGGAATTGGGACGCTGTATCGGCAAGTCGCGTTCACGAGTTCGTCGCCAATTCATCCACGGTCGCGCGACGGATAAAGACATATTACAATCGCGATGCGACAGTCATTTTCCCGCCGGTGGATACCGCGGCTTTCGCGCCGGTTCAGCCGGAGCAGGTTGAAGATTACTATCTGATGGTCGGAGAGCTCGTCCGCTACAAGCGGCCCGAGCTGGCCGTCGAAGCGTTCAACCGGCTGCAGAAGCCGCTGGTGGTGCTCGGCGGCGGGGAGATGCTGTCAGAGCTCAAGGGCCTTGCGGGACCGCATGTCAAAATCCTCGGTCCTCAGCCTTTCCACGTCTTGAAGCACCATTATGCACGCTGCCAAGCGCTGATCTTCCCGGGAGAAGAGGATTTCGGCATCGTCCCCGTCGAAGCGATGGCGAGCGGACGGCCGGTCATCGCGTTCGGCAAGGGCGGTGCGACCGAGACGGTCATCGACGGGGTGACCGGCACGTTCTTCCACGAGCAGACCGTCGATGGCCTGATCGATGCTGTCCGCCGCTGCGAAGCCGTGCCGTTCAACGTCGAACGCCTCGTGCAGCGGGCCTCCGAATTCGGATCGGAGCGGTTTCTGAGGGAGATGGCCGAGTTCGTTTCGAGGAAGCAATCTTCTCGACCGGGGGCCTGAATTGTGTCGGTCGGGGCCGGCCCCGCGCGGGCCCCATCGCGAAGCGCCCGCCGCGCGCAGAGCGAGAACGCCCGCGATGGGGCGTTCTGCGAGGTGCCTAAAGCGCCTCCCCCCGCAGCAGCCGGGGCCGCGCGCCGCGGGAGGCTGCCGCCTCGCCGACGAAGAAGCGCTTGAGCCCCGGCAGCCGGTCGACGATCCCGAGGCCGAGGTCCCGGGCGAGCCGCAGCGGCAGGGCGTCGTTCGAGAACAGGCGGTTCAGCCCGTCGGTGGCCGCCGCCATGGCGAAGCTGTCGAAGCGCCGGGCGCGCTCGTAGTCCCGCAGGACGTCGGGGCCACCGGGGTCGAGGCCGAGGCGCAGTGCGCCGGTCACCGCCTCGGCGAGGGACGCGGCATCCGCGAGGCCGAGGTTGAGCCCCTGGCCGGCGATCGGGTGAATCACGTGGGCCGCGTCGCCCAGCAAAGCGAGGCGCGGCGCGTGGAAGCTTCGGGCGAGGCCGAAGGCCAGGGGATGCCGGCTCGGCCCGTGCTCCAGCGACAGCGCCCCCAGGTCGAGGGTGAAGCGGCGCTCGATCTCGCCCAGCACCTCGTCCGGATCCCCGGACAGCAGGGCGTCGGCGGCGTCCGCGCGCTCGGTCCAGACGATGGAGGAGCGGTGGCCCAGGGCGCCGCCGTCCCGCAGGGGTAGGATCGCGAACGGACCCGCCGGCAGGAAATGCTCGAAGGCCCGGCCCTCATGCGGCCGCGCGTGGCCGATCGTCGCCACGATGCCGACTTGCGGGTAGGACCAGCCGACCCAGCCGATCCGCGCCGCCTCGCGCAGGCGTGAGCGCGCCCCGTCCGCAGCCACGAGGAGGTCGCCCCGGAGGCTGTCGCCGTTCGTCAGATGCGCGCGGATCGCCGCGCCCTCCGGCGCGGCGCGCTCCACCCCCGCCGCGACGAAGGTGACCCCCGCGATGCGGCACGCCTCCGAGAACGCCTCCGCGAGGGGCTCGGCCTCGACCATGTGGGCGAAGGGCGCGTCCGCCGCGCGCGCCTCCTCGTCCGCCTGGCCGAAGGTCAGGAAGACTGGCCGCACCGGGTCGGCGAGGCGGCTGTCGCTGATCACCATCGCGGTGATCGGCTCGGCAGCCCCCGTCAGCCGGTTCCAGATTCCGAGCTGGTCCAGCATCCGCCGGCCCCCCGCCGCCAGCGCGTAGGCCCGGCCGCGATGGCGCGCCGGATCGGCGCCGGCCGGATCGATCACCGTGACGGCGAGCGCCGGCCCGTGGGCCTGCTTGAGGGCGAGCGCCAGGGCGAGGCTGGGCAGACCGCCCCCGGCGATCAGGAGGAGGCGGCTGCCGGGGCGGGGCATCTCGGCCGTCATCGTGGCGGATCTCCGGTGTGACTCCCGCGCGGGGAACGCTTGGATTGGTCGGTCCGAAAGGCCTATGTCGCACGCGGGCAACGAACGGAAACCCCACCGGTCATGACCGACGCCAACACCGATGCGATGACGGATGCCGTCGCCGAGCTCATCGCCATCCTCGACCTCGAACGGCTGGAGGTCGATCTGTTCCGGGGACAGAACCCGAAGACCGGCTGGCGGCGGGTCTTCGGCGGCCAAGTGGTGGCGCAGGCGCTCGTCGCCGCCACCCGGACCGTGCCGGACGACCGCCCGGCCCACTCGCTCCACGCCTATTTCATGCTGCCCGGCGATCCCCGCGTGCCGATCGTCTACGAGGTCGAGCGGATCCGGGACGGGCGGAGCTTCACGACGCGCCGGGTCAAGGCGATCCAGCACGGGCGGGCGATCTTCGCCACCACGGTCTCGTATCAGGTGGTGGAGGAGGGCCTCGTTCACCAGCCGGCGATGCCGGCGGTTGCGGGGCCGGAGGGCCTTCTCGACGGCAAGGCCCTGGCGGCGGGCGGCGGTACCGGCATGCCGGAGGCGATCGCCGCGTATTTCGGCCGCGAGCGGCCGATCGCCCTGCGGCCGGTCGACCTCAACCGCTACATTGCCGCCGAGAAGGACGGGCAGCCGCCCGAGCCGGTCTTCAACGTCTGGCTGCGCGCGGCCTCGGCCCTGCCGGACGATCCGGCCCTGCATCGGGCGGTTCTGGCCTACGCCTCCGACATGACCCTGCTCGACGTGTCGCTGATCCCGCACCGGCGCTCGGTGTTCGATCCCGCCATCCAGGCCGCGAGCCTCGATCACGCGCTCTGGTTCCACCGGCCGGTGAAGAGCGACGACTGGCTCCTCTACGCGCAGGACAGTCCCGTCGCGGGCGGCGCCCGCGGCTTCGCCCGCGGCCAGATTTTCGACCGCGACGGGCGGCTCGTGGCCTCCGTCGCCCAGGAAGGTCTGATCCGTCCGACGCGGGACTAAAGACGCTTGCCGGACGTATGTTGCCGATCTGCCACGCGGTGATCTGCACAAGATTTGGCGCTTTGCCCATTTTAGGGGCGGCCTCTACTGAGGACGTGCCTCGCAAGCGACCGCCCCGGTCTAATCCGTGGGCAAAATCTCCGTCACCATAAAAGTTCCCGGTTAAGCTTGTCTGGCATAGTCCTTGAATAGCGGCGTCCGACCGCAGGCCATTCCGTGCCTGTAGGCGATCCGCGTCGGGTCGCTCCGCAGGACGGGCGACGGCAACGGTTCCCAGGGACTTCGAAGGGGGCGTCGCCCATGAAAATCGTGATGGCCATCATCAAGCCGTTCAAGCTCGAGGAGGTGCGCGACGCGCTCACCGGCATCGGCGTGCACGGCCTGACGGTGACGGAGGTGAAGGGCTATGGCCGGCAGAAGGGCCACACCGAGATCTACCGCGGCGCGGAATACGCGGTGAGCTTCCTGCCGAAGCTGAAGATCGAGGTCGCCGTCGCCACCGACCTGACGTCGAGCGTCATCGATGCCATCGCGGGGGCGGCCCGGACCGGGCAGATCGGCGACGGCAAGATCTTCGTGCTGCCGCTGGAGAAGGCGGTGCGCATCCGGACCGGCGAGACCGACGCCGACGCCCTCTGATCCGCGGCCGCCGACCGCGGACATCTTGAACCAACACGGATTTACGACCGGGAGCCACGTGCCCATGAAACTTCGTCATGTCCTCATGCTCGGCTTGGGAGGAGCGGCCATCGCCGCCCTCCTGATCGAGCCATCCCTCGCGCAGACGCCGACCCCCGAGGCCGCGTCGCCGCCGCCGTCCCCGGTTCCCAACAAGGGTGACACGGCCTGGATGCTGATCTCCTCGGCCCTCGTGCTGATGATGGCGGTGCCCGGCCTCGCGCTGTTCTACGGCGGCCTCGTGCGCACCAAGAACATGCTCTCGGTCCTGACCCAGGTCTTCGCCATCGTGGCGATCGTCGGCCTGCTCTGGGTGTTCTACGGCTACAGCCTCGCCTTCACCAACGGCGCGGGCATCAACGACTTCGTCGGCGGCTTCTCGAAGGCGTTCCTGAAGGGCGTCGACGCCAACTCCACCGTGGCGACCTTCTCCAACGGCGTCGTGATCCCCGAATACGTCTACATCTGCTTCCAGATGACGTTCGCGATGATCACCCCGGCGCTGATCGTCGGCGCCTTCGCCGAGCGGATGAAGTTCTCGGCTCTGGTGGTGTTCATGATCCTCTGGGTCACGCTCATCTACTTCCCGATGGCCCACATGGTCTGGTACTGGGGCGGCCCGGATGCCGTCGGCAACGCCGCCAAGGCGCTCGCCGCCGCCACCGACGACGCCTCGAAGGCGACCGCGCAGGCCGCACTCGACGCCGTCAACAAGGATGCCGGCTTCCTCTTCCAGAAGGGCGCCCTGGACTTCGCCGGCGGCACCGTGGTGCACATCAACGCCGGCATCGCCGGCATGGTGGGCTGCCTGCTGATCGGCAAGCGCATCGGCTACGGCCGCGACCTGCTCGCCCCGCACTCGCTGACCATGACGATGATCGGCGCCTCGCTCCTGTGGGTCGGCTGGTTCGGCTTCAACGCCGGCTCGAACCTCGAGTCCAACGGCACCACCGCGCTCGCCATGCTCAACACCTTCGTGGCGACCTGTGCCGCCGCGGTGGCGTGGCTGTTCGCCGAGTGGGCGCTCAAGGGCAAGCCGTCGCTGCTCGGCATGGTCTCGGGGGCGATCGCCGGCCTCGTGGCGGTCACCCCGGCCTCGGGCTTCGCCGGCCCGATGGGCTCGATCGTGCTCGGCCTCGTGGCCGGCGTGGTCTGCTTCGTGATGTGCTCCACGGTGAAGAACGCCATCGGCTACGACGACTCGCTCGACGTGTTCGGCGTGCACTGCGTCGGCGGCATCCTGGGCGCCCTGGCGACCGGCATCCTGGTCGATCCGAACCTCGGCGGCGTCGGTATCCCCGACTACAGCACGAAGCCGGGCGAGATGGTGGTCGGCGCCTACGACATGATGAGCCAAGTCATCGTTCAGGCCGAGGCGGTCGGCCTGACCCTGCTGTGGTCGGGCATCGGCTCGGCGATCCTCTACAAGCTCGTCGACCTGACGATCGGCCTGCGGGTGACGCAGGAAGAGGAGCGCGAGGGCCTCGACATCGCCGATCACGGCGAGCGCGCCTACAACTACTGAGGCGGATGGCGCGGACCTGCGGAGCCGCGTCTCCCAAACAGAAAACCCCGGCTCCGCGAGGGCCGGGGTTTTTCGTGCGGTCTCCTCGTCGCGCCGTCCTCGCGCGGCCAGGCAAGCGACTTAGTGATGCGCGACGCTTCGAACCGCGGCGCGACACTGGAGTGCTTCGCTTCGCTCGCAACGACGGGTGGGGCTCGACCTACGGCCGAAGCGATCCGGGCTCGCTCACGCCGCCCGCGTCAGCGCCGCCTTCTCCTCCGCGAAGGCCCAGTCGAGCCAGGGCGTCAGCGCCTCTAGGTCCGACGTCTCCACCGTGGCGCCGCACCAGATGCGCAGGCCCGCCGGCGCGTCGCGGTAGGCGCCGATGTCGAGGGCGACACCCTCCCGCTCCAGCCGAGCGACGACCCCCGCCGCGAAGGCCGAGACCGCCGCGTCGCCCCGGGCGAGCACGTCCGGATCGGCGAGCACCAGACAGACGCCGGTGTTCGAGTAGGTGGCAGGATCGACCGCGAGCGGCGCGATCCAGGGTGTCCGGGCCACCCAGTCGTAGATCACCCGGGCGTTGGCGTCGGCCCGCGCATGGAGCGCCTTCAGGCCGCCGATCCGCTCGGCCCAGGCCAGGGTGTCGAGATAATCCTCAACCGCCAGCATGGAGGGCGTATTGATCGTGTCGCCCTTGAAGATGCCCTCGATCAACTTGCCGTCCTTGGTGAGGCGAAACACCTTCGGCAGCGGCCAGGACGGCGTGTGGCTCTCCAGCCTGGCCACGGCGCGGGGCGAGAGGATCAGCATGCCGTGCGCCGCCTCGCCGCCCATCACCTTCTGCCAGGAGAAGGTCACGACATCGAGCTTGTCCCACGGGAGCGGCTGCGCGAAGGCCGCCGAGGTCGCGTCGCAGATCGTCAGCCCTTCGCGATCCGCCGCGATCCAGTCGCCGTCCGGAACTTTCACGCCGGCCGCGGTGCCGTTCCACGTGAAGACCACGTCGTTGTGCCGCGTGTCGATTGCCGTGAGGTCCGGCAGTACGCCGTAGGGCGTCTGGTGGATTCTTGGACCGATCTTGAGCTGCTTCAGCGCGTCGGTAACCCACTCCTTGCCGAAGGCCTCCCAGGCGGCGACTTCAACCGGCCTCGGCCCGAGCATCGTCCACATCGCCATCTCGACGGCGCCGGTGTCGGAGGCCGGCACGATGCCGATCCGGTAATCGGCGGGCACCTGCAGGACCGAGCGCGTCAGGTCGATCGCCCGGCCGAGCTTGGCCTTGCCCAGCGGCGAGCGGTGCGAGCGCCCCAGGGCGGCGTCGGCCAGGGCGGCGGGGGTCCAGCCCGGACGCTTGGCGCAGGGGCCGGAGGAGAAATGGGGCACGCGCGGGCGCTGCGTGGGGCGGCTGGTCATCGCATTCCATCCTGCAGAGGGGCGCTCCTCAGCGGGGAGGTGCGCCCCGCGACCGCGCATGCGCCTAAACCGGCCATCTGGCAAGCACCCGCCCGGCCATCAGTCTTCGGCGCCTGCGCCCGGTCGGGACACGCCGTTCGGGCGCACGGAACAGTCGATTAAGCCTGGGCCGTTAGCCTTAATGCTGTGCCGCGTAGCGTTTGAGGTACAATCATGTCGATCCACGACGCCGCGATAGTGGCGATCTGGTCCGCTCTGCTTGTGGTTATTGGGGCCTTAACGGCCCACATCGCGCTCCCGAGCCACCTGCGAAGGCGGGCGCCACGGCCCCTGCAACGCGATCCCCTGGATTACGACCGGGACGGCCCGGTGATCGATCTGGAAGCGGCCTGAGCGGCGGCGAGGTCCGGCCGGCGCTCGGCGGTGAGGCGCTCGGCCTGGTCCCGACGCCAGCGGGCGATGGCCCCGTGGTTGCCTCCGGAGAGCACCTCGGGGATCGCGCGGCCCTCCCAGTCCCGGGGGCGCGTGTAGTGCGGGTATTCGAGGAGGCCGCCCTCAAAACTCTCCTCGACGCCCGATTCCGTCTTGCCCATCACGCCGGGCAGGAGCCGCACGCAGGCGTCGAGCACCACCAGGGCGGCGATCTCGCCACCCGAGAGCACGTAATCGCCGATCGAGACCTCCTCCAGGCCGCGCCCGGTGATCACCCGCTCGTCCACCCCCTCGAACCGGCCGCAGACGATCAGCGCGCCGGGGCCCTCCGCCAGGGCGCGAACCCGCGCCTGGGTCAAGGGCCGGCCACGGGGAGACATCAGCAGGCGCGGGCGCGGATCGTCGGCCGGACTCGCGGCGTCGATGGCGGCGGCCAGCACGTCGCAGCGCAGGACCATGCCGGCGCCGCCCCCGGCCGGGGTGTCGTCGACCGAGCGGTGGCGGCCGAGGCCATGCTCCCGGATGTTGCGGGTCTCCAGGCTCCAGGTGCCCCGCGTCAGCGCATCGCCCGAGAGCGAGATGCCGAGGGGCCCGGGGAACATCTCCGGGTAGAGGGTGAGGATCGTGGCCCGCCAGGGCGTGTCCGCGTGCGTCATGGCGCTTGATCGCGCGGGGGGTGCGGCACGGTCAACGCCGCCGGCACCGATCGGGACGATCGCGGGTTACCGGCCATGATCCGCCCGCTCGCCCGCCTGACCCTGCTCGTCCTTGCCGGCCCGGCCTGGGCCGCCGCGCCCGCGGCGCCTCCGGGCGCCCCCGCGGACGCCTTCCCCAAGCCCGACCGCCCTGTGGCCGAGATCGTTGCGCCGCGCTGGTCCTCCGAATCCGCGCGCGACAAGGCCGGCGAGTTCACCGAGGTCGCCCGGGGAATGGGTTTCGCGCCCGGCGAGACGGTGGCGGATATCGGGGCCGGCAGCGGCTACTACGTGGTGCGGCTGAGCCCGCTCGTCGGCCCCGGCGGGCGGGTGCTCGCCGAGGACGTCACGCCGGATTACCTTGCCGCCCTGGAGACGCGCGTGAAGGATCTCGCCAACGTCACCGTGGTGCGGGGCGAACCGCACGACCCGCGCCTGCCACCGAACTCCGTCGATGCGGCGATCCTCGTGCACATGTACCACGAGATCACCCAGCCCTTCGGCCTGCTGCATAACCTCGCCCCGGCGATGCGTCCCGGCGGCCGTGTCGGCATCGTCGACGCCGACGACATCCCCTCCCGCCACGGTACGCCCCCGGCGCTCCTGCGCTGCGAACTCACGGCTGCCGGCTATCGCGAGACCGGGTTCCATCCGCTGAAGGGCGGGGCCTATCTGGCAGTGTTTGCGGCGCCCGCACCTGATGCGCGGCCAAGGCCGAAGGCGGTGCGGCCCTGCCAGGACGGAGCGACCCGGCGGTAGGACGCGGTCCCGTCGCGGTCCCGGCCGAAGACTTCGGCCCCACCGTCCTTGCGAGGGCAGCGAAGCAACCCAGTCGGCGCCGGGCTGAACGAGGTCTCGCCGCCCTGGGTCACGTCGCTGCGCGCGTGATGACGGCGCGCGACGGATCGGCGAACGCTCAACCGGACGCCACCGCGCGCGCTTCAACGCCAGTCTTCACGCTTTCTCAGCCCGCATCCCGCACACTCCCGGCCCGCTTTGATCGCTGCAGGCCGCCGCATGCTGTTCGGTTTCTGGCTCGACCAGCCTCTCTGGGCCGTGTTCGCGATCCTGGCCGTGCCGTTCGCCGCCCTGAGCCTCGTCCTGTGGCTCGCCTCGCACCTGCGCCCGACGCGCCGGTGGGTGGTGCGCCTCGGCGCCGGCATGGTGCCCACCTACTTCACGGCGCTCGCGACCCTGCTGGCCCTGCTCACGGGCTTCGTGGCCAACGATGCCTGGGAGCGCCAGCGTTCGGCCGCCCGCGCCCTCCAGGCCGAGCGGGCCGATGCGCTGGCGGTCTACGATCTCAGCCTCGCCTCGGCCTCCGACATGCGCAACATCCGCGCGGCGCTCGTCGCCTATCTCGACGCGGTGATCGATCGGGAATGGCCGCGCATGAGCGAGGGCGGCTACGCGCCGGAGGCCGGGGCCGGGCTGCGGCGGCTTCTGGAGACGGTGTCCGATCCGAAGATCACTGCGGAAGCCGGCGCGCCCACCCACGCGGCGCTGGTCACAGCCGCCATGGCACTGCGGGGCGACCGCGGTGACCGGCTGGCGCTCAGCCAGACTGTCAGCGACGGGACCAAGTGGCTGACCCTGCTGATCCTGGCCGCGCTGACCCTGGTGGCGCTGGGTCTCGTCCATACGGAGCACCCGGCCGCCCAGGCGACGGTGCTGACGACCTTCTCGCTGGCAATGGTGTTCACCCTCGGCCTGATCGCGCTCCACGAGCGCCCCTTCGACGGGCCGCTGGCGATGAGCGCAGAGCCCCTTGTCATCGCCCGGACCGCGGTGGCGGCGCCGGCGCCCTGAGGATCAACCCGGATCGTCGGCTGGCTTCTCGCCCGGCGGCGCGAACAGATCCTCCGGTACCGCCACGGTGACGCGGCGCCCGGCCGTGTCGAGGGCCGGCACGAACGCCCTGGTAAATGGAAGGAGCGCGGTGGACCCGCCGGCCTCGGGGCGGATCTCTAGGAGATCGCCGCCGCCGTAATTCGGCACAGCCACGATCGTCCCGATAACGGTGCCGGCCTCGTCGACCGCGGCGGCGCCGATCAGGTCGGCGGCGTAGACCTCGTCCTCGTCCTCGGGGGCGGCCAAGCGGTCGCGGGGGATGTAGAGCGCGACGCGGTTCAGCGCCTCCGCGGCGGTGCGGCCGGAGACGCCCTTCACCCGGGCGATGAGCATGTCGGGCGACGAGCCCGGGGCGGGGCGCACTTCGGCGAGCGCCAGTGTGCGGCCATCCGCGGTCAGCAGGGCGCCGTAGGTGGCGATCGCCCGCGGGTCGGCCGTGTAGGATTTCAGGCGGATTTCGCCGTTGAGCCCGTGCGCCCGCCCGAACTCGCCCATCAGGACGAGGTTCGGATCGGCGGGCGGCGGCGCCGGCTTGGGGGCCGGCGCCTTGGGTGACGTGGCGGCGTCGGGCGCGATCGCGCCGACGGCCGCGTTCATGCGGCCCCGGCGGCCGCCGTCGCGGGGGGAGGGACCTGCGGGGCGACGCGCCATGGTGAAGCGCCTTACGCCGCAGCGTCCTCGGCGGGGGCGGCGGCCTTCTCGGCGCGCTTGGCGGCGCGCTCCTTGGCCTTCTCGCCCGGCTCGGCCTTCTGCGGGTTGTTGCGGGTCGGGCGCTTGGCGAGGCCCGCCTGATCGAGGAAGCGCAGGACGCGGTCGGTCGGCTGCGCGCCCTTGGCGAGCCAGCTCTGGATCTTCTCGTTGTCGAGCACGATGCGGGCCGGATCGTCCTTGGCCTTCATCGGGTCGTAGGCGCCGACCTTGTCGATGAAGCGGCCGTCGCGCGGGGCGCGGGCGTCGGCGACGACGATGCGGTAGTAGGGGCGCTTCTTGGCGCCGCCGCGGGTGAGACGGATCTTGAGGGCCATGGTCTGACTACTTTCGCTGTTGCTCGATCTGGGACTCGTGGTCCGCCTTGATCGACTGGTGGTGCCGGATGACTTCCTTGACCACGAAGGCCAGAAACTTCTCGGCGAAATCGGGGTCGAGCTTGGCTTCGACCGCGAGCTTGCGGAGCCGGGCGACCTGACGGGCCTCCCGGTCCGGATCGGAAGGGGGGATCCCCTTTCGGGCCTTGAGCTCGCCGACCCGCTGCGTGCAGCGGAAGCGCTCGGCGAGGAGATGGATCAGCGCGGCATCGAAGTTGTCGATGCTGTCGCGCAGGCGCGCGAGTTCGGGATCGACGGCCTGCGCCGCGAGCACGTTCATTTCTTCTTCCCCGGCATGAACCCACCGAGACCCGGAAGCTTCGGACCGCCGAGGCCCGGAAGCCCCGGCATCTTGGGCATGCCGCCCCCGCCGCCCAGGCCCGGCGGCATCGGCGGCAGCTTGCCGCCGAACTGCTTCTCGAGCTGCGCGATCTGCTCCGGCGTCGGCTCGGGCATGCCGGGGGGAAGGCCGGGCATGCCGCCGCTCATTCCACCCATGCCGCCGCCGCCGAGGCCGAACATCGAGCCGAGCGCCTGCCCGATCCCGCGCTTGCCCTGGCCCATCGCCTTCATCATGTCGGCCATGGTCCGGTGCATCTTCAGGAGCTTGTTGATCTCCGAAACGTCGACGCCGGCGCCCGCCGCGATGCGCTTCTTGCGGGAGTTCTTGAGGAGATCCGGGTTCTTCCGCTCCTGCGGGGTCATCGACGAGATGATCGCACGCTGGCGGCGGAACATCTTCTCGTCGAGGTTGGCCCCCTCGACCTGCTTCTTGATCGCGCCCATGCCGGGCAGCATGCCCATCAGGCCGCCGATGCCGCCCATCTTCTCCATCTGGCCAAGCTGCATGGACAGGTCTTCGAGATCGAACTTGCCCTTGCGCATCTTCTCCGCGGTGCGGAGCGCCTGCTCGTGGTCGATGGTCTCGGCCGCCTTCTCGACGAGCGAGACGATGTCGCCCATGCCGAGGATGCGGTTGGCCACGCGGGAGGGGTGGAACTCCTCCAGCGCATCGACCTTCTCGCCGACGCCGACGAGCTTGATCGGCTTGCCGGTGACGGCGCGCATCGACAGCGCCGCGCCGCCGCGGGAATCGCCGTCCATCCGGGTCAGCACGATGCCGGTGACGCCGAGCCGCTGGTCGAAGGCGCGGGCGGTGTTGACCGCGTCCTGGCCGGTGAGCGCATCGGCCACGAGCAGCACCTCGTGGGGCTTCGTCGCGGCCTTCACCTCGGCGGCCTCGGCCATCAGGCCCTCGTCCACCGTGGTGCGGCCGGCGGTGTCGAGCATCACCACGTCGAAGCCGCCGAGCCGGGCGGCGTCCATCGCGCGCTTGGCGATCTGCACCGCCGACTGGCCGGCGATGATCGGCAGGCTCTCGACGCCGACCTGCTTGGCCAGCACCGCGAGCTGCTCCATGGCGGCCGGGCGGCGGGTGTCGAGGGAGGCGAGCAGCACCTTGCGCTTCTCGCGCTCGGACAGGCGCCGGGCGATCTTGGCGGTGGTGGTGGTTTTGCCCGAGCCCTGCAGGCCGACCATCAGGATCGGCACCGGGGCGGGGGCATTGAGGTCGATGGTCTCGGCATCGGTGCCGAGCATGGCGACCAGCTCGTCGTTGACGATCTTCACGACCATCTGGCCGGGCGTCACCGACTTGAGCACGACGGCGCCGACCGCCTTCTCCTTCACCTTGTCGGTGAAGCCGCGCACGACTTCGAGGGCGACGTCGGCCTCCAGCAGGGCGCGGCGCACCTCGCGCATGGCGGCGGTGACGTCGGCCTCGGTGAGCGCACCGCGGCGGGTGAGCCCCGAGAGGATGCCGGACAGGCGGTCGGACAGGCCTTCGAACATGCTCTGGACCCGCGCTTACTGTTCGAGCCCGGCGCGCTCGACGCGGCGCGCCTGGAGGTCGGCCTCGAAGCTGCGCAGGGCCCTGGCGAACTTGTCCCGGCAGTCCGGGTTGCAGAAGCCCACCACGGCGCCGTTGTAGAGGGTGAGCGAATCCGCCGAGATCGGCTTGCCCGACCACGGGCAGGTCTCGTTGATCGCGTCCTCGATCTTCAACTCTGGCGTCATGCGGGTGCCTCGGCCGGCGGGACCCGTCCTGGCGAATCGGCCAACGCCCATCGCGCCCGAGGGCGCGGACGCGCTGTCGGGCGTTGACCTCCGGCCTCACGGGACCGGTCGGCTTGGCATCGGTCGATCTGCTTCGGATCGGGAGGCCGGGGCGTAGCCGCGCTGGCGCGGAAAGTCAATTTTGCGCCGCGGGGTGCCAGGGCCGGGACCTCGGATCCACGAGGCTCGGGTCCGCCTTGGAGCGACTGCCCTGTCATTCCGGAACAGCGAAGCAGGGTCTGGAATCCAGATCCGCCACGCGTCCTGAGCATGGCGCGGTCGGCGCTGCTGGGTTGCCCGCCTTCGGCGAGCCCCTCCGGATCCGGGCTCGCCTTCGGCGCCCTAGAATGACGAGATGCGTGTTACGCGATGACCAGCGCGGGGAAGCGTGGCACCTCGTTGTCCCGCCTTCGGAGCCCCGCGTGGGGTCCCGCGGCGGGCCTGCGACGGGACGGTGCGCGGATCGACAGTTTTACCGATCGTTAAGCATGTTCGGATTGTCTTCGGCACGTATTCGTTCAGGACGCCGCCCATGTCGGAACCCGCCCGCTCCCTGCCGCTCGAGTCCGGTGGCCGCGCCGCGCCCGGCCCGCTCCGGGATTGGCTCGCCGCCATGAAGGCCCACAGCCCGGCCGGTGGACGATCCGACGAGCGGCCGGACAAGACCGCCCGCACCGCCGAGGCGGCTTGGTCGCCGCGCATCGTGGACGCGGACGATTCGTCGTCCGCGACAGCCGAGGATCCGGACCTCTCGGAGCTGATGGCCGAGAACCTGATGCTCAAGGCCAAGCTCCGCCTGGAGGCCGATCGCCAGGACGAGCTGCAGGGGTTGCTCGCGGAGGAGATCCGGGCGCTGCGCGAGCACATCCGCGAGGAGATCGGCTCGATGGAGGATCTCCGGGCCGAGCAGGAGGACGTTCGCGCCGCGCGCGAGGCGCTTCAGGTGGAGCGTGACCGAGTCCGCGCCGAGGCGGAGGCGTTGCGGACCGAGCGCGACCGGGCGCATGCCGAGCGCGACGCCCTGCGGGCCGAGACCCTGACCCTGGCCGGGGAGCGCGATGCCCTGCGCGAAGAACGCGACCTGTGGCGCGCCCGGACCGAGGCCTTGGCCCAGCCGCTGTTCCAGTTGCAGAAGCGCTGAGCCCCCAAAAAGCCGAAGGGCCACCCGAGAGGGTGGCCCTTCCATTGCCGAACCGTGTCGTCCGGCGGAACTGTCCCGAGATCGGGTCTCTGACGCGTCTTAGAGCGACGCGCCGGAGGCGACGGTCCAGGTCCGATGAGCCGAGACACACGGCTGATGACAATGAGACACTGGATCACCTCCTTTCGTTCGTTGCGGGTGAGACGAAGGTAGGTGGCCGCGCCCGGCTTGTGAAGCCCCGCGCCTGCGCCCGTTTGTCCCCCCGGGACCCGCGCTTTCCCGCTTGGGCCCGTGGGCGTATGACGGGGCATCCCGTCCGCAGCCCGAGCCGCCTTGAACGCGCCCTTCACCACTCCGCCGCGTCCCGCCGACGAGGCCGCCCTCGATCCCGATGCGATGCGTCAGCCGCTCGGGAATGCGTGGTATTGCGTCGGCCAGTCCCGCAGCCTCGGCAAGGCCGGCAGCAAGGCGGGCCTGCGCGCCGTGGAACTGAACGGCGAGCAGCTTGTGCTCGGCCGCGCCCCGGACGGTACCCCCTTCGCCCTGCGTGACCGCTGTCCCCACCGCGGCATGGCCCTGTCCAAGGGGCGGTTCGACGGCGACGCGTTAATGTGTCCGTTCCACGGCTGGCGCTTCGGCACGGATGGGCGCTGCCGCGACGTGCCAACCCTGTCGGAGCACGACGCCGCCGATTTCTCGCGTATCCAGGTCCAGCGCTTCCCCATCCGCGAGAGCGCCGGCTTCCTCTGGGTGAACCCCCATACCGGACCCGCCGGCGGCGATGTCCCGGCCCTGCCGGAGCTCGATTTCACGCCGGCCGGTTCCCTGGTGGTGGAACTCGTCGTCGAGGCCTCGTTCGATCTCACCACCTTGAGCCTCGTCGATCCCGGCCACGTCGCCTTCGTCCACGATTCGTGGTGGTTCCGGCCCTCGAAGCAGCTCCGCGAGAAGGTGAAGACCTTCCAGCCCGTGCCCCACGGCTTCGTCATGACGAGCCACGCCACCACGACGAGTTCCCCGGTCTACCGGCTGCTCGGCGGCGTGCCGGAGGTCGAGATCGAGTTCCGCCTGCCGGGCGTCCGCCTGGAGCGGATCCGCGCGGGCGACAAGCGGGTGGCGAACTACACCTTCGCGACGCCGCTCACACCGGACCGGACGCTGCTCACCAACGCCCTCTACTGGAGCATGCCGCCGCTGAACCTGCTCAAGCCCGTCGCCCGCCCGCTGATGCGGCAGTTCCTGACCCAGGATCAGCAGGTGCTCCAGCACGCGCAGGACGGCCTCGACCGCAAGCCGACCATGGTGCTGTTCGGCCAGGGCGATCTGCCCTCGCAATGGTATTTTCGCCTGAAGCGCGAGGCGCTGGAAGCGGCCCGCGACGGGAGGCCTTTCGTGAACCCGCTGGAGCGTCGGGAACTCCGCTGGCGCTCCTGAAGGGCATGTCGGGTACTCCCGGGACGGCCATCCGCGATGAGAGCCGTTCCCTGTCGGGTTGCAAAGATCTTGAACGGGGACGGGCATGCGGGAAGGCGGGGTCGCCCGATCCGTCGACCCGAAGGCGATTCCGAACCCGACATACGGATCCCGGCGGCCAAAGCGGGCGCGCGGAGAATCGCGCTCGACTCCGGTTCGCTCGATCCGGGATGCGCCAGATCCGCCAATGTCGGGCGTTTTAAGACCTCATTAACCATACGTAGAGCAATCATCGTGGCGGATAACCTCTCAGTGAGACACTTCGCGCCGATGCCTCGCTTCTTCATCGATCTTCACGACGGCTCGCAGCCGATCCGCGACGATGTCGGCTTCGAGCTGCCGGATCTGCCGGCCGCCCGCGCCAAGGTTACCCGGATCATGTCGGCGATCGCCCGCGACATGCTGCCGGATGTCGAGCGCCAGGATTACGTGGCCTGCGTGCGCGACGGCGTCGGCAAGATCGTCTACCGGGCGCGCCTGTCCCTCGCCGCCGAAGCCGTGGACTGAGCGGAGTACCCTGAGGCGCCCGGCCGCGCCGCCGCGGAGCTTGACCGGTCCGCCGCGGCGGCCATCTGTGACCCATGAAACGGCGCAGCCTGCTCACGGTCGCGAGTGCGGCCACGGTGATGACGCTCGGCGGCGTCGGCTATGCCGCCCACCGGCGCGGCCGGAACCCCTATTATCGCGGCCCGGTCTCCGACCATTTCGACGGCCTGCGCTTCTTCCTGCCGGATCAGGCCACCGACAAGTCGCTGCCCGACCTGCTCCGCTGGCAGGCGAAGCGCGAGCGGGAGCCCTGGCCCAGGAGCTTTCCGAGCCCCTTCCCGGCGGACCGGCCGCCCGAGCGGGTCGGGGGCCTGCGGGTCGTGCTGATCGGGCACGCGAGCTACCTCGTTCAGGTCGCCGGCCGGAACATCCTGATCGACCCGGTCTTCGCCAAGCGGGCGAGCCCAGTCCGCTTCGCCGGCCCGAAGCGCGTCAACCCGCCGGGCATCGCCTTCGCCGACCTGCCGCCCATCGATGCGGTGCTGATCACCCACAACCATTACGACCATCTCGACGGGCCGGCCGTCGCGCGGATCTGGCAGGCGCATCAGCCGCTGATCGTGGCGCCGCTCGGCAACGACGCGATCCTGCGCGGCTACGACGACACGATGCATGTCGAGACCCGCGACTGGGGCCAATCGGTCGATCTCGGCGACGGGCTGCAGGTCCATCTGACCCCGGCGAACCATTGGTCGGCCCGGGGCGTCCGGGATCGGCGGATGGCCCTGTGGTGCGCCTTCGTCATCACCTCGTCCCGTGGCGTTCACTACCATGTCGGCGATACGGGCTTCGGCGACGGATCGTTGTTCCGGGAGATCCGGGCGCGGTTCGGGCCGCCCCGGCTGGCGACCCTGCCGATCGGGGCCTACGAGCCGCGCTGGTTCATGCGCGCGCAGCACGTCAATCCCGCCGAGGCCGTGGAGGCCTTCCGCCTGCTCGGGGCAGAGCAGGGGCTCGGCCACCATTGGGGCACGTTCCAGCTCACCGATGAGGGGATCGAGCGCCCCGCCGAGGCGCTGACGGCGGCACTGGGCGAAGCCGGGATCGCCCCCGAACGCTTCCTGGCCCTCCGGCCCGGCCAGACCTGGCAGACCTGAGCCTTCGGCCGTCCGCGAGCCGCTCAACTCGGCATGATGCGTGCATCATTCTGTATGCAGCACGGGGTCGCGGCGCCGGGCGCGCCTGAGGGCTTGCGCCGCGCCTTGCAGTGCGTCCGCCTTCAGCCGAGAGACACGATGGACCTGATCAAGCCGACACGCCGCTCGCTCCTAGCCGGGGGCGCGGCTCTGGCCGCTTTCGGAGCGCCGGGCCGGGCTAGCGCGCAGGGCGCCACGCCGGGGAGCCTGACCTACGGCATCTCGATGACCGACCTCCCGCTCACCACCGGCCAGCCCGACCGGGGCGCCGGCGGCTACCAGTTCACCGGCCTGACCCTGTACGACCCGCTGGTCGCGTGGGAACTCGACGTCGCCGACCGGCCGGGCAAGATGGTCCCCGGTCTCGCCACCGCCTGGGAGGCCGACAAGGCCGACCCCAAGGTCTGGACCTTCCACCTGCGCGAGGGCGTCACGTTCCATGACGGCTCGGCCTTCGACGCCGACGCGGTGATCTGGAACTTCGACAAGGTGCTCAACAAGGAGGCACCGCATTTCGACCAGCGCCAGGCCGCGCAGGTCCGCCCGCGCCTGCCCGGCGTCGCGAGCTACAGGAAGCTCGACGCCAAGACCGTCCAGGTGACCACCAAGAATCCCGACAGTCTGTTCCCCTACCAGATGCTCTGGTTCTTGATCTCCTCGCCCGCACAGTACGAGAAGGTCGGCCGGGACTGGGCGAAATTCGCCTTCGAGCCCTCGGGCACCGGGCCGTTCCGGATGGGCCAGCTGGTCCCCCGCGTGCGCCTCGAACTGCTGCCGAACGCCGGCTACTGGAATCCCAAGCGGGTGCCGAAGCTCGCCAAGCTCACGCTCACCTGCGTGCCCGAGGATCTCGCCCGGGTGAACGCGCTCCTCTCCGGCTCCGTCGACCTGATCGAGGCGCCGGCGCCCGACGCGGTCCCGCGCCTGAAGGCCGCCGGCATGCGCGTCGTCGGCAACGACACGCCGCATGTCTGGAACTACCATCTCTCGATGCTGGAGGGCTCGCCCTGGCGGGACCTGCGCCTGCGCAAGGCCGCCAACCTCGCGATCGACCGCGCGGGCGTCGTCGAGCTGATGGGCGGCCTCGCGCAGCCGGCCGTGGGACAGGTGCAGCAGTCGAGCCCGTGGTTCGGCAAGCCAGGCTTCCAGATCAAGACCGACGTCGATGCGGCGCGCAAGCTCGTCGAGGACGCGGGCTTCTCGACCAAGAACCCGGTCAAGGCCACGATCCTGATCCCGACCGGCGGCACCGGACAGATGCTGTCCCTGCCGATCAACGAGTACGTGCAGCAGAGTTGGGCGGAGGTTGGCATCCAGGTCGAGTTCAAGACCGTGGAGCTGGAGGTGGCCTACACGGCCTGGCGTCAGGGCGCGGCGGATCCGAGCCTCAAGGGCGTTACGGCGAGCAACATCGCCTACGTCACCTCGGACCCGTTCTACGCGATCCTGCGCTTCTACGATTCGAAGCAGATCGCCCCGAACGGGGTGAACTGGAGCCACTATCGCAATCCCGAGGTCGACGCCCTGTGCGACAAGGTGAAGGCCAGCCTCGACATGGACGAGCAGAACAAGCTGCTCGCGCGCATCCACGAGATCGTCGTCGATGATGCCGTGCAGGTTTGGGTGGTGCACGATACCAATCCGCACGCTCTATCGCCGCGGGTGAAGAGCTATGTCCAGGCTCAGCACTGGTTCCAAGACTTGGCGACGCTCGCTTAGATCTGGCCCGATCGCGCGAGCGGGAGGCCAAGACGGGCCGGGACCGGGAACTATCCTTGGGACGAGGGGTTGGACCCCCAACGCACGAAGGAGTGTCCCATGAAGACCCTGCTTGCCGGCGCCGTTCTGGCCGCCTCCCTCGCGAGCGTCGTTCCCGCAGCGGCGCAGCGCATCGATCTTGGGCCGGATGGTCCCAGCGTGGATCTGCGCTCGCGCGCCCAGCGCGAGCGGGATTTCCGGCGGCAAGAGTATCGCCGTGATCGCGCCTACGAAGAGGACCGCCTCTATCGTCGCCAACGGTACGACGACGACCGGCCGATCGTCCGCCGCGGCTACGGCTACTGATTCGATCATCCGGCCGCCGTCGAACGACTGGCCGTACACAGAGGGGCCGGCATTCGCCGGCCCCTTTTTCTGTGCTCATGTGCGCGGGGACAGCGGATCCACCTTCAGGCTCAATTTCGCACTTGCAGCAAACCGAGCGCGGGACTAGGAAGATCGGGCATTAAATTCCGGGAGAATCTGGCAATGACCCTTCGTGTTCTCAGTGGTTTCGCGGCTTTGACCCTCGTGGTCTCCGGCCTGTCGGTTCCGGCCGCGCTGGCGAAGCCGGCGAGCGGCGCGAGCGCCGTCAAGATGATCGACACCGACAATGACGGGACGGTGGACATGAAGGAAGTCGAGGCGGTGGCCTCCGCGACCTTCGATCGTCTCGAGAAGGATTCCGACGGCACCCTCGACGCCCGGGAGCTGAAGGGCCGCCTGAGCAAGTCCGGCGTGAAGCAGGCGGATCCGGACAGCGACGGCACCCTGGACAAGAAGGAGTACCTCGGGGCGGTCGCTGAGCGCTTCAAGCAGGCGGATCCGGATGGCGACGGCACGCTGGACGCCAAGGAGCTGAACTCCAAGGCCGGCAAGGCGCTGCTCGCGCTGATCAAGTAAGCACGCCGCGGCATCCGACCGGGATCGCCGACGCAACCGAGGCCCCCGCGGATCCGTCCGCGGGGGCCTCGTCGTTCGGTCCCCTCGTCCGCGCCCGACGGGCCTTCCCGCGGCCGGGCTGCCGAGGCCGAATCAGCCGCCGGCCTCTCCCGTGCGCTCCAAAACGTGGGTCCCGACCGGCGCCTCGGGCCGTCAGGGAGCTGGTTGCGTCGAGAGGGGCGTCGCGTCCGCGAGTCGGGGCGTCCCACCCGCGCTCAGCCCGGTCCGCGCGCGATCCCGCCCGCGCCTTCAACATGTGTCAGTGCAGCCGCCCGCGACTCGTCCGACAATGCCCCTTCACTTCAGGAGGGAACGAGCGATGCACGAGCCATCGATGCGCGATCCCGCGGTCCATCCACCGGAGTTCTGGGATGCGGTCGCCGGACTGGTCACCGCCAAGGTCGAGCCGGTTATCGGGCGGGGCGAGAAACAGCGCAATCCGGTGATCGACTACCTGCGCGATCTGGAGGCCCTGGCCCGGCGTCAATGCAGCAGCCGCGACACGGTCCAGATCATCGCCTCGGGCCGGCGGCTCCTCGGCGACCGGCGCGAGATCGGCCCCTCGGATGGGCCTTTCGGGCGGCGATGAGCGCGCGGCCTCTGCGCGCCCGGGTCAGATCGATCCGCGATTCGACGACACCGGGTCCGGGCGGCCTCTGCGCGCCCGGATCAGGTAGATCGCGGCCGCGAGGGCCCAGGCCGAGCAGGTCGGCGCGATCCACTGTTCGAGGTTCGGGATCGACCAGCCGTACAGGAACTCGGCGCCGAGATGCGCCTGGACGGCATCCCAGCCCGCATGCTTGATGTCGTGCTCGCGCTGCCCGGCCTCCCGGCCGTAATAGTAGGTCGAGACGAGGAGCGCGGCGGTGCCCTCCGGCCGCGGGCCGCGCAGCGCGATCAGGACGGCCGCCATGCCGGCGGTCTCGAGGATGGCCGTCAGGGCATGGCTTGTCGCCGGGTTCGCGACCATGAAGGCGACAAAGGATCCGAGCATGAGCCCGCGCATATACGAAGCTGGCGGCCGACGGATCAGCGGCTAAATGCACGGCCGAAGCCGCTGCCGCGGCGCTGCGGCTGCGGCCATGGGGAGGATTCCGATGGCGGACGCATACGATCTCGGCCGCTTCGTCGCCGCCCAGGAGGATGTCTATCCCCGGGCCCTCGCCGAGATCCGCGCCGGGGCGAAGCGCAGCCACTGGATGTGGTTCATCTTTCCGCAGATCGCCGTGCTGGGCACCAGCGCGATGGCGCGGCGCTATGCGATCAGCGGGCTGGACGAGGCGCGGGCCTACCTGGGCCATCCGCTGCTGGGCCCGCGTCTGCGGACCTGCACGGCGGCGGTGAACCGGGTCTCCGGCCGCTCGGCGCACGCGATCTTCGGCTCGCCCGATGACGTGAAATTCCGCTCCAGCATGACGCTGTTCGAGGCCGCCGCCCCCGATGAACCGGCCTTCGCCGCGGCGCTCGGGCGGTATTTTTCCGGCTCGTCCGATCCCCTGACCCTGCAGGCGCTCGCTTCGCGCTGACGCGGCGGAGCCTCTTCGCGACCTTTTGGCCGCGTTCGCCACCTTCGATCCGGCCCCGCCCCTGTCCCCGGCGGTGGCTGAAGCGGACCCAGGCAGCCGTCGTTCCGCGGCGCCGCGGGCGAGCCCGGACCTGAATGACCCCGTCGGACGAGGCCGATCCAGGATCGCCGACACGGCGAGGTCCTGCGCCGTCGGCGGTTCCGGATCGCGGGCTCCGTTGCCCGGCCCTGGCGTGATGCGGCCAGTGACGGCCTTCGCAAAATTGGCTCAGCGGCCCCACAGCCCCACGCGCTCGGCGCGCGCTTGTTCCTCGGCGCCGAGCAGGTCCGGCGGCGCGTCCTCCGTGGCGCGGGCGCCGCCGGCGGCGAGGATCAGCCCGGCAAGGTCGTCGCCCTCGATCTGGCAGCGGGCGGTGCCTCCGTCGGTCAGGCCGGTGCAGACCACCTCCCGCCGCCGCAGGTAGCTGGCAAGCTGCCGGGCGAGGTGGCCGCGCTCGCCCTCGACGCCGAGCAGATGCACGACTCGGCCGCGCAGGCTCAGGGTCCCGGTGTCGATCACCTCCGGCACGCCCCGGATCTCGCCCGCCGCCGCCGGAACCGGAGCAGACGTCGCCGCCCGGGCCGGTTCCGCCCGCTCGGCCGAGGGGCGCGGCTTGCCCTTGGCCAGCTTCTCCGCCGCCCGCTGGACGAAGTCGTGAAAGATGCCGGCGGGCATCTCGCCGCCGAACATCCGGTTCATCGGGCTGTCGTCGTCGTTGCCGATCCAGACGCCGACCACGAGGTCCGGCGTCATGCCGACGAACCACGCATCGCGAAAATCCTGGCTCGTGCCGGTCTTGCCGCCGATGATCTGGCCCGGCACCCGCGCCGCCCGGCCGGTGCCGGATTCGACCACGGCCTGCAATGAGTCGAGCATCATCGTGCGCGGCTCCTGGGCGAGTGTCGTGCCCGCCGATGGATCGGCGTGGACGAAGAGCGGCTGCGGAGCCCCGCCGCGGATGGCGTGGATGGCGAAGGCTTCGAGCGGCGCACGGCCGGACAGGACCGAGCCGTAGGCCCGCGTCATCTCCAGCAGGCTCACGGCACCGGAGCCGAGCACGAGGCTCGGCACGTTCGGCAGGTCGGACTGGATGCCGAGCTTGCGCGCGGTGGCGATCACCGCCGGGATGCCGACCTCCTGGCCGAGCTGGGCCGCCACCGTGTTGATCGAGAGCGCGAAGGCGGTCCGCAGCGGCACCGACCCGCGGTAGCGCCCGTCGTCGTTCTCGGGCTCCCAGTCGCCGATCTGCACCGGCCGGTCGACCATGACGGAATCCGGCGTGTAGCCCTGCTCGTAGGCGGTCAGGTAGACCAGGAGCTTGAACAGGGAGCCCGGCTGGCGCTTGGCCTGGACGGCACGGTTGAACTGGCTGTCCTCGTAGTCCCGCCCGCCCACCATGGCGAGGATCGCGCCCTCCTTCGACAGCACCACCATGGCGGCCTGGCCGACCTTGCGGCGGCGCCCGTCCTTGTCGAGGCGCCGGGCGACGACGCCCTCGGCGAGGCTCTGGAGATCGAGGTTCAGGGTCGAGCGGACGGTGAGGTCGCCGTCCTTGCCGGCCAGCCGCTTCACGTCGCCCGCGATCATGTCGAGGAAGTAGTTGGTGCCCGGCGGGGCCTCGGGGGGCGTCTTCAGGGTCACGCTCTGCCGGCGGGCCGCGTCGGCCTCCGCTTGGGTGATCGCGCCGGTCTCGACCATCGCCTGGAGCACCACGTCGGCCCGCTCCTTGGCGCCGCCGAGGTTGCGGGTGGGCGCGAGCTGCGAGGGCGCGCGCACCAGCCCAGCCAGCATGGCGGATTCGGGCAGGTTCAGCGCCTTGGCGGGCTTGCCGAAGTAGCGCCGCGCCGCTGCGTCGGCCCCGTAGGCGCCGGCGCCGAAATAGGCGGTGTCGAGATAGCCGAGGAGGATCTCGTCCTTGCTCATGGTCGACTCGATGCGCAGCGCCAGGATCGCCTCCTGGACCTTGCGCCAGAGCGTCTTCTCCTGGTTGAGCGAGGTCAGGCGCGCATATTGCTGCGTGATCGTCGAGCCGCCCTCGCGCACGCCGCCGCCCAGGGCATTGCGGTACGCGGCCCGGACGAGACCGCGCAGATCGATGCCCCAGTGGCTGTAGAAGCGCCGGTCCTCGATCGCCACGATCGCCTGGGCGAGGTGCGGCGGCAGATCGGCGGCCGTGAGCTTCTGGCCGCGGAAACTGCCGCGGGTGGCGAAGACCCGCCCGTCATCAGCCTCCACGGTGATCGCCCGCTGGCCGCTCTCGACCACGGCTCCGCCGAGCGGCGGGAGGGTCAGGAGGGCGGCGAGCAGGTAGATGCCCAGCGCCAGGATCAGGATGGGGGCGAGGAGTGCGAGGGCCGTCGCGCGGACGAGCGGCCGCGTCCGCAGGCGCCGCGCGCCCGAAGGACGGCCGCGATCGGGTCGCGTCGCAGGGCCGGGCACGGCGGGCGAGCCCGGCCCGGCACCCAACTGCGGCCGGGCACGCGCCCGCTCGCGCAGGGCGCCGGACCGGGCGACGGCACCGCGCCCCAGCCGCGCGAGGCCGAGACCGGACGCGGCGATGAGCGCCCAGAGATGGCGGAAAAGGTCGAGCGCCGCCCGCCGGGCTTCCCGGGCTGCCAGGCGCGGGTCCGGGGCGGCGGAGCCGGGCTTCCGGTCTGGCGGTGTCGGCTCGTCGGCCGGGGCGCTCTCCGGCGCATCGGGCATCATCGCGTTCCAGTTTCCGGGACCGGCGGTGCCGGTCGACGGCGTGTCTTAAGCCTCATCCGGGCTCCTGTCCCGCAATCCCGGCGATGAAGACGCGCCGACGCCGACCGCGCCGGATCACCGTCCAACCGGCGGGCTCACCGCGCCGTGCCGGCTGCGGAGCTGGAAAGCCAGGATCAGCAGCAGCACGCCGAAGGCGAAGCTGTAGCCGCCGATCCACCACGTCAGCACCAGGGCCGACATGCCCGGTTCGATCATCAGCGCGATCCCGAACAGGATCGAGACGAGGCCGCCGAGGATCAGCCACCAGCGCCCATAATGCAGATGGAGGCGGAAGGCGGCGGCGATCATTAGGCCGCCGGTCACCACAGCCCAGGCGGCGAGCAGGAGCACGAAGGCCCAGACGGCCGCCGCCGGCACCAGTACGGCGGCGACCGCCACGACGATGTCGACGATGCCCTCCAGAAGCAGGAAGCCCCAGCGCTCGTGGCGCTGCGCGGCCCGGATCGCGCCGAGGATCGCGAAGATGCCGTCGGTCAACGTATAGGCGGCAAAGAACAGGACGAGCGAGAGCACGAACGCGCCCGGCGCGGCGAAGGCGAGGACACCGAACAGGATCGCGATGACGCCGCGCAGGGCGACGAGCCACCAGTTGCGGGCGAGCGCCGCGCTCATGGCGTCGAGGCGCGCGGCTCCCACGAGGGGGACACCGGAGGGCGAGGTGGCGGTCGGACCGGGGTTCGGGCTGCTGGTCATGGCGGAACTCCCAACCTGAGGACCGAGAACGGCACAGGTTCCGCCGCAGAACGCCGCACTGCCGCAACCGTTCCTCGGTTCGGCTCGGCTGCGCGGGAACCTTGGGGCGGTGGCCGGCTTTTGCACGGCGAGGCGGGCGATCTGCAGCGCCCGGTCGCCGTAAGGTGACCGGCCCATCGGGCGACGACTTCCCATGTTTGACGATCAGCGGCAGGCCCCCGAAGTGGAGGCGCGCCGCCGGCCGGCCGATGGCCGGAGCGCTGCGGTCGACCGCGATGTCCTGGATCTCGGCCGGGCGGCGCCGGCCGGCACGCGCGAGGCCGCCCGCAAGCCCGGGGCCGACGAGCCCGAGGCGGATCAGGATCGGGACGGGCAGGCCGACGAGACCGGCGAGGCGGACGACGCGGAGTCCGACGCGCGGCGCCCCAACATCCTGCGGCGCCACCCGTTCGCCTTCCTGCTCGGCGGCCTCGCCGTGCTGGCCCTCGGCGTCGGGATCTTCTTCTACTGGCTGCTGTACATGCACCCGTACGAGAACACCGACGACGCCTTCGTCGATGCCCGCAGCATCTCGATCCAGCCCAAGGTCGGCGGCTACCTCGTCGACGTGCCGGTGACCGACAATCAGCACGTCGAGGCCGGTCAGATCCTGTTCCAGATCTACCAGCGCGACTACGCGATCGCCCTCGATCAGGCGAAGGCGCAGGTCGTGGCCGATGAGGCGGCGATCCGGAATATCGATGCCCAGATCCAGGCCCAGAACGCCAATATCGACGTGTCGAAGGCGCAGGTCGCCACCGCCCAGGCCGCGCTGAAGTTCGCCCAGGAGGACGCGGCCCGCTACAAGGACCTCGCCGATCGCGGCTCGGGCTCGATCCAGCAATCGCAGTCGGCGACCTCGACGCTCCAGCAGCGTCAGGCCGCGGTCCAGAGCGCCAATGCCAGCGTGGTCGCCGCGCAGAAGCAGATCGGCTCGCTGGAGGCCCAGAAGGCCTCGACCCAGGCACAGCTCGCCCGCGACCAGGCCCAGGTCGAGCAGGCGGAACTGAACCTCGGCTACACCACGGTCCGATCCGTCCAGTCCGGCCGCGTCGTGCGGCTCACCGGCGGCATCGGGCAGCTCGCGCAGGCCGGTCAGAGCCTGGCGATGTTCGTGCCGGACGACATCTGGGTCACCGCGAACTTCAAGGAGACCCAGATCAACGATATGCGCCCGGGCCAGCCGGTCGACCTGGCGATCGATGCGTATCCGGGTCGCAAGATCCGCGGCACGGTGGCGTCGGTCCAGCCGGGCTCGGGCACAGCCTTCAGCCTGCTGCCGGCGCAGAACGCCACCGGCAATTACGTGAAGGTGACGCAGCGCATCCCGGTCAAGATCGTGGTGAAGGATTGGCCGAAGGACGTCGCAATCGGCCCGGGCATGTCGATCGTCCCGACCGTCACGGTGCGGTGAGCGCCATGCCGGGCGGAGCAGGCGTGGCGAGACGCGCGGCCCCCGCGGCGCGGGCCGACAAGGCCGCCTCCGGCAAGGCGCCGGGCGGCCACAATCCCTGGCTGATCGCGGGCGTCGTGGCGCTCGCGACCTTCATGGAGGTGCTCGACACCACCATCGCCAACGTGGCGCTCCGCTACATCTCGGGCGGCCTCGCGGTCGGCCCCGACGAGGCGGCCTGGGTGGTGACGAGCTACCTCGTGGCCAACGCGATCACGCTCACGGCCTCGAGCTTCCTGGCCAAGCGCTACGGCCGCAAGGCCTTCTTCATGTGGTCGGTGGGGCTGTTCACGATCTCGTCGGTCCTGTGCGGATTCGCCTGGAGCCTGGAATCGCTGCTGTTCTTCCGCGTGTTGCAGGGGCTCGGCGGCGGCGGCATGGCGCCGCTGGCGCAGTCGATCCTGGCCGATTCGTTCCCGCCCGAGAAGCGCGGTCAGGCCTTCGCGCTCTACGGCGTCGCCATCGTGGTCGCGCCGGTGATCGGCCCGACGCTGGGCGGCTGGCTGTCCGACAACGCCTCCTGGCACTGGTGCTTCCTGATCAACGGCCCCGTTGGCGTCATCGCCCTCGGCCTGATGTACTGGCTGATCGAGGACAGCGAGGCGGCCAAGAAGGAGCGCCGCGCCCTGGTGCGCAAGGGCATCCGCTTCGACATCGTCGGCTTCCTGCTGGTCGCCCTGTTCCTCGGCTCGCTGGAGGTGATCCTCGACGAGGGGCAGCGGAAGGACTGGTTCGGCACCTCGACCCTGATGAACGTCTCCGGCGTGCTGATGGTGGTCTCGTTCATCGCCATGATCCCGTGGCTCCTGAACAAGAAGAACCCGGCGGTGGATCTCAGCCTCATCGGCAACCGCCAGTTCGGGTCCTGCTTCATCGTGATGATGTTCACCGGCGCGATCCTGATCTCGACCACGCAGTTCATCCCGCAGATCACGCAGGATTATTACGGCTACACCGCCACACTGTCGGGGCTGGTCCTGGGCCCGGGCGGCATCGTCACGGTGGTGATGATGTTCATGACGGGGCGTGTCTCCGCCTACATCCAGCCGAAATGGCTGATCGCGACCGGCATGCTGATCGTGGCGCTCGGCATGTACGACCTGACGCGGCTCAACGGCACCACGACCTTCGCGTTCTTCGCATGGTCGCGCGTCTATATCGGCATCGGCCTGCCGATGGTGTTCCTGTCGATCACCTCGGCCTCCTACGAGGGGATCCGCAAGGATCAGACCGATCAGGCCTCGGCGCTGATCAACGTCGCCCGCAACGTCGGCGGCTCGATGGGCGTCTCGCTTGCCCAGAACATCCTGGCCTACCGGAGCCAGTTTCATCAGAGCCGGCTGGTCGAGAGCATCAACCCGGCCGAGCCCGCCTATCAGGAGACGATGCGGCAGGCGACGCGGTATTTTTCGGAACACGGCTATGCCGGCGTCGAGGCACAGAACCAGGCGACCGCCTGGATCGGCAGCGTGCTGAGCACCGAGGTCGCCTACTGGGCCTATATCGACGTGTTCTGGGTTCTCGGGCTGGTGGCCGCCTGCGCGGTGCCGATCGCGCTGAGCTTGAAGAGCGTCAAGCTCGGCGGCGAGGCCGCGGCCGGACATTGAGGCGCGGGGTACGCGGCTTTCCCCCCGCCTCTGCGGGGGGAGGAGACGCGCGGGGCCCGACGGTCGTCACACCCCGTCCGGCGGCAACGCCTCCGTCACCTCGACGCGGCGATTGCCGGCCGCTTGGCCAGCGTCGTCGGTGGCGACGTCGGTCTGCCCCGGCGCCTTGTCGAGCGCCTCCGCGACAGCCGCGACGCCCTGGTAGCGGTTGAGCCGCCGGTCGATCATGCCGTCGAGCCGATCATGCAGCTCCGACACGGTCAGGCTCCGGCGCTTGCCGCCGTCCGCCTCGGTGAACAGGCTGCGGTTGGCCCGGGCGGCGCTGCGGAATGCGCGGCCCGCCACCTCGTCGGGCTTCTCGGAGGAGAGCGAGAGGAAGCGCCCGGCGCTCGCCGTGCCGAGGAAATGCGCGAGGTAGAGCTCGGTCGTGGTCAGCGCCCGGCCGACCCGGGCCTCGATCCGCTCGCGGTCGCGCTTGATCAGTTCGGCCGCCATCAGGGCCGCCACGCGCGGATCGTTGCGCAGGCCGAGCACACGCGAGCGCATGGCGCCGGCGACCGTGATCGCGGAGCCCCGGCCCTTCACGGCGGCGGCCTCCTCGGCGAGCCCGTAGCGGGCACCGTAGTCGCGGATCATCTCCAGCCACGTCCGGGCGACGAACTGGAACAGACCCTGCGCCGAGGAGGTCGCGGCCTTGGCGTCCGTGTCGAAGCTCGATTCCTTGTCGGCCAGCGCCATCATGTAGACCGGGTCGACGCCGGCCTCGTCCGAGGCCTTCACGATCGTGTCGACCACCTTGCGCGGCACGGTGCGCTCGCCGAACTGCACGGCGTCCTCGCCCTGCGTCTGCGTCACCCGCGGCAGGGCGGCGAGGTCGTCCTGGATCAGCGCCGTCGTCGCGGGCTCCTGCTCCGGCACGGGCAGGCCGTTCCAATCGGACGCCGTCTCGACCGATCCCTCCTCGGAAGGGGCCTGATCGAGCGTCGACCGGAGGGACAGATCCTCGGGGGCGGTCTCGGCGGCCAGCGCCTGGGCGGCGCGCGGGCTGGTGTCGACCCGGTCGTGGGCCTGCGCGGCGGGCGCGAAATAGGCGGGTGCGAAGGCCGCCTGCGGCAGGCCCAACCCGGCGACGAGGCCCAGGACCAGCGTTCCGGAGAGCCGGCGGATCCCGTTTCGGCCCGTGCGGCGAAGTGACCGGCGCCCCGTCTCGCGTCCGGCCCGCGGCAGCCACGCCACGGCTTCATCCTCGAAACGGCTCGCGTTCGGCACGAGTCGGCTCACGTCGTCGGCGCGATGCGCCGGCTCCGGGAAAACCCCCATCCTTAATCCTCTTCAGATCGGTCCTTGCATCGGCCCGGCGTCTGGCGGCCGGGCTCTTTTGAGCGGCGGCCGTATCGGCGCCGGCCGTGACCAGAATGGGACGACCCCGTGATCCAAGCGTGGCACGGTCAACGAAGGGTTAACCGTGCCCCTTAAGGCCGCGTTAATGGCGCGGACCGGGCTCGCGCCCGACGACGGAGGCGCAAAGTTGTCGCATTTGGGTTGGAACGCCGAAGTCCTGAGCCAGTTAGGTACGGCCCCGGGGGGGCGAACTTTCCGTCCCAGGACGGACCCTTCAAGACGCCACCCGCGTCCGCACAAGGACATCTTTTTCCAATGAGCATGCAGTCCGGTCGCCGCGTCGGTGTCGCGTTCGTTGGCATGGGTGGCGCCGTCGCCACCACCGCCATCGCCGGCATCGAGATGATCAAATCCGGCTCGAACCGGCTCGACGGGCTGCCGCTCGCCGGCCTCTCCGTGGCGGGCTTGGCCGACTACAAGGATCTGGTCTTCGGCGGCTGGGACCTGAACGGCGACGACCTCGCCACCGCCGCGAGCGGCCACGGCGTGCTCTCGAAGGATGACATCGAGGACGGCGCCACGGCGCTCAAGGGCATCACGCCCTGGCCGGCGGTCGGCAGCGCGAAGTTCTGCAAGAACATCGACGGCCAGAACCGCATCGTCGCCAAGGACCACCGCGAGGCGGTCTCGGTGATCGCCAACGACCTGCGGCGCTTCCAGAAGGAGAGCAACCTCGACGACGTGGTCGTGGTGAACCTCGCCTCCACCGAGCGCTGGCCCGATCTCAACGATCCGACCCTCAATTCCACGGCCGCCTTCGAGAAGGGCCTGGATTCGAGCGACGAGGCGATCTCGCCCGCGATGCTCTACGCCTACGCGGCGATCAAGAGCGGCATCCCCTACGCCAACTTCACCCCGAGCGTGGCGGCGGATGTGCCGGCGCTCCTCGATCTCGCCAAGGAGCTGAACGTCCCGGTCGCCGGCAAGGACGGCAAGACCGGCCAGACCATGATGAAGACGGTGCTCGCCCCCGCCTTCAAGGCCCGCGCACTGCACGTCGACGGCTGGTTCTCGACCAACATCCTCGGCAACCGCGACGGTCTGGCGCTGAACGATCCGAACTCGCTGCAGTCGAAGCTCAACACCAAGGGCACGGTGCTCGACTCGATCCTCGGCTACCCGGTCGAGGACCACCTCGTGCACATCCACTATTACCGCCCGCGCGGCGACGACAAGGAAGCCTGGGACAACATCGACGTCACCGGCTTCATGGGCCAGCGGATGCAGGTGAAGGTCAACTTCCTCTGCAAGGACTCGATCCTGGCGGCCCCGCTCGTCATCGAGATCGCCCGCGTGCTCGACCTCGCGCACACCCGCGGTGACGGCGGCGTGCAGGAGCAGCTCTCGACCTTCTTCAAGGCGCCGATGGTCAAGAACGGCCACGGGCCGGAGCACGCCTTCGGCAAGCAGGAGAAGATGCTCCACGACTGGCTGGGCGTGCACTGACGGGCCGGGTCTTCCGCGTTTCTTCTGACGCTGCGCGGCCTGAAACGGGAACGGTAAGGAGCCTGGAGCGGTCGCGTCGTCGACGACGGGCCGCAACCGTTGGGGTGAGGGTCGGGGACTCTCCGGATAAGGCGCGCCTTCGATACGCCGACGGGACGCGCTTTTTCCTGATGGTTCTCGCCCCGCACCCTGTCCCTCTCCCGTGCGGGAAAGGGGCCCCGCGTCCATACGGACGAGGGGCGAGTCCGTCCGAGCCGCCTGTGTGGGCGTACGAGCCTCACCCGGCCTGAAAGAAACGATGCCCAGCGAGACCCACCCGTCGCAATCCGGAGCCGCCGCGCCGGAGGCCCTGCGCGACCTCTTGGTCGAGATGAACGACCTCAAGCGCGTCCGGTCCGCCGGCCGCACCGGCTCGATCGCCGAGCGGCTGTTCGCGCAGGGGTGGGGGCTGCTCACCGGCGGCGCCTCGCCCGACGATGTCGCCCTCGACATCACGGCAACGACCCTCGCGGCGACGCGCCTCTGCGACCTCGATGCCGCCTTCCTGGCCGCGGCCGGGCTCTCGGAGGAGGCGGCCTCCGCGGTGTTGATCGCGGGCTTCGATGCCGTCACCGGCGAACTCGATCCCGATCTCCGAGCCCGCCTGCGGGCTCGGCTCGCGCCGCGTCCGGCGGTCCGGCCCGGACCGCTGCCGGGCTTCGTCGCCGCCCTGGCGCAGCAGCCGCGAGCCGGCGTGACCTGTCCCGGCCGCGCCCGGATCCTGCTGGAGCCCCCGGAGAACCATGCCGAGCATTGCCTGATCGTGGCGGTCTACGGCGTGTGCCTCAGCCCGTTCTATCGGGCGGATCCCGGTACGGTCTTCCTGGCCGCCATGGCCCACCACTTCCACAATGCCGCCATGCCGGATGCCGGCTTCACCGGCGAGATGCTGCTCGGCGACCATCTCGGGCCGATCATGGCCACCACCACCGCCTGGGCGCTCGCCGAACTCGCCGAGCCCCTGCGGGCCCAAGTCGAGCGCGCCCGCGCGGTGCTGCCGGACGATGCCACCGGGGAGGGCCGCGCCTTCCACGCGGCGGATTGCATCGACCGCGTGCTCCAGATCGCCCAGCACCTGCGGGGCGCCTCGACCACAATGGGCATGGTGCTCGACGAGTGGGAACTAGTCCATGCCGGGCCGGTGAAGGAGTTCCACGATCGCGTCCTCGCCGACATGCGCATCCCTTGATCGCCGACCCCGGCCGCCCATCTGCCCGGGCGATCCAGAGAGTCATGATCCCGTTCGAACTCCTAGCGCCGGATACCGGCAACCCGCTCAAGGCCGACGGCCCGCACGCCCTGCGCGATGCGGAGACCGGCGCGCGCTGGCCCGTGATCGACGGGATCCCATACCTGCGGATCAACCGCGCGGCGCTGGTCGAGCGGGTGCTGGCCCATCTCGACGCGGGCGAGCCCGACGAGGCTTTGGCGGCCCTCCTGGTCGATCAGGACGATTGGTGGAACGGCCCGCCCGCCGACCCGGCCGGGATCATCCGTCTCATCAAGGACCGGCGCACCGCCACCCTGCGCGATGCGGTCGACCGCCTCGGCTGGGGACGCGTCGGCGACTACTTTCTGCACCGCTGGAGCGATCCGACCTTCCTGGCCGGGCTGTCGCTGCTGGAGGCGCACTGGAACGAACCCATCTGCGTCTTCGAGTTCGCCTGCGGCATCGGCCATTACCTGCGCGAACTGCAGCGGCGCGGCTGCAAGGTCGCGGGGGCCGACGTCGTCTTCGCCAAGCTGTGGGTCGCCCGCCACTGGGTCGTGGGCGAGAAGGCGCAGCTCGTCTGCTTCGACGCGGGTTCGCCCCATTGGCCGATCCCGGGGGCGCCGGTCGATCTCGTGGCCTGCAACGACGCCTTCTACTTCCTCGACGACAAGGCGGCCCTGCTCGATTGCCTCCGCCAGAATGCCGGCGACGACGGCTGGCTGGCCCTGAGCCACATCCACAACCGCGACTGCCCGGGCTTCTCGGCCGGCCGGGCGGTGACGGCCGAAGAGATCGCCGAGCTGTTCCCCGACGCCCTCGTGTACGACGATGCGGAGCTGACCCGGGCGCTGGTCGAGGTCCGGGCACCGGCGCCGCAGGAGCCCGCCGCCCTGCGGACCTGCGAGGCTTTCTCGGTGGTGTGCGGGCCCGGGATGCGTCCGGCGCCGCGCGCCCTGGTTGACGGCCTGACCCTGCCGAAGCCCGGTACCGTGGTGCGGCTCAACCCGCTCTACGCGCCGGTCGGCGCAAGCGCGACGGATCTTTTCCCTCCCCCCGCACAGAGGGAAGGGGGAGATGCGGGGCCGCAAGCCCGCTACGTCATCCGCTGGCCCTCGGAGCGCTACGCGGCGGAATACGCCCCCCGGGCCACCTATCCGCTGCACTCCCCCGGCCCCGAGCACCTGACCTTCAGCGAGGACCTCGACGCGCAGGAGACGCAGCGCGTCCGCGTGCGCGAATTCGTCGACCTGCCGGAGCGCTGGTGATGGACGGAGTCGGCTGGGGCATCGTCGGCTACGGCTGGGTCGCCCGCGACTACATGGAACCGGGCATCCGGGCCGCCGGTCATCGGCTGATCGCGGTCTGCGATCCGAACCCGGACAGCCGCGCGGCCGCCGAGCGGGCCGGCGCCCGCGGTCACGCCGACCTTGCCGGCCTGATCGCCGAACCCGAGGTCGAGGCGGTCTACGTGGCGACGCCGAACCACCTGCACCGCGGGGCCGTCGAGGCGCTGGCCGCCGCCGGCAAGGCGATCCTGTGCGAGAAGCCGATGGCGGCGACGCTCGCCGACGCCGAAGCCATGGTCCGCGCGGTTGGGTCACAAAAAATCTTTTACGGGACGGCCTTCGACCAGCGGCACCATCCGGCCCACCGGATGATCCGCGCGCAGGTCGAGGCCGGGCGGCTCGGCACGGTGACGGCCGTTCGGATCGTCTACGCCTGCTGGCTCGGGCGCGACTGGTCGGAGGCCGGCCAGCCGAACTGGCGGATCGACGCCGACCAGGCCGGCGGCGGCGCCTTGATGGACCTCGCCCCGCACGGGCTCGATCTCGTGGACTTTCTGGTCGGTGAGCCGATCACGGGTCTCGCGGCGCTCACACAGTCCCGCGTGCAGGATTACGCGGTCGATGACGGCGCCCTGCTGATCGGGCAGACCGCGGGTGGTGCGTTGGCGAGCCTGCACGTCGCCTACAATTGCCCCGACGTGCTGCCCCGCCGCCGCCTGGAGGTGGTCGGCACGAAGGGGATGTTCGTCGCCGAGAACACGATGGGCCAGGTTGCCGGCGGAACGCTGACCTTCATCGACGGCGCAAGCGGCCGCGCGGAGCCGCTCGCCTTCGACGCCGAGAGCTCGCCCTTCACCGAGCAGGTGCGCGCCTTCGGCTCGGCCCTGCGCCGGCCCGAGGAGCGGGCGGCGTACTCGGCATCCCGTGACCTTCACACGATGCGGCTCGTCGCCCGGGCCTACGGGCAGGGGTAGCGGGCACAGGACGATCAATCGCCGAACTCGGATCCGGCATATCCCTTCCGCTTCCCTCATCCTGAGGTGCCCGTGTCAGCGGGCCTCGAAGGAGCTCTCCAGAGGACGCCACGTTCCCTGGAGCCATCCTTCGAGGCCTCCGCTGCGCTCCGGCACCTCAGGATGAGGGGGATGGGTGGGATACGGCGGCGGAACAGGCGGACACGAAAGGGACAGGACCGAACCTTGAGCAACGCAGACGCCTTCCACGACCAGGACGACCGCGCCCGCCACGAGCGGATCAAGGCGCCGCGCCCCTACCGCTTCGGCGCCAAGCGGCCGATCGAGGGCCTGCCCGAGACCCTGCCCGATCCGGTCAAGGCCTATCTCGACATCCTGCCGGAGGGGCGCATCGTCGGCTTCCCGCTGGCGCCCCTCGACCGCACCGGCGTGCCGGTCTGGTTCGTCGCCCTGTTCCTCGACGATCCGTTCTTCGTCGGCGCCATGCCCTCCGGCATCGGCTACGGCGCCACCGACGACGAGGCGCTGATCGGCGCCGTGGCGGAGATCGCCGAGAACCTGATGCCGTCGCTCGCCGTGCTGCCGCGGGCCAAGGAGCGGGCGAGCTACAACGATCTCGCCCGCGTCTACGGCACGAAATCGGTCGCCGATCCGCTCACCCTTTGCCTCCCCGCCGGCTCCCCGGTCGGCCGCGACACGGTGCTCGAATGGACGCCGACCGTGCGGCACGCCACGGGCGAGATCGTGCTGATGCCCCTCGACATCGCCGCGACCGACTATTTCGAGCTCTCGGAGGGCTACAAGCCCTTCACCAACCTGATCACCAACGGCCTCGGCGCCGGGCCGGACGTGCCGTTCGCGCTGGGCCACGGCGTGCTGGAACTGCTCCAGCGCGACGGCAACGGCCTGCTGTTCCGGGCCCTCGACCAGGGCGTGATGCTCGACCTCGACGGCATCGGCCCGGAGAACGCCGCGATGCTGGCGCGGCTGAAGGACCTCGGTATCCGGGCGCTGCCGAAATTCGCCACCGATCAGTTCGGCCTGACCAACCTCTACGTCGTCGGCTACGACGAGGACCCGTCTCGGACCCCGGCGCCGATCGCGCTCTCGGCCTGTGGCGAGGCCTGCGATCCGGACCGGGACCGGGCCCTGCGCAAGGCGCTGCTGGAGTTCCAGGCCGCGCGGGTCCGCAAGACCTTCGGACACGGCCCCCTCGACATGGCCGCCACGGTGACCCCGCCGGGCTACGTCGACGCCTTCATCCAGAAGGCGCTGCCGAGCCTCGACCTTGAGGAGAGCCGCGCCCTCCAGGCGATGCTCGAATGGATCGAGATGCCGGCCGCCGATCTGCGCGGCGTGCTGGCCGACACCGTCTATTCCGAGCGCAGCACCAAGCGCTTTTCGGATTTGCCCTCCACCCCGGCCGCCGACGGCCATGCGCGGGGGAAGATCGCCTGCGACCGGCTGCTCGAAGCCGGATTCGACGTGCTCTACGTCGACTGCACGCCCCCCGGCGGCGATGTCGGCGTCGTGAAGGCGATCGTGCCCGGGCTCGAGGTCGAGACCATGAGCTACTACCGGATCGGCGAGCGCAACACGAAGAAGCTCATCGACCGCGATCACCCGCTGATCAAGTTCGGCACCGCGAGTGAGACCCTGCGCCCGGTGCGCCTGACGCCCGAAGCCCTGGAGCGGTTCGGCGGGCAGCCGCTGTTCGACGTGGCGCTGGCCGAGCGGATCGTCGGCCGCCACTATCCGCTCTACCGCGAGCCGGAATCGCACCACGCGCCGTTCCGCCTCGCCCAGCGGCAGGGGAGGGCGGCATGACGCTCCGGTTCGCCTACAACACCAACGGCGCGGCCAACCATCGCCTCGATGATGCGCTCCACCTGATCAAGGCGGCGGGCTACGATGGGGTCGCGCTGACCCTCGACATCCATCACCTCGACCCGTTCGCCGAGACCTGGGCGGCGGAAGCCGGACGCGTGGCGAGCCTGCTGGAGAAGCTGGAGCTGACCTGCGTCATCGAGACGGGCGCCCGTTTTCTGCTCGATCCGAGCGCCAAGCACGAGCCGACGCTGGTGACGGCCGACGCTGCGGGCCGCGCCCGGCGGGTCGGTTTCCTGAAGCGCGCGATCGAGATCGGCGCGATGCTTTCCGCCGAGGCGGTCTCGTTCTGGGCCGGCGTGCCGAAGCCCGGCGTCGATCACGGCGAGGCCCGGCGCTGGCTGGTCGAGGGGCTGCACGAGGTCAGCGCGTTTGCCGCCGAGTCCGGCGTCGTGCCCTGCCTGGAGCCCGAGCCCGGCATGCTGATCGAAACCCTCGACGACTACGCGGCCCTCGACGTGCCGGGGTTGAAGCTCGCCCTCGATACCGGCCACTGCCTCGTCACGGGCGAGCGCGAGCCGGCGGCGGCGGTGCGGGAATTCGCCGACCGGATCGGCACCGTGGCGATCGAGGACATGAAGCGCGGCAGCCACATCCACCTGCCCTTCGGCGAGGGCGACATGGACGTGCCGGGCGTGCTGGAGGCGCTGGAGGAGGTCGGCTTCGGCAAGCTGATCTGCGTCGAGCTGTCCCGCGAGAGCCACAGGGCCGACGTGATGATTCCGCAGGCGCTGGACTATCTCCGTGGCTGCCGCCGCTCCGGTCCGGTGCTGGCCGGCGAGCAGGAGACGCGGCGGCAATGGCAGTGAGGTTGACGGTCGCCTCTGACGGCGCTCAACCCATCGTCCTCGCACGGCGCGGGTCTCGGCCCCTGGCGGGCATACGAATTCCGCCCTCCGCTCCGGCAACGCGGGCTCAAGATCGGGCGCGGCTCCCCTCTCCCGCGCGGGGCAGGGTGAGGGATGAGAACTGTCCGGATGAGGCGCGACCTGTCGGCACTTCGAGGGTGCGCTTGATCCTGAAGCTTCTCATCCCTCACCCCAACCCTCTCCCGCACGGGAGAGGGGGCCTGTCGCGCTCCGTCATCAACGGACAGCGCCCCACGGTGCACGCATGAGAATCCTCTTCCTCAGCCGCCGCTACTTCCCGGCCATATCCGGCATGAGCGTCTACGCCCAGAACCTGCTGCGCGAGCTGGTGGGCGCCGGCCATGACGTGACGATGATCTCGCAATACCGTGGCGATGCCTTCGGCACCCGGGTCTACGGGGGCGGCCCGCCGCCGGCGGTGCCGGGTGTGCACGTGATCGGCCTCGAACAGCTCGGCGAGCAGACCGCCGGCGACTTCGAGCGCGACATCGCCACCATGGTGGATGCCATCTGTCGGGAGCACGCTGAAAAGCCCTTCGATATCCTGCACGCGCAGTACGGCTATCCCACCGGCTGGGCGGTGCTGCTCGCCGCTCGCAAGCTCGGGGTGCCGAGCGTCGTCTCGATCCAGGGTGGCGACGGCCACTGGGTCGGTTCGTGCTGCGAGACCCACCGCGTCGCCATGTGCGAGGTGCTGGCCCATGCCAACGCGCTGCTGATCGGCGGCGCGTCCTTCGTTGAGGAGGTCTGTGAACGGCTGGGCTCCGACCCGGCCCGCTTCACCATCGTGCCCGGCGCGGTCGATACCGACCGGTTCGCGCAAGGCACGCCCGACGGGCTGCCCGCACCCCATGCCGGGCCGGTGCGCCTGTTCTATCACGGCCGGGTCGACCGCCGGAAAGGCGTGCTCGACTTCATCGAGGCCCTGGCGCTCCTGCGCGAACAGGGCACGCCCTTCGCCGCCACCATCTCGGGGATCGGGCCCGACGTGGACCCGGCCAAGGCGCTCGCCGCGGAGCACGCCTTCTCGGAGCGCGAGATCGCCTTCACGGGCTATGCCGAGTACGGGTCCGTGCCGGACCTCTATCGCCGGGCCGACGTGTTCGTCTCGCCGACCTACGCGGAGGGATTTTCCAACACGATCCTGGAGGCGCTGGCGGCCGGGCTCGCCACGGTCTCGTGCCACGCGGTCGGCGTCTCGGATTGCCTGCGCGACGGGGAGAACGGGCTGCTGGTCGATCCGGGCGACGTGACGGGGCTGGCGGCCGCGCTGACCCGGATCATCACCGACGCCGATCTGCGCCGCCGCATCGCGACGGCCGGTCTGGAGGAGTGTCGGCGGGTCTATTCGTGGCACGCGGTCGGGCGGCAGATCATGGAAGTCTATGCCCGGATGCGGGGCGAGGCGCCGGCCACCGATTTCGCGGAGGATCTGCCGTATGATCCGACCTGCCGCTTCCGCGCCGAGCCGCACCTGCTTTGACGGCGCCTTCGGCATGTCCCATCCACCCCCTCATCCTGCGGTGCCCGCGTCAGCGGGCCTCGAAGGATCCCTCGAGAGGGCGCCGCGATTTCTGGAGCCCTCCTGCGAGGCCTCCGCTGCGCTCCGGCATCCCGGCATGAGGGCGCGGGGTGGACCCATCGCAACCGCCGCGCCCTGAACCATGCCCACCGCGCTCGCCCTGTCTCCCCATCTCGACGACGCGGCCTTCTCCTGCGGCGGTCTCCTGGCGCAGCTCGCGCAGGGCGGCTGGCGGGTGATCATGGCGACCCTGTTCACCGGCAGCGTCGCCGATCCGAAGGGATTCGCGCTCGCCTGCCAGCTCGACAAGGGCCTGCCGGCCGAGATCGACTACATGGCCCTGCGCCGGGGCGAGGATATCCGGGCCGCCGCCGCGCTCGGTATCGCCCCGCCCCTACACCTGCCGTTCCGGGAGGCGCCGCACCGGGGCTACGGCTCGGCGCCGGAGCTGTTCGCCGACACGCGGGCCGATGACGCCATCGCGGCCGATCTCGCCCCCGCCATCGCCGGCCTGATCGCCGCCGAGGAGCCGGATCTCCTCCTCGCCCCGCAGGCGATCGGCGGCCATGTCGACCACGTGCAGGCGGTCCGGGCGCTTCGCAGCCTCGATCCGCTTCCCCCGATCCTGTGGTGGCGCGACTTCCCCTACACGGTGCGCGAGGCCGCACCGAAAGCGCCGCTGGCCGCGCTGTTCACGGATCTGGCGGAACTGACGATGCACCTCGATCCGGAAGCCCAGGGCCGGAAGCGGGCCGCCTGCGCGGCCTATGCCAGCCAGATCGGCTTCCAGTTCGGTGGCCCGGCCGGTCTCGACGCGCGGCTCGCCCGGGAACACGGCATCGAGCGCTTCCGCCTCTCGGGCCACCTCGGGACGCCGATCCCCGGCCTTGATGCCGGCTGAGCCGCAGTCGCCGAAATCCCTGGCCGATCCCGATGCCCTCGCGGCCCGCCGCACGCTGATCGCGGCGCCGCACATCGCGCCGATCCGAGCGTTGGCCGCGCGGATCTCCGCCGAGCGCGGTGCACCGGTCCCCATACCCGACCCGCTGGACGGCGGCGTCGGGGCGCGGATGCTGCTGCTCCTGGAGACGCCGGGCCCCGCGGTTTTGCGCACCGGCTTCGTCACCCGCGACAGCGCGAACGGCACCGCCGCCAACCTGTTCCGCTTCCTCGCCGAAGCCGGCATTCCCCGGGCCGACACCCTGATCTGGAACGCCGTGCCTTGGCTGATCCACCAGGAGGGCGCCCTCAATCGGGCGCCAAGGCGAGCCGAGGTCGCGGCGGCCGCCCCCTATCTGGCGCCGCTCCTCGATCTTCTGCCGCGCCTCGCCGTGGCGGTCCTGGCCGGCCGCTTCGCCGGCCAGGCCGCGCCGGCCCTCGCGGCCCTGCGCCCCGACCTGCCGGTGATCCGGGTTCCACACCCGAGCCCGACCTACGTCTGCACGTCGCCCGAGGTACCCGCCCGGATCCGGCGCGGCCTGTCGGAGGCGGCCGCGATCCTCGACCGGACAATGGGCTGAGGATAGAAAGCCCGTTCCGGCGGCGCCTTCCCTGGCCTTGCGCGCCCGTTCGGCCTACATGCGGGGCAACGGGCCGCGGTCCGGGAGACTTCGGCACGGGCGGATGCCCTGCGGCCGGACCGCGCAGCCGGAAGGGCGGACGCCGAACGGCATGAACTTTCAGGGACAGCACCGGACGCCGGCCGAGCCGGCCGAGCCGGTTGAGCACGACCCCGCGGCCACACGGCGGAAGAGCCGGCGCAACCGCTACGCCTGGATCGGCACGGCCGCCAGCATCGTGCTGTTCGCGGTCTCCCTCGGGGTGCTGTGGAAGCTCGTCCAGAGCGTCAGCTGGGCGGAGGTACGGACCGCGGTCGCCGCGGCGACCGCCGAGCAGCTCGGCCTCGCCTTCCTGTTCGTGGGCATCAGCTACCTGTTCCTCACCGGCTACGACGCGCTGGCCCTGCGCCAGCTCAAGATCAAGGTGCCCTATCGGATCACCGCGCTCGCCTCGTTCACCAGTTACGCGGTGAGCTTCACCCTGGGCTTCCCGCTGCTGACCGCGGGCACGATCCGCTACTGGATCTATTCCCGGCAGGGCCTGACAACGCCCAAGATCGCGGCGCTGACCGTCATCGCCGGCTTCACCTTCTGGCTCGGCATGGGCGTGGTCCTGGGCCTCAGCCTGATCATCGAGGCCGGCCAGCTCGCCGGGCTCGCCTTCACGTCGATCCGGATCAACCAGACCGTGGGTCTCGCGGCGCTCGCCCTGGTGCTCGGCTACCTCGCCTGGGTCTCGGCCAAGAAGCGCAGCATCACCGTCAAGCACTGGCGGCTGGAGCTTCCCGGCGCCTCGGTATCCATCGGCCAGATGCTCGTCGGCATCGGCGATGTCTGCGCGGCGGCGGCGGTGCTCTACGTCCTGCTGCCGCCGGAGACGACGATCGCGTTCACGACCTTCCTGGCGATCTACGTGCTCGCCGCCATGCTGGGCATCGCATCGAACGCGCCGGGCGGGATCGGCGTGTTCGAGGCGACGGTGCTGCTCGCCCTGTCGAGCCTGCCGCGCAACGAGGTGCTGACCTCGCTGCTGCTGTTCCGGGGCTGCTACTACGTGGTCCCGTTCGTGACTGCGCTCGCGATGCTCGGCCTCTACGAGATCGTGAAGCGGGCGGGCGGGGCGCGCGATCCTGGCCCTCCGGAAGGCACCGCCGGCCCCTCTGGCCGAGCGTGGCGCGACGAGTCCGGCCCGCGCTGACTCGACCGGACGGCCCGCCATGACCGAGCGCCTGCGCAGTTCCCCGGCCTGGACCGGTGCCGCGATCGCGGCAGGCCTGCTCGGCCTCGCCCTCGGTGCCGCAGGGCGCCTCGATCTCCCGTCGATCCTGACCGGGCTGGGCGCGGTCTGCCTGGGCGGCTGGCTCGGGGACCGCGGCCGGGAAGCCCCGGTGCTGCGACCGGCCGCCACGGCAAACCGTTACGCGGTCGCGGAGGCGCTGCTGGCGAACGTGCCCGACCCGGTGATCCTGGTGGACCGGCGGACCCTGGTGGTGGAGGCCAATCCCGCCGCCCGGGCGCTGCTGCCGGCCCTGCACCACGGCCGGCCCCTGTCCTTCGCGCTCCGCGACCCGGAGGTCCTCGACGGCATCGAAGCGGTGCTGAGTTCGGGCCTACCCCGCCGGGTCGCCCTCTCGACCCGGGTGCCGCTGGAGCGCACCTTCGAGGTGCAGATCGGCGCCCTGCCGATGCCCGACGGGTCCGGCGTCAGCGCGCTGCTGTTCCTGCGCGACCTCACCTCGGCCCGGCGGCTGGAGGCGATGCGGGTCGATTTCGTCGCCAATGCGAGCCACGAGCTGCGCACGCCGCTCGCTACCCTGATCGGCTTCATCGAGACCCTGCAGGGCCCCGCCCGCGAGGATACTCAGGCGCGCGAGCGCTTCCTGGAGATCATGCGCGTCCAGGCCCTGCGCATGACGCGGCTGATCGACGACCTGCTGTCCCTTTCCCGGATCGAGCTGCGCGAGCACGTGGCGCCGACCGGCATCGTCGACCTCGGGGCGCTGGCCCGGCAGATGGTCGATGCCCAGGGGCCCCCCGCCGAGGCGCGGGGCGCCACGATCGCGTTCCAGGACGGCGCCGGACCCTATCGCGTCCCCGGCGATGCCGACGAACTCGCCCGGGTGATCGAGAACCTCATCGAGAACGCCGTGAAGTACGGCGGCGGCCGGATCAGCGTCGGGCTGACCCGGGAGGAGGACCCTCGGCTTGGTCGGCGGATCGTCCTGTCGGTGACCGATGACGGGCCGGGCATCGCGCCCGAGCACATCCCGCGGCTGACGGAGCGCTTCTACCGGGTCGACGTCGCCTCGAGCCGCGCCCGCGGCGGCACCGGCCTCGGCCTCGCCATCGTCAAGCACAGCCTCAACCGCCACCGCGGCCGGCTCGCCATCGAGAGCACGGTGGGGCAGGGGACCACGGTGCGCGTGAGCCTGCCGGAATATGGAGCCCCCGCCCCGCCGCAGCCGGCGGCCGATCAGGCATAGGCGCCGATCCCGAGCCCGGTCTCGACCTGCGCGATCCAGCGCCGGATGGCCGGATAATCCGCGAGGTCGAAGCCGCCCTCGTGGGCCATGCGCGTGTAGGCGACGAGCGCCACGTCTGCGAGCGTCAGGGTGCCGCCCGCCATGAAGGGGCGCCGTTCGAGAGCGCCTTCCATCAGCCGCAGCGCGTCGGCGCCGCGCTCGGCCAGCTTGGGATCGAGATCGTCCGGCGACCGCTTTAGATAGTGAAGTTGGTAGCGGCGGACCGCGATGTAGGGCTCGTGGCTGTACTGCTCCCAGAACATCCATTGCAGCATGCGGGCGCGGGGGAAGGCGGCCTGCGGGATCAGGGCGGAGCCCTCCGCGAGGTAGAGGATGATGGCGTTCGATTCCGACAGTATCGCGCCGTCGGGGAAGACGACGATCGGCACGCGCCCGGCGGGATTGAGCGCCAGGAATTCGGGCCTGCGCGTTCCGCCGCCCGGCACGTCCACGTCGCGCCACAGCGCGGGGATTCCCAGATGGGCGGCGACCCATTTGACCTTCAGGCAGTTCCCGGAGCCCGGATCGCCGTAGATCGTCAGCGGTTCGGTCATCCGTTTCCCCTTCCCGTGGGTCAGGACCTTGGCCGGAGGGCGGCGATTCGACAACCGACACGACGGTCGAGCCGCTGCGCCGTGCGGTTCGAGACAGCGCTTGGGGCAAAGCTCGCTGGCGCTCCGCGCGCTCGACACGGGGTCTCGCGGTCGGGTCTGCATCATCCCTCTGCCGGTCGGTCTAGCGGATGGACACGTTGGGTTCGGGATCATCGCCCGGTTTGCAAGTCTGGCGGTGCGGATCTCCAACGCATCCTCGCTCCCGCAGAGGCTGCCGGACGCACACACCTCAGAATGGAGGGCGGGTTTCCCTCTCCCCGCAACAGGGCGAGTTTTACCCTGCGGCCATCGCCGACGAAGCGGACGATGTGTGACCCGCGGCGCCCCTGCGAGCGGGGTGAAGCGGGCTTCGCGCTCAAAACCTGCCTAAGAGTGCCGCGTCGAGACTGCCCCCTTGACCTTCCCATCATGGGAACCCCCATGTGACCCGGCATGGAAGCCCCGAACGGAACCGCCACCATGTCGGACCCCGTCGCCCTGACCCTCCCGGTGGAGGGCATGTCCTGCGCCTCGTGCGTCGGCCGCGTCGAGCGTGCCCTGCAGGCGCTTCCGGGCGCCCGCGACGTCGCGGTGAACCTCGCCACGCACCGGGCCAGTCTCGTTCTGGCGGGGGCGGCGCGCCCGGTCGACGCCGCGGCCGCACTGGCGGAGGTCGGCTATCCGGTTCCCGCAACGGAGAGCCTGCTGGTCATCGACGGAATGTCCTGCGCCTCCTGCGTCGGCCGGGTCGAGCGGGCGCTCGCCGCCGTGCCGGGCGTGACCGGCGCCAGCGTCAATCTCGTCGCGGGACGGGCCGTCATCCACCACCCCGAAGGCGTGGTCTCGACGGACGATCTCGTGACGGCCGTGGAGGCGGCCGGCTACGAGGCCCGGTCCCAGGACTTGGCCCAACCGGACAAGACTGCGGCGCGCCAGGTCGATGAGGGCCGCGCCCTGCGCCGCGACCTGATCGCGGCGGCGCTTCTCTCCGCGCCCGTGGTGGTGCTCGATATGGGCGGCCACGTTCTGAGAAGCCTGCACGCCGGACCCGCGGCGGCCCTGATCCAGGCCGTCCTGGCCACCCTGGTCCTCGCCGGGCCTGGGCGCCGCTTCTTCCTGCGCGGGGTGCCGGGCCTGCTCCGCGGCCATCCGGACATGAACGCCCTCGTCGCCCTCGGGGCCGGGGCGGCCTACCTCTATTCCCTGGTCTCGACCCTGGCGCCGAGCCTTCTGCCGGAGGGGGCTGCGCATCTCTACTTCGAGGCCAGCGTGCTGATCGTCACGCTGATCCTGCTCGGCCGGACCCTGGAGGCCCGGGCCAAGGGCCGGACCGGGCAGGCCATCGCCCGACTGATGGAGCTGACACCCAAGACCGCCCGGGTGCTGCGCGGCGACGCGGAGGTGGAGCTGCCGCTCGCCGGGCTCCGGATCGGCGACGTGGTCCGGGTGCGCCCGGGCGAGCGCATCGCCGCCGACGGCGTGGTGATCGCCGGCACGAGCCATATCGACGAGAGCATGGTGACGGGAGAGCCGGTGCCGGTGCGCAAGGCACCCGGCGACCGCACGGTGGGCGGCACTCTGAACGGCCGCGGCAGCCTCGACCTGCGGGTCGACGCTGTCGGCGGCGCCACCGTGCTCGCGCAGATCACCGCCCTGGTGGAGCGGGCGCAGGGCGGCAAGCTGCCGATCCAGGCGCTGGTCGACCGCGTCACCGGGCGTTTCGTGCCGGCGGTGATCGGGATCGCCGCGCTGACCTTCCTCGGATGGCTGCTGCTGGGCCCGGCGCCCGCCCTGGGGACGGCGTTGGTCAACGCGGTGGCGGTGCTGATCATCGCCTGCCCCTGCGCGATGGGCCTCGCGACCCCGACCGCCATCATGGTCGGCACCGGCCGGGCCGCGGCAAGGGGCGTGCTGTTCCGCGACGGGGCTGCCCTGCAGCGCCTGCGCGATGTGCGCGTCGTGGCCCTCGACAAGACCGGCACCCTGACCGAGGGCCGCCCCCGCGTGACCGACATCGAGACAGCCGCGGGCGTCCCGGAGGAGGACGCCCTGACGCTGGCCGCCGGCCTGGAGAGCCGTTCTGAGCATCCGCTGGCCGGCGCTGTCGTGGCGGCCGCCCGCGACCGCGGCCTTCGGGTGCCCGATACGGAGGGCTTCGAGGCGGTGGACGGCTTCGGCGTCTCGGGCCGGGTCGCGGGCCGGGAGGTTGCGCTCGGCGCGCCGCGCTACCTCGACCGGCTCGGCATCGCCCGGGACCCCGACCTCGCCGCCCGGGCCGAGACCCTGGCCGCCGCGGGCCGGAGCCCGATCCACCTGACCCTCGACGGCCACCATGCCGCCGTGCTCGCGGTGGCCGATCCCGTGAAGGCGGGCGCCCGGGCAGCGGTGGCGGCCCTGAAGGCGCGGGGCCTCGCGGTCGCGATGGTGACGGGCGACGATCCCGCCGCCGCCGCCGGCGTCTCCCGGAGCCTCGGCATCGCCATCGTGGAGGCGGGGATCCTGCCGGGCGGCAAGGTCGAGGCGGTCCAGCGGTTCCGGGCGGAGCACGGGCCGGTGGCCTTCGTCGGTGACGGCATCAACGATGCGCCGGCGCTGGCCGAGGCCGATGTCGGGCTCGCCATCGGCACGGGAACCGACATCGCGGTCGACAGCGCCGACGTGGTGCTGATGTCGGGATCCCTCGACGCCCTGGTGGAGGCGCTGGTGTTGTCCCGGGCGGTCATGGCCAATATCCGCCAGAACCTGTTCTGGGCCTTCGCCTACAACGCCGCCTTGATCCCGGTCGCGGCGGGGGTGCTGGTGCCGTTCGGCGGGCCGGCCCTGTCGCCGATCCTGGCGGCGGGCGCCATGGCATTCTCCAGCGTGTTCGTCCTCGGCAACGCCCTGCGGCTGCGCCGGGCCGGCGGCGGATCCGCCGCCGATGCCGCCGCGCTGACCCCGAGGCCGGCATGAGCGCGGTCGTCCTCACGATCGGCGAGGCGGCCCGGCGCACCGGCGTCTCGGCCAAGATGATCCGCTGGTACGAGGCCACCGGCCTGCTGCCGCCCGCCGCGCGCTCCGAAGCCGGCTACCGCCACTACGGCGAGGCGGACCTGCACACGCTGCGCTTCATCCGCCGCGCCCGCGACCTCGGCTTCAGCGTGGACGCGATCGCGGATCTGCTGGCGCTCTGGCGCGACCGCGCCCGGCCGAGCGCCGGCGTGAAGGCGATCGCCCGGGAGCAGATCGGCGATCTGCGCCGCCGCATCAGGGAGCTGGAAGGGATGGCGCGGACCCTGGAGCGCCTGGCCGAGGCCTGCTGCGGCGACGACCGGCCCGACTGCCCGATCCTGGACGATCTCGCGGCGGGGGACCGTGTGCCGATGCCCCGGCCGCCGCGCCGGGGCCTGTACGGGCGCGGGCCCGCACGCGGGGCGCATTGAGGGCAGCGGCAGCCCGGCGCAGTGGCCGCGCCTTCAGCCCGCGCTTGAGAAAGGCGCACCGAGGTGTCCGCTCTCCCACCGCTCGACCCCCCCGTGGCGGGAGCAGGTCCCGCTGCGGGTATGGCTGAAGCTCCACGTGCCGTCGCGGCATCTGGCTGAGGCGCCCTCCGGCTTGCCGCCGTCGCGCGACTCCGCCGGCCCGTGGACGTCGCAGCCGTCGCTCCGGCTGTGGTAGTGCTGATGGCTCTCGAGCGGGATCTCGTCCGGCTGGAAGCAGCTGCGGGCGCGTGCCGCCCCCGGTGCGAGAGACGCCGCTGCAAAGCCGTCATCGCGAAAGCGGCGCCTGGGGTGAGGTGCATCGCGGCGCCTCAATCCCGGAAGAAGCGGCCGGCGACGTAATGCCGACCCCGTCGGTTGGTCCGCCACTCCGCGCGCGGATGGCAGTGCCGCGGATGGCCGTGGCAGCCCCGTGCGTTGAGCATCCCGGGCGTCGCCGAGGCTGATAACGGGTTAAGCAGCAGCGGTGCCGCCAGGGTGACCAGGAACAGCAGCGCTGCCTTGCGCATCATTGCATCCTCAAGTTGAGGACACGCCTCTCGACGAAGCTTAACCAGAAGTCGAGTTGGTCAGGATACGTGGCGCAGAATTAGAAGGCGCTGCACGTAGCGGTGGGGGTAGGGGGCAGCATGCCCAAACGGGTGTCGGTCTGCGGGGCATTCAGTGGGCGGAATCGCGGATTAGGTACCGTTTCGCTCAACTTGTCCGGGAAAGGATCGCGCCGACCAACGCGCGGCGCCTTTTTGCGGGCGACCGCGGCCGCAGCGGAATGCGCCATGGTCTTTCGTGCCAGGCCAGCTGCGTCGGCGTCGCCGCCTGGATGATCACGCCGGCAACGCACGCACCACTTCGGAAGCTACGCCAAGCGCGGCCGTTGACGCCGGCTCTGGCCCCGGCTTTGCTGGTCGCCCAGACCCAAGCAGGCGCCGAGAGTCCCGACCCGATGCCCGTCCTCGAACGGATCCGCGATTTCGCCGACACGATGACGGCCTGGCGGCATGACCTGCACGCCCATCCCGAACTGCTCTACGACGTCGAGCGGACAGCGGGCTTCGTGGCCGACCGCCTGCGGTCCTTCGGCTGCGACGAGGTTGTGACCGGCATCGGCCGGACGGGAGTCGTGGGCGTGATCCGGGGCAGGGGCCGGACTTCCAACCGCGCCATCGGCCTGCGCGCCGACATGGATGCGCTTCCGATCCAGGAGGTGCGCGATCTGCCCTACCGCTCCACCGTGCCGGGCAAGATGCACGCCTGCGGCCATGACGGGCACACCACCATGCTGCTCGGCGCCGCAAAATACCTCGCCGGGACCCGGGATTTCGACGGCGCCGCCGTGCTGATCTTCCAGCCCGCCGAGGAGGGCGGCGGCGGTGGCGATGCGATGGTCGAGGACGGGCTGATGGAGCGGTTCGGCATCGAGTCGGTCTACGGGATGCACAACATCCCCGGCATGGCGGTCGGCACCTTCGCGATCCGGCCCGGGCCGATCATGGCCTCGACCGACCGCTTCACCCTCACCATCGAGGGGCGGGGCGGCCACGCGGCCCTGCCGCACAACGCCGTCGACAGCGTGCTGGTGGGAAGCCACGTGATCATCGCCCTGCAGAGCATCGTGGCGCGCAACCTCGATCCGCTGCAATCGGCGGTGGTGTCGGTCTGCGCCCTGGAGGCCGGCGAGGCCTTCAACGTCCTGCCGCAGACCGTGACCATGCGCGGCACGATGCGCACGCTGTCGCAGGCGGTGCGGGCGCAGATCAAGGCGCGCATCGAGACGCTGGTGGCGGAGGTCGCGGCCGGCTTCGGCGCGACGGGCGTGACCGCGTTCGGGGCGAGCTATCCCGTCACCGAGAACCATCCCGCCGAGACGGACTTCATGGCCGATGTCGCGGAGGCGCTGGTCGGCGGCGAGAACGTCGACCGGACGGTCGCACCGATGATGACCGCGGAGGATTTTTCCTACATGCTCGGCCGCCGCCCCGGCGCCTACATGTTCATCGGCAACGGTGACAGTGCCTCGCTCCACCACCCGCATTACGACTTCAACGACGCGGTCGCGCCGTACGGGGCTTCCCTGTGGGCGCGCCTGATCGAGACGGGGCTGCCGCTGACCGCGTGACCGTGCCGCCCCTCGCGCAGGCCGTTCCGGTCTGGCTGCGGGTGGCGGCCTTGTCGTTCGGCGGTCCGGCCGGTCAGATCGCCGTGATGCACCGGATCCTCGTCGAGGAACGGCGCTGGGTCTCGGAACGGCGCTTCCTGCACGGGCTCGGCTTCTGCACGCTCCTGCCCGGACCGGAGGCGCAGCAGCTCGCGACCTATATCGGCTGGCTGATGCACGGCCCGGCGGGCGGGCTCGTCGCGGGCGGCCTGTTCGTACTGCCGGGCCTCCTCGCCCTGATGGGCTTGAGCTGGCTCTACGTGCTGTACGGCCATGTCGACGTGGTCGCCGGCCTGTTCTTCGGCCTGAAGGCGGCGGTGCTCGCCATCGTGCTCCACGCCCTCTGGCGTCTCGGCGGCCGCGCCCTGCGCGACCGGGCGGACCGGGTGATCGCGCTCGCCGCCTTCGCGGCGCTCTTCGCGCTGGCCGTGCCGTTCCCGCTGGTGGTCATCGCGTCGGGCCTGCTGGGCCTCGCCCGTGGCCGGCGCCCGGCCGCCGAGACCGATGCGGCGCCCGCGGACGAGGCGGACGTGGTCATCGGCGAGGCGGCGCTGCTGCGGGAGCGCGTCGGCGCCGCGGCCGCGCTGCGCGTCGCCGCCCTGTGGCTCGCGATCTGGCTGGTGCCGGTGGCGGTATTGCTCGTCCTGCCCGGCGTGCCGCCGGTCTTCGGTCAGGTGGCGCTGTTCTTCTCCAAGATGGCGCTCGTGACCTTCGGCGGGGCCTACGCGGCGCTGGCCTATGTCGCGCAGCAGGCGGTGGAGCAGTTCGACTGGCTGAAGCCCGGGGAGATGCTCGACGGGCTCGGCCTCGCCGAGACGACGCCCGGCCCGCTGATCATGGTGTTGCAATTCGTGGGCTTCCTGGCGGGATATCGTGCGCCCGGGGCACTGCCGCCGCTTCTGGCCGGGACGCTCGCCGGGCTCGTCACAACCTGGGTCACGTTCGTGCCCTGCTTTCTCTGGATCTTCGCCGGCGCGCCGCTGATCGGACGTCTGCGCGGCAGCGTGCGGCTGGCGGGCGCCCTCTCGGCGATCACCGCCGCGGTGGCCGGGGTCATTCTCAACCTCGCGGTCTGGTTCGGGCTGCGGACGCTGTTCGCGCGGGTGGAAACGGTGCCGGCCGGGCCGCTGCGCCTCGACCTGCCGGTCCCGGGAAGCCTGGACCCGGCCGCGCTGGTGCTGACCCTGGCGGCGGCTATCCTGGCGGTGTTCCGCTTCGGCCTCGGCACGCTGCAGGTTCTGGCGCTCTGCGCCGGCGCGGGCGTGCTGCTGCGGCAGGCGGGCTGGGGCTGATCGGCATCGTCATCGCACCCTGTCGTCCCGGGGCTGCGGAGCGGAGTCCGGGATCCAGAGCCGCCGAGGCTTTCGGCCCTGCGCCGACGGCGTCCCCGGGTTCCGGGATCGCCTTCGGCGCCCCGGACCGACGGGGTGATGCGGATCGCGCGCGGGCACAGGGACGGCGCGACCCATGTCCGCGCGTTCAACGGACGCGCAGCCCGAATCAGCCGCCGTAGCGCGCCTTCAGCAGCGCGTAGGTGAGCCGCGCGGTCTGGACCTCGCCGCCCTCCGGCCGGCCGGGCTTGGTCGAGGGGTTCCAGCCGTAGAGGTCGAAATGGCCGTGCGCTTTCGTCTTGGGTGCGAAGCGGCGCAGGAACAGGGCCGCGGTGATCGCCCCCGCGAAGGGACCCCCCGAGACGTTGTTGAGGTCGGCCACCTTGGAGTCGAGCAGGCTCGCGTAGGGGGCGTGGAGCGGCATCCGCCAGACCGGATCGGCGGCGCTCCGGCCGGCTTCCGCGACGGACGCCGCCAGGGCCTCGTCCTCGGTGAAGAAGGCCGGCAGGTCCGGCCCGAGCGCCACCCGGGCCGCGCCGGTCAGCGTCGAGTAATCGAGGAGCAGGTCGGGTGACTCCGCCTCGGCGAGCGCCAGCGCGTCGGCGAGGATCAAGCGACCCTCCGCGTCGGTGTTGCCGATCTCGACGCTCAAGCCCGCCCGGCTCGGCAGCACGTCGCCCGGCCGGAAGGCGTTGCCCGCGACGGCGTTCTCCACGGCGGGGATCAGCACCCGCAGGCGGACCTTGAGCCCGGCGCCCATCACCATGTCGGCGGCGGCGAGCGCGGCGGCGGCACCGCCCATATCCTTCTTCATCAGCAGCATGCCCGCCGACGGCTTGATGTCGAGCCCGCCCGTGTCGAAGGCGACGCCCTTGCCGACCAGCGTCACGCGCGGTGCGTCCTCCGACCCCCAGGTCAGGTCGATGAGGCGCGGCGCCCGCGGCGAGGCCACCCCCACCGCGTGGATCAGCGGAAACGCCTCCGCCAGGGCGTCGCCCTGGGTGACCGTGACGGTCGCGCCGTGGCGCTCCGCGAGCGCCCGGGCTGCGGCCTCGATCTCGGCCGGGCCCATGTCGTTGGCCGGGGTGTTGATCAGGTCGCGGCCCAGGGCCACGGCGGCGGCGATCCGCTCCACCTCGGCGGCGTCGATCCCCGCTGGCGCCGCGAGCCGCGCCTTCGTGCCGCCGCTGGAGCGGTAGCGGCCGAAGCGATAGCTGCCCATCAGCCAGGCGAGGGCGGCCTCGGCGGGGTCGGGGGCGTTCTCCAGACGGAAGCTGCCCTCCGGCAGGAGCCCCGGCAGCTTGCCGGCGAGCAGGCGGTCGTAGGCGGCAGCACCGGTGTCGCCGAGGCCGAACAGCACGCGGGCGAGGCTTCCGTCGGAGCCCGGCAGCAGGGCGAGGCTGCCGGCTTTCGGCTTGAAGCTGAGGGCGTTCGCGAAGCTGCGCTGGGCGGGCTCCAGGGCGGCCTCCGCCTCCGTCCAGTCCGCCGCGGTGACCAGGGTGACGGGCACGGCCTGCGCGTCCTCGGACAGCAATGCGGGTGGGATCGCATGGGTGTCGGGCTGCGTCATGGGCCTCTCGTGCGCCGGCCGGAGCGGCGGCTTAACCGGTGGTTAGGGTTAACGCTCTATCACCGGCCGGCCGGAAGCGTGAAGCGCGCGCGCCTGCCGGTCCTGCACGCGGAGCGTACCAAGATGACGGCCCTGACCCGTGTCGCCACCACTTCGGCTCCCGCGGGACGCCGCGCCGGGCTCGCCGCCGCGCTGCTGATCGCGCTCGGCCTCGCCGGCTGCAACACCCGCTCCCCGGAGACCACCGGTTCGATCGGCGAACTCGGTGCCAAGTCGTCGCCGTCGTCCCCGTCTCGCAAGGATCTCGACGCGCTGGCCGAGCGCTACAGCGCCAATCCCGGAGACGCTCGGGCGGCGATGGCCTACGCCCGGATTCTCCGAGCCACCGATCAGACGAGCCAGGCGAGCGCGGTCCTGCAGCAGGCGGCCCTGCGCAACCCGAAAGACACGTTCCTGCTCGGCGCCTACGGAAAGTCGCTGGTCGAGGTCGGCCGCTACCGGGAGGCGATCGACGTGCTCGCCAACGCCCATTCCCCGGCCGCGCCCGATTGGCGCATCCTGTCGGCGCAGGGCTCGGCCTCGGCGCAACTCGGCGATCAGGTGCGTGCGCAGGGCTTCTACGAGGCCGCGCTCAAGATCCGGCCGAACGAGCCCTCGCTGCTGTCCAATCTGGGCCTGTCCTACGCGCTCTCGCGCAACCTCGATCAGGCCGAGCAGACCCTGCGGCTCGCCGTCGACCAGCCCGGAGCCGATGCGCGGGTGCGGGCGAACCTCGCCCTGGTGCTGGGGCTGAAGGGCCGCACCGCCGATGCCGAGGCGATCCTGCGCCGGGACATGAGCCCGGCCGAGGCCGCCGCCAACGTCGCCTCCCTGCGCAAGCTCGCCGCACAGCCGGACCGCTTCAAGGCACTGTCGGGCAAGGCTGTGCCCGGGCAGGGCTGACGGCTCCAGCAGGATCCGCGCCCCTCTCTTCCCCGCAGAGGGGGGGTGAGAGGCGGCCGCCAATTGCCTGATCCTGACCACGATCCGTGACCATCGCTGCCTTGAGCAGCGAGAGAGCGGCCGCCCCCATCCACCGCCCCTCCGACAGGAAAACGCACCTGTCATCGCGACCCGGTAGCGGCCAGATTCGAAAAGTTCTATATCCTCGCTTGGCTGCGCCGCGCGGCATCACGGGCGTCCAAATCGCCCCCGCGCATCGTCTCCTGCCCGGGCACTCCCGGGGCGGCGCGCGCCCGTCGGGCGCTACACAGGCCGAACACAAATTCGTAGCGCAGGTCTTGCCTGCGCGTGTTCGACAACCCGCAGCGAGGATAGAACCAGCCGTGCCCTCACTCGACAGCTTCAAGGCCCGCCAGACGCTCCAAGCCGGCGGCAAGACCTACACCTACTATTCGATCCCCGAGGCCGAGAAGAACGGTCTCGCCTCTGCGGCCGCGCTGCCCTTCTCCATGAAGGTGATTCTGGAGAACCTGCTGCGCTACGAGGACGACCGCTCGGTCAAGAAGGGCGATATCGAGGCCGCCGTCGGCTGGCTCGAGCAGAAGGGCAAGGCCGAGGTCGAGATCGCGTTCCGCCCCTCGCGCGTGCTGATGCAGGACTTCACCGGCGTGCCGGCGGTGGTCGATCTTGCGGCCATGCGCGACGCCATGGTGGCGCTCGGCGGCGACCCGCAGAAGATCAACCCGCTGGTGCCGGTCGATCTCGTCATCGATCACTCGGTGATCGTCGACGAGTTCGGCACCCCGAAGGCGCTGGCCGACAACGTCGCCCTGGAATACGAGCGCAACGGCGAGCGCTACACCTTCCTGAAGTGGGGCCAATCGGCCTTCGACAACTTCTCCGTCGTTCCCCCGGGCACCGGAATCTGCCACCAGGTGAACCTGGAATACCTCGCCCAGACCGTCTGGACGAAGTCCGAGGACGGGTCCGACGTGGCCTACCCGGATTCGCTGGTCGGCACCGATTCGCACACCACCATGGTCAACGGCATGGCGGTGCTGGGCTGGGGCGTCGGCGGCATCGAGGCCGAGGCGGCCATGCTCGGCCAGCCGCTGTCGATGCTGATCCCCGAGGTCGTGGGCTTCAGGCTGTCGGGCAAGCTGCCCGAGGGCACCACCGCCACCGACCTCGTGCTCACCGTCACCCAGATGCTGCGCAAGAAGGGCGTGGTCGGCAAGTTCGTGGAGTTCTACGGCCCCGGCCTCGACGACATGGCGGTCGCCGACCGGGCCACGATCTCCAACATGGCCCCGGAATACGGCGCGACCTGCGGCTTCTTCCCCGTCGACCAGAAGACCATCGACTTCCTGAAGGTCACCGGCCGCGCCGACGACCGGATCGCCCTGGTCGAGGCCTACGCCAAGGCGCAGGGCATGTGGCGCGATGCCCAAACCCCCGACCCGGTCTTCACCGACACGCTGGAGCTCGACATGGGCGAGGTTCGGCCCTCGCTCGCCGGCCCGAAGCGCCCGCAGGACCGGGTGCTGCTCGACGGCGCGAAGCCCGGCTTCGCCGCCTCCATGGAGAGCGAGTTCAAGAAGGCCGCCGATCTCGCCCGCCGCTACCCCGTCGAGGGCACGAACTTCGACATCGGGCACGGTGACGTGGTGATCGCCGCGATCACGAGCTGCACCAACACGTCGAACCCCTCGGTGATGATCGGCGCGGGCCTGCTCGCCCGCAACGCCGTCGCCAAGGGCCTGCGCTCGAAGCCGTGGGTGAAGACCTCCCTGGCCCCCGGATCGCAGGTGGTCGGCGAGTACCTGGAGAAGTCGGGTCTGCAGGAGCCCCTCGACGCGCTGGGCTTCAACCTCGTGGGCTTCGGCTGCACCACCTGCATCGGCAATTCCGGCCCGCTGCCGGAGGCGATCTCCAAGGCGATCAACGACAACGACGTCGTCGCAGCGGCGGTGCTCTCGGGCAACCGCAACTTCGAGGGCCGCGTGAACCCCGACGTGCGGGCGAACTACCTCGCCTCGCCGCCGCTGGTCGTCGCCTACGCGCTGGCCGGCTCGATGCAGATCGACATCACCACCGAGCCGCTCGGCCTCGGGTCCGACGGCAAGCCCGTGTACCTGAAGGACATCTGGCCGTACTCGGCCGAGGTGCAGCAGTTCATCGAGCAGAACATCACCTCGGCGCTGTTCAAGTCCCGTTACGCGGACGTGTTCGGCGGCGATGAGAACTGGAAGAACGTCGAGGTCACCGAGGCCGAGACCTTCGCGTGGAACCCCGGCTCCACCTACGTGCAGAACCCGCCCTACTTCGTCGGCATGGAGAAGACCCCGAAGCCGGTCACGGACATCGCGGACGCCCGGATCCTCGGCCTGTTCCTCGACTCGATCACCACCGACCACATCTCGCCCGCCGGCAACATCCGCGCCGCTTCACCGGCCGGCGCCTACCTGCAGTCGCATCAGGTGCGCGTGCAGGACTTCAACCAGTACGGCACGCGTCGCGGCAACCACGAGGTGATGATGCGGGGCACCTTCGCCAACATCCGCATCAAGAACCAGATGGTGCGGGACGAGTCCGGCAACGTGGTCGAGGGCGGGTGGACGCTGTTCCAGCCCTCCGGCGAGAAGATGTTCATCTACGACGCGGCGCAGAAATACGCCGAGCAGCACACCCCGCTCATCATCTTCGCCGGCAAGGAATACGGCACCGGCTCGTCGCGCGACTGGGCCGCGAAGGGCACGAAGCTGCTCGGCGTGCGCGCCGTGGTAGCGGAGAGCTTCGAGCGCATCCACCGCTCGAACCTCGTCGGCATGGGCGTCGTGCCGCTGGTGTTCCAGGGCGACACGTCCTGGCAGTCCCTGGGCCTTAAGGGTGACGAAACCGTCACCATCAAGGGCCTCGCCGGTGAGCTGAAGCCGCGCCAGACGCTGATCGCGGAGATCAAGTCCGCCGACGGTTCGGTGAAGCAGGTCCCGCTGACCTGCCGCATCGATACGCTCGACGAGCTGGAATACTTCCGCAACGGCGGCATCCTGCCCTACGTGCTGCGCTCGCTCGCGGCGTAAGGCTGAGAAGGCAGCGTCCCCGCTGCCCGTGCAGAATTCAGGCGGCGCCCATCGGGTGCCGCCTGACCCGTTTTCGTCCCGAACCATCGTCCAGGTCGCCGCTTCGTCATTACGCGCGTAGCGAAGTGACCCAGGGCGGCGGGACTTCTCGGACTATGGCGCTTCCCTGGATTGCTTCGCGCCGCTCGCAAAGACGGCGGCGAGGCCGTCCCGGATCGACCGCGCCATTTATCGTCAATCAAATCATTTCGTTTGCGCGCAACCTTGTTTGGCGCGCGCGGCGCCCCATAACCCGGCTCCTGAAGCCAAGATGGGACACCGATGAAGCACCTCAGCAAGACTCTCGTGGCCGCCGGCCTGACGGCCCTTCTGTCGAGCACGGCCTTCGCCGCGCAGGTCGAGCGCGTTCGCGGCACCGTCGACAAGGCCGACGGCAGCACGGTCACGATCAAGACCGACGACGGCAAGTCCGAGACCGTCGACGTGAGCGGCGCCAAGTTCGCCTGGGTGGTCCCGTCGAGCCTCGACCAGATCAAGGACGGCGTCTTCATCGGCACCGCCACCAAGGGCGAGAACCCGATGACCGCCCTGGAGGTCGTGCTCTTCCCTGAGTCGATGCGCGGCACCGGCGAGGGCCATTACGGCTGGGATTCGATCACCGACCAGACCGCGGGCGCTGGCGCCAAGGTGAAGAGCGCGATGACCAACGGCACGGTGAAGGCCGAGTCGTCGAACGCTCCGAAGGTGAAGAGCGCGATGACCAACGGCACCGTGAAGGCCGACAAGGCGGCATCCGGCGGCGAGCGCACCCTGACGGTGAGCTACGGCAAGGACGGCTCCAAGGAGATCGTGGTGCCGTCCTCGGCGCCGATCGTCGCCTTCGAGCCCGCCGACAAGGCGATCCTGACGCCGGGCTCCAAGGTCTTCGCCGTCGTGGCGAAGGACGGCAGCAAGGCCGAGGGCAAGCTCGTAGCGGTCGGCAAGGACGGCCTGACCCCGCCGATGTAAGACGAAACGACCCGCCCGGCGGAACGCGTCGGCGGGCCGGTACGGTCTGCGCCGGATGGCTCCGACGGAGCGTCTGAAATCTCACCCGCGCCCTCATCCTGAGGTGCCGGAGCGGAGCAGAGGCCTCGAAGGAGCCCTCCAGCTGGCCAAGCGATCCCTGGAGCCCTCCTTCGAGGCCCGCTTCGCGGGCACTCCAGGATGAGGGTGCAGGTTGGAGGGCCCCACGAATACCCGGCGAGGAGCGTCGCCGGGCATTCGCGTCTCAGCCCTTCAGGGCGACCGAAAAGTCCGCCTCGGTCTTCTTCCGGATCTCGTCCTCGGTGACGCCGTCGGCGAGCTCGATGAGCGTCATGCCGCCGTCGCCCTTCTTGTCGATCTCGAACACGCCGAGATCGGTGATCACGAGATCGACCACCTGGGTGCCCGTGAGCGGCAGGTCGCAGGCCTTGAGCAGCTTCGGGCTCTCGGTGCCGTCCTTGTTCTTGGCGACGTGCTCCATCACCACGACGACGCGCTTCACGCCCGCCACGAGGTCCATGGCGCCGCCCATCCCCTTCACCATCTTGCCGGGGATCATCCAGTTGGCGAGGTCGCCGTTGCCGGCCACCTGCATGGCGCCGAGGATCGACAGGTTGATGTGCCCGCCGCGGATCATCCCGAAGGAATCGGCCGAGGAGAAGTAGCTCGTCGTCGGCAGCGCGGTGATCGTCTGCTTGCCGGCGTTGATCAGGTCCGGATCCTCCTCGCCCTCGTAGGGGAAGGGACCCATGCCGAGCATGCCGTTCTCCGACTGGAGCTGCACCGACATGCCCTCGGGGATGTAGTTCGACACCAGCGTCGGAATGCCGATGCCGAGGTTCACGTAGAAGCCGTCTTCCAGCTCCTTGGCGGCGCGCGCCGCCATCTGCTCGCGGGTCCAGGCCATGGGGGTCTCCTCTCCCTCGATCAGTGGGTGCCGCCGCCGGCCGCCGCGGCCGGGGTGCTGTCGCCGCGCTTGCGCGTGGTGCGCTGCTCGATGCGCTTGTCGCGCACGCCCACGTCGATGATCCGCTTCACGAAGATGCCGGGGGTGTGGATCGTGTCCGGGTCGATCTCGCCCGGCTTCACGAGGTGCTCCACCTGGGCCACCGTCATCCTAGCGGCGGTCGCCATCATCGGGTTGAAGTTGCGCGCGGTCATCCGGTAGCGGAGGTTCCCCTCGGTGTCGCCGGTATGGGCGTGGACCAAAGCGAGGTCGGCGAACAGGCCGCGCTCCATCACGTACTGCTCGCCGTCGAACTCACGCACCTCCTTGCCCTCGGCGACCTTGGTGCCGACGCCGGTCTTGGTGAAGAAGGCCGGGATCCCGGCGCCCCCGGCGCGGATCCGCTCGGCCAACGTGCCCTGCGGATTGAACTCGATCTCCAGCTCGCCGGCCAGGTACTGGCGGGCGAATTCCTTGTTCTCGCCGACATAGGACGAGATCATCTTGGCGACCTGCCGCGTGTCGAGGAGCTTGCCGAGACCGACGCCGTCGATGCCGGCATTGTTCGACACGACCGTGAGACCCTTGACGCCCGAGAGGCGGACCGCCTCGATCAACTCGTCCGGGATGCCGCACAGGCCGAAGCCGCCGCACATCACCATCATGTCGTCGCGCAGGAGGCCGGCGAGCGCCGCGGCGGCATCCGAGTAGACCTTCTTCATCGAACCGTCCTTTCCCCGCCGGACCTGGCCGGCCGAAACTTTGGAAGCGCGTTTCTCCGCGCACCCTGTCCCCGATTCCCGGGTCGAAATCCAGTGCCGCGTGCCGTGACTCCGCGCGGGCTGCGACGATCCGTAACCCGCACGGCCTGGGGACCAAGCCACCGTCCTGTGTGGGCCCGGCAGACAAACCGCCCCGAGACGGCTACAAGGTCGCCACGACGAGCAGAGCCTGTGGGCCCGCGACGGCTTGAGGGGGCCTGGCGCGGCACCCGGCTTCCGGCCGCAGCCGCGGCCCGTCCGGAGCATGATGTCGCTGCGCCGCCCGATCCTCGTCCTCGCTCTCGGGAGCCTGATCGTCGCCGGCCTCGGCCTGCGCGACTGGCCCGTCGATGGCGGCCGGGCGACGGCCTTCGCCGCTCATGCCTTCGAGCCTTATGGCCTGTCCGTGCGCGTCGCGGGTCCGGCGAGCCTGACGCTGCTGCCCCTGCCGCATCTCACCCTGAACCGCGTCCGCGTGGCGACCGCGCCCGCCGGCCCCGCTCTGGCGGAGGGCGGCCGCCTCGCCCTCGACCTGGATCCGTTGAGCCTCCTCGCCGGACGTGCGGCGGTCGGCGGGCTGCGCCTGGAGGGGGCGCGTCTCTCGGGCGACGCCGATTGGCGGGTGCCGGCCGCGCGCCTCGCCGAGCAGGCCCGGGCCGGCGCGACGGTCCGGCCGCGCCGGATCACCGTGAGCGGCGCCCGCCTCGCCGGCGGCGAAGAGGCCAGGGACATCGACCTGGATCTCACGTGGCCGTTCTGGAGCGCGGCGGCAGAGGGTCGCGCGAGCCTGACGTGGCGCGGCGTGCCCACGCGGATCACCCTCGCAAATCTGCGGCCGGCCGACATCGTCCAGGGCCGGCGCAGCCCGTTCACCGCGGAGGTCACGTGGGCGGGGGGCAATCTCACCGCAGAGGGGACGGTGGCGGCCCCCGGCACGGACGCGGCGCTGCCGGTTCTCGCCGGGCAGATGCGCGCCGAGACCCGTTCGCTGCCGGAGTGCCTGTCGTGGATCGGCCGGGACGTTCCGCTCGCGCCGCTCGCCGGCGCCTTCTCGATCGTCGGCCGCTTCGAGACGGCGGAGCGCTCCGTGTCCTGGCCCAGCCTGCGGATCGGGCTCGGGCAGAACGTGCTGGAGGGTGCGGGCGCAGTCGCTTTGGGGCCGGGTGACGCGCCGCGCCTCTCGCTGCAGGCGACGCTGGCGGCCGAGACGCTTGATCTCGCGGCGCTCGCCGACGATCTTCGGCAACTCTTCGACCGCGAGCCCCGGCCCCTGGCCCTGGCCCCGGTCACGCAGGGCGACCTCGACCTGCGCCTGTCGGCCGCGTCGGGGCGGATCGGGCCGGTTGAGGTCCAGGATCTGGCGGCGAGCGTCCTGGTCCGGGACGCCGCCGTGGAGGTCGCGGTGAACCGGGCCCGGATCCAGAACGGAACCTTCAAGGGCCGCGTGACTCTCGTGAGCGGTGCCGACCCGGCGGCGACCGACATGCGCGCCCAGGGAAGCCTCGACCGGCTCGACCTCGGCAACCTGCTGAGCGAGGTCGGAGCGTCCCGCTGGCTGACGGGACCCGCGCATGGCCAGTTCGCCCTGGAGGCCAGTGCCCGCGACAGCACCACCCTCCTGGCGCGCCTCGGCGGCCGGGCGAGCCTCGCCGTCGACGGCGGGACAATCACGGGCCTCGACCTCGCCGATGTGATCCATCGCAACGGCGCCGTCGCGCCGGGGGCGCTCGCACGCCGCAATGGCCGGACGGCCTTCGAGCGCGCCGCCCTCACCCTGCGCTTCGTCGACGGCATCGGCGAGATCGCGGAGGCGGGTCTGATCGGGCCGAGCGTCGGAGCGACGCTGCGCGGTCAGGTGTCGCTGCCCCAGCGCCGCATGCAGGCCAGGGGCAGCCTCACCCTGCGGCCGTCGACCGATCCGCAGCGCGGCCTCGTGTTCGAGATCGCGGGACCCCTGAGCGCGCCGACCGCCCAGACCGTCGCGCACGGCGAGGCCGCCGAGCCGGCCGAGCGGGCGGGGGAAGCACTTCTGCCGGACGCGCTTCGGGAGCCCGCGGCCCTTGGCCTTCCCGGAACGGCTCGCGCCTACGCGCCCTGAACAGACTTGCCTTGGCAGGCCACGCGGTACACGGGGTGAGGCCGGAAGCGTCCCAGCCATCCAACGCTCGACCTCGGGATGCGGTCGCGGTTTGGACAGCCGCCGCCCCGAGCCCTTCGAGCCTGTGTGGTGGACCGTGGGCAGGCCGGCGTTGCGCCGGCTGAGAGTCTCGATTGGCCGCCGATATGCGTCGCACAGCCGGTGACCACCCGTACGAAACCTGCTTCGCCCGCGATGGCCTCCGCGGCGGCCAAGCTCTAAGATCGGGCACAGAATTCCTTCATGATCCCCATGCGCCGCCTGCTGATCGAGGAACCCGTCACGCGCGCGGGGCCGCTGGCCCGCTACCTGGCCGTGTTCTCCGTCGTCGCCACCGGGATCGCCCTGATCCTGGTCCGGGATCCGCGGGCCGACACGGATGCCGCGCTCGTCGCCCTCCTGGCCGGGCTCAGCGTCGCGCTGGCGGCGATCGTGGCGGCGGTCTTCGCCTTCGTGCGGGTCTGGCGCGAGGGTGCGCGCGGGCTCGGCGCTGCGGTCGTCGGGCTGGTCTTGGCGCTTCTCGTCCTGAGCTACCCTGCCTATCTGGGCCTTCGCGGCCTGCGGCTGCCCGCCCTCGCGGACGTCACCACCGACATCGACAATCCCCCGTCCTTCTCGCGCTCGCGCCCGGCCTTCGCGGCCCGCGGCGGCCGCTATCCCCCCGACCCGGGTCCCGCCCTGCGCGAACGGCAGCGGGGTGCCTATCCGCAGATCGCGCCGCTGACCCTCGATATCGGCGCCGACGCGGCCTTCGAACTCGCCCGCCAGGCCGCGCTCAAGCGCCACTGGCAGATCGTCGAGGCGATCCGGCCGGGCGGCCGCACCGGCAACGGCCGGATCGAGGCCGTGGCGCGCGGCCTCGTCCTCAACCTGCCCGATGACGTGACGGTCCGCATCCGCCCCCGCGCCGACGGGGCGCGCATCGACGTGCGCTCGGCGTCCCGGATCGGCGGGCGCGACTTCGGCGGCAATGCCGATCGGATCCGCACCTATCTCGACGACGTCGCCAACCTCGCCCTGGCGATGAAATGAGCCGCTCCCACGGCGCGGCGTCTCAGGCGAGGGCGTAGGCGGCGTCCAGGCTCGGCGCGCCCTCCGCGGTCGCGAGGCCGCGCCCGACCAGATCCTCCAGATGAGCGAAGACCGACAACGCCGCCGCGCCGCGCAGGCGCGGATCGAGCCCCTGGTAGATCGCCGCGACGATCTGCGCGATCCCGGTCTCGCCGCCGGCGAGCCGCGCGCGGATCGCGGCTTCCCGTTGGCGCCGGTGACACGCGAGCCCACGGAGGAACCGCGCCGGCTCGCGGACCGGCCCACCATGACCCGGCCAGTAGATCGTCTCGTCGCGCCCGCGCAGCTTGTCCAGGGATCCCATGTAGGCCTGCATCGATCCGTCCGGCGGCGCCACGATGGTGGTCGACCACGCCATGACATGGTCGCCGGAGAACAGGGCCTGCGCCTCCGGGAACGCGAAGGCGAGATGGTTCATCGTGTGGCCGGGCGTTTCCACCGCCGCCAGCGTCCAGCCCGGGCCGGAGACGGAATCGCCCTCTGTCAACACGCGGTCCGGGGCGTGCGCCCGGTCCGCGCTGGCATCGAGCCGCGGGGCCTCCGCCTCCGTCAGCGCCCGCGTGGCCCGGTGCGGACCGCAGCCGAGGATCGGCGCGCCCGTACGGGCGGCCAGCAGCCGCGCCCCGGGCGAATGATCCCGGTGCGTGTGGGTCACCACGATCGCCTCGACCGTCTCGCCAGAGAGATCCTGGAGCAGTGCGTCGATGTGCGCGCTGTGGTCCGGGCCGGGATCGAGGACCGCCACGCGGCCCTGGCCGATGACGTAGGTGCAGGTCCCGGTCGCCGTGAACGGCCCGCCGTTCGGCGCCACACGGCGGCGGATGAGCGGCGCCACCACCTCCGTCGGCCCGGCCGGCGGCATCGATGGATCGAGGGTCAGGCTGTTCTCGTCCGCGTCCGCCATCGCTGCCCCCGCGCGATCTGGTGGCGGTTCCTAAGCGAACTTGCGTTGGTAGGCCAACGCTCCGTCCGCTGAGCTCCTTGATGGACTACGGGTTTTCGTCGCAAGGCCGGTGACCGCCCGCGCGAAACCGGCTTGGAACGGATCCGAGTCGCGGTGCGATCGGCGCCGGGGGCCGCTCAGCCGGGCCGGCCGGGGCGGCGAGCCCGCACGCGGACCGGCACGGGAGCCGGAGCCGGCACCAGACCGAGGGCTGCGGCGCGCAGGGCGTCGCCGGCGCTCTCGATCGCCTGGGCGAGGCGGGCGGCCGTCGCGGCGGCCTTCGATCGAACGGCATTCTTGGCAGATTGCAGCATCACGGATCCCGGCTCGAACCTGAAGACCTATCTTCGAACGCTAGCGTACCCGTCCCGTTCCGTCGCCCATTGCCGCGCCCGGACAACGCACCCGGGCCATTCACATCGGACTTTGTGAACGCGGCGGAACCAGAGCAAAACCTTGGCGTTTTCGTGTTCAGAACGACGCGGCCCGCCCGCGTTGATATTGTCGAAGGATACGAACGATGCTCGGTTGGGCCGTAACTTTCCTCGTGGTTGCCCTCGTCGCCGCCCTGCTCGGCTTCGGTGGCATTGCCGGCACGGCAATGGAAGCCGCCAAGCTGGTGTTCTTCGTGGCGATTGTCCTGTTCGCGATCTCGGCCGTCATCGGCCTGATGCGGGGTCGTTCCCCCACCCTCTGACGTGTCGTTCGAAGCGCAGTTCGTGTATTCGGACCTGCGTGAGTTTGTGAAGAGCCGCCGCGGTTCGCGGCGGCTTTTTCCGTTCGGTCAAACGGGAGAGGTCACGCGGCGTTGATACCCTGTGAACTCTGTGTGTTGTCCCACGATCATCGGCCTGATGATGTCGGGACGGCCGCTCCGCGGATCGGGACGCGAAGGACTGGGTGGTCCGGCGCGGCGGCTCGAGCGCGAGTCCTTCAAACCTTGCCGTGGTCTCCGCCGTCGAGCTTCGCGATGAGGTCGGCGAAACGGTCGGGAACGGGCTGCTGGGTGATGGAATCGTACATGGTGCGCAATTGCGCGGCGAGGCGGGTGCGGGTGTGATCGCTCAAGCCGCCGCGGGGAGCGGTCTTGGCGCCTGACCGTTGGGTTTGATCGGCGCTGCTCTCTTGGGTCGGCGATGCGGCGTGCGTCGTGTGCTCCGAGGCAGTTCCCGAGCGCGACACCCGCGCGGGGAGAGGTGCCTCCTTCCCCTGATCGACCATCCACATGCCCCTTGATGCCAAACTTGGCCCGGCCACATTGTGCTGTGGCTCGACATACGCCATGGCTGCGGCTGCAACGCCTGCCCGCGGGGATCGGTTCCGCCGGGCAGTGGAACGGAGTGCCGGCCTCCGCGTTGGGCGGTAAGCTGCGCAGGACAGAGAGCCGGCCCCGGCACGTCTTCGATTGCGGATCGAAGCGAACGTGGCCGGGCAACACGGCGAGGCACAGGGGATCGAATGTCGACATCGCAACTCGTGGTACAGCACCTGCCGTACCTGCGCCGCTACGCGCGGGCGCTCACGGGGAGCCAAGTGGCGGGTGACGCGTATGTCGCCGCCACCCTGGAGACCCTCGTCAACGAACCAGACACGCTGGGCCGGAGCACCAACATCAAGGCGGACCTGTTCCGGGTCTTCACGCGGATCTGGAATTCGCTCTCGGTGAACGGCCGCAGCGAGCAGGTCCAGCATGATCTCCCCGCGGAGGTCCGGCTCGGCCAGATCACGCCGCTGCCGCGGCAGGCCTTCCTGCTGTCGTGCCTCGAAGGGTTCTCCGAGGAAGACGCGGCGATCATCCTGGGCGTCGACGTCTCTGAGGTGCGGGATCTGGTCGACGAGGCCGGCCGCGAGCTCGCCGCCGACATGGCGACCGAGATCCTCATCATCGAGGACGAGCCGCTGATCGCCATGGATCTCGAGGCGCTGGTCGAGGGGCTGGGCCATAACGTCATCGGCGTCGCCCGCACCCGTACCGAGGCGATCAAGATCGCCGGCGAGGGTGGCAAGCGCCCGGGCCTGATCCTGGCCGACATCCAGCTCGCCGACGGCTCCTCCGGCCTCGACGCAGTCAACGACCTGCTGAAGACCTTCGAGGTGCCGGTGATCTTCATCACCGCCTATCCGGAGCGCTTCCTCACCGGCGAACGGCCGGAGCCGGCCTTCCTCATCGCCAAGCCGTTCCAGCCCGCCAACGTCTCGGCGGTGATCAGCCAGGCGCTGTTCTTCCAGCAGACGGCCCGGCGCCGCGAGGCCAAGACCGCCTGACGGTCATCCGTTTGCGGTCCGCCGAAGGCGACCGACACGGTACACGACAGAACCCGGTCCGGCGGTGTTCCGGCGGATTTCAACCCAGGTTTGCGAACCCGGGTTAACGGGACTTGGCTCCGCTTTGGACGGGCAAACCCGTCGTCTCGGGACCGCGGGGCAAGCTGCGGAACGACGGCGTGATCGTTACGCTGACATCGACGCGCCGAAGCGTTGCGGTCCGCTAGCTTGAATTCGCAGCCCTGGGATCCAACCCGACCCCTTCATCCTGAGGTGCCCGCGTCGGCGCTCGAGGAGACCTCAAGGGATCGCAGAGGTTTCCGGACGACTCCTTCGAAGCCTCCGCTACGCTCCGGCGCCGAGGATGAGAGGGACGGGTGGATGTTCGACCCGGGCTCGCCGTGTCGTATGAAGAGACCGTTGCGGCGGAGAGCCGAAGCGACAAGAGCCCCGGCGCGAGCCGGGGCTTTTTTTGTTGCCGCGGGGATCGGGCGCAAAAAAACGGGCCGGAGACAGCTCCAGCCCGTCGATAAGGTTCCGGCCGATGCACAAGGGGAATGCGGGGAGGACCAGGTGGCCGGGTGCTGAGGAAACGGCCGCGGGCCGGTACGGTTCCAGAAAATGCACTTTTTCAACGAACGTGGCGCGGATGACACAGGGGACGGTTGTGGACGGCGCGCGTGCGCCGCCGCACCCATGTCCGGCCTGCGATCGAATACTGAGAGGTTCTATACGCGACACAGTCTAGGAACCAGCGATTGCACGGCGCGTTGATAGAATATCCTGTCAAGCTCTCACGACGAGGTCGGGGCAATGCTGCGGTCTGGTTTCATTCTGGGCGTGAGTGCTCCTGCCGCTCTTCTGACCGTGCTGGTTCAGCCGGTCGTGCGCGAGACGGCCGATCATTGGGCTGCCCCGGCCCCGGTGATGCAGACGGTCCCGGCTCCGCTGCCCGGCATGCGCCCCGTCTCTCTGGCGATCAGCCCGACGCGGGTTGCGGGCGTGCAGAGGTCCGAAGGCCGGATCGCCCCTATCGCGGGTGAGGCGCAGGATCTGAGCATCAAGCCGATCCTCAGGCAGCCGGCCCGCCGGCTGGTTCGGGAAGGTTGCGAGACGGCCCTCAGCTCGCTGGTCGGCCCCGAGGCCCGGCGCATGACCCCCGGCCGCTGCATTTCCTGATCGCTGGCAGGTTTTGGCGAACGCAAGTCCCTGGTTTTCGACTATGGCCGACCTGGGTGTCCCGGAGCGGTTGCGCGCGAGCGGGTGGGGCGCGAGCGCCTCCCGTTGTTGGATCAGCCCACGCGTCCATCCTGAGTCGCCGGTGCGCAGCGGAGGGGTGGAGGGCGTCCAGACGATCCCGCGATCCGCGGTGTCCCGCTGAGACGGGTGACTGAGGGCTAGGGGATGTCCCCCGACCCCTTCAATTTGACGCGCCGTCCTCGGCCTTGCGGCCTGCCAGCACTGATCTACGGGAATCCGCTGCTTCGTCACGGCAAAAATGCCCCGCCCGAACGGTGGGGCATTTTTGGTATGCGCGTTGAACCGCGTGCGGTGTCCACCTCATGAATGCGGCGCCGGTCCGGAGGACGCGGCGCCGCTACGCATTACGACGGGAGGGCTGCGTCACTCCGCGCGGCCGGTACCCGTCGACTGGCCACCTTTGCGCCCAGCCGACGAGGCGAGTTCGCGATCCTGGGAGAACGAGCGCTTCTCAGCCGGCACACTGCGTCCGCCCTTGCTGGCGATCTCGCGCTGCCGCTCCAGGTCCATCGAGGCAAAGCCCCGCTTCGAGGTCGAATTTCCGGATGCCATCAGTTCCTCCTCAGGCTTCGCTTCACCTCGCAACAACCTTCAGCAATAACCAAGGTTCCTATCCCGAGACCTGCTCAAGCTTCTAACAGCTCAGCTTGGCGGCAACCTGCGTCTTGTGCACGGCGTTGGACATCGAACGACCTGGGTTGGTCTGCGCACTCGTCCTCCGGCACGCGCCGGAAGGCCCGCCGACCCCCCCTGGGCGGGTCGCAGCGCCGCGTCCGGTGGCGCCGGACGGGAAGAGGGTTTCACGGAATGACGAACCGCAACATGGTGAAGGACGTTACGGGGACCGGCCCGGCTTTGAAGCCGAACACGCCGCCGCTGCCCCCGATGCCCGCCCCTGAGGATTCGCCGACACCGACGACGCGCGAGGAGCCGGTCGATTCACCGCACCTCAATGCGAGCCTCAAGCGCGAGGCGCCCGAGCCGGGCCCGCAGGGCCTGTCGACGCGGCGCTGACCGGGCGCTGGCTCAGCCCGCCCGCGTGCGCGACAGGCGGGTGAGCACCAGGACGAGCAGGCCGATCGCCAGGATCGTCACGATCCCCGCCCCGGTCAGGATGCGCTGGACGAGCGGCGTGTAGATCCCGCGGGCGGCGTCGTAGCCGTAGCAGAGCAGGGCGAGGCGGTCCGCGAGGCCGCCGACGCGGCCGTCCCCCGCCTCCGTGAGGGCGAAACGGAGGTCCCGGCCGGTCAGCGCCAGGGGTGAGAGCACCCGGGCCACACGCCCATCGCCGGCGATCAGCAGGGCGGCGGCCGGATGGGCGAAGCTGTCGGTCCCGGCATCGTAGACCGCCGTGTAGCCCAGAGCGCCGGTAAGCCGGGCCAGGGCGGAGGCCGTGACCACGAGCGCGGTGGGAGCGGTCGCCGCCGCGCGATCGCCCAGCGTGCCGTCGATCATGCGACGGGCCGCCGCAGCATCGTCGCGCGGGTCGATCCCGACGAGCACCAGGGCGTAATCGGTCCGGGCGAGGCCGGTCGCCGCCAGGGCGTCCGCCGACATCGACACCATCGGGTCGCAGACATTGCCGCAGGTGTAGTCCACAGGCAGAAGCAGGGCGGGCTTGCCGCCGAGTGCCTGTCCGAGGGTCGTCGCCTGCCCGGTGCCGGCATCCGTGGCGGGGAGCTCGAGGGGAACCCGCGCGCCGGGCGGCGGCGCCACCGCGACGCGGGCGAGATCGGCCTGGACCAGGCGCGCGCGGGCGGGCTGTACCGAAGCGGTCACGGCCAGGAGCAGCGCCAGGAGCCCGAGCGCGCCCAGACGGTTGCGCGGCCGCGTGCGGGTTGCGACCGGGGCGGGACTGGACAAGTGCTTGACGAACCGCATGGATGTACGAGCCCGTCCGGCCCCGCCGTCCTGGGCCTCAGACCCGCCGCGGAGCCGTCGTATGACCCTCGACACCGAGGTTTCCTCCCTGAAGCAGGTGCCGCTGTTCCGCGAGGTGGAACCGGCACGCCTGAAGCTCCTGGCCTTCACCAGCGAGCGGGTTCATTTCGAGCCCGGGCAGCGCTTCTTCGCCCGCGGCGACGTGGCGGATGCGGCCTACGTGATCCTCAAAGGGAGTGCGGAGGTCAGCATCGACGGTCCCGCCGGCCCGATCCGGTTGGCCCTCCTCGGCCAGGACGCCCTGGTGGGCGAGATGGGCATCCTCGCCGAGCAGCCCCGCTCGGCCACCGTCACCGCGGAGACCGCCGTGACGGCGCTGCGCATCGACCGCGGCGTGTTCCTCGAATTGCTCGCACAGTTTCCGCAGATCAGCATCGCCCTGATGCGCGTGCTCGCCCTGCGCCTGGAACAGACCAACCAGGCCCTGGCCGAGAGCCGGGCCTGAGACGGGCGGCCGCCGCGTCACTCCACCGGATAGGTAATGAATTCCAGAAGCGAGCCGTCCGGATCCCGGAAATAGACGCTGATGCCCGTGCCCGCGGCGCCGTGCCGCTCGACGGGACCGAGTTCCACGGGCACGCCCGCGGTCTCGAGATGCGCGATCGCCTCCTCGATGGACCCGGACCATCGGAAGCAGAGGTCGCTGTTGCCCGGCATCACCGGTTGCGCCGCCACCATATTCGGATTGACGCCGGGGCCGTGGCAATTCAGCTGCACGCCGCCGAACCGGTATGCGTAACCGACGCCGCGCTCGACGATCTCGGCGCCCACGACATCGCGGTAGAAGGCGTTCGACCGCGCCCAATCGCTGACATGGATCACGCAATGGTCGAGATGGATGGCCGGACTGAGCGTCGCCGTGGGCGCCTCCGGCGCAACTACGGCCAGTGTCTGGGTGTCGGGCATCGGTCCCCTCCGCGGCGGATGCACCGAAGGTCCGCCTCGATTCTGAATTAGGGCGCAACCGTGGCTGCGGGAGCGGGCGCTCGCGGGTCGATGCGGCGGAAAAGCTACATCGTCCCCGGCGGCGACACGGTAGTCATGGGCCGGAGATCCGGCCCGAGAACCGCAGCCCGCATGACAGGACCCATGACCGCGACCAACTCCCCGGCCTGGAGCCGCCTGCGCCGCATCCTGCTCTCGCGGATCCTGCTCGCCGTCATGACGATCGCGCCTCTGGCGGCCTGTCAGACCCGATCGATGCAGGTCGCGCAGGACGACGATGCGGCCTGGTACATCGGATCGAAGCCCGACAAGCCCTTCGACATCCCGCTGGTCGACACGGACCGGCTGGACCCGAAATTCCGCCGTCAGCAGGTGAGCTACAACGGTCCGGAGCAGCCCGGCACGATCGTCGTCGACATCGACAAGCGCCAGCTCATGCTGGTGCAGGCGGACGGAACCGCCATGCAGTACGGCGTCGGCGTCGGCAAGGCGGGGTTCGCGTGGAAGGGCGAAGCCCGGGTGGGGCGCAAGGGGGTCTGGCCGGATTGGAGCCCGACCACCACGATGGTGTCCCTCAACCCCGACCTGCCGCGGACCCGCAAGGGCGGCCTCGACAACCCGCTCGGCGCCCGGGCGCTGTACCTCTACCAGGGCAATCGCGACATCCTGTTCCGGATCCACGGGACCAACGAGCCGTGGAGCATCGGCGAGCAGCTCTCCTCCGGCTGCGTGCGGATGCTGAACGAGGACATCGCCGACCTCTACGAGCGCGTGCCGGTCGGGACCCGCGTGCTCGTCAAGCGCAACGGCAAGTACCGGACCTGAGACAGGCTCGACCGGCCAGCCGCGTCTCGACCATCGTGGCGGGGGAAGGTGGCCGGGTTCCTCGTCATCCGGCGGGCGTGCCCGCCGAGACGGCCTGCTTGCCGTCCGACAGGGCGTTGGACAGGCGGCCGAGGACCGGGTGATCCACAGCCGGCTCGCCGGGCCTTCCGTCCGGCGTCATGCCGTCGCTGGCCAGCACGGCCGCGGCGGTCAGGCCCGGGGCGGCTTCGGCCCCCGGCCGTTCCGGACCGATGACATGACCGGTCCAGACGAGGAGCGCCCCGCACACGGCGAGGGCGGCCAGAACGGTCTTGAGAACGCTCATGCAGCTTAACGGTTGGCCGGGGCCGCCGTTCCGCGAAGCGCCGCCGAACGCGCCTGCAACCCGACCGCGATGGCGTTCGCCTCTTTCGACCGGCGATCGTCCGCTTCGGCAAAAGCGCCACATTGGCGGCGCAGCGTGGCGGTCTCGCCCAATCCTTCGCCAGACCGACCGCCGCCCCCGTGGACATGCCGCCGATGATCAGACCGACCCTCGCCCTGCTTCTCCTCTGCGGATCCGCGGCGGCAGCGGGGACGATCAGCGGCCCGGCGCTCGTGATCGACGGGGACACGCTCGAGGTCCAGGGCACCCGCATCCACCTGTACGGCATCGACGCGCCCGAGACCGCGCAGAACTGCGAGACCGCGACCGGCCGGGAATACCGCTGCGGCCGTGACGCCGCGCAGGCCCTGCGCGCGCGGATCGACGGCGGCGTGGTCACATGCGAGCGGCGCGAGGGGCCCGGCGCGGGCCGCGTCACCGGCATCTGTCACGTCCACGGCGAGGACCTGTCGGCCTGGATGGCGGCCCAGGGCTTCGCGCTGGCCAGCCGCCACGCGACCACGGCTTATGTCGCGCAGGAGAGGCGGGCCTGGGCGACCCGCCGGGGAATCTGGGCCGGCACCTTCGAGAAGCCGGCCGACTGGCGCCAGGACCGGCGCCGGGTCGAGGCCTCCGCCGGCGCGGCCGATTGATCGGCGGACGGACGGCTCACGCCGTCCGGTCGTGGCCCTGGGTGAACTCCCGCCAGAGCAGCACCAGAGCCGCCATGACGGCCGGGCCGACGAACAGGCCGAGCAGCCCGAAGGTCTCGACGCCGCCGAGGATGCCGAGGAGCACCCACAGGAACGGCAGCTTCGTGGTGCCGCCGATCAGGGCCGGGCGCACGAAGTGGTCGGCCACGAAGGTCACGACCAAGCCGGCCACCGCCACCACGATGGCCGCCTTCGTCGCGCCTGCCGCGACCAGCAGGAGGGCCGCGACGGCGATGGCGAGGGCCGCGCCGAACGGGATCATCGCGGCCACCGCCGTGAAGGCGCCGAGCAGAACCGGGTGCGGCACCCCGGCAAAGTAGTAGACGATCCCGAGCAGGACGCCCTCGCCGAGGCCGACGAGGACGAGGCCGTCCACGGTGCCGTGGACTGAGGCCACCATCTGGCGGGCGACACGCTCGCCCCGCGGCCCGAACAGCTTTTGGCACGCGGTCAGCGACTGGTCCCGGACCGTGCGCCAGTCCCGGAACAGGAAGAACAGGGCCACCAGGCTGAAGCCGAACAGCACGATCCGGCGGACGATCTCCCGCCCGACGTTGCGCGAGGTGCCGATCACCGAGTGGTTCTCGAACCGGTGCAGCAGGTCCGTACCCGCCTGGGCGTGGTTGAGATTGTCATTCCACCACGCGGTCGCCTGCGCGGCGCCGTAGGGCAGGTGCTGGAGGAATTCGGGCGCGGGAATGCCGTTGGCCTCGGCGTTGCGCACAAATTCGGCCACGTCGTGCGCCTCGCGGGCCGCCTGGACGCCGAGAACCGCGAGCGGGGCGAGGAAGACCAGGGCCACAGCCGCGGTCATCAGAGAGGGCAGCAAGAGGTTGTGCTTGCCCGGCGGGAAGCGGCGCTCCAGCCGGTTGTACACCGGGAACAGGGCGATCGCGAGCACCACCGCCCAGGCCAAAGCCGGCAGGAACCGGTGCAGGATCCACAGCCCCAGGGCCGAGAGCGCCAGCACCAGCAGGACGCGGGCCGCCCCCTGCGAGCGGGCCCGCTCGTGCGGCGGAAGCTCCGGCGCCGGCCGCTGATGGGGCGGCAGGGGCGTCTCGACCGGCACCGGCGCGGCGCCGGGCTTGATCATCGGTTGCATCCGTCAGGTCTCCTGGCACACGCGGCTGCCACGTCCAGCACCTAGGGTCGGAGCCGGCTTGCGGTACGCGAATCCGCGCACACGATCCCGCGTGCGACTGGACAAGCCGTCAAACGCCGGGGGAACCGTCGCGGTTGCCGCCCCTGACACCCTCGTGTAGAGGTCGCCGCCATCCGACGGGGCCGCGTAGGGGACCCGCATGCGCGTAGGGCGGCCGCGCGGGACACGAGCACCGGGCCGCCCGGCGGCGCGGGGGCTCCCGCGCGACCATCCGGAATTCGAACAGCCCGCGAGAAGACATGTCCGACGAGCCCGCCCACGGCAGCGCCACCTTCGAGCGCGTGGCCGACATCATCGCCGAAACCGCCGACATCCCGCGGGAGAAGATCACCCCCGAGAGTCACGCCATCGACGATCTCGGCATCGACAGCCTCGCCTTCCTCGACATCGCCTTCGCGGTCGACAAGGCCTTCGGGATCAAGTTGCCGCTGGAGCGCTGGACCCAGGAGGTCAACGAGGGCAAGGTCCCGGCCGAACAGTATTTCGTGCTCAAGAACCTCTGCGCGCGCATCGACGCCCTGGTGGCCGAGAAGGCCGCCAAGGTCTGACGCCAAGCCGGCTGATCGCTCCGCCATGCGCCTCGAATATTTCGAGATGATCGATTCCGTGCGGCTCCTCGACCGGGCCGCCGGACGGATCGAGGCGCTCGCCCGGGTGCCGCTGGAGAGCCCGGTCTTCGAGGGGCATTTCCCCGGCCATCCCCTGGTGCCCGGCGTGCTCCTGACCGAGACCATGGCGCAGGCCTCCGGCTACCTCGTGCTCGCCCATCTCGATTTCACCCGGATGCCGTTCCTCACCGGCGTCGACAAGGCGCGGTTCCGATCCTTCGTCGGGCCGGGGGCGGACCTCGTCGTGACCGCGAGCCTGGAGCACGACGGATCCGGCTTTGCGGTGACAAAGGCCGCGATCAGCCATGCCGGCAAGGCGCTGTGCGACGCGGAACTCCGCTTCCGCACCATGCCCTTCCCGGACGGGCTCGACGCGCCGATGCGGTCGCGGGCCCGATCGATCGGGCTTTTGCCGGAGGCGGGCCAGCCGGCAAATCGGACGGTGAAGCAGCCATGAATCGTCCCGTCGTCGTCACCGGGCTCGGCCTCGTCTCCTGCGCGGGCGAGGGCGTAGAGGCCCACCTTGCGGCCCTCGATGCGGGCATGGCCCCCCGCACCGACACAGAGACTTTCGCACCCTATCCCGTGCATCCGGCGCCTTCGATCGCCTGGGACGGCCAGATCCCCAAGCGCAGCGACCAGCGCCAGATGGAGGCGTGGCAGCGGCTGGGCGTCTACGCCGCCGGCCTCGCCCTCGATGCGGCCGGGGTGAAGGAGGATGCCGCCTTCAAGCAGGCCCTGCACCTCGTCGTGGCGGCGGGCGGCGGCGAGCGCGACTACGCGGCCGACGGCGCGATCCTCACCGGCCTGCGCGACGCGCCCGACCCCGGCGCCTTCCTGAACGAGCGCCTGCTGTCCGATCTGCGGCCGACGCTGTTCCTGGCCCAGCTCTCGAACCTGCTCGCCGGCAACATCGCCATCGTCCACGGCGTGACCGGCGCCTCGCGCACCTTCATGGGCGAGGAGGCCGCCGGGGTCGACGCCCTGCGGATCGCTCAGGCGCGGGTAGCCTCGGGCCAGATCGACGCGATCCTGGTCGGCGGCTCGTACAGCGCCGAGCGGCCCGACGTGCTGGTGATCCACGCGATGGGCGGCTTCCTCGCCCGGGACGCGTACCGGCCGGTCTTCGCGCGCGGCCCGCAGGGCGGATTCATCCTCGGGAGCTGCGCGGCCTTCCTGATGCTCGAATCCGAGGCCCACGCCGCCGCCCGCGGCGCCCGCGCGCTCGCCCGACTCGACGCGGTGGCGAGCGACCGGACCCGGCGCGCGCCCGGCAGCGTCGCGGCAAGCCTCGACGGTCTCTGGCGGCAGGCCGGGATCGCGGCGCCCGATCACGTCCTGTCCGGCGCGACCGGCGGCGCGCCGATCACCGACGAGGAGGTGGCGGCCCTCGCCCGGCTCGCGCCCGGCGCCCCAACCCGCGCCCTCGGCGATGTGGTCGGGCATGGGCTGGAGGTGGCGGCTCCCCTCGGTGCGGCGCTGGCTGCCGCCCTCGTGGCCGACGGCCGCGCCCGCGAGGTCGCCGTGACGGCGGTGGGGCATCGCCGCGGCGAGGGCGTGCTGCGGGTGGTGCCGGCCTGAGCAAACTTGCGTTGGCAGGCCAACGCTTCGTTCCCTGAGGTCCTCGATTGACCGCAGCTGTTCCTCGCGAAGCCGGTGACCACCTTTGCGAAATCGGCTAAGGGCGTGTCCCGTGCGGCGGCCCGACGCAACTCCGCTTGGCCGGCGGCGGCGCGCCAGCCTGTCGGAGCTTGCTCCGCGGGACGCTTTCGTCTCCCAGACACTCCGGCCGGGTGCCCGCAGTGACAGATTTCGTCAGTGAGAGCCACGATTTACAGCCCTATCGCGGCATCCAATGTCCTGACCAGAGGCCGATCAAGCGATTGTCGGGACGGAATTCTCCGCCGGAACCGTCCCGGCGCCGAGAGAAGTATTTCCTCAGGCTTGCCAAAAGACCGTCGAGGGTCTATTCCGGCGCTATCGGCACGTGTCCGGATATCTTGGACCGTTACGCCTTCGCAGGGCGGTTCTGACTTTCCTATCGCTATCGGTCGATGCCGGCACTATGCCTTATGGGCGGGTGCCACCTCTCCCTACGCCTGCGAAGATCAAGGACTTCCATGAGCACCGGAACCGTCAAGTGGTTCAACGAGACCAAGGGCTACGGCTTCATCCAGCCGGATGACGGCGGCAAGGACGTGTTCGTCCACATCTCCGCCGTCGAGCGCGCCGGCCTGCGCAATCTGGCCGAGGGCCAGAAGGTCAGCTACGAGCTGGAGACCGACCGCCGCAGCGGCAAGCAGTCCGCCGGCCAGCTCCAGACGGCCTGATCGCCGTCCGAACGGTCTTTTGGAAGCCGCTCCCTCCGGAGCGGCTTCTTCGTATCTGCAACCCTTTCCGCGGCGTCGGCCACTGCCACGCCCCGACCTGGAGTGTCTGTGAGCTTTCCCAACAAGCAGGGTGTCGTCGATCGCCTCGAGACGGCCGCCAAGGCGCGGTCGGAGATGCTGGCCCGGTTCCGGGCGCGCCCGTCCGCCGACGATCCGGCCGTCCTCGCCCGGCAATCGGCCCGCCGGGCCGTCGTCGATGCCCGCGAGGCCCGTGCCGCCGAGCGCGAAGCCCAGCGCCAGGCCGAGATCGAGCGCGCCGCCGCCGCGGCCGAAGCCGAGCGCCTTGCCGAGATCGAGCGCAAGCACGCCGAACAGCTCGCCGCCCAGGAGCGCGCCAAGGCCCTGCAGGCCGAGCAGAAGGCCCAGCGCGACGCCCGCTACCTCGCCCGCAAGGCGAAGGCCCAGAAGCGGCGCTGAGCGCCCGATCGACCCCAGTCCCAGGAGCCCAGCATGTCCCACAAGTTCAAGATCGGCCAGCGCGTCTGCCGGCTCCGCATCGGGCCTCCCGACGAGAAGGCGGCGGGGGAGGTGTTCGAGGTGCTTCGGCTCATGCCGGAGGACCAGACGGGCGAGCCGAGCTACCGGATCCGCACGCAGGGCGGCGAGCGGGCCATCCGCGAGGGGGACCTCGTCGCGGCACCGCACGCCTGAGCGGGCGCGGAAGCGGAGGTTCCGGATCTCGCCGGTCCGGCTTGGCGGCAGGATCTCGGCGCCAGGATCTCGGCGGCAGGATGATGCACCCGATCGCCCCGGATCCGCCGCGCCGACGCGGCTGGGAGGCCGAAGCTTACCCGAACTGCTCGCGCAGAATGCGCTCGTCGAGGCTGTGGCCGGGGTCGTGCAGCAGCACCAGCTCGGTGGCGCGGTCGAGAGACGTCTCCACCGTGCAGACCCGGCGGAACTCGGTGTGGTCGGCCACCGCCGCCACGGGGCGATGCGGCGCGTCGAGCACGTCGATCCGGATCCGGGCGTAGTCCGGCAGTAGCGCCCCGCGCCAGCGCCGGGGTCGGAACGCCGAGATCGGCGTCAGCGCCAGGAGCTTCGCGTCCAGCGGCAGGATCGGGCCCCCCACCGAGAGGTTGTAGGCGGTCGAGCCCGCCGCCGTCGCGACCAGCACGCCGTCGGCGATCAGCAGGTCGAGGCGGACATGCCCGTCGACGGCGATCTTCAGCTTGGCGGTCTGGTGGGTCTGGCGCAGCAGGTAGACCTCGTTGATCGCCCGCGCCCGGTGCGAGCGGCCTTCCGTGTCGAGCACGTCCATCACCAGCGGGTGGATGACGCTGCGATGGGCCGCCTCCAAGTGCTCCAGAAGGTCGTCGTCCCGGAACTCGTTCATCAGGAAGCCGACCGTGCCGCGGTTCATGCCGTAGATCGGCTTCGGGTGGTCCATGAACCGGTGCAGCACCTGCAGCATCAGCCCGTCGCCGCCGAGGGCCACCACGACATCCGCCTCCTCGGGCGGGACATGGTCGTAGCGGCGCATCAGGGCGGCGGCGGCCTCGCGGGCGTAGCCGGTCGGGCTCGCCACGAAGGCGATCTTCTTGACGTGCGGCATCGCTCAGGCGCCGCCAGGCGGGCGCGTCGGGGTGGGGTCGGCGTTCACGTCACGGCTCCAGTGCTGACGAGCGAACCGCCCGGTTGACGTCTCGGCCCGGCCTGCGCCTCACTGCCGGGACCCCTGCACATCGGAGGCATAGCATGGAGCGTCCGCTCCTCGTCTACACCACCTTTCCCGATGCGGCCTCGGCCCTCACTATCGGCGAGGCCCTCGTCCGCGAACGGCTGATCGCCTGCATCAACGTGCTGCCGGGCATGCGCTCGGTCTACAGCTGGAAGGGCGCGGTCGAGCGGAGCGAGGAGGTCGCGGCGATCCTCAAGAGCCGCGCGGGCCTGGCCGATGCGCTGTCGGCCGCCCTGAAGGCGCGTCATCCCTACGACACGCCGATCATCCTGCACCTGCCGGTCGCCGGGGCGGATGCCGACACGGCGTCGTGGATCCTGGCGGAGACGGGGGCCGTTGGGCCGGACGACGCCGTGATCGATCCGGCGCCCGCCGACGGCGGTCAGTGCCCGCTCACCGGATAGCTGCGGCCCTTCCAGGTCGCGGCGCCGGCCCGTTCCCGACGCAGGAGCACGTTCCACTGGATCGCCAGGGCGACCGCGACCGCCGCCGGGTGAAGCGGGATCGTCGCAAGGGGGGCCCGGACCGCCAGGGTGATCGCCGCCCGGGTCGCCAGCGAGAGGAGTAACGCCGGCGCCGCCAGCGCCAGGACGGTGGGGGAGGCGAGCCCGCTCAGGCCGGCCAGCACGAGGAGCGGCGGCAGGAGCTGCCCGCACCCGAGCAACAGGGTCCAGACCGGAAGGGCACGGGGCGTCGCCATGCCCTCGTGGGCGTTCTTGGCAAAGCCCGCCCAGGCCTGCGCGAAGCCGGTATACATCCGGCAGGTGGCGAGCGAAGCAGCGGCCACGAGATCCGTCCGGTGGCCGGCCGCACGGAACAGGCGCGGCAGGCGGACCCCGTCGTGCAGCGAGGTGCGGATCGCGCCGTGGCCGCCGGTGGCCGCGTAGGCCCCGGCCTCCACCAGGATGAGCTGGCCGCAGGCCGCCCCGAGCGACGGATCGGGCAGGCGGCGCATCAGCGGCACCGGCAGAAAACCCAGGAGCAGGAAATCGATCATCGGCACCGTCAGCATCTCGCCGACCGTCTCGGTGCGCTGGCGCGGAACGCCGCTGATCAGGGCCGCACCGGTGCGCTGCACCTGCGCGGCCAGACGGACGGCAGCGTCGGGCGCCAGCCGCACGTCGGCGTCGATGAACAGCAGGGTCCGGCCCGTCGCCAGCCCCGCCATGGAGGCGCAGGCGTGGTTCTTGCCCGTCCAGCCCTCGGGCAGCGACGGGACCGCGACGAGGCGCAGGCGCGGATCCGCGATGGCGCGGACGATCTCCGGGGTCGCATCGGTCGAATGGTCATCGCCGACGATCACCTCCACGGGCACCAGCGTGCTGGCGAGCGCCGCGCGGACGGTGGCCTCAATGTTGCCGGCCTCGTTGCGCGCCGGGATCAGGATCGAGACCGTCTCTGTCTCCACCGCCGGCGCCGGCCTGCGCAGCGCCGCGAGGTTCACCGCCGCCAATCCGGCCGGGATCATGGCCGCGATCAGGCAGAGGAGAGCCAGGGCCGTCGCGATCGCGGTGAACGGGTCGGTCATGCTCCGGCCTCGGGTGTGGCGCCGCCGGCTGCAGGCATCGCACGCGGACCTGACTCAGCGGAAGGCTTCATGGCGCGGGACCGGGGCCGTCGGAGGCACGGTGGGCCGGATCGAAGCGGCGGCCGGAGAGCCGGGCCGCGAGGCTTCGCCAGAGGTCGTAGATGCCTCCGACGCCTTTCCGGCCGGAGACCAGGGCGCGGAAGCGCTCCGGCTCGCGGCTGATGACGTCGGCGCTGAGCCGATCGAGGGTCGCGGTCAGATCGGCTTCCAGGCGGTCGAGCCGCGCGGGCCGGGGGAGGGCGGCGAGGTCCGCTCCCGCGATCCCCGGTCCGAAGGCCGCGAAGGCCCCGGCGCCGCGCTCGTCCCAGAAGGCATATTCGACGGCCATCGGCACGAACAGGGCATCGGGGGCGATCTCGGCGAGCCGCGCCACGCCGGGCCGCAACGCGAGGGGCCGGGCGCGGGCATCGGCGAAGCGGCCCTGCGCGGTGATCCAGAGCATCCCGTCCGGCGCGGCGAGAATTGTTCGGGCGGCGGCCAGGAACTGCGCGGCGCCCCGGGGACTGTCGAGATCGACCCCGAAGGCCCCGATCCGCTCGAAGATCCGGTAGCGCGCCAGCATCGCGGCATCGAAGGGCGCCCGGCTCGGCCGCTCCGGGTAGAGGCGCCCGGCCAACACGATGATCAGGGCCGCATCCCACCACGCGGGGTGGTTGCAGTAGACCACGATGGGGCCCGGATGGCCGCGATCCGGAAGCGTGCTCCAGAGCGGCAATCGCAGCGCATCGAGATGGCGGTGGAGATAGCGCTCGAACCACGCCACCATGAACGCACGGATCCGGGGGGAGACGGGGGGAAGCTGCGCGCGCCTCCCTCCGCCCGCCGGGGAGGACGTATCCGGCTCGGCAGGCCTCACGCAGAGGCGCGCAGGGTGCCGCGCGCGTCCTGATCGTGCGCGTCGGCGGCGATCCAGCCGGACATCATCACCATCGGCATGCCGGGGCCCGGATGGGCGGCGCCGCCCGCGAGGTAGAGGCCGCGCACCTGCCGCGAGCGGTTGCCGGGCTTGAACGCCCCCATCACCCGCCCGTGCGAGGCGAGCCCGTAGATCGCGCCGTTCAGGACCTTGTAGCGCTCGTGGATGTCCTGCGGCGTCAGATGGCGCTCGACGACGATGCGCTCCTCCAGATCCGGCATGTTGGCGGTGCGCTTGAGCTTGTCGAGGATCGTCCGGCGGTAGTTCTGGAACAGCGGCCCGTCCGGGCGCCAGTCGTGATGCGGGCGCAGATAGGGCGTGTGCACCAGGACGTAGAGCGCCTCGCCGCCCTCCGGCGCCACGCTCGGATCGGTGGAGGAGGGGGCCGCGAGATAGGCCGTCGGGTCCGGGGCCGGCTCGCCCTTGTTGTAGATGTAGTCGAACTCCTCCTCCGGATCCCGGGAGAAGACGAAATCGTGGTGGTTCAGGTGCTCGTAGCGCTTGTCGAGCCCGAGATAGAGCACCACGCCCGAGCAGGCCGGCTCGGGGTTCTTCTTGGCGTAGGCCTTGGCCGCCTCGCCGCCGACGAGTTCGCGGTAGGTGCGCACCGAATCCATGTTGGAGATCACCGCGTCGAAGGGCGTGACGCCCTCGGCGGTGCGCACGCCCCGCACCACGCCGTTCGCGGTCTCGATCCCCGTCACCTCGGTGTCGGTCTTGCAGGTCGCGCCGAGTTCCTGGGCGAGTTTTGCCAGCCCCTCCGCCACCGCACGCGTGCCGCCCATCGGGTACCAGACCCCGTCGGCGGTCTGCATATGCGCGATAGCGCAGAGCACCGCCGGCGCGCCGTAAGGGGAGGATCCCACGTACTGGACGAAGTGATCGAGCATCTGCGCCAGACGCGCGTCGTGTACCTTGCCGCGGATCGTGCTTGCGACGGTGGCGTGCATGCGCAACGAGATCACGTCGCGCAGCGTGCCGGGGTTCATGTTGGCGCGGATGTTGATCGTATCGAACAGGTCCTCGACCGGCTTCCAGAAGAAGAACTTTTCCGAGACGCCGTGCAGATGCTCCGAGATGGAGAGGAATTTCTTGTAGCCCTCGCCGGTGCCGGGGGCGAAGCGCTCCATGTCGCCGGCCATCCGCTCGACGTCCTGCATCAGGTCGATATGGGTGCCGTCGTCGAAGAAGCAGCGCCATTGCGGGTCGAGGCGGCGCAGGTCCATGTAGTCGTGGACCGAGCGGCCGGCCTCCGCGAAGATGCGCTCCAGCACCCGGGGCACGGTCAGGATGGTCGGGCCCATGTCGAAGCGGAAGCCGCCCTCGTGCAGCACCGCGGCCTTGCCGCCGAGCCAGCCGTTCTTGTCGTAGACCGTCACGCGGTGGCCCCGCGCGGCGGCGACGCACGCGGCCGCGAGTCCGCCGAGCCCGCTGCCGATGACGGCGACCGTGGAATCCTGGGTCATCCTGATGGGTCGCTCCCGGGGCCGTCGAGCCGGCCCTCCACTACGAAGCTAGACCTGGGACCGGGCGGGTCAACGCGCCACCCGGTCGCGGCGTGGCTTGGTCAGCCCGCGCCTGTGGACAGCCGGGCCAGGAAATTACCGATCTCGCGCCGGCGCAGCGGGGCCTCCAGCACCTCCGGACCGATACCGTGGCGCCATGCCAGCCGGCGGGCGCTCCCGGTTCCCGCGTCTTGCAGGTCGGCGATCTCGTCGGCATAGGCGGCCACGGCCCGGGGATCCTCCGCGAGACCCGCCTCCACGAGGGCGGTGTCGCAGAGGCGCAGCATCGCGGCGAGCTCGTCGAGGTCGAGTTCCGGATGGTACTGCGTTCCCCAGAACCATCCGGTACCGTGCCGGATCTCGATCGCTTGGATGCCCAGCACGCGGTTCCCGGCCAGCACGCGGGCGCCCGGCGGCGGCTGCAACACGGCGTCCGAGTGGATCGCCGGGGCGTCCCACGCGGCGGGACGACCGGCCAGCATGGGGTGGGTCCGGCCCTCCTCGGTCGGCGTGATCGCCCGGGCGAAGCCGTATTCCGGGCCGCGCGGGTTCTCGGCGGCCTCGCCGCCGGCTACCGTGGCGGCGACCTGCACGCCCCAGCACGAGCCGAACACCGCCAAGCCCGCCTCCAGGGCCGCGCCCATCAAGGCGAGCTGCCGGGTGACCGCGGGGGTCCCCTCGGAGACCTTAAGGGTCGACCCGGTAAAAATCAGGCCGTCGAAATCCGACAGGCCGGCCGGCAGAACGGCATTGGCGTCGGCCGGGCTGACGAGGCGGCAGGCCGCGCCCGGCGCGAGGGCCCGGACGACCGCCGCGTAGGATTCGGCCGACGTGCGGCCGGTGGCGGCGACGTGCCGGTAGCGGGCCGCGCGGTCGTTGCCGTCGGCGATGAGCAGGCGGAGCATGGGTTTTCTCGTCAAGCGGGGCCGGACCGTGCCCGATCCTGCCGGCCGTGTCCGCGCGCAGCTGGTCGCAGGGTGGGCGCCGATCGTCGCGGCCCGCCTGCCGCAGCGGCCGGGACATCGCGGCGCGACGGGGCGCCACCACGGGCCCTCGGACCATGACCACCCTCAAATGGAGGATGTGCCAGGTTTCGGTGCCGTCGTATCCAAGGATCCTCGGATGTCTCGGGTTGCGATCGTCGCGGAGGTTGGGATGCCAGATCTCGCGGAGATGGAGCTCTACGGCACGGAAGCGCGCGGGCTGATCGCCCGTGCCGAGGAGGCCGTTCTCCGCATGGAGCAGAACGGGGCCTGCGAGGGGCATCGCCTGATGGCGATGCAGGGGTTGGCGGCGATGCGCCACCTCCAGCGGGCCATCGAGCTGCACCGCAACCGGCTGGCCTTCGAGGCGGTGCCCAATGCCGTGAACCCGATCGCGCCGTCCCGGCGCACTTGGTTGTCCACGGTTCGGCAACGCCTCGCGATCGGAGGCTCGGCGCTGGAACTCCGGGCCTGACAGGCGCTGGCGGGGGGCTACGCCCGCGCCGGAATCGGCGGGTGTCCCCCGGAACCGCCAACCCTGTCGCGGCGGCTTCCACCCGCGACGTCATCGGCCGGAGGACCGCGATCAGGTGATGCGACCTCGGCGTTACAGGGAAACCGGTCCGCTGTTTCGGTGAGGCGACGGCATGTTGAAAGCCTTCGTGATCTGGGCCGCCTTGCTGTTGATCGGCGCAACGCTTCCAGCCTTCGGGAAGCGATTTCCCCCGGTTTTCCATCAGGCCCAGGAGATCGAAGCCCTCGTCAACCGGGCGGCCGAGTTCCTGGAGGAGCGCGGCCCCACGGCCTTCGCCGATTTCCGCCGCAAGGATGGCGGCTGGCGCTATGGGGACGTCTACCTGTTCGTCGTCGACATGCGCGGGATCACCCTGTTCAACGCCGCCCATCCGGAGCACGAGGGCCGGGATCTGCTCAACGAGCGCGATGCCGACGGGAAGCGGTTCCGTCAGGCCTTCATCGAGACCGTCAGCGCGTTCGGATCGGGCTGGGTCGATTACATGTTTCCGAAGCCCGGCCAATCGGTTCCCACCGTGAAATGGAGCTATGTCTGCGCCACGCGGGTCGCCGGCACGGAGGCGCTGATCGGGGCGGGCGTCTACGTCGAATAGACCTGCCTCACGGCCGTCAGACGGTCCGCCGTGCGGCCAGCGCCAACGCGAAGCCCAAGCCCGCGAGCATGAGGGCACCCAGAACCGCCAGGGCCGGCGCGGCAACGACGAACCCCTCGCCCAGCGCATCCTGATAGGCGGTGATCGCCCAGGCGTTCGGGGTGAGCCAGCCAGCCTGCTGCAGCCAGGGCGGCATCAGGAAGCGCGGCACCATCGAGCCGCCCACCGCCGACAGCAGCAGCACCCCGAAGGTCGAGGCGAGGTGCGCCTGCTGGCGCGTGGCCGCGAGCGCGCAGGCCGCGAGGGCCAGCCCCGCCGCCATGGCCGACACCAGCAGGCACGTGATCAGGAAGGCCGGCCAGTGCGGCCCGATCTCCACGCCGTACAGCAGCACGGCGGCCAGGAAGATCAGCCCCGCCTGCACGACGCCCTGGAGGGTCAGGAACCCGAACTTGCCGAGCACCACCACCGGCAACCCGCCGGGTCCCGCCATCAGCCGCTCCGCGAGGCCGGTCTCGCGCTCTTCGACCAGCGACATCGCGCCCTGCATGGCGGCGAACAGCAGGAACACCGCGGTGATCGCGCCCGCATAATAGCTGATCCGGGCATTCGCGGTTCCGGACGCGGTGCTGCGCCGCTCGACCATGTCGGCGAAGCTGAACGGCTCCTTCCTGGCGCGCTGCTCGGCGAAGGCCTCGTCGAGGAAGCGGCGCTCGTCCGGGCCGATCTTGCCGCTGCGCTCCACGTCGGCGACGATCCGCGACAGAACCACGTCGGGCAGGGCCGCGTTCAGCACGCGCTGGAGCTGGCCCAGGGCGATCGGCGTCGCCAGGGCCTTGGCGGGGTTCTCCACGAGTACCACCGGCTGGTCGGCGGGGCCCGGTGCGCCCTCCGCAGGGGCCGCGATCAGGTCGCCCCGCAGGGCGAGCGCCACGTCGACCTCGCCCGAGCGGACGGCGTGCGCCACGTCGGCGATGTTCGCGGCCGGCAGGCGCGTGACCCGCAGCGACGGGTCGGCCGCCAGCGCGTCTGTGAGGCGTTGCGTGGCGGCAGTCTGGGCGAGGTCAGCGAGACCCAGATGAATGCGGATCCGGTCGCCCGTGGCTCCCGAGAAGATCGCCGCGAAGATCGAGAAGATCACGGTCGGCAGCACGAAGGCCATGACCAGGGCGGCGCGGTCCCGCACGAGGCTCAGCGCCATGACCCGGAAAGCGGCGCCGATCACCGGGCCGCTCCCAGGCGGCGCGGGGCGGACGCGTCGCGATCCGCGACCTCACGGGGGCGGAGCGCGTCGCGGTAGAGCGCTTCCAAGCGCGGGGCCCGCACCCGGATCTCGGCCACCGGCACCCCCTGGGCACGCAGGGCGCCGAGCAGGGCCGCGCCGTCGAGGCCGGATCGCTCCACCGAGCGCCATGTGAGGCTGTCCGCATCGGCCGGCGCGAAGCCGGTGCGGCGCAGCACCGCCTCGGCGGCGCCGTCCGCCGGCACGGCGAGGCTCAGCTCGCGCTCCGGCGCGCCCGCGCGCAGCTGTGCCAGGAGATCGGCGAGCCGCCCCTCGCGCACGACCCGGCCGTGCGCCAGGAAGGCGACCTGGGACGCGAGGCGTTCCGCCTCGGCGAAATCGTGGGTGGCGATCAGGATCGCGGTGCCGGCCGCCTTGAGCCGGTCCAGGACGGCATGGATCGCCGTCCGGGCGGCAAGGTCGACACCGCTGGTCGGCTCGTCGAGGAGGACGAGGCGCGGCCGGTTCATCAGGCTCGCCGCGATGTTGACCCGGCGCCGGTAGCCCCCCGAGAGCACGCCCACCGGCCGCCGCGCCACGTCGGCGATGTCGGCCATCGCCAGGGCAGCCTCCACGGCCATCCTCCGGTCGCGCCGGCGGACGCCCGCGAGCTGGCCGAAGACCCCGAGGTTCTCCGACACGGTCAGCTTCGGGTAGAGGGCGATCTCCTGCGGCACCCAGCCGATGGCCCGGCGCGCTTGGCCCTCCCGGTACGGATCGGAATCCGCGACGCGCACCGACCCCGCGCTTGGCGTGAGTCGGCCCGCGACGAGGCGCATCAACGAGGATTTGCCGGCCCCGTTCGGCCCTAGGAGCGCCAGAGTCTCGCCGGCGTCGAGGTCGAGGTCGACGCCCTCCAGGACCCGCCGCCCGCGGAGGTCGAGGCCGACGCCCGCGATCCGGACGAGGGGAGCGCTCATGCCCTCAGCGCCGCGGCAGGGCGCGGGCGAGGCGGATCCGGATCGAACCGCCCGGCTCCCGCAGGCCGAAGGCGGCCTCGGAAAAATCCGGCCGTGCCCGGCGCCCGGCGACGCCCGAGAAGCCGTAGGGTTCGAGCGGCAGGCCGAGGCCGGTGCGATCGAGGCGGCCGTTGCCGTTCGCGTCCTGATAGGCGGCCACCGCGTAGGTTCCCGGGTTCACGCCCTGGAATGTGAACAGCGCGCGGTCCGCGGTAGCGGCGGCGTCGTCGCCTCGGACGCAGGCGCTTTCCAAGAGTCCGCCCTGACACAGGGCGACGCGCACCGGGCCGCCGCCGGGCTCGATCCCGTCGATCTCGACCTGCACGGTGGCGGCCGCCGCCGGCACGACGGCGCCGCAGAGCCCTCCGGCGACGGCGCAGAGGCCCGCCGCCAGGGCGAACCGGCCCGGAGACCGGTTCACGAGGCCTCGCCGGAGGTGGCCAGCGGCGCGGTCTCGGGGATGCCGGAAGCGGCGGCGGCCCGGGCGCCGGCCAACTCCTCGATCAGCAGCCGGGCGGAGATGCGGGCGCCCTCGTAGATCACCGGCAGGCCGGAGCCCGGATGGGTGCCGCCGCCCACGATGTAGAGCCCCGGCCCGAAGCGGTTGTGGGGCCGGAAGTACAGCATCTGCATCAGGTCGTGGGCGAGGTTGAAGGTGGCGCCCTCATGGACGGCGAAATCCTCCTCCCACTGGGTCGGATCGATGATCCGCTCGTAGCGGATCCGGGATTCGAGATCGCCGATCCCAAGAAGCTTCAGCCGCTCCAGGATCAGGGCGCGGTAGCTCTCGCGCTCCGCGGTCCAGTCGATCCCGGCCTTCAGGTTCGGCACCGGCACCAGCACATAGAGGGCGGTGTGCCCGGGGGGCGCCATGCCGCCGTCGGTGTAGCCGGCATGCTGCACGTAGAGCGAGGGCTGCATCGGCAGCGTGCCCTCGGTGATCTCGCGGATGTTCTTCTCGTAGCCGTCGGCGAGCAGGATCGTGTGATGCCCCAGGCTGTCGGGCATTTTCCCCTCGATGCCGAGATACAGCATGAAGGTCGAGCAGGAGAGCCGGGCCTTCTTGATCTTGGCGTCGCGCCAGCGCGGGCGGTGCCGCTCGGGCACCAGCGCGCGGACCACCTTGGCGAAGTCGCCGTTGATCAGCACCGCGTCGGCGTTGAAGGTCTCGCCGTCCGCCACGACGCCGCTGGCGCGCTTGCCGTCGAACAGCACCCGCTCGACGTTGGTGTTGAGCCGCAGGTCGACGCCCATGCGCCCGGCCAGGCCCGCCATCGCGTCGGACACCGCGCCGCAGCCGCCCACCGGGTGGTAGACCCCGTGCTCGTATTCGAGGAACGACAGGATCGTGAACAGGCTCGGGCACCGGAACGGCGACATGCCGAGATATTTGGTCTGGAACGAGAAGGCGAGGCGCACCCGCGGGTCGGCGAAGTAGCGCTTGAGGTCGCGGTCCACGCTGCGCCCGGGATGCAGATAGGGCAGGGCGGCCAGCATCGCCGGGCTCGCGAGGCTGCGCAGGGTGTGGAAGGCCTGCTGCAGGATCGGCTTGAAGTATTCGAGCTTGGTCCGGTTCTCCGTGAAGAACGCCCGCACGTTCTTGGCATCCTCGGGTGCGAGGCGGGCGATCTCCTGTTCCATGCGCGCGATGTCGCCGGTCGCCCGGATCGTCCCGGAGATCCCGTCCTCCCCCTCGAACACGAGGTGATATTGCGGATCGAGCCGTTCGAGCTTGACGTGGTCCTCCAGCCGCTCGCCGCAGCTCGCGAAGATGTCCGCAAGAATCTGGGGATACAGGAAGAAGGTCGGCCCGATATCGAACTTGTAGCCGCCCAGCGCGCTCACGGTCTTCGTCCGGCCGCCGACTTGGCTGTCCTTCTCGAACAGGGTCACGTGAATTCCGGCCCGTGCCAGCAACAAGGCGCAGGCCAAGCCACCCGGACCGGCGCCGACCACGGCCACCCGGCGGCCGGTCAGCGCCCGCAACCCATTCCCAGACTGAAGCAACGCTACCGACTCCTCACAGAAGCCCCCGCACCCTGCGGCCAAGCTAGCTTTGCATCCCTGCACGGCAATTGCAGCCGTTTGTCGCGCGCAAAAGACCGTACCAAAACCGACTGTCCGGCTATGGTGTCAAGAATCGGACGGTTTCGGCAGCCCGTGCTGGCTGCGGAGACCGTGGACAGGGACCGTCGCGCGTCCGGATTCCGGCGGGGCGGCTCTGGGGACCCGCCTGCCTCCGGTCACGTCCGGTCCGAGGGTGCTGGCAGGGCGGCCGCTCGGAGCCTTTCGGCCGACCGCGCGGCGCGCCCGGCCTCTGACGGCCCCAGGCTTCATCGCCCGCCGTCGAGGCGTCCCTGGCCGCGGGCGATGCTGTGCAGGGCGATTCCCGCCGCCGTGGCGACGTTGAGGGAATCGAAGCCCGCCGCCATCGGGATACGGACCGGCCGTGCCCGGGCGAGGATCGCCGCATCGAGCCCCGGTCCCTCCGCGCCGAGGATCAGGAGCGCCCGCGCGGGTGCGGCGCGGTCCTCCAGGGTCTCGGTCGCCCCCGGGCTGAGCGCCAGCGCCTCGAGCGAGAGCCGCCGCGCGACCTCGAGCCAGTCCTGCCCCGCGGGCAGCCGCGCGAAAGGCTGGATCAGCGCCGCGCCGGCCGAGACCCGGATACTCTTCCGGTAGAGCGGATCGCAGCTCGCCGCGTCGAGGATCACCGCGTCGGCCCCGAAGGCGGCGGCGTTGCGGAAGGCGGCGCCGACATTGTCGTGGTTGGTCAGGCCCGCGAGCCCGAGCACCAGGGCCGGGGCAGGTGCGGGCGGCACGAGAGTCGCCGCGTCCGGCTCCGGTCCGCGCAAGCCGACGGCCAGCACGCCCCGGTGGATCGGGAAACCCGCCACGGCACTCATGACGGCCTTGGCCGCCAGATACACGGGCGGCGGCGCCGGGCAGGCGGCCACCGCCTCGGCGAGGCCCGGCCACCGTTCCGGCGCGAGCAGGACGGATTCGGCACGGAAGCGGCTGCGGCGGCCAAGCAGCAGCCGCAGGGTCACCTCGCCCTCGACGATGAAGCGTCCGGCGCGGCCGACGAGGTCGCGCTCCCGCATGCGGGTGTAGGGTTCGAGGCGCGGGTCGTCCGGATCGGTGACCGTCTCCGGGACCAACCCCACCTCAGCCCTGCGACCGCTCGGTGCGGCTGGCGAGCGGGTCGGCCTCGGCCTTGGTCGGCACCTTCACCAGCGCCTCGCCGTCGAGGACGGTCTCGCCCGCCACCGCGCAGCGGCAGGCGAGCCGCGCGCGCCGCCGCTCCGGCATCAGCTCGGCGACCGTCACGGTGACCTCGACCACGTCGCCGATCCGCACCGGCGCGCGGAAGTTCAGGGTCTGCGAGATGTAGACCGCGCCCGGCCCCGGCAGGCGCGTTCCGAGCACCGCCGAGATCAGGCCCGCGGTGTACAGGCCGTGGGCGATGCGGGTGCCGAAGGGCGTGCGGGCGGCGAAGTGCTCGGACAGGTGGATCGGGTTGCGGTCCCCGGTGATCTCGGCGAAGCCCACCACGTCCGAGGACGCGATCGTCTTCGATAGGGTCTCCGACAGCCCGACCTCGAGATCCTCGAAATAGAGCACGCGCAATTCGGGCAGCATGACTCGTCAGACCTCCGCTTCCGGCCGGTCCCCCGTGTGGTGCGGCCGGCTTCTGCACTCCGCCTCGCACGATCGCGGCGCCGAATCCACCCGGACAAAGGCTTAAGCCGCCTCGAACTTTCTTGAGGCGCGGAGAGGCTTTTCTCAACAGCCCTCGACAGGCGTGCCGCTCTCGGCGATGACGCGCCCCGTGACCGCCGAGCATGCCGCCCGGCCCGCGCCGCCCGCCCTCCGCCCCGTCGTCGCCCGCGTGGCGGCGCTGAACCTCGGCTATTTCGGCATCGAGATCGCGGTGGCACTCGCCATCGGCTCGGTGGCGCTCATCGCCGACAGCCTCGATTTCCTGGAGGACGCAGCGATCAACCTGCTGATCTTCGCGGGCCTCGGCTGGAGCGCGCGCAACCGCGCCCGGCTCGGCACCGCGATGGCGGGCATCCTGCTCCTGCCGGCGCTCGCCGGCGCCTGGGCGGCTTACGAGAAGGTCTCGGATTTCGTCGCCCCGGCTGCCCTGCCGCTGACCCTCACCGGCGTCGGCGCGCTCTCCGTGAACCTGACCTGCGCGCTGATGCTCGCCCGGCACCGGACTGGCTCGGGGAGCCTGACCCGGGCGGCCTATCTCTCGGCCCGCAACGACGCCTTCGCCAATATCGCGATCATCGCGGCCGGGCTGGTGACGGCGCTCTATCCGTCGCCCTGGCCGGACCTCGTCGTGGCGGCGGGGATCGCCATCCTCAACGCCGATTCCGCCGCCGACATCCTCAAGGCCGCCGCGGCCGAGCGCCGGGCCGCCCGGTAAGCACCGCGATGCGCATCTTCCCGATCTCGGACCTCCACCTCGAACGGCGCCGCCTCGACCTCATCACGCCGCCGACCGAGCCCTTCGACCTGCTCGCCTGTCCGGGCGATCTCCACGAGGGCCATCCCGAGCGCGGCTTGGCGGCGCTGCTGCACCTGGCGCAGGGTCGCCCCATCGTGCTGGTCCCGGGCAACCACGAGCGCTACGCCCCGACCGGCGACGGGCGTACGGCGCCGGACCTGCTGGCCGCCCTGGAGGCGGAGGTCGAGCGCCTGAACGGCCTCGGCGCCCGCATCCACCTGCTGCAGGGCGCGCGGAGCTGCGTCATCGACGGCGTGCGCTTCCTCGGCACGACCCTGTGGAGCGACTGGACCCTGGCGGGGCGCTGGCTCACCGCCGACACCCCCGATCGGCCCGAGGATCCGGTGTCCTTTGCGGCCGCGCGCATGACCGATCCGGTCACCGGGTCCCGGGAGTATCTCGGGTCGATCCGCAAGGCCGACGGCAGCCCCTGGCAGCCTGCGGACGCGATGGCCGAGCACCGAACCGAACGGGCCGCCCTGCACGCGGCGCTCCGGATCCCGCATGACGGCCCGACAGTGGTGGTGACCCACCACCCGGCGAGCCCGCGCGCGGCGGATCGCTATCGGGACGAGCCCGGCGTCCCCTGGTGGGTACCGGCCTTCTACGCCTCCACGGCGCTCGACGACCTCGCCGATGCCGAGCGGCCGGACCTCTGGATCTCCGGGCATTTCCACGCCGCCCATGACATGGCGGTCGGGCGCTGCCGCTGGGTCTCGAACCCCGTGGAGGGGGCGGCCTATCGAAACGATCTCGTGGTGGACATCGCCGCTGGCTGATCCGCGCGTCTCGAACCGCACCCGCGTGATGCTGCGACAGGCGGCGAAGCCGAAACCGGGCGTGTGCCGCTTCCTCGACGCCACCGTCCTTGCGAGCGGAGCGAAGCAATCCAGCAGCGCTCCGACAACCGGCGTCGCGCATCCCTGGCTCGCGTCGCTGCGCTCGCGATGACGGAGCAAAGCGACCCAAGCGTTCGGCCGGGATTCGTATCAGGCGCGGGCCGGCGGATGCTCGCCGCCGGCCGGCCTGACATCACCCGTGCACCAGCACGTTCCGGAACTGCCACGGATCGCTCGTATCGATATCCTCCGGGAACAGGCCCGGACGATCGGTGAGGGGCGTCCAGTCCGTGTAGACCCCCACCACCGGGCCGAGATACGGTCGCTGGATCGCGAGGCAGCGGCGGAAATCCATCTCGTCGGCCTCGACGATGCCGGCCTCGGGGTTCTCCAGCGCCCAGACCATGCCGGCGAGCACCGCCGAGGTCACCTGCAGGCCGGTGGCGTTCTGGTAGGGGGCGATCCGGCGGGTCTCCTCGATGGAGAGCTGCGAGCCGTACCAGTAGGCGTTCTTCTTGTGGCCGTAGACGAGGACGCCGAGTTCGTCGATGCCGTCCACGATCTCGGTCTCGTCGAGGATGTGGTGCTGCTCCTGCACCTTGGCGGCCTTGCCGAACATCTCGTGGAGCGACAGCACCGCGTCGTCGGCCGGATGGTAGGCGTAGTGGCAGGTCGGCCGGAACACCGCCTGACCGCCCTCCTGCACCGTGTAGTAGTCGGCGATCGAGACCGCCTCGTTGTGGGTCACGAGGAAGCCGAACTGGGAGCCGGCGGTCGGCACCCAGGTGCGCACCCGCGTGTCGGCGCCCGGCTGCAGCAGGTAGATCGCGCAGCGCGAGCCCTTCTCCTGCTCGCGGGCATTGGCGGGCTTCCAGGTCTCGTGCGTGCCCCAGCCGAGCTCGGCCGGCTGGTTGCCCTCGGAGACGAAGCCCTCCACTGACCACGTGTTGACGAAGACGCCGCGCGGCTTCGGGGTCTTGGCGCGCTGGGTGTCCCGCTCGGCGATGTGGACGCCCTTCACGCCCAGATCCTTCATCAGGGCGGCCCACTCGGCCTTGGTCTTGGGCTCCGGCCGCTGCAGTCCGGTATCCTGGGCGATGTTGAGCAGCGCCTGCTTGACGAACCACGAGACCATGCCGGGATTGGCGCCGCAGCAGGAGACCGCGGTGGGGCCGCCGGGCTTCTTGGCGCGGGCGTCGAGGATGTCCTGGCGCAGCGCGTAATTGGTGCGGTCGCCCTGGCTCTTGGTCTTGTCGAAGTAGAAGCCCGGCCAGGGCTCGGCCACTGTGTCGATGTAGAGGGCGCCGAGTTCGCGGCAGAGTTCCAGGATGGCGCGCGACGAGGTGTCGACCGAGAGGTTCACGCAGAAGCCCTGGCCGCCGCCCTCGGTGAGGAGCGGGGTGAGGACATCGCGATAGTTCTCAGGCGTCAGCGCCACCGTCTCGAAGCGCAGGCCGTGCTTCTCGGCGAGCGCCCGGTGGGTGTCGACCGGGTCGATCACCGTGAAGCGGGCCTTGTCGTACTCGAAATGGCGCTCGATCAGGGGCAGGGTGCCCCGACCGATCGAGCCGAAGCCGATCATCACGATGGGGCCGCTGATGCGGCCATGGATCGGGTGACGGGACGGCTGATCGGTCATGCGGAGATCCTTGGGTCTGACGGACGCCTCGCGCGTCCGCGCGGTCTGGCCTGCGGGCGGGTTATGGCGCGCATATGACAATGCAGCGACAGGCCTGCGCAGGCGGTGCCGATGCGGTTCAGGGTCCGAGTCGCCGGAAGCGCGCTCAATGGCGGCTGGAATGCCAACGGTCAACTGCAATGCGGGATCGGACGACAACCCACGACCGCAGCGGTTCGCGCATACAGTGTTCTCAAAGGGAAATATTTGTGAGCTATAACGGTATAGTTTGATGTATTCTTCAGAAAAAATCAGGTGAAATCTAGACACCACAACGGCCGGACAGCGAAGATCTTACGCCCGCGATCCGCTTTCCGTTCCGCGGGCGCAAATCGTTCAAGCGTTAAGATCCGCCTGTCGGATCCGCAGTAGCGCATGCTTCTGACGCATGTGTCGTGCGCGCCTGTCCCGGTAGTAGGCATGGGTCGCAAGTCTCATATTGCGCTGCAGCAAGGCCGCGCAGTCGGCCGAACGCATCAGGGATCGTCGAAGCGCCCGAGACTTCACGACTTGGAGTCCGTCATGCTCGCCCTCATCACCTCCCGGATTCCCGGCCCGGTCACCGAGACCGCCGACCGCGATCCCGGCTTCCTCACCCTGGTCTTCGCCGTCGCCCGCGCCGTCCGCAGCGGCAGCGAGGCCGCCTTCGCCCGCCGCTGCGCCCTGGCCCGCGCCACCGGCGGTCCGAACCCGCTCTGAGGCGGCCGAAGCGCACCGGTCCCGCGGACCGGTGGCGCCCGGGAGATTGCGTCACCCCCCATTGGGCATTAGGCGGCTCTGCCGATCTGTGGCCTCGGGGGATCGTGATTCCATGCCGTCGTACTCAGCGCTCGCGCGCATCAGCCTTGTCGCCGCGCTGCTGCTCGCCGTCCCCATGACACCGCGTGCCCAGGACGCCGAGCCCGAGGCGGCGCCCGCCGAACCGGCCCCCAAGGCCCGTCCGAAGCCGAAACCCAAACCGGCCGCGCCGAAACCCGTCGCCAAGCCGGCCGAGGCCGCGCCGCCCGCCGCCCAGGCCTCGGCGCATGCCGCATGGCCCACCGGTGCCAGCACCGTCAGCGAGAGCTACGGCGACTGGACCATGACCTGCACGCATCCGGGCGAGACGATCACCTGCATCATCGCGCAGTCGCAGGGCGATTCGCAGACGGGCCGGCGCAAGTTCGGCATCGAGCTCCAGACCCCGAAGGACGGCCGCGCCGAGGGGATCGTGCTGATGCCCTTCGGCCTCTCGATCGAGCCCGGCATTTCGTTCAAGCTCGACGAGCAGGCGCTCGGCAAGGGCGCGCCCTACACCGCCTGCTCAACCGACGGCTGCTTTGTGCCGATCAGCTTCCCGACGCTCGCCCTCGACGGCATGCGGACCGCCAAGAAGCTGTTCGTGATCGGCCACAAGGCCGGCAGCAGCGATCCCGCCACCATCGCGGTGCCACTGGACGGCTTCCCCCAGGCGCTGGACCGTGCCGTCGCCCTGAGCGGCTGAGCGCTGGCGCGTCCGGGCCGATCCGGGCCGATTTGCGGGTTACGGTTAAGGCCGCGTTAGTGGCCCCGCCGCAGGATGGCGCCGATATGTGGCGCCGCGCGCCGCGGCCCCGCCGGTGCCGCGCGCCGGAATCGGATCGGCGAGGCGATGGGATCGGAGGGCGGGCGACGCCGGATCGGTCGAGGATTCGGCGCGCGGGGGCTGCGTGCGACCCTGACCGTGCTGGCCCTCCTTACGGCCTGTCTGGTGGCGGCCGATCCGGCCCTGGCCGCCAAGCTCATCGGCGCCAAGGGCGGAGAGACCGGCAACGGGCCCGGCGGCTACGGCCGCATCGTGCTCACCTTCGACAAGCCCGTCTCGGTCAAGGCCAAGCTCGCCGGGGGCGTGCTTCTCCTCGGCTATAGCGAGCGCACCGCCCCGGGGCCTGAGCATCTGGCTGAGGAGATGCCCGCCTACGTGTCGAGCGTCCGGCGCGATCCGGATGGGACGGGGCTGCGGGTCGCCCTGCAGCGGCCGTACCGCATCAACCTGCAGATGGCGGGCGAGCGCGTGTTCGTGGATCTGTTGCCGGAGGGCTGGTCCGGCTTGCCGCCGCCGCTGCCCCCCGAGGTGGTGGCCGAACTCGCCCGCCGCGCCCGGGCGGCCGAGGAGGCGCTGAAGGCCCGCATCCCCGAGCCGGTGCGCAAGCCGCTGGCGCTGGAACTCGCGCTCCTCCCGACCCTGACGCGCCTGTCGCTGCGCCTGCCCGCGGATGCGGTCACGACCGTGACGGCCGAGGGGGCCGCGACCCGGCTGCGGATCGTCGGGCCCTGGACCATCGATCCCGGTGCGACCCGCGGGCGGCCGCGGCCCGGCATCGCCAAGCTTGCGACCGAGACGGATGCGACCTCGGCCAGCCTGCTCGTCACCCCTGAAGACGGCTTCCAGATCGGTTCCGAGCGCGAGGAAGGAGCGTTCCTCGTCGATGTGGTCCGGCGCAAGGCCCCCGAGCCGGCCAAGACCGCCGTCGAGGTGCCCGGACCGGCGGCACAGCCGGCCGCCGCCCCGCCGCGGCCGGTCCCCGCGCCGCCGGTGCGGGCGGAGGCGCAGGCCGTACCGGAGCGTCCGCCCGAGGCGGCGCCGATCCGGCAGGCAGGCTCCGGCCTCGTCTTCCCGTTCCACGCCCTGCCGCCGGCCGTCCTGTTCGAGCGCGGCGGCATCGCCACGCTCGCCTTCGAGACGTCCGAGCCGGTCGCCGTGCCGCCGCCGAGCCAGGGCCTCGCTCCGACGGGCGCGCCCGAGCGGAAGGGCCCGCTCACGGTCCTGCGCTTCTCGGTGCCGCAGGGCCGCTTGATCGACCTGAACGCCGTCACCACGGGAAGCGGTCTCGCCTGGGAACTCTCGGCGGGGGACACCCTGAGCCCGAGCGACACGATCGATCCCGTGCGCAAGCCCGATCCCGCGGGCCGGATCGGCGTCTCCCTCGGCCTGCCGCGACCGGGCTCGGCGACGTGGCTCGAGATCGACGGCGAGCGCATCGCGGTGGTCACCTCGGCCGCCCAGCGTCCCATCGGCAATCCGAAGAGCCGGCGGTTCGTCGATTTCGAGATCCTCCCCAGCCGGCACGGCCTCGCGGTGCTGGCCGGTGCCGACGACCTCGCCGTGCGGCCCGACCTCGACACCGTCACGATCGGCCGGGCAGGGGGCCTCGCCGCCTCCGGCTCCGCCCGGAAGCCCGATCCCATCCTCGCCGACGTCGGGACCCTCGCGGTCGCGCGCGAGGCGTGGCAGCGGGCGCGCAGCGGCAACGTGCGCGAGACCCTGCGCGGTCTGGCCGCCGCGGCCGCCACCGCGACGCCCTCCGAGCGCGGGCCAGCGCGGCTGGCCCTGGCCCGCGCCGACTTCGCCAACGGGCTCGATCCGGAGGGGCTGGCGGCTCTGGAGACCGCGGCCGCCGACGATCCGCTTCTCGCCAGTCAGCGCGACACCGCCCTGCTGAGAGGTCTGGCGCTCGTGCGCCTCGGACGGCACGCGGAGGCGATGAAGGCGCTCTCCGTGCCGCTGCTGACCGCCGACCCGGAGGCCGCCCTGTGGCGGGCGATGGTGGCGGCCGAAACCGGGGACTGGAAGAATGCCGAGACCGGCTTCCTGAAAGTTCTGCCTCTGGCCGACGGCTACCCCGCGGATCTCGCGCAGGCGATCCGCGCCACCGCGGCCGAATCGGCGATCGAGAACGGCGATGCCGAGACCGCCGCCGCCCGCGCGGAGGACGCCCGCGATCTGCCCCCCTGGATCCGCGACCGTCTGGCGCTGGTCCGCGCCCGCGTCTCCGAGGCGACGGGCCAGGTCGAGGCGGCCCTGGATACCTATGCCCGCCTCGAAGCGTCCGCCGTGCGTCCGGTCTCGGTCGAGGCGAGCCTGCGCGGCGCGCTGCTGGCCCGGGCCGCCGGCAAGCTCACGCAGGAGGCCGCGACCGAGCGGCTGGAACGCCTCGCCCTGACCTGGCACGGTGGCCCGATCGAGGACGGCATCACGGCCGGTCTCGCCCGGCTCTATCTCGGCGCCGGCCGCTGGCGCGACGCCTTCACGGCGGTCCGCCGGGCCAACGTGTCCGCGCCTACCGCCACCGCTACGGAGGCGCTGTCCCGCGACGCGCAGGCCGCCTTCGAGAGCCTGTACCTCACCGACAAGGGCAACGCGCTGCCGGGGGTCGAGGCCGTGGCGCTGTTCTTCGATTTCCGCGAACTGAGCCCGATCGGACGGCGCGGCGACGAGGTGGTGCGCCGGCTGGCCGACCGCCTCGTGAGTCTCGACCTCCTCGAACCGGCCGCCAGCCTGCTTCAGTACCAGATCGACAACCGGCTGACCGGCCCGGCCCGGTCGGCCGTGGCGGCACGCCTCGCCACGGTCCAGCTGATGGACGACAAGCCCCTGCAGGCGCTGAAGGCCCTCGACGCCACCGAGCTGCCCGAACTGCCGGGCGAGCTGAAGCGCGCCCGCGGCCTGATCCGCGCCCGCGCCCTCTCGGACCTGACCCGCACCGACCTCGCCCTGGAGACGATCGAGGGGGAGAGCGGGCCGGATATCGAGCGCCTGCGCGCCGACATCTACTGGGGCGCCCGCCGCTGGCGCGAGGCCGGCGAGACGCACGAGGCGCTGCTCGGCGAGGCGTGGCGGTCCGCCCAACCCCTGGACGACCAGTCCCGGGCCGATGCCATCCGCGCCGCCATCGCCTACGACCTCGCGGGCGAGTCGATCGGCCTGGAGCGCCTGAAGGCGAAGTTCTCCGAGGCCATGGCGGCAAGCCCGGATGCGCGCACCTTCGCGCTGCTCACGGGCGCCGACCCGACCCATACACCGGGCTTCCGTGCGGTGGCGGCCCAGGCCACCAAGGCCGAGACGCTGTCGTCCTTCCTGGCCGAGTATCGCAAGCGCTATCCGGATTCCGCCACCCCCGATCGGGGCCGGCCGGAGGCCGTCGGCGAAGGAGCCCCCGCTGCCGAGCAGCAGAGCAGCGCCGCCACCGCCGGGGCCCCGCCGGGGTGAGCCTTCTGGTCATCGATCCGGATGACTTCCTGGAGATCGACGGCCTGCGCGTCTGGACGCCGGAACGCAGCGCCGGGGCGTGGCGGCGGGCCCGCGAGGCCCTGCGCGCGGCCCTCGCCGACGGTTCGATCCGGCGGGTCGTCGTCGTCTGCGGCCTTCAGGGGGCGGGCAAGTCCACGTGGATCCGGCGGCAGGAGCGGGAGGCCGGCACGGTCTACGTCGATGCCGCGTTGCCCGGGGCACGGCATCGGACGCCCTTCGTCGCCATCGCGGGCGCCTTCGGCGTGCCGGCCGAGGCCGTCTGGATCCGCACGCCCCTGTCCGTCGCCCTGGAGCGGAACCGCCGGCGCGCCACCGACCGGCGCGTCCCGGAACCGAGACTCCGATCCGTGGACCGGCTCTTTGAACCGCCCGCGCCTGCGGAAGGCTTCAGGGCGATCCGGATCGTCCAGGCCTGACGCAGCCCCGTCACAGACCGTGCTGCGTCCTCACCGCGACGGCCTCGCGCTGTCGACTCATGGCAACGCACGAGGATTTCTGGCATCGCACGAGGATCTCGGAGGATCGGTTTTCCCTCATCCGCAGCAGGCTTTAATGCGTCAGGTGCGCCACATGCAGCGCCCGATCGAACATCGCGTTCAGCGCGGTCGTGATGTCGGCCGGGCTGTTGGCCGTGTAGAAGAAGCCCGGCGACGCGCAGCTCTGCAGCGGCGTCGACAGGGTCGGGCTGAAACCGTTCACGCGGTTGTTCTCCCAGGCGATACCGCCGCCGTAATCTGTGAAATTGATGATGTTGTACGGGATGTAGAGGATCGAGATCGTCGCGCCGGCCGTCTTCAGGGCAGTGCACTGCGTGGGATCGATCTGGGCGGGCTGAGAGCCGTCCCAGTTGCCGGCTGCGTAGCCCGGGAAGGCCGATGGATTGCCGGGGTAATAGTATTTGCCGTTCTGGTAGATGGCGTAGTGCTGGCCGTTCTGCATGCCATCGGTGACCAAGAACACGAACGGGCGCCGCGCCGTCGCGCTCGATCCGTCGCCGAAGCCGCCCCCGGCCGTGATGGACGCCTTCATCTGGGGCAGGACGACCTCGAAATGGGTGCCGCCCGCGCCGGTGCCGGTGCTCGGATCGTTGTTCGTGTACAGCTGGGTCGTCCCGGTATCGAGGAGGTTCGTGAGCGCGAGCGGCCAGGGAAGGGTCGAGCACTGCGCGGCCGTGTTCAGCGTCGCGATCGAGCTGTTGATGTCGGCCAGAACGCCCAACTGGTTGATGAAGGGATACAGGCCGACCCGGTACTGGTTCTGCATCGTCGGGTTTGAGGCCCGGCTGATGAGGGAGCACACCGCGGAATTCAGCGCGTCCGACCGCAGCTGGATCTTGCCGGCGGCGAGGGTCCATCCGTTGTAGCCGGGGAAGTGGCAGGCGAACTGGCAGCCCTGCTGGTAGTCGGACCACATGTCCCTGTTGTTGGCCGCGAGCTGCGCCATGCCTCCGCTCGTGGCCGGCAGACCCATGGAGCCGGACACGTCGAGCAGGAGGTAGAAGTCGAGATAGCTCGGCAGGTCCGCCGAGGCCGTCACGGAGTTGCCGATCGTCGTCGTGGACTTCGAGAAGAGCTGGCCGAAATTGTTCTTGATCGTGGCCGTGTAGGTGACCGTGGAGGTGATGGTCTGTCCGGAGCGGCTGATTTGCGGCGTCTGCAGCTGCACCTGCGCGAACGGCACCGCACCGGCATTGACCGTGAAGGCATTGGTCGCCTGGGCGACGCCGGCCGCGAAGGCGTTGGCGGTGAGGTTGGCCTGGATCGGGTTCGCCGCGAAGTAGGCTTTGGCCGCGACGACGCCCGCGATGGCGGCCGCGTCCGCGGCGGCATCGAGCTTCGCCTTGTCGGAGATCGTCACGCCGTAATCGACGCCGTAGCCGATCAGGCCGACCATCGGCAGGAGGCTGAAGGCGAACACGATCGTCACGTTGCCGGATCGGGCCCGGAACAGGGACGCCGCGCGGTCACGGAGGCGGCGGACCGGGTTCAGTAACCGGGACATTTCGTGGCGATCCCATCATTGCCCGTGGTGTCGAAATTGACGCGTGCGGCGTAGCGCGGCTGCACGTACATCGAGCGGGCGATCCGGACGGCGGGGATGAATCGCGCGCCGAAGGTCGGCGTGAAATTGAAGACCACGTCGACCGCGAGCAGCGAGCCCGGACCGAACACCGATCGGGGCAGAGTCGTGCGGCTCGGCGGAGCCGTGTTGTCGGCCGGGAGCTGGGCCGGCGTGCAGGGTCGATAGTTCCCGCCGCTGGTCCCGGTGCTCGTCCAGACGACGTTCGCCGTGTAGCAGGCGCTCTGGTCGCTGGTGCTCGGACAATTCGTGGCGGTCTGTGTGAAAGCCACCGACGCGAAGGTGATGGTGATGTCCTGCCACCACTGCAGGCCCTGCCGGGACGCGTCCTTCATCAGGTACGGAAACAGGACGAGCGCCGAATCGAAGCTGAAATGCAGGTCGGTGGCGTTGACCGTGGCGATCGTGCCGCCCTGCGGCGGCTGGGCCTGCGACAGCATCTGGCTGATCGACTGTGCGATCAGCTCCACTTTCCGCGTGGCGTTGATGTAGGTGACGAGCTGCGTCCCGGCGATCATGAGGATCAGCAGCACCGGGAAGATCAGCGCGAACTCGACCGCCGACACCGCCCTCGTGTCCGCGCCGAAGTGGCGCGCCGGCGATGGGATGGCGCCCGCCATCAGAACAGCTCGTTGCGGAAGGCCGCCGTCGAGATCGCCAGGAACGCGGCTGAGCCGTTGTAGGTCGCGTTGCCGCCGAGGATCGACGCGAAGGCGGAGGGCATGAAGGTGATCGGGTACATCACCAGCAGGTATTGGTAGGCGCCGCGCGATCCGAGCGTGTACTGCCCGGATCCGGGCGCCAGGGCCGGGAGCGCGAGGCCGCTCATGTCCGACTTGACGAAGCTGTAGTAGCCGCTCGGCGAACTTCCCGTCGTCACGACGTACAGGTTGATCATGACGTTGCTGCACTTCAGCACGGCCGGTAGGTAGCCGCACAGAACCGTCCGGAACCCGCCCTGATCCATGGACTGGGCCTGGGCCGCGCCGGTCATGATCTGTCGCGACGCGCGGGTTGTGGCGTAATCGAGCGATTGGTTGACGAACAGGATCATGGCGACTGTCATGACGAATAGGATCGTCAGGATCAGCATCGCCGCGACGAGGGCGAACTCGACCGCCGCGGCACCCCTTTGATCGCGTGCATATCGACGTAGCAAGAGCATGCGACATCGTCGCACGAGATTGCTAAAAGCTCATTAAAGACGACTCGAAGACTCTGCGATGTCGTTTCTGATTTGTTATCCGCCGTAGCTCTGCACCAGCGAGCCGGCCACCAGCGTCCATCCGTCGACCAGCACGAAGAAGATCAGCTTGAACGGCAGCGAGACCGTGGCGGGCGGCAGCATCATCATGCCGATCGCCATCAGCACCGAGGCGACCACGAGGTCGATGATCAGGAACGGGATGAACAGCAGGAAGCCGATCTCGAAGGCGCGCCGCAATTCCGAGATCATGAAGGCCGGGGTGATGATTTCCAGGCCGACATCCTCCGGCCCCTTCGGCGCCGGCACCTTGGCGAGGTCGAGGAACAGCTTGAGATCCTTCTCGCGGACATTGCGCAGCATGAAGGTCTTGAACGGCGCCGAGGCGCGGTCGAACGCCTGGGCCTGCGTGATCCGCCCGGCGATCAGGGGTTCGATCCCGGCGCTGTAGGCGGCGCGGCCGGTCGGCGCCATCACGAAGGCGGTCAGGAACAGCGCGAGGCTCACGAGCACCGCGGTCGGCGGCGCCGTCTGGGTGCCGAGCGCCGAGCGCAGGAGCGAGAGCACCACGACGATGCGGGTGAAGGCGGTGGCCATCACCAGCACCGAGGGGGCGACCGCCAGCACCGTGATCAGCGCGACGAGCTGGAGCGCCCGCTCGGTGGTGCCGCCGGCGCCGAGGTCGAGGGTGACGCTCTGGGCGAGCGCGGGCCCGGCCACGAGCAGCGCGCCGGCGAGCGCGGCCGGCCCCGCCAGCCCGAGGCTTCGGGAGCGCCGCCGCCGTGCGGCGCGCGGCGGACAGGATGGCACGTCGGGCATCGGGGTCACGGGCGGTCGCAGGTCGGCGCGGCGGGGCGCACGCCCGCGCGCCGCGCCTCCAGGTTCTGCCAGACGAGGAGCGCCGGCAGGCCGAGCACCACGTCGGGCACCCGGCGGGCGAGGGACAGGGCGATCGCCGTCCCGGGATCGATGCCGAACAGGCCGCAGACCAGCACGAGCCCGCCCTCCTGCACGCCAAGTCCGCTCGGGACCAGGAAGGCGGCGGCCTTGATCGCCTGGCTCAGCGCCTCGATCACCAGGATGTCGGTCAGGCCGACCCGGTCGACCCCGATGCAGGTGAACACGACGAGGATCTCGGTCGTGCCGAGGAGCCAGGCCAGCGCATGGAGGGCGAACGACTGGGCGAGACGCCCCCGCCGCCCCGCCGCCCAGATCGCGTCCAGCGCGCCCTGGATGCGCTGGCTCGGCTCCGGCTTGGCCTCGGTCTCGCGCACGAAGCGCCGGCCGAGAGCGGCGAGCCGGTCCTCGACGAGCCGTACGATCCCGGTCCGCTGGAGCGCGAAGAACGCCCCGACGGCCAGCGCCGCCACCGCGAGGGTGCGCAGCGTCCAGTCGGCCAGTTCGGCCGCCTGCGCGCCCTCCACCCGGCTCAGGAGGCCGGCCCCGAGCCCCGCGAACAGGGCGAGCGTGCCCACCTGGAACAGCAGGTCGGCGAGCACGGAGGCCGCGGCGAGCGAGCCGGCGACACCCCAGAAGGTGAGGAGACGCGCGCCCAGCACCTCGCCGCCGACCGAGGCGACCGGCAGCAGGACGTTGATGCCCTCGCGCACGAAGCGCAGGATCAGGCAGGCCGCCGCCGGTGCCGGAGCGAGCCCGTCGAGGATGCGCGCCCAGGCGATGCCGCACACCACCAGCACCAGGGCCCGCACCAGCGTGACGCCGACGAAGCCCGCGACGCCGATCCGCCCGAACGCCGTCGCCACCGCCTGGAGATCGTTGGTCGCCACGAGCCAGACCGCGAAGCCGAGGCCGATCAGCGTGCCGAGGAGCGGCAGGCGGCGCAGCACCGCCCGGGCGATCCGGCCCTTCCGGGATACGCGGTCGCCGGTCACGGTCGGAGCGTGCGGGTTGCGCGTCGGGGAATGGGCAAGCGCGGGCGCTCCAGGTTCGGGCCGGTCAACGGACGGGCGGCGATTCGTCGGATGGTACCGCCGCTAGAGCGGTATTGGGGCCGAATTCGGGGACGGGTCGGCGCGCTGGAGGGCGGGCGCGGGCGGCAGAGCGGGATCGAGGATCGCAGCCAGCGCCGCCTGCGGACTGGCATCGGGATCGAGCAACAGGACGCGTCCGGCCGCCAGGCTCGCGCCGGTGGCAACCGCGACCGCGCGTTTCGGGCACGGGCCGAGGCAGCCCGACTCGACGATGCGGAGCTTCCTCCGGGCGCCGGGTTCCGCCTCCGCGGCGGCGTGCTTGCCGGCCTTCTTCAGGCGTTCGCGGACGCTGCGCACCCGCAGCCCCTGCCGCTTGGCGCATTTGGAGCAGACGACCACGATGTCGGTGAGCTTGGTCTTGGCCAAGCGGCCGGAAGGGCGAGCCGCCGCGCCGCTCGCGGAACGTCGATCTGTCATCATTCAGAGACTCTAGGCCGCGATACCGCTGCCGGGCTAGGTCGCCCGTCGCCGCGGCCGCGTGGTCTCGCGGGCGCCATAAAAAGGGCCTAAAAGAACGGGATTCCGGATCCGCGTACGGGGCCGCCTTTCGGCCGGCGCCGCGGCAGCGGACCGGCGCAGACCCAGGAACACAGAGCGGATGAGCTTCGACGACGTCAAGGACGATACGCGCGAAGGCGAGGTCGTGACGTTCGCCGCATCGGCGATGCCCGAGCTGCGGCGGAGCGCGGAAACGATCCGGCCCGTCCCGGAGAAGCGGAAAGCGCGGGCGCTGGCCGCCGCGGTCCGCGAGCGCCTGGACTGGAACCGGCTTCCGGGCCTGCGCCCGCGCCAGGAGGACACGTCGAGCTACGGGGCGCGGGTCATCCGCCGCGTCAGCCTGTTCGTCCTGCTGCCGACCCTGGTGGTCGGGCTGTATCTCTTCGGCTTCGCATCGAACCAGTACGTCGCCGAAGCGCAGTTCACGGTCCGCGGCAACGTCGAGCCGATGGAGAACATCTCGCTCGGCCAGTACACGAGCCTGATTCAGAAGCACAACAGCCAGGACAGCTTCATCGTCCGCGACTACATCAACAGCCAGTCGATGGTCGAGTCGCTCGAGAAGAGCATCGGCCTGTCCAAGATGTTCTCCCGCCCCGAGGCCGATTTCTGGACGCGGTTCAATCCGAGCGATCCGATCGAGGACCTGACCCAGTACTGGCGCAAGCACGTCGACGCGCATATCGACTCGATCTCGGGCGTGATCCGCCTGTCGGTTCGGGCCTTCACCCCCGACGACGCCCTGACCATCACCCGCGAGGTGGTGACGCGCGCCGAGGTGCTCATCAACAACATCTCGAAGCGCGCCCAGGCCGACATGGTGGCCCAGGCGGAAGCCGACGCGAAGACCGCCCAGGATCGGCTCCGTGACGCGCACCTCGCGCTGCAGAGCTTCCGCAATCAGTGGGGCGTGATCGATCCCGTCAAATCCGCCGAGGGGATCCTGACGACGCTCACGATGCTGCGCAAGGAGAAGCTCAAGGCCGAGAACGACCTGCAGGTCCTGCGCAGCTCGACCCTGGACGAGCGTTCGCGCTCGATCCAGACGCTCGTCGCCAACATCGCGGCCATCGACCAGCAGATCAAGACGCTGCAGGACGAGATGACCAGTGCCGGCGCCCTCGCGGGCGGCCCGAACCTGACCGAGGCCCTGCTCCAGTACGAGGGTTTGCTGGTCGAGCGGACCATCGCCGAGAAGCTCGAGGAATCGGCCCATGTGCTGCTCGACCGCGCCCGCGTGTCGGCCGGCAAGCAACACATCTTTCTGGCGACCTTCGTGCCGCCGGTGCTGCCGACCGACAGCCTCTATCCGGAGCGGGGTCACACGCTGCTCGTGGCGCTCTTCTGCTTCTTCGTGATCTGGAGTTCGTCGTCGCTCCTGATCGCCGGCGTCCGCGACCAGCGGATGTAAGGGCCGCTGCCGGACCCTCTGGATCCCGCGCCGCGCGGTCTGTAGACGGGAGCGGCCCGGCGGTCCGGGCCCCCTGGTAGAAGAGCGAAGTCTAACGGCCCATGTCGGATTTCTCCGATCTCGTCGCGAAGGCGATCCAGCCGTCGATGACCCGGGAGGAGCGCGAGGCGGTCTACACCGTGGTTCGGCAGGCCGTGCTCCGCCTGCAGGAGCGGGAGGCGCTGCCCCCCGGCGATCCGCGCGTCGCGCTCCAGCGCCATCTCGTCGAGGAGACGATCCGCGACGTCGAGGGCGATGTCGCCCGGTACGCATCGCTGCGCAAGCTCGACGCGGCCTTCGCGGCCCAGAACGCGGACGACAAGGCCGCGCAGGGCCGGAGGCGCTGAGCAGGTTTCGCAAAGGTGGTCACCGGCTTCGCGACGAAAACCTGCGGTCCATCAGGGATCGAACCGGACGAAGCGTTGGCCTGCCCACGGTCCACGACGGCATCGGTCGGCGAGGGGATCGGGCGATCCCGTCCATCCCCTAAGCCTGAGGTGCCCGCCCCAGCGGGCCTCGAAGGCCTCGTCCTGACGCGCGGCGCAGCCGCTTCGAAGGAGCCCTCCAGCCGGCCGCGCGATTCCTGGAACCCTCCTTCGAGGCCTCCGCTGCTCTGGCACCTCAGGATGAGGGGGGAGGGTTGGGGAGCCGCTGAACGGGCGTCCCGGTCCTGTGTCGTGGACCAAGGGCAGGCCAGCGCAGGTTTGCTGAGATCCGTCCTCGCCCGCGCCGCTCGAACCGGGGCGACGGATCGGCGCGCCGTCTGCCTACCCGCAGGCGACGCTCGCCCGCACGCTGCCGGGTTCGGCGACGTCCAGACCCGCCGAGACGTACTCGTTGAGCTTGTTGCGCAGGGTCCGGATCGAGATGCCGAGAATCTTGGCCGCATGGGTGCGGTTGCCCAGGCAATGGTCCAGGGTATCGAGGATCAGGTCGCACTCGACCTGCGCCACGGTCCGGCCCACCAGGCCGCGGGTCGCGGCCTCGGCGGCCTGCGCGGCGCGCGTCGCCGGACCCTCCGCGATCGCCTCGCCCTCCGGCGACAGGATCGCCTCGGGGCCGATCGCATCGCCCGAGGCGAGCAGGACCGCCCGGTGCAAAGTGTTTTCCAGCTCGCGGACGTTGCCGCGCCAGGGGTTCTTCAACACCAGTGAGCGCGCTTCGGCCGAGAGCGGGCGGGCCGGCACACCGTTCACCGCGGCGTATTTCTTGGCGAAATGCGCGGCGAGTTCGAGGATATCCGCCGGACGCTCGCGCAGGGGCGGCAGCTTCAGGGCGACGACGTTGAGCCGGTAGAACAGGTCCTCGCGGAACGTGCCCTTGCGGACCTCCTCGGCGAGGTTGCGGTTGGAGGTGGCGAGCACCCGGATGTCGACCCGCACCGGCGCGGTGCCGCCGACCCGGTCGATCACCCGCTCCTGAAGCGCCCGCAGCAGCTTCGCCTGCAGGCGCACATCCATCTCGGAGATCTCGTCGAGCAGCAGCGTGCCGCCATTGGCCTCCTCGAACCGGCCGATGCGCCGGGCGACCGCGCCGGTGAAGGCGCCCTTCTCGTGGCCGAACAGCTCGGATTCGAGCAGGGCCTCGGGGATCGCCGCGCAGTTGACCGACACGAAGGGCTTGTTCGCCCGGTTGGACTTCTGGTGGACGTGGCGGGCCAGCACCTCCTTGCCGGTGCCGCTCTCGCCGGTGATCAGCACCGAGGCCTCGGAGCGTGCGACCTGCTCGGCGAGCTTGACGACCCGCTCCATCGACGGATCGCGCCACACGAAGGCGTTGCGATCGGTGGCGACCGCCTCCAGCACCGCGGCGATCATCTCGGGGTCCGGCGGGAGCGGGATGTACTCCTTGGCGCCGGCCCGGATCGCCGCGACCGCGGCCGAGGCGTCCGCCGAGACGCCGCAGGCGACCACCGGCGTGCGGATCCGCTCCGCCTCAAGGGCCGCGACGAGGCTCGCGATGGGCAGCGACACATCGATCATGATGAGATCGGCGCCGCGGGCGCGCAGCACGTTGAGGCCCTGCGGCACGGCATCGGCCTGCGTCACGGAGGCACCGCGCTGCATGGCGATCTTCGAGGCGGTGATCAGCTCGCCGTTGAGCCGCCCGATCATCAGGAGCCGCATGGTTCGTCCCTCTCAAAGCACTGGCGCGGACAGCCCCCCGGCGTCCGCGTTCCAAAAAAAGTCACTCGCCCTTGACGATCTCGGTCATCGTGACCCCGAGCCGGTCCTCGACGAGGACGACCTCGCCGCGGGCGACGAGCCGGTTGTTCACGAACACGTCGATCGCCTCGCCGACCTTGCGGTCGAGTTCGAGCACCGCCCCCGGGGCCATCCGGAGCAGATCCCCGATCGGCATCCGGGCGGAGCCCAGCACCGCCGAGACCATCACGGGCACGTCGAAGAGCTGCTCCAGGTCGGCGGCGGTCTTGGGCGTCGTGGGCGCGTCCCGGATCGAGCCGGCCGCGTAGTCGGTGTCGTTCTCGCCGAGTTGGGGCAGGCTGAAATCGTCGGACATCGGGCTTCCTTCAGGAATTCGGGGTCAGGCCGAGGGCATCCAGCACCGCGGCCTCGATGCGGGCGCGCTCCCGGACGATGCCGCCATCGGCCCATTCGATCCGCGCGTCGCCCGAAGCCATGTCGGGGTCGCCGAGCACAACGAGACGGCCCTCGTAACCGCGCTCGCGCGCGAGGCGCTTCATCAGGGCCTCGGCTTCCTCGACGAGGCTGTCGTGGACCCGCACCACGAGGTGCGGCACGCCGCGCAGGTGCTGGAGCGCGGCGCGTGCCGCCTCGCCGATGCCGGCGAGCGGGGCGGCGTCGAGGGCGTCGCCCGCGACCTTCCGGGCGATCAGCATCGCCACCTCGACCGCCTGCGCCTCGCGCTCGGCGTCCCGGGCGTCAGACTGGGCGATGAGGCCCGCGGCGGCCAGCGCCAGCCGGTTCAGGGCATCGGCGAGCCGGCCCTGGATCTGCGCCTCGGCCTGGATGCGCCCGTCCTGCAAACCGCGGGCATGGGCCTCCGCCTCGGCCTGGGCGGTGGCCGCGGCGGCGCGCTGCGCCTCGGCGCTGGGCCGCGCGCTGCGGAAGTCGGTCTCGAACAGGAACGGCTTCGCGCTCCGGGCGGCCTGGGCGCTCAATAGACCAGCTCCTCCTCGGCGCTATTCTTGGCGATCATGATCTCGCCCTTCTCGGCGAGGTCCTTGGCGATCTCGGTCATCTTGGCCTGCGCCTCGTCCACCTCCTTGAGGCGGACCGGACCGAGGGAGGCCATCTCGTCCGTGAGGTTCTTGGCCGCGCGGGTCGACATCTGCCGCATGAAGAAGGCCCGGGTCGGCTCGTTGCCGCCCTTGAGCGCCCGGCACAGGGTTTCGTTGTCGATCGAGCGCATCAGGGTCTGGACGCTGCCCGGATCGAGCTTCAGCAGATCCTCGAAGGTGAACATCAGCTCGCGGATGCGCTTGGCCGAGCCGCGGTTCGCCTGGTCGAGGGCGGCGAGGAAGCGCCCTTCCGTCTGCCGGTCGAAGGCGTTGAACACGTCGGCCATCATCTCGTGGGCGTCGCGGCGCTGGGTCTGCGCGATGGTCGAGACGAATTCGACCCGCAGCGTCTCCTCGATGTGGCGAAGGGCCTCCTTCTGCACCGTCTCCATGCGCAGCATCCGGTTGAGGACGTCGATGGCGAAATCCTCGGGCAGGATGGTCAGCACCTTGGCGGCGTAGTCGGCCCGCACCCGGGAGAGCACCACCGCCACGGTCTGCGGGTACTCGTTGCGCAGGAACGAGGCGAGGATCTCCGGGTCGACCTGGGCGATCGAGGCCCAGACGCGCTTGCCGGAGGCGCCCTTGATCTCCGCCATGATCAGCGAGACCTGATCGCTCGGGAAGATCTTGAGCAGCAGCGCCTCGGTCCGCTCGAAGTTCGACGAGATGCCGCCGCTGTTGCCGAGCTTGGTCACGAACTCGACGATCAGCTTGTCGACGGTCGCGACCTCCAGCGTGCCGAGCTGGACCATCGCGTGGCTGACCTTCTTGACCTCCTCCTCCTCCAGCATCTGCCAGATCGGGGCGCCTTCCTCCTCGCCGAGCATCAGCAGGAGCGCGGCGGCGCGCTGCGGGCCGGGCATGGACGCGAAGGTGTCGCCGCCCGCCTTCGCCAGGGTATTTGCCAGTCCTGTTGCCGCACCTGCCGCCATCGTCCTACCCTCGACGCCTTACGCTTCACTCTTCCTGGATCCAGCTGCGCAGGACCTCGACGGTCTCGGTCGGGCTCGCCCGGACCATGTCGACCACGCGCTGGACGGTCTCGGCCTGGACCTGGCCGTTGATCTTGGCGAATTCCATCAGCCGGGCGGTCGGGTTGTCGCGGTCGAGGACCGTGACGGTTCCGCCGGGGCTCACGGTGACGGCGGCGTCGCCGGGCAGGCCCATGCCGGGACCGGCGAGCGACGGGGGCGCCGGCACCGGCGCCAGCACCTGCCGAACCAGCGGGCGCACCACGGTGAGGAGCACGATCAGGGTCAGGAGCGCCAGCACGGCGAGCTCGGCCATGCGCAGCACGTCCTCCTTGGTCGGCGCGAGCAGCGACTCGATCAGCGTCGGCTCGGCGAATTGCGGCAGGCTGGGCGCCTCCGCGAAGCGCAGGTTCACCACCTCGATCTGGTCGCCCCGGGCCTTGTCGAAGCCGACCGCGCTGCGCACCAGGGCGGTGATCCGCTCCAGCTCGGCGGGCGGGCGGGGGCTGTAGGTCTGCTTGCCGTCGGGCGCCGTCGCGTAGACGCCGTCCAGCGCCACCGCCACCGACAGGCGCTTGACCCGGCCGCCCTCGGCGACCTCGGTCTTGGTCACCCGGGAGATCTCGTAGTTCGTGGTCTCCTCGTTCTTGTTGGTCGCGTCCTTGGGCGCGGGCGGCTTGTCGCCGCCATTGGCGCCCGGCAATTCGTTGCCGACGCTGACCTGACCGTCGGCGTTGCTGGTCTGTGAGGATTCGTTCCGGGTCTGGGCCGAGCGGACGACCCGGCTCTCGGGGTCGAAGGTCTCGGACCGGCTCTCGATCCGGTTGAGGTCGAGCTCGGCGTTGACCTGCACCCGTGCCCGGCCTGGCCCGACGATGCCGGCGACCACGTCCTCGATCTGGCCGCGCAGGCGCCGCTCCAGGGCGACCTGCCGGTCCTCGAAGCCGCTGGCGACGTCGGCGTTGGCGTCCCGGGCGCCGTCGGCGAGCAGCCGGCCGCGCTCGTCGACGATCGAGACCCGCTCGGGCTTGAGCCCCTCCACCGCCGAGGCCGTCAGGTGGCGGATCGCCCGCACCTGTCCGGCGTCGAGGTCGCCCATCAGCTTCAGCACGATGGCGGCGCTCGGGCTCTCCCGGTCGCGCTCGAACAGGCGGCGCTCCGGCAGGACGAGGTGGACGCGTGCCGCCTGGACCCGGCCGATCGCCCGGATCGAGCGGGCGAGCTCGCCTTCCAGGGCACGCAGATGGTTCACGTTCTGAACGAAGTTGGTGGACGAGAACGCGTCGCCCTTGTCGAAGATCTCGTAGCCGACCCCGGCCTGGGTCGGCAGGCCCTTGCCGGCGAGGTCCATGCGCAGCTTGGCGAGGTCGGCCCGGGGCGCCAGGATCGTCTGGCCGGCCTCGCCCCGGGTCTCGTAGCGGATGCCGCGGCTGTCGAGATCGCGCACGACGGACGCCGAATCCTGCATCGACAGATCGGAGAACAGCACGCCCATGTCGGGGCGCGAGACCCGCAGGATGATGAAGGCGAAGAAGCCGATGAGCGTCAGGGTCACGGCCGCCATGGCGGCGAGCCGGGCCGGTCCGAGCTTCGTGACGAGATCGAGGACCGGCTTCACGGGCGGGTTCGCTGCACTCTGGACGCGAGGCGGACCCCTGCGGCCCGCTCGGCAGAATTTGCCCAGGACGTGGTTAGCGCGGCGTTAATGCCGGGCCTCTCGACGGGGCTCGGAACGCGGGAAGCCGCGCCCGGGGCCCGGACGCGGCTGCGTGAGGGTGACGATCCCGTCGCTCCAGGCTCTGCCGCGGCGCTCCAGAACGATGGTGCGCGTTTGGCGCGCCGCAGCTCAGTGCCGGTAATGCTGGATCCGGGTGGTGCGCAGGCCGGCCAGCCCGTGCTGGTCGATGGAGAACTGCCAGCTCAGGAATTCTTCGGTGGTCAGCGTATAACGCTTGCAGGCCTCTTCCAGGCTCAGGAGTCCGCCGCGCACCGCGGCCACCACCTCGGCCTTGCGCCGGATGACCCAGCGGCGGGTGCTCGGCGGCGGCAGATCCGCAATGGTCAGGGGACTGCCGTCGGGCCCGATCACGTACTTCACTCTCGGGCGGCTAGGTTCGGTCATGATACGCTCTACACTCGACTGACCTGTCGAGAATCCAACGTACTTGCGCCCGCTTAAGAGATGTTGAAGCGAGTCACTCGGATGTGATTCGTTAAGCCCCACTTGTGGACAACCCGATCGTCTGGACGCTGGAGAGCGGCACTTTCTGTGTCCCGATCATCAGAACCGGCGTCGTCCCGCTGAGATCGACCTCATCCACAGTCCCGGTGAGGCTCGTGTCCACCGAGACGCTGGAGCCGGTGGCGTCGGTGGCCGAGACCTTGATCGAGTAGGCGCCGTCCGGCGCCGTCAGCCCGGCCGAGGTCTTGCCGTTCCACGTGTAGGTCTGGGCGCCCGCGGCGAGCGAGGTGGTCTGGGTCGCCACCACGTTGTTCTTGGAGTCCAGGATCGTGATCACGGCCTTCGAGGCGGCCCGGGCCGGCGTCAGCGACCAGGAGGCGGAGCCGCCGGAGAGCTGCGACGAACTCCCGTCCGCCGTGACGGTCTTGCCGATATAGCTGGTGGCCGAGGCCGAACTCGCCGATTGCGAGGCGGCCAGGATGCTGTCGAGCCGGTCGTTGGTCTTGAGCTGCTGCTCGACGCCGGCGAACTGCACGAGCTGCTGCGTGAACTGGTTGGTGTCCATCGGATCGAGCGGGTTCTGGTTCTTGAGCTGCGTGGTCAGCAGCGTCAGGAACTGCGTGAAGTTGCTGGCGATCTCGGTGGCGTTCGCGCTGCCGGCCGCCGAGGATGTCGCCGTGGCCGCGGCGGCCGTGGTGCTGGATATGCCGGTCGTCACGCTGTTCTCTCCCGTGGCTGGTCGGTCCGCGCTGCCCGCGCGTTCCGGTCGTTTCCGTGCAGACGGGCCGAGGGCCGCGTCGTGTGCATCGTGACCTAGATTCTGATGTCGAGGCCGCCGTAGCCGCGCAGCCAGCGGGTCGGGGCGATCTCCTGCGGGGCCTCAGCCTGATCCCAGGTCCAGCCGGCCGCCCCGCCGCGGGGTGCGCTGTCCTGCTGGCTGCCGCCCTGTGCGCCGCCGTCGCCGCGCAGCGACAGGTTGAGGCCGCCGGCCGATGGGTCGAGGCCGGCCTGGGTCAGGGCCTGCTGCAACTGGCCGGAGTCGCGCTGGAGCATCGCCAGGGTCTCCGGGCGATCGACCACGAGATGCGTCGTGACCGTCCCGCGGGCCTTGTCGATCTCGAGCTTGACGTCGACCCGCCCGAGCTCGATCGGATCGAGCCGGATCTGGAACGCGTTCGATCCGTTCAGCGAGCGTAGGCCGATCGTCATCGGCACCTGTCCGATCGGGATCGGCGTCGGTCTGGGCCGGCGCGGCGGTCCGGGGCAGAGCGGCCACCGGTCCGGCGCTCGACGGGCCGGCGGAGGCCGGCGGCTGGGCGGATGGCTGCGGTGTCCCCTGGCCAGGCGGTGTCCCCTGGGGGGTGACGGCTGGAGCCGCCGCGAGGCTTTGGCCGCCCCCCTGGCCGGCATCGGCGAGGGCCGTGAGAAAATCCATGCCCGTCGCGGTGGCGACCCCAGCGGCGTCGCCCGGCGCGGCCGGCGCGCCCTCGACGGGGGCGGGACTTTTGCCGGCCTTGCCCTGCAGCGGGGCGACGGGGGGCGTCGCGGCGGCACCGGGCGCGCCGATCCCGGCGACGGCCGCATGGTCCGCGGGAGGACCGCCGGCCGCACCGGCGGTCGGCAGAACCGGCGTCGCGGCGACGGCCGCTGGCGCCGCGCTGAGCTTCGGTGGGCCGACCGAGCCATCGGCAGGCGCGTCCTCCGCGACGGAGTTGGTCGTGTCGGTCGCAGCGACGGCCGTGCGGATGGGGGCACCTTCGCCCAGGGTCGCGAGGAGGGCGAGGAGCGCGGCGGCCGGATCCACGTTCACCGGTGCGGCGACCAGATCCGCCTGCTGCGGCTGGTTCGCGTCGGCCGCTTGCGGCGCCGTCGCCGGGTCGGTCTGCGCCGCGTCCTGGGCCCCCGTGACGGCCGGATCCGGAGCCGTGTCCCGGGCCGGGGCGGTCGCCTCGGGGGGCTGCGCAGCAGGTGCCTCCTGTGAACGGGCCTGCGGCTTGGCGGCCGCGTCTGTCTTGTCCGGCGGCGCGCCGGTCGGTGGGGGCGGCGCACTCGCCCGCGCGCCATCCCGGGGCCGGGCCTGTTTGCCGGTCACCGATCTCGCGTCCGCCCGTCGATCGGCGGCTCGGGCCTCGGCCTGTACGGCGGAGTCCCGCGCCCGCTCGGTCGCAGTGCGGCTCACGTCGGCCTGGTCACGCTGTACGGTCTGCCGGGCCTGCGTCACCGCGGCCGCGTCGCGCCGGGACGTCGTCCGAACCCGTTCCGCCGTCGCGTCGTCCTGAGCCTGGGCGGCATCCAGGGCCGCCCCGAAGCGGTCCTGCGCGGACGTGCCGGACCGGGCCTCGACCCCCGCCGCCTCCCAGCCGGATCGCGCGGACGGGCTCCGCGCGGACGGAATCCGCGCGTTGACATCCAACCGATCCGCTGCACCGCTCGCCATGCCGGGCTCCTTCGGCCCATCACACAGCAAGGCACGCGCCATGTCCCGTTCCGGTTAAGGTAATGACAAGTCTCGGTTTTCTTGAATGCGGCCGGCCGCCGATGCGGTGGAAGCTGCCGTGCGCCCGGCAGGATCTGCCGGGTCGCCGTCATCCGGACGACCGGCCGCCCTGGAAAGCCGGGCGAACTCCCGCTATAGACGCCCCGTGCAGCCGGGAGCTTTCGGGTCGGCGGCTGCGGACCCATGCGATGAACGCCCTCGATCTTCCCAAAGCCCCCCACGAGACGCGCGTCGTCGTCGCCATGTCGGGCGGCGTCGATTCCTCCGTGGTGGCCGGGCTCCTGAAACGCCAGGGCTTCGACGTGGTCGGCGTCACGCTCCAGCTCTACGACCACGGCGCGGCGAGCCACCGCAAGGGCGCCTGCTGCGCCGGCCAGGACATCCACGATGCCCGGGCGGCGGCCGAGCATCTCGGCATCCCGCACTATGTCCTCGACTACGAGGACCGGTTCCGCGACGAGGTCATCGAGAAGTTCGCCGAGAGCTACCTCGCGGGCGAGACGCCGATCCCCTGCATCGAGTGCAACCGGACCGTGAAGTTCCGCGATCTCCTGGGCCTCGCCCGGGATCTGAACGCCGACGCCCTCGCCACCGGCCATTACGTGGCCAGCCGGGCGTTGCCGGGCGGCGGCCGGGCGCTGCACCGCGCCCTCGATCCGGCCCGCGACCAGAGCTATTTCCTCTACGCCACCACACCGGAGCAGCTCGCCTTCCTGCGCTTCCCCCTCGGCGAGATGGAGAAGACCGAGACCCGCGCCCTCGCCCGGGATCTCGGCCTGTCGCTGGCCGAGAAGCCGGACAGCCAGGACATCTGCTTCGTGCCGCAGGGCCGCTACAGCGACGTGATCGCCCGCCTGCGCCCCGACGCCGCGCGGCCCGGCGAGATCGTCGACCTCGCGGGCCACGTCGTCGGGCGGCACGAGGGCATCGTCCATTACACGGTGGGGCAGCGGAAGGGCCTCGGGCTGTCCGGGCCGGAGCCGCTCTACGTGGTGCGGCTGGAGCCGGATTCCGCCCGCGTGGTGGTCGGCCCGCGCACGGCGCTCGCCACCACGCGCATCCGCCTGTCGGAGCTGAACTGGCTGGGCGAGGGACCGGCCGAGTCCGTGCACGACCTGCCCGTGGCGGTGCGCGTGCGCTCGACCCGGCCCCCGCGCCCCGCGACCCTCACGGTCGGACCGGACGGCGCCGCCGAGGTGGTGCTCGCCGAGCCGGAGGACGGCGTGTCGCCGGGCCAGGCCTGCGCGATCTACGCGGATGACGGCCCCCGGGCCCGCGTGCTCGGCGGCGGCACCATCCGGCGCGTCGACGCGTTGTCGGCCCGGCCCCGCGAGGCCGCCTGATCCCCCCTCTCTGGATTGTCTGAACGATGCTGAGCGAGCCGCAGTCGGCCGGGCCGAGCACGGCCCTGATGCGCAAGGCCTATGCGCGCTGGGCCCCCGTCTACGACGTGGTCTACGACAAGCTCACCGAGCCCGCCGCCCGCGCCGCCGTCGAGGCTGCCGCCGAGCACGGCCCGCGGATCCTGGAGGCCGGCGTCGGCACCGGGCTGGCGCTGGGCTATTACCCGCCATCGAGCTTCGTCTGCGGCGTCGACCTCTCGGAGGACATGCTCAAGCGCGCCCGCGCCAAGGTCCGGCGCCGGGGCCTGTCGCATGTGAAGGGCCTCCAGGTGATGGATGTCTGCCACCTGGGCTACGCCGATGCGAGCTTCGACGCCGTGGTGGCGCAGTTCCTGATCACCCTGGTGCCCGACCCCGAGGCCGCGATGTCGGAGTTCCTGCGCGTGGTGCGGCCGGGCGGCGGCATCGTGCTGGCCAACCATTTCGGCCAGAGCGAGGGCCCGGTCGCCCGGGTCGAGGAGATCGTGGCGCCGCTCTGCACCAAGATCGGCTGGTCCTCGGACTTCAAGGCGACGCGGATCGAGGCCTGGGCCCGGCGCAACGGCGTCGCGGTGATCGGGCTGAAGCCGACCTTCCCGGGCGGATTTTTCAAGATCCTGCGGATGCGCAAGCCCGGGTGAGCGCGGTCGCTCCCGCCGTCGCGGGGCGCTGGAAGCGCCTGCGTCGCTGGCTGCCGCTGGTCCTGCTGCTGGCCGTGTCGGCGACCGTCGTGCTCGTCTCCGGCACGGCCCAACTCCTGAGCCTCGACCGCCTGCTCGCCTCCCGGGCGTGGCTGCGCGGCTTCGTCGAGGCGGATTACGCCCGGGCTTTGGTCTCGGCCTACTGCCTCTATGTCGGAGCGGTGGTGGTGTCGGTGCCGGCCACGCTGATCCTGACCATGATCTGCGGCTTCCTGTTCGGGATCGTCCCCGGGGCGCTCACGGCGCTCTGCGCCGCCACCACGGGGGCGGCGATCGTGTTCGCGATCGGCCGCGGCCCCGGCGCCGACCTGCTCCGCCGGATGGGCGGCACCCGCCTCGCCGGCTTGGCCGAGGGCTTCCGGCGCGACGCCTTCGGCTACATCGCGGTGCTTCGGCTGATCCCGCTGTTCCCGTTCTGGGTGACCAACCTCGCGCCCGCCGCCTTCGGGGTGAAGATGCGGACCTTCGTGCTCGCGACCTTCCTCGGCCTGCTGCCGGGCGCCTTCGTGTACGCCACCACGGGTGCGGGGATCGAGGATGTGGTCGCCGCCCATGAGTCCGCCAAGGCGGCCTGTCTCGCCGCCGGCACGGGTGATTGCGGCGATGCCCTCACGCTGCGGGCGCTCGTGACCCCGAAGATGGTGGCGGGTCTCGCGATGCTGGCCGTCTTCGCCCTGGCGAGCCTGCTCCTCGGGCGCCGCGCGCGGCGCAGATAAAATTCATAATTCAAAATGTGCGAGCTTTCCCTGTGTCGAAGAACGCACCCACACGCTTGAGGGGAAATACCGTATAGTGCTCACCGGCGAGACCCTGTATTCCCGCTAGAGAACCTGTGGCTTGCGAACATGTCCCCCGCGAAGGCCGAACCCGGCTCGAGCAATCTCAATCCTCGCTCCGCCGATCCTGATCCGCGATGTCTGCGCGGAGCGTGACCGGCGTGTCCCTCGAGGTTGATCCGACGGCGGCGCCGGCGGCAACCCCGGCCTGCGACCAGCCCGAGCGCCGCAGGATGCGCCTCGGCCTGTCCGGCCGGCTGTTCCTCGTCACCGTCGCCTTCGTGGTGGTGGCCGAGGTGCTGACCTACGTGCCGGCGGTGGCCAATTACCGGATCGAGTGGATGTCCGACCGCCTGGCCGCCGCGCAGGTCGCCGCCCTCGTCCTCGACGGACGCACGGGCGAGCCGGTCTCGGAGGCGCTGGAGAGCCGGTTGCTCGCCGGCGTCAACGCCCGGGCCATCGCGGTCCGCGGCGGCGGCACGCAGCGCCTGCTGGCCATCGAGCCGATGCCCGAACAGGTCGCCGACACCGTCGACCTACGCGACGTCACGGCCCTCTCGGCGATCCGAGGCGCGTGGCGCACCCTGGTGGCCCCGACCCAGGAGCCGATCCGCGTGATCGGGGAGGGGGGCGGCGGCTTCGACCGGGTCGAGATCCTGCTCGACGAGGCGCCGCTGCGGGCCGCCATGGTCGATTACGCCCTGCGGCTGCTGGTCTCCTCGCTGATCATCGCGGCCTCGGCGGCGGGTCTGGTCTTCGTGGTCCTGCAGGTGCTGATCGTGCGCCCGGTCCGGCGGCTCGTCACCAGCATCACGGCCTTCGCGGACGATCCGGAGAATGCCGGCCGGATCATCGCCCCGTCCCGCCGCAGCGACGAGATCGGGCAGGCCGAACTGGCGCTCGGGCGGATGCAGCGCAGCCTCGCCGACCAGCTCCGCCAGAAGCGGCGGCTGGCCGAGCTCGGTCTCGCGGTCAGCAAGATCAGCCACGAACTGCGCAATCTCCTCACGGGCGCGCAGCTGCTGGGCGACCGCCTCGAGGGCACCGCCGATCCCACGGTCCAGCGCGTCGCGCCGCGTCTGGTGGGGACGCTCGCCCGCGCGATCCGCTTCTGCGAGGCGACGCTCGCCTATGGCCGGGTCACCGAACGGGCGCCCCGTCTCGCCAGCACGCCGCTCGATCCGATCTTCGCCGAGCTTCCGGACCTCGCCGCCCTCTCGGCCCATCCCGTCACCGTGCAGGTGGCGCCGGGCGACCTCGTGGTTCAGGCCGATCCGGAGCAGCTCGGCCGGGCGCTCGCCAACCTCGTGCGCAACGCCGTTCAGGCGCTCGACGGGGCCAAGGTCGCCGACGCCACGGTGCGGGTCGCGGCGTCCCGCGAGGAGCCGGGCCGGGTGACGATCCTTGTCGTCGACAACGGCCCCGGCCTGCCGGCGCGCGCCCGGGAGAACCTGTTCGCGCCGTTCGCGGGTTCGACACGCTCCGGCGGCACCGGCCTCGGCCTGCCGATCGCCGCCGAGCTGATCGGCATCAACGGCGGCACCCTCAGCCTGGACGAGGGCGAGACCGGGGCGTGCTTCCGGATCGTGCTTCCGGAAGGCTGATACCGTGTCCGGTCGGACGCGTCGGTCGAACCCGCGCGCGCCGTCAGCGCGAGCGCGGTGCTGAATTCTTCGCTGCGCGCGCAAAGACAGCGGACCCGCTCCGATCCATCGGGCCCGGTACGAGGCGCTCGTGCCGGGCCCGACCGTCTTCGCGCGCGACACGAAACGGCCGAAGCCCATGGTCGGCCACGCGGCCGGGCGCGCCCCGCATGGTTTCGCCACGCCCTGAGAGAACGCGGTGCGAAAAAGCGTCGCCGAACCTACTCCGCCGCGGCCAGGACCGGCTCGGCGACACGGATGCCGAGATCGGCCAGCAGGGCCGCGTCCGCATCCGCCTCGGCATTGGCGGTCGTGAGCAGCCGCTCGCCGTAGAAGATCGAGTTCGCCCCGGCGAGGAAGCACAGGGCCTGCGCCTCCCGGCTGAGCGCCCGCCGGCCCGCGCTGAGCCGGACCCGCGCCCGGGGCATCACGATGCGGGCTGTCGCGCACATACGCACCATGTCGAAGGGGTCGATCGCCTTCGCGGCGTCACCCAGCGGCGTGCCGGCGACCGCCGCCAGGGCGTTGATCGGCACGCTCTCCGGATGCGGCGCGTGGTTGGCCAGAACCTGCAGCATCGCCACGCGGTCGCTCGCCGCCTCACCCAGGCCGATGATGCCGCCGCAGCAGACGCCGATCCCCGCCGCGCGCACCCGCTCCAGCGTGTTCAGCCGGTCCGCGTAGGTCCGGGTCGAGACGATCTTGTCGTAATAGTCCGGCCCGGTATCGAGGTTGTGGTTGTAGGCCGTGAGACCCGCCTCCGCCAGACGCTCGGCTTGGCTCTCCGTCAGCATGCCGAGGGTCACGCAGGCCTCCATGCCGAGGCCGCGCACGCCCCGGACCATGGCGAGCACCGCGTCGAACTCGGGCCCGTCCTTGGGGCTGCGCCATGCAGCGCCCATGCAGAACCGGGTCGCGCCCGCGGCCTTCGCCGCGGCGGCTTCGGCCAGAACCGTCTCCACCGGCATCAGGCGCTGGCGCGCGAGGCCGGTCTCCTTGTGATGGGCCGATTGCGAGCAATACCCGCAATCCTCCGGGCAGCCGCCCGTCTTGATCGACAGCAGGCTCGCCCGCTGGACATCGGCCGGATCGTTGTAGGCTCGATGCACCGTCGCGGCCCGATGCACGAGATCGAGCAGCGGCATGTCGTGGATCGCCTGGATCTCGGCCACGGTCCAATCGTGGCGGATGTCCTGCGGGTCGGCGGCTTGGCTCATGGTCACCATAGTCTCTTTGAGTGGGATCGGCGCGGAAAAATCAAGCGTCGTGATGAGTATGAAGCCGGAGCCGCTGCGCGGCTGGTTCTTGCGCTGGATCCCGGATCGCGTTCCGCGTGCGCTGCATGCGCCCGGGACAAGGATGAGCCTTGATCCGCACCCCCCTCCGTCCCGGACAGGTGGAGTGTCAGCGCAACCCGATCCGGGATCCGGCACGCGACCCGCCGCGAAGCGGCTCGGAACCCGCCCTCACGGCGAAAGGGCGCTCAGTCGGTCGGCTCGCCGGCCGAGACCTTGGCGGTCCAGTCGTCGAAGGCGATGACTTTCTGGCGCTGCTCCCCGAGGCGCTCGATCCGCAGCACCATCTCGTCGCCAGCCTTCAGGTAGCGCGGCGGCTTCATGCCGAGGCCGACGCCCGGCGGCGTGCCGGTGGTGATCACGTCGCCGGGCTCCAGCAGCATGAAGTGCGACGTGTAGGCGACGAGCTGGGGCACGTCGAAGATCATCGTGGCGGTCGAGCCCGTCTGCATGCGCTTGCCGTTCACGTCGAGGCTCATGGCGAGGTTCTTGAGGTCGGGGATCTCGGCGAGGGTGACGAGCCACGGGCCCAGCGGCCCGAAGGTCGGCGCGCTCTTGCCCTTGGTCCAGGTCGGGCCCCGGTTCATCTGCCACTCGCGCTCGGAGACGTCGTTGCAGATGCAGGCGCCCGCCACGTAGCTCAGCGCCTCGTTGGCGTGGACGTAGCTGGCGCGGCGGCCGATCACCACGGCGAGTTCCACCTCCCAATCGGTGCTGTGCGAACCCTTGGGATGATCACCGTGTCATTGGGACCGCACAGGCTGGAGGGCGCCTTGTTGAAGATGATCGGCTCCGCGGGGATCGGCGAGCCGGTCTCGGCGGCGTGGTCGGCGAAGTTCAGTCCGATCGCCACGACGTTGCGGGTGCTGCCCACGCAGGGGCCGAGCCGCACGTCCGGCGGCAGCTTCGGCAGGGTCTCGGGATCGAGGGCACGCAGCCGCGCGAGCGACTCAGGCGACAGAGCCGGTCCGGCGATGTCGCGGACGATCCCTGAGAGGTCGCGCAAGCCGCCGTTCGCGTCCACGAGGCCGGGCTTCTCGTCACCGCTCGGACCGTGCCGGAAGAGCTTCATTGCCGCGACTCCTCATCCTTCCCTGGGGCCGGTCTGCGCCGGACGGCGGGACCATGGCTGCGTGCCCAGCCCGGCGCAAGCGTCCCGGTGGGCGCCGGCGTCTGTCGCATTCGGGCCACAACATGGCGGAAAAGTGCAGGATGACGCTGTTCAGGATCTATTATTCATGACGGCAAATATTTGGACGAATGCAGATTTCGCTAAGGAAAAGTCCATGGTCCTGTGGACGTATCTGTCGATCGGCCGGGCAACAAGGGCTATTTAGAACCTGTCGACTTGACGCTGAAAACGGGGATGATGATTGCGGTCTCGCCCCTGGAAACGGCATCATGTGCGAAACGGCGCGGCCTCGACGGGTCTCGCATCAGAATCGGTGCCGGGACAATCAGAACGGGTTGGGGGTCGAGATGGGCGGGACGGTGCGCGCGACGATGCTCGCGGCGACGGCGGGGATCCTGTGCGCCGGGCAGGCGCATGCGGGTGCGTGTGGGATCCGGGAGCAGAGCACGCAGGCCCAGGGTCTGTCGTACGCGGGGGCGGCGTCGGGCTCGGGCGGCGTGTCGTCGATCTTCTGGAATCCCGCGACGATCACCATGAACCCCGGCTTCGTCGCCGAGCAGAACTTCACCTTCGTCGGCCTGTCGTCCACGATCCGTCCGGATGTCGGCACCAACCCGGGCTTCGCGCGGCTGGGCGGCTCCGGCGATATCGGCCAGGGTGCCGTGGTGCCGGCGGGGGCGACCTCCTACCAGATCAACGACCGCCTCTGGCTCGGCCTCTCGACAGGTGCCCCCTTCGGCCTCGTCACCAAGCCCCGCGACGTCTGGGCCGGCGAGGTCTACGGGCGCTCGTCGCGGATCTTCTCGCTCGCGATCAACCCGGTGATCGGCTTCAAGGTCAACGAGTGGCTCTCGGTGGCCGCCGGTCCGAACATCGAATATTTCCGCCTCACCCTGCGCCAGGCCCTGCCGATCCCCGGCCTCCTGCCCACCGCCTACCCGAGCTCCTTCCTCAAGGGCGAGTCCTGGGGCGCGGGCTTCACCGCCGGCGCCACCCTCACCCCCCGCGACGGCACCGTCCTGGGCATCGGCTACCGCTCCTCCGTGCATCACGACATCGACGGCTCGATCGGCGTCCCGCTGCTCGCCCTGGCGCCCCTGGCCGGACAGGTCCGCTCCAAGCTCAACACCCCCGACAAGCTCAGCCTCGGCCTCACCCAGGCGATCTCGCCCGTGGCGCGCGTCAACCTCGGCTTCGAGTGGGACAACTGGTCGAGGCTGGGCACCGTCGGCATCGTCTCCAAGACGCTGGGCCTGCCGGTCAACAGCCTGCCGCTCAACTACAAGGACGGCTACACCTACTCGATCGGCGCCGAGTACGACGCCGCCCCCAACCTGACCCTGCGCGCCGGCTTCGCCTACGAGACCTCGCCGATCGACTTCTCCAACCGCTCGGTGCGCCTGCCCGACGGCGACCGCTATATCGCCTCCCTGGGCGCGAGCTACCGCTGGAGCCAGCAGCTGACCTTGAACGTCGCCTACTCGCACTTCTTCCTCGACCGGTCGCGGATCCTCGCCGGCATCGGGCGAGACTACAATGTCGGCAACATCGCCTTGGCGGGTGTGGTCGATTCCAGCGCCGACATCGTGTCGGTGGGCTTCCGTTACGTGTTCGGCGCCCCCCCGACCCCGGCTCCCGCCCCCATCATCCGCAAATACTGAGCCGGTCGATGCAGCGCGCTCCGTCATCGCGAGCGGAGCGAAGCGACCCGGCGATGCGCGACACCGCCATGTGTGGCGCATCCCCGGATTTGCTTCACTTCGCTCGCAAGGACGGCGAGGCCGAGGTCGTCAATCGAAAGAAGTCGTCAACCGACGACGGTCGGATGCGGATCCCGCCGCGGCGACGCGTGATTACGAACGTATTTTGACATAGGTTCCGGGGGCCGGTCCGAGGGATTGCAGGGCGTCGCCGCCGGGCTTCCGGGCCGGCACCCGCTCGGGGGCCTGCGCCTCGATCCACTGGAACCAGTAGGGCCACCACGAACCCTTGGTCTCCACGGCGGCGGCGATCCAGGATTCCAGCGTGCCCTTCACCGGGCCGCCGGTCCAGTAGCCGTATTTCGGCTTCGACGGCGGGTTGATCACCTCCGCGATATGGCCCGAGCCCGCCAGCACGAAATCGACCTTGCCACCGAAGGCTTTCGAGCCCTCGAAGACCGAGAGCGCCGGGGCGATGTGGTCCTCGCGGGTCGCCAGGTTGAAGATCGGGATCTGCACCTTTTTGAGATCCAGGCGGACGTTGCCGAGCACCATCCGGCCCTGAGCCAGCGTGTTGTTGAGGTAGCAGTTGCGCAGGTAGAAGGAGTGGTTGGCCGCCGGCATCCGGGTGGCGTCGGAATTCCAGTACAGCAGGTCGAAGGCCGAGGGCGTCTTGCCCTTGATGTAATTGTTGACGACGTAGGACCAGATCAGGTCGTTCGGCCGGAGCATGTTGAAGGCGTTGGCCATCCGGGACCCGTCCAGGTAGCCGATCTCGGCCATGCGCGCCTCGACCTGACGGATCTGCTCCTCGTCGGCGAAGACCTTCAGGTCGCCCGCATGGGTGAAGTCGACCTGGGTGGTGAGCAGCGTCGCGCTCTTGATCCGCCGGTTGCCGGTGGCCGCCTGCATGGCCAGCGTCACGGCGAGCAGCGTTCCGCCGACGCAGTAGCCGGCCGCCGTGACTTCGGTCTCGCCGGTGGCGACGCCGATCGCGTCGATGGCCGCCTCGATCCCCTCGCGCATGTAGGACTCGAAGTCCTTGTCGGCGTGGCGGGCGTCCGGATTCACCCAGGAGATGCAGAAGACCGTCAGCCCCTGATCGACCATCCACTTCAGGAAGCTCTTCTGCGGATTGAGATCGAGGATGTAGAACTTGTTGATCCAGGGTGGCACCATCAGGAACGGGCGGCGCAGCACCGTCTCGGTGGTGGGGGCATACTGGATCAGCTCGATCAGGTCGTTGCGGAACACCACCTCACCCGGGGTCACCGCGACGTTGCGGCCGACCTCGAACCCGCTCGGATCGGTCTGGCGGACGCGCAGCTGACCGCCGCCGGCCTCCAGATCCTCCTCGTACATCTTCAGGCCGCGGACCAGATTGGCGCCATTCTCCTGCAGGGTGTGGCGGATCAGCTCCGGGTTGGTCGGCAGGAAGTTCGAGGGCGACAGCATGCTGGTGAACTGCCGCAGGTAGAACTGCGCCTTGTGGCGCGTATGCGCGTCGAGTCCCTCGGCCTCGTCCACGAGGCTCTCGGCCCAGCGGGTGGCCAGCAGATAGGCCTGCTTGAGGAAGTCGAAATACGGGTTGGTGGTCCACTCGGCGTGGGCGAATCGGGCGTCGCGCGGCTCGGGCAGCGCCACCGGGTCGGCGGGCTGGCCCTGCAGGCGCAGGTAGGTCGAGCCCCACAGCGACAGGAAGGCCTGCGAAAGCCGGGCCTGGGCCTCGGCGCTGCGGTTCGGGTCGCTGAGCCACGTCTCGGCCACCTGTCCGAGGACCTTGGCGGCCTCGTTCATCTCGCCGCCCGGGGCGCCGGCCTGGGCTTCGGGCTGAAGCAGGCGACCGACGTTCCGGCCCATCGCCTCCACGAACTGCCCGGCGTTGCGCGACAGCGCCTCGAAATCCGGCAGCGGAGGGGTCACGCCGTCCGGCATCGCGCCGTTTGAGACCGTCTTCGGAGGGGCGGTCCGATCCGGCGCCTGCTGGCTCGTCAAGCGTGCCTCCCTGCTCTTCATCCGTCGACCCGGTCGCGCGAGCCTCGTTTCCGACAAAATAAGGAGCGAGCCAGAGATTTCGCCAGTGCGTTCAACGATGCGACCGAAACATACGGCCGATCTTCTCATGCTCATGTGACCATGGATCGCGCCTTCCCGACCCCCGTCGCACGGGTGCGCCGTGTCGCCCGCGCCGCAGCCCTGGCCCTGCTCGCAGGGCCGCTCGCCGCCTGCTCGGGCGACGTCGTGCGCTCGCTCGCCTCGGACGCCGGCTACGGGCCGCGGGTCGTGGCGGCGCCGGATTTCGTCGCCGAATCCCGCAGCAAGGACGCGCCGGCCTACATGCCGGTCGGCGTCGACGCGCCGAAGCGCCCGGTCCGGGCCAAATCCGTCACCGGGCAGAAGGCGCTGGAGGCGGAGCTGGAGAGCGCCCGCGGCCGCAACGAGGCGCGCGGCCGCGCCGCCGCGAGCGCCGGACAGGGGGCCGCCGCCGGCAAGCCGGCCACGGCCGCTCCGCACTAGCGCATCTTCAAGCTGAACCTTTTTGGGTCGGCGCCGGCGCGCAACTCTGCTACAGCATGCGGTTCGCGCGACCGGCACAGATGAGAGACGCCAGCACCGGGGCGCGCCGATGGACAGGCCCATGACCGACTTCCACCGCATCAAGCGTTTGCCGCCCTACGTCTTCGAGCAGGTCAACCGGATCAAGGCCGCCGCCCGGGCGCAGGGCGCCGACATCATCGATCTCGGCATGGGCAACCCGGATCTCGACGCCCCGAAGCACGTCATCGCCAAGCTGTGCGAGACCGCCGGGCGTCCGCGCACCGACCGCTACTCCGCCTCCAAGGGCATCACCGGCCTGCGCAAGGCCCAGGCCGGCTATTATGCGCGCCGCTTCGGCGTGAAGCTGAACCCCGACACGCAGGTCGTGGCGACGCTGGGCTCCAAGGAGGGCTTCGCCAACATGGCCCAGGCGATCACCGCCCCGGGCGACGTCGTGCTGGTGCCCAACCCGAGCTACCCGATCCACGCCTTCGGCTTCCTGATGGCGGGCGGCGTGATCCGCTCCGTCCCGGCTGAGCCGACCCCGGCGATGTTCCCGCTTCTTGAACGCGCCATGCGCCACTCGATCCCGAAGCCCGTGGCTTTGGTGGTCTGCTACCCGTCGAACCCCACCGCCTACGTGGCGAGTCTCGATTTCTACAAAGATCTCGTGGCCTTCGCGAAGCAGCACGAGCTGATCCTGCTGTCGGATCTCGCCTACGCGGAGGTTTATTTCGACGACAACCCGCCGCCCTCCGTGCTGCAGGTGCCGGGCGCGATCGACTGCACGGTGGAGTTCACCTCCCTGTCGAAGACCTACTCGATGGCCGGCTGGCGCATGGGCTTCGCGGTGGGCAACGAGCGCCTGCTCGCTGCGCTGACCCGGGTGAAGTCCTACCTCGATTACGGCGCCTTCACGCCGATCCAGGTCGCCGCCACCGCGGCGCTGAATGGCCCGGACGCGTGCATCCACGAGATGCGCAGCATCTACAAGAAGCGCCGCGACGCGCTGGTGGAATCCTTCGGCAAGGCCGGCTGGACGATCCCCTCGCCCGCCGCCTCGATGTTCGCCTGGGTGCCGATCCCGGAGCGCTACCGGGAGATGGGCAGCCTCGAATTCTCCAAGCTGCTGCTGGAGAAGTCCGACGTGGCGGTGGCGCCCGGCATCGGTTTCGGCGAGTTCGGCGACGAATACGTCCGCATCGCGCTCGTCGAGAACGAGCAGCGCATTCGCCAGGCCGCCCGCAACGTCCGCCGCTTCTTCGACGGCACCGACAAGACCCTGCACAACGTCGTGCCGATGGCCCGGGCCGGGTAGCAGCACCCGTTCCGATTGTGTCCCCGGGGCGACAGGCGCCGTCAAAGGAGTCCTTGTCCCGCCGCGGCGCTTGTCACGGCGGGGCGCGATGGCCAGGGTCAGGTGCGGGGGTCTTCCCGCGCTCCGAGTGTCGCATGCGCCGCCTGAACCTGATCGCCGCCCTGCTGCTCGCCGCCGCGGCTTCGGCCTGCGCGCCGAACCCGATCATCGCCCGGGATCCGATCCCGGCCCCGGGTCCGACCGATGTCTACGCGTGCGACTCGAAGCCTTTGCCGGTCAACGCCTTCATCTCGGATTGCAGGCCCGTTCCGGCGAGCCCACAGGTGGTTCTGCGCGCCCGCGGCTGATCCGGCCGGCATTTCGGTAACCGGTCCCGGCGGACAGGCCGGACAAGCCGCCTCCGATCGGCTAGACTACGGACCAGCTGCCGGCCCAGCCGGCCCGTGACGGAGCACCGCGTGAACACCAAGACCCTGATCGTCGCCGGACTTTTCGCCCTCGCGGCGGGGCAGGGCGCCTCGGCCTCCGACGCGGCCTACGCGCCGGCGCCGTATCACGGGCCGTCCTACGTGTTCACGGCGCCGAACGGGCCGACCGTCCTGCAGCGTGAGGGCTGCTGCCAAGTCGTCGTGCCGCCGGGCCGCCCCGACCTCGCCGTGCCGCCGGTGCCGGTGGCCGAGGTGATGAACGGCGGCGGCTTCGGCTACACCGGGTTCGACTATTACAACGACCAGATCACCGAAGGCCGGTTCGGCGCGCGCAGGCGGCCGAAGGAATACGTGATCGCCCCGGCCTACCTCGTGCCGCCGCGCTACTGAGCTGCCGACGCGGCGAGGCCGGCCCCGTTCCCCGCGGAGCGTGTGCCGGCCCGATGCTTCGCGCGGCCGGTCCGAACCCCCGATACGCCGTCGTTCCGCCACGCGGCGGCTCCGTCCGCGCGCCGGGGCGCCGTTTACAGGCCGGTCCCCTGGCGGTATCACCCCGCCCCGACACATCAACCTCATCCCCGAAAAACCAGATGCGCGCCGAGATCGAGCAAGCCTCGGATGCCGCCAAGCAGTCTATAGGGCTGCTGAGGAGGCATCTTTGACTGGGATACAGTCGATAAACGCCTCGCGGAGCTGAACGCGGCTTCTGAGAATCCCGACCTCTGGAACGATGCCGAGGCCGCCCAGAAGGTCATGCGCGAGCGCCAGCAGCTCGACGAGGCCGTCACGGCGATCAAGAAGCTGGAGCGCGACCTCGAGGACGGCGCCACGCTGATCGAACTCGGTGAGATGGAGGGTGACGAATCCTCGATCCGCGAGGGCGAGGCGGCGATCCTGGCGGTCGAGAAGGAAGCCGCGAGCCGGCAGGTCGAGACCCTGCTGTCCGGCGAGGCCGACGGGTTCGACACCTACCTCGAGGTGCATGCCGGCGCCGGCGGCACCGAGAGCCAGGACTGGGCCAACATGCTCCAGCGCATGTATGCCCGCTGGGCCGAGCGCCGGAAGTACAAGGTCGAGGTCGTCGAGATGACCGACGGCGAAGAGGCCGGGATCAAGGGCGCGACGCTGCTGATCAAGGGCCACAACGCCTATGGTTGGCTCAAGACCGAGTCCGGCGTGCACCGTCTGGTGCGGATCTCGCCCTACGATTCCAGCGCCCGGCGGCACACCAGCTTCGCCAGCGTCTGGGTCTATCCGGTGATCGACGACCGGATCGAGATCGAGATCAAGGAATCCGACTGCCGGATCGACACCTACCGGTCGTCCGGCGCCGGCGGCCAGCACGTCAACACCACCGACTCGGCGGTGCGCATCACCCACAACCCGACCGGGATCGTGGTGGCGTGCCAGCAGGAGCGCTCACAGCACAAGAACCGGGCCACCGCCTGGAACATGCTGCGCGCCCGCCTCTACGAGGCCGAGCTGAAGAAGCGCGAGGAGAAGGCCAACGCCGAGGCCGCCTCCAAGACCGATATCGGCTGGGGCCACCAGATCCGCTCCTACGTGCTGCAGCCGTACCAGCTGGTGAAGGACCTGCGCACCGGCACCCAGTCCACCGACCCGGACGAGGTGCTCGACGGCGACCTCGACCCGTTCATGGAGGCCTCGCTCGCCCAGCGGGTCTACGGCGGCGGCGAGGCGGTCGAGGATATCGACTGAGCCAGGCGCCGACAGCTCCGCAGGATCTCCCTCCCCCGCAAGGGGGGAGGGAAAGCGTCGCGCCCCTCAATACCCCAGCGCCGCCCCGTCCTTGCGCGGGTCCGAACCGGCGGCGAGCGTGCCGGCCTTGCGGTCGATCCAGATGACCTGACCGCCGCCGAGCGGCAGCGGCGCCCGGATCGCCGGGTGGCCACGCTCCTTCAGCCCCGCCATCACGGCGTCGGAGATGCCGCCCTCGACCTCCAAGGTCCCGCCATAGGCGAAGCTGCGCGGGGCATCGAGGGCCTCCTGCACGTCGAGCCCCCGGTCGCGGAGGCCGGAGAGCAGCTCGACATGCCCCATGGCCTGATAGTGCCCGCCCATGACGCCGAAGGGCGCGACCGCCTGGCCGTCCTTCATCAGCATGCCGGGGATGATCGTGTGCATCGGCCGCTTGCCCGGCCCGACGCTGTTAGGATGCCCCGCCTCGGTGCGGAACGACAGGCCGCGATTGTGCAGCAGCACGCCGCTCTCGGGGGCCAGGATGCCGGAGCCGAAACCCTGGAAGATCGAGTTGATCAGCGACAGCGCATTGCCGTCCCGGTCGACCACGCAGAGGTAGACCGTGTCCTTGTGGGCGCGGCCCTCGGCGACCTCCCGGGCGATCTCGGGATAGATCTCCGGCGCGCGCGCCCGCCCCATATCGATCGCCCCGTGGGCGGCGGCCTTCCAGGCGTCGGAGAGCAGGTGCTCCACCGGCACGTTGGCGAGCGCGGAGTCGCCGAACAGGACGTCCCGGTGGTGGTAGCCCTGCTTGCACACCTCGGCGAAGAGATGGAGCCGGTCGAGGTCGGAGAGCGCGCCCACGTCGTAATGCGACAGCACGTTGAGCATCATCAGCGCCGCCAGACCCTGGCCGGCGGGCGGGCACTCGTAGACGTCGTAGCCGCGGTAGCGGGTCGAGACCGGGGTGACGATATCGGGCCGGGCGGCGGCGAAATCGTCCAGGGTGTGCAGGCCGCCGAGTTCGTTGAGCCGGCTCACCATATCCTGTGCGACGGGGCCGGTGTAGAAGCCTTTCGATCCCGCGTCGGCGATGCGCCGGAGCGTGGCAGCGAGCCTCGGCAGGCGGAAGACGCTGCCGATGGCTGGGGCCTGGCCGCCGGGCAGGTAGGTCTCGGCGGCGTAGGCGTCGGCGGCAACCCTGGGCACGCAGCGCAGCCAGTCCCAGCCGACGCGCTGCTGGATCACGAACCCGTCCTCCGCATAGCGGATCGCCGGCTGGAGCAGCTCGCCCAGCGACCGGGTGCCGTGCTCGCGCACCAGCCGATCCCAGGCCGCAACCGCGCCCGGCACCGTCACGGCGTGCGGCGAGGCCGGGGTGATGGTGACGCCGTGCTCGGCGTACCAATCCGGCGTCGCGGCAGCCGGGGCCCGCCCCGAACCGTCGAGGGCGATCGGCTTCGTGGCGCCCGCGGGGGCGTAGAGGGCGAAGCAGTCGCCACCGATGCCGGTCATCAGTGGGTCGACCACGCATTGCACGGCGACCGCCGCGATGCCGGCATCGACGGCGTTGCCGCCGGATCGCAGCACCTCGATGGCGGCGAGCGTCGAGAGCGGGTGCGAGGTCGCGACGGCGGCGTTGGCGGCGTAGACCGGGGAGCGGCCGGGGGCGGAAAAATCTCTCACGGGATGTCCTGTCGTTTCCTGGTCGGCCAGCGTTTCACCGCCCGCTTGCGGGCAGGCATCGGGATGGGGGTGTTTCGGGATCGAGCCGTGCGGTTCCTCCTGCACCGCCCCCACTTCCGGCTCCTCCCCGCAAGGGGGAGGAGAGTCGGTTGCGCTGTACTCATTCGGTTCCGCCGCCCGGCAGCGCCACCCAATGCCCCGGCGCCACCTCGGTGAGCGGCCCGTCGGGCGGCTGGTCGTGGCCGGCGAGGTCGCGGGCGGCGAGGCGGGCGCGCTCCTCGGCCGGGTGCGGCACCGGTACGGCGGCGAGGAGGCGGCGGGTGTAGGGGTGGCGCGGATCCGCGTAGAGGGCGTCGGCCTCGGCCAGCTCGACGATCCGCCCGCGCCACAGCACCGCCACCCGGTGGCAGAGGTAGCGCACCATCCGCAGGTCGTGGGAGATGAACAGGTAGGACAGGCCCATCTCGTCCTGCAGGTCCTGGAGCAGGTTCACCACCTGCGCCTGGATCGAGACGTCGAGCGCCGCGATCGGCTCGTCGGCGACGATGAAGCTGGGCTTCAGGGCGATCGCCCGGGCGATGCAGATGCGCTGCCGCTGGCCGCCCGAGAACTGATGCGGGTAGCGGCCCATGAAGCGCGGATCGAGCCCGACCCGCTGGAACAAGGCCGCCACCGCCTCCCGCCGCTCCGGGCGGCGCATGTCCCGCCGGTGCAGCTTGAACGCCTCCGCGACGTACTCGCCCGCGCTCATCCGCGGGTTGAGGGCCGCGTAGGGATCCTGGAACACGGTCTGGATCCGCGCGCGCATCTTGCGCATGGCGCCCGCCGAGAGCTTGGCGAGATCGGTGCCCTCGAAGGCGATCGTACCCGATGTCGGCGGGTTGAGCATGGTCACGGCCCGGCCGATGGTCGACTTGCCGGAGCCGGATTCGCCGACGAGGCCCAGGGTCTCGCCGGGGCGGATGTCGAAGCTCACGCCCTCGACGGCGCGGAACACCGATGCCTTGCCGCCCCACCACGAGCGCAGGGGATAGTGCTTGGACAGGTCGCGCACCGAGACGACCGGATAATCCTGAACGCTCATCGGGCGGCCTCCGCGGCCAGGAGCTTCGGCAGATCGTACCAGGCGGCGACGAGGTGGCCCGGGGCGGCACCGGACGCCTGCGCCAGCGGCGGCATCTCGGTCCGGCAGCGCGACGTCGCGAAGGCATTGCGCGGCGCGAACGGGTCGCCCGGCGGCGGATGACGCATGTCCGGCGGCGCGCCCTCGATCTGATGGAGGCGACGGCGCCCGGCGCGCCCGCCGGACAGGTCCGGCAGGGAGCGCAGGAGTCCCAGCGTGTAGGCGTTGCGCGGGTCCGAAAAGATGTCGTCGACCGGGCCGCGCTCCAGGATGCGGCCGGCATACATGACCTGCACGGTGTCGCTGATGCCGGCCACCACGCCGAGGTCGTGGGTGATCCAGATGATCGCCATGCCGAGCTCGCGCTTCAGCTCCTGCACCAGGGCAACGATCTCGGCCTGGACGGTGACGTCGAGCGCCGTGGTCGCCTCGTCGGCGATGAGCAGCTTCGGCCGGCAGCTCAACCCGATCGCGATCATCACCCGCTGGCGCTGGCCGCCGGAGAACTCGTGCGGGTACTGGTCGAGGCGCGCGCCCGCGTTCGGGATGCGGACGAGGTCGAGCAGCTCCATGGCCCGGGCGCGGGCCGCGCGGGCGTCGAGACCCAGATGGATGTGCAGGGGCTCGATGATCTGCGCCGCCACGGTCATGCCGGGGTTCAGCGAGCTCATCGGGTCCTGGAACACGAAGCCGATCGCGCCGCCGCGGATCGTTCGAAGTTCGCGCTCCTTCAGGGCGAGCAGGTCGCGGCCCTCGAACAGGACCTGGCCGCCGGTGATCCGGCCGGGCGGGCGCGGGATCAGGCCCAGCATGGCCAGCACGTGCACGCTCTTGCCGGAGCCGGATTCGCCGACGATCCCCAGCGTCTCGCCCTCGTGCAGGGTGTAGGACACGCCGTTGACCGCGTGGACCGCGCCGCCGTCGGTGTCGAAGGCGACCGCGAGGTCGCGGACGTCGAGGAGCGGTTGTTTCATGTGCGCTGCCTCGGATCGAGGGCGTCCCGCAGGCCGTCGCCGAACAGGTTGAAGGCGAGCACCGCCAGGAAGATCGACAGGCCGGGCCAGATCGCCATCCAAGGGGCTTGGTCCATGAAGTTCTTGGCGGTGTTGAGCATCGCCCCCCAGGAGGGCTCGGGCGGCTGCTGGCCGAGGCCCAGGAACGACAGGCTCGCCTCCGCGATGATCGCGGCGGCGATCGTCAGCGTCGCCTGGACGAGGATCGCCGGGACGATGTTGGGCAGGATGTGGACCCGGGCGATCCGCCAGGGCGGGTTGCCCAGGGCGCGCGCCGCCTCGACGAACTCCTCCGCGGCCACGGCGCGGACCTGCGCCCGGGTCAGCCGGATGAAGGTCGAGGTCGCCGAGAGGCCGATGGCGATCATCGCGTTGACGAGGCTCGGGCCGAGGAAGGCGGCCAGCGCGATCGCCAGGATCAGGAAGGGGATTGCCAGCAGCGCGTCGGTGAGCCGGGAGATCGCCCCGTCGATCCAGCCGCCCGCGTAGCCGGCGAGCAGACCCAGCGGCAGGCCGAGGGAGACCGCCAGCGCCACCGAGACGAGGCCGGCGCCCAGCGAGGCCCGCGCCCCGAAGATGATCCGCGCGAGCACGTCGCGCCCCACCTCGTCGCCGCCGAACGGATGCGCGAGGCTCGGCGCGCCGCGGACGTTGCCCCAGTCGGTGGCGGTCGGGTCGTAGGGGGCGATCCAGGGGGCGAACACCGCCATCAGGATCAGCAGGCCGACGATGATGAGGCCCGCGACGGCGCTCCTGCGCGCGCGCAGGCGTCGCCAGAAGGCTGCCAGGGTGCCGGGTTCCTGGACGAGGGCCGGGGCGCCGCAGGGCGCGGCGAGGCCAGCGGCCTCGGCGATGGGGGTGCCGGTGCTCATCGGAGCCTCGCTCGGTTGGCGGCAACGCTGGCGCCACGCGCGCTCCCTCCCCCCTCTGCGGGGGAGGGTGGCCCGGCGGCCGTCAGGCCGGGTCGGGAGAGAGGAGCGACGGTTCCGGAGAAGTCGCGCCGGGATCTAAAACCTGCGGCGTCGCGCTGCCCCTCTCCCGACCCCCTTCGGGGGCCACCCTCCCCCGCAGAGGGGGGAGGGAGGGCGTCGCGGGCCATCATTTTGCTCATGCCCGCCTCAGCTTCGGGTTCACGGCGGCCGACAGCAGGTCGGCGGCGAGGTTGAGGGCGATGTAGGTGGCAGCGGTGCAGATCACGACGCCCTGCACGGTGGCGAAATCGCGGTTGAACACGGCATCGACCATCAGCTTGCCGAAGCCCGGCACGGAGAAGACCTGCTCGGTCAGCACCGCCCCCGACAGGAGCTGCCCGAATTCCAGCGCCCCGAGGGTGATGATCGGGATCGCGGCGTTGGGCAGCGCGTGCCGCAGGGTGACCCGCAGCGGCGAGACGCCCTTGGCGCGGGCGGTGCGGACGTAGTCGGAGCCGAGCACGCCCAGCATCGCCGCGCGGGTGTGGCGCATCATCACCGCCGCGATGGCGTTGCCGAGCACGAAGGCCGGCATCACCATGGCGGCGAGGTTTTCGGACACGCTCTCGAACGGCGAGACGTAGCCCGAGGCCGGCAGCCAGCCGAGCTCCACCGAGAACAGCAGGATCAGCAGGATCCCGAGCCAGAAGTTCGGCACCGACAGGCCCCAGAGGGCGATCCCGTTGGCGATCGTGTCGGCGGCCTGACCGCGCTTGACCGCCGAGAGCACCCCCATCGGCACGCCGATGGCGAGCGCCACCAGCATGGCGAGGCAGGCGAGCTCCAGTGTCACCGGCAGCTTCTCGACGATCAGCTCGGAGACCGGCTTCTGCAGCCGGATCGACTCGCCGAAATCGCCGTGCAGCACGCCGCCGGCCCAGTAGGCGTAGCGCACCGGCAGGGGCTCATCGAGGTGGTACTTCTCGCGGATGAAGGCGATCACCTGCGGGTCGCGCTCCTCGCCGGTCAGCGCCGTGGCGACGTCCCCCGGCAGCAACTGCTGCAGGGCGAAGATGATCATCGAGGCGAGGATCAGGGTCGGAACCGCCAGGGCGAGGCGTCGGGCCAGGAACCGCAGCATCAGTTGAGCTTCAGCCCGGTGAAGCGCACGAGCCCGTCCGGGTAGGGCACGAAGCCGGTGATCTTCTGGCTGTAGGCCCAGAGCAGCTTGCGGTGCAGGATGTAGATGCCCGGCCGGTCCGTCAGCACGTGATCGGCCAGGGCCTTCCAGGCGGCCTTGCGCTTGGCCGGGTCGACGGTGCCGCGCTCGGCCTGGAGCGCCGCATCCGCCTCGGGGCTGCAGTATTTCGGGTAGTTCAGCGCCGCCTTGCAGTAGAGGAAGCTGAACGTGTTGCCGTCCGGGTCCGAGCGGCCGCTCCAGGAATAGAGCTGCGCCTCGTAATTGCCCTTGTCGGCGGCATCGAGCGCCGTGGTGAAATCCACGGCCTGCAGCTTCACGTCGAAGCCCGCCTCCTTGGTCATCGCCTGGATCACCTGGCCGACCTGGGGCGACTCGCTGTTGGCGTAGACGGTGAGCGTGATCTGCGGGTTCGGCTTGCCGGCCTCGGCGAGCAGCGCCTTGGCCTTGGCGACATCCCGCTTCGGGATCGGGTACTCGGCGACGTAGTTCGGGTTCTTCGGGTTGACCCACTGGTTCCCGGCCAGAAACTCGCCGTTGTAGACGACCTGATTGATCGCGTTGCGGTCGATGGCGGCCTCGAATGCGGCCCGCACCTTCGGGTCGGAGACCGGCGAGCCGGCCTTGTTGGGGTTGAACAGGATCTCCTGGAAGCCGAGTTCGGTGGTGGATTCGAGCTTCAGCTTGGCGTCGCGCTTCACCTGCGCCACGTCGGTGGGGGCAAGACGCTCCAGCAGGTCGAGCTGCCCGGCCCGCAGGTTGGTGAGCCGCACGGTGGCATCCGGGATCGGCCGGAACTCGATCCGCTGGATGTGGATCGCGTCCTTGTTCCAGTAGTCGGGGAAGCGCTCGACCACGATCCGGTCCTGCGGCACCCGCTCCACGAACTTGTACGGCCCGGCGCAGACCGGCGCGGTGGCGAACTTGTCGCCGAGCCGCTCGGCGGCCTTGGGCGAGACCATCATGCCGGCCCGGTCGGTGAATTGCGCCAGCAAGGGTGCGAAGGGCTGCTTCAGGTTGACCCGGACCGTGAGGTCGTCGACCACATCGACGGACTCGATCGGCGCGATTTCCGAGCGGCGCTGCGAGCCCGGCATCTTCAGATGGCGCTCGATCGAGTACTTGGCCGCCGCGGCATCGAACTTCTCGCCATCGTGGAACAGCACGCCCGGGCGCAGATGCAGGGTCAGCGCCTGCTCGTCAGGGGAAAGGTCCCAGGAGGTCGCAAGCTGCGGCACCGGCTTCAGGTCGGGCCCGATATCGACCAGCTTGTCGCACAGGGCGGCGAACACCATCCGGCTCGCGAAAGTGCGGGCGAGCGTCGGGTCGAGGGCGTCCGGATCCTCCATCATGCCGTAGCGCAGGGTCTGCGCAGCGGCGGGTCCGGCCAGAAGGAGACCGGCGAGGAGGCAGACGGCGTGACGCAACATGGGATCGGTCCGGATGCAGCGAGGGTAATGGTGGGACGCGCTCGATCGCGGTCGACCCGCGGGCGACGGTACAGTTGCGCACTGTCGTGGCATGCACAATCCCAGGCAGCATCCGTGCCAAGCCGCCAGATTGCATCTTGAATTCATTTGTCGCGTCCGGCGCGCTCCGGATCGCCGCTCCGCGGGACACCGTCTCCCGAAGTGGAAGGCGCGCGCCAGCATGCCCGCGTGATACCGGTATGCGCGGGCGGGGTCGGGGCCGCCTTCGTCGGGTTCTTCGAGCCCAATGCCGGGCATGCGGTGACGACCCTATGACCCATGCGCGGGGCCCTCGCAGAGATGCGGGAACGGCGCTACATCTCGTCGGATCTAGCGAAGGACTCCCCATGAAGCGCCTGCTCCCCGCTCCTCTCGCGGCGTCCATCGCCGCCCTTCCGGCGGCGCTCGCTCTGCTGCCGCAGGCGGCGCTCGCCCATCCGGGCCACGGCGCCGCCATCGGCGCGGAGGCAGGCTTTCTACATCCGCTGATGGGCGCCGATCACGTCCTGGCGATGGTGGCGGTCGGCCTGCTGGCGGCCCTCCGGGGCGGCAAGGCTCTCTGGGCGCTGCCCCTGTCGTTCCTGGCGTTGATGAGCGTGGGGGCGGGGCTCGGCATGGCCGGGATCGCGCTGCCCTATGCCGAGACTGGCATCGCGCTCTCCATCGTGGTGTTCGGCCTCGCCGCCATGGTCGGCCTGCGGGCACCGGTGGCCTTGCTCGCCGCCCTGGTCGGGGTCTTCGCGGTGTTCCACGGCTACGCACACGGCGCCGAGATGCCGGAGACCGCGTCCGGTCTGTCGTTCGGCCTCGGCTTCCTAATGGCCACGGCGCTGCTGCATGGCGTCGGGCTCGGTCTGGGCGTGGTCGCGACGCGGATCGGCCCCACCCGGATCGCCCCGGTCCTGGGTGCGGGCGTGGCGGCGGCCGGTCTCGCGTTGCTGGTGCTGCCAGCCTGAGCGCGCAGAACCGCCGGCGCGGCGGGGAGCGATCCCCGTCCGTGTTCCGCCTTCGATCTCGCACCGGCCGACGCCGGGGTTTCGGCAATGTCCGCCTCCTGCGGACGAGCGCTGAGCCGGATCTGGCCGCGGTCGGGCACTGCGTTCGGGCCGGCGCGAGCCCGCGTTCAGGCGCTGACAACCGGCTTCGGCTTTTGCCGGAGGGATAACGCGGCGACCGCCTGCGCGGCGGTAGCGGCCGTGCGGCCCCGACGTTTCCGCACCGGACGCGGGCGCAGGTCTACGCCGTCAGGGGCGCCGGACCGCTTCGCTCTGCGCGGCGGTCACCTGCACGTGACCTTCTGCAGCCCCAGCAAGCAATTCGCCCCCGATCCCGCCCGCGCCGCCAGCCGCGCGCGGCCGTGAAGGTTCACGCCGGAGGGCACGCCCGCCCGCGTTCCCCTCTCGAATCGGCCGGGCCGCAGGGCGCGGCGTCCGGGATATTCACAGCCCAAGACCCGCCGGGCTTGATGGTACGAACTGGCATCCGACCCAGCTGCCGGAGCGATTTCCGGCCAATACCGGTTCAAATTGTTGCCGGACCGCAACATCCCGGAGGAACAGCCAAGGCTGACGCGAATCCTCGTTGCCGCCCGAAACCCATTCGCACATGGTGAGGATGCACGGGGGCATCGCCAAGCGAGAGCCCGCAAGAGCCTGCCGCTCAAGACGCAGGCCTAGCCTACAAACCGTGCGGCTAGACCCGGTCAACCGGGCACGTCCGCATTCTTGGGTCTCGAAGCTTTGGAGATATCAACGAAGCTCTTGAAGGGCTCGTTGCTCGGGTCCGCTGCTGCCTTCGCGGCGGTGGGCGCCGCGCACGCCGCCGATCTGCCGGTCAAGAAGGCCGTGCCGATCGAGTACGTCCGCGTCTGCACCGCCTACGGTGCCGGCTTCTTCTACACCCCCGGAACCGACACCTGCCTGCGCATCTCGGGCCGCGCCCGGTTCGAGGCTGGTTACCAGCCCGCCTACACGCGTCAGTTCAACCAGGGCGGCGACAGCACCGGTTGGGGCACGCGTCTGCGCATCAACCTCGATGCCCGCACCCAGACCGCCTACGGCACCCTGCGCGCCTTCGTCCGCCTCGATGCCGGCGCCCGTACGGCGTCGGCACCTCCGGCACGCAGCAGCGCATCGGCCAAGCCTACCCGGGCATTGGCACCGACAGCTTCGGCCGCGACCAGCAGTTCATGAACGTCGACAAGGCATTCATCCAGTTCGCCGGTCTCACCGCCGGTCGCGCCTCGTCGTTCTTCGACTTCTACGCCCACGACTTCGAGATCGCCGCCGCCACCGCGGGCTCGGACATCGCCTCCACGAACCTGCTGGCCTACACCGCCACCATCGGCAACGGCCTGTCGGCCACGATCTCGATCGAAGACCCGGTCTTCCGCCGTACCCCGATCTTCTCGCCGACCGTCAACGCCAGCAACGTCACGGTCAACGCGGCGATCTCGAACTTCGGCATCACCAACTCGCCGATCCCGGTGATCACCGGTTACGCCGGCGGCGTGCCGTCGCGCTTCAACTTCATCGACGGGATCGAGAAGAACCGCATGCCCGACTTCGTCGGCGTCGTGCGCCTCGACCAGGCCTGGGGCTCGGCCCAGCTCTCTGCCGCCACCCACGAGCTGAACGTCAACAACATCCAGAACAACCTGGGCTTCATCCCCGGCGCCGGCCTCGGCACGGCGGCGACCGCGACCACGGGCGGCTCGAACCTGAGCATCCCGCACGCCAACAGCGTGTACGGCTTCGCGGTGCAGGGCGGCCTGAAGATCAACACGCCGTTCATCGCCCCGGGCGACGCCCTCTACCTGCAGGGCGCCTACGGCGACGGCGCGCAGCTCTACACCGGCTACTCCGCCTACTCGGGCACCTACACCCAGTCGGCGGCGACGATCCAGGGCCAGAAGTTCACGCAGTTCTTCAACGACGGCCAGATCAACCCGTTCACCGGCCAGCTCCAGACGAACGAGAACGTCACGGTGTCGGCGGCGTACCTGCACTACTGGACGCCGGAATGGCGCTCGGCCTTCTTCGGCTCCTACGGCGAGCAGAGCTTCGCGAAGAACGCGCGGTATCAGCAGGGTGTCCTGTTCAACATCATCAACCCGGCGAACTCGTTTGCCGCCAACGGCGTCGGCACGCCGGGCACCCGGTTCTACCAGCTGAGCCAGGCGCTGCGCGACACCTACCAGTTCGTGGCGGGCGCCAGCATCATCTGGTCGCCGGTCAAGGACCTCGATATCGGCGTGGAGGCCTTCTACACGCAGATCGGCGTCCGGAACGGCCGCGTGATCGACGTCGACAAGGATCCGACCGCCTACTCGCGCGTCGCGGCGATCAACGCCGGCGGTCTGGTCCGCACCACGACCTCCGACGGCATTGCCCAGGTTCAGATCCGGGTTCAGCGCGACTTCTGATCCGCGACGGTTACGCCGGGGCGATCGTCCCGGCGTCCCACCCTGTGCATCACATCTTCCGAGGCCCGGCCCCGCGCCGGGCCTTTTTCGTTGCGCCAAGCTCCCTCCGCGCCGCAGGCGCACCCGAGCCGCGCGGCGGCGTGGGTTGACCGATCCGAGGGACGCGCATGACCGGCATGCGGGCCGTGTTGGCGGCTTCTCCGCCCTCGAAGCCGGTGCGATCCGCCGTTGGGCGGTGCGTGGGGCCGACCGGCACCCCTTCCGCGGAACAGGTCGGGCGCTTTGTTCCCGGCCGCGCGTTGCCGCCCCCCGCCGGCGCTGATACGCCGAGTGTCACTTTATCGCCGCCGGCCCACCGGGACTCGACGGGTTCGCGACCGGACTCGGCCGCGCGACCGTGCAGGACGCCCGAAGTCTCCGGCGCGGACAGACATCCGGGGGGACGTCGATGACCAGCACCGCTTCGACGCGCCCGATCCCGTCCCCGCCGGCCGAAAATCGCGCGGCCGAGCTGCGCGGAGACCGGTTCTGGCCGGAGCGTTGGTGGCGCCTCGTCGATTTCAAGATCGGCATCATCCCGCTGCCGGTCTACGTCATCCTCGCGGCCCTGATCGTGATCCTGGTCCAGGAGGGCGAGATCAAGCCCGATGGGCCGACCATGATCGCCGTGCTGGTGATCGGCGGCTTCACCTGCGCGGAGATCGGCAAGCGGATCCCGATCCTCCGGAACATCGGCGCGGGCGCGATCTTCGCGACCTTCATCCCCTCGGCACTGGTCTATTACGCCCTCGTGCCGCCGCAGATGGTCAAGGCGATCACCGACTTCACCAAGTTCACCAACTTCCTCTACATCTACATCGCCACGATCATCGTCGGCTCGATCCTCGGCATGGACCGTGAGGTCCTGATCAAGGGCTTCCTCAAGATCTTCGCGCCGCTGGCGACCGGCTCGGTGGCGGCGGCGCTGGTCGGGACGCTCGTGGGCACGCTGTTGGGCCTCGGCCCCTACAAGACCTTCTTCTTCATCGTCGTGCCGATCATGGCGGGCGGCGTCGGCGAGGGGGCGATCCCGCTCTCGATCGGCTACGCGGCGATCCTGGGCATGCAGCAGGGCGTGGTCTTCGCCCAGGTCCTGCCCCCGGTGATGCTGGGCTCGCTCACCGCGATCATCTTCTCCGGCACGCTCAACTCCGTGGGCAAGCGCTATCCGCACCTCACCGGCGAGGGGCGGCTCCAGCCCGACTCGGAGGGGATCAAGTCGAGCGACGCGCAGGCCAAATCCGAGGCGGCGCGGGGCCAGATCGACCCGGCCACGATCGCCGCGGCGGGGCTCACCGCCATCACCCTCTACCTGCTCGGCGTTATGGCCCACCACATCGTCGGCCTGCCCGCGCCCGTGGCGATGCTGTTCCTGGCGGTCTTCGCCAAGCTCGCCAGCGCGGTCTCGCCCCATCTCCAGGCGGGGGGCTTCGTGGTCTACAAGTTCGTGCAGGTCTCGATGACCTACCCGCTGCTGTTCGCCATCGGCGTGGCGCTGACGCCCTGGCACGAGCTGATGGCCGCCTTCACCCTGGTGAACCTGATCACCATCGTGTCGACGGTGACGACCCTGATGGTGACGGGCTTCTTCGTCGGCCGGTGGCTCGGGATGTACCCGATCGAGACCGCCATCGTGAACGCATGCCACAGCGGCCAGGGCGGCACCGGCGACGTGGCGATCCTCACGGCAGCGAACCGGATGGCGCTGATGCCCTTCGCGCAGATCGCGACCCGCATCGGCGGCGCGCTGACCGTAACGGGCACGATCATCGCGATGAAGTGGATCGGGGTCTGACCGGCCCCGCAGGGAGTTTGAACCATGGCCGGTGATCCGGGCGCCGTCGAGGCGACCCTCAAGTCCAGGATCGGTGCGATCCTCCGCGCGACGAGCGGCAACTTCCTGGAGATGTTCGACTTCTTCCTGTTCGGGTTCTACGCCACCTATATCGCGCGGGCGTTCTTCCCTTCGGGCAACGAGACCACCGAACTGCTGCTGACCTTCGGCACGTTCTGGCTCGGCGCGCTGATGCGCCCGCTCGGGGCGATCGTGCTCGGCGCCTATATCGACCGGATCGGTCGCCGGAAGGGGCTGATCATCACCCTGGCGATCATGGCGAGCGGCACGGTGCTGATCGCCTTCTGCCCGAGCTACGACACGATCGGCGTCGCGGCGCCCCTGATCGTGCTGGCGGGCCGCCTGCTCCAGGGTTTTTCCGCGGGCGTCGAGATCGGCGGCGTCTCGATCTACCTGTTCGAGATCGCCACCCCGCAGCGGCGCGGATTCTACACCTCCTTCCAGTCGGCGAGCCAGCAGGTGGCGATCGTGTTCGCCGCGCTGATCGGCTACGGGCTGAACGCCTTTCTGACCAAGCAGCAGATCGGCGATTTCGGCTGGCGGATCCCGTTCGTCATCGGCTGCCTGATCGTGCCGTTCATCTTCTTCATCCGGCGCTCGCTGCAGGAGACGCAGGCCTTCGCCAAGCGTACGCATCACCCAAGCACGCGCGAGATCCTGGCGACGGTCGCTGCCAACTGGCGGATCGTGCTGCTCGGCATGATGCTGACCACGATGACGACGGTGACCTTCTACATGATCACCGTCTACACCCCGACCTTCGGCAAGACCGTCCTCAAGCTCAGCGAGACCGACAGCCTGATCGTGACGCTCTGCGTCGCCATCACCAACTTCATCTGGCTTCCCGTGGGCGGTGCGCTCTCCGACGCGATCGGCCGCAAGCCGGTGCTGCTGACGATCTCGACCCTGTCGCTGCTGACGACCTACCCGGCTCTGCACTGGCTCGCGGTCGATCCGACCTTCGGCAAGATGCTGGCGGTCGAATTGTGGTTCTCGTTCTTCTTCGGGGTCTACAACGGCGCGATGGTGGTCTCGCTGTCCGAGGTGGTGCCACCCCAGGTCCGGGCGAGCGGCTTCTCGCTCGCCTACAGCCTCGCCACCGCCCTGTTCGGCACCGCCACGCCGATGGTCTCGACCTACCTGATCGAGAAGACCGGGGACCGCGCCGCGCCGAGCTACTGGCTGATGGCTGCCGCCGCCTGCGGCATCGTCGCGACGCTCGGCCTGTTCCGGGGTCGCCCGCAGGTGGAGCGCGTCCCGGCCCACGCCTGAGGGACCGCAGCAAGCGCCGCACCCTGTCCCGGGCGCATGGAGCGTCAGCGGAATGCGACCCGGGATCCGGCGCGAGACTTCGCGAAGCGACCGCCTTTTACGCCTGCCAGGCGATGCCGCGAATTCAGAATGAGCCGCTTCGCGGCGAGTCCCGTGCTGGGTCCCGGATCACCGTCCACCGCGTTCCAAGTGCGTGGGAAGGGGCGCCGCATCGATCGCCACCGCTGAGCCCGCGAGCGCTCAGCTCTCCTGCCAGATCCGGATCCGCGCCTTGAAGGCGGCCCGGATGTGCGATCGGGCGGCGGCCTCGGCGGCGTCCCCGTCATGGGTGCGGATCGCCGCCACGATGGCGGCGTGCTCGGCCAGCGACTCCGCGGCGCGGTCGGGGGCTGACAGGGTCGTGGCGCCCGGCAGCAGCACCAGCGACAGGCGCATCGTCTCCAGCGTGCTCTGGAGAAAGCGGTTGCGTGCCGCCCCGTGGATCTGCCGGTGGAACAGCCGGTTGGTCCGCGCCAGCGCCGGCGCGTCGCCGAGCAGTCCCCGATCCCGGGTGACCATCTCCTCCAGGATCTCGGTCTCGACCGCGCTGGCATGGATCGCCGCGAGGCGGGCCGCCGTCCCCTCCAGCACCTCGCGCATGTCGTAGAGTTCGCTGACCTGCCCGTAATCGAGCTGCGCCACGCTGGCGCCCCGGTGCGGCTCGTGGGCGACGAGGCCCTGCGCCTCCAGCCGGCCCAAAGCCTCCCGCACCGGCGTGCGGCTGATCTGGAAGCGTTCGGCGAGCTCGACTTCGCGGAGCCGGCTGCCGGGGGCAAGCTCCCCCTCCTCGATGGCCCGCAGCAGGCGCTCGTAGGCGCCGGCGCCGCTGGACCGCTCCGGGTCGCTGGCCTTCATCCCCGGGTCTCCTCGCCCCGGCCATAGCGCGAAACCCCGTGCGCCGAAATGCTTGCAATCAATTGCATACAGACGCATACAATCTTTGAGTTCGAGGAGAAGCGGGAGGCCAGGATGCAGCGCTCGGGTGTGGGTCCGTGGGATGTGGTGGTGGTCGGCTCCGGCAACGCCGCCATGAGCGCAGGCCTCGCCGCCCTGGAGCGCGGCGCCACGGTGCTGATGATCGAGAAGGCCGAGCAAAACCTCGCCGGCGGCAACACCGCCTACACGGCCGGCGCCATGCGCTTCGTCTACGAGGGCAACGACGACCTCATCCCGTTGCTGGCCGATCCCGCGGACCCCCGACTGCCCCGGACCGATTTCGGCGCCTACACGGCCCAGAAATTCGAGGAGGATCTCCTTGGCTTCAACGACGGCCGGCCGCTGTCGCGCGAGCAGCGCATCCTGATCGACGAGAGCGGCGCGGCGCTCCGCTGGCTCGGGACGCAAGGGGTGAAGTTCGAGCCGATTTATTCCCGCCAATCCTTTGAGAAGGACGGCCGCTTCGTGTTCTGGGGCGGCCTGACTCTGGCCACCCACGACGAGGGTTTCGGCCTCGCCCGGGCGGAACTCGAAGCCTTCACCCAGGCTGGCGGGGAGATCCGCTATGGCTGCCCGGCCAAGGGGCTGATCGTCGAGGACGGGCGCGTCGTCGGCGTGGAGACGCCGCAGGGCGCGGTCCGCGCCCGGGCGGTGGTGCTGGCCTGCGGCGGCTTCGAGTCGAACGCGGCGCTGCGGACGCGCTTCATCGGCGCCGGCTGGGACAAGGCCCGGGTTCGCGGCACGCCGCACAACCAGGGCGATGGGCTGGAGATGGCGCTGGCGCTCGGCGCGAAGGCGCACGGCTTCTACGGCGGCTGCCATGCCACGCCGATGGATCTGCACACGCCCGATTACGGCAACCTCGACCTGCCGCACGGCGAGCGCAAGCACTACCGCAAGATCTGCTACTTCTTGGGGCTGATGCTGAACGCGAAGGGCGAGCGGTTCGTCGACGAGGGCAAGGACTTCCGCAACTACACCTACGCCCAGTTCGGCCGCGCGATCATGGAGCAGCCCGGGCACGTGGCGTGGCAGATCTTCGACGCCAAGGTCGATCACCTGCTCTACAGCGAGTACCGCTTCCACGACGCGCATTTCGTCGAGGCCGACACCCTGGACGGGCTCCTCGATAAACTCGACGGCATCGACCGGGCGGCGGCAAAACGGACCATCGCGGCGTTCAACGCCGCCGTGGATGAGGCGGTGCCGTTCGACCCGACCGTGAAGGACGGGCGCGGCACGCAGGGTCTTGCCCTGCCGAAGTCGAACTGGGCGCAGACGATCGAGACCGGGCCGTTCAAGGCCTATCCGGTCACCGGCGGCATCACCTTCACGTATGGTGGCGTCGAGGTCGGCGACGACGGCGGCGTGAAGCGGGAGGACGGCAGCCCGATCCCCGGCCTCTACGCCTGCGGCGAGATGGTGGGCGGCGTGTTCTTCAATGGCTATCCGGGGGGCTCCGGGCTGACCTCGGGCGTGGTGTTCGGCCGGCGGGCGGGGTACGGCGCGGCGGCGGCCGCGCACGGATAAGGGTCGTCGGCCGGTGGCGACGCCGTCCCGCGTCGTCACCGGCACGTCACCCCTGTCCGCGACCCCGTCGGCGGCGTAGAACCCGGGCATGCCAGCCCGACAGGCCGTCTTCACCATCACCCGCGGCGTCCCGTTCCTGCCGACGCTGGCGGACGCCCTGCTTTCCGGCCGGCTCGTCGGGCCGGTGGCGGACGACCCGCTGGCGCTCGCCGCCGTCACCCTCTACCTGCCGACCCGCCGCGCCGCCCGGGCGCTGTCCGCCATCCTGGCCGATCGGCTCGGCCGCGACGCGCCCGGCCAAGCCACCCTGCTGCCCCGGATGATCCCGCTGGGCGAGGCCGACGAGGCGGAACTCGACCTCGCCGCCGAGCCGCTGCTGGAGCAGAACGCCGATCCCTTGAGCGCTCCGATGCCGCCGCTGGAGCGCCGGCTGATCCTCGCCCGCCTCGTCCAGGCCTGGGCGAAGACGGTGGACCGCACCCTGCTGCCGCTGGATGCCGAGGTGCCGTTCCTCGTCCCGTCCTCCCCGGCCGACGCCGTGGGCCTCGCGGGCGACCTCGAACGGCTGATGGATGCGCTCACCGTCGAGGGCCTGCCCTGGTCGGAGATCGGCGCCGCCGTGGAGGCCGAGTATTCGCGCTATTTCGGCCTGACGCTGGACTTCGTGAAGATCGCGGCCGAGAACTGGCCGAAGCTGCTCGCCGAGCGGGGGCTCGCCGATCCCGTCGCCCGCGCCCGTGGCCTCATCCTGGCTGAAGAACGACGCCTGTCGCGCGGCGTCACGCAGGATCCGGTGATCGTCGCCGGCTCGCTGGGCTCGGTCCCCGCCACCGCCCGGCTGATCGCTGCCGTGGCGAAGCTGCCCCGGGGGGCGGTGGTGCTGCCCGGGCTCGATCTCGATCTCGACGCCGCCGGCTGGGACGGCATCGACACCGGCGAGGGATTTTCGCGCGTCATCGCCCATGGGCACCCGCAAGTGGTGCTGCACCGGCTTCTCGGCCCGGACAATCTCGGCCTCGACCGCGCCGCGGTCGTCCCTCTCGGCGAGCCCGATGCCGGACAACGGGCGCGGGCCGCGCTGCTGTCGCAGGCCCTGCGCCCGGCCGACACGACCGATGCCTGGGCGGCCCTCGACCCGGCCGGGCGCGACGCCGATGCCCGCCTCGGCCTCCACGGGCTCGCCCTGGCCGAGGCTGCCGACGAGCGGGAGGAGGCTCTGGTCGCCGCGGTCGCCCTGCGCGAGGCGCTCGAGATCCCCGGCGCCACCGCGGCCCTGGTCACCCCCGACCGCGGCCTTGCCGGACGGGTCGCCGTCGAGCTTCTGCGCTGGGGCATCGTGGCGGAGGATTCCGCGGGGTTGGCGCTGTCCGGCAGCTCCGCCGGGCGGCTGGCCCGGCTCGCGGCCGAACTCGCCGCCGACCTCGCCCGCAACGCGGCCGACGCGATCCCGGCCCGGCTGATCGCGCTGCTGTCGCATCCGATGGTCCGGCTCGGTCTGCCGCGCGCGGATGTGGTCCGCGGGGCCGCGGCCCTGGAGATCGGTCTGCTGCGCGGTCCGGTCCCGGCCCCGGGTTTTTCCGGGTTGCGCACGGCGCTGGCGGCGGAGCGCGCCGGGCCGCCCGAGCACCGGCCCCGGGCCAAGCGCCGCCTGAAGGACATCGACTGGGAACTCGCCGCGGATCTGCTCGACCGGCTGGATGTCGTCTTCGGGGATTTCCCGGGACCGGACGAGGGCGAAGAGTGCGACCTCGTCACCACGGCGGCCCGCCACCGGGAAGCCTGCGACCGGCTCGTGGCCGGGCCGGAGGACGCCCCCGAGGCGGAGACGGACGGCTCCCTGTCCTGCCTCGACGCCCTGTTCGATGACCTCGAGATGGCCGCGCCCGGGCTGATGCCGGGGCGGTTCGACGATTACGCGACCTTCTTCACGTCGCTCGCCCGGGAGCGCACCGTCGCCTGCACGGGCGAGGCGCCGCATCCGCGGCTGCGCATCCTCGGCCTGCTGGAGGCCCGCCTGCTGTCGGTGGACCGGGTGGTGCTCGGCGGTCTCGACGAGGGCGTCTGGCCGGTGCGCACGCTGACCGACGCGTTCCTCAACCGGCCGATGCGTGAGCGGGTCGGCCTCAACCCGCCGGAGCGGCGGATCGGCCAGATGGCCCACGATTTCGTGCAGGCGCTCGGCTGCCGGGATGCGGTGATCACCCGGGCGCTCAAGCGCGAGGGCGCGCCGACCGTGCCGTCGCGGCTGATCCAGCGCCTGCGCGCGCTGTCGGGCGACGCCCGCTGGGACGCGGTGCTGGAGGCCGGCCGACGCGTCACCGGCCTCGCGGCCAGGCTCGATGCCGCCCCGCCGGAGCCGCGGCTGAAGCGCCCCGCGCCGAAGCCGGACCCGGCCCTGTTTCCGCGCTCGCTCAGCGTCACCGAGATCGAGACGCTGGTGCGCGATCCCTACAGCATCTTCGCCCGCCACGTCCTCGGGCTCGATCCCCTGGACCCGCTCGCGGCGGCGCCGGGCGTCGCCACCCGCGGCTCCCTGGTCCACGAGGTTTTTGCAGACTTCGCCCGGCTTTATCCGGAGGGCCTGCCCCGGCGGCCCGGGGAAGACCTCTCCGCCATCGCCATCAATGCCTTCGGCGACATCGCCGACACCTATCCGAACCTCTACGCCGAGTGGTGGCCGCGCTACGAGCGCATGGCGACCGCGTATCTCGACTGGGAGGCGCAGCGCCGGCCCGGCCTGACCCGGGTCTACCCGGAAGTCTCCGGGCGCTGGGTGATCCCGATGGGCGCTGAGACCTTCACGCTGCGCGCCCGGGCGGACCGGATCGAGCTGCGCCCGGACGGCACCGCCTGCATCGTCGATTACAAGACCGGCGCCCCGCCCTCGGCGAAGATGATCTTTTCGGGGTTCTCGCCGCAGCTGACCCTGGAGGCGGCGATGCTGATGCACGGCGCCTTCGCGGACCTGCCGCCCGTGAAGGAGACCCCTGACCTACTCTACATCCACGCCTCGGGCGGCCGAAAGCCCTTCTTGCCCCTGCCGGTGAAGCCGCCCCGGGGCGAGGAGCGCGGCGTCGCGGCGATCGTGGCCGAGCATGCCGACCGGCTCCGGGGCCTGGTCGCCCGGTTCATGACCGGCGAGGCCGCCTACACGGCGCGGCCCTACCCGCAATTCGCCAGCCGCTACGGCGCCTACGATCACCTCGCCCGGGTGCTGGAATGGTCGCTCGGCGGGGAGGAGGGCGGGGAGGGCTGACGGACCGGCAGGGAGCCGCGGTAAGTTCTGGCCGGACTCAGGAGGCCCCATGGTCAACCTGACGTAACCACGCCGGAGAGGTCCGATGCCCGAGACGAAGCCCCTGGCCGACCCTACGGCCCGCGCGCGGTCCGTAGGGTCGGGAGCCGCTCCGGAGTGCGGTTTTGCGGCGCTGGTCCCGAAACTGGGCGTGACGGATCTCGATGCGAGCCTGCGCTTTTGGTGCGGATTGCTCGGCTTCGTGGTCGCCTACGATCGCCCAGCGGCCCGCTTCGCCTTCCTGGCGCGCGGGCCGGCGCAGATCATGCTCTGCCAACGCAACGGCAGCTGGGAAACCGCCGTGCTGGAATACCCGTTCGGCCGGGGCATGAATCTGCAGACGATGATCGAGCCGCTGGATCCGGTCCTCGCTGCGCTCGAAGCGGCCGGCTGGCCGCTGTTCGAGGCGCCGTCCGAGGCCTGGTACCGGGTCGGAGATGCGGAACACGGCCAGCGGGAATGCCTCGTGCAGGATCCCGACGGCTATCTCATCCGCCTCGCGGAGAGTCTCGGACTCCGCGCTCCGACCGGGGATTGATGCATGCGGCTCCGTCGAAGGGTTTGCGCAAGCAGCTCCGCACCTCTCCCTCCCCCGCCGAGGCTAGAAGATCCGCACTTCTCTGCCGGACGCCAAGGGCTTGAGAAATAAGCGCGTTTCCCCTCCATCTTGCGGGGCGGGGCGGGGCGGGGCGGGGCGGGGCCAGGGGTGGGGGTGGTGCAGGATCGAGCGGTCCGGTGCCTTCTGCACCACCTCCAACGCCTCCCCGCAAGGGGGAGGAGAGAGCGCTCCGGCCTGCGAAGTGTGAATATCGTGGCCCGCAGAGGGGGAGGGAAGGGGCGTTGGAGACCCGCGGCTCCTTGACGGTCAAAGGCTCGCTGATTGCTTCACGAGCAAGACCAACGAGCCACCCCGCCACCCATGAAAGAAGGCCGTCAGCCCCTCAAAAGAACGCCTGCAGCCCCGTCTGCGCCCGGCCGAGGATCAGCGCGTGGACGTCGTGCGTGCCCTCGTAGGTGTTCACCGTCTCGAGGTTCTGGGCGTGGCGCATCACGTGGTACTCGCCCATGATGCCGTTGCCGCCGTGCATGTCCCGGGCGGTGCGGGCGATATCGAGCGCCTTGCCGCAATTGTTGCGCTTGACCAGCGAGATCATCTCCGGGGCCATCTTGCCCTCGTCCATGAGCCGCCCGACCCGGAGCGAGGCCTGGAGACCCAGGGTGATCTCGGTCTGCATGTCGGCGAGCTTTTTTTGCACCAGCTGCGTCTGCGCCAGCGGCCGGCCGAACTGCTTGCGCTCCAGCGTGTAGGTGCGCGCCCGGTGCCAGCAATCCTCGGCGGCGCCCATCGCCCCCCACGAGATGCCGTAGCGCGCCCGGTTGAGGCAGCCGAACGGGCCCTTCAGGCCCGAAACGTTCGGCAGCAGCGCGTCCTCGCCGACCTCGACGCCCTCCATGACGATCTCGCCGGTGGTGGAGGCGCGCAACGACAGCTTGCCCTTGAGTGTGGGCGCCGACAGGCCCTTCATGCCCTTCTCGAGGACGAAGCCGCGGATCGCGCCCTCGTGCGCCTCGGACTTCGCCCAGACCACGAACACGTCCGCGAAGGGCGCGTTCGAGATCCACATCTTGGCGCCCGAGATCCGGTAGCCGCCGTCGATCTTCTCGGCCTTGGTCTTCATGCCGGCCGGGTCCGAGCCGGCATCGGGCTCGGTGAGGCCGAAGCAGCCGATCCATTCCCCCGAGGCGAGCTTCGGCAGGAACTTCTGGCGCTGCTCCTCCGAGCCGTAGGCATGGATCGGGTACATCACGAGGGAGGATTGCACGCTCATCATCGAGCGGTAGCCGGAATCCACCGTTTCCACCGCCCGCGCCACGAGCCCGTAGGCGACGTAGGAGGCGCCCGCGCAGCCATATTCCTCCGGCAGGGTGACGCCGAGCAGCCCGAGTTCGCCCATCTTGCGGAACAGGCCCGGATCGGTCTTCTCGTTGGCGTAGGCCTCGACGATCCCGGGCAGGAGCTGCTCCTGCGCGAAGCTGTGGGCGACGTCGCGGATCGCCCGCTCGTCCTCGGTGAACTGGTCGTCCAGAAGGAAGGGATCGTCCCAGACGAAGCGCGGCGAGGCCGGCGCCGAGGGGGAGGCGCTGCCCGGGGGGCGCATCGGTGCGTTCATGGGGATTCCTCGCGAAGGGTGCAGGGGGCCTCGCCGGCCCGCGCTTGACGCTATCCTAGACCCCTCGAACCCGTCGTCCAACGCGCAGGGTGACGCCGGGGCGCCGCCGTCACGCCCGGCCGAGGACCATCAGCCACGCCACGGTGGTGAGCGGCGCCAGAAGGGTGGAAACCAGCACGGAGGCCGCCACCATCCCGGTCTCCGTCTTGTAGCGCGCTGCCAGCAGGTAGGCGTTGATCCCCACCGGCATGGCGGCGAACAGGGTAGCGACGCCGGCATAGGCCGGCGGCATCGCGAAGACGTGGAAGGCCAGCACCCAGACCGCCAGCGGGTGCAGGAGGTTCTTCAGGGCGGCGATGACCAGCGCGCCCTTGAGATCGAACAGCACCCGGTAGCGCTTCAGGCCGGCGCCGAGGGCCACCAGCGCGCAGGTCGAGGCCGTGCCCGCGAAGGCATCGATCAGGGAGCGGACGATGCCGGCCGGCGCGAGGCCCAGGCCCTTCAGGGCCATGCCGATCAGGAGGGCCACGAAGATCGGGTTCTTCAACAGCACCAGGACGAGGCCACGGAGCCGCGCCAGGATCGGCAGGCCGGACTCGGATTCGATCAGGAAGGTGGCGCTGCCCATCATCAGCGGCAGGTGGACGGCGAGCAGCATGAACAGCGGGAAGGCGCCGTCCTCGCCGTAGGCCTGGAGGATCATCGGCACGCCGACGAACACGGTGTTCGATTGGCTCGCTGCGAAGCCGTGCAGGATCGCCCCCCGCCGCTCGATCCCGGCGCGCCGCCGGGCGATCAGCGTGCCGACGAACCACGAGAGGCCGGCGCCGCCGAAATACGAGGCCCAGTAGGACCACGCCACGGTGCCGCTCATCCCCGGCTTCGTCAGCGTGGCGATGATCAGCGCGGGCACGGCGACCGCGAAGACGTATTCCGACAGGCCGTCGCTGACCTTGTCGGAGAGCAGCCCCGTGAGCGCCGCCGCCCAGCCGATCAGGACGATCCCGAAGATCGGGGCGATGATGGTGAGGGCGTTCACGGATCCGGCGGGTTCGGGGCAGGCGGGCAGGGGGCGTTCCGGCCCATAGCATGCCGTCGCACCGTGTCGCGCGTCTTCGGGAGCCGGGCGGCCATGTCGGAAGGGGGCGGGGCCGGGAGCCATCACGCCGCCGCGGGGCTACAGCGCCGAGGCGGATCCCTGTGCCTCCGGGCGTCCCGGTTAGTTGAGCCCGCTCCCCGTCCCCGAATTCGTTCCGCTGCGCGACCGCCGCCGGCGGCACGCCCACACCGGCACGGCGGACGCCGTGATCGTCGGCCGCGCACGCCCGATCAGCTTCATCGCGGCGCTGCCCGCGGCAGAGCGCGCCCGCTTGGCCGCGGCGGTGCGGGCGCTCATCGCCGGCACGCCCGCACGTGCCGGCCGGGCGACCGCCGATTGTCCCTGCGTGACGACGGCCTCCAGCCGCGCGCGGGCGTGACCGCGCGCCGGCATCGCTGAGGGCTTACTTGTTCTCCAACGCCTTGATCGGATTGGTGCGCTGGCTCGCCGGGGGCTCCTTGGTGAGGTTGGCGGCCCCTTCCCGCGGCGCCTTCGTGGCCGGCCCGCCCGCGTTGCTCTGGGTCGGAACCGTGCCGGAAGCGAGTTCGAGGCAGGTCACCATCTCGACGTAGGAGGGATAGCCGCCCGCCTTGAACTGGTTCTCGCACTGCCGCTTAGCCGCCGGGGAGTAGCTGCCCCAGTGCCGCTCGGCCTCCTTCTTGGCCTCGCGCTCGGAGCGGAGGCAGCCGTCGTAATTGGCCTTGTCGCTGATGCTGGTGTTGGTGATCTGCGCCGATTTGCAGGTCGCCTCCACGTCGAGGTTCGGAACCGCGTCGGCCCGGGCGGCCGGCGCGAGCGCCAGGGTGAGAAGCGCGATGGAACCGGGCACCATCGCTCGGAAACGGGTCGTCATGACGTAGGGCTCGCAATCTGTGGCGCGTCGCGCCGTCGAAACTGCCGGCACAACGCGCCAGGATTGCCTTCGGCACCACGCGGACCCGGAATTCGCGCGTCGGGGCAGGCTCTCAGCCGCCGTGGGCGCCGCGCAGGGCCTGGTCGAGATCCGCGTACAGATCGTCCGTGTCCTCGATGCCGGTCGAGAGGCGCAGCAGATCGGGGGGGCAGGGGCTGCCCGGACCCTCCACCGAGGCCCGGTGCTCGACCAGGCTCTCGACGCCCCCGAGCGAGGTGGCGCGCTTCCACAGCCGCACCCGGGCGGCCGTCGCGATGGCGCCGGCCTCACCGCCCGCGACCCGGATCGACAGCATGTAGCCGAACCCGTCCCGCATCTGCCGGCGCGCGACGGCATGGCCGGGATCGTCGGCCAACCCAGGATAGAGGACGTGGCTCACGTGCGGATGCCCATCGAGGCGCGCGGCGAGGCAATGGGCACAGGCGGCCTGCGCCGCGGCGCGGAGGTGCAGGGTGCGCAACGAGCGCATCAGCAGGTAGGCCTCGAACGGTCCGAGGATGCCGCCGCTCCCGGCGCGGATCCCGCGAATCCGGGTCCAGAACGCGTCGTCCCGCGCCCCCGCCAGCACGCCCGCCACCACGTCGGAATGGCCGTTGAGGATCTTGGTGGCCGAATGCATCACGATGTCGGCGCCAAGCTCCAACGGCCGCGTGTGCACGGGCGAGGCGGCTGTGGAATCGACCGCGAGCCGGGCGCCGGCCGCGTGGGCGATCTCCCCGGCGGCGGCGATGTCGGTCACCGTCCAGAGCGGGTTGCCCGGGGTCTCGATCCAGACGAGCTTGGTCTTCCCGGGCTCGACGGCCGCGCGTAGGGCCTCGGCATCGTCCGTGTCCACGAAGGTCAGGCTCAGCCCGCGCCGGGGGGCCTCCTCGCGCAGCCAGCGCTTCAGCGCCCAGTACATGACGGTGCCGGCAACGACGTGGTCGCCCGGTTCCAGCGCGCCGAACACGGCCGTGGCCGCCGCCATCCCGGAGCCGAACAGCAGGGCGCCGGCCTCCGCGCCCTCCAGCATCGCCAGGACGGATTCGGCCTCGCGCACCGTGGCGTTGTCGGGCCGGGCGTAGCTGTAGCCCGAGCTGTAGCCGTTGTCGGGATCGCGGATGAAGGTCGTGGAGACGTGGAGCGGCATCACCACCGCCCGGGTCTCGGGCTCGATCCGGCCCATCGCCTGCGCGGCGAGGCTTTTGCGCGCGAAGGCCGGCGTTCCCGCGGGTTGTGTATCCGTCGGGGCCTGCGGCGCGTTAGGCTGTGTCATCTGGCGATTCCCGGCGGATGGAGAGGGGCGCGTGCCACGGCGCGCGGGCCCCGGCAAGCCGCGCCCCTGTCTTGCGCCCCTGTCCTGCGACCCCGTCCTGCACCCCTCGGAGACACGATCATGACCGCCGCCACGCAAGTCCTCGAGCGACCGGCCCTGCCGCTCTGGCTCCGGCTCGCCGCCGCGATCCTGCCCGTGGCGGCGACCGCGGCGATCGGCTCGGTGGCGACCCAGGCCGAGATCCCGGGCTGGTATGCGAGCCTGAACAAGCCGGCCTTCAACCCGCCGAACTGGGTGTTTCCGGTCGCCTGGACGATCCTCTACACGATGATCGCCATCGCGCTCTGGCGGCTGCTCGGCGCGATGCCGCGCACCGGCCCCAGTCGCGAGGGCTGGTGGCTGGCGCTGGCCGCCTTCCTGGTGCAGATCGCCCTCAACGCCGCCTGGACGCCGGTGTTCTTCACCGCCCACGCGATCGGCACCGGGCTGATCGTGGTGGCGATGCTGCTGGTAATGGTGCTCTGGACGATCCGGCTGACCTGGCGATTCGACCGGATCGCGGCGTGGCTCCTCGTGCCCTACGCGGCCTGGGTCGCCTTCGCGACGCTGCTCAACGCGGCGATCCTGCGGCTGAATTGATTTCCGGTTCCGTCCGGTTCTCCTCCGTCATCGCGCGCTTCGCGACGCGACCCAGGGCGGCGTGACCTTGGCCGGCAAGGCACAACCGGGTTGCTTCACTGCGCTCGCAAAGTCGGTCCGGACACCCGTCAGGAGTACGGATCAGTGAAGGCCCAGAGCACGCGCAGCGCTGCTTGGCCGGTGCTCCGCCGGGATGCGTGGAGGCCGTCAGGCGGCGTCGTCGGGCTTCTCCTCGCCAGCCGGCCGGCCGTCGTCGCGGGCGCGGTGGAGCAGGAAGATCGCGAGCACCATCGTGATGATCAGCCCCGCCAGCACGCCGAGCTCGATCATCGAGGCCTGGAACAGCGCCTGCTTCTCGGGGGACCAGTCCTTGGCATGCATGATCTCCGAGGATTGCAGCGTGATGACCAGAACCCGCCGGATCGAGGCGATCAGCCCGACGATCAGGAACGGCTCGCAGGTCAGCGTGCCCGACCGCATCGAGACCCGCACCGTGTGCAGGATCTCGATCAGCATCAGCAGGAACAGCAGCCGGTCGACCACCTCGAGGATTTGCTCGGCGTTTCCGAGGGCCCGGAAGGCCTCCCAGGTCAATCCGGCGGCGTCGATCAGGGCCACGAGGGCCGTCAGCGCCAGCAGAAGCCCGAGCGCCGCGTAGATCGTGTGTTCGGTGTGCAGGAAGATCGCGCTGGCGATCTTCGTCAGGCGACCCTGGTCCTCGGAGTGTTCGGACATCATTCCCCCCTGGAACACGCCGAGACGATCAGCTTCCAGCGCGTGCGTCCAGCCCGGCGCCGCGCCGGTTCGATCGATCGGGATCGGGGGTGGCGTTACGTCGCTCCCCGCGGGAGATGCCGGTCAGTGGAAGAACGGCAGCGCGTGCGGCGCGAGGTAGCCGAAGCCGAGGAGCGCCGCCCCGGCGAGACCCAGGAAGCCGCCGGCGAAGACGAGCAGCGCGATCCCGGTGATCACCTCCGCGGAGGCCAGCACGATGCCGATCTGGAACGCCGCCGAGGCGAGTTCGTAATGATGGTAGCGCAGCAGCGCGAGGTCACGCCGTCCTTCCGAGGCCTTGGCCTTCTCGGACAGCTCCTTGCGGCCCTCGCCGGTCGCGGGCTCCGAATCCCAGCGGGCCAGGGTCTTGGCCCATTCGGCGCGCTTGGCCGCGATCGCGTCCTGGTTCGGGCCGGGCGGCACCAGGGCCAGCGCCTCGTCGGCGGTCTTGAGCACGGTCGAGCGGATCGTGCGGGCCTGGAAGTACGCCCACTGGTTGGCGGCCTCGACATTGGCGCCGATCGACTCCGTCTGCGACGCCTTGCCCAGGGTCTCGCTGAAGGCGAGGAACAGCGCCAGGACCGAGATCAGCAGCGCCACGCGCTTGTTCGACCCCTCGATCGCCCCGTGACCACCCGACATCGTTCCGCGCGTCTCCGTTGATTCGACGGGGCCCAGTCACAGCCCATCGCGCCGCGCCGCGCAATGCGCGCCGCCGATACAGTGGGGCTGGAACGCGCGCACCCGCTCAGCGCCTTCGGTGACGTGACGCCCCGTCATTCCGGTAATGCGGAGCTGGGCCCGGAATCCAGAGACGCGCCGCGTACGCTGCATGGCACCGTCGGTGGGTCTGGATCCCGGTCCCGCTGCGCGGCCCGAGGATCACGGGACCGATAGCGTCCGCCAGCGGCCTGTGCGGCCGCACGTGCAGGCCGACCCATGCGGTTTCCGGTTGAACGCTTCGGCCTGTGCAGCCGCTCCGCTCGCAAAGACGGCGGAACCGGTCTGATCGACCGGGAACGCTATCCCGCTACTCGGCGGCGACCCGCGGCGGTGCCGGATGCCCGTCATTGGCCGGATGGAACGCCTCGACATCCTCCGGGTCGTCGCGCTCGCCCACGAAGCGGCCGAACAGCCGCTGCATCAGGCGCGACAGGTCGTCCATCAGCACGAAGATCGCCGGCACGAAGACTAGGGACAGCACGGTCGAGACGATCAGGCCGCCGATCACCGCAACCGCCATCGGTGCGCGGAACTCGCCGCCGATCCCGTAGGCCAGTGCGGAGGGCACCATGCCGGCCGCCATGGCGATCGTGGTCATCACGATCGGCCGGGCGCGCTTGCGGCCGGCATCGACGATCGCCTCGTTGCGGTCGACCCCGGCGCGGATCTGCTCCACGGCGAAATCCACCAGCATGATGGCGTTCTTGGTGACCACGCCCATCAGCATCAGGATGCCGATCACCACCGGCATCGAGATCGGCATGTGGCAGATCAAGAGGGCCAGGATCGCGCCGCCGATGGAGAGCGGCAGCGAGAACAGGATGGTCAACGGCTGGAGGAAGTTGCCGAACAGCAGGATCAGCACGCCGAACACCATCATCAGGCCGGCGCCCATGGCGAGGGCGAAGCCCTCGAACACCTCGCCCATCACCTCGGCGTCACCGGTCTGGCTGATCGTGACGCCCGGCGGCAGGTTTTTCGCCGTCGGCAGGTTCATGACCTGGCTGATCAGCTCGGCGAGCGCGTCGGTGCCCTGCATGTCGCCTTCGAGGGCGACGCGCACGGCGCGGTCGTAGCGGTCGATGCCGGTCGGTCCCTGGCCGAGGCTGATATCTGCGACGGTGGCGAGCGGGACGGCGGCCCCGCCCTTCACCGGCACCTTCAGGGTCTCGAACTCGGAGAGCCGGCCGCGCAGGCTCTCGGGGAGCTGCACGCGGATCGGGATCTGCCGGTCGGTGGCGTTGAACTTGGCGAGGTTCATGCCGATGTCGCCGATCGTGCCGACCCGCACGGTCTCGGCGATCGTGTCGGTGGAGACGCCGAGATCGGCCGCCACCGCGGGCTTCGGCCGGATGCGGACCTCGGTGCGGTCGAGCGGCGCCGTCGACATGACGTTGACGAGGTGCGGGATCTGCTGCGCCTCGCGCTGGAGCTTGGCGGCGACATCGGCAACGACGGCCTTGTCGGGGCCCGCGATGATCAGCGCGAGGTCGCGCTGGCCGTTCTCGCGCAGCGCCCAGAAGCGCAGATCCGGCTCCTCGCGCAGGATCGCGGCGACCTCGGCATCGACCTGCTTCTGGGTGCGGTGGCGGGTGTTCTTCGGCGGCAGGTTGATGGTGAGGCTCGCGAGGCGCACCTCCTTCTTGGCCGGCAGCTGACGGCCGCCATCCACGAACACGCTCTTCACCTCGGGCAGCGCGCGGATCTTGTCGACGATCCGATCCGAGACCTGCACGGTGTCCGGCAGGCGGGCGCCCGGCGGCAATTCGAGGACGAACAGGGTGCGCGCCTGATCCTCCGCCGGCAGGAAGCCCGCGGGCAGCAGGCCCGTGGAGGCGATGGAGGCGGCAAAGCACGCGATGCCGAGCACCAGCGTGATGAACTTGTGCCGCACCGACCACGCCACCAGGCGGGTGTAGCCGCGCATGACGACGCCGTCGCGCGTGTGGTCCGGCCCGTGGTCGCGCAGGAAGTAGGCGGCGAGGAGCGGCGTGATCAGCCGCGCCACCAGCAGCGACATGAACACCGCCGCCGCGATGGTCAGGCCGAACTGCTTGAAGTACTGGCCGGCGATGCCGCCCATGAAGGAGACGGGGGCGAAAATCGCCATGATGGTCGCCGTGATGGCGATGACGGCGAGGCCGATCTCGTCGGCGGCCTCCAGGGCCGCCCGGTAGGGCGATTTCCCCATCCGCATGTGGCGGACGATGTTCTCGATCTCCACGATCGCGTCGTCCACCAGGATGCCGGTGACCAGCGTGATCGCCAGCAGGCTGACCGCGTTGAGCGAGAAGCCGAGCGCGCTCATCACCCAGAAGGTGGGCAGCACCGAGAGCGGCAGCGCCACCGCGGCGATCAGGGTCGCCCGCCAGTCGCGCAGGAACAGCAGCACCACAATCACCGCGAGGGCAGCGCCCTCGATCAGGCCCATCATGGCCGAGTGGTAATTGCCGATCGTGTTGTCGACGCTGGTGTCGATCAGATCGAAGCGCACGTCGGGGTTCGCCGCATGGAGCGCCGCGATCTTCCTGGCGACGCCGACCGAGACCTCCGCGTCGCTGGCGCCGCTGGCCCGGGAGATCGCGAAGGCGACCACCGGCTCGCCGTTGAACCGCGCGAAGGTCCGGGGCTCCTCGGCGGTGTCCGAGAGGGTCGCCAGCTCGTCGAGGCGGACCTTGCGGTTGCCCGGCACGACGATCGAGGTCTTGGCCAGCGTCTCCAGGCTCGCCGAGGCGGCGAGCGCCCGGATCGACTGCTCCTGGCCGCCGATCTCGGCCCGGCCGCCCGCCATGTCGGCGGAGGTCAGGCGCAATTGCCGGTTCACGTCCGCGGCGGTGATGCCGAGCGCCAGCAGCCGGTCGGGCTTCAGGGTGACGCGGATCTCGCGGGCGACGCCCCCTAAGCGCTCGACGCCGCCGACGCCCTTCACGCTCTGGAGGCCGCGGGCCACCACGTCGTCCACGAACCACGACAGGTCCTCGGGCGTCATGGCGGGGGCGGAGGCGCCGTAGACCATGATCGGGAGGCCGGCGATCTCGACGCGGGAGACGATCGGCTCGTCGATCGTGCGCGGCAGGTTCTGGCGGATCTTGGCGATGGCGTCCTTGACGTCGTTGGTCGCCCGATCCTGGTTCACCTCCAGCCGGAACTCGATCGTGGTGGTGGAGATGCCCTCCGTGATCGTCGACAGGATGTGCTTGACGCCCTTCACGCCCGCGATCGAGTCCTCGACCCACTTGGTGACCTGGGTCTGCAACTCGGCCGGCGCGGCGCCGGACTGGGTGATCGTCACCGAGACGATCGGGATGTCGATGTTCGGGAACCGCGTGATCGGGAGCGCGCGGAAGCTCACCAGCCCCAGGATCATCAGGACGAGGAACAGCACCACCGATGGCAGCGGCTTGCGGATCGCCCAGGCGGAGACGTTGAGGCGCATGGCTCGGTCCTAGCGCGGAGCTGCGTCGGCCATGGGTGTGCTCGCGGGCGAGGGCACGGCCCGCACCCGGTCGCCGTCGCGCAGGAAGCTGCCGGCGCGGGCCACGACACTCTCGCCGGCGGCGACCCCGTCGCGGATCTCCGTGAAGCCGTCGGCCGACAGGCCCGTGGCGACGGTCCGGGCCTCGACGCGCCCGTCCTTCACCACCAGCACGCTGGCCCGGCCGTCCGCCGCGTAGAGCAGGCTGGAGACCGGGACCGCGACGCCGGTGCGGCGGGCCACCTCCACGGTGCCGCGGGCGAAGGCGCCGATGCGCAGGGCCGGATCGTCGCCCAGGCGGATGCGGACCTTGCCGAGCCGCGTCGCCCGGTCGACCTCGGGATAGACCCGGCGGACCTTGCCCTGGAGATGCCGTCCGTCATCGAGGTCGAGGCTCGCCGGGTTGCCGACATGGATGCGCGCGAGCGAGGTCTCGGGCACTTCGCCCTCCAGCTCGATCTCGCCCCGGGCGATCAGCCGGAACAGGGGTTCGCCGACCGCGGTGGCGGTGGCGCCGATCCGGGCGGTGCGGCGGTTGACGATACCCGCTTCGGGCGCGCGGATGTCGGTGCGGGCCCGCCGCAGGGCGATCTCGGACCCGGCCGCGCGTGCGGTGGCCAGATCGGCCTGAGCCGATTGCAGCCCGCCCTTCGCGGCGGCGAGGCGGCCCTCCGCCCCCTGCGCCGCCGAGACGCGCTGCTCCAGCACGGCCGCGGTGGCGTTGCCGGTCTTGGCGAGCGCCTGCGCGCGTTCCAGCGACTGCCGGGCCTCGACGTTCGCGGCCTCGGCCTGGACGATCTGGCTCTGGGCCTGGACGATGGCGGCCTGCGCGCGGGCGATCGCTGCCGCGTTCGAGGCCTCCTGGGTGGCGATCATCTCCAGCGACAGCTTGGCGAGCACCTGCCCCTTGGTGACGCGGTCGCCCTCCTCGACGAGCAACTCGGTGATGCGCAAGCCCTCGACCTCCGGGGAGACCAGGATCTCGTCCCGAGGCACGAGGGTGCCGGTGACCACCGCCCGCTCGACGATCTCGCGGCTCTCCGCCGGCACGACGGTGACGGCTGGCGCGATGGCGGCGGCATCGGGAACGGCGGCGCTCTCGACGGCCCTGGCCGGCGCCCCGGCGAGGATCGCGAGCCCGCACAGGAGAGTGAGGCGGGGCGCGCGCCAACGGACGGAGTTCACGACAGGAGCCTCGCAGTCGCCGCTCGTTTGGTATTGGTTCTCCCTGGCTGTGTAGGCCGGCGTTTTCATGGCGGGGATCCTTGTCGGCGACGAGCATAGCGCGTTCGCGCGGGCCCGTCCCCGACCGGCGCGCCGCAGGTCGGGGCAAGCGGGAACACGCGGCCATTTCGATGTCTCGACCTGCAACCAGCTCGGAATAGACACGTTATTCGCGTGCTGGTCTTTCGCGTTCCCGGGGAGGGATGGATGAGCATCTTTCAGATCAAGCAGACGAAGAGCGGCGCCGTCCTGTGGACCGGCTCGGCCGATGACGAACAGACGGCCCTCGACGCCATGGCGCGGGAAGCCGGGTATCGGGATTTCCTGGCAATCCCGGACGCGCTCCGTGCCGACGGGATCGAGGCCGCCAAGCTCGACCTGATCTCGTGAAAGTCCCGCGAAGGGCGCCGCATCGCGCGGCGTGCCCTTCGAGCCCGTCACTTACCGAACGGTCGGTCCATCTGCCGGACGATTGTCTCGATGGCCGCCGCGCAGGCGGCGACCGCGTCCGGGCGGTGTAGGCGTCCGATCACCGCCGGATCGAGGGCGAGCCCCGCCCGGACCAGCTCGGGCCACGCGGAGGCCGCGGGCCAGCCCTCGTGCACGATGGCGGCGCCGAGCCGGGCGAGCGCCGCAGCCTTCTCGGTCTGCTCGCCGTAGGCCCGCGCCTCCGGCAGGCAGAGGAAGCGCTTGGCCTGCGCCGCCGCCAGCGCCACGACCCCATCGCCGCCGCCGCCGACCAGAAGGGCCGCCCGCGCCACATGCGCCGCGACGTCGGGGACCCAGCCGTGCAGGTGCAGATTGTCGGGCCGCTGGCCCGAGCCAATCACCGGCCCCAGCACATGCCAGGATCGATCTGGAACGGCGCGCGCCGCCGCGGAGAGATCGGCGAAATGGCCACCGTCGCCGCCCCGGCCGAAGACGACCACGATCTCCCGGCCCGTCTCCGAGACCGGCTGGGCCGGCGCGCCGAGGAAGCCCGCGTAGAGCGTCTTGGCCCGGATCCAATCGGACACGCCCGCGCCGTCCAGCGCCTCGGGAAAGGGCGCGAGCAGCCGGCTCGCGCTCCGAAACGCCTCGCGATGCGGCGGGTCGGTCCGGGTACCGGCGAGCCGCACCACCAGGGTCGGGACCGAGAGCAGGCGTGCGAACAGCGCCACCTCCACCGAGACGTCGACCACGAGGAGCGCCGGATCGGTCCGCGCCGCCCATTCGGCGATGCGCGCCATCCGGGACCGGATGCCGGGATGGTTCAGGGGCGCATAGTGCAGCGCCTCCGGTCGCCCGGCCTCGCCATCCCGGCCATCGAAGGCGTGATCGCCGAGGGGCCGGTCGTCCGGCAGGTCGAGGCTATCGAGTCCGGTCGTGTCGAAGCCTGCGAGCGTGCCGATGATCGTGCAGGGCCGGGGCAGGGCGGCAGCCACCGCCCGGGCGCGCATGAGATGGCCGGCGCCCTGATGGTGGACATACCAGCCGATGCCGCGGGTCACGCGGCGTCCTTCAACGACAACGCCAGGGCTTCGAGGTCGGCGAGCACCTGATCGAGGGGGCATTCCCGGGCGGGTGGGCTGCGCGATTCGAGGATCCGGTCGGCCCGCTCGACGAAGGCGATGTCGTTGGGGCAGGGGCCGAGAGCCGCGAGATCTTCGGTCCCGAGGCCGAGCCGCGCGCAGGCCGCGACCCGGTCCGGGAGCGGGAGGTGGAAGGCCCGGCGCAGCGCTGCCCGGCGCAGGATCAGGGCCTGCCAATGGGCCGCCTCCGGCAGAAGGTAGGGCTCGCCGGCGAGGACGCGGACGCGGCGGGCCATCTCGGTCGCCATCCCGCCCGAGACCCGACCGTGATGGCGGGCCGAGACCATCACGCGGACATCCGGACAATGGCGCAGGCGGGCGCCGTGGGCGCGCAGCAGCCCGACCAGGGCGTTGTCCTCGCCGCATGGGAGGGGCGGCAGGCCGCCGACGGCGCGGTAGAGCGAGACCGGGACGGCGAGGCTCGCGCCGGTATGGTCGCCGTGGCGGGGGGCGGGGTCGTAGGGCGGCGGATCGAGCAGATCCTCCAGGCGCCGGACTTCGGCCCAGTAGCGCTCGATTCGGGCGTGGAGCGCCGCAAGATGGGGATCCGCCGCGTCGTCGTCATCGATCACGAGCCGCCCGCCGACCACGTCGGCGGCCTGCAGCGCCCGCAGATTGGCCGCGATCCAGCCGGCCGGCAGGCGGGCATCCGCGTCGGTGGTGAGGAGGATACCGTCCGGGCTTCCGTCCGCGGCGAGCCAGTCGGCACCGGCATCGAGCGCCATGCGCCGCGCGGTGCCGACATGGGCTTCCGATCCGGCGAGCGTCACATCGACGATCCGCAGCGTCAGGCTCGCGAGGAGCCCGGAGGATTCGACCGCGCGGACGGCCGCGACGGTCCCGTCCGAGCAGTTGTTGGCGACCACCACCACCCGCAGGGGTGCTTGGGCGGACACGCCGTCCTGCGCGGCCAGCGAGGCGAGCAGGCGCGGCAGGCGCTCCGCCTCGTTCCGCGCCGGGATGCAGACGACGCAGGGTGCGGGCGTCGGAGGGACGGCTTCGGTGCTCATGTCAGGTCTCCCGAGGCACCGTCATCGATGGCGGAGGAGAGCGCGGGGCGCCGCCCCGCACAGTGTCACGCGCATCGGCGGGGGCCCGCTCAGCCGCGCCCTCCGGCGACGCGCAGGGCCGGCCGCGCCCGCTCGGCGCAGCGCGCGATCACCGCCTCATAGGCCTCCAGGTAGCGGTCGGTCATGGCGTCGGCGTCGTAGAGCGCCTCGGCCCGGTCGCGGCAGGCGCGGCGCGACAGGCCCGCCGCCTCGCGGATCGCCACGGAGAGCGCCTGCGCATCGTCCGGATCGGCCAGCCGGCCGCACTGCGCGTCGAGGATGTCGGGCATGGCGCCCCGGCGGAAGGCGGCGACCGGCGTGCCGCAGGCGAGCGCCTCGGCCACCACGAGGCCGAAGGGCTCCTCCCAGCGCGGCGACACGATCGCCACCCGGGCGCGGCCGAGATGGTGGGCGAGATCCCGGTGCGAGAGATGGCCGAGATGCGTCAGGTCGGGCCCGAGCCGCGGCGCGATCTCGACGTCCCAGTAAGCCGGGTTGAGCTTCGGGCCCGCGAAGACCAGCGGAAGGCCGGCCGCACGGGCGGCGTCGATGGCGAGGTGCAGCCCCTTCTCGGGCACGATTCGGCCCGACCAGAAGGCGTAGGGCGGAGCGTCGGCCTGTGCGCTGAACGCGAAGTTCGAGAGGTCGACGCCGTTATCCACCACCCGCGCATCGGGCACGAGGGCGGCCCATTCCTGCGCGAGCGACGGCGAGACCGCCAGGAAGGCCATGTCGGGATCGGCCTTCACGATGCCGCTTACCAGGGCCTCGAAGGGCGGCGTGTGCAGCACCGTCACCCAGGGCAGGCCGATCCGGGCGCTCTCCTGCAGGGGCAGGGCGTGCAGGGCATTGTTGTGCACGAGGTCGAACCCGCCGGCCGCGACCATGTCCATCATCCGCCGGTAGGCGTCGTGCTCGGCCCGGTCGATCGCCTCCTCGCGCTCCGGATCGAGCAGCGCGTCGCCGGTGGGATCGCAGAGCATCACCGGGTCGAGCGCCGCGTCCGAGCCGCGGCTGGCAAACAGCGTCACGTCGTGCCCGAGCCGCTTCAGCGCGACGGTCAGCAGGTGCGTGTGCATCTCCAAGCCGCCCGCGTAGGGCTGGCCGATCGGGTATTTGAGATGTGCGAGGACAGCAATCTTCACGCGCGCACCGAGTCCGGTTGGGTGGGGATTTCTGCCGCCCGCGGCGGCGCGAAAGGATTTCTTTCCGCAGCGAGGGTGGCGGACTTCATACCAAGTGTTTCTTCAACAAGCGTTGCGACGAGGCGGTCGGAGCGACGACGAGCGCGACGCTTGCGGACTCCGTAGGCTCGGCGGCCTGAACCAATGATGATCGATCCCGATGGGGCACCGTTCACCCGGGCTCAGCTCCGCTAACCGGTAAGCGCGGCGCTGCGCCCCGGTATCCCGCCGCTCTCCTGCAGGTGCCGCTGAGCCGCACGGTCGCGGCGCCCGCGCCGAGCTGCTAAGCTGCGGCATCGCCACCGTCCGGATGCGGTGCGGCGGGTGAAGGGGGCGTCGATGGGGCTGCCGATAGGCTTGAGCGTCTTCGCCGTGGGCGTCGCGGCGCTGGCGATTCTCACCCTGGCGGCCGGGGTGAAGATCGTGCCGCAGGGCTACGTCTACACGGTGGAGCGATTCGGGCGCTATGCCCGCAGCCTCGGCGCCGGCCTCGCGCTGATCGTGCCCTTCGTCGAGCGCGTCGGCCGCCGGGTCAACGTGATGGAGCAGGTGATCGACGTGCCGAGCCAGCAGGCTTTCACGCGCGACAATGCCGGCGTGACCATCGACGCGGTGGTGTTCTATCAAGTGCTCGATGCGGCCCGCGCCTCCTACGAGGTCTCGAACCTCGACCTCGCGGCCACGACCCTGACCATGACCAACATCCGCACCGTGGTCGGCGGGATGGATCTCGACCAGCTCCTCGCCCACCGCGACGAGATCAACGAGCGCCTGCTGCGGGTGATGGATGCGGCCGCCTCGCCCTGGGGCGTGAAGATCAACCGCATCGAGATCAAGGACATCCTGCTCCCGCCGGATCTCGCGGGCGCGATGGCCCGCCAGATGAAGGCCGAGCGCGAGAAGCGCGCCTCGATCCTGGAGGCCGAGGGGCAGCGCGCCGCCGAGATCCTGCGGGCGGAGGGCCGCAAGCAGTCGGCGATCCTTGAGGCGGAAGGTCGGCGCGAGGCCGCGTTCCGCGACGCGGAGGCCCGGGAGCGCTCGGCGGAAGCCGAGGCCCAGGCGACCGGCCTGGTCAGCCGGGCCATCGCCGAGGGCGATATCGCGGCGGCCAACTTCCTTGTGGCGGAGAAGTATGTCGACGCGGTGCGGGCGCTTGCCACCGCACCGAACCAGCGGGTCGTGGTGGTGCCGATCGAGGCGGCGGCTTTGGCCGGCACCCTCGGGGGTATCGGTGAGCTGACGCGGGCGGTGTTCGGCGAGGGCACGCCGCCCCGGCGCGCGGGGACGCCGCCCAACGTCACGCCGCAGCGGACCTGACCCCGGTGCCGTCCGTTTCCGTCGTTGCGGCCGTGGACGCCCTCGGGGCCGCCTGGACGTGGGTCATCGCCGGCCTGGTCCTGGCAGGGGCCGAGATCCTGGTGCCGGGCGTGTTCCTGATCTGGCTGGGGCTGGCGGCCCTCGTCACCGGTCTCGCGACCGCGGCGTTTCCGATGCCGTGGCAGGGGCAGACGCTGCTCTTCGCCGGGCTCGCGGTCGCCCTGGTGGGAGTCGCGAGCCGGCTGCAACGGCGCAGCGGACCGGCGGGGCCGCACCTGAACCGCGCCGATCGGGGCCTGATCGGCCGTGAGGGCCTGCTCGAGGACCCGATCGTCCAGGGCGCGGGGCGCATCCGCTTCGACGACACCCTGTGGCGCGTCGCCGGTCCCGACCTGCCGGCGGGCACGCGGGTCCGCGTCACCGGGATCAGCGGCACGGTGCTGCGGGTGGACGCGGCCTGAGGCGTGCGTCCCGCCGCGTGCTCGGTCGTGCCCATGGGGCGCCTGTCCCCACCTTGTCCACAGCTCTCGCCGCGTTGCGAAACGCCTTGGTAAGTGCCGGCGCACCACGGTCGGCGCTCCCATCGAAACCCGGGCCCGGACGCGATGATGACCAGCCAGCAACTCGCCGAGGAACTGAAGCGGATCGCCACCGCTCAGGTCAGCGACATCACCCGCGCGGTCAAGGAAGGCCAGAAGTCGATCGCGCTGAACGAGGTGCGCGACATGGCCCGGCGCCTCGAACTCCTGGCCGACGCCTTCGACCCGAAATCGGCCGATCCGAAGTCGATGCCCGATCAGGCCGAAACCCTCGTCGACGGCGCACAGGCCGCCTGACGCATCGGACCCGGCCCTCCCGAGGAGCCCCTCATGGTTCACGCGCATTTCGCCATTCGCCTCGACGGGGCCTCCCTGCCGGCGTCCGCGGCCCAGTCCGTGGCCGACCTCGACGCCGCCCGGGCGGTCGCGCGCACCGTCGTCCAGCGCCTGATGCGCCAGCACGGGGGCGACCCGCGCCTGCTCGACGCCACCATGGTGATCAGCGACGCAGAGGGCGCGACGCTCCTCGAACTCTCCTTCCTCGACGCGCTCTACATGCCGGTCGAGCCGGTCTCCGATGCGGACCGCCGGCCGCGGGTGCCCCGCAAGGTCGCGTCGACGCGCCTCGGCACCGCACTGAGCCCGGTGCTGCGGATCGCCGGGGCCCTCGGAGCCCGGCTCCAGCCGCGACCCGGTCACTGAGCGCGACACGGCTCACCCGAAGAGATCGGTGACGGCGAAACCCTTCGCGGCGAGGCGCTCGGCCAGCACGCGCCGGTGGCAGAGCGCCGGGTCGCGCTCGAAGCAGAGCAGACAGAGCGGTGTGGCCTCGGCCAGGGCGGCAAGCTCGTCGAGGGCCGTCTGGCCGGCGGCGGCGTCGAGGACTTCCTCGCAGTAGATCCGGCGCATCAACGCCGCATCCCCCGCCCGCGCCGCCTGCCGTCCGGCCTTCGGGGTCCCGAGGCTGCGCAGATGGGCATAGCCCAGCCCCGCCTCGTGCAAAGATGCCCCAAGCGCGCCCTTCGAGAAGCCGCGCTTGCGGGAATTCGCCACCGCGCGGACATCCGCCAGCACCGCCACCCCGGCGGATTTCAGGACGCCCCCGAGGCGCTCCGAATCGAGGCCTTCGTAGCCTATGGTGAAGATTTGCTTGCTCACGGCGGCGTGACCGAACTCATGTGTCAGGGCCGGCACTTAGCCGGGCATCACCCTGTGCAACACCGCAGGATGCTGTGCGTATGTCACGCCACTGCAACGCATCCCGGAATTCCGCCGCAATAATCGCAAAGCTCCGTTAACCGCGCCGGGGCCATCGATTACGCCTGTCTGTGGCGCTCCTTCGGTGGCGGGCTCAACACTGATGACGCGAGTCTCGAAGTTTTCGCGGTCTCTGTCCCTGACGTTTACCCGGGTGCCGCAGGGCCGCCTCGGGGCGGTCCGCCGACTCGCCGGACGATTCGCGGCCGCCGCCATCCTGGCCGGCCTCGCGGCCTGTGCGTCGAACAACGACTTCTACCCGACCAAGGGCGACGCGAAGCCCCATCCGGGCGTGGCCAAGGCCAAGCTTCACCCGATCCAGGGCATCGATATCTCCAAGTGGCAGGGCAACGTCGACTGGGCTTCGGTCCGGGCCGCCGGGACCCAGTTCGCCTTCATCAAGGCCACCGAAGGCGGCGACCACGTCGACGAGCGCTTCCGGACCAACTGGGACGGCGCGGCCCGGGCCGGCGTTCCGCGGGGCGCCTACCACTTCGTGTTCTGGTGCCGCTCCGCCAAGGAGCAGATGGACTGGTTCAAGCGGAACGTCCCGAACGATCCCACCGCCCTGCCGCCGGTGCTGGACGTCGAGTGGAACGGCCACTCGCAGACCTGCCCGAAGAAGCTGCCCAAGGCGCAGGCCCTGGCGATGGTCACCGAGATGCTGGAGGAAATGGAGCGCTACACCGGCAAGCGCCCGATCATTTATACCGACATCACCTTCCACAAGGACGTGCTGGAGGGCGAATTGCCTGACTACCCGCATTGGTTGCGCTCCACCGCGGCGGAGCCGGAGCAGCGCTTCGTCAATCGGAAGTGGATGCTGTGGCAGTTCACCTCCACGGGCCGCGTCCCGGGCGTTCAGGGTGACGTCGATCGCAACGCCTTCTACGGCACACCCTCCGATTGGGCCTCGTTCCTGACGACCGATTGTGATCCGCGGGAGCACAAGCGGCTCTCCGAACAGGGTCTATGCACGGACAAGTAGTCGAGGCTTATGGAATTAAACCCAGGTTAGTTCAACGGCGCGGCGCGCTTGGTATGCCTTGCGTCCGGACGCCGACGTGGTGAGCCGGTGAGGATCCTGTCCGGAGCCTCTCCCCGGGACCCCGTCGCCGCCGATGCCCTTCGCCAGTGCCGCCCACACGGGCAACCTGCTCCTCGCCGCATTGACCGCCGGCGACCGGGCGCTGCTGACGCCCCATCTCGCGCCGGTCTCCTACGCAAAGGCGGAGGTCGTGTTCGAGGCGGGACATGAGGTGGCGCACGCCACCTTCCCCTGCGATCACGCCACCATCGCGCTGATCGTGACCACCCGGGACGGACGGATTGCCGAGACCGCCACGATCGGACACGAGGGCGCCGTCGGCGGGATCGTCAGCAGGGCGCGCGTGCCGGCCTCCGCCACCGCGATGGTCCAGATCGGCGGTCCGATGCTGCGGATCGAGCTCGACCGCCTCCAACAGATGATCGGTCAGTCCGACTCGCTGCGCGATCTGTTCGTGCGCTACGCGGACTGCCTCGTGGCGCAACTCCTCCAGATGGCCGCCTGCAACGCACTTCACCCGATCGAGCAGCGCTGCCTCCGCTCGCTGCTGACGCTGCAGGACCGGATGGAGGGCGACACGCTCCCGATCACGCACGAATTGCTGGCCGCGATGCTCGGTGTCCAGCGCACCTATCTGACCCGCATTCTCCGGTTGCTCCAGGATCAGGGTCTGATCCGCGTCGCGCGCGGGCGCATCACCCTCGTCGACCGGCCGGCGGTGGCGGCTGCCGCCTGCGAGTGCCACGCCCGCATCCGGCGTCATTGCGAGACGGTTCTCGACACGGTGTACGGCGAGCGAGATCGCGACCGGGCCGCGCCGGCCGCCGCCGGCTAGCCCGCCGCCGCCGGTGGCGGATGCAGGTCCGGCGCAGAAGGGCGGGTCGCATCGAGCACTTACAGCCGGGCTCAGACGATGACCGGCGCGCAGACCGGCGCCGGGATGCCCGGAAGCGGGGCCACCACGACGTCGATGCCGTACAGGAGGCGCAGCAGCGCCGGGGTGACCGTGGCGGCCGGGGGCCCGCAGGCGGCGAGGCGGCCGTCATGCAGGGCGATGACGCGGTCGGCGCAGAGCAGCGCGTGGCCGGGGTCGTGGGTCGAGAACAGCACGGCGATGCCGTCCCGCGCCAGGCGACGGATCTGGCTGAGGACGCGGGCCTGATTGCCGAAGTCGAGGCTCGCGGTGGGCTCGTCCATGACGAGGAGTCGCGGCTCCCCGCTGAGCGCCCGCGCGATCAGGGCGAGTTGCCGTTCGCCGCCGCTGATCTCGGTATAGACGGCCCCGGCGCGATGCCCCATCCCGAGCGTGGCGAGCGCAGCCTCGGCGGCGGTCTCGTCGGCCGGGCCCGGCGCCGAGAACGGTCCGATCCGGCTGGCGCGCCCCATCACGACGACCTCGCGCACGGTGAACGGGAAGGACGCCGTGTGCGCCTGCGGGACGGCGGCGACACTCCGCGCGATCGCGTTCCGCGACAGCCGGGACAGGTCCGCGCCGTCCAGCCGGATCCGCCCGCCCCGGGCCGGGAGCAGACCCAGCAGCGTCTTGAACAGGGTCGTCTTGCCGCCGCCATTGGGGCCGAGCAGGCACAGCACCTCGCCCGCGGCGACGTCGAACGAGACGCCCGATCCGACGGTGCGGTCGCCGTAGCCGAAGGCCAGATCCTCGACCCGGAGCAGCGTCATCCGATCCGGCCGCGCCCGGCTGCCAGCAGCCACAGGAAGAAGGGTGCGCCGACCAGCGCCGTGAGGATGCCCAGCGGCACCTCGATCGTCCCGGCCGTGCGCGCGATGAGATCGACGGCGAGGAGGTAGCTGGCCCCGAGGGTCACGGAGGCCGGGAGCAAGCGGCGGTAGTCCGGCCCCACGAGCAGCCGCGCGATGTGGGGCACGATCAGCCCGATCCAGCCGATCACCCCGGTCATCGAGACCGCGGCCGCCGTGACCAGCGTCGCGCCGGCGATCAGGACGGGGCGCAGGATCCGCGTCTCCACACCCAGGGCCCGGGCCTCCTCGTCCCCGAGGCTCATCAGGTTCATCCGCCAGCGCAGCAGCACCAGGGGCGCGAGGCCGATCAGCATCATCGGCAGCACCGCGCCGACATCACCCAGGGTGACGGAGGTGAGACTGCCGAGCAGCCAGAAGGTGATCGCCGGCAATTGATTGTAGGGATCGGCCAGCACCTTCAGGAGCGAGATGCCCGCCCCGAGCACCGCCCCCACCGCCACCCCGGCGAGAACCAGGGTCAGGACCGGATCGTTGCGCCGCACCGCGAGCCCGACCCCGTACACGACCGCCACGGCCCCGAGGCCCCCCAGGAAGGCCAGGGCCTGGATCGGAGCCACCGGCAGGCCGAGATAGATCCCGAGCACCGCACCGAGCCCGGCGCCGGCCGAGACGCCGAGGATGTCGGGAGAGACGAGCGGGTTGCGGAACAGCCCCTGGTAGGTCGCCCCCGCGGCCGAGAGGGCCCCGCCCACCACCAGGGCGGCCACGACCCGGGGCAGGCGCACCTGCATCACCACCGTTTCCACCGCCGCGGGCGCCTGGGCGGGCAGGCCGAGCAGCCGGTGACCGAGGACGCTCGCAAGATCCCCGGGCGAGACCGGGTACTTGCCGACGGCGAGCGACAGCAGCGCAAGCGCCAGGAGGGCGAGCCCGGACAGCAGCGCCGCCGACAACCTCACGCCGCGCGGCACCCGTCGCGCGCCGGCCACGGCGGCCGGTTGTCCGCTCACCGCTTCGCGTCCGCGGGACCGAGGAGCGCCGCGGCCTGCCCGGCATCGAGGTCGACGTGGTAGAAACGGCGATAGAAGCCGCGCACGGCCGCCTCCACGGGGTCCGGGAACAGGTCCGGATGCAGCAGCCCGGCCAGCCAGCGTAGGCCGATCAGCCGGTTCACGCCCGGCGGCGCATCGAACCACGGGAAGGGCTGAAGCGGCGCCACGTAGATCCGGCCAGCCCGCACGGCCTTCACGTCCCGCCAGAGCGGGTCGGTCCGCACAGAGGCCGCGAAGGCCGGATCGAGGGTGACGATCACGTCCGGGTTCCAGGCCAGGATCTGCTCGGGGGAGACCGTGCCGAGGCGGCCGTCACCGCCCTGGGCGACGTTCCGGCCGCCGGCCGCCTCCAGCAGTTCGGTGTTGATTGAGCCGGCAAACCCCGTCTCCAGCCCCCGCGGCCCGCGGGCGTAGTAAACGCGGGGCCGTCGATCCGCCGGGACGGACGCGACCGCCCTCGCCACCGCGGCGGTCAAATCCTGCGCCTCGCTCGCCAGCGCGTCGGCCTCGGTCTGAAGGCCCAACGCCGCCCCGAGCTGCCGATAGGTCTCGGGCATCCGGGCGAAGCTTCCGTCGAGCAGGATGTAGGGGATGCCGGTCTGCGCCTGAACCCGGTCGGCCAGGGACGCGTAGGTCGGCCCGAGGCTGCCCGCATCGACGATCACATCGGGCTTTGCGGCGAGTACGGCCTCGACATTGGCGGTGCCGCCGCGCCCGGTCAGGCGACCATAGGCCGGCAGCGCACGGGTTCGGGGATCGAGGTAGGGCATCGCCTCGGGCCGGGGGGCGCTGACCCAGCCGACCATCCGGTCGGGCGCCAAGGTGTAGAGAAGGACCGCGGCCGGCGGCCCGGCGGCCAGCACCCGCTCGATGCGGTCGGGGAGGTCGACCGTGCGGCCGGCGGCGTCGGTGAACGGGCGGCTCACGGCTCCGCCGCCGAGGGCGACCATCAGCAGGAGGGTGCAGGCGAGCAGTTCGCCCCGGCGGCGTCCGGAAGGCACCGTCATCGGCATCATCGCGCGGATCTGGTCATCAGGAGGCCTTGCGCTCCAAGATCTCGATCAGCACGCCGTCCGGGCCCTCCACGAAGGCGATCTGGAGGTCCGGCGCGCGCTGCGTGATGCCGGTACGCACCGGAACGCCGCGCGCGGTGAGCTCGGCCATCGCGGCCTCGATGTCGTCGACCCGCAGGCCGATATGCTCGATGCCGAGGCAGGGCGTGGGTGTGGCCGGTGCGATCTCGGCGGGGGCCTGCTCGATGAAGACGGTGAGTCCGCCGAGGTCGAGGACGACCCGCTGAACGGGGTCGCCGCCGATGCGCTTCACCTCCGCGGCGCCGAATGTCGCGACGTAAAACCCCGCGGCCCGCACGGCATCGCGGCTGCGCAGATGAACATGATCGTAGGCGTAGTGCATCGGACCTCCTTCTCGTCGCGGCCTCCCCGGCGCGGGCCGGCTCGGGACTGCGTTCTCCCCGACTCACCAAGGTAGGCCCAAGCTTGCGTCGGGCGAGATCCGCCGCTTGACGTCACGCGCGAACCCGCAGACTTTCGCATCCCTGACCGTTGCAGGGATGCAACATTCTCCCCACATCGGGGTTCAACCCCCACACCGCACAGCCAAGAGTTCCATGCGCAATCCCTACGACGTGCTGGGCGTGGCCAAGGGGGCGAGCGAGGCCGACATCAAGAAGGCCTATCGCAAGCTCGCCAAGGACTTCCACCCCGACCGCAACAAGAACGACGTGAAGGCCAAGGACCGGTTCGCCGAGGCGAATTCGGCCTATGAGATTCTGGGCGACGCCGAGAAGCGCAAGCAGTTCGACCGCGGCGAGATCGACGCCGAGGGCAAGCCGCGCGCGACCGGGTTCGAGGGCTTCGGGGGCGGACGGGGCGGCGGATTCGATTTCGAGAACATGGCCCGCGCCCGGCAGGGCGGCATGGCCGGCGGGATGGGCGAGGACATCTTCTCGCACATCTTCGGCGAGGCCTTTCGCGCGGGCGGCGCTGGTCCGGGCGGGCAGCGCGGAACGCCCAAGGGCGAGGACGTCGCGGCCGAGCTGTCCGTGACCCTGGAGCAGGTCGCCAGCGAGGAGAAACTGCGCCTCTACCTGCCCACCGGCCGGGAGGTGGACGTGGTCATCCCGCGGGGCGTGGTCGATGGGCAGACCATCCGGCTCCGTGGTCTCGGCCAGAGCGCGGGTCCGCGCGGCGAGCCGGGCGATGCGCTGCTGACGATCCGGATCCGGCCGCATCCCCGCTTCACCGTCGACGGGTCCGACCTGCGCACCACCGTCGATGTGCCGCTGGAGGATGCCGTACTCGGCGGCACGATTCGCGTGCCGACCCTGACCGGTGCCGTCGAGATGAAGATGCCGGCCATGACGAGTTCCGGCCGCACGTTCCGCCTGCGCGGCAAGGGCCTGCCGCGGAAGGACGGAACACCCGGCGATCTGTTCGCGACGACCGCCATCGCGCTGCCGCAGGACGAGGATGCGGCGCTGATGGAATTCGCCCGGGCGCGGCGCGGCGCCAAAGCGGCCTGACGGGCCGGCCCCTGAGCATCCCGGGGCCGGCCCGGACTTCCGTCGCCGGGCCGCCTCCGCTAAGGAGACGCCCCGGCGTCGCGAGGCGCCGCGCGGCTTCGGGATCGATCATGGCGGAACACGGGCAGGGCCTTCTGGCGGGCAAGCGGGGCATCGTCCTGGGGGTCGCCAACAACCGCTCGATCGCCTGGGGCATCGCCCGCAGCGCCCGCGCCCACGGCGCGGAACTCGCCTTCACCTATCAGGGTGACGCCCTGCGCAAGCGCGTCGAGCCGCTCGCCAAGGAACTCGACGCCCACGTCATCGGCCATTGCGACGTGACCGAGTCGGCCACGATCGACGCCGTGTTCGAGGAAGCGGCCCGGGTCTTCCCCGAGGGCATCGACTTCGTGGTCCACTGCGTCGCCTTCTCCGACAAGGACGAGCTGACCGGCCGCTACATCGAGACGTCGGAGGAGAACTTCACGAAGTCGCTCCTCGTCTCGTGCTACTCCTTCACCGCGGTGGCCCAGCGCGCGGAGAAGATCATGCGGCCGGGCGGCTCGCTCGTGACGCTGACTTATTACGGCGCCGAGAAGTGGATGCCCCACTACAACGTGATGGGCGTCGCCAAGGCGGCTTTGGAGGCCTCGGTGCGTTATCTCGCGGCCGATCTCGGCCCGAAGAACCTCCGGGTCAACGCGATCTCGGCCGGCCCGATCAAGACGCTGGCGGCCTCGGGGATCGGCGATTTCCGCTACATCCTGAAGTGGAACGAGTACAACGCGCCCCTGCGCCGGACGGTGACGATCGGAGAGGTCGGCGAGACGGCGGCCTATCTGGTCTCCGACATGGCGGCCGGCATGACCGGCGAGATCCTGCACGTGGATGCCGGCTACCACGTCGTCGGCATGAAGAACCCCGACGCCCCGGACCTGACCCTCGACAAGGACTGAGCCGCCGCCTCAGGGTGGGCCACGGCTCAGGCGCGATCCCATCCAATCCGCACATGCTGAGGTGCGGCGCCCGACATCACGCGACGATGCCTGCGGAGGTCCGTGAGGTCGTCGGGACTCACTCCGCTTCATCGCCATACGATCCCGAGAGCCGCAGCCCCTCGATCCACGTCTCGCCGTCGCGCTTGATGACCGTGCGCGGCTGCGCGCCCCCGTGCTCCGCGCTGCCCGCGGCCAGACGCTCGGAATGCGTCACCGGCCAGACCTGCGTGCGCCCGGCCGCCTTGGGCGATCAGCCGGGCCAGCGGCTCCATGAGATCCGGATGCAGGTGGGTCTCCGGCTCGTTCAGGGCGATGAACGGCGGCAGGCGATAGCCCAGGAGGTCGCCGGCAAGGGCAAGGTAGCGCAGGGTCCCGTCCGACAGTTCCGGCGCGGCGAAGACCCGGCCGGAGAAGTCCGGTACCATCAGGCCGAAGCTCGCCCCCGACCCGGCTCCGGCACGACGAGCTGCGCCCCGGGGAAGGCGTGTCGACGGCTGCGTCGAGGTCGGCCGTGTCCTTCCGGATGTGGGCGAGGGTGGCGAAGACCGCGGCGAGGTCCGTCCCGTCCGAGGCCAGCGTCGGCGTGGTTACCGCAAGGCATGGCCGCCGCAGGGGCGACTCCGCGTCGGTGCTGAAAGCCGTGGTGGAAGCGCCACGCCGTCATGGCCAGACGCACGAGGGCGATCTCCGGCTGGCCGGTCGCGTCGAGCAACCTGCCAAGCGCCGTTTCGGTGGCGAGGAGGTCGACACCGAGGGATTGCTTGCGCCCGTCGGCGGCGCGGACGAAGGCGGTGCGGCCGTCGCGGTCGAGAATTACGACCGTGCGGCCTCTGGTCCGGACCGGCAGGCGCTCGGCCTTGACCAGCGGCTCCCGGCGGAAGGCCGCGCCGTAGATCTCGGCGCCGACCTGCGGCACGTGTCCGATCTCCACCGCGTAGGTGAAATCCTGCCCGGTGGTCTGGTGGCGCAGCGTGACCGACAGGCTGATCCGCGCCGCTTCGCCCTGCCGCCGCCGACCGGCCCAGAGCGCCGATTCCATGCCGCCCTCCGCGGCGAGATCGCGGGTCAGCGTGCCGCGCGCGGCGGCCTGCAGCAGCTCCAGCGCCCGATAGAGGTTGGTCTGGCCCGTGCCGTTGCCGCCGACGAAGACCGGGAGCGCATCCACCGGGAAGCCGATCCGCCGGAGCGACCAGTAGCCCGACACCGCCACGTCGCGCACCGTCAGCATGTCGGGCTCCTGCCTCAGTCCGGGACCGTGAGGTCGGCGATCCCCTTGGCGGCCTCTGGGAATCGCGGATCCATCGCCTCCAGCGTATCCGCCACGGTCCGCGCGATCACGTAGTTGCGGAACCATTTGTGATCGGCCGGCACCACCAGCCACGGCGCGGAGGGCGTCGAGCACCGGGCCAGGGCGTCCGCGAAGGCCAGCTGGTAGGCATCCCAGGATTTGCGCTCGACCAGATCCGCCGGATCGAACTTCCAGTGCTTCTCCGGGTCGGCGATGCGGGCCTCCAGGCGTTTCTTCTGCTCCGCCTTGGAGATGTGCAGGAAGAACTTGAGGATGGTGGTGCCCGACTCGGTCAGCAGGCGCTCGAACTCGTTGATTCGGCCGTAGCGGCTCTGCCAGACCGCATCCGGCACGAGGCCCTTCACGCGCACGACCAGTACGTCCTCGTAGTGGCTGCGGTTGAACACCCCGATCAGGCCGCGACCCGGCGTGCGGGCGTGATATCGCCAGAGGAAGTCGTGATCGAGCTCGTCGCTCGACGGCACCTTGAACGACGTGACGGTGCAGCCCTGCGGGTTCACGCCCTTCAGCACGGACCGGATCGTCCCGTCCTTGCCGCCCGTATCGATCGCCTGGAAGACCAGCAGCAGGCTGCGCGCCCGCTCGGCATAGAGGCGTTCCTGGAAGGCGATGATGCGGTCCCGCTCCTTGGCGAGCGCGTCCTTCGCCCAGCCCTTGTCGAGGCCGCCATCGGTGCCGGTATCCACGGCGGCGAGGTCGAAAGGCAGGCCCGGTTCAACCGCTACGATGCCGGGGGCCGCGCGGACCGGGACCCGACGATGGCCGCCCAGGGCGTCGGGCGCGGTCGCGGCGACGCTGTCGACGGCGTTTGCCCAGCGGGCGGTCGACGGCCGCGCCGACCCCTCGGTTTTGTTCAGGTCATTCCCATCTGTCACGGCGTCGCCGTGCTTCTGGCCGCGATGATGCTTGCCGTGCTTCTTCGACATGGGGCAGGACCTGTTCCCGGACGTTGCCGACCGTCGGCGAGAACGGGTGGCACTCCGGGCCGTTCCGAGCGCCGGTGCAGGACGGGATTGAGACGGTTGGTCAGCATCTACTTCATCCGCCACGGCCAGACCGACTGGAACGCCGAGGGTCGCCTCCAGGGCGGCCGCGACACCGACCTGAACGCGCAGGGCGAGATGCAGGCCGCCGCCGCGGCCGATCGACTCGCCGCCCTGGCGGGTGCGTCACTCGCCGATGCGGATTTCGTGGCGAGCCCGCTCAAGCGGACCCGGCGCACCATGGAGATCCTGCGGACGAATCTCGGCCTGCCGCCGGACGCCTTCCGGGCCGATCCGCGGCTGCGGGAGATCGGCTTCGGCAGCTGGGAAGGCTCGACCTGGGCGGAGATCCGCCGTCGCGATCCCGCCGGTGCTGCGGGGCGCGACCGGGACCGCTGGCATCACCGCCCGCCGGGCACCGGGGGTGAGAGCTACGCCGCCCTGGTCGAGCGGGTCGGCCCCCTGCTGGCCGATCTGGAGCGCGACACGGTCATCGTCGCTCATGGCGGTGTCGCGCGGGCGGCCCTCGTGGCGCTCGGCCACCTCGACATCTACGCCGCGCCCCGGATCGGGATTCGCCAGGGCGAAGTGTTGCTTCTGGAGCCCGACGGCTGGCGCTGGGCTTGATCACGTGCGCGGGCGCAGTGCAAAGCCGCCTCGCTAACGGCATGATCGGTGGGCTATAGGGCAGCCGCCACGGGAGGCGTCGGCCTGGGCGGCCGGCCAGCGGAGCAGCGGATGAGTGACGTCGCCGAGAAGACCCGGCCGGACCCGGCCGCGGAGCGCGAGCGCTCCGGCGACGGGATGGCCGTGCTGCGCGGCGACCACCGGCCCGACCTGATCCGCGACGAGGTGCTGGCCGAGATCTTTTTGGCCTCGGCCCGGTCCCGGCCCGACCATCCCTGCCTGATCGATGGCGCGAATGTGGCGGCCGGCGGCGTCCACCCGCACCTGACCTATGCCGAGGTCGCGTCCCGCGCCGGCCGGATCGCCGCCGGGCTTAGCCACCGCGGCATAGGTCCCGGCGACGTGGTCGGACTCTGGATGGCGCGGGGGCCCGAACTTCTCGTGACGCAGATCGGCATCACAATGTCGGGCGCCGCGTGGCTGCCCTTCGATGCCGAGGCGCCGGCCGACCGGGTGGGCGTGTGCCTGACCGACGCCGCCGCCAAGGCGCTCCTCGTCTCAGCGGCGCTCAAGCCTTCGGCGCCCGCCGCCGCGCCGGCCCTGACCTCGGCCGATCTCGACGCCGCGACCCCGGCCGAGGCCCCGGTGCCGGATATCCGCGCGCTGGGCCTCACGCCCGAGCACCCCGCCTACCTGATCTACACCTCGGGCTCGACCGGCGTGCCGAAGGGCATCGTCATCAGCCACGCCAACATCTGCCACTTCCTGCGCTCGGGGAACGCCCTCTACGGGATGCGCGCCGACGACGTGGTGTTCCAGGGCGCCTCGGTGGCCTTCGATCTCTCCATGGAGGAGATCTGGGTCCCCTATCTCGTCGGCGCCACGCTGTTCGTGGCGAGCCCGGCCATGATGGGCGACGTGGAATCCCTGCCCGGCATCCTGGAGGCCGAGCGGATCACGGTGCTCGACACCGTGCCGACCCTGCTGGCGATGATCTCGGGCGACCTGCCGACCGTGCGGCTCGTGCTGCTCGGCGGCGAGGCCCTGCCGGAGCCGCTGGTCGCCCGCTGGGCCACGGGCACGCGCCAGCTGTTCAATACCTACGGGCCGACCGAGGCGACCGTGGTGGCCACCGCCGCCGAGATGCGGCCCGGCGAGCCGGTCACCATCGGCGGCCCCATCCCGAACTATTCGGTGTACGTGGCGGGCGAGGATCTGAGCCTGCTCGGCCGCGACCAGCAGGGCGAATTGCTGATCGGCGGCCCAGGCGTGGCCCGCGGCTACCTCGCGCGCCCCGAGCTGACGGCCGAAAAGTTCATCGCCAACCCCTTCGGATCGGACGGGACCGATCCGGTGCTCTACCGCTCGGGCGACGCGGTCTCCCTCGATGCCGCCGGGCGGATCGTGTTCCACGGCCGCATCGACGATCAGGTCAAGATCCGCGGTTTTCGCGTGGAGCTGGGCGAGATCGAGGCGCGGATCCGCAGCGTGCCCGAGATCAACCAGGCCGCGGTGGTGCTGCGGCAGGATGACGGCGTCGATCGCTTGGTCGCCTTCCTGATCCCCGAGCGGGGCCAGACGATCGATACGGCTGCCCTGCGCAAAACGCTCGCCGGGCAGATGCCGCCCTACATGGTGCCGGGCCATTTCGAGGTGGCCGAGACGCTGCCTCGGCTCACCTCCGGCAAGGTCGACCGCAAGGCCCTCAAAATCGCGCCGCTCACCGTGGTGGCGGCCGACGGCGAGCAGGAGCCCCCGGCCAACGAGACCGAGGCCGCCCTCGTGGCGGCCGCCAAGCAGATCTTCGGCAACCAGCCGATCGCCCTGGAGGGCGATTTCTTCGCCGATCTCGGCGGCCACTCGCTGCTCGCGGCCCGCTTCGTCTCGGCGGTGCGCGAGAACCCGCCCCTCGCCGGCATCACCCTGCCGGACGTCTACGCGCTGCGCACGATGCGGGCGATGGCCGACGCGCTGATCGCCCGCACCGGCGGCATGGGCGCGGCGGCCGCGACCCGCGATCTCAGCTTCGAGCCGCCGCCCCTGCTGCGCCGGGCGCTCTGCGGCCTCGCCCAGCTGGTGGCTCTGCCCGTCGTGATCGCGCTCGCCACGGCCCAGTGGCTCGGCATGTTCGTGACCTACCTGTTGCTCACCGGCGGAGGCCTGAGCTTCTTCGCGGAACTGGGCGTGCTGCTCCTGGTCTATGTCGCCATCAACGGCGTGACGGCGGTCATCGCCGTGGCCGGCAAGTGGCTGATCCTGGGTCGGACCAAGCCCGGCCGCTACCCGCTCTGGGGCGCCTACTATTATCGCTGGTGGCTGGCCCAGCGGCTGGCCCCCCTGGTCCACGTGAAGTGGCTCCAGGGCTCACCCGCCATCGCGATCTACCTGCGCCTGATGGGGGCCAAGATCGGCCGCGACACGCTGATTTCCGATATCGAGGTCGGCGCCCCCGATCTCCTGACCATCGGCGACGGCGCGTCGCTCGGCGGCCGCCTCGTCATCGCCAACGCCGAGATCGTCGGCAACGAGCTGGTCATCGGCCGCGTGGAGATCGGCGCCGACTCGGCGATCGGCACATCCTGCGTGCTCAGCCACGACACGGTGATCGGCCCGCAGGCCGAGATCGGCGACCTGACCACGATTCCGACCGGATCGCGGGTCGGAGCCGCCGAGCGCTGGGACGGCTCGCCCGGCCGCAAGGTCGGGATGGCGGATCCGGCCGCGCTGCCCGCGCCCGCCGATGCGTCGTGGGAGCGCCGGGCCGCCTTCATGGCCGCCTACACGCTGCTGCTCGGCGTAATCCCAGCCGTCGGCCTGCTGCCGATCTTCCCGGCCTTCTTCATCTTCGACCAGATCTCGGACTCGCTCTCCGACATCACGGACGTCGACTACCACTGGTACCTGCCGATCCTCACATGGCCCACCGCCATGCTGATGACCGCCGGCACGGTGCTGCTGATCGCCGGCATCCGCTGGGTCGTGCTGCCCCGGACACGCACCGGCACCTACTCGGTCCACTCGCTCTTCTACCTGCGGAAATGGTCGCTGGCGCTCGCCGTCGAGGTGACGCTGGAGACGCTCTCGTCGCTGTTCGCCACCGTCTACATGCGGGCGTGGTACCGGCTGATGGGCGCCCATATGGGCCATGGCGCCGAGATCTCAACGAACCTCGGCGGGCGCTACGACCTCGCCGATGTCGGCGCGAAGAACTTCATCGCCGACGAGGTGGTGTACGGCGAGGAGGAGATCCGGCGCGGCTGGATGCACCTGGAGCCGACCAAGACCGGCGCGCGGGTCTTCGTCGGCAACGACGCGGTGGTGCCGCCGGGCGCCGTGATCCCCGACGACGTGCTGATCGGCATCAAGTCGAAGCCACCGGCGAACGAGGCCATGAGCCCCGGCGAGACGTGGTTCGGCTCGCCGCCCATCCGGCTGCCGGCCCGGCAGCGGGTCGATCTCGGATCGAACGCTCAGACCTACGAGCCGGGGCTCTGGCCGAAGGTGCGGCGCGGCGTGTTCGAAGCGTTCGCGACCTCGTTCTCGCCGATGCTCTACATCACCCTCGCGATCACGGTGATCGACTGGTACTTCTACCCGGCGATCCTGGAGAAGGACTGGTCGGGGCTGGCGATCAGCTTCGTGACGGCGAGCGTCGCCATCGCGCTGATCCAGTCCTCGGCGGTCATCGCGATGAAGTGGCTGCTGATGGGCGTCTACAAGCCCGGTATGCAGCCGATGTGGTCGTGGTGGGCCATGCGCACCGAGGCCATCGCGGTGGCCTATTGGGGGCTCGCCGGAAAGGTGCTGCTGGAGCATCTCCAGGGCACGCCGTTCCTGCCCTGGGTGCTGCGCCTGTTCGGCGTGAAGGTCGGCCAGGGGGTGTGCATGCTCACCACCGACATCACCGAGTTCGACTGCGTGACGATCGGGGACTACGCCACGATCAACCGCGTCTCGGCGCTGCAGACCCACCTCTACGAGGACCGGATCATGAAGATCGGCCGGGTGATCGTGGGCAAGGGCGTGTCGGTCGGCGCCTTCTCCACGGTGCTGTACGACACGAAGGTCGGCGACTTCGCCCGGTTGCGCCCGCTCACCATCGTGATGAAGGGCGAGTCGATCCCCGGCAACACGGAGTGGGAAGGGGCGCCCGCGGTTCCGGTGATCCACGCGGGCTGAGGCCGTCCGATCCAAGTCCCTCAGGATGAGGGGGTGGGCTCACCCGATCGGCCTTCCGCAGGGCGGGCTCGTCTGCCGTGGCGCAAGGCAGGGCGTTTTGATTAAGTTTCCAATCTACGGATATCAATCCTGTCCGAATCGCTCCTGAGCCCACGCGCGGGCGGGATCGCTCGGGATTGGAGATTGATGGACAGTCGTGCACCTTGATCCCGCCACCCTGCTCATCGTCAGCTCTGCGACCACCCTGCTGGTGGGCACGCTGTTCCTGGCCTCCTGGCGTCAGGCGCCGGACGCGCGGGCCCTCGGACTGTGGGGGGCCGCGCATCTCGTCGGTGCGGTCGGCTCGACCGGATTGGCCTTGCGCGGACACATCCCCGACCTGCTGTCCATCGGGGTGGCCAACGCCGTCGTCCTCGTCGCCTACGGTCTGCTCTTCAGCGGTGTCCGCTCTTTCGAGCGCCGGGCTGCCCGTCTGGACGTCGCGGTGGCGGGCGCGGTGGCTTGGGGCATCCTCTGCTGCATTCCGGCCTTCTACGCGTCGATCGAACTGCGTGTCGTCTTCGCCTCGAGCGTCGCCACGGCCTATTGCGGTGCCGCCACCGTGGAGATCTGGCGCGGCCGGGCCGAGCGCCTCGCCTCGCGGATCAGCGCCGGCATCGTGCTGGGCTTGCACGGCGCCTTCTACTTCGTCCGGATCCCCTCGACGCTGCTGGCTCCGCCCCTGATCGGCGCGAACCCGTTGGCATCCCCCTGGGTGGCGATCCTGTGCTTCGTGACGATCCTGTTCTCGATCGCCGCGGCCTTCACGTTCATGGCCCTGGTGAAGGAGCGGGCGGAGCGGGAGCAGCGCATCGCCGCGTCCACCGACGCGCTTACGGGCGTGCGCAACCGCCGCGCCTTCGCGGATGCCGTCGACGCCGTCCTGGTCGGCGGCGGGTCCGGCGCGCTGCTGCTCTGCGATCTCGATCGGTTCAAGGCCGTCAATGACCGACATGGGCATGCGGTCGGCGATGCGGTGCTGGTGGGGTTCTGCGCAATGGCGGCCTCGCTGCTGCCGCGGGAGGCCCTGCTGGGCCGTCTGGGCGGCGAGGAATTCGCCTGCTACCTGCCGGACGTCTCGCCGGCCGAGGCGCTGGCCCGGGCCGAGGAGTTGCGCCGGACCTTCGCGCGCCTCCGGGTGCCGGAGTTCCCGGATCTGCGCGTCAGCGTCAGCATCGGCGTCGCGCAGGCACAGGACGGGGTCGGGGTCGACGCGCTGATGCGGCGGGCCGATACCGCACTCTACGCGGCCAAGAATGGCGGCCGCGACCGGGTCGCCGTGGCCGATGCGGCTGTCGCACGGGCGGCGTGACGGCGTCTCCGAGGGCAGCCCCGCCCGGTATCGTCCTGAGCAAACCTGCGTTGGCAGGCCCACGGTCCACGACAGCATCGGGTGGCAAGGGGATCGGGCGATCCCATCCAACCCCCTGATCCTGAGGTGCCCGCGCCAGCGGGCCTCGAAGGAGCCCTCCAGCCATCCGCGCGATCCCTGGAGGCCTCCTTCGAGGCCTCCGCTGCGCTCCGGCACCTCAGGATGAGGGCGTGGGTTGGAGAGCCGCTGAACAGGCGTCCCGGCCTTGTGTCGTGTCCCGTGGGCAGGCCGACGCTGCGTCCCCAGAGGTCCTCGATGGACCGCAGGTTGTCCTCGCAAAGCCGGTGACCGCCTCTGCGAAACCCGCTTAGGGCTATCGCCTCAGGGGTTGGCTGTGGTGTTGAGGCTGGACTGTCCGCTCCGTCATCCCGGGGCCGGCAGCGGAGCCCGGGATCCATAAACGCAGCCGGGTCAGGGTTTCGCACGGTCGGCGGATCCGGATCGCCCGCCTCCGGCCTGCCACTTCCGGTCCGGGCCCTGCTGCGCGGTGCCGGACTGACGGGGTGGTCGCTCGCGCTGCCGACCGGACCTCCGCCGGACCTCCGGCGGCAGCACAAGCTTGAGAGTTCGCGCGCGAACCTGGAAAAGAGTCCCCCGCGCGAGCGGACCGATCGTCCCTTCCGGGATCGGTCCGCTCGCGCGGGGCGACGCCCGGTCAGGCCAGGGCGCGCGCCGCCCCGGAGACTTTGCGCACCGACGCGTCCACCAGCCCGGCCGAGTCCGCGATCTCGGCGATGGCCGCGCGGGCCAATTCGACGCTGTGCGCGGCCGATTGCATGTTGACGGTCAGGTCGCGGGTCACCGCCGCCTGCTCGGTCACGGCGGACGAGACGCTGAGCGTGATGGCGCTGAGTTGCTCGATGGTCGAGCCGATCCCGTCGATGGCCGCGACGGCCCGGGCCGTTTCCGTCTGCACCGCGGCGATCTGGGCGCCGATCTCGCCGGTCGCCCGGGCGGTCTGTTCCGCCAGGGCCTTCACCTCGGCGGCCACGACGGCAAACCCCTTGCCGGCCGCACCCGCGCGGGCGGCCTCGATCGTGGCATTCAGCGCCAGAAGGTTGGTCTGATCGGCGATCGAGCGAATCAGGTTTACGGCGGCGCCGATCCGGTCGGCGGCTCCCGTCAGACCCACCACGATCGCCCCGGCCTCCTCGGCGCGGGTGACCACCTGATCGACCGAGGATTTGGCCATGAGCGCGTGACGGCTCAGCTCCTCGATCGAGGCGGCGAATTCTTCCGAGCCGGCCGCGACCGCCTGAACGTTGCGGGCGGTCTGGTTGGACGCCTCCGCGGTCTCGTCGGCCTGCTGGACGACGCGGCTCATCGAGTCCCGGAGCATCCCGATGTCCCCATCGATGGCCCGCTGACCATCGGCCCGGCGCTGCCGATCCTCGACCTGCTGGGTCACGTAGGTGGCGAATTTGACCACCGCGCTGGGCTTGCCCTCCGCGTCGAAGATCGGGTTGTAGGCGCCGAAGATCCAGACGACCCGCCCGCCCTTGCCGATCCGGCGGAACTCGCCGGCCTGATACTGCCCGGCGCCCAGCGCGGCCCAGAAGGTCGCGTAGTCCGGGCTCGCTGCATCGGCAGCCGGCATGAACATCCGGTGATGCTGTCCGCGAACCTCGTCGAGCGTGTAGCCCATGGTCGAGAGGAAATTCGCGTTGGCGTCCGTAATCGTCCCGTCCAGGGCGAAGCAGATCACCGCCTGCGAGCGGTCGAGGGCCGCGACTTGGCCGGCGTCGCGCGCGCTGCGCGCCCGCTCCTCCGTGACGTCGGAGGCGAGCTTCACGACCTTGGTCACCTTGCCGTGGCGATCGAGAACCGGGGTGTAGGAGCCGTGCAGCCGGATCGTTCGGCCCGCCTTCGTCAGACGGCTGAAGTCGCCGGCCACGTGACGGCCGGCACGCAGCCCGTCCCAGAACGCTGCGTAGCCGGGACTTGCGCGTTCCGCCTCCGTGACGAACTGCGCGTGCGGGCGCCCGATGACGTCCGCGCGCGTGTAGCCGACAAGATCCAGGAACAGGGTGTTGGCCTCGATGACCGTACCGGACGGATCGAACTCGACCCGCGCCATCGCCCGGTCGACCGCCGCGACCAGCGCGTCCGTACGTGAACCGAACATGTTCTTCCCTGTCCGCAATTTGATCCAGTGATTGACGAGTATATTAACGACGGGATCGTTTAAAAATTGACAATGCGGCCTTCAAGGCCCCGCAAATTCGGCGCAAATATCCGAGAGATAAGGCCTGGCAAGGTCTGTATATTGATGTCGCGCAATCTGCGATCTCGATCGGCAGATCAAAGTCGCGTGATTGGCAGATTGCGGAAATTGGTATTCGTGGCCCGCTCGGTCGCCGCGGAGGCGCGTGCGTTCCGGCCGTCTTGCGCAGATGGCTCGCCCCCGGCAACGGTTCTCCGACCCCGGCCGAACGGCCGCGGACGACCGCTGGTCTGACGGGAGATCGGAGATGGACGAGTCGAGCCGAATGGATCGCCTCGAAATGCGCCTCACCGAGCAGGAGGCGACGATCGAGGATCTGAACCGCACCGTCACGGATCAGTGGCGGGTGATCGACCGGCTGTCCCGGCAAATCGAGGGCTTGCGTGAGCAGGTGGAGGAGGCGGCGGCCCGGGCCGCCCCGCGGGGAGCCGAGCCGCCGCCGCCTCATTACTGACGGCGGGTCAGAAGTTCGCCTGGGTGACGAATTTGGTCACGAGGTAGGCGTCGAGGGCCTCCGGGCCGCCCTCGCTGCCGTAGCCGGAGTCCTTGACGCCACCGAACGGCGTCTCCGGCAAAGCGAGGCCGTGGTGGTTGATCGAGATCATGCCGCTCTCGACCGTGTTCGACACGCGCGCCGCCCGCTCGGCCGAGCGGGTATAGGCGTAAGCCGCGAGACCATAGGGCAGACGATTGGCCTCGGTCAGGGCCTCCGCGTCGTCCGAGAACCGATTGATGACCGCCAGCGGCCCGAAGGGCTCCTCGTTCATGATCCGGGTTGTGAGCGGCACCTCGGTGAGGACCGTCGGCTCGAAGAAGTTGCCCCGGTTGCCGATCCGCTTGCCGCCGGTGCGCACGGTGGCCCCGCCTGATTCGGCATCCGCCGTCAGCGCCTCGACCGCTTCGAGGCGCCGGCTGTGGATCAGCGGGCCCATCTTGGTATCGGGATCGAGCCCGTCGCCGACCTTGAGGGTCTTGGCGAAACTCGAAAAGCCTTCCACGAACCGGTCGAACACGGAGTCGTGCACGAGGAAGCGGGTCGGCGAGACGCAGACCTGTCCGGCATTCCGGAATTTCGAGGGGGCGAGCACCGAGACCGCCTTCTCCACATCCGCATCGCCGAACACGATCGCCGGGGCGTGGCCGCCAAGTTCCATGGTCACTCGCTTCATGTGCTCGCCGGCAAGCGCTGCGAGCTTCTTGCCGACCGGCGTGGAGCCGGTGAACGAGATCTTCCGGATCACCGGATGCGCGATCAGGTACGACGAGATCGTGGCCGGATCGCCGTACACCAGCGAGAGCGCGTCCCCGGGGATGCCGGCATCCAGGAAGGCGCGCACCAGCGCGGCACAGCTCGCCGGCGTATCCTCGGGACCCTTCAGGATCACCGTGCAGCCGGTGCAGAGCGCCGCCGAGATCTTGCGCACCGCCTGGTTGATGGGGAAGTTCCACGGCGTGAAGCAGGCCACCGGGCCCACGGGCTCGCGGATCACGGCCTGGAGGACACCGTCGGCGCGGCCGGGGATCACCCGGCCATAGGCGCGCTTCCCCTCTTCGGCGAACCAGTCGATGATGTCGGCCGCCGCCAGGGTCTCGATCCGCGACTCGGCCAGCGGCTTACCCTGCTCGAGGGTCATGGTGCGGGCGATGTCGTCGACTCGATGGCGCAGCAGGTCGGCAGCCTTGCGCATCACCTTGGCGCGCTCGAACGGCGCCACCTTCCGCCAGGCCGGAAACGCGCGGGAAGCCGCCGCCAGCGCCTCGTCGAGATCCGCCGTCCCGGCAACCGCGCATTGTCCGATCGTCTCGCCTGTGGCGGGGTTCAGGACCGGCAGGGTTTCCTGTTCGACACCCGCGCGCCAGCGTCCGGCGATGTGAAGCTCGGTATCCGGATACATCGATCGATTCCCGCTCGGCCGCCCGTTCGGCCGCGTGCGGAATGTGGCCATACGGCGCGCCCCGACAATCCCCGGAGCGGCATGGCTGGGCACGCTTGTATTCAGGCGGCGGCGCGGGTGCGCTCGGGGACCTCGACGACGGTCGCGGTTCCGTGGCGGGCGCGGAGCGTCGCGCCCTTCGGCACCATCTGCCAGCCCTCGCGGCAGCCATCGATCGGCTCGGACACCACGACGATCCCGCCCGGGCCCTCGCGGAAGTACAGGCTGGGTGGACGGCCGTCGCAGGCCCAGCGATAGGCGGTGAGCGTCTCGCCATCGGTGAGCAGCGCGGTGAAGCGCAAGGGCTCGCAGATCCCGGCCTCTTCCATCAGCCCGCGGATGCTTTTCAGCGTCCGCGCCATCGCGCCCACAGGGTCCTGCTCGAGCCCGTTGGCGAGCGCCAGAAGGAAGATCGCCTCGGAGTCGGTGCTGCCACGGCGGTAATCGTAGAGTGCGTCCGGAATCAGGGCCTCGAGCCGGCGCTTGATCCGGTGATAGCCGCCGATCTGGCCATTGTGCATGAACAGGTGCCGGCCGTGGACGAACGGATGGCAATTGGCCCGGGCTGTCGCGGTGCCCGTCGAGGCGCGGACATGGGCGAAGAAGGTCCGCGCCCGCACCTGCCCGCAGAGGTTGACCAAGTTCTCGTCCGACCATGCCGGCGAGATATCGCGATAGACCCCCGGCTCCGGCCGCTCCGCGTACCAGCCGATGCCGAACCCATCGCCGTTGGTCTCGGTTTTCCCCTCGTCGGCGTGCAGGGATTGATGCACCAGCGAATGGGTCGGCGCGCAGACGAGGTCGGAGAGGAAGACCGGCTCACCGCTGTAGGCGAGGAAACGGCACATGTCGGACGGTGATCCTTCAGCTCTGGTCCGCATCGACTCCGATGCGAGACCCCATCGGAGTGGGATCGCCGCAGCGGCAGGTTAACAGTCGGTCCACACCGGTGAACAGTTTCTTAACCGAGCGAACGCTGCGCCAATTTCGAGCGTTGCGCTCGAAAGTGATGCCTCTTGACCGCAGGGCAGGCATTCGCCCGCCGAATCGCGGCGACTCTTGTGAGCCGGCTGCTGACAGGCCAGCATGGCCGAATCGGGGAATCAGAAGCCCGCGTAGGGGCCCGTGACCCGTCAAGGGGCGACGAACCGGCATCAGGAGACTCTCATGGATCGCGCAACGCCCGATAGTTTCAGCCCCGTAGCGCTCGTCGTCGAGGACGACGCGGCGGTGCGCGATCTCGCCACCGCGGTGCTGGAAGAGACGGATCTCGGCGTGATCGCCTGCGAGAGTGCGGAGGCGGCGCTCTCGGTGCTGGAGCGCTCGGACGTCACCGTAGCGCTGCTCTTCGCCGACGTGCGCCTGCCGGGCGCGATGGACGGCGTCTCCCTCGCGCAGGCGGTGGGCCGGCGCTGGCCGGATGTCCGCGTCGTGGTGACCTCCGGTGCGGTCCGCGACGCGCGCCTGCCGGATCAGGCGGTGTACATGCAGAAGCCCTGGCGCGCCCTCGACGTGCTGGTTCAGGCCGAGCATGCCACGATGGCCGCCAAGGCGGCGTGATCCCTTTTCCAGTCCCGCTCGTCCGCCCCGACGTCGTTGCGCGCGGAGCGAAGCCATCCAGCAGCGCCGCGCCTCCTCAGGTCGCGCTGCCCTGGGTCACTTCGCTGCGCGCGTGACGACGGAGAAGGGTGCCCTGACCGCTCCGCTTCCATCGTGCCGCAAAGAAAAAGCCCGGCTGCTCGCGCAGGCCGGGCTCCTTCGACATGGGAACGCGGGCGATCAGGCGGCGGGGGCGGGGCTCACCGGCAGCTGGCCCGAGGCGTTGCCGCCCTGGCCCTGCGCGGCTGATGGGGAAGGGAAGCCCGGGCGGCGGCTGCCGGCGGGGAAACGCGGCTTCGGCTTCGGCGCGGCGATCAGGCCTTCGCGGATCGCTGTCTTGCGGGCCTGCTTGCGGGCGCGGCGGACGGCCTCGGCCTTCTCGCGAGCCTTGCGCACGGACGGCTTCTCATAAGCCTTGCGCTGCTTCATCTCGCGGAAGATGCCCTCGCGCTGCATCTTCTTCTTAAGGACGCGGAGCGCTTGATCGACGTTGTTGTCGCGAACGAGTACCTGCAACGGACTTGATCCTCTGGACCTGAATTGGGGGCTTGCGCAGCCCGCCGCCGATCTGGAAACCGACAACGTCCCTCGCCCGGGATGAACCCGGGAGGGACGGGAACGTCGGTTTCCGAATCGGCGTGGAGCCCACGCCTTGACGGGGCTATTACACCAAGCGCGCACCAGTTCCAACCTGTTCGCGCGATCGATCTTCGCTGTCGGCGTGGTAGGTTGCCGGCATGAGACACGACGACTCGCAGCAATTCGCCAGCGACAACTATTCCGGCATCTGCCCCGAGGCCTGGGCGGCCATGGAGGCGGCCAATCGCGGTCACGCACCCGCCTATGGCGAGGATGGCTGGACGCAGCGCGCGGCGGACGCGTTCCGCACCCTGTTCGAGACCGCGTGCGAGGTATTCTTTGCGTTCAATGGCACCGCGGCCAACGCCCTCGCGCTCGCCGCTTTGTGCCAATCCTACCACAGCGTGATCTGCGCCGATTCGGCCCATGTCGAGACGGACGAGTGCGGCGCGCCGGAATTCTTCTCCAACGGCTCGAAGCTGCTCACCGTCCAGACCGAGGGCGGCAAGCTCACGCCGGAGGCGATCCGTGGCCTCGCCCAGAACCGCAGCGACATCCACTTCCCGCGCCCGCGGGTGGTGACGATCACGCAGCCCACCGAGACGGGGCAGGTCTACAGCCTCGCGGAACTCCGCGCCCTGTCGGCCACCTGCCGGGAACTGGGACTCGCCCTGCACATGGACGGCTCCCGCTTCGCCAATGCCTGCGCGAGCCTCGGCTGCAGCCCGGCCGACATGACGTGGCGCGCCGGCATCGACGTCCTGTGCTTCGGCGGCACCAAGAACGGCATGCATGCCGGCGAGGCGGTCGTGTTCTTCGATCGGAAGCTTGCCGAGGATTTCGGCTATCGCTGCAAGCAGGCCGGCCAGCTCGCCTCCAAGATGCGCTTCCTCGCCGCCCCTTGGGTCGGCATGCTCGAGAGCGGTGCGTGGCTCCGGAACGCGGCCCACGGCAATGCCTGCGCCCGGCTGTTCGCGGACGCCGTCTCCGGATTGCCGGGGGTGCGGGCCCTGTTTCCCGTCGAGGCCAACGCCGTCTTCCTGACGATGCCGACCGCCATGATGGACGGCCTGCGCGCCCGGGGCTGGCGATTCTACACCTTCATCGGCGGCGGGGCGCGTTTCATGTTCGCCTGGGACGCGAAGCCCGAGCGGGTGGACGAACTGGTCCGGGATCTCGGGGCCCTGTCCGCGGCTGCGGCCTGACTCCGTGAGGCGGCGCAACGAAGCGCCGGTTTCAGCGGCGTAGGCGGCTCCGTCGATCCCATTCACGCCCTCGTCCTGAGGTGCCGAAGCGCAGCGTAGGCCCCGAAGGAGGGCTCCAGAAGACGCGCGATCTCTGGAGAACTCCTTCGAGGCCCGCCGGCGCGGGCACCTCAGGATGAGGGCGTGGGTCGGAAAACCGTTGCACGGGTTCTGCTCGGAGGGTGCGTCGTGATCGAATTGATTCTCTACAGCAGCGCCAAATCGGCGGGATCCGCGCTCGGAAAGATCCGGCGCAGGCTGGCTTGATCCAGGCCGTAGAGGCGCCGGAACAGGCCGCCGAGCAGGCTGCGGTAGTCGGTCAGAACCGGATAGTCCCGGTTCTGAAACAGGTTGGCCTCCTCGGCTCGGACCTGCGGCCCCGCGATCCGACCGCCCCGGACGCCGCCGCCGAGGATCCAGTAGACGCTGCCGTGGCCGTGATCGGTCCCGCGGTTGCCGTTCTCCCGGAAGGTACGGCCGAACTCCGACAGCACCACCACGACGGTGTCGGACCAGCCGGACCCGATTTCCTCCGAAAAGCCCGACAGGCCACGCCCTAGCTCGCCCAGCCGGTCGGCGAGGTAGCCGGTGCCCGCGCCTTGGTTCACGTGCGTGTCCCAGCCGCCGACATCCACGAAGCCGAGGTTGAACGAGTCGCGCATCAGCCGGCCGATCCGCCGGGCCGACAGCTCGAACCCCTTCGGCGAGACCGCGCCGCGGTCGGCCTGCGCCGCGTGGTCGGAGATCGAGCGGTAGACCTCGTCGCGCACGCGGAAGCCCTCGGTCACGGAACCGGCGAGCTTGGTGCCACTGTACATGGCGGCGATGAGCTTGGCCTGCCGGTCGTCGATTCCGGGCTTGCCGACGCCGTTGATGGCGATGTTCGGCACCGTCTCGCCGCCCCGGAAGATCAGCGGCATCTGGTCGGTGAAGGCGATCGGCCGGACCCGGGTCAGCTCGGCGGCGAGCCGCGCCATGAAGCCGGAATTGTAGTCGCGCACGGCCCCGATCGTCTGGCCCATCTCGATCGTGTCCTGGGTCTCGAAATGGCTGCGCGTCAGGTCGTCGGTGCCGGCGAAGGGCACGAAGGCCGCCTGTCCCTTGGCGTAGAGCGGCAGGATCGTCTCGCGCAAAGCCGGATGCAGGCTCCAGTCGGCGTCGAGGGCGAGCGCCGCCTTCGGGTCCGATGCGTCGGGCTTGGCGATCGCGAGGTTCGGCCGCGACCGGTAGTAGAACTCGCTGCCGGTGGGGATCACCACGTTGGCGGCGTCGTAGGCGCCGCGCAGAAACACCACGAGGAGGCGCGCATCGGCCTTCGGGGCGGCCCAGACGCGGCCCGCCACCGTGGACAGGCCGAGCGCCGCCGCAGCGCGGATCAGGTCGCGACGGTTCATCGCATGAACTCCGGCGAGGCGAGGTAGAGGGTGTTCCAGTCCTGCGGCGAGACCGCCTGGGCCAGCGCCGCCCGCGTCGAGGCCGAGAGCGTGCCCGACAGGGCCGCGAAGTAGAGCCCGTTGGCCAGCACCGGGAAGGCCGGTTGCTCGGGCTGGTCCGGACCGGGAGGCCTGAACAGCCCGGCCGACCCGGAGCCGATCTGGCGGGCGATCTCGAACCGCGTCGCGAGCTGACCCGGCCCGCTCCAGGCCGCGGAGTCGAGGGGGTAGCCGTCCGGCGTCGAGCGGTTGAACAGGCCCTCGCCGAGCCGGTTCAGCCAGCCGAGCACCGGGCCGGCATTGAGGATCACCCGCGTGTCGTAGGCCATGCGCACGGCCGAGAAGACGTAGCGCACCGGATCCTTGAAGCCGCCGCGCTCGGCCGTGAAGGCCGGCTCGTGCACCAGCGCCTCCATCACGGCCGCGATGTCGCCGTTTGTGCGGGTGAAGACGGCCGCGAGCCGGGCCACCAACGCGTCGTCCGGCGCCTGCCCGAGGAGATAGGTGGCGAGCGCCCGGGAGACGTTCTTGGCGGTGGCGGGATGGCGGGCGATGAGATCCACCGCCTCCTCGACCTCCGGCCAGCCGCGGCCCCGGATGCGCGTGCCGAGGAAGAGCTTGTCGCCGTAATCGTGGCGGTTCGGGTTGAATTCGAACAGCCCGTCGCGGCGGAAATCGGCGGCGTGTTCGGGGCGGAGCTTGGGATCCTCGGGCTTCAGGTCGATGCCGACCCCGGTCAAGATGCGGGCCAGCGCCTCCACGTCGGCTTGGCTGTAGCCCGAGCCGACACCCATCGTGTGCAGCTCCATGATCTCGCGGGCGTAGTTCTCGTTGATGCGGCCGGCGGCGTTCGCGTCGTTGTCGAGGTAGTGCAGCATCGCCGGGTGGCGCAGGGTGGCCAACAGCAGGTCGCGAAAGCGCCCGAGGGCGTGCGGGCGGATGGCGGTTTCGAGGTAGTCGCCCACGGCGGCCCGCAGGGTCGCCTTGCCCTGATGCACGTTGAACCGGTTGAACCAGAACCACGTCAGCCGCTCGCGCAGCTGGTCCGGACTGTAGAGGGCGCGCAGCACCCAGGCGGAGGCGGCGTTGCGCGCCGCAGTGTTGAGCGCCGCCTGGAAGGCGTGCTGCCCGGCCTTCTTGGCCTCGGGGTCCTGGATGTCCTTGAAGGCCTTCGCCTGCGCGTCGAGCACCTGGGCCCGTTCGAACAGGCTGCCCGGCGGGGTCAGCGCATCGATGGCGGCCTGTGCGTCCGGCGGCAGCCGCGACTCGGCGGGCGGATGGAGCTGCCCGTGCAGCCAGCGCGCACGGCCCGCGGCCTCGAACTGCGCGAAGGCGGAGGGCGTAGCGCCCCAGGTCAGGGTGTCGAGGAAGGCGATATCGGCCGCCGCGGAGGGTGCGGGCGAGCCGGACGCCCGCGGCCCGGGTCCCGTCACGGACACGAGCAGTGCGGCGATCAGGAAACAGCGTGGTGCGGCGCGCGACATGGCAGCCTCGCGGAGCGTGGATCGGCATACGGAGCCTGTTGCCGAACCCCTGTACGGTCCCTGAAGGGATGCTGCGATGAGCCCCGCGTCTTTGCCAATATCGGGGCATCCCGCTACACGATCCCGAGACCGCGCCCGACGCGCCCCATCACGTTCCGCCGACCCAGAGCGTTCGCTCCATGCTGATGCAGACCAAGACCGAGGCGAGGCCGGCCGACCCGGTGTCGCGGCGGCGCACCTTCGCGATCATCTCCCACCCGGATGCGGGCAAGACCACGCTCACCGAGAAGCTGCTGCTGTTCGGGGGCGCGATCCAGCTCGCGGGCGAGGTGAAGGCCAAGCGCAACCGGGTCTCGACCCGCTCCGACTGGATGGGGATCGAGAAGGAGCGCGGCATCTCGGTGGTCACCTCGGTGATGACCTTCGAGTACGGCGACTGCGTCTTCAACCTGCTCGACACGCCGGGCCACGAGGACTTCTCCGAGGACACCTACCGGACGCTCACCGCGGTCGATTCGGCCGTGATGGTGATCGATGCTGCCAAAGGCATCGAGGCGCGGACGCGAAAGCTGTTCGAGGTCTGCCGCCTGCGTGACATTCCGATCGTCACCTTCGTCAACAAGCTCGACCGCGAGGCCCGCGACCCGTTCGAGCTGCTCGACGAGATCGAGAAGACGCTGGCGCTGGACGTCGCCCCGGTGACGTGGCCGATCGGAACCGGCCGCAACTTCTCCGGGACCTACGAACTCGGCGGCAAGCGCGTGCGCCGGCTCGATGCCGCGGAGGATGCCGGCATGGTGGCCGTGTCCGGCCCCGACGATCCGCTGTTCGACGAACTTCTCACTGAGAACGGCGCGGCCGATGCGTGGCGCGAGGAGGTGGAACTCGCCGAGGGCGGCCTGAAGCCGTTCGACCTCGACGCGTTCCGCGAGGGCCATCTCACGCCGGTGTTCTTCGGCTCGGCGCTGCGCAATTTCGGCGTGCGCGACCTGATCGACGGCCTCGCCCAGGTGGCGCCGCCGCCCCGGGGCCAGGATGCCGACAAGCGCCTCGTGGAGCCGACCGAGCCGCGCATGACGGGCTTCGTGTTCAAGATCCAGGCGAACATGGACCCGAACCACCGGGACCGGATCGCCTTCATGCGGGTCTGCTCGGGCAAGCTCAATCGGGGCATGAAGGCGCGCCTCGTGCGCACCGGCAAGCCGATCTCGCTCTCGGCGCCGCAATTCTTCTTCGCCCAGGACCGCGCCATCGCCGACGAGGCCTATGCCGGCGACGTGGTCGGCATCCCGAACCACGGGACGCTCCGGATCGGCGATACGCTCACCGAGGGCGAGGACATCGTGTTCCGCGGGGTGCCGAGCTTCGCCCCCGAGATCCTGCGCCGGACTAAGCTTACCGATGCCATGAAGGCCAAGAAGCTGCGCGAGGCGCTCCAGCAGATGGGCGAGGAGGGCGTCGTCCAGGTGTTCGTGCCGCAGGACGGCAGCCAGGCGATCGTCGGCGTGGTCGGAGCCCTCCAGCTCGACGTGCTGAAGGAGCGGCTCCAGGCCGAGTACGGCCTGCCGGTGGATTACGAGACCTCGCGGTTCTCGGTCTGCCGCTGGATTGAATCGGATTCCGAGGTCGAGCTCGACAAGTTCATCGATTCGCACGGCTCGGCCATGGCGAAGGACCTCGATGGGGCGCCGGTCTTCATGGCGACCACGGCGTTCTCGCTCCGCTACGAGGAGGAGCGCTACCCGGCCGTGCGCTTCACCGACGTGAAGGATTATCAGAAGCGGGCGGCGTGAGGCCGTTTGGGACGGCCCATCCAACCCTCCACCTCAGGATGAGGGGGAGGGTTGGAAATAACAAATCGCGCCGTTCCCCTCAGAACTTCCCGAGCATCGGAAACTCGACGCTCAAGCTCGACTCGGCCGCCATCGGCGCCTCGCGCTTGCGCGGCTTGCGGTTGAGCACCTGCTTCAGCTTCGTCTTCAGCACCGCCATGTCGAACGGCTTGAGGATAAAGGCATCGGCCCCCGCCTGGTGGGCGAGGTTGATGTCCTCGAAGTCGAAGGACGATTCCGTGAGCATGAAGGGCGTGTTCATCAGCGTGTCGTCGGCGCGGATCTCGCGCAGCAGGCTGAGCCCGTCCATCGGCTCCATGTCGAGATCGGAGATCACCAGGGCGTAGCGGCGCTGCCGCAGCCGCTCCAAAGCTTCCGTGGCGCTGGTGACGCCCTCGACGTCCGGGAAGCCGATGCGGGTCATCAACATCACGATGAGCCGCAGGAGCTTCTCCTGGTCGTCGACGATGAGGATCGGGTTCGAATCGCTCTCGGACATCGCGCGGCTCAGACGAAGAGATGGTCGATGCCCTGGCGGGACATCGTATCAGATTGCAGAGACAGGCACAGGCTGTGGATCGCCGAGGCCTTCGGCGTGCCGCGCTGGAGCATGGGCAGGAGGTTGGCCTTGGCGAACAGGGTCTCGTTGCCGGAGGTCCGCTGGGCGCTCTTGAACGAATGCACGAACTCGCGCTTGGTGATCTCGCGCCACTCGCTGATCTGCACGTCCCGGTGGCGGCTGTCGGCGCTCACCCGGTCGAAGGTCTCGTGGACCGACGAGCGCTCGCCCTCGATCACTTGGCAGGCGAAGTTGCTCTCGATCACCAGGAAGCTCGTGATGACCGCGAACTCATTCTTCTTCTGGGCAATACGGCCGATCTCGCCGATCTGCTCGGACCGCTTGACGGGATCCGACGACAGGTTCAGACGCGAGAAGTAGATGATATGGACGCGGCGCGTCCGTTTCGCCCGCATGATCCCGAGACCCGAAACCCGTCCATCGATGTGCGGCCGGACGCGGCGCGCCCGATTCTGGTCCGCGTCGAAGTCTCGCGCGTTCCGGATAACACCCCGTAAACGGCCTCGGCCGCGTTGGGGAACGGAGGCTCCGGGCCGCGCCGTTCCGCCCGGCAGGATCTGCCGGGCCGGCCCACGGAACCGGTCAAGACTGCCGGGTGGCGGGGGGATCAACCCTGATTCGTCAGGGAGTTAGCGGTGGCACGGCGGTTGCCACCGCCAGGGCCTGCGGGCTCTCTCGGCACGCACGGAGATTTGCGTACCATGGATCTTTTTTCCGCCCTGCAGACCTCGGTGTCCGGATTGCAGGCGCAGTCCTACGCCATCAGCAACATTTCCGGGAACATCGCGAACTCGCAGACGACCGGCTACAAGCGGGTCGACACCAGCTTCGTCGACCTGATGACCGAGACGACGCCCAAGCGCGAGGTCGCGGGCTCGGTCCTGGCGCAGTCGCAACTCACCGACACGATCGCCGGCAATGTTGTCTCGACGAGCACGCCGACCAACATGTCGATCACCGGGACGGGCTTCTTCACGGTGGTGCAGAAGACGGGCGACGCCAATGGCGCCGCGAGCTTCAGCGGCACGAACGCCTATACCCGCCGGGGCGACTTCGCCCCCACCGCGGACGGCTACCTGATGAACGGCGCCGGCGGCTACCTGACCGGCACCAACCTCGACCCCCTCACGGGGCAGGTCAAATCGACGGGCCCGATCGTGATCGGCAACCCGACACTCCCGGCGCAGCCCACGACCACGATCACCTACGCGGCCAACCTCCCGGCGACACCGACGACGAGCGCCTCGACCACGCCGCCGAACAGCATCGCCGGGCCGTCGATCACGGCCTACACGGCAAGCGGCGCGCCGGTGGCCATCAACACCCGATGGACGCAGGTCTCCACCAGCGCGACCGGTGCGACCTGGAAGCTGTCCTACAACAGCGGTACGACCAGCAGCCCGACCTGGACGGATGTCGCGACGCAGTTCACCTTCGATCCGACGGGCAAGCTCACGGCCCCGGCGGCGACCGGCACGCCCCCCACCACCACCGTGGACCTCAGCGGCGATACCTTTTCCGGCTACACGTTCACCAGCCTGAAGCTGGACATCTCCGGCGGCCTGACCCAGTACGCCGATCCGAGCGGGGCGGTGACGACCAGCACGCTGAGCCAGGACGGCAGCGCGTCCGGCACCCTGACGAGCGTCGCGGTCGGCACGGACGGCAAGATCAACGGCACCTTCTCGAACGGCGCCGTGAAGGCCCTCGCCACCGCGGGCATCGTGCAGTTCGCCGACCCGAACGGGCTCAAGGCCGATACAATCGGCAACTACCTGCAGACGGCCGATTCCGGGCCGCCGCTCGCTGGCCTCAACGGCAGCACGGTCACGGGCGCCGCCATCGAACAATCCAACTCCGACATTGCGAGTGAATTCTCTAAGATGATCGTAACTCAGCAGGCCTATTCTGCGAACACGCGCGTCATGTCGACGGCTCAGACGATGATGTCTGACCTGCTCAATGTGATCCGCTGAGTGAGGCTGCGCAAGCGTGATGAGTGAGCATCGTCCGCGCCCGAACGCCGGGCTTAAACCCCCGGGACGATGCGCGGACGCGGAGGGCGTGAGATGTCGCTGAATGCGCTTTCGACCGCCACCGCAGGGCTCGCCGCCACGCAGGCGGCGATCAACATCGTCTCGCAGAACGTGGCCAACGCCGGAACGGCTGGCTACGTCAAGCGGACGCTCTCGACCGTGTCGGTCGGCCCCAACAATTCCGGGGTCGCGGTCGGACAGATCACCCGCAGCTTCGACGCGGCGGCGCTGAATTAGCTCCGGCTCGAGACGTCCGGCGCCGCCTATACCAGCACCAAGGTGGGAATCGCGACGCAGCTCGACGCGCTCTACGGCACGCCGGGCACCGCCACGTCGCTCGACGGCACGCTGAACACCTTCACCGAATCGCTGCAGGAAATGGCCGCGAACCCGACCTCTGCCGCCGCCCGCACGACGGTTCTCGGCAACGCCTCGGCCCTCGCCAGCCAGATCAACAGCGCCGCCGGCGCGGTCCAGACCCTGCGCAGTGGGATCGAATCGCAACTCGGTACCGACACGAATGCGGCGAGTGCGCTCCTGAAGAACATCGCGAGCCTCAACGGCAAGATCCAGAACACCTCCGACGACAGCTCCCTGGCCGACTTCCAGGACCAGCGCGATCAGGCGATCAACACCCTGTCGAGCTACATGGACGTTAAGACCGTCTCGCAGAGCGACGGGACGGTTTCGGTCATGACCCAGTCGGGGGCGACGCTGGTGGATCGCACCGCCGCGGCGTCGCTGAGCTTCGACGGGCGCGGCACTCTCAACGCCACGTCAGCTTACTCCACCGATCCGACCCAGCGCACGGTCGGCACTATCACCGCGACGCTGCCGGGCGGCGGCAAGATCGATCTGACCGAGCCGGGGGTGCTGCGCTCGGGCAGCCTCGCCGCCCAGCTCGAACTGCGCGACCAGACCCTGCCGCAGGCCCAGCGCCAGCTCGACGACCTCGCCGCCGGCCTCGCCACGGCCCTCACCAACACGAAGACGACCGGCACTCTCAGCGCCGGCGCCACGACGATCAGCGTCGGGAGCATGCAGCCCGGCAACACGCTGACCTTCCCGGTCACCGACAGCACCGGCACGGTGCGCAACGTGACCCTGGTGGCTTCCGCGACGTCGAGCGGCACGATCGTGCCGGCCGGACAGACCAGCGACGCGAACGGCCTGACCCTGACGTTCGACGCCAGCGGCGGCCCCGCCACCTATGTGAGCGCGATCCAGGCGGCCTTCACCGCGTTCGGCGCCAATCCGGCTTCCGCCAGCTACAAGCTCCCGACCCTCGGTGTCAGCGGCACCGCCACGGGGGCGAGCGCGACCCTGACCCTCACGGCGGGCGGCAATGTCGCCGCCGCGGCCACCGCCAGCGTCTCGGCGGTCTCCTCCTCCGACCTGAACACCGGCAATCCGTCGCTCGCCCTGTTCACCGACGGGACCAACAACACGCTGTTCACCGGCAGCTTCGACAGCGGCTCGCAGCTCACCGGCTTCGCCCAGCGCATCGCCGTCAACAGCAACGTCACGGCCAATCCGTCCGCGCTGACGGCGACGAGCGCGACGGACACGAGCACGTCGGGCGCGCGGGCGCAGCAGCTCTACGCGGCGCTGACCTCGACGCAGCAGACCTTCTCATCGTCGAGCGGCATCGGCGGCGTCTCGGCACCCTACAGCACCACGGTGATCGGGTTCGCGCAGGACCTCATCGCCGCCCAGGGGGCCGCCGCGGCCAACGCCTCGTCCCTCAACGACACGCAGCAGACCGCGCTCTCCACCGCCCAGGCCCGGTTCGCGTCCGGTGCGGGCGTCAACATCGATCAGGAGATGTCGAACCTGATCGCCCTGCAGACCGCCTACGGTGCCAACGCCCGGGTGCTGACCGCGGCCCGCGACATGCTCAACCAGCTGCTGCAGATCTGATCATGACGACGATCACGCCCTTTGCGGCCGGCTCCTACCTGACCACACGGAACGCCGCCCAGCTGACCACGCTGAAGAGCCAGCTCAACGACCTGTCGAATCAGGTTTCCAGCGGACTGGTCTCGCAGACCTATGGCGGGCTGGGAACCGGCCGGGCCACGGCGCTCGGCGCGCAGGCGACCCTGAGCGCACTCACCGGCTACGCGTCGGGCATCACCGCCGCCCAGACCCGGACTAACCTTGCCGTCACCAGCCTGACCCAGGTCGTGACGATGGCCACGAGCGCCAGCGCGGCTCTGAACAACGGCCTTCAGAGCGTTTCGTCGAGTTCCGTCGCCGGGCGCTCGACCGCGCTCGGCAACCTCCAGTCGGCGTTTGATGCCCTCAACCAGTCGGCGGCGGGCAACTATCTGTTCGGCGGCAGCGACACCACCACCCAACCGGTGGCCGATACGGACCTGATCCTGAACGGGACGACGAACAGCGATGGCACGCCGAAGGCCGGCCTGACCCAGATGATCACCGAGCAAGTCGGTGCGGATCAGGGGCCCGGCAAGAATGGCTGGCTGTCGGTGGCGCAATCGGCCACGACGCCGACGCAGGTGTCGATCGGCGAGCCGAGCAACGACAGCCTCCGCGCGAATTTCGGCTTCTCCCTCGCCGGCCCGCCGACCCCGACCTCGGCGGCGATCCAGGCGAACTACACGGCCGGCACGGCGACCTCCGCGGGTTCGCTGCAGCTGAATGTCGCCGCGCAGCCCTCCGTCGGGGACAGCATCACCGTCACGTTGAAGATGCACGACGGCACCTCTACGACCATCACGCTCAAGGCCGTCGCCGCCGGTACGTCGCCGGCCAACTCCGCCACGACCTTCGCGCTCGGCGCCAACGGCGACACCACGGCCACGGCCACCAACCTCAGCGCCGCCCTCACCACCGCCATCGGGGCGGCCGCGACCGGTCCGCTGACGGCGAACTCGACGGCGAAGGCCGCTCAGAACTTTTTCACGGGCTCGGTGAACGGCGGACCGAACGGGACCGGCGTGATGCCTCAGCGCGTCCTGTACGATCCCAGCACCGGCACGCCCGGCACCCCGATCGGCTACCGGTCGGCGACCCCCCTGGACACGGTGCTCTGGTATCAGGGCGAGGATACCTACGCGGCGTCGGGTAGCCAGACGCCCGCCCTCGATACCCAATCGGTTCAGATCAGCGCGAGCGCCAGCATCGGTACCGGCGCGCGCGCCAACGACGGCTCGATCCAGAAGGTCCTCGCCGGTCTTGCCACGATGGCCTACGCCCTGCCCACCTCCAGCAGCGTCAGCCCCAATGCGACCTATCAGGCGGTGATCGACGCGGCCGGCCCGCTCCTCGCCGCCGCCAATGGCAGCTCCGGCGTTCAGGACACCGTGACCCAGCTCTCCCTCGCCTCCGCGCGTCTGACGAGCGCCAGCACGACCAACACGGCCACGCAGAACACCGTGCAGAACACCCTCGACGGGATCGAGCAGGCGCCGACCGAGGAAGTCATCGCCAAGCTCCTCGACGTCCAGAACCGGTTGCAGGCAAGCTATCAGATCACCGCCACGCTCTCGAAGCTCTCGCTGGTCAACTACATCAGCTGACGCCGGCTGGAGAGCGTTTCCGCCGTCGGCGACATTCACCGCCGCGCGTTTGTAGTGAATCGGATCTTAATCGAACGCCGCGAACATAGTCTTGCCGCTTTCCCGCAGTGAACCGCGGTCCGCGGGTGCATTGTTGCGCCGTGGTTCATTCGAGGAGAGGTCCGCATGTCGCTGTCCGAACCCGTCGAACGCGTTCGCCGTCTCGGCAGCGCACCGCGGATCGGCGCCATCGTCCTGGCCGAGCAGGCGGTGGACACCTATTGCGCCGGTTACGCGCGTCCCGAAGACCGCGCCATCGCCCTCGACATCCTGCTGCGCGACCTCGCGCGGCTGCGCGTTCAGGTGCCGGCTCTCGACCGCTTCATTTCCGAGGTCGAGGCCTACATCGACATGCTGCACCGGGACCTCGCGCGCAGGGCCGCCTGAGATGCGCCGATCGGCTGCGGCACTCGCCGGCGCTGCGCTGCTCGTCGCCACGCCAGCGCCCGCGATCGAGCGGCAAGCCATGCCGAGGACGCCCGCCCCGGCGCCGTGCCCGTCCAAGGGGCCGGGCTTCGTCCGCATGCCGGGCATCGGCGGCTGCATGCGCGTCTCCGGCCACATCGCCGCCGGGATGGACGCCCGCGCGGGGCACGGTCCCGTGGCGGCTCCGACGGTTGCCGGCCGACTCGCCATCGACAACCGCGCCGATACGGATCTCGGCGAGGTCCGGACCTACGTGCGGATCGGCAACGGCCGCCGCTGAAGCGGCTCAACCCTGATTGTGACGCGCTCCTGCGGCGAGCCGACGTCCACGCCGGCGGACGCCGCCCAATCCGGTCGCGATGGCGGGGCACAGGTTCGGGAGCGGGCCCCCGCCTTGGTCGGCACGAGCGAAGCGGACGCAGCCGCTGCAAGCCGATCAGGCGGGAGGTCTAGAGGTTCCGCGACAGGATCAGCGGTCCGCCGCGCACGCCGCGACCATAAGGGGAGGGCGCCGGGGCCTGCCGGCCGTAGCTTGCGGGCATCTGCGCCCGCCCGATCTCCTCGGCGAGCGATTTGATCAGCCCCTCCGAGACCGACCGGGCACTGTCCAGCACCGTTTGATTCGCCTCGACCGCCACCGTGAAGCGGCGGTGGGCCGCCCGCAACAGCTCGACCCCCTCGGGGTTGAAGCGCTTCAGCGCCACGGCATTCGCCTTGGCGACCTCCAGGCCCTGCATGTAGGCGGCCGCCAGGGCGGCCTTCGGCTCGGACGCCGCGATCCCCTCACGCAGCCGCCCGGCGCGGACATGGGCGGCCTCGTCGGCGAGGATCGCCTCCAGGGCGGCCATGTTGCCGAGCACCCCCGCGACGAGCGCCTCCGCGGTCACCCGGTCCGCGACGCGCAGCGGTTCAGCCCTGTGCATGGCTCGCTCCATCGGCCGCCGCCCCCTGCATCTTCATGATCTCACGGAAGATCGAATCCGCGATGCCGACGCCGCCGCTCTTCACGATCTGTCCCGCATATTCCTTGGTCAGCATCGAGCGGTAGACGCCGCCGCCGGTCCCGTTCTCGCCGAGGGGGCCATCGGTCCCCTCCGACTGGGTCAGCCGGTCGAGGCTCGATTCCAGGAACATGGATTCGAATTCGGTCGCGGTCTTGCGCGCCTTGGCCGCGCTGGCGGTCCTGGCGTCGATGCCGGCAGCGGTGGCGGCGACGTTGGCCGCGATGGTGGCGCTTTGCAGCATGGTCCGTCCCTCCGCGTCCCGTCGCTCACATCAACTCGATCTCGGCCTGCAGGGCGCCCGCCGCCTTGATGGCCTGGAGGATCGAGATCAGGTCGCGGGGGCCGACGCCCAGCGCGTTGAGGCCGTCGACCAACTCGCGCAGGCTTACGCCCTCCTTGACCAGGGCCAGCTTGTTGCCCTCGCCGGTATCGACCTTCACGGCGGTGCGCGGCACCACGACGGTCCGGCCGTTGGACAGGGGGGCCGGCTGGCTCACCTGGGGCTGCTCGGTGATGGTGATCGTCAGGTTGCCCTGGGCGATCGCCACCGTGGAGACGTGGACGTCGCGGCCCATCACGATGATGCCGGAGCGCTCGTCGACGATCACCCGCGCGGTCTGGTCGGGCTCGACCTTAAGCTGCTCCACCTCGGTGATCAGCCGGATCATGTTGCCGTTGTAGCGGGCCGGAATTTGGATCGTGACGGTGGCGGGGTCGGTGGGCTCGGCGGTGTCGGCGCCCATGAAGTCGTTGATCGCCGCCGCGATCCGCTTCGAGGTGGTGAAGTCCGGATTGCGCAGGGACAGCCGCAGGGCCTTGGCGTCGTTCAGCTTGAAGGCGATCTCGCGCTCGATATTGGCACCGTTGGAGATGCGCCCGTTGGTCGGCACGCCCCGGGTGATCTTGGCGGCGGCGCCCTCGGCGGCGAAGCCCGCGATCGCGACCGAGCCTTGGGCCAGGGCATAGACCTCGCCGTCGGCGCCGAGCAGCGGTGTCACCAGCAGCGTGCCGCCCTGGAGCGACTTCGCGTCGCCGAGGGACGAGACCGTCACGTCGATGCGGGTGCCCTGCGCGGCGAAGGGGGGCAGGCTCGCCGTCACCATCACGGCGGCGAGGTTCTGGGTTCGCATCGTCGCGCCGCGGGTGTTGACGCCGAGGCGTTCCAGCATCGCCTGCAGGGATTGCTTGGTGAACGGGATGTTGTTGAGGGTATCGCCGGTGCCGTTGAGGCCGACGACGATGCCGTAGCCCACGAGCTGATTCTGCCGCACACCCTCGATGGAGGCCAGATCCTTCACCCGCGACAGGGCGCAGGCCGGGCCGGACAGCGCCACGAGGAGCAGCGCGCCGGCGAGCATGCCGAGCAGGGTCTGGAAAGCGGGAAACGCGGGACTCGGGCGCATGCCGGGGTTTCGAGCGTGAATGGACCTGCCCGTCTCTTGCCAGGGCCGTGCCAGCAGGATCGCAGGCGTAAGCCTCGCATTCGAATGAGGTTTTCCATTTCGATCGGCGGTGCTGCAACGCGGCGCGCTGGCACCGGAGCTGCCTACCCGGCAGCTTCTGCCGCCCCGTTTACCGACGCTTAACCCTGCGGGCCGACTTTCCGGTCAGGCGTAGGGGCGCCAGGAGCATCGCGAACCGGATCATGCGCGTCGAGACTCGCCAGCCGATCCAGAACACGGGCGGCGTCGCGGCCACGCGGCGACCCGAGGGCGGCGCGAGCTTCAGCCTCGGCGCCGCCCCGGCGTCCGCTTCGGGCGCCGGCGCCCCCGCGGCCGCCGCCACCCTCGCCGGGCTCGACGCGGTGCTGCTGCTTCAAGCCGAGAGCGAGACCCCGCAGGAGCGGCGCCGCCGCTCGGCCAAACGCGGCCATGATCTCCTCGACGGCCTCGACCGCCTGAAAGCGGCCCTGCTCGGCGGCCGGGTCGCGCCGCAGGACCTGCGTGCCATCGCGGGCCGGCTCGCCGAGCGCGCCGGCCCGTCGGGCGATCCGCAACTCGATAGCCTCATGGCCGAGATCGAACTGCGCGCGGCGGTGGAACTCGCCAAGCTGGAGATGGCGCGGGGGGTCTGACCGCCCGTCCGCACCCGCCTTTGCGACCGCGGCAGAGCAATCCAGGAAACCGCACCAGACGCGGACGTCCCGCCGCCCTGGGTCGCTTCGCTGCGCTCGCGATGACGGGTAGCCCGCTACACCACCCGTCGCTTCGGCCCTGCGGGCAGCATCTGCGGCTCGCCCGGTCCGGTCTCGACACCCAGATCCGGCACCGCGATGATCGGTGCGCCGCGCAGATCCTTGCGGGTCACGATCGCGCCGCGCTCCTCCAGATAAGCGAGCATCCGCCGGGCGCGGCCGCCCGAACTGGTGCCGTAGGCCTCGGCGAGCATCGTGTCGGTGGGGCAGGGGGCGCTTTCGATGGCCGCCCTTGCCACGACGAGGAACAGCCCGGCGAGGTCGTCCGGCAGGCCGGCCGCGATCTCCTGCGCGCGCGCCCAGCCGGAATCGTCGGCGACTGCCCCCCCGGCCTCGGCGCGGGCCACCGCGAGCCGCCGCTTGAATTCGGGCAAGCCCATCGTGTCGCCGCGCAGGCGCCGGATCCGGCACCGGACCGTGAAATCCTGATACAGCGTCGCGGGCGTGCAGGCGGCGGCATCCGCATCCGCCAGCACGGAGGCCAGCACCTCCGAGAGTGCGGCCTCCCGCGCCTCCGGGTCCATCGGCTCTTCCTCGGGCTCCTCCGCGCGCGCTGGCGGTCGATAGTTCGCGAGCTGGACGAGCACGTCCGGAGCTGGAGTCGGACGCGGCTTCGGGCGGGGCGCAAGCGGCATCGCGACCTCCGCCGGGCTCGCCGTCAGGATGAGCGACCGGGTATCCTCCGTCGCCTCCGGCAGGGGAACCAGCACCGGCGAGGAACTGCGGCTCACCGTGACGGTCGGGCCCACCGCGATGGTGAGGGGACGCCGCGACAAAGCCGGACCCAAGGCCACGAAATGCCCGCGTGGCAGATCGCGAAACGTCTCGGCCTGACGGCGCTCCAAGCCGAGGAGATCGGCGGCCCGGGCCATGTCGATATCGAGGAAGGTGCGCCCCATCAGGAAGTTCGAGGCCTCGGCCGCGACGTTCTTGGCAAGCTTGGCCAGCCGCTGCGTGGCGATGATGCCCGCGAGGCCACGCTTGCGCCCGCGGCACATCAGGTTGGTCATCGCGCCGAGGGACAGGCGCCGCGCCTCGTCCGAGACCTCGCCGGCCGCGGCCGGCGCGAAGAGTTGCGCCTCGTCCACGGCCACCAGCATCGGGTACCAATGGTCGCGGTCGGCGTCGAACAGGCCGCCCAGGAACGCGGCGGCCGCACGCATCTGCCCGTCGGCGTCGAGATTCTCCAGCGACAGCACCACCGAGACCCGGTGGGTGCGCACCCGGGCGGCGATACGCTGCAGGGCAACGTCGTCGCCATCCGCCTCTACGACAACGTGGCCGTAGCGATCGGCCAGGCTCGCGAAATCGCCCTCCGGATCGATGATCGCCTGCTGAACGAGACCGGCGCTCTGTTCCAGCAGGCGGCGGAGCAGATGCGACTTGCCGGAGCCCGAATTGCCCTGGACCAGAAGCCGCGTGGCGAGCAGTTCGGTGAGGTCGAGGAGCGCGGGGCGCTCGCCGGTCAGGCCGAGATCGATGTCGGAACGCATGGCGCCTCATAGCACGGCGCCGGCCGGTTTGGGCGCCCCATGGCGGCGCTGTCCACGCTTCTGGGCAGGTCTGCCAAGCTGTGGCCGCCCTGGACCGTGCGGCCGCCGCCCTGTAGGGCCCGCCCCTCCCAGACAGATACCGGATTCACGACACGATGGCGGCCTGCGGCCTCGATTTCGGCACGTCGAACACCACCCTGGGGCATATCGGTCCGGAGGGGCCGATCCTGCTGCCGCTGGAGAGGGCGCACCGGACGATCCCGAGCGCGATCTTCTTCGAGCTCGGCCGGGAGCCGCTGATCGGCCGGGCAGCGTCCGCGGCCTATGTCGAGGGCCGGTCCGGGCGCCTGATGCGGGGCCTGAAATCCGTGCTCGGCACGCCGCTGATGGACGAGGCGACCCCGGTGGGCCGCCAGCGCCTGCGCCTGCGCGACATCATCGCCCGCTACCTCATGGAGGTGAAGGCGCGGGCCGAGACCGCCTGCGGACAGACGCTGGACACCGTCGTTCACGGCCGCCCGGTCCATTTCGTCGATGGCGACCCGGAGGCCGATCGCCGGGCCGAGGAGACGCTCCGGGACATCGCCCGCGATGTCGGCTTCCGGACCGTCACGTTCCAGTACGAGCCGATCGCCGCGGCCCTCGACTACGAGCGGCAGGTTGCGGCGGAAGAGATCGCCCTGGTGGCCGATATCGGCGGCGGCACCTCGGATTTCTCGATCGTGCGCCTGTCGCCGGAGCGCCGGGACAGGCCGGACCGGGCCGGCGACATCCTGGCCAATGACGGCGTGCGCATCGGCGGCACCGACTTCGACCGGCAGCTCAGCCTCGGCACGGTGATGCCGCTCTTGGGCCTCGGCAGCCCGATGCGCCGGGGCGACCTCGCGGTGCCCAACGCCTACTACCACGACCTCGCCACTTGGTCGGCGATCAATCGCCTCTACAATCCGAAGACCCTGCGCGAGATCGACGAGGTGATCCGCGACTGCGCCCGGCCCGATCTCGTGACGCGCCTGCAGGCCGCGGTGGAGGGCGAGCGCGGCCATGCCCTCGCGGGGGCGGTGGAGGACGCCAAGATCGCGGCGTCCGAGCGGGGTGCGGCCGAGCTCGATCTCAGCCTCGTGGAGCGCGGGCTCGCGGCGCGGGTGGATCGTGATACGCTCGGCGTTCAAACGGGTGACCTCGCCCGGGCGGTGGCGGCGCGGATCGACCGCTGCCTTAACCAGGCGGAGCTGGCGCCGGAGCGGATCGACGCTCTGTTCCTCACGGGCGGCTCCACCGGCCTGCCGCATCTGCGCGCCGCGCTGACGGCGGCCCTGCCGTCGGCCCGAGTCGTCGAGGGTGACATCTTCGGTTCGGTGGGTCTGGGGCTGACGATCGAGGCGGCGCGCCGCGGGGCGTAACCGCCGTCCTCGCGAGCGGAGCGAAGCAACCCGGTGTCACGCCGCGCTCTTCGAGCGCCCGCCGCCCTGGGTCACTTCGCTGCGCTCGTGATGACGCGGCGGCTCGATAGGGTCGTCACGGACACGCCGGCTCCCTCAACATCGGCAGGCTTCCCCCGTTGGATCGACTCCGCTCCGGACGCGATCCCGCGATTGACGGGTCGCCCCCGATCCCCGACAAGGCTGGCCGCTTCCGATCGGAGACGCCGGCGGCCCATCCGGTTCCCTTCGCCGCCTCGCTCGATGCTGTTCAACTCCTTCGTTTTCCTCCTCGCCTTCCTGCCGGCCGCGCTGATCCTGCACGTCGTCGTGGCGCGTGCCGCGCCGGCATGGCGGCTGCCGCTCCTCGTCGGCCTGTCCTTCGTGTTCTACGGCTGGTGGGACATCCGCTTCGTGCCGCTGCTCGCCGGCTCGATCCTGGCGAACTGGTGCGTGGCGCGCCTCTATCGCCGCTGGCCGGGGCGCTGGCTGATCCCGACGGCCATCGCCGCCAACCTCGCCCTGCTCGGGGTGTTCAAGTACCTCGACTTCTTCGCCGATCTCGCCAACCTGATCCCCGGGCTGGGGGCGCCGCGGCTCGGGCTCGCCCTGCCGCTCGGGATCTCGTTCTTCACCTTCCACCACATCATGTATCTCGCCGACCTGCGGGCCGGCCGGGCGCCGGGCTTCGGGCTCGTGAAATACGCCCTCTACATCGCCTTCTTCCCGCAGGTTCTCGCCGGCCCGCTCGTGCGCTGGAGCGAGATCATGCACCAGTTCGATGCAGAGCCCTACGCGCGTTCCGACGCTGCCGAGCGCTTCAGCCGCGGCCTGATGCTGCTGGCGGTCGGCCTCGCCAAGAAGGTGTTCCTCGGCGATCCGCTCGCGGCCTACGTGAACCCGGTCTTCCAGGCGGCCGCCGCCGGCAAGACCGTCACGATGGTCGAGGCGTGGCAGGCGACGCTGGGCTTCACCTTCCAGATCTACTTCGACTTCTCCGGCTACACCGACATGGCGCTCGGCATCGCGCTGCTGTTCGGCCTCGTGCTGCCGCAGAATTTCGATGCGCCCTATCGCGCGACTTCGCTGCGCGACTTCTGGCGGCGCTGGCACATGACGCTGTCGCGCTTCCTGCGTGATTACCTGTACATCCCGATGGGCGGAAACCGGCACGGGCTGCCGCGGCAGGTCGGCGCGCTCGCCGCCACCATGACGCTGGGCGGCCTCTGGCACGGGGCGGGCCTGACCTTCCTGGCCTGGGGCGCCCTGCACGGGGTCGGCCTCGGAACCGGCGTCCTGGCCCGGCGGGCGCGGATCGCGATCCCCGCACCGGTCGGCTGGCTTCTCACCAGCCTGTTCGTGGTGTTGACCTGGGTGCTTTTCCGGGCGTCAAGTTTCGAGGCGGCGCTCCTCGTGTTCAAGGGCCTGTTCGGGATCGCGCCCCGGGGCTCTGGCTTCAAATGGCGCACCATCGCGGTTGCCGCCCTCGTCGCCACGGTCGGGCCGACCGCCTGGGAGGCCGTCCACCGGCTGCCGCCCCGCCGCCTCCTCGCCTTCGGCTTCGGGCTCCTGTTCGTCCTCGTCCTGCTGAAGATCGGCGACGATGCGAACTACGAGTTCATCTACTTTCAGTTCTGAGAATGGCGGCTCCCCGACCCACCGCTGACCGGGACTGGCGCGGCTTCGCCCGCACCCTGCTCCTGTCGGTAATCGGGCTGTTCGCCGGCTACCTCGCCCTCGCGGTTCCGGTCGATCCCTACGACACCGGCCGCTCGACCCTGTTGTCCCGCGGCGCCGTCCGGCCCCAGGGACCGCGCACCGCCTCGGCCGTCCGCGGTCGCGACCCGGCTTATACCGGCGCGGTCATCGGCAACTCCCACATCCAGCTCGTCGAGCCGGCGGCGCTGACACGGCTCACCGGAATCCCCTTCGTCCAGCTGTCGGTGCCGGCGACCGGACCGGCCGAGCAGTTCGCGGTGCTCGATTGGTACCTCCGGCACCACGCCCAACCCGCCGCGATCGTGCTGTCGGCGGATGCCTTCTGGTGCGCGGATGACCCGGCCTTCCCGAGCGAGCACGCGTTTCCCTATTGGCTGCTTGGCAACTGGCCCGCCTATCTCGAAGGCCTTCTCCGCTTCCCGGCCGCCCAGGAGACGGTCAACCGCATCGGCTGGCTCCTGAACCCGCGGCGCAAGACGGCTGCGGCGGATGGCTGGTGGAATTACGAGTCGAACTATCTCGGCTTGGGCTTCGGCATCGATCCCGCCAAGAGGGCGGCCTTGGAGAAGCCGGTCGGCCCCGAGCCCGAGCTGCATCACGGCGGCCCGTTCCCGATCGCCGACCGTCTGCGGGCCGAACTCGCGCGGATCCCGGCGCGAACGCCGGTGGTGCTGGTCTTTCCGCCGGTCTACGCCCGCGCCGAGCCGCTCCCGGGCACGCCCCGGGCCGAGGCGGAGGCGGCCTGCCGGAGCCAGGTCCGCTCCGTGCTCGCGACGCATGCCTTGAGCGCCGTCGTCGATTGGCGCGACGGCCGCCCCGCGGCGGCGGATCCGGACCAATTCTTCGATCAGACCCACTACAGGCTGCCGCTCGCCCGCGCGCTCACGACTGAGATTGGCGATGCAATCGTACGATTGCGAACGCGGATGACAGAGTAAAACATCTGTACCGTGACCGGATTGCCGCACAAGGCGGTGCAATGATCGCCTGTTACAGGCCCCGCTCCGCTGTGCGTTGTGGCATCCAGGCACCTCGACTATACGGCACCTCACGTTATCGCCGCGCACCGGCCATCCCCTGGTGGGCGGCTTACGATCCAGCGAGGGTGACGCATGGCGAAGGTGACGCTGGAGGACGGCTACGTCCCGTCCGACGACGAGCCCTTCATGAATGACCGGCAGCGCGAATATTTTCGGCGCAAGCTGCTGAGCTGGAAGAACGACATCCTGCGCGAGGCGCAGGACACCCTCGTCGCGCTCCAGAGCGAGAACGAGAACCACCCCGATCTGGCGGATCGCGCCTCGTCGGAGACCGACCGGGCGATCGAGCTTCGGGCGCGGGATCGCCAGCGCAAGCTCACCGGCAAGATCGACGCGGCGCTCGCCCGGCTGGAGGACGGCTCCTACGGCTTCTGCGAGGAGACCGGCGAGCCGATCTCGCTGCGCCGCCTCGATGCGCGGCCGATCGCCACCCTCTCGCTGGAGGCCCAGGAGCGGCACGAGCGGCGCGAGCGGGTCTACCGGGACGATTGAGCCTCGGTCGAACGCGAACCGATGCTCTTCGGCCGGGCCCCGCGCGAACGTCCTGGACCGGAGGGCCGTATGAAACCTGTCCTGATCGCGATCGTCGCGGGCGCGGCGTTCGTGCTCGCCGGCTGCGACGCCCCGAAACCCGGCCCGGCCGGACCGCCCGGCCCGAAGGGTGACCCGGGGCCGGCAGGACCACAGGGGCCGGCGGGCCTGAACGGAGCCACCGGGGCGCCCGGTCCGGTGGGCGAACGCGGACCTTCCGGACCGCAGGGCGCTCCGGGGCCGGCCATGAACGCGCTCGTCCGGCTCGACGTGGCCTGCCGGCGCGACGAGACGTTGATCGGTGCCTATTGCCGCGGCATGGCGGTGGTGCCGTCGGTGACCGTCACGGACGGCGTCGCGACGGTGGGCTGCCTCGACATGACCGCCAAGGCCGCCAAGGATGCCGCGCCCGTCGCCGTCTGCATGAAGAAGCCGTGAAGCGCGCACTCGTCGCTGCCTGCGCAGGCATTCCGTCCGCTCTGGCCTCCACAGCGGCCGGGAGTCAGTCGTTCGTGCCGAGCGAGCGCGCGGCCATCGACCTCGTGCGCGGCCGGCGCACCGCCGGCTTCGCCACCGTGGCGCAAACCCTCGCCTATGCCGAGCGCGTCACCGGTGGGGCCTTCAGCCTGGGCGGCTACCGCGTCGATTACCGCCCGGAGGCGCCCTTCGCCCGGGTGCGGATCTGCTACCGCTTGGGGATCGATCCGCCGACCTGCGGGCTGGACTACCGCGTGTCGGTGAATCCCGCTCATGTCGAGCCGGCGGACCGCTACAGCGGCCTGACCCGCGACCTGGAGCATGGGCCGCAAGCGTTCCTGCGCGCGCTCGCCCGGGAGGCCGACCTTCAGCGCCAGCCGGACTTCCTGCGCCGGATCGAAGCGGCGCTCGACCCGTACAACCCCTACGACTGGCGCTGATCCTCAGAAGAGACGCGGCCAGCGCAGCAGTCGCTCCGGCGCGAAGGCCGTCACCGGCACCGCGGGCGTGCGGCCGGTGGCGAGGTCGGCGACGATCTCGCCCGTGATCGGCCCGGTCGACAAGCCGATATGGCCGTGACCGAAGGCGAACAGCAAGCCGTCGTGCCGGGGCGCCCGGCCGATCACCGGCATCCCGTCCGGCGTCGAGGGGCGGGAGCCGAGCCACGGTTCGTTGTCCAGCGGGCCGCCCAGCCGCAGGGTCCCGGCGGCTTCCAGGGAAGCCGCCTCGATCTGGGTGTGGTCCGGGGCCGCGTGGCGGGCGTTCAGCTCCACGCCGGAGAGAACCCGGATCCTGTTCTCGCCCATCGGCGACAGGATCGAGCCGGCGCCCGTGTCGAGCACCGGCCGGGTCAGTGGCGGGCTCTCGGGATGTAGGGCGTAGTGGCGATGATAGCCGCGCTCGGCCGCCACCGCGAAGCGGTAGCCGAGCGTCTGCGCGATGGCCCCGGAAGCCGCACCCGCCGCCAGCACCACCTGCCGTGCCTGCAGCGTTCCGGCCTCGTGCTCGACGCGCCAGCCGCCCGCGTCCGGCGCCAAGCGCCCGACAAGACCGCGCAGCCGCCGCCCGCCGAGGGCGGAAAACAGGGCCTCGCAGGCCTCGATCAGGCGACCGGGCTCACGCACGGAGCCGGTTTCAGTCAGCAGCATCGCCTTCGCGTAGGGCCGCACCAGGGCCGGCTCCACATCGCGCAGAGCCGCCGTATCGAGGATCTCGAACGCCACGCCGTGGCTGGCCAGGATCTCGCGCTCCAGGGCGGCGGACGCGAACGCAGCCTCAGAGCGGTAGGCCTTCAGCCAGCCGGTGCGCTGCAGCCGGTCGCCTGTCCCGGCCCGGGCCGCGAGGCGTTCATGGGCCGGATAGGCGGCGCTCGTCAGCGGCAGCAGCGCCTCGGCGGCCCGGCGCCAGCGGGCGGCCCGGGCGCTCGCCAGGAAATGCGCCGTGTAAGGCAGGATCCGCGGCAGGTGCGCGTAGTTCAGGCGAAGGCCACGATCGGCGTTGCGCAGGTAGGCCGGGAGCTTCCCCCACAGGGCCGGGCTCGACATCGGCAGGATCGAGCCACGGCTGACCACGCCGGCATTGCCGTAGGAGGTTCGGGCGTGGGCCTCGCCGGGATCGCACAGGATCACGTCGAGCCCGCGATCCCTCAGCGCGATGGCGCTGGCGAGGCCGACCATCCCGCCGCCGATCACCACGATGTCGGCCGTCTCGTCCGTCGCCATTCAACCGATCCCGGAGCACGTCGGGGCTCTTCTGACCGGTTTTGCGCGCCGCGGGTAGCGGGCCGGGGGCTGCGGAGCATGAGCTGCACGCCTGCACGACGAGGCGCGCACAACGCCCCGGAGATCGGCTACAGAGCGGATCATGACTCTCGTGCGCTTCGCCCCGTCGCCGACCGGCTACCTTCACATCGGCAATGCCCGGCCGGCCCTGCTGAACGCGCTGTTCGCCCGCAGGACCGGCGGACGCTTCCTGCTGCGCCTCGACGACACCGACGCGGAGCGCTCCACGGAGGCCTTCGCCGAGGCGATTCGGGAAGACCTCGCATGGCTCGGCATCGAGCCCGACCTGTTCGCCCGGCAGAGCGCGCGCACTGCCCAGCACGACGCCGCCGCCGACCGCCTGCGCGCCGCCGGCCGACTCTACCCCTGCTATGAGACGCAGGAGGAGCTGGAGCGCCGGCGCAGGCGTCAGCTCGGCCGCGGCCAGCCGCCGATCTACGACCGGGCGGCGCTCAAGCTCACCGCCGAGGAGCGTGCCGCCCTGGAGGCCGAGGGCCGCCGGCCGCACTGGCGCTTCCTCCTGGACGCCCGGACCGTGACCTGGGACGACCTCGTCCGCGGGCCCGCCCATGTTGATTGCGCGTCGCTGTCCGACCCTGTGCTGATCCGCGCCGACGGCAGCTACCTCTACACGCTGCCCTCCGTGGTCGACGACGCCGATCTCGGCATCACTCACGTGATCCGCGGCGAGGACCACGTCACCAACACCGGCGTGCAGATCCAGATCTTCGAGGCGCTCGGGGCGGCCGTGCCGGTCTTCGGCCACCACAACCTGCTCACCACGGCGGAGGGGGAAGGGCTGTCGAAGCGGCTCGGCCACCTGTCCCTGCGCGGCCTGCGCGAGGCTGGCTACGAGCCCGCCGCGGTACGCTCTCTCGCGGTGCTCACCGGCTCGGCCGAATCCGTGCGGGCCGTGCCCGACCTCGACACGCTGGCGCAGCTGGTGGATCTCGGCGAGATTTCGCGCGCGCCGGCCCGCTTCGACCCCGCGGAACTCGACGGTCTCAATGCCCGACTGGTCCACGATCTGCCGTACGCGGCGGTCGCCGACCGACTGGCGGAACGCGGGATCCCGGCGGACCGGGCGGAGGCATTCTGGCTCGCGGTTCGGCCGAATCTCGGCCGCGTCGCCGAGGCGGCCGAATGGTGGCGGGTCGTGGCCGGTCCGGTCGAACCGGTGCTGACCGAGCCCGCCGTGATCAACGCTGCCCGGGAGAGTCTGCCGCCGGAACCCTTCGGTCCCGAAACCTGGAAGGCCTGGACGACCGAGATCCGCGCGCGCACGGGGGCTAAGGGCCGGGGCCTGTTCATGCCGCTCCGGCTCGCCCTCACGGGGCTGGAACACGGGCCGGATCTCGCCGGCCTGCTGCCGCTGATCGGGCGGTCACGGGCGGCGCAGCGGCTCGCCGGAGAGACCGCCTGAAGCGAACCAGACGCGACGGCCGGGTCGGCCTGCCCGGTCGCCACGCCCATCGCCACCCCCTTCGCCGCGATCCGGAAGCCCGAGGGGCTGGCCAACGAGGTCGCTGGTGGCGCACGGCTCAGTTCGGCCGCGCCTCGATCAGGACGGAGTCGAGCAGGAAGCTGCCGTCGGCCTCGATTCGGAAATGCTCCGCCACCTCCGCGGGCGCTGCAGCCTGGAGCGCGCGGATCGCCGCGACCAGCGGCGCCGGCGTGCGCATCCGCGCGATCCAGCTCGCGAACTCCATGCGCGGTCGGCTCGGCAGGATGGCGCCCGGCGTGAAACCCGTCGCCTCCAGCATGCCGCGCCATTCCGAGACCCGGTAATCGCGCACATGCGAGGGGTCGCGCAGCAGCTCCACGGCCTGGATATGCGTGTCGAGCAGCGGATCCTCGGCCGCGACGATGTCGCAGACCACCAGGAGACCGTCCCGCTTGAGGACCCTGCGCGCTTCCGCCAGCGCGGCCGGGACGTCGCGCCAGTGATGGGCGCTGTAGCGGGTCAGCACGGCGTCGAAGCTCGCGTCCGCAAAGGGCATGGTCTCCGCCGCGCCCTGCCGGGTCTCGATCCCGGCGAGGCCGCGCCGCCCAGCTTCCGCGGCGACGGCGGCCAGCATCTCGGTCGAGAGGTCGTAGGCGGTGACCGAAGCGCCCGCCGCCGCGGCCGCGAAGGCGACATGGCCGCCGCCGCAGCCGAGGTCGAGGGCCCGTGCCCCAGGGCGCGCCCGGATCAGGGCACCGATCCGGTCGAGATCGGCGCCGGCGGCATGCACCGCGCTCGTCACGTAGGCGGCGGCCTGGCTGCCGAACTGATCGACGACGTGGCTGGCATGGCTGCGCGCGCTCATGGTGTCCCCTCGGGCTCAGCTCGCCAGCGGCGCGAGGCGCGACAACCGCACGGCGATGATCAGCGCCAGAGCGTACAGTCCGCCGACGAAAAGCACCACGCCGGTCCAACCGGAATGGGCGAAGAACCAGCCGCCGGCGGTGCCGAGCACCGAGGAGCCCAGATAGTACAGGCACAGGTAGATCGAGGAGGCCTGAGCCCGGTCGCGCCGCGCGCGCCGGCCGACCCAGCTGCTGGCGACGGAATGGGCGCCGAAGAAGCCCACCGTCGCCACCACCACGCCCGCGATGATGATCAGGATGTGGTCGGACAGGGTCATCACGATGCCGGCGAGGCCGAGCGCGGTGGCGAGCCACAGGACGCGCCGCCGGCCGAACCGGCTGGCCAGCTCGCCGGTGACCGGGCTGCTCACCATGCCGGCGATGTAGACCGAGAAGATCAGGCCGATCACCGTCTGGCTGAGCGAGAAGGGCGGATCGAGCAGTCGAAAGCCGATATAGTTGTAGATGCAGACGAACCCGCCCATCAGCAGGAACGCCTCGACGAATAACCACGGCAGGCCGGCGTCCCGGAAATGATGGCCGAAGCTGCCCGGCACGTCGCGCCAGGCCATCCGGCGCGCCACGAAGCTGCGGGAGGGCGGCAGCCAGCGCCAGAAGGCGAGGGCTGCAAGGAGCGCCAGCACGCCGATGGTGGCGAGCCCGATCCGCCAGCCGACATGATCGGCCATCACGCCGCTGATCAGCCGGCCGGACATGCCGCCCAGCGCGTTGCCGCCGACGAGCAGACCCATGGACAGGCCGATCGCCTGTGCGTCCATCTCCTCCGCCAGATAGGCCATGGCGACGGCGGGCAGGCCGCTCGCCGTCAGCCCAGTCAGCGCGCGCAGGGCCAGGAAACCGTGCCAGCTGGGCACCAGGGCGGCCACGATGGTGAGCAGCGCGGAGGCGAGCAGCGCGGCCAGCATCACGGGCTTTCGGCCCCAGATCTCGGAGAGGGGGCTGACGACGAGGAGCGCCACCGCCAGCAGGCCGCAGGGCAGCGACAGGGCGAGGCTGCTCTCGGCCGGGGAGACGTGAAAATCGTCCGCGTAGATCGGCAGCAGCGGCTGCACCGCGTAGAGGACCGCGAAGGTCGAGAACCCCGCGGCCGCCAACGCCAGTGCCGTGCGGCGGAAGACCGGTGTCCCGGACCGGATCAGCCGCCCGTCCGCTTCGCTGTCCATCGCCGTCCCGTGCTCGCAACCTCCACGGGTGGTGGAGCTACGGGCCGCTGGCGTCAACCGCCGCGCGGCGCTCCCCTCAACGCGGCGGCGGCGCCTGGCCGGAGCCCTGTTGCAGCAGCGGCGTGATCCGCTGGACCACGACCCGGCGATTCTCCCGGGACGGGCCTTGCGTGTTCACCTTCAGGTACTGCTCGCCGTAGCCCTGGGTGGTCAGATTCTCCGGCGGTACCTGAAACTGCTGGGTCAGCACGGTCGCCACCGATTGCGCCCGGCGGTCCGACAGGGACAGGTTGTCGATCGCGGAGCCGACCGCGTCGGTGTAGCCCTCGATGAGGAATACCTCCTGCGGGTTGGCCCGGATCGCCCGGTTGATCGCGTCGGCGATCACCGAGAGGCGGGCTGCCTGATCGGGCGTGACCGTGAACGAGCCGGTCTCGAAGGTGATCGTGTCGATGTCGACGGACCGCATCCGGGCCCGTAGGTCCGGGCTGTAGCGGACCTGATCGAGGGTGTAGCGCCGGTCGATTGCCGCCACCGGAGGGGCGGTGAGCGCCTCGTAGACCGCACCCTCATCGGCCTGCCCGTAATCCACGATGTAGCGCTCCCGCGGGATGCGGATCTCCGGGGGCGGCAGGACGACCACGTCCTCGTAGATCGGGCGCGGCGGGCCGGCATAGCTGTTGTCGATGAGGATCACCTCGCGGCCGTCGCGGTAGCGGCGGTAACGGCGGAGCATGCGCCCGTCATCGTCCGTCACGGTCACGATCTGCTCACCGCCCGGCCGGTCGATCGTGCTGTAATAGTCGCCGCCGCGGCGCTCGTACCGGTAGCCCCGCGGGTCGAGGGCGCGGAAGCGCTCGTTCTCGTCGTGGCGGATCAGGTAGCCGTCTCGGTCGCGGACGATGATGCGGCCCGGCTCGCGATAGAAGGTCCGGCCGCCCTCGCTGTACTCGCGCCGGTCGCGGCGGACCTGCGCGTAGTCGCGCACATCGTCGTCCTGGCGGAAGCCGCCGGGCACGTAGCCAGGCTGACCCGGCGCGTTGAAGTCCCCGCGCGCTGCCGGCCGGGCGGGATCACCCGGGCCGGGCTGGCCAGGCGGCGCGGCGCCGAGGGGCGCCTGACCGGGCGCAGGCGGCTGTCCGGGCGGCTGGAACGGCCTGCCCGGTACGCCCGGGGCCATATTCGGGGCCGCGGGCCGACCCGGTTCGGCACCGGGGCCGGCACTCGGTTGCGGACGGCCATCGGGTTGAAGCTCTTGGCGCTGGAACGGCCGGCCGGGGACGCCCGGCGCCATGTTGGGCGGCACCGGCCGGCCGGTTTCCGCACCGGGCGCAGCATTCGGCTGCGCACGAGTCTCGGGCTGCGCGTCCAGGCGCTGGGCCGGTCGACCGGGAGCGCCCGGTGCTGCGTTCGGCGCAGGGGTCGGGGCAGGGGTCGGGGCAGCGGTCGGGGCCGGTGGCCGCGCATCGGGACGGACGCTGGGGCGCAGGTCCGGCCGTGCGTCGGGCGAGGCGGCGCCCGGACCACCCTGGCGCGGGCCGGAAGGCTCGCGATCGGGAGCGGCCTCGCGCGGTCCCGGGCGGTTGGGTGTGGCGTCCGGAGTTGCTCGATCCCGCTCGGGCGCCTGCCGCGGCTGCGGAGCCGCGGGCCGCTCGGCGTTCGGCCGCGCGGCCGGCGCGTCGTCTCGGTCGGGTGCCGGCGGCTTGGCCGGGGCGGCCCGACCGGGGGCCGCGCGGTCCTGAGCGTCCGGCGCAGGACGATCGGGCTGGCGTCCCTGGCGCTCTTGGCGGTCTTGGCGCTGCTCCTGCTGCCGCTCAGGGGCGGGTGCACGCGGCGCGGGCGGTTCCGGCCGGCGGTCCGACGCACGCTCCCGGGCGGGTGGCTCGGCTGGCTGCTGGCGTTGGGCCGGCGGCTCGGGTCGCTCACGCACGGCCGGCGGCGGAGCGGCGCGCTCCGGTCGCGGTTCCGGCCGTTCGCGGCCGGCGGGCGGACCGGGCGGAGGTGCGGGACGCTCCTGCGGCGGCCGCTCCGGGCGTGGCCCGCCATGGGGCGGCTCGCCGCCTCTCGGACCGCGCTCGTCCGGTCCGCCCTGTGCCAGCTGCATCTGACCCGGCGCGGCGCTCGAAGCCTGCACGAACGTCAGGCCCGGAATCACCGTGCCGGTCAGGAGGAGCAGTCGCAGGAGCCGCATCAAGGCCTCGTATAGGGTCAGGCCGAGCCGAACTCCGAACGCCGCCTATGGTTCCCTGTGCGAAAGGAATGCAGCCCTCAGGGCGTGAGGCGCTGCGGCACCGCGATCACGTTCGGCGCGATGATACGCACGGCCACGTGATCCGGCTTGCTCTCGAAGGCTCTCACCGCATCGAGCTTGGCCGTTTCGGCCCCGTCTCTCGGATCGCTGACGGCCTCGGCGGCTGCGGCTGCGGCGGCCTTGCCCTCGCTCGCGGCCCGTCCGGCGGCGTCGGCGGCGAGCTCCGCGGCGGTCCGGTCGGCGCGGCCCACCAGGGTCAGCCTCACCTTCGGACGGGAGAGCGCCTCGGCCTGCATCGGCGTCACGAAGATATCGCCCTTGTGCCGGACCAGCATGCTCTCCGCCTTGACCAGGGACTGCGCCCAGGTCTTGCCTTCGGGCTTGCAGGAGCAGTTCGGGACGAATTCCTTGCGGAACTTGAAGGCGTTGGCGAGGCTCACATAGGCGCGGCTACCTTTGACGGTCGCGGCATGCTTGAGGGCGTCGTCGCCGTAGGGCATCGAATAGGCCTGCGCCTCCGTCCCCGGGCAGAGGGCCTGGCACATCTCGTCGGCACCGCCACGGCCCTCGGGCAGGTTGCGCATCGGGAAGAAGCCGCCATCGCAGGTTCGCACGCAGACCATCTGCGGACCGCCGCGGGCGTAGGATTCCCCGGCCGCCGCATAGGTCTCCCGCGCCGGGCAGGTGGAGGCCACGAGGCCCTGCAATTCGCGCCGCCGCGCCCCGCTATCGTCGAACACCGCGCCGCCGTAAGTGGCCTTGAGCGCGCGGATGCGCTGCTCCACGGCCCCGCATTGCGGTGGCCGAGTATCGAAGAACAGGAATTTTTCCGTGCAGTTGAGGCCGCGGTAGTAGGCCTCCAGCCGGCCGATCTCGTCGTTGAGCGCCCGCGTCGTGCTGGCGCCGTTCTGAAGCGAGGCGAGTTCGGCCCGGTAGCGCCGGCACTGCGGCGACGGCAGCGCCGGCGCCGGCCGCGTCTCGGCGGCGGGCGCGGCGGCCGGAGCATCCTGCGCGCCGGCCGGCCGAGACAGCGTCTGGAACAATCCGAGGGCGAGGGCCGCACTCAGGAAGAGGCGGCCGAGCGAGCGGACGATCGGACGGTGAGGCATTGGCTGCATCGCGGTGATCGGGTGCGCGGCGCTCCGAAAGGGTCCGGCGTGCGGGCATCCGCGCTTCGGGGCCGAAGCACGAAGATCCTACGCCCCCTCGCAGGACGGCGACACCCCTCCTACATCTCATCGACAAGCTTGAGGGGGAATTGGCCGGCGATGTGGTTTCGGAGTCTCACTTATGTTGGCGTTCTGGCGCTCGGGCTGGCCGCGGCCGGACCCTTGGCGGCCCAGGAGCCGGACCGGATCTTCGACAAGTCGACGGTCTGGCGCCCGCTGACGCCGAACGACAAGCTCGTCGTCTACGGCGTCGATGATCCGGCGGTGGCGGGCATCGCCTGCTGGTACACGCAGCCCGAAAAGGGTGGGATCAAGGGGACGCTCGGCCTGGCCGAGGATGTCTCGGACATCTCGCTGGCCTGTCGTCAGACCGGGCCGATCGCCTTCAAGGGCAAGCTCAGCCAGGGCGAAGTGGTGTTCAGCGAGCGCCGCTCGCTGATCTTCAAGTCGATGCAGATCGTGCGCGGCTGCGATACGCGGCGCAATACGCTGATCTACATGGTCTATTCCGACAAGGTCATCCAGGGTTCGCCGAAGAATTCGACCTCGGCGGTGCCGCTCGCGCCCTGGGGCACGGAGCCGGCCCCGAAATGCGCCGACGCCATGAAGTAGGGAGCCCCGGGCGATCAGTCCTGGCAAGTGATGCGGATCGGGCGCTCCGAAGGAGCCGGAACCGGCTGGCTGATCGCGCCGGTATACTCGTCGGCGGCGGCGACACCGTAGGAATTGGCGGCGGCGTAGCCCTGCGCCTCGCACCACGCATTGGCCACGACCTGGCCGCAGCTGCTGCCAGGAGTCGTCAGGCACTCGCCGACGCCGTAGCCGTCGCTCGACGGGATCAAAAAGGTCTTCTCGACATGGCTCGGCGCCTTCGCGGGCGTCTCGCCGTCGCTGCCCGCCAGCGCGGCATGCGCGAGCCCGGCGGTCACGAAGGCAGTGGCGAGGGCGAGGATACCGGCGGCCGAGCGTCGCATTGAGGGTCCTTGGGCACAGGATCTGCGGCGTGAGGTTCGTGGCCCGGACGGTCCGACGGCGCGGTTAAGGAAGCCTTACCCGCGACGCGCGAGGGCCTTCTCGAATTCCTCACGCTTTTGGGTTAGCCCCATCGTGCGGGCCGCGCCGTCGCGGCGATGCAACAGCGTGCCGCGACGGCGCGCCGGATCCGCCACGATCCGGCCGTTCTTCGGCGCGTGCGGCCCTGAGGGTGTTGCGGTCGAAGCCGGTTGCCGTCGGGAGCGCGGCGTCGCGAACCGGCGGCGATGCCGGGAGGGGGATAGGTTTCATGGCGCCGATGTTGCGGCTCTACAACACGCTGACGGGGAGCAAGGAGACCTTCGCGCCGATCGATCCGGCGCATGTCCGCATCTATGCCTGCGGCCCCACGGTCTACGACGCCGCCCATATCGGCAACGCCCGGCCGATCATCGTTTTCGACCTGCTGTTCCGCCTGCTGCGCCACCTCTACGGGCCGGCGCACGTCACCTACGCGCGCAACGTCACGGACGTGGACGACAAGATCAACGCGCGCGCGGCCGAACGCGGCATCACCATCCGCGAACTCACCGACGGGACGCTGGCGCAGTTCCACATAGATGTGCGCGACCTCGGCGTGCTGATGCCGGAGGATGTGAACGTGGCCGGCGAGCGCCCCCGCTTCATCGAGCCCCGCGCCACCGATCACATCGCCGAGATGGTCGCGATGATCGAGGCGCTGGTGCGCTCGGGCCACGCCTACGTGGCGGAGGGGCACGTGCTGTTCGATGTGCCCGCGATGCCGGATTACGGTGGCCTGTCGAAGCGCCCCCTCGACGAGATGGAGGCGGGCGCGCGGGTCGAGGTCGCGCCCTACAAGCGCTCGCCCCTCGATTTCGTCCTGTGGAAACCTTCGAAGCCCGGCGAACCGTCCTGGCCGTCCCCCGCTGGGATCGCGGTGCCGGGGCGCCCGGGCTGGCACATCGAGTGCTCGGCCATGTCGGCCAAGCATCTCGGGCCGACGTTCGACATCCACGCAGGCGGCATCGACCTGATCTTCCCGCATCATGAGAACGAGGTGGCGCAGTCCCGCTGCTGCTTCGGCACGCCCGTGATGGCCAATGTCTGGCTGCACAACGGCTTCCTCCAGGTGGAGGGGGAGAAGATGTCGAAGTCGCTCGGCAACTTCGTCACCATCCGCGACGTGCTGAAGGATTGGCCGGGGGAGGTGGTGCGGCTCACCATGCTCAAGACCCACTATCGGCAGCCGATCGACTGGACGCTGCGGGGTCTCGAAGAATCGAGCCGCGTCCTCGACCGGTGGTACGTGGCTGCTGGCGACGAGCCCGCCGCGGGCGACGTCCCTGCCGCATTGGTCAACTCACTCTGCGACGATCTCAACACGCCCGCGGCGATCAACGAGTTGCACCGGCTCGGCGGCGGCCCGGACGCGCAACCGGGCGCGTTGCGGGCCGGCGCCAACCTGCTCGGTTTTCTGACGCGCACGCGCAGCGACCGTGAGCAGGATCAGGTTGCGGCCTCAGGCATCGACGTCGCGGCGGTCGAGGCGCTGATCGCCGAACGCCGGGCCGCACGCGCCGCCAAGGACTGGGCCGCGTCCGACCGAGCGCGCGACGCGCTCGCCGCGATGGGCGTCGCCGTCAAGGACAACAAGGACGGGACCTCAACGTGGACGGTGGCGCGCTGACGTTCCGGCCGCGTCCTCGCGCCCGCTTGCGCGAAAGGTCCGGAACCGCATCTGTGGCGACCGGGGCCTTTCGCGGGGAACGATCAGCACGTGACCATCCTGGGTATCATCGGGGCGCGGCTCACCCGCGCCGGATCGGCCGCGGCACTCGGTTTCGGCCTCTCCGGGCCGGCGCTTGCCATCGACGGCGGGGCGCCGGCGGGCCGCGACGCCCTGGCGCAGGCCACGGTCGGCATCGGCACGATCACCCAGCCGGAGGAGGCCCTGCGCCTCACCCGCTGCTCGGGCGTCCTGATCGCCCCCGACCTCGTGCTGACGGCGGCCCATTGCGTGAATGGCGATCCCCTCGGTGCGCTGGTGGTGTTCTTCCGCGGTAGTACGCCGACGCGGCCGGTCTACGGGGCGCGGGTCGCCGCCCGCTACAGCCCCGATCCCGGGGAGATGCTACCGAACGCAGCCCCCGAGGTGAGCCTAGCGGACCTATCCCTGGACCTCGCGGTGCTGCGCCTCACCGCACCGGTGCGTGACCGGCGCCCTGTGCCCCTCGCGGCCGATCCGGCCCGCGTCCCGAAGAGCCTGCGGATCGCCGGAGCCGGCCTGTCCCGGGGCAGCGTCGGACGGCTGCGCACGGCGACGTTGACGCCACTTGCCGCCAGCAGCACCGGGCTGACCATCGCCCGGGCAAAAGGCGCCCGGATCTGCTTCGGCGATTCCGGCGGGCCCGTCGTCGCGCAGGATCGGCGCGGGACCTATGTCTGGGGTGTCGCCAGCGCTGTGATCAGCCGGGCGGCGCCTTGCGGCGACTACGTGGTGATCGCGCCGGCCGCGCAGGTCTTCTCCGCTGCCGGTGTCCGGTGACAGGGGCCGACGTCATTCGTCAGGTCCTGGGCGTGAGGTCTTGGGCGTGAGGGTTTGGGCGTGGCCGTCTGAGCCGGCCACTATCCGACCCGCGCCCGCATCCTGAGGCGCCGCAGCGCAGCGGGGGCCTCGAAGGAGCGCTCCAGCCAGGCGGGCGATTCCCGGGGGGCCTCCTCCGAGGCCAGCGGCGCGGTCACCTCGGGACGAGGGGCACTGGTATCTTTCGGGCTGATGCCTTCGGGGTCGCCGTCTTTGCGAGCGGAGCGAAGCAATCCAGTGGCACCGCGCTTGTCGAGGTCGCGCTTCCCTGGGTCACGTCGTTTCGCTCGCGATGACGGAGGGACGCGTCAACGCCGGTGCCGCCCCTCAACACGCGAAAACCCCGCGCGGCTGGACCGCGCGGGGTTTTTCGAGGGACCGGACCGGCGGCGGATCAGACCGCCATGCGCTCCTCGCCGTCCATCGGCTCGCGCAGCACGTAGCCGCGGCCCCAGACGGTCTCGATGTAGTTCTTGCCCTGGCTGGCGTTGGCGAGCTTCTTGCGCAGCTTGCAGATGAACACGTCGATGATCTTCAGCTCGGGCTCGTCCATGCCGCCATAGAGATGGTTGAGGAACATCTCCTTGGTGAGGGTCGTGCCCTTCCGGAGGGAGAGGAGTTCCAGCATCTGGTACTCCTTGCCGGTCAGATGCACCCGGGCGCCGCCGACCTCGACGGCCTTCTGGTCGAGGTTCACGATCAGGTCGCCGGTGGTGATGACCGACTGCGCGTGTCCCTTCGAGCGGCGCACGATGGCGTGGATGCGCGCGATCAACTCGTCCTTGTGGAACGGCTTGGTGAGGTAGTCGTCGGCGCCGAAGCCGAGGCCCTTCACCTTGTCCTCGATGCCGGCCATGCCGGACAGGATCAGGATCGGGGTCTTCACCTTCGCCACGCGCAGATTACGCAACACCTCGTAGCCCGACATGTCGGGCAGGTTCAGATCGAGGAGGATGATGTCGTAGTCGTACAGCTTGCCCAGATCGACACCTTCTTCACCGAGGTCGGTGGTGTAGGTGTTGAAGTTCTCGGACTTGAGCATCAACTCGATGCTCTGCGCTGTCGCGCTGTCGTCCTCGATCAAAAGTACCCGCATCGTCGGTCCCCAGCCCAGCCGGCCGCATCAGCGCGCAGACACGTCCCTATCGTTCGCCCGCCACCGGCCTGTGGACGGGCGCCTCGTCGCTCTTGACGTGGGACGCTATGGATTAATCGTTAACAAAACCTGATTCCCGCCCGCAAGCGTCTCGTTCGCGGAACCGCGCGCTTGACCGGAGAAACTTGGTTTCCCCGGCCCCGCTCAGAGCGCTGATTCCAAGCCGTTGGTGGACGGAACACCCGCCCCCTGCGGTGTAAGTACTTCCGCCGTAACGTTTCGGCCCCGACTGTGATCCGGAGGACACAGACGGTCGGCTTCGTCGAGCTCGGCAGTGACCGAGACCCGGACCGAGACCCGGATCGAGCCGCTACGTGCCCGTGGATCGCAGTGTTAAGGAGGCCGGTAAACGAAGCGTTGAGAGCGCGGCTGATGACACAGGATTCGGCAAGATCCGTTGCCTCTCTCGCGGCGGCGCAGGCGGCATTGGAGCGCGTCGAGGTGCTGGAGACCTTCGGACGGGTGGTGGCGATCCGCGGCCTGCTGGTCGAGGTCGCGGGACCCGTGGCGGCGATGCGGCTCGGCGGACGGATCGACGTGGAGGGTGCGAACGGTCACGGGCTGGTGCCCTGCGAGATCATCGGCTTCCAGGGCGACCGCGCGCTCGCCATGCCGTGCGGCTCCTTGGAGGGCGTCCGGCGCGGCTGTCCGGCCTTCGTGCGCGACGAGGCCGCTGGAGCGATCCGCCCGACCGGCGCCTGGCTCGGCCGAGTGATCGATGCCCTCGGCCGGCCGGTCGACGGTCTTGGACCTCTGCCGCAGGGACCGGACATCTATAGCCTTCGCGCCGACCCACCCCCGGCCCATGCGCGTAGCCGGGTTGGCGGCCCCCTGGATCTCGGTGTCCGATGCATCAATACGTTCCTCACCATGTGCGCCGGCCAGCGGATGGGGATCTTCGCGGGATCGGGCGTCGGCAAGTCGGTGCTGCTCTCGATGCTCGCCCGCTACACCGCTGCCGACATCGCGGTGATCGGGCTGGTTGGCGAGCGGGGGCGCGAGGTTCAGGAGTTCCTGCAGGACGATCTCGGCGCCGCCGGCCTCGCCCGCTCGGTCGTGGTGGTGGCGACGTCGGATGAGCCGGCGCTCATGCGCCGCAACGCCGCCTACATGACCCTCTCGGTCGCCGAGCATTTTCGCGACCAGGGCGCCAAGGTGCTGTGCATGATCGACTCGATCACGCGCTTCGCCATGGCCCAGCGCGACATCGGCCTCGCGGCCGGCGAACCACCGACTGCCAAGGGCTACACGCCGACGGTCTTTTCCGAGTTGCCGCGCCTGCTCGAACGGGCCGGCCCCGGTGTCGGGCAGGGGACGATCTCCGCGCTCTTCACTGTGCTCGTCGAGGGCGACGATCACAACGAGCCCGTCGCCGATGCGGTGCGCGGCATCCTCGACGGGCATATCGTGATGGAGCGCGCCATCGCCGAGCGGGGGCGTTACCCGGCGATCAACGTGCTGCGCTCGGTCTCCCGGACCATGCCGCGGGCCTGCGATCCCGCTTATCTGCCGGTGGTCCGCCGGGCGCGCCGGGTGCTCTCGACCTACGCCGACATGGAGGAGCTGATCCGGCTCGGCGCCTACCGCGCCGGCTCGTCCCAGGAGGTCGACGAGGCCGTGGCGCTCATGCCGCATCTTGAGGCTTTTCTTGGGCAGGGTAAGGAAGAAGCAACGTCCATCAGCGATGGTTACGCACGGCTCGGTCAGATTGTCGGCGGAGCCTAGGCCTCTGCCGGGATGGTGCCACAGCGCCGATGGCTCCGGGGCCGAGCGAATATCCGAGCGGGTCTGCCCCGTCAGGCCCGTTCAGGGGCCTGCGCCGGCCACGATCCCCGGCTCGGCCTCAAGCGTTGCGTGGAGTGAGCGTTCTGATGAAATCGCGTGACACGCTGATCCGCCTGCGCCGCTTCCAGGTCGATGAGAAGCGCCGGCGCGTGACCCAGATCGAGATGATGATGGCCGACTTCCAGCGCATGGCGGTGGAACTCGACCGCGAGGTCGCCGTCGAGGAGGCCCGCGCCGGTATCACCGATGTCGGTCACTTCGCCTACCCGACCTACGCCCGCGCCGCGGCGACCCGCCGGGACAACATGCGCCAGTCGGCCCAGGCGCTGGAGGGTCAGCTCGCGGAGGCCAAGGCCGAACTCGGCGAGGCCTTCGAGGAGCTGAAGAAGGTCGAGATCCTGAACGACCGTGAGCGCACCGCCGAGCGCGCTGCCGAATCGGTTCGCGATCAGGCCGCCATGGACGGGATCGGGCTGAACCGCGCCCGCGGCTGAACGGGGCTTACGGGGCCGGCCAGGCCGCGGCAGCTGCGCCGCGGCACGAAACCGTCATGATCCCCTGACAAGGGGGCTCGTGGTGCCGTCGCACCGCTTGCAGGGCGCCGCGTGACGGCGCATCAGGGGCTCTCCCCAGGGCGTCGGTGTTCATGAAGAAGATCAGCGAGTTCATCTGGCCACTCATCGGCCTCGCCGCCGTCGTCGTCTCGGGCTATTTCCTCTATCAGGAACTGAAGACGACCTCTTTGGCGGCGATCTGGGCCGCGATCCTGGCGATCCCGCCGCACCGGATTGTCCTGGCGGCGCTCTCGACGCTGGTCGCCTACGCGGCGCTCGCCTGGTACGACCGGATCGCGCTGCTGCATCTGGGTGTCCGGCACATCTCGTTGCTGTTCGTCTCGCTCTGCTCGTTCACGACCTACGCGCTCTCGCACAATATCGGCGCCTCGGTCTTCTCCGGCGCCCTGGTGCGCTACCGGGCCTATACGGCCAAGGGCCTGACCGCGGCGCAGGTCGCCGTGCTGGTGGCGCTGTGCTCCTTCACCTTCTTCCTCGGCACGGTCCTGCTCGGCGGCTTCACGCTGGTGGTTGACCCGAACCTGCTGTCGCGGCTCGAGGGCAAGCTGCCCGGCTTCCTCACCGATCCCAAGACCGCGCTGATCGTCGGCATCGGCATGCTGGCCTTCGTCGCGCTGTACGTGATCGGCTCGGTCCTGCACCTGCGCCCGCTGCACATCCGCTCGTTCAAGCTCGAATATCCCCGGCCCGGCATCATGGGCCGCCAGCTCCTGGCGGCGCCGCTGGAACTGCTCGGCGCAGCCGGTATCATCTACTTCGCGCTCCCCGAGGCGATGAATCCCGGCTTCATCCCGGTGCTCGCGATCTTCCTGGCCTCGTTCTCGGTGGCGCTCGCCTCGCATGCGCCGGGCGGTCTCGGCGTGTTCGAGATCGTGTTCATCACCGCGATGCACATCACCGACGACGCGCAGAAGGACGCGATCATCGCGGCGGTGATCATCTTCCGGATCTTCTATTTCTGGATTCCGGCTCTGATCTCGGTGGTCGTGGTGATCGCCTTCGAGCGGTCGAGGCTCGCGGCGGCGATCGGCCCGGCCGCGCATGGGCCGAAGGCCACGGTGGTGCCGGATCCGCCCGTCGTCGCGCCGGGGCTCGATCCGCACGAGCTGGAGCGGGAACTCAAGCAGAAGGCAGTGTGACGGAAACTGCGGGGATCGTAGGCGGGAAGGACGCTCGGAACAAGCGCGTCTCCCTTCCCCGCAGAGGGGGGCTTGCGGCACACCGAAGCCGCCCGTCCGGCCCCCGGCGTGCATCCTGCCAGCCCACCCATCAGATCGAGTTCACCGTCCGCAGCCGCGCCCGCGGATGGATCTCGGCCTGGCTCATCACGGGCGTCTCCCGGCGGAAGCGTTCGATGATCGAGCGCACGAACGGCCGGGTCTGCGCAGAAGTGACCAGAACCGGCATCTCGCCCTGCCGCGCCGCCGTCTCGAACCGGTCGCGGACCGTCGTCACGAACTCGCTGAGCTTGGAGGGCTGCATCGCGAGGTAGCGCTCCTCGCGCTCGCCGACAATTGATTCCAGAAACGCCTGCTCCCAGGCCGGCGAGAGGGTGATGATCGGCAGCGTGCCGCCCTGATCCTGGTACTGGGCGCAGATCTGCCGGCCGAGCCGGGCGCGGACATGCTCCACCACGTCGCGCGGGTTCTTCACGCTGCCCGCGACTTCTGCAATCGCCTCCACGATGGCCCCCAGGTCGCGGATCGAGACCCGCTCGGCCAGGAGGAACTGCAGCACCCGCTGGATGCCGGTGGTGGCGATCTGCGACGGCACGAGCTCCTTGAGCAGGTCGGTATGCTCCTTTGAGAGCTCGCGCAGCAGCTTCGAGACCTCGACATGGTTGAGCAACTCGGAGACATGCGCCTTGATCACCTCGGTGAGATGCGTCGAGACCACGGTGGCGGCATCCACCACCGTATAGCCCTTGACCTGCGCCTGATCGCGGAGCGCCGCGTCGATCCAGGTCGCCGGCAGGCCGAAGGTCGGCTCCAGCATATGCTGGCCGGGCAGCTGCACTTGCCCGCCCATCGGGTCCATCGCCATGAACTGGCCCGGGAAGATCCGGCCGGTGCCGGCCTCGATCTCCTTCACCCGCACCACGTAGGTGTTGGCGTCGAGCTGGACGTTGTCCAGGATACGCACCGAGGGCATCACGAAGCCGAGCTCGGCGGCGAGCTGCCGGCGCAGGGCCTTGATCTGGTCGGTCAGCCGGTCCTGGCCCTCGCCGTTGACGAGGGCGAGCAGCGCGTAGCCCATCTCGAGCTTCAGGTCGTCGAGCTTGAGCAGGTCGGTGACGGTCTCCTCCTTGGCGGACGCGGCGGCGGCTGCCGCCTTCGGGTCCAGGGGGATGCCCGTCGCGTCGAGCGGCGGGGCCGCCCTGGCGGTCTTGTTGATCCGCCACGCCGCGTAGCCGGCGCCGCCGCCGAGCAGCAGGAACGGCAGCATCGGCATGCCGGGCAGGAGGGCGATCAGCAGCATCACCGCCGCCGACATCCCGAGCGCCTTCGGATAATGGGCGAGCTGCTTGCCGAGCGCCTTGTCGGCCGCGCCCTTCACGCCGGCCTTGGAGACCAACAGGCCTGCGGCCGTGGAGACGATCAGCGCCGGAACCTGGCTCGCCAGGCCGTCGCCGATGGTGAGCAGCGTGTAGCTCTTGGCCGCCTCGCCGAAGCTCAGGCCCTGCTGCGCCACGCCGATGATGATGCCGCCGACCACGTTGATGAAGGTGATCAGCAGCGCCGCCACCGCGTCGCCGCGCACGAATTTCGACGCACCGTCCATCGCTCCGAAGAAGGAAGATTCCTCCTCCAAAGCCGAGCGCCGGGCCTTCGCGGCTTTCTCGTCGATCAGGCCGGCCGAGAGGTCGGCATCGATCGCCATCTGCTTGCCGGGCATCGCGTCGAGGGTGAAGCGGGCCGCGACCTCGGCGATGCGGCCCGAGCCCTTCGTGATCACCACGAAGTTCACGATGATCAGGATCGCGAACACGATGATCCCGATCACGAAGTTGCCGCCCATCACGAAGTGGCCGAAGGCCTCGATCACCTGGCCGGCCGCCGCCGTGCCCTCGTGGCCGTGGCCGAGGATCAGGCGGGTCGAGGCGAGGTTCAGGGCGAGCCGCAGCATCGTGGCGATGAGCAGCAGCGTCGGGAAGACGGTGAATTCCAGCGGGTTGTCGATCGACAGGCCGGTCATCATGATCAGCACCGAGGTGATGATCGAGACCGCCAGCAGCAGGTCGAGCAGCATGGCGGGGAGCGGGAAGATGAGGACCGCCAGGATCCCCAGCACGCCGGTGGCGAACAGGAGGTCCGAGCGCTTCGACAGCGCCTGGACGTCGCCGCGGGTCGGCAGCGCGAGCTGACCCAGCAACGCCGCAGCGCCCATCCGTGCCGGCGCGCTCGCCGTCTCCGCCATCGATCCCACCCGTCGCGCTCCGCCGAGAGGGCTTCCCCTTGGCGTACCCGGCAAGATCTGCCGACCGGATGGTTAGCGCGGCGTTAAGTTTGGCGCCTGCGGCCGATGGAACCTGGGTTGGGTCTGCCGCTTGATCGCTCAGCAGCCGCTCGCCTCCGGGTGAGAGGGCTCCTGACGAGCCGTCCCCGGACTGGCGGTGACGCCGGCACGCAGGCGGGGGCGGGCCCGAGCACCCCGGAGCGTCCCATGACCACACGTGCCCTGACCGCCTTGTTCGACGACTACGACTCCGCCGCGCGCGCGGTGGACGAGCTCGAGGCGGCCGGCATCCCCCACGCCGACATCAGCATCATCTCGAACCGGACCGAGGCCAGACCGTCCAGGCGGCAGCCGTCCGATACCGCCACGCCCGTCACCACCGAGGCGGTGGAGGCGGCCGGCACGGGCGCGACGGTCGGGACGGTCCTGGGTGGTGGCGCGGGCCTGCTCGCCGGCCTCGGTCTGCTGGCCATCCCCGGGTTGGGCCCCGTTGTCGCCGCGGGCTGGCTCGTGGCGGCTGTCACGGGCGCGGGTGTGGGCGCCGCGGCCGGCGGATTGATCGGTGCCCTGACCGGCGCCGGGCTCAGCGAGGGCGAGGCCGAGACCTATGCCGAGGGCGTGCGCCGGGGGGGCACCCTGGTGACGGTGCGGGCTGACGAGAACCGGGCCGACCGCGCGATGAATCTTCTGAGCCGGGCCGGCTCGATCGATCTCGACGAGCGCGCCGAGGGCTGGCGGGCGCAGGGCTGGACCGGCGGGACGGTGGGGCCGGCGGCGAACCGGACCGCGACGGGGACGCGACCCGAGATCTGAATCCCGTCCGCCGAGTGGATGTCGGCCTCAGGCCATCATCTTCCGCGCCAGCATGGCGGCGGCAAACAGCAACCCGGAGCCCAAGGCGATCAGGCTCATCATCAGCATCCGTCTGGGCTCGACCGACGATTCCGCCTTCACCGGCTCGACGATCGGGCTGAAGAACTCGATCTGCCGGGCCGCGATGATGCGCGACCGCTCGAAGGCGGTCAGCACCTGCTGGTAGTATTTCTCGGCGTTCTTGCGATCGTTCTCCAGCGCCTCGAACCGCGTCAGCGCGTCCGAGAGGAGGCGCTTCTGCTCCGGATCCTGGCTGGCCGACTGCTTTTCGATCCGCGCAATGTTCTCGTCGAGATCCTTGATCTGCTGCTTGATGTCGATGATACGGCGGGACTCGGGACCGAGATCTCGCTGGCCGATGGCGAGCTGCACCGCGAGATTGATCCGGGAGGCGCGCAACTCGGCGATCATCTTCAGGTTGACTTCGTTCGACTTCTGCGCGTCGAGCACGCCCTCGCGGTTGCGCAGATCCCGCATCGCGAGGCGGATCTTCGTCATCCGCTCCTCCGCGAGCTTCAACTCCCGGCTGCTCTCGGCCACCGCATCCTCACGCGCCTTGACGCTGAGGTCGTTCACCATCCGCTCGGCCTCCTTCATGATGGCCTTCGCGATGGCGAGGGATTGTTCCGGATCGAACGCCTCAACGCTCACCGCCATGATCCCGGAACTCGGCTCGATGTCGATGTCGACCCGCCGTTTCCAGTAGCGGAGGAATTTCTCGATCGGCTTGCTCGGATCGAACCGCGAAATGTAGTCGATGGTGTCGTTGCTGAACCAGTCGCGCAGGGGCAACTGCGCTTCAAGCGCTTCCAGCATCGGCCGGCTCAGGATGTATTCGCGGGTGATCATCGTGTCCTGCGCGGCCATCTGGTTCTGGCCGCTGGAGCCGCTGGAGGATCCCGCCGCCTCCGACATTCCCTTGTCGGACGCCCCGATCGCCGGACGGATCGCGAAGCGCGCCTCGCTGACGTAGCGATTCGACGCGATCAGCCCGTAATAGACCGCCCCCGCCAGGACCGGCAACACGAAGCAGACCACGAACAGGATCGGGATCCAGGGGTCGTTCTTGACGTGGGTCTGGTAGGACCGGATGCCCTTCTTGCGATCGGCGAAGCGCGACATCCGCGCGATCTGCCGCAACGACTCGGTGATCGCCTGCTGGCGCTCCGCGGTCGTGACCGGCTGCCCCTCGGCTTTCCGGATCTCCATGTTCATGGCTTGATTCCCGGCCTCCCCGGCCTCGAAGGTCGATCCGTACACGCTCCGTCGCCACTTCGCGGCGCGGATCTGCGGGGGCTCTCGCACGCCGAGACGGCAAAAGCGTGTCGTCGCACAGTCTCGTCGAAGGCGTGAGCCGGCGACGCGGCCACGCGACGCCAGGAACGACCGGCGGAGGGTGGACGCCCGATCGCCGCACGCGCGGCTTCAGTTCCGCCGACCGAGGGCGACCGAAGGTTTCGGGACGGCAAACTCAGGCGCGTTCCGGACATCGCGGCGTCGATGTCGATCCGGCTCCCCGGACGCTCGTCCCTGATAGCCGCTGCCGGAAAGAAAATGCCTTTTGTCACCCGCCACGTTGACGGCATTCCAGATTTGGCATACCAAATACCACGCACCGCGAGGACGGCAACGCCATCGCAGGGGCGAGTTGGAACTTTAGCTCCGTATGCGGGCAGGAGGGCCGATGACGATCCATGAGAGTGTCGTCGACGCGTTCCCCGCGCGGACCGGCAGCCGATTTCGCACACCCACGGGGGTCGATCGTGCCGGTTGCTGAGGCGACGGTCGGTCAACGCGTTTCGGGCGACATCGTCGGGCTGGCCGAGGCCATCGGGGATGCCGTGGTGGTGTCGGACCCCGACGGGGCGATCACCATCTGGAATCCGGCCGCAGAGCGGATCTTCGGGTTCACCGAGACAGAAGCGCTTGGCCGGACCCTCGACCTGATCACGCCTGATCGGCACCGTCGTCGCCACTGGGACGGCTACGCCAAGACGATGCGAACCGGCACCACCCGCTACGGGGCGGAGACCCTGAGGGTGCCGGCGATTCACAAGGACGGACGCCAGCTCTCCATCGCCTTCACCGTGGGGATGGTGCGGGACGCTGCCGACCGGGTGACCGGAATCGTGGCGGTGATTCGCGACGAGACCGAGCGCTGGGCGGAGGAGAAGCGGTTGCGCCAGCGCGTGGCCGAACTCGAAGCCGCCGCGGACCGGTCCTGACGGGCAGCTCAATCCCGCAGGACGATCCGCAGGATCCGATCACCAAACCGCACAGGGAGAACGCCCCATGAGCAAGCCGCTGGAAGGCATCAAGATCATCGACTTCACGCACGTTCAGGCGGGGCCCGCCTGCACGCAGTTGCTGGCCTGGTTCGGCGCCGATGTGATCAAGGTCGAGCGCCCCGGCGCCGGCGACGTGACCCGCACCCAGCTGCGCCACGTCGAGGACGCGGACGCGCTCTACTTCACGATGCTGAACTCCAACAAGCGTTCGCTCACCCTCGACACCAAGACCCAGGCCGGCAAGGAAGTCCTCGAGAAGCTGATTCGGGATTCCGACGTCATGGTCGAGAATTTCGGCCCCGGCGCCCTGGACCGGATGGGCTTCTCCTGGGCGCGCATCCAGGAGCTGAACCCGGGCATGATCCTCGCCTCGGTGAAGGGCTTCTCGGACGGTCACCACTACGAGGACCTGAAGGTCTACGAGAACGTCGCCCAGTGCGCGGGCGGTGCCGCCTCGACCACGGGCTTCTGGGACGGGCCGCCCACCGTCAGCGCCGCCGCGCTCGGCGATTCCAACACCGGCATGCATCTGGCCATCGGTATCCTCACGGCGCTCCACCAGAAGAACAAGACCGGCAAGGGCCAGAAGGTCGCCGTGTCGATGCAGGATTCAGTGATCAACCTCTGCCGCGTAAAGTTGCGCGACCAGCAGCGCCTCGACGCCCTCGGCTACCTCGAGGAGTACCCGCAGTACCCGCACGGCGAGTTCTCCGACGTGGTGCCGCGCGGCGGCAATGCCGGCGGCGGCGGCCAGCCGGGCTGGGTGCTCAAGTGCAAGGGCTGGGAGACCGACCCGAACGCCTACATCTACTTCACCATCCAGGGCCACGCCTGGGCGCCGATCTGCAAGGCGCTCGGCAAGGAGGAGTGGATCACCGATCCGGGCTACAACACCCCGCGCGCCCGCCAGGACAAGATCTTCGACATCTTCAAGACGATCGAGGAGTGGCTCGCCGACAAGACCAAGTTCGAGGCGGTCGACATCCTGCGCACCTTCGACATCCCCTGCGCGCCGGTGCTGTCCATGAAGGAAATCGCCGAGGACAAGTCCCTCCGCGAGAGCGGCACCGTGGTCGAGGTGGCGCATCCGAAGCTCGGCAAATACCTGACCGTCGGAAGCCCGATCAAGTTCTCCGACATGACGGTCGAGGTGAAGGCCTCGCCGCTGCTTGGCGAGCACACCGACGAGGTGCTGACGGATCTCGGCTACACGCAGGAGCAGATCCGGGCGATGCACGAGGCCCGCGCGGTCTGATCGACCGCCACCAATCGCGATGCTGAGACAGGGCGGTGCCTCGCGGCGCCGCCCTTTTTCATGGGCGAGTTTTCATGGGCGAGCGTTGAACCCCGTCCTTGCGAGCGGAGCGAATCAACCCAGCGGCGCGCGTGGATTGCCTCGCTCCGCTCGCAAGGACGGCGGGATGCCGAGCAACGGCAAGTCGCCCAGTCGGTCCTGGCGAGAACGCGCCCGGTCGCGGTGACCTGTCACCGCGGGCGGCGACGAGGCGGTCAGGCTTGTCCGGTCCCGTCAGCCAGGAAGAACGCCACGGCCTTCCCCACGACCGGCGGCTGGTAGGCGTGCGGGCCGTCGTACTCGACATAGGTCACCGGATAGCCGGCCTCGCGCAGGGCCGGCACGTGGACCCGGGCGCTGCGGTCGATTGGGATCTGCTCATCCCGCGTGCCGTGCGACAGGAAGATCTTCGGCGCACCGACCTGCACGTGCACCGACAGGAAGCCCGCCGACGAGACGATCAGGTGGCTCGCCACGTCGCCGTTCGCCAGTCCGAGGGAGAGCGTGTAGCTGCCGCCGTCCGAGTGGCCGGCGAAGCAGAGACGCTGCGGATCGAGCGGGAAACGGTCGGCCACGTGCGCCAGCGCCGCCGCGACCCGCTCGCGGTCGGGGCCGTGGCCCGCGATGACGATGTCCCAGGTTGCGAACAACGATTGCGGGACGAGGAGCAGGAACCGCTTGGCGCAGGCGTGCTGCTCCAGCATCGGCAGGATGCGCTCGGCGGTGCCGCCGCCGCCATGGAACAGCACCACCAGCGGGCAGGGGCTGCGCTGATCGAGACCCTCGGGAACCACCAGCACCGCGTCGCGCTCGGCGAACAGGCCGAGATCGTGCCGGCCCGGGGGGAGGGGATGGCGGGTGGGCAGGCGGTGTCGGAAGTCCAGGCGGCCGGCGAGGGCGGGATCGATCATGGCGGGACGTCCGTGGCGTGATCCGAAACAAAGACGGCCGGACCGCTGAGCGATCCGGCCGGCGTGAAGACATCCCGGTCGCGGGCCCCGAAGGGCCCGCCGGCCTCACTTCTTCTTCATGATCCCGCTCTGCGGGTTGAGGCTGCCGATGTTGCCGCTCTCGCTGCCGGCGGCCGGGTCGATCACGGCGTTGACCAGGGCCGGCCGGCCCGAGTTCATCGCCTCGTTGACCGCGCGGGTCAGCTCGTCCGGCGTCGTGACGTGGTAGCCGACCCCGCCGAAGGCCTCCATCATCTTGTCGTAGCGGGAATCCGGCACGAACACCGTCGTGGCCGGATCGCGGCCGGTCGGATCCGTGTCGGTGCCACGATAGATCCCGTTGTTGTTGAACACCACGATGCAGACCGGCAGCCCGTACCGGCAGATCGTCTCGACCTCCATGCCGGAGAAGCCGAAGGCGCTGTCGCCCTCGACGCAGAGCACCGGCTTGCCGGTCTCGACGGCGGCCGCGACGGCGAAGCCCATGCCGATGCCCATGATACCCCAGGTGCCGACATCCAGGCGCTTGCGCGGCTGGTACATGTCGATGATGCCCCGGGCGAGGTCGAGGGTGTTGGCGCCCTCGTTGACCAGGATCGCGTCCGGCCGCTCCTTGACGATGGTGCGGAGCGCGCCGAGCGCGGCGTGGAAGGTCATGGGCGAGGCGTTGCTCATGAGCTTCGGCGCCATCTTGGCGATGTTCGCCTCGCGCTTGGTCTTGAGCGTCTCGATCCAGTCGGACGGGGGCTGCTGCCAGCCCTGGCCCATGCCGTCGAGCAGCGCCTGCACGCAGGAGGCGATGTCGCCGACGACGGGGGCGACGATCTCGACGTTCGAGTCCATCTCGCGCGGCTCGATGTCGATCTGGATGAACTTGGTCGAGCCCGGCTCGCCCCAGCTCTTGCCCTTGCCGTGCGACAGCAGCCAGTTCAGCCGGGCGCCGATCAGCAGCACCACGTCCGAGTCCTTCAGCGCGGTCGAGCGCGCTGCGCCGGCCGAGAGCGGGTGGGTGTCGGGCAGGAGGCCCTTGGCCATGCTCATCGGCACGTAGGGGATGCCGCTGGTCTCGACGAGCGCGCGGATGGCGTCATCGGCCTGGGCGTAGGCCGCGCCCTTGCCGAGCACGATCAGCGGCCGCTTGGCGGATTTCAGGACCTCCAGTGCCCGGGCGATCGCCTCGGGGGCCGGGCGCTGGGCGGGCGCCGGATCGATCACCTTGACCAGCGACTTCTGGCCGGCCTCGGCGTCGATCACCTGGGCGAACAGCTTGGCGGGCAGGTCGAGATAGACGCCGCCCGGCCGGCCCGAGCAGGCGGCGCGGATGGCGCGGGCGACGCCGATGCCGATATCGGCCGCGTGAAGCACCCGGAACGCCGCCTTGCACAGGGGCTTGGCGATGGCGAGCTGGTCCATCTCCTCGTAGTCGCCCTGCTGCAGGTCGACGATCTCGCGCTCGGAGGAGCCCGAGATCAGGATCATCGGGAAGCAGTTGGTGGTGGCGTTTGCGAGCGCCGTCAGTCCGTTGAGGAAGCCCGGCGCCGAGACCGTGAGGCAGATGCCCGGCTTCTGGGTCAGGAAGCCCGCGATCGCCGCGGCGTTGCCGGCGTGCTGCTCGTGGCGGAACGAGATCACCCGCATCCCCTCGGCCTGGGCCATGCGGCCGAGATCGGTGATCGGGATGCCCGGGACGCCGTAGATCGTCTCGATGCCGTTGAGCTTGAGCGCGTCGATGACGAGGTGGAAGCCGTCGGTCAGCTCGGGCTCTGCCTCGACCTCGGGGTGGACAATCTTGGCGAGTGCGGTCATCGGGGGTCTCTCCCAGAGGATGAAAGGCTAGGGCTTTCTGAGCCGGTGTGCAGGTGGAAATCCCATCCCCGCCCCTCATCCCGAGGTGCCCGCGTCAGCGGGCCTCGAAGGAGGGCTCCAGACGTCTCAGCGATTCCTGGATGCCTCCTTCGAGGCCTCCGCTTCGCTTCGTCACCTCAGGATGAGGGGGTGGGTGGGAGATCGGTGTGTATCTGGCGTCCTTCGCTTGGTCTCCGCGTCCCGTGTTCAGGCTGCCCGGATCGGCTGGACGGCGAGCGCCGCGGGGGCGTCGTCCGCGGCGAGGTAGCGGGCGCGCATCGGGCGAAGCAGGAACATGGCCAGGGCCGCCGCCGTGACGTTGAGCACGATGATTAGCGTGAACACCGCCGACCAGCCGTAGGCGGAGGAGAGCAGGCTGGCGAAGGGCACGAGGAAGGCCGCGGTCCCCTTGGCGGTGTAGAGCAGGCCGGCATTGCTGGCGGCGTATTTCGAGCCGAACGTGTCGCCGCAGGTCGCCGGGAACAGCGAGTAGATCTCGCCGAACACCCCGAAATACACCGCGGTGGCCAGAACGAAGACCATCGGGTTGTGGCCGTAGGTCAGGAGCACGATCACCGCCGCCGCCGCCGTCGAGAAGGCGATGAACATCGTGTTCTCGCGGCCGATATGGTCGGAGACGAAGCCGAAGAACGGCCGCCCGAACCCGTCGAAGATCCGGTCCAGCGAGATCGCGAGCGTCAGCGCCGCCATCTGGAGGCCGAACATGTTCACCGGCACGCCGGCCACCTGGAAGTCGTGGGCGATCGGGGCGATCTGCGCCGCCGCCATCAGGCCGCCGGAGGCGACCATCACGAACATCGCGTACATCACCCAGAAGACCGGGGTGCGCACCACCTCGCGGGGGCTGCGATCGACCTTGGTCTGGGGCAGGCGCAGGCTCTTGCGCTGAACCGGCGTGATCGTCGACGGCTTGCGCAGCAGGAAGGCGAGAGCCAGCACCACGGCGCCCTGACCGAGCCCGAAATACAGGAAGGCGTCCTGATAGCCGCTGGAAGCGATCATGCGGGCGATCGGCACGACCGTGAGGGCGGCACCGGCGCCGAAACCCGCTGCCGTGGCGCCGGCCGCGAGACCGCGCCGGTGCGGGAACCACTTGAGGGCGTTGCCCACGCAGGTGCCGTAGACCGAGCCGGCGCCGATGCCGGCGATCACGGCTCCGAGGTAGAGCATGAAGAGGCTGTCGGCGTAGGCGTCGATCGTCCAGGCCAGGGCGATCATCACGCCGCCGAAGGCGACCACGATCTTCGGACCGTAGCGGTCGACGAACCACGCCTCGACCGGGACAAGCCAGGTCTCGGTGGCGACGAAGAGCGTGAAGGCGAGCTGGATCGCCGCCCGGCCCCAGTGGTAACGCTGGTCGATCGGATCGACGAACAATGTCCAACCGTATTGGAGGTTGGCGATCATGGCCATGCAGATCACGCCGAAGGCGAGCTGCCACCACTTCGCCGACGGCGAATCCTGGCGTTCCATCCCTTAGCCTTTCCCGTGGGCGGCGCAGCCTTGCGGTGGCGCGTCTCTCGTGCACCGCCGATCATGCACATCCTCTCTAGGTATGCAATATACCAGTGTGAGACGGACGGGATGAACTGTCAGGCGGCGATATTATGCCGTTTGCTGCGGCCGGGGAATCGGGCCCCAGGACCCGAGCGTCGGCTCGTCCGCCGGGCTCAAGATTTCGTCGAGCCCGGGAACGGAGGCCGGGTCGGCGGGGAGGCCGATCAGTGCGCGCGTCGCCGCCCAATCCGCATCGTCCCTGACCGCCGCCAACGCGACCGGATCCAGGGCCGAGACGCGCCCGCGGTCGAGCCGCAGAATCGCCCGGCCGGTCTCTGCCTGAACGAAGCGCACCGCTGCCATTCGGCGCAGGCATTCCCGCAGGAAGCTCGTATTGGCATCGGCCGACAGATCCGCGCCCTGGAACACCGCGTCGGGTCCGTGGGCGATGATATCGACCTTGCGGAACCGGTCGATGTCGATCAGCCCCTTCACGTCGAGGATGTTCAAGATCCCGTCCGCCCAGAAGGCGATGGTGCGCGGGCGCTCGCCAAGGGGCACGCTGTTGTCGAGGAACTCGCAGACCACCCGCTTGTCTCGGGCCAGCGCCCAGTTGAAGAACAGGCGCGGCATGCCGGTATAGGCCTCGACGTTGTGGGCCAGCAGATCCTCCACCGCCTTGTAGCGGCCGAACATCTCGCCCCGCTGCCAAGCACGCTCCACGGTGTCGGCCGGGGGCGTGACCATGAACTGCATGTAGACCCGGTCGCCGAACCGGGTGAGCAACTGGCCGCCGCCATCCGAGCCGGCCTCGGCCTGGAAGCTGTCGAACCGGAACCGGTCGATCAGGAGGTTCGAGATCCGCCGCTCGGCCGCCTTTCGGGTCACGTAGCGGTCGAGCTTCATGTCGATGATCTCGACCTCGTAGCCGGTCAGGGTTCCGGCATAGCGGGCGGCATCGCCCAGGCTGTCGTAGTCGAGGAGGTATTTGCGCCAGACGTCGGGCGTGATCACCGCGAAGTCTGACCAGGCCATGCCGAGGCGCCGGGCGAGGTCGAGCTGATAGGGGCGGATCGTGCTTTTGCCAGAAGCCGAGGCGCCCTTGACGTTCATCACCACCGGATGGTCCTGGGCCGCGAGCCGGCGATAGCCGCGGGCCTCCACCACGGAGGCGATCCAGGGCTCGATCAACTCGCCGATGCGGCGGCTGCCGTAGCCGTTGGAGACCAGCGTCGCGGCGAGGTTTCTGAGCAGGTCCGCATCGCGGATCAGCGCGTTCTGCCGGGCGATGAGGCCGGACACGACCGTGCGCAGCGCCTCGCAGGCGGCGATCTCCAGGCCGTCGCCCGACGCGGCGGCGCGGCGCTGCCAAGCTTCGAGGTGACGCAGGGCCCGGGTCGCGAGATCCTCGCGGGGGGCGACGGGGGCGGACGGTCGCCGGCCGAGGAGCCGGTCGAGCCAGCCCGGTCCCGGTGGGGGCAGGGGTGATCGATCATCGAGGATCGCGGCGATTTCGCGGGTGAGCACCGTGTCGGCTTCGGCGCGGATTTGGGTGAGCGCAGCCTCGATCTCGCCGAGGCGGGGCTCGATGCCATCCTGCAGAATCGTGGCGACGATCGCCCGAAAGTTCACGCCGAGATCGGCGTAGACCGCGCCCACCGGCACGGAGAGGTCGGACATGACCCGGATAAGAACCTCGTGGACGACGAGGCGGCTCGCCCGGAAGCGCGTCAGTTGCCGGGCCGGCAAACCGCACAGGTCGCTGAGATCAAGGGCGTCGCGCAGCGGCGTCTCGACGTGTTCCGGGCGGTAGACGGTGACGAGGGGCAGGAAGGCGGACGGGAGGTCCGAGCGGACTCCCGGGTTCCAGGGGCCGATAGGGCGATCTCGCGTGTCAGTGGCCCGATCGATCATCCGCGCGTCTCCCTCCGGCCTCTGCCGACGCAGGGACCACCCACCCCCGCAGAGGGGGGAGGGAGTGGCGCGTGGGAGATCCGGACCGCCAGACTTGGCGTGGCGTCGGTTCTCATCCGACGGAGAAGCGCGAATGTCGTAGCCTCTGCGAGGGAGAAAGGCCGCGTCGACCGAGCTTGAAACCGGAAAGCTCGATCTCCGTCCCGGCGAGAAGGCTTAAAACACCTTCTGAAACCAGCCATGGGCATCGTTGGTATTGCCCCGCTGGATGTCGACCAGAAGGCTGCGCAGTTTCTGCGCCACCGGGCCGGCCTTGCCGTTTCCGATCGTGAAGTTCTCCTCACGGCCCTTCACGGTACCGATCGGCGTGATCACCGCGGCGGTGCCGCAGGCGAAGGCTTCGGTCAGGCGGCCTGCCCGAACATCGGCCCGCCACGCATCGATCGCGTAGGGCTCCTCCTTCACGGTGAGACCGGCCTCCCGCGCCAGGGTCAGCACCGAGTCGCGGGTGATGCCGTGCAGGATGCTGTCCGAGAGCGGCGGCGTGACCAGCGTTCCGTCCTCGAACACGAAGAACACGTTCATGCCGCCGAGCTCTTCGATGAAGCGGCGCTCGACCGCGTCGAGGAACACCACCTGCTCGCAGCCCTGCGCCGTTGCCTCGGACTGTGCGGCGAGGCTCGCCGCGTAGTTGCCGCCGCACTTGGCCGCGCCCGTGCCGCCGGGAGCGGCGCGGGTGTAATGCTCCGAGACCCAGACCGTGACGGTGCTGTTCGGATCCTTGAAGTAAGAGCCCACCGCCGACGCGATGGTGAGGAACAGGTATTCGGAGGCCGGCTTCACCCCCAGGAACGCCTCGGTGGCGATCATGAACGGCCGGAGATAGAGACTGCCGTCCGCCGTGTCGGGGATCCAGGCACGGTCGATCTCGACCAACTTGTGCATCGCTTCGACGAAGGCATCCTCCGGAAAAGGCGGGATCGCGAGGCGCTCGGCCGAATGGCGGAAGCGGCGGGCGTTGGCGTCCGGCCGGAACAGGGCGGCCCCGCCATCGGCGGTGCGGTAGGCCTTGAGGCCTTCGAAGATCTCCTGCGCGTAGTGCAGCACCGCGGCCGCCGGATCGAGCGGGATCGCCTCGCGCGCCTGGATCCGCGCGTCGTGCCAGCCGCGCCCGGCCGAGTAGCGCGCGATCACCATGTGGTCGGTGAACACCTTGCCGAAGCCGGGATTCGCCATGAGCGCGGCCCGCTCCTCGGCGGAGCGCGGGGCGGGATGACTCTGGATCTCGAACGTCAGGTCGCTCACGGTGTGGTCCTCATCGGCTGAGGCTCTTATGGCGTGCTCCGGCGCGCGAATCTACGGAGCCGGCGCATGACGGCACCGTCACCGATGCGGCTTATGCGACGGTGTCGGGCTCCGACAGCTGCAGCCGGTGCAACCGCGCATAGGCGCCGCCGGCCGCGAGCAGCGCGTCGTGCCGCCCGGTCTCAATGACTCGACCGGCCTCCATCACGGCGATCTGATCGGCCTCGCGCACGGTCGAGAGGCGATGGGCGATCACCAGGGTGGTGCGGCCCCGCATCAGCCGGGTCAGCGCCTCCTGGACCAGGCGCTCCGATTCGGAATCGAGGGCCGAGGTCGCCTCGTCGAGGAGGAGGATCGGCGCGTCCTTCAGGAAGGCGCGGGCGAGCGCCACGCGCTGCCGTTCGCCCCCCGAGAGGCGCCCGCCCCCGGGGCCGACCTTGAAATCGAAACCCTCCGGCAGGGCCGTGACGAAGCCGTGGGCCGCCGCAGCGCGGGCAGCCGCCTCGATCTCCGCCCGGGACGCGCCGGGGCGACCGAAGCCGATATTGGTCGCAATCGTATCGTCGAACAGCACGACGTCCTGCGAGACCACCGCCACCGCGGCGCGCAGGGACGCCAGGGTTACCGCGCGGACATCCTGCCCGTCGATAGTCACCCGACCTTCGGTCACGTCGTAGAGCCGGGGCACGAGATTGAGCAGGGAGGATTTCCCGGAGCCGGAGCGCCCGACAAGGGCCGTGACCGAGCCCGCGGGGATCGCAAGGTCGATGCCCTCCAGGGCCGGCGCATCCGGCCGGTAGCGGAACCGGATCCCCTCGAACCGGATCGCTCCGGCGGTCACCGCCAGCGGACGGGCATCGGGGGCCTCGCGGATGGCCGGTGCCTCATCCATCACGTCGAAGTAGCGCCGCAACGCCGCCGCTGCCTCCTGCAGGATGGCGTTGAGATTGCCGAGCGCCCGGGCCGGCTGGGCGGCGAGCAACAGAGCCGCCACATAGCCGGTGAAGTCGCCGACCGTCTTCTCCCCCGCCAGCACCCGTTGCCCGACCAGAACCAAAACGCCGGCAACCGCGATGCCGCCGCCGATCTCAAGCAGCGGGTCGAGCCGTCCGCGGGCATTGGCCGCCTTCATCTTGAGGCGGCGCACCTCGTCCAGCGCCTGGGCGGCGCGGCCCTTCAGGTAAGCCTCCATGGCGTAGGTCTTGGCGACGCGCGCGCCTTGCAGGCTCTCGGAGATCAGGCTGGCGGTGGCGCCCATCTGCTCCTGCGTCGAGGTCGAGACCCGCCTGAGCTTCTTGCCGATCCGCCCGATCGGCCCGGCCACGAACGGCACCGTGACGCCGGCGACCAGCGTCAGCACCGGATCCATCCAGATCAGCGCCGCCACGAGCCCGATCAGCATGGCGATGTCGCGCAGGAGCACCGTCGAGATGCGGGTCAGCGCCTCCTTGATGAAGGCGAAGTCGGTGGTGAAGCGCTGGGTGAGGGCGGCCGGGCTCTCGCGGCCGAGCTGGGCCAGATCGGAATCGATCAGGTGCCCGTAGAGCGCCGCCTGCATGTCGGCCTCGACCCGGGTGACCACGCGGTTGGTCAGGATCGTTTGGCCGTAGAGGGCGAAGCCGCGGGTCGCGGTGACCACGATCACCACCAGCGGCCCGTAGGCGATCGCCGCCGCGTCCTTGCGGTCGAAGGCGTCGAAGGCCGCCTTGATCAGGGCCGGGTAGAGCCCGGTCGAGGCACCGACCAGCGCGATCAGCACCAGCACCACCGCGAGGGTGGCCCGGTGCGGAGAGAGCCAGATGCGCCAGAGCCGGGCGAGGAGGGGGACCGTATCGCCGGGAAGGCGCGCCATGAGACCTACCGGGTCGGATCAGGGCCGGCCTCGGGTGGGATGCGCGGCGGCAGCGGTGTGCCGCCGCCGCCGCCGCGGATCAAGGCTTTTACTCAGCGGTCGTCGCCGCCGGGGCCATGATCCTCGCCGGGACCGCGGTGCCAGCCGCCCCGCATGCCATGCCCGCCCATCGGGCCCATCGGCCGGGCGAGGATCGCGGCGCGGCGCTTCTGATCCGCGTCGAGGCTGGCGTAGAGCGGCTGCGAGGCGTCGGCGAGCTTGCGCAGGGCCTCTCCGCGGGCGGTCGCGGCATCCGCCATCGCCCGGATGGCCGCGGGGGCGTCGTCGGCGAACCGGGGCCGGTCGCGCATCGCCTCACGGCGCTGCTGGCGCATCTTGACCATGTCGCGGATCGCCGTCTCGACCGGCGGCCAGAGCTTCTCCTGATCGGGTGTGAGCTTCAGCCCGGCATGAAGGGCGGCGATGCGGGCATCCGTGAAGGCCGCGCGATCCTCCGGGGTGAGCGCGCTCCATCGTCCGTGGCCGCGAAAACCCTCAGGTCCTTGATCGTGCGCGACCGCCGCACCCGCCAGACCCAATCCGACGGCACCGGTGACGAGGAGGGCGACTCTCAAACGTCGGGACATGGAAACCTCCGTCTTACGCTGGAACGCCACCGCATGCCGACGGCCCACGACAGCGTCCCACAGGCGGCATGGGACGCCCGGCGTGTATCCCGCTTGTGTATGTAACAATGTTACATTAGGGCGGACGCGGGGCTGTGGGCGGGAGGTGACATGGTGCGACGTGCGGCGGCGATTTTCCGGGTGACGGGTGTCGCGATCCTGTCGCTCTGGCTCGGTCTCGCGGGACCGGTCCGGGCCGCGGCTGAGGATGGGCCTGTCCGGGCGGTCGCGACCTTCTCGATCCTGGGGGATCTGGTCCGGGTCGTCGGAGGAGCGCACGTTGCGGTGACCACCCTGGTGGGACCGGACTCCGATGCCCACGGCTTCAGCCCGACGCCGGCCGATGCACGCAAGCTGGCCGAAGCCGACATCGTGTTCGTCAACGGCCTCGGCTTGGAGGGCTGGCTCGACCGGTTGATCCGTGCCTCAGGCACCCGTGCGCCGGTCGTGACCGTGTCGGCAGGCGTGAAGCCGATCCCGGCCGTGGGCGAGCACGTTCACGGCGATGCGGATGACGATCACGCCGGGCGCGCCCCCGCGGACCACGCGGTCGATCCGCATGCCTGGCAGAACGTCGCCAACGTGCGGACCTACGTGGCCAACATCCGGGACGGTCTGGCGAAGGTCGATCCGGCCCACGCGGACGCCTACCGGCAGGCTGCCGCGCGTTACGTCGCCGAGCTCGATGCCCTGGAGCGGGATGTCCGGACGACGATCGACGCGATCGCGCCGGATCGGCGCCGGATCATCACGACCCACGATGCGTTCGGCTACTTCGCCGCCGCCTACGGCCTGCGTTTCGTGGCGCCGCAGGGCGTCTCGACGGACAGCGAGGCGAGTCCGCGGGATGTGGCCGAGATCATCCGGCAGATCCGCCAAGACCGCATCCCCGCGGTGTTCCTGGAGAACATCAGCGATCCGCGCCAGATGGAGCAGATCGCCCGGGAAAGCGGCGCGCGCGTCGGCGGCAAGGTGTATTCCGACGCGCTCTCGGGCCCGGATGGGCCGGCCTCGACCTATCTCGACCTCATGCGGACCAACCTGCGGGCGTTCGCGGCGGCGCTGACGCCCGGCTGAGGCTGCGCAGGTGCGGCGGAACTTCGCCTTCACCGGGTTGGGAATGACATAGCGTAAACCGGCGGTTAAGAGGCCCACTCTAGCCTTACGGAGTGGGTGCCAGCCGATCCTCGTTCGCGATGGATCAGGGCCTTGGGGCCTTGTCAGATCGCGCAGCTCGGAGATCGCGTGGCTTGGGGGCCTGACCGCTGGCGCTTCTATCGGCTCGTCGCGCGCGAAGGCGCACGCGCGATCCGTGCGGCCGGCGCCAGCCTCACGGCCTCCCCCGACATCCTCGCCCGGATGCGGGTGACCGGATTGGTGATCGCCCCCCAGGACCTGCGCACCTCCGACGCGACCTTTGCGGACGACATCTATGCCGGGTTGTTCGTCTTTGCCGGCCGGTCCCTGGCGGCGAGCGGCGGCTCGCCCTTCGACTACGCCGCCCCGTCGCCGGAATGGGCCGATGAGCTCTACGGCTTCGGCTGGCTGCGCCACCTGCGGGCCGCCGATACGGCGCTCGCCCGGGCCAATGCCCGCGCCTTCGTGGCGGATTTCATCGCCGGGCGGGGGGATCCGGCGCTGGCCCGCCAGACCCCCGTGGCGGCGCGGCGACTGATTTCATTCCTGTGCCAGTCGCCCCTCGTGCTGGAAGGCGCCGACCACGCCTTCTACCAGAGCTTCCTCAAGGCGATCGGGCGCAACGCGCAGCAGCTGGAACGCGATCTGCGCCGGGGCGTGCCGCCGCAATGGCGCCTGAACGCCGCCGTGGCGCTCTGCTATGCCGGGCTGTGCTGCGACGGCATCCAGCCGATCCTGCGGCGGGCGACGCGGGTCCTGTCGCGCGAGCTCGACCGGCAGATCCTGGCCGATGGCGGCCACCGCTCGCGCGATCCGCGCTTCGCCATGGAGCTGCTGCTCGATCTGCTGCCGCTGCGGCAGAGCTACCTCAGCCGCAGCGTCGAGCCGCCGATGGCGCTGCTGCGCGCCGTCGACCGGATGCTGCCGCTGCTGCGGCTCTTGCGCCACCCGGACGCCTCGCTCAGCCACTTCAACGGCATGGGCGCCACCGATGCGGACCACCTCGCGACTCTGCTGGTCTATGACGGCGCGCTCGCCCAGCCGCTGATGCACGCGCCGAATTCCGGCTACGAGCGCCTGGAGGGCGGCCGGATCGTGATCGTGGCCGATGTCGGCGCGAGCCCGCCGCTGCCCTACTCGGTCAACGCCGGGGCGGGCTGCCTCGCCTTCGAGATGTCAAGCGGGCCGCAGCGCATCGTGGTCAATTGCGGCCTGCCGGCGAGCGGGCCTGACCTGCGCCTGCTGGCCCGCTCGACGCCGGCACATTCCACGGCGTCCGTGGCCCATGCCTCCTCGTGCCGGTTCCTGACGCGCGCCGGCTGGTGGGGCGAGCGGCAACTCGCTGACTGGCTGATCCGGCGGCGCGGCCCCGTGGTGCTGAGCGGCCCGTCCGCGGTGGCGGCCGAGCGGGCCGAGGAGGGTGACAGCACCCTCCTGGCGGCCCGGCACAACGGCTACGCGCCGGATTTCGGCATCGTCCATGAGCGCCGCTGGCAGCTCTTCGCCGCCGCGGCGCGCGTCGAGGGGCGCGACGCGTTCCTGCGCCAGGGCAAGGCGAGCAACCGGGGGCGGCGACGGGGCCACGACGTGGCGATCCGATTCCACCTGCATCCCGGTATCGCCGTGCGCGGGGTGCCGGAGGGGCTCGAACTCGCCTCCGCGCTCGGCGAGATCTGGCAGTTCCAGGCTGAGAATGCGGAGATCGCGTTGGAGGAGAGCGTGTATTTCTCCGGCCTGACCGGTGCGCGCCGAACCGACCAGATCGTCCTGCATCTGCGGGTGTCCGAGGATATTGAGGTGCGTTGGAGCTTCCAGCGCCTCGCCTCGGCGCCGCAGCGCAGATCGAGCGCTCCCTGACCGGGGCGGCTGGCCCGGTTCCCCGTTTCCGTGCTACCGCGCCCGGAAATCTCGAACTGCGGCACGAAGCTATGGCTCACGATCAGGTGCGGATCTCCCGCGCGCTCCTCTCGGTCTCCGACAAGACCGGCCTCGTCGACTTCGCCCGGGCGCTCCAGGCCCGCGGGATCGTGCTGGTCTCCACGGGGGGCACCCACCGGGCGCTGCAGGAGGCCGGCCTCGCGGTTACCGAAGTCGCCGACCTGACCGGTTTTCCCGAGATGATGGATGGGCGGGTCAAGACCCTGCATCCGGCGGTGCATGGCGGCCTGCTGGCGATCCGCGACAACCCGGAGCATCAGGCCGCCCTCGCCGCCCACGGCATCGGGGCGATCGACCTGCTGGTGGTCAACCTCTACCCGTTCGAGGCGACGATCGCGGCCGACAAGCCGGATGCGGATTGCATCGAGAACATCGATGTCGGGGGCCCGGCGATGATCCGCGCGGCGGCCAAGAACCACGCCGACGTCGCCGTCGTCACGGATGTCTCCGACTATCCAGCCGTGCTGGCCGCCCTCGAGGCGCAGGACGGGGCCATCGGGGCGGAGCAGCGGCGACGCCTGGCGCAGAAGGCCTTCGCCCGCACCGCGGCCTACGATGCGGCGATCGCCAACTGGATGGCCGGCCGCTTCGGCGCGGACGAGCCGGCGCCGTTCCGCGCCTTCGGGGGCACCCTGGCGCAGGGCCTGCGCTACGGCGAGAACCCGCACCAGACAGCGGCCTTCTATCGGTCACCCGGGAAGCCCCGGGCGGGCGTGGCGACCGCGCGCCAGCTCCAGGGCAAGGAGCTGTCCTACAACAACTTCAACGATACGGACGCCGCCTACGAGTGCGTCGCGGAGTTCGATCCGGCTCGCACGGCCGCAGTGGCGATCATCAAGCACGCCAATCCCTGCGGCGTCGCCGAGGGTGCGACCCTGCTCGAAGCCTACGAGCGGGCGCTGAGCTGCGACCCGACCTCGGCCTTCGGCGGGATCGTGGCGCTCAACCGGACGCTCGATGCCGAGGCGGCGGAAAAGATCGTCGAGATCTTCACCGAGGTGATCATCGCGCCGGACGCCACGCCCGAGGCCGCCGCGATCGTCGGCGCCAAGAAGAACCTGCGGTTGCTGCTCGCCGGCGGTCTGCCCGATCCGCGGGAAGCGGGCGAGACTGTGCGGACGATCTCCGGGGGCCTGTTGGTCCAGAGCCGCGACGCGGCCGTCGTCGACGATATGGCGTTCACGGTCGTCACCCGGCGCGCGCCCAGCGAGGCAGAGCTCGCCGACCTTCGCTTCGCCTATCGCGTCGCCAAGCACGTGAAGTCCAACGCCATCGTGTACGCAAAGGGCGGCGCGACGGTCGGAATCGGCGCCGGGCAGATGTCACGGGTCGATTCCTCGCGGATCGCCGCCTGGAAGGCCGCCGAGGGCGCCAAGCGCCTGGGCCTCTCCGCCAGCCTCGCTGTCGGCTCCGTGGTGGCCTCGGATGCGTTCTTCCCGTTCGCGGACGGCCTGATGGCGGCCGCGGAAGCGGGGGCCACCGCGGTGATCCAGCCCGGCGGCTCCATGCGCGACGCCGAGGTGATCGCCGCCGCCGACGCCGCCGGGCTCGCCATGGTGTTCACCGGCATGCGCCACTTCCGGCACTGAGCCCCTGCCGGGCCGCCGGCCGATCCCGCTTCCGTATCATCGGATCGCGTCCGCCGGCTCTGCGCGTAAAGCGAAGCCATCCGGCCGCGCCACGCTCTGCAAGGTTGGGGCGACCGGGGTTCTCGGCGCTCCGCTCGCGACGACGGGGTGGGACATCGCACCCGAGTCGATCGACCGGACCCTGTGAGGCGCTCTCACGGCTCGCCCCCCGCCTACCTGCACTGGGCGGGAAGGCCCTCTTACCGCCCGTGCCACGCGGCCCCTTGCCGTTAACGATCCGCAGAAATCGACTCGCCGGATCCGCCGTAGGCGGCATCGAGGCAGGCGGTCTGGTCATGCGCTCTAGTGCTTTACGAATTTTAAAATGTAAGCCGAATCCCATATCGACGCTTGAAGATATGTCGTAGATTTATCTCAAAAATATTCAAGATATCGATGCTCGAAACAGGCTGACTTCAAGTTTGAAGGCTTGCCATCTTCTTGCCGAGGCGGCATATCTTCCGCATTCATGGCTTCGATGTCCGCAGTCTTCACGGCGGAGAATGACGACTGGGTGATAAAATGCTTGTCGCGGCGATGTTGTTCGGAGTCGGTTGGCTGATCGGTCGGGTGTTCACGGCCGTCATCCTCGTCATGACGTCTTGCGTCATCATGTTCACGGCGCTGACCATTTTCATCAGCACCTGCGGCCTCGATATCTTTCACCTTCTGATCACGCTCGGCTATCTCGCCGCCCATCAATCAGGCTATCTGTTCGGCGCCTATTGCAGCGGCTTTCAAGAGAACAACTGACGCTGCGGATGAACGTCACCACCACCAGACCCATCGTCCGGCTTGGTTGTTGACGACGGCCCAGATTGCGATGGTCGCCAAGGACCAGCCGACCACAAATGCAAGTGGTGGACGGGCTCCGGATTTCCGCCGGAAATTCACCGAAGCGCGTTTCACGTTCAAATTCCAAGTTCCTGACGATGGGCCGCTCTATACGGCCCAGAAGCGTTTATGGTTCCTATAAACCGTAACGCTGCGGGCGAAAAATGGTCAAGCCGCATTGGCCTGGCGCTTTGGACGCCAAACGGCGAGGCTTGCAAGTCTGCTTTAATATTTACATTCATTATCAGAAATTTCGCGCAATGCTGGTACTGAAATCTATTTCTGGCAATAAGTAGCAAAATTGACTACCATAGTATCGATCTTGATCGTAATCGTTCAACCGCAAAGTCCGTGGTCGGTGCGCTGACGGGGCGCACACGTACCCTGCGGCACGGTGCAGCGTCAGGCGCGACCCGTCCGCTCCAGCCGGTTATCGCACCGACCCCGAACGACGACGCCCAGGCCGCCTGCGCGGCCTGGGCGTTCAGCGCCTTCGGTACCCAGCACCGACTACGTGTCCGCGAAGATGTCTCGATCCTTCGTTTCCGGCACGAACAGGATGCCGATGATCACCGTCGCGACCGCGATCACGATCGGGTACCAGAGGCCGAAATAGATATCGCCGGTCTGCGCCACCATGGCGAAGGCGGTAGCCGGCAGCAATCCGCCGAACCAGCCGTTGCCGATATGGTAGGGCAGCGACATCGAGGTGTAGCGGATCCGGGTCGGGAACAGCTCCACCAGCATCGCGGCGATCGGGCCGTAGACCATCGTCACGAACAGCACGAGGACGAAAAGCAGGCCGATCATCTGCGCAACCTGCGGCCGGGCGATGTCGAAGGGATTCGTCATCTTCACGATCTCCGGGTCGCCGGCCTTCGGATAACCGGCCGCCTGGAGCGCGGCGGCGGTGGCCTTGTTGGCTTCCGCATTGCCGCCCTGTGGGTAGGGGATCTCGGTGTCGTTGACGCGGATCGTGGTGGGCTGCCCAGCCGCGCCGGCGGCGGTCGCGTAGCGCACCGACGATTTTGAGAGGAAGTCGCGGGCGAGGTCGCACGGCGCCGTGAACACCCGCGTCCCCACCGGGTTGAACAGCGTGCCGCAAGCCGCCGGATCGGCCGTGACGGTGACCTTCACCGACTCGAGGGCGGCCGCCAGCTTCGGATTCGCCGTGGTGGTGATGCCCTTGAAGATCGGGAAGAAGCTCGCCGCCGCGATGGCGCAGCCCGCCAGGATTATGACCTTGCGGCCGATCCGGTCGGACAGCCAGCCGAACACCACGAAGAACCCGGTCCCCAGGAGCAGCGACCACGCGATCAGGAGATTGGCCGTGTAGCCGTCGACCTTCAGGATCGATTGCAGGAAGAACAGGGCGTAGAACTGGCCCGTGTACCAGACCACCCCCTGGCCGGCGACGAGGCCGAACAGGGCGATGAGGGCGAACTTGGCGTTGCGCCACTCGCCGAAGGCCTCGGTGAGCGGCGCCTTCGAGGTCTTGCCTTCCTCCTTCATCTTCTTGAAGGCCGGGGATTCCGAGAGCTGCAGGCGGATCCAGACGGAGACACCGAGCAGCAGCACCGAGACCAGGAACGGGATGCGCCAGCCCCACTCGGCGAAGGCGGCCTCGCCCGTGAAGGTGCGGGTCGCCAGGATGACGAGGAGGGAGAGGAACAGCCCGAGCGTCGCGGTGGTCTGGATCCAGCTCGTGTAGAAGCCGCGCCGGCCATTGGGCGCATGCTCGGCCACGTAGGTCGCGGCACCCCCGTATTCCCCGCCGAGGGCGAGGCCCTGCGCCAGTCGGAGCACGATCAGGATGATCGGCGCCGCGATACCGATCGTGGCGGCGTTGGGCAGCACGCCGACGATGAAGGTCGACAGGCCCATGATCAGGATCGTGACCAGGAAGGTGTATTTCCGTCCGACCAAGTCGCCGATGCGCCCGAAGACCAGCGCACCGAACGGCCGGACGATGAAGCCTGCCGCAAAAGCCAGCAGGGCGAAGATGTCCCGCGTGGCCGGCGGATAAGCCGAGAAGAACTGCGCGCCGATGATCGCAGCCAGCGATCCGTAAAGGTAGAAATCGTACCACTCGAACACGGTGCCGAGCGAAGACGCGAAGATCACGCGCCTTTCCGCCGAACTCATCGGCCGCGCCGCCTCACCCGCTCGTGGAACCGCGGTTGCTACAGCCATGACCAACCCTCCCTGAACGTCATGGGCCGTCTGGCACTGGACCATAGGCCTTGATCCGCGGCGCGTCCTCGCCTTGCGCAAAGTGCAGATCACCTATGCGTTATAGGAAGTGTGGCGTTGGTCAATTGGTAAAGCGTTTGTGATCGTAGCCATCAACACGGCTGGTGACGGAGGGCCCGAGTTCACCCGGGGCCGGCGTGAGACGGGGAAGCCGCGGATCGGCCGTCCAACCCTCGCCCTCATCCTGAGGCGCCGGAGCGCAGCGCAGGCCTCGAAGGAGCCCTCCAGCCAGCCGCGCGGCCTCTGGCGCCCTTCTTCGCGACGTCCGCGCCGCACGTCAGGATGAGGCCTTCGGGGGCCGCCGACGCGGGCATCTCAGGATGAGGGGGCGGGTTGGATCGAACGTCCACAGGGCTGCGTCGCATACGGGGGGCCGAAGCGGGCGCAAACAGGAAGGGCGCGGCCATCGCCGCGCCCCCTGGTCCTGTCAGGATTCGTGCGGCGGTCAGTGTGCGTGCGCGCCGGCCGCCCCGATCCCGGTCTCGGAGCGCACGTACTGCGCCTCGAATGCCGCCCGCTCGCGCTGGGCGCGCCGGGACTTGTCCATCAGCGACACGACCCAGATCGTCGCGAAGGCCAGCGGCATCGAGAACAGGGCGGGGTTGTCGTAGGGGAACAAGGCGGCGGGGTGCCCGAAGGTCGTCACCCACACGGCCTTCGACAGCACCACCATGGTGACCGCCGAAAGCAGGCCTACGAGGCCGCCCGCCAGCGCGCCCCAGGTCGTGGTGCCGCGCCACAGGATCGACATGGCCAGAACCGGGAAGTTGCAGCTCGCCGCCACCGCGAAGGCCAGCCCGACCATGAAGGCCACGTTCTGGTTCTCGAACACGTAGCCGAGATAGATCGCCACGATGCCGATCACCACCGCCGACAGCTTGGACAGGTTGACCTCGTGCTTCTCGGTGGTGCGCCCGCGGGCGATCACCTGGGCGTAGAGGTCGTGGCTGATCGCCGAGGCGCCCGCGAGCGTCAGGCCGGCCACGACCGCGAGGATGGTCGCGAAGGCCACAGCCGAGATGAAGCCCAGGAAGTACGGGCCGCCCACCGCGTTGGCGAGGTTCACGGCGACCATGTTGGTGCCGCCGATCATGTCCTTCAGCTTGTCGAAGGCCCCGGCGGGACCGAGCTTGAAGTAGCTCGGATCCGACATCAGCAGGGCGATGCCGCCGAAGCCGATGATGAAGGTGAGGATGTAGAAGTAGCCGATCAGGCCGGTGGCGTAGAATACCGATTTGCGCGCAGCCTGGGCGTCCGAGACCGTGAAGAACCGCATCAGGATATGCGGCAGGCCGGCGGTACCGAACATCAGGCCGACGCCGAGGGAGAGCGCCTCGACCGGGTTCGACACGAGGCCGCCCGGCGCCATGATGGCGTCACCCTTCGGATGGACGCGCACCGAATCTGCGAACAGCGTCTCCGGGTTGAACCCGTATTTGAACAGCACCGCGGCGGCCATGAAGGTCGCGCCGCCGAGCAGCAGGCAGGCCTTGATCACCTGCACCCAGGTGGTCGCCTTCATGCCGCCGAAGGCGACGTAGACGATCATCAGCACGCCGACGATGATCACCGCGTAGAGGTAGGGCAGGCCGAACAGGAGCTGGATCAGCTTCCCCGCGCCGACCATCTGGGCGATCAGGTAGAAGGCCACGACCACCAGGGTGCCCACCGCCGAGATGATGCGGATCGCGGTCTGGTCGAGGCGGAAGCTCGCCACGTCGGCGAAGGTGAACTTGCCGAGGTTGCGCAGCCGCTCCGCGATCAGGAACAGCACGATCGGCCAGCCGACCAGGAAGCCCGTCGAATAGATCAGCCCGTCGAAGCCCGAGGTGTAGACGAGGCCGGAGATACCGAGGAACGAGGCGGCCGACATGTAGTCGCCCGCGATCGCCAGCGAGTTGGTCCCGGCCGAGATGCCGCCGCCCGCCGCGTAGAAGTCGGCGGCCGACTTGGTGCCCTTGGCCGCCTTGTAGGTGATGCCGAGCGTCAGCAGGACGAAGAACAGGAACATGCCGATGGCCGGCCAGTTCGTGGCCGATTGCTGAACGGCGCCGAGATCCGGACCGGCGGCGTAGGCGGCGCTCGCCGCGACGGCGGCCAGCGTCAGGCCGAGGAGGAGGCGGTTCATCGGCCGACGCTCCGCTTCAGGTCGTCGCTCAGCGCGTCGAACCGCGTGTTGGCCCGGGCCACGTAGATTCCGGTGAGCAGAAAGGCGAACAGGATGACGAACACGCCCACGAACAGGCCGAGCGAGGCGGTGCCGCCGACCTTCACGGCGAGCAGCGACTTGTCGAACGCGATCAGGCCGATGAAGCCGAAATAGACCACCAGCATCAGGATGGTCAGGGTCCAGGCGAACCGGGTGCGCTCGCCCACGAGCTGCTGGAATTCCGGGGTCCGGGCGATCCGCGCGACCTGCGGGTCAACGCCGGTCCCGAATGCGCGTGTTCCCGGGGGCGCCGTGCGCCCTCGGGTGTCGAGTGTCGTACCGCTGCTCATGACCGTTCCTCCCGCGAGGGCTCTCCGGCCCTCGGGTTCATCGCGTTGAGGTTTCGTGGTTCTTGTTGGAGGCGGGCGCCGCACCGGCATCCGCCCCGGTTCAGACCCGCGCCGCCGGGGCGGCGCGGCCGGGATCAGGCCCGGTTCTGCCGGTTGTCGATCAAGTCATCGACCACGGCCGGATCGGCGAGGGTCGACGTGTCGCCGAGCGAACCGAAATCGTCCTCGGCGATCTTGCGCAGGATGCGGCGCATGATCTTGCCCGAGCGGGTCTTCGGCAGGCCCGGCGCGAACTGGATCAGGTCGGGCGAGGCGATCGGCCCGATATCCTTGCGGACCCAGGTCACGAGTTCCTTGCGCAGGGCGTCGTCGCCCTCCTCGCCGTCGTTCAGGGTCACATAGGCGTAGATGCCCTGACCCTTCACGTTGTGCGGGTAGCCCACCACCGCCGCCTCGGCGACCTTGGGGTGGGCAACGAGCGACGACTCGACCTCGGCGGTGCCCATCCGGTGGCCCGAGACGTTGATGACGTCATCGACCCGGCCGGTGATCCAGTAATAGCCGTCGGCATCGCGGCGCGCCCCGTCGCCGGTGAAGTACTTCCCGGGATAGGTCGAGAAGTAGGTCTGCTCGAACCGCTCGTGGTCGCCGTAGACCGTGCGCATCTGGCCCGGCCAGGAATCCGCGATGCAGAGATTGCCTTCGCAGGGGCCCTCCAGGACCTTGCCCTCGGCGTCGACCATTTCAGGCTTCACCCCGAAGAACGGCCGCGTCGCCGAGCCGGGCTTGAGCGCGGTGGCGCCGGGCAGCGGGGTGATCAGGATGCCGCCGGTCTCGGTCTGCCACCACGTGTCGACGATCGGGCAGCGCTTGTCGCCGACCACGTTGTAGTACCACTCCCAGGCTTCCGGGTTGATCGGCTCGCCGACCGAGCCCAGCACTCGCAGCGAGGCCCGCGAAGTTTTCTTCACCGGTCCCTCGCCGCCGCCCATCAGCGAGCGGATCGCGGTCGGCGCGGTGTAGAAGATGTTGACCTTGTGCTTGTCGATCACCTCCCAGAAGCGGGAGCTGTCCGGGTAGGTCGGGATGCCCTCGAACATCAGCGTGGTCGCGCCGTTCGCGAGCGGCCCGTACACGATGTAGCTGTGACCGGTGACCCAGCCGACATCGGCGGTGCACCAGTAGACCTCACCCTCGCGGTAATCGAACACGTACTGGTGGGTCATCGAGGCGTAGACGAGGTAGCCGCCGGTGGTGTGGACCACACCCTTCGGCTGGCCGGTCGAGCCCGAGGTGTAGAGGATGAACAGCGGGTGCTCGGCCTCCACCGCCACGGCGGGGCAGTCGTCGGTCACCTGCTCGGCGGCCTCGTCGTAATAGACGTCGCGACCGGCCTCCATGGCGACGTTGCCGCCGGTGCGGCGCACCACGACGACGTGGTCGACGAGATCGGAGCCGAGGCGCTTGATCGCCTCGTCGACATTGGCCTTCAGCGGCACCTTGCGGCCGCCGCGCAGGCCCTCGTCGGCGGTGATCACCACCTTGGAGCCGCAGCCCTGGATGCGGGAGGCGAGCGAGTCGGGGGAGAAGCCTCCGAACACGATCGCGTGGATCGCCCCGAGCCGCGCGCAGGCGAGCATCGCGTAGGCGGCCTCCGGGATCATCGGCAGGTAGAGCGTGACGCGATCACCCTTGCCGACGCCCCGGTTGCGCAGGACGTTGGCCATCCGGCAGACCTGCGCATGCAGCTCGCGGTAGGTGATGTGCTTTGATTCGTCCGGGTTGTCGCCTTCCCAGATGATCGCGGTCTGATCGCCGCGTGTTTCCAGATGCCGGTCGATGCAATTGTAGGCGACGTTGGTGGTGCCGTCCTCGAACCACTTGATCGAGACCCTGCCCGGCTCGAAGCTGGTGTTCTTGACCTTGGAGAACGGCGTCATCCAGTCGATGCGCTTGCCGTGTTCACCCCAGAAGGCATCCGGATCCGTGATCGATGCCGTATACATGGTCTGATATTTGGCATCATCGACGTGAGCACCCTCACGCCATGCCGCCTGCACTTCGATGACCTTGCCGTCCATGGCGTTCCATCCCTGCTTGGCGCCCGATCGTATCGCGGTCTCTTCCGCGCAGCCAGGACTTCCAAAGTAACGTAGCCTACAGCCTACGATGACGGTATCATCGTCTTTCCGCTCGCGCGGATTCCAGATTTGCGAAATAAATTGGGCGCAATGTAAGAGGCTGATTGAGGCCTCTCCGCCGCGCTGTCAACCCGATTGCGCGAGGTCGGATCCCGCATCCACCGAAGGCCGGCGAATACTTGATCCGGCTTCCGACCACGGCCGGCTGGCATTCACCGGTTCGCCGCCCGCTGCGTCGGCATGATGATCTCCACCAGCGTGCCGTCCTCCGGCCGCGCCGAGAGCTGCAGGCGGCCGCCATTGGCTTCGACCAGGGCCCGGGGCAGGGCCAGCCCGTCCTCGGCCTCCCCGCCGGGCGCGGCCGTCGCCGCCGAACCGGCCCCCGTATCGCGAACCCGGAGGGCGACGGCCGCCCGCTCGGCCGCCCCGGTCGACACGATGATTTGGCCGCCGGCCGCCGAGCGCCGAATCGCGTTCTCGATGACCAAAGCGGCGGCGCGGCTTACGGAGGGTTCGTCGGCCTCGAGCTCACCGATATCCGTCGAGAAACTCGTGCGTACGACGATGCGGCCGCGGGCTGCCTCGGCCTGGAACTGCGCCACACACCCGGCCGCGAGATCGTTCAGATCGAGGGCGCGCGGTTCGAGATGCAGGGCGCCGGCCTCGACCGCCGCGAGGTCGAGGAGCTTCCCGACGCGCTCCCGCATCGTGTCGCCCGTGGTCCTGATCTCGGCCAGACAGCCGCGGTACCGCAGATCTCCCATCGGGCCGAAAGGTTCCCGCAGCATCGCATCGGCGAGCTGGACCATCCCGGTCAGGGCCTCGCGGCAGGCACGGTCCAGGCGGCCGAGCGCCGCGTGCGCGACCGTCTCCGAAGGCGTGACACCGGGGCGCCGGGCCGGCCGATCGAGCACGGCCACCCTGCGCCCGTCGTCCAGTCCGGTCTTGACGTCGAGGCTCACGGCCTGGCCGGCGAGCTTCACTCCCCGCGGCCCGGGAACGGCGCCGCGCAGCAGGTCGGCGACGGTCAGGACGCTCTCCCTGTCGAACAGCGCAACGAAGCTGCCGCCGACGACCTCGCGCGGATCGCAGGCGAATAGCGCGGCGGCGGCGCGGTTCACCGCCACGATTCGCCCGGCCTGGTCGAGGGTGACGATACCGGCGTCCAGGGCATCGAGGGCCGCCTGCGCGCCGGCCATCCGTTCGGCCTGGGCCGCGCGGGCCAAGCGTTCGGCCGCGAGGGCGTCGGCCGCATCGGCCTCGTCGATGGGCTGCACCAGCAGGCATTCGGCCGGGCCCTCCGGCCACCGGCAGGGACCGCCTGCGACGTCAACCGGCCGGGCGCGCCCGTCTGCGGCCGACAGCGTGGTTCGGCGCGCGTCCGCGTGTGCGTGCGTCTCGCGACCCGCTTCCCGCAGCAGGCCCGGAAACAGGCCGCCAAGCCCGAGGGCTGCGAGACTCGCCAAGTCGGCATGGCCGGTGAGGTCGAGAAGCCGCTCGTTCGCCGCGAGGATCGCGCCGTCGCGATGCACGAGCGCCGGCACGGGCAGTCCGGCGAGGAGGCCCGCGTCGGGGGGTGCCGCCGCCGCGGGGCGCGTGTCCGGCGTGCCCGCCTGCGGTCTCGGGAAGGGCATGATTGCGCCGCCCCGTGCCCTGGCGGTCTCCGGCCCCGCCTCGTCGCCGGCATAGCGCGCCCCGAGCGCCCGGGCGATCTCCCGAAACGCGGCATGCTCGTCGGTCGACAACGGCGCGGCGACGGGCGCCGGTTCGACCGGGGCCGCGGTGGCGGATCCCGTCTCAACCGATGCCACCGCTGACGGCGCTGGCCCGCCGGTCGCCGGACGTGTCCCGGTCCCGGATGCCGCCGGCGCGCTGCGGATCAGGCCGAAGCCGCTGTAGCCTGAGAAGGTCGCAGCCCCACGCCCCAGCGGCGCGCCGGACAGCTCGACTTGGAAGGCGCCGGTTCCCACGTCCACGGTCGCCCGCTCGCCACGGAAGGTACGCCGCTCGCGCATCGCCGCGAGCATCCCGTCCGCTCCGATGACGCGGCCGGCGGCCACCAGATCGTCCAGCCGCTGGCCGGCGAGATCCGCCCACACCTGCGGGCCATCGAGGGCGGTCAGCTTGCCCACGGCATCGACGCGCCACAGGAAGCGGTCCTCGCGGCGTGGCGCCTCCGCGGCGGTCCGCGGAGCATCCGCCCTCGCAGCTGCCGGCTGCGCGTCCGGTCGCCCGTGCTTCGCCCGCGGCAGGGTCACCGGAATCGTGGACACCACCAGGATCGCGGGGCGGCCGTCATCCTGCAGGCCGTGGGCGAGCCAGCACAGCACGGGCGGCGCGATCCGGCGCGGATCGAGGCGCAGGCGCGCCAAGCGCGGCGCAGCGTCCGCCGGAGCCACCGCTGCAACCTGCCGCAAAAGCGCCGCGAGCCCGGGGCCCGCGGGACCGTCGGCGAGCGCGCGCACGCCGTCCGAGGCGTACAGGATCAGCCCGGTGCCCGGATCGAGCACCAGATGGGCGGCGCCCGGCTTCGCCAGGGCCTCCGCCACGTGCGGCAACCGCTGCCAAGCCGCGAACGCGGCCGCGAGTCCGGCCACGGCTGTTCCGGCCGTCGGTGTCAACGTCGTCTCCAAAGCCCGCGACCTCGAACCCCTGCCCGATCATCCACGCCCCACGAGTAATTTGCCGACGGAACGCAAATCACCGCAGCGTCTTTTTCAACTCCCTTACGCCGTGACGCTGGACTCTCGCAACGACCGTCACACGTTTACGTTATGTCAACCTTAACGCCGAAGGCGCGGCTGGCATATGGCTGCGAATCGGTTATTGTGCAGTGCACAAAGAGCCATCCACAGGCTGAAACGAGAGGAGACGACACATGGCAAATCCCCCGAACTACGAAGTCCCCGCCGAGATGCGCGACATGGCCGAGAAGAGCGTCGAGCAGGCCCGCAAGGCCTTCGACAGCTTCATCGGCGCGGCCCGCCGCACGGCCGACACGGTGCAGGGCTCGGCTGAGCTCGCCCGCACCAACGCCCGCGACGTCTCCACCCGCGGCTTCGAATACGCCGAGCAGAACGTGAACGCGGCCTTCGACCTCGCTCAGAAGCTCGTCCGCTCCCGCGACATGCAGGAGGCGATGCAGCATCAGGCCGAGTTCGTGCGCAGCCAGTTCGCCGCCATCCAGGCGCAGGCCAAGGAGTTCAGCGGCATCGCCCAGAGCGCGATGCAGCAGGGCGCCGAGCGGGCCAAGTCGGCGATGCAGCAGGGTGCCGACGAGGCGCGCAAGGCCATGGAGCAGGGCCAGGATGCTGCCAAGCAGGCCGCCCACAACGCTCAGGACGCGGCCGAGCGCGCGTCGCACTGAAAGCCGCTCTGAAGCTCCCGCTGCGCCGCCGCGCGCAGCGGGAGGGCTCCGAGCCTCAGCAGCCCTCGGTCGCTTGACCGGGCTCTCGGTCCGCTCCCGGTCCCGCGCTGGGGCGGGCCGTCTCGTTTTCGCCCGTATTGCCGCCGAGAGCCGCTGCGCGGACGGAATGGATCCGCGCCGCGCGAAAGGTTCAGGGATGCGCCTCACTGTCTCCGGCCGGACAGGCCTGCACCGTCCATTCCGCACGCGCGTCGCGCTGCTGGCGCTCGCCGTCGTGCTGCCCGGCACGGGCGCGTGGGCGCAGTATGTGGAGCGGCCGGGCTACGAAGATCCTGGCTACGAGCGCGGCTACCGCCGTCCGCCGCGCCGCACGGAGCGCCAGCCCGTCGGCTTCAATTGCGACGCCATCCAGCAAGGCATCACCGGGCCGAAGCCGTTCTCCTGCCCGCTGCCGGGCCCGCGGCCGCTCGGCGTGCGCTGCTTCTGCGACCTGCCGATCGCCTCGTTCAGCCCCGCCCAGACCGCCGTCGGGCAGGTCGTCCCATGACGTAAACGTCGTCCCGTGACGTAAGGGGCCGCGCACCCGGTCGGGGTGACGCGGCCCGTGTTGGGCGAAGGGCCGCGAGCGCGCGATCCGGCGCTCGCGCATCCCGCGGTCAGTTCAGCACGACGACCTTGGCGCCGACCTTCACGCGCTCGTATAGGTCGGTGACGTCCTCGTTGGTCATCCGGATGCAGCCGGACGACACCGCCTGACCGATCGTATCCGGCTCGTTCGAGCCATGGATGCGGTACTCGGTATGGCCGATATACATGGCGCGGGCGCCGAGCGGGTTCTCGATGCCGCCGGCCATGTAGCGCGGCAGGTCGGGGCGTCGGGCGATCATCGCCTTCGGGGGCGTCCACGACGGCCACTCGCGCTTGGCCGTGATGGTGTTGGTGCCGCTCCAGCTGAAGCCCGGGCGGCCCACGCCGACACCGTAGCGGATCGCCTGCCCGTTGCCGGTCACGTAGTAGAGCCGGCGTTCGGCGGTGGACACCACGATGGTGCCCGGCGCGTAGGGCGCGTCGAACGCCACGACCTCGCGGGGGATCGGCTGGACCTGCGCCTGCGGCGCGGCCTGCACGCCCTGGCCGTAGCCCGGGGTGTAGGTCCCCTGGTAACCGTACTGTCCCTGATCCTGGTAGTAGGAATCCGTATCCTCGGTCCCGAAGGGATCGTAGGACGAAGCGGCCAGGGCGGGCGTCGCAGCAAGAACAGTCGCGCCGAGCAGCGCGGCGAGTGCGGTGACCGAGGTCTTCATGATTGGCCTGCCTGTGCAATAACCTTTGCCATTACAAGCGTGAGCATAGGCAACCAGTTCCATACAGCCGCCGGTATTTTGCTGTCCGGCGGAATACGCAGGCTGGCTTGAGCGTGCGTTGCGGTCGTCAGGCCGTCTCGTCGGTGTGGACGTCGAACTGCGCGAGGTGGGCATAGCCGAAATTGGTGGAGATCGCGCAATCGGTTGCGTCGCGTCCGCGGGCCATGACGATGCGGCCGATGCGGGGGCGGTTGTGCCGGGCGTCGAAGGTGTACCAGCGCGGGCCGGACGGCCCGTCGAGGTAGACCTCGAACCAGGCGGAGAAATCCATCGGCGCGGGGTCCTTGGGCACGCCGATGTCGCCGAGATAGCCGGTGGCGTAGCGGGCCGGGATGTTCATGCACCGGCACAGGGTGATGGCCAGATGCGCGAAGTCGCGGCAGACGCCCTCGCGCTGCATGAAGCCGTCATGGGCGGTGCGGGTGGCGTCGGCGCGCTGGTAGTCGAAGCGCAGGCGCTCATGGGTGTAGTCGACGATCGCCTGGACGCGGGCCCAACCCTCCGGCGCGCCGCCGAACAGGGACCATGCGGTCTGCGAGAGCTTGTCGGTGTCGCAGTAGCGCGAGCCGAGCAGGAACATCAGCACGTCGTCCGGCAGGTCCTGCACCGGGATCTGCCGGGCCTCCGGCACGACAGGATCGGGCAGGCCGGAATCCGCGACCGTAAAATCCGCCGCAATCGTGAGTTGCCCGGGCGGGACGATGATGCGGTGGCAGATGTTGTCGAAGGCGTCCCGGTACTCGTGCGCCTGAAGTGGCGGATCGAAGGTGATCACGTGCGGCGTCAGCACGTCGGGCATCCGGGTCGGGTGGACGCTCAGCATCAGGATCATCGGGGTCGGCTGGGTCATCGTGAAGGCGATATCGAAACCCGTCCTGATCTTCATCGTGGGCACCCTGCACTGTCGCCTGCCGCGCGGAGACGCCACGCACGTTCGTTCCGGGTCCGAAGGCTCAACGCGCCAGTCCGGGCTGCGGCCCGTGCGTATCGCGGGCCGTCGGATCCAGTGCCGCCAACGCGACCACATCGACCTCGACGCGCATGCCGAGATCGTCGCTGGCTAGGCCGAAGAAGGAGCCGTGCAGCGGCACGGCCTGCGCGGGATCGCGGGTGACCGCCACCCGGATCAGGTCGCGGTTCCCGACGATGCCGTTGGTCGGGTCGAACTCAACCCAGCCGGCGCCGGGGAGATAGACCTGCAGCCACGCATGGGTGGAGCCGCCGCCGACATGGCGCGCCCGATCGTTGCGGGGATTGTAGAGGTAGCCGGACACGAACCGGGCGGCCATGCCGAGCGCCCGCACCGCCTCCATCATCAGGACGGCGAAGTCCCGGCACGAGCCGCGCTTGCCGCGCAGGGTGGTGAGCGGATCCTGCACGCCCTTCTCGCTGCGGGCGAGATAGGTGAAGTTCGCCCGCACGCTGCGGGTCATGGCGGCCAGCAATTCCTGGGTTGGGATGCGTCCGTCCGCCGGCAGGAAGCTGCGCGCCCAGGCATCGACCTCGTGGCGCGGATCCGGCCATTGCCGCTCGATCGAGCGGGCGAGGTCCGGCATGTCCTCCGCGCCGTAGCCGAACGGGTAGTGGGTCGCGTGCGGCGCCAGCGGGAAGACCGGCGCGTGCTCGGGCGTGTGTTCGAGGGTGATGCCGCAGAGGAAGGTGAGCTTCTCCGCCCGGGTCCCGAACGTCGCCACCGCCACGCAGTTGCCGAAGACGTCGAACATCCAGCGCACGGAGGCCGGCTCCGGCGTGATGTCGAGGGTCGCCTCGATCAGGCGCTGGTCGTAGCTGTCGCGTGGCCGGAACATGATCCGGTGCTCGCCGAAGGAAACCGGGCGCCGGTACTGGTAGACCGTTCGGTGCTGGACGGACAGGATCGGCAACGTCGCGGGCTCCCGGCTGTCACCGACGTGAGGACCGGTGATGCAAGTGCCGGGCCCAGCCGCTTCGGGCCCGTCAGATCCCAGGGCCAACACGGGGGAAAACACATGCCCCGGATCGATGGCACGATCGTCGCCTCCGCCTGCTGCCTGCTGCCCCGAACGCCCCGTCTTTCCGAGGCGCCGCAGGCGAGCCCGGAACTCGGAGACCCCGGCGTGTGCCAAGGTCTGGCGCGTCGGCGGCCCCGGGATGGCGACCGAGCCTTGAACCGGTGCCGAAGCGCCCTCAGACGACCGGCGGTGCCGGCTCGGCGGCGGCGCGCTCGGCCTCCACCAGCACGTCGAGGGGACGCCAGGGCTTGGCGATGAAGACCGCCTCGGGCGGCAGCTCGGGCCGGGGCCGCCCGTGCCCGGACGTGCTCCCCAGCCGGGCGCGGGGCCACAGGGTCGCCACCGCGCGCGCGAGCTGGAGACCGTCCATTAGGCCGGCGAGGCGGATATCCGCGAAGACCAGCGCGACCTCGCCACCCCGTGCCTGCAGGACTGTCAAGGCCGCCTCGGCGCTGTCGCAGCCGATGACGTCGAGTTCGGTCTCTTCCAGCAGGGTCTCGGCCAGGGCGCGGATCTCGGGATCGTCCTCGACCACCAGGGCGACGCGCGGAGGCTCGGCCTCGGGCGAGGCGGCCTGCGGCTCGCTCCGGATCAGCGCCTCGTCGTCGGACTGGCGGACGCGGCGCACCAGGGCGGCGAGGTTCTCCGGCACGCCCTCGGAGACCAGATTATCGTAGAACGACGCGAGTGTCCGGCCGATCTGATCGAGCGGAATACCCGGTGTCAGCGTATCGGTGAGCGGCAGGGGTGCGCTCGTCTGGTGCTTCCTCAAGGACTCCCCCCGAAGTCGAACGTTCATGCCAGTCCAGAATTCGGCGCCTGGGGAGGAAAGTCGGCAATCCGCCTCTGGTTGCGAGAAACATTTCGAATCCCGCGCCGTCTCGCAGAGGCGTTACTGTGTGGCCAGGCCGGCGTCGGCGTCGGCATACGCCATGATGCCGGAGACGGCACGCACGTTTTGGTAGCGCGAGCCGCGGGTGCTCATCATGGCCTCGAACTTCTCGTGGACCTCGGCCACCGACAGGCTCAGGGGCTTGCGGTGCCGGCCTCGCCCGACGAACCGGCCGGCGGCGAAGAAGATCGAGCGGTTGGCCCGGGCCGGGCCGGGGAGCAGCGCGGCCGCGGCGGCGGCGGGCTTGTTCATCACGTTGGCGAGGAACTCCTCAGCATCGTCGGGCCCGAGGAAATGGGCCAGGTAGACTTCGCCCAGGGTGAGTTCGCGCCCGATGCGGAGCGCGATGCGCGCCGCGTCGCGCTTGAGCATCTCGCCCGCCAACAGCGCCGAGAGGTAAGGATCGCGGCGCAGCTCCAGCACGCGGGCGCGTTCGGCCGGATCGGTGATCACCGGCCGGTCATTGGCATCGGCCGTGACCAGAGCGGCCTCCTTGGCCAGCCCGTACTTGGCGCCGAAGTCGCGGACGACGCCGAGCCAGGTCCGCTCGATGAACTGGTAGAGGCCGGTGGCCGAGGACGTCTTGGCCTGGACGGCGGTGATGAAGCTCGATTCCTTGTCGGCCACCGCCATGAGCAGGACCGGGTCGGTCTGCACAGCCTGGGCCGCCCGCACGATCGTCTGGACGATATGGCGCCGGATCTTCATCGGGCCGAATTCGAGGATGTCGTTCGGGTCGCCGCCCGCGCTCTCGGAGAGCAGGAAGTCGTAGGACACGCGATCGACCGTGTTCGAGCCGATCTCGGTATCGAGGTCGTGCACGGCGGCGAAGCTCGACGAGGCGCGCAGCGGCGTCCGCTCCAGCTCGTCCTCGAGGGCCACCGTGTGGATGCGCGGCCGCGGCATCGGGATCTCGGTGGCGGCCTCCGCGACCGAGACGGCAGGCGACAGGCCGATCTTGCCGAGATCGACCCCCGACCCGATCAGGACGGCACTCAGGCCGCCGGCGAGGAGCGAGACCGTCAGCACGGAGCGGAACAGAGCAGGGCGGCTGCCGTGGGCGCGGCCGAGCATCGGCTGCGCGGCAATCACGTCGGCGCACCCGGCGCCGAAATGCCCGGCGCGCGGCTTAACCGAGCCCGACTTGCCCGTGATGGTCTTCGACGTTCCGACCGTGCGGCCCTGCATCGTTGATCCGATTCCCCGCGCCGGAACGGCGCCACGGGTTCAACATCGCTTGACAGATGTGGCGACAACACGGCCGCGCTTGTGGCCGAGATGCGGCGTCCTGGGGAGAATTCGCGGCAGGCCGCCCGTGACTCCCGCCGGATCCCTCCTTAAGAGGGCGCCATGCGGGTGCTGCGCGCGAGGCGTGCGGCGGCCCGGTTTCCCTGTTCCTGCCAGAGTCAGCCCTGATGAGCGGCGTCAACGAGATCCGGTCGACCTTCCTCGACTACTTCGCCAAGGCGGGGCACGAGGTCGTTCCTTCGTCGAGCCTCGTGCCGAAGAACGATCCGACGCTGATGTTCACCAATGCCGGCATGGTGCAGTTCAAGAACGTCTTCACCGGCGTCGAGAAGCGGGCCTACGACCGCGCCACGACGGCGCAGAAATGCGTCCGCGCCGGCGGCAAGCACAACGACCTCGACAATGTCGGCTACACCGCGCGGCACCACACCTTCTTCGAGATGCTCGGCAACTTCTCGTTCGGCGACTACTTCAAGGACCGCGCGATCGAGCTGGCCTGGACGCTGATCACCAAGGAATTCGGCCTCAAGCCCGACCGGCTCCTCGTCACCGTCTACGCCGACGACGACGAGGCCGCAGGCCTGTGGAAGAAGATCGCCGGCTTCCCGGACGAGAAGATCATCCGGATCGGGACCTCCGACAACTTCTGGCAGATGGGCGACACCGGCCCCTGCGGCCCGTGCTCGGAGATCTTCATCGACCAGGGTCCGGCGTTGCAGGGCGGCCCGCCCGGCTCTCCGGACGAGGACGGCGACCGGTTCCTCGAATTCTGGAACCTCGTGTTCATGCAATACGAGCAGCTGGAGCCGGGCGTCCGGAATCCGCTGCCGCGGCCGTCGATCGATACCGGTATGGGCCTGGAGCGCATGGCGGCGATCCTCCAGGGCGTGCATTCCAACTACGACACCGACCTGTTCCGGGCGCTCATCGATGCGGTGGCCCACGCGGTCTCGCGGTCACCGGAGCCGGCGACGCTCGCCTCCTACCGGGTGATCGCCGACCATCTGCGTGCTTCGTCGTTCCTCGTAGCGGACGGCGTGCTACCGGGCAACGAAGGCCGCGGCTACGTTCTGCGCCGGATCATGCGCCGGGCCATGCGCCACGCCGAGATCCTGGGCGCCCGCGAGCCCACCATGTACCGCCTCGTGCCGACGCTCGTGCGCGAGATGGGCCAGGCCTATCCCGAGCTGATGCGGGCCGAGAGCCTGATCGCCGAGACCCTGAAGCTGGAGGAGACGCGCTTCCGGCGCACCCTGGAGCGCGGTCTGTCGATCCTCGACGCCGAGAGCCGGGATCTGAAGGAAGGCGACAAGCTCTCCGGCGAGACCGCCTTCACCCTGTACGACACCTACGGCTTCCCGCTCGATCTGACCCAGGACGCGCTCAAGGCCCGCGGCATCGGCGTCGACACCGAGGCGTTCACCGCGGCGATGCAGCGCCAGAAGCAGGCGGCGCGCGAGGCCTGGAAGGGCTCCGGCGAGGCGGCGACCGAGACAGTCTGGTTCGGCCTCCGTGACCGCGTCGGCGCCACGGAGTTCCTGGGATACGGGGCCGAGGGCGCCGAGGGCATCGTCACGGCGCTGCTGCGCGACGGCGCCGAGGTGCAGAGCCTGGAGGCCGGTCAGACCGGGCTGGTCCTCGTCAACCAGACCCCCTTCTACGGTGAGTCGGGTGGTCAGGTCGGCGATACCGGGCTGATCGTGGCGCCGGCCGTGCGGGCACGGGTGACCGATACGCAGAAGAAACTCGGTGACCTCTTCGTCCACCACGTCACCGTGGAGGAGGGGTCCTTGAGCCTCGACCAGCCGGTCGAGCTGAAGGTCGACCATGCCCGTCGCCGGGCGATCCGCGCCAACCACTCGGCGACCCACCTCCTGCACGAGGCGCTGCGGCAGGTGCTGGGCGACCATGTCGCGCAGAAGGGCTCGCTGGTGAGCCCTGACCGGCTGCGCTTCGACATCAGCCATCCGAAGCCGATCGAGGCCGAGGAACTCGCCCGCGTCGAGGACATCGCCAATGCGGTGCTGCTTCAGAACGCGCCCGTCGTGACCAAGCTCATGGCGGTGGATGACGCCATCGCGTCGGGCGCCCGGGCGCTGTTCGGCGAGAAATACGGCGACGAGGTGCGGGTCGTTTCCATGGGTCTGCCGGTCGACGGCGAGGCCGGTCAGGGACGGCCGAAGAGTTTCTCGGTGGAGCTCTGCGGCGGCACCCATGCGGCACGCACGGGCGATATCGGTGCGATCACCATCGTGGCGGAGAGCGCGGTCGGCGCGGGCGTCCGGCGGATCGAGGCGCTGACGGCGGATGCGGCCCGGCATCACCGCGCCACTGAAGCCCGGACCCTGGCGGCTCTGGCCGGCATCCTCAAGGCGCCGGTCTCCGAGGCGCCGGACCGGCTCACGGCCTTGATGGAAGAGCGGCGGCGCCTGGAGCGCGAACTGGCCGAGACCCGGCGCAAGCTTGCGATGGGCGGTGAGGGCGGGCCGGGGACGGGCGCACAACAGACCGAGATCGGTGGCGTGGCGTTCCGCCGTTCGGTGGTCGAGGGGCTCGACATGCGCGACCTCAAGCCGATCGTCGACGAGGAGAAGAAGCGGCTGGGCTCCGGCATCGTGGCGGTGGTCGGCGTCGGGCCGGACGGCAAGGCGGGTCTCGTGGTCGGTGTCACCGACGATCTGACGGAGCGCTACGATGCAGTCGGTCTGGTCCGGGCCGGCGCCGGCGCGCTCGGCGGCAAGGGCGGTGGCGGCCGGCGCGACATGGCCCAGGCCGGTGGTCCGAACGGGGCCGGCGCGGAAGCCGCCCTCGACGCCGTGGAACAGGCCCTCACCGAGGCGGCCTGACGTCCCGCGGTCTCGGCTCGCATCCTTGCGGGTGCGAGCCGAGACCGATCGGTGGGACGGCTGCGCTCAGCTCACTTGCCGCTGCCGCCGCTGCCCTGCGGCGCGACCCGCGACGGCTGGCCGGCGTTACCGGCGGCCGCCGAGTCGGTGGAGATCGTGTCGGCCGGCCGGCCGGTGGGCGAAACGGTGACGGCGGGGTCATTGCCGGTGGAATTGGACTGCTGACTGACCACCCCCGGTGAACGGGATCCGGGGACGACGGGCCCATCGACAGTCTGGGCGGCGGCCGGCACGATGGAGGCGACGGTCAGAAGTCCGGCGAAAACGGTACGGATCATGGGATTCCTTGTTGGGTCCAGATCCGAGCAACCGCACGGGCGTGCGATCGATCCCGCGCTGTTGCGACGCGGCAGGCGGTGTCCGGTGCGATCGTCCGCGAGACCACCTCGAGTGACGCCGATGGCAGAGCGGAACGCCCTGACCTCTCCTCGGCGCACGGTCCTGCACGGGAACGCCGCCGGCGGATGAGCCCGCGGCGACCCGGCCGCGGGCCCGTCTCTCCTACTTGACCCGCGTCCAGGTCTGACGCTTGCAGAACACGCTCATGACGCAGCCCGCCACTTCCAGGCTGTTGGCCCCCGTGAGCTTGAGCGAGCCGGAATAGGTCTTCCCGTCGTTGGGGTTGTAAAGGGTGCCGCTGAAGCCGGATCCGTCGGCCTGCGGCGCGCTGAGGATCTGGATGCCGACGACGCTGCGCTCGCGCAGGGCCGGATCCGGATTCTTGGCGTCGAGCCCCTTGCCGGGGGCGCTGACGATCGTCCCGCAATAGCCGCCGCCGCAGGGCGCGATCCGGACCCGTGACGTCCCGGTCTCCGTGAGCCACGTCCCCGCAGGATCGGCGGCCTGGGCGGAGCCGCTGAGCAGGATCGCCGCCAGCGCGGCCAAGGTCCTCGGACGTACTTCGAAACGCATCCCGTCCCTCCCGTTCAACTCTCTTGCGCGACTGCTTACCGCGAAGCTTGCGGCAGCGCACTGCCCAAGTAGGTTTCGACGACCTCGCAGAATGGCTGGCCGGCTCCGGTCGAGAGCACGGCATCGACCTCGAACAGCGGGTCGGTGGGACCGGGCACGGCGTCGGTGCTCGGGCCGCGCACGTCGACCGTCTTGCGGACCGGCGCCAGGGTCCGCACCACCCGGCCGAAGGGCGTGCGCGTTCCGTCGAGGGTGGCGTTCATTTCGGGCGTGAGCCGGGACGGCACATACCAATTGTCCGCCTCGGACATCACGGTGTCGCCGCAGACGAGACGCACCCGGCGATAGCGCACCGGCTCCTCCGGGCCGATCGCCAGCCGGGCCCGCTGCGCGGTGGTCAGCGGCTTGTCCGGACCCGGCAGGCGCTGCGCCACGAGATGCGGATCGGCGGCCAGCTTGTGCTCGGCGCACCAGCTCTCCAGGGCGAAGGTCGCGCTGTGCGCGGCCAAGATCCGGCTCTTCAGCGAGGCGATCAGCGAGTCGCCCGGCCTGTCCGACGCGCCGTCGCCGGCCGCCGGAGCCTGCGCGCGCGCGCTCACGGCCGACACCGACAGCGCAACGACGAGAAAAAGTCGCGCCGACAAGCCTGTCCGCGCGGAGCGGAAGAGCCGATCAGGTCGAAACCCGGCCGCGGCCGAATGTCGGGCCGGTCGTCCAGAGCACCACGGCATCCCGACACGCATCCTCCCCAACGCAGCACCGGATCCCGCGCCGCCGCCGCGGCGTCAAGGCCCGGCAATACGGGCGGGTCGAGGGGATCCACGACCTGCGGTGCGGGCGTGCCCGAGATCTAGCCAGGAAAACCCGAACGGTCGAGACGGCCGGCTAGGTCCGGCGCGCGGCCGCGGGGAGGTCGGTGCAGAGGCCGAGCGCGACTTCGGCGGTCAGACCGATCGTCTCGCCCAACGTCGGATGGGGGTGGATCGTCCGGCCGATATCGACGGCGTCCGCACCCATTTCGATCGCCAGCACGATCTCGCCGATCAGGTCGCCTGCGCTCGGGCCCACGATGGCGCCCCCCACGACACGCTTGGTGCCGGCCTCGAACAGCAGCTTGGTCAGGCCGTAATCCGCACCGTTGGCGATGGCCCGACCGGAGGCGGCCCAGGGAAAGCGCGCCACCTCGACGGCCCGGCCGGCGGCCTTCGCCGCCGTCTCGGTGAGGCCGACCCAGGCGATCTCCGGATCTGTGTAGGCCACGGATGGTATCACCGCGGCGTCGAACCCGGCCCGGTGTCCGGCCGCGCCTTCGGCCGCCACGTGGCCCTGATGGACCGCCTTGTGGGCGAGCATCGGCTGGCCTACCAAGTCACCGATGGCGAAGATGTGCGGCGCATTCGTGCGCATCTGGGCATCGACCGGCACGAACCCCCGCTCCAACGCCACCCCTGCAGCGTCGAGGCCGAGGGCTGCGCCGTTCGGCCGGCGGCCGGCGGCCTGGAGCACGAGATCGTAGGTCGTGGCCTGCGCCTCGCCCGCGAGGGTGACGGCGATGCCGTCCGGGCCCGCGGTCGCGGATACCACCTCGGCGCCGGTCAGCAGGCGGTCGAAGCGGTGCGCGTTGCGCTTCGTCCAGATCGTCACAAGATCGCGGTCCACGCCCTCGAGCAGGTTCGGCAACCGCTCGACGACGTCGACCCGGGCGCCCAGCGCGCTGTACACGGTGGCCATCTCCAGGCCGATGATCCCGCCGCCGATCACCAACAGCCGGGCGGGCACGCAGGGGAGGTCCAGCGCCCCCGTCGAATTCACGATGCGCGGATCCTCCGGCAGCATGGGCAGCGCCACCGGCGCGGAGCCCGCGGCCACGATCGCGCGGGCGAAGGCGAGGGTCCGCTCGCCGCCCTCGTGGAGCGCGACCGAGATCGCGCCGGGCCCGGTGAAGCGCGCGGTCCCGCGGATCACCACGACCTTGCGCTGGCGCGCCATCTGCGTCAGCCCGTCGGTCAGGCGGCGCACGGTGCCGGCCTTGAAGGTCCGCAGTTTCTCAAGATCGATCGCCGGCGCGCCGAAGCTGATGCCGTGGGCGGCAAGGCGCTGCGCCTCCTCGGTGACGGAGGCCACGTGCAGCAGCGCCTTCGACGGGATGCAGCCGACATTCAGGCAGACGCCGCCGAGTGTCGCCTCGCGCTCGACGAGGATCACCCGCTGACCGAGATCGGCGGCCCGGAAGGCGGCCGAGTAGCCGCCGGGGCCGCCGCCGATCACGAGCACGTCGCACGCCGCGTCCCCGCCTCCGTCCGGCGGTGCAGCTGTCCGCGCCGCGGCGGGCGGGGGCTCCCGATCCGCCGGCTGCGCAGCCGTCTCGGCCGCGGGCGCAGGGGCCTCCACGGCGAGGCGGGCGATCAGCGTGCCGGCCGAGACCGTGTCGCCGAGGCCGACCAGCATCTCGACGAGCCGCCCCGCCACCGGCGACGGAATGTCCAACGTCGCCTTGTCGGATTCGACCACCAGCAGCGTCTGGTCGCGGGCGATCGCCTGACCGGGCGCGACCGGGATCTCGATGACGGGCACGTCGGCGTAGTCCCCGAGATCGGGGACGCGGATGTCGAGGGTCTCGGGCATGGCGGTCCTGGTCACAGGAGGGCGCGGCGCAGGTCCGAGAGGACCGATGCCACGTGTCCGAGGAAGCGGGCGGCGGCGACGCCATCCACCACGCGGTGGTCCCAGGAGAGGCTGAGCGGCAGGATCAGGCGCGGCTGGAAAGCCTTGCCGTTCCAGGCCGCCTCGGTGCGCGAGCGCGCCGCGCCGAGGATCGCCACCTCGGGGGCGTTGATGATCGGTGTGAAGCCGTCGCCGCCGATGCCGCCGAGGGACGAGACCGAGAAGCAGCCCCCCTGCATGTCGGCGCCCGGCAGGGTCCCGGTCCGGGCCTTCTCGGCCAGGGCAGTCATCTCGGTGGCGATCTCCAGGATTCCCTTCCGATCGCAATCGCGCACCACCGGCACCATCAGACCCTTCGGCGTGTCGACCGCGAAGCCGACATGGACATAGTCCTTGAGGACGAGGTCGTTGCCCTCCAGGGAGGCGTTGAAGCGGGGGTAGGCGCGCAATGCCGAGGCAGCGGCCTTGATCAGGAAGGCCACCATCGTGACCTTCGCGGGCGGCGTGCGCGTCTCCGTGTTCAGGCCAGTGCGAAACGTTTCGATCTCGGTGACGTCGGCCCGGTCGAAGTTCGTGACGTGCGGGATCGTCAGCCAGTTGCGGCTGAGGTTGGCGCCGGAGAGTGTCTGGATCCGCGACAGGGATTCGCGCCGGACGGGGCCATACTTGGCGAAATCCACCTCCGGCCAGGGGGGCAAGCCGGTGCCGATGCCGGAGGCCGGGGCGCTCGGCGGCGCCGCGAGGGCCGCCTTGACGAAGGCGTGGACGTCCTCACGCAGGATCCGGCCCTTGGGTCCGGTGGCCAGCACGCGGTCGAGGGCGACGCCAAGCTCGCGGGCGAGCTGGCGGACGGACGGGCTGGCGTGTACGTCGCCCTGGTTCGCGACGATCGGGTCGGCCTGTTGTGTTCTCGATTGAGCGCCGTCCTTTCCTCCCCCCTCTGCGGGGGAGGGTGGCGGCCGAAGGGGGGCGGGTCGGGACGAAGTCCCGCGAGGGGGGAGCGACGGTGCCGAATTGGGCTCGGCCTGCGTGAAGGCCTGAGCGTCATTCTGAATCGGCGCTCCCCTCTCCCGACCCTCGCTGACGCGAGGGCCACCCTCCTCCGCAGAGGGGGGAGGGAGGGTGCGCGTCGGATCTGTAGGGCCACCCTCCGCGGGATCCACCATCAGGATCGGCGTCCCCTCCGAGACCTTCGAGCCCACCGCGACCAGCAGCTCGCGCACCGTGCCGGCGACCGGGGAGGGGACCTCCATGGTCGCCTTGTCCGACTCGATGCTGAGGATCAGGTCGTCCACCGCGAGGCGGTCTCCCGGCTTTACCAGCAGTTCGATGACCGGCACGTCCCGGTAATCGCCGATGTCCGGGAGGGCGATCTGCAGTGCGGCGCTCATGCGGGCAATTTCCGGTCGTTGGGCAAGTCTGTGGCGAAATGGTCTTGCTTGGCTGAGGCCCGAGCCCGGGCTCCCCGAAATTCTGCCCCGGAGCGACCGCGCCGCGGCCTCCCGGACGCGACGGTTCGATCACCTGTCCCGTCATCCGGGCGCCGCTGCGCGACCCCGAAATGGCGGCGTGCCGTGTTCGCCGGACGCATCCTCTCGCGCACGGTCGAGGACTAGACCGTCCAGGGGGCCGGCGCATCCGCCACGATGCCGTACCGGCGGATCGCCTCGGCGACCGTTGCGCGCGTCACGGTTCCGGCTTCGGCCAAGGCATGGAGCGCGGCAACGACCACGTGCTGCCGGTCCACCTCGAAGAAGCGGCGCAGTGCGCTGCGGGTATCGCTGCGGCCGAATCCGTCGGTGCCGAGCACGACGAACCGGGCTCCGACATAGGAGGCGATCAGCTGCGGGTAGGCCCGGACATAGTCGCTCGCCGCCACGACCGGCGCCGTGCCCGGCAGCAGGGCCGCCAGGTGGCTGACCGGTGCTTCGGCCTCTGGACGGAGCATTGCATGCCGCTCAGCCTCGCGGGCGTCGCGGGCCAGCTCGCTGAAGCTCGTGACGCTGAATACCTCCGCGGCCACCCCCCAATCCTGCGTCAGCAGCTCCGCCGCCGCAATCACCTCCGGCAGGATCGCCCCCGAGCCGAGGAGGCGCACCGCGCCCGCGCCCTTCTCCGGCCCCGAGAGGCGGTACATGCCCTTGAGAATGCCCGCCTCCGCCCCCACCGACATGGAGGGCTGGGCGTAGTTCTCGTTCATGGCGGTGAGGTAGTAGAAGGCGTCCTCGCCCTCTTCCATCATCCCCCGAACGCCCCGGTCGACGATCACCGCCATCTCGTACGCGAAGGCTGGATCATAGGCCCGGCAGTTCGGGATCGCGGCCGCCGCGAGATGGCTCGACCCGTCCTGGTGCTGCAGGCCTTCGCCGCCGAGCGTGGTCCGGCCGGCCGTGGCGCCGATCAGGAAGCCGCGCGCCCGCTGGTCGGCCGCCGCCCAGATCAGGTCGCCGACCCGCTGGAAGCCGAACATCGAGTAGTAGATGTAGAAGGGCAGCATCGACAGGCCGTGGACGCTGTAGGCCGTCGCCGCCGCGGTCCAGGACGAGATCGCCCCCGCCTCGGTGATGCCCTCCTCCAGGAGCTGCCCGTCCCGGGCCTCGCGGTAGTAGAGCATCGAGCCGGCATCCTCCGGCTCGTAGAGCTGCCCGTCCGGGGCGTAGATCCCGACCTGCCGGAACAGATTGGCCATGCCGAAGGTGCGCGCCTCGTCGGCGACGATCGGCACGAGGCGCGGCCCCAGATCCTTGTGCTTCAGGAGATTGCCGAACAGGCGCACCACCGCGGTCGTGGTCGACATCTCCTTGCCGCCGGCTTCGAGCGCGAAACCCGCATAGGTCGAGAGCGGCGGGATCGGCACGGTCGGCGCGGTCCGGCGGCGGGCCGGCAGCACGCCGCCAAGGCTCTCCCGGCGCTCGCGCAGGTAGCGCATCTCGGCGCCGTCCTCGGCCGGCTTGTAGAACGCCAGACCCTCCACCTGCGCGTCGGTGAGAGGCAGGGCGAAGCGGTCGCGGAAGGCGCGCAGCGCGTCCACGTCGAGCTTCTTGGCCTGGTGGGCGGTCATGCGCGACTCGCCCGCGCCGCCCATGCCGTAACCCTTCTTGGTCTTGGCCAAGATCACCGTGGGGCGGCCCTTGGTGCCCTTGGCGGCGGCGAAGGCCGCGTGCAATTTGCGGAAGTCGTGTCCGCCGCGCTTCAGCCGGTCCACGTCGGCGTCCGACATGTGGGCCACGAGCTCGCGCACCTCCGGGTCCTCGCCGAAGAAGTGGGCGAGGTTATAGGCGCCGTCCTTGGCGCCGAGCGTCTGGTACTTGCCGTCGACCGTCTCGGCGAAGCGGCGCAGCAGGGCGTGGTTGGTGTCGCGGGCGAAGATCCCGTCCCACTCCGAGCCCCACAGCACCTTGATGACGTTCCAGCCCGCGCCGCGGAACAGGCTTTCCAGCTCCTGGATGATCTGGCCGTTGCCGCGCACCGGCCCGTCGAGCCGCTGCAGGTTGCAGTTGATGACGAAGGTCAGGTTGTCGAGTTTTTCGCGCGCCGCGAGAGCGAGGCCGCCGATCGATTCCGGCTCGTCCATCTCGCCGTCGCCGAACACGCCCCAGACGTGGCGGCTTGAAGTGTCGGCAAGCCCGCGATGGCCTAGGTAGCGCATGAACCGCGCCTGATAGACCGCGTGGATCGGGCCGATGCCCATCGAGCCGGTGGGGACCTGCCAGAAATCCGGCATCAGCCAGGGATGCGGGTAGGAGCACAGGCCGTCACCCGCAATCTCCTGGCGGTAGTGCTTGAGCTGCTCCTCGGAGAGGCGCCCGTCGAGGAAGGCCCGGGCGTAGACGCCCGGCGCCGAATGCGGTTGGAAATAGACGAGATCGCCGTCGACGCCGCCCTTGAAGAAATGGTTGAAGCCGACCTCGAACAGCTCCGCCGCCGAGGCGTAGCTCGCCACGTGGCCACCCAATTCGCCGTAGGCCATGTTGGCGCGCACCACCATGGCCAGCGCGTTCCAGCGCATGATCGAGGTCAGCCGCTCCTCGATGTCGAGATCGCCCGGGTAGCGCGGCTGCTTCTCGAGCGGAATCGTGTTGCGGTAGGGCGAGTAGGGCAGAGCGTCGTCGAGGATGCCGATCTCCTTCGAGCGCCGCTCCAGCCGGTCGAGGATGAACCGGGCCCGGGCCGCGCCCTCCGTCCGGAACACGGATTCCAGGGCCGCCAGCCAATCCTGGGTTTCGGCCGGGTCGTGATCGACCTCGGCGGACCGCGCGATCGTGGCTTTCGGCGGTATGGCGTTCATCGGCGCGGCCTCCCCTGTTGCGCGGGATCATACGGGCAACGCGGCGGCGGGACATGCCGATTATTTGCTTCTCGACGGCGAATGGCGGATCAGTCGACCTCGTTGAAAGGGTTTTGCGGCAAACTGTTCCCGCGTCGGTGCCGTCCGGGGGTGCCCTGCCGGAGCCGCGACCTTCGTAATCTGTAGAGAATGTGACGAGGCGCGCATGGCCCAGACCCCGGCAACACTCGACGCCGCGAGTTTGCGCATCCTCGAATGCCTTCAGGATGACAGCGAGATCAGCATCGCGGAGCTGGCCGAGCGGGTCGGGCTCTCGACTTCGCCGTGTTGGCGTCGCGTCAACGAACTCAAGGCGGCGGGCGTGATCCGCGGCTGCGTCGCGGTGGTCGATCCGCTGAGCCTCGGACTCGCGGTCAACGTCTTCGTGCACGTCTCGTTGGAGAAGCAGACCCAGTCCGCGCTGCAGGCCTTCGACGAGGCGGTGCGCAGCCGCCCCGAGGTGATGGAGTGCTACCTGATGAGCGGCGAGGCCGACTACATGCTGCGCGTCGTGGTGGAGGATCTGGGCCAGTACCAGAAGCTCGTGCTCGACCATCTCACCCGGATCCCCGGGGTGGCCAACATCCGCTCCAGCTTTGCGCTGGGGCAGGTGAAGTACACGACGGCGCTGCCGCTCGGTCACCTGACCCGCTGAGGCGCGCGATGGGCGGCGCAGCGCGTTGCGCGGGTCAGGAGACTTGCGCTTGGGAAGCGATCCTTTGGCGCACAGACCGTCCCTGTCCCGGGCACAGGGACCAAAAGCGCAACGCGACCCGAGATCCAGCGCGCCACGTCGGCAAGCGTCCATCGGGATCGACCGGTGCCGCTGGCGCGGCGCGGTTTGTGCTGGGTCCCGGATGAGGTTCCGCTGGCGCTCGACCAGTCCGGGAACGGGGTGCGCCATGAAAGCGAGGACGCCGAACCCACAGCGGGCACCCGGCAAAACACCTCGACGTGACAGGCTCAGGAGCGTCGCGCTTTGATGCGAGAGCCCGATCAGGCCGCGTCGCGAAAGAAGATGGTGGAGCCTAACGGGATCGAACCGATGACCTCTTCCATGCCATGGAAGCGCTCTCCCAGCTGAGCTAAGGCCCCACTTTAACATCCACCGCGGTTTGGGTCCCGCGGGGTCTCGCCGTCCGACTTGCGTCCGGCGAGGCCGGTTCTATAGGCGGCTCGCACCGCGGACTCAACCCCTTTTTTCACGCTCGTCAGGAGGGGTTGAAGGTGAGGCGGAGACCGCCTCAGCCCTCCTCGTCGTTCTCGATATCGCCGTCGATGAGGTCGGAGACGTCGTCGTCGCCGGTGTCTTCCTCTTCGAGGAAGGTATCGTCCTCGGCCGCATCCCCGTCCTCGACCGTCTCGTCGTCGGGCGTCGGATCGGCTTCGTCCTCGGCGGCCTCGACCTCGTCGAGCGAGACCAGCTCCGGCCCCTTCTCGTCCGTCTCGTCCTCGTCTTCGGTGGGCTGGGTCCGCGACAGGGCGGGAGCCGATACGCGGCTCGTTGCGGCCGCCTGATAGACCGCGCCGCATTTCGGGCAGACGGCGGGATCGCGGGCAAGGTCGTAGAACTTCGCGCCGCAGCTCATGCACTGGCGCTTCAAGCCAAGTTCCGGTCGGGCCACGGGGGGACACCTCGTCGTCTACTACTGTCTCGGGGGAGCGGCCCCGTTAGTCGTGGGCGCCGCCCCTGTCAATCGAACCGGCGCCCTGTGTCGCCGATCACGCCGTTCGGGCACGGGTCCCGGATGACGCGGCGCATTACGCGTGTTAACCGCGCGGCGCATTCACGGTCCGATTGCAGCGGCGCGGCCATGCCGCGCGACGCGCCGGATGCCGGCCCACCTCCGAGCCCCTACGGACCTTCCGTGTCGCACGATTCGCCCCCCCAGCCCCTCACCGCCGCTCCGGGCACGCCGCTGACAGGCCGGCTGCGGCCGCCGGGCGACAAGTCGATCTCCCACCGGGCGATGATCCTCGGCCTGCTGAGCGAGGGCGAGACCCGGGTCGAAGGATTGCTCGAAGGCGACGACGTGCTGCGCACCGCCGCAGCCGCCAAGGCCCTGGGCGCCGGGGTCGAGCGGCTCGGCGCCGGTCGCTGGCGCGTGCGGGGCGTGGGCATCGGGGGCTTGAGCGATCCGGCCGAGGTCCTGGATTTCGGCAATGCCGGCACCGGCTCCCGGCTGATGATGGGCGTGGTGGGCGGACAGCCCGTCACCGCGACCTTCGACGGCGACGCCTCCCTGCGCTCCCGCCCGATGCGTCGCATCCTCGATCCGCTCACCCGCATGGGCACGCAGGTCCTGGCCGAGGCCGAGGGCGGCCGCGTGCCGCTGACCCTGCGCGGGCCAAAGGAGGCGATCCCGATCACCTACGAGACGCCGGCAGCCTCGGCGCAGATCAAGTCGGCGGTGCTGCTCGCGGGCCTCAACGCCCCCGGGACCACGACGGTGATCGAGACGGCGGCGACCCGCGACCACACCGAGCGGATGCTGCGGCTGTTCGGTGCCGCGGTCGAGGTCGCTCCGCATGGACCCGGAGGCCATGGCCGCCGTATCGCGCTGACCGGCCAGCCGACCCTGCACGGCACCGACGTCGTGGTGCCGGCCGACCCATCCTCGGCGGCATTCCCGCTGGTGGCGGCGTTGATCGTGCCGGGCTCCGACATGGTGATTGAGGGCGTGATGATGAACCCATTGCGCACGGGCCTGATCACGACCCTTCTTGAGATGGGCGCGCAGATCGAGCGCGTCGCCGAGCGTGACGAGGGCGGCGAGACCGTGGCGGATCTCCGGGTCCGCGCCAGCCGCCTGACTGGCGTCGACGTTCCGGCCGAGCGGGCGCCCGCGATGATCGACGAGTACCCCGTGCTGGCGGTGGCGGCGAGCTTCGCCGAGGGCCGGACGCGGATGAACGGCCTCCACGAATTACGCGTGAAGGAATCCGACCGCCTCGCCGCCGTGGCGGCGGGTCTCGTGGCCAACGGAGTCCGCCACGCAATCGAGGGTGACGACCTCGTGGTCGAGGGTGACGGTTCTGCGGCACCCGGCGGTGGCACGGTGGCAACCCATCTCGATCACCGCATCGCCATGGCGTTCCTGGTGATGGGGCTCGCCACCCAGTCTCCCGTTACGGTGGATGACGGGGCGATGATCGCCACCAGCTTCCCGAGCTTCCTGCCGACCATGCAGGCCCTCGGCGGCCGGATCGGGGGGTAAGCGCATGCCCTTCGTCATCGCCATCGACGGCCCGGCCGCCTCGGGCAAGGGTACCCTCGCCAAGCGGCTGGCCCATCATTACGGCCTGCCGCATCTCGACACCGGCCTGCTCTACCGCGCCGTCGCCCTGGCGCTGCTTGATGCCGGCCTCTCGCTCGACGACCACGCGGCCGCGGCCCGGGCGGCCGAGGCCCTCGATCCGGAGAAGCTCGACGACCCGCGCCTGCGCGCGCGCGCGATGGGCGAGGCGGCCTCGCGGATCTCCGCAGTCCCGGAGGTCCGCGCCGGCCTGCTCCTGTGGCAGCGACGCTTCGCCGCCGATCCGCAGGGCGCGGTCCTCGACGGGCGCGACATCGGCACGGTGGTCTGCCCCGACGCCGAGGTGAAGCTGTTCATCACGGCCTCGTCGGAGGAGCGGGCCCGCCGCCGCCATCGGGAACTCGCCGGCCGCGGCGACACGGCGAGTTTCGCGGCCATCCTGGCGGACATCGAGGCCCGCGACGCCCGCGACGCTTCGCGCACGACCGCCCCGCTTCGCATGGCCGATGACGCGGTGCGGCTCGATACGACCGACCTCGACGCCAATGCTGCCTTCGACGAGGCTCGCGCGATCGTGGAGCGGGCGCGGGGTGGCGTATCCTGAGCGTGCCGGAGAGCCCCTCGTGTTGACCCCCCGGTCCAGCTCACCTATTGCGGACGCGCCGTCCCCGGCGACCCGCCGCAGGCGCTTCCGGGACGCGAGCGCGTAGCTCAGCTGGTAGAGCAACGGACTTTTAATCTGTAGGTCCTGGGTTCGAGTCCCAGCGCGCTCACCAACGAATTCAGCAGCTTAGGCGCCCTTCGGCGCTACCCCACGATGCGGAAAGACATCTCGGGTAACGCTACGGGTATCGGGCAGCCACTTAGCCCCCTTTCATGAGACCGCCAGCGGAGGCCGAACGCACTGCCCTCCAACTCCAACTGCAAGGCACCGAATCGAGGCAGCAACTGGCCGATACGCAGGACCAATGCGTGGAACTGGCGGTGGACGCCAGCAAGCTGCACGCGCAGATCGAGGCGCTGCGGGACGAGCTTGCCCGTGTGCGGGCTGATCGGGACGCATGGCGTGCCGAGGCGCGGGCGGCGGGCAGGGCGGTCGCCTGAGCGGCTGCCCGGCCTGGATGAGGTGAAGCAAAGGTCATCAACCTGCGCCCACGCGGCCCCGTCAGTCCAAATGGTCAGCCGCTAGCGAGGATCGGGCTGAGTTTGACGCAATGCCGAAGCGGGTAGCGAAGCCCCAAAGTGCTGTTGATCCGCCCCCATCGAAGTGGTCCGCCCTGAGGTATGGCCTGCGGGCCCGTTGGAGTTGACCCGGTTTATGGTCCACGACCTATGCAAGTTCTCCTGTGACAGCTTGGTCGGCGAAGGCTCGGGGCGTCAAGCCGCCCAGGGCCGTGTGGGGTCGATCTTCGTTGTAGTGGCACCTCCATTCCTCGATGCGCTCGCGGGCATCGGCCAGCGACAGGAACCACGAGGCGTTCAGGCATTCCGCCCGTAGGCGGCCGTTGAACGACTCGATGTAGGCGTTGTCGGTCGGCTTGCCCGGTCGTGAGAAGTCGATCTCGACCCCGTTCAGGTAGGCCCATTGGTCGAGCATGCGCCCGGCGAACTCCGGCCCATTGTCAACCCGTAGGCTCTTTGGACGACCGCGGAGCTTCACCAGTGCATCCAGGGCCTCGGTCACTTGGTAGGCGCGGAAGTTGGCTCTCGGTGTGAGCGAGAGCGCCTCTCGCGTATGGCAATCGACCACCGTCAGGATCCGGAACGGACGTCCGTCGAACAGTCGGTCAGACATGAAGTCCATGGCCCAGACCTCGTTGGGTCCACCGATGGCCGGTCGCCCTTGCCGGTAGCGCCAGGCCCGTTTGCGCTTGGGCAGCTTGGGCCGGATCGACAGCCCTTCGTCCCGGTAGATCCGGTAGGTGCGCTTGTGATTCACCTCCCAGCCCTCCCGTCGCAACAGGATGTGCAGCCGCCGGTAGCCATAGCGCACCCGTGCAGCAGCGAGCTCCTTCAGCCGCATGCGCAGAGCTACCTGCGGATCGGCGCGCTCGCGGTAACGCTGAGACGAACGACCGAAGCCGGTGGCCTGACAGGCCCGACGCTCGCTGATGTCATAGGCCACCTGCAGGTGACCGGCGACCTCACGGCGAGCGGCGGGCCTCACCACTTTCGCTTGAGCACGTCCTGCAGCATGGAGCGATCCAGTGTCAGGTCAGCGACCAGCCGCTTGAGCTTGCCGTTCTCATCCTCCAGCTGCTTAAGCCGCCGGATCTCAGGCACGCCCATGCCGACGAACTGCTTCTTCCACCGATGGAACGTCGGCTCGGACACACCCATCTTCCGGCAGACCTCGTCCACCGTCGCACCGTTCTCCGCCTGCCGCAGGGCAAAGGCGATCTGTTCGTTCGTGAAGCGTTTGCGAGGCATGGCATCCACCCTCCTTCAGGGTTCAGGATGCCCGAAAAACTTGCGCTCGGCGCGGACCAGTTTGCTGGGTCAGGGTCACCTTTAAATCCGTTTTATAAACATTTGCAGGCACCGACAGTTCGAGCTCAACCTGTATTATGATGGATTGATAAGTAAATTTAATCTATCAGTTCATCAGCTCGCGATATAAGCATCGGACCGAAATCAATCCCCAATCTGTCTGCTGCTTTAGTATTTAGTATTAACTCGAAAGCGGTTGCCTGCTGAACAGGCAGCTCTTGAGGGCGAGCGCCCTTCAAAATCCGATCTACATAACCTGCTGCACGTTCGAAGAGAATCGACAGATCTGCGCCTTGTACAATCAGTCCACCGGCCTCAGCATATTCTCGGAATGGATAGATTGCTGGGACACGAATATCTTCCATAAAACGCACGATTTCTTGTCTTCGAGCGAGTAAGAGGGTGTCACTCGCGATTATGGCGGCATCAGGATTCTGGCCGCGAAGCTCGCTAAGTGCTTCTTGGAAGCGATCACCGTTCGCCACATCTACATGAGCCGTATTTACGCCCAGCGTGCGACCAATCTCTTTAATAAGACCCAAATTATATTTGCTGAGTGGATTGTTAATATTCGAAACGACGGATATTTTTCGAATTCCTGGTATTAATTCTCGAAGTGTCTCAAAACGCTTTCCTTCCAGATCAACGTTAACTGCGCTAAATCCGGTAATGTTTCCTTCTGGATGTGCTAAATTGCTCACAATGCCCGTGTGAGTGACATCACCAACAGAGCCTAATACGATCGGCGTGATAGATAGATGTTGCTCTCTTAGCTGCGAAAGCCGCTGGCGTTCCCCATACAACCAGTACATCAACGTTACTTTGAATTATTTCTGACAATAATGTTGGATAAACATTGTCATTGCCATCAGCATACCGTTCCAAGTAAGAGATATTTAGTCCTGGAACATAGCCGAGCTGTTCCATCTTTGCCTTAAATCTCTTTATTGGTCTAAGGGGAGCGCTTGCTACGATTCCTAGCCTCCAAGACTGTGTTGCTCCAATTGCTGTCGCAGCGAATAGATTTGCCGATACGGCAGTTATAATTAGCTGACGCCGATCCATCGTAAAACCAACAACGAATGCGCCTGACGGGTGTGAATGAATATTGCAACCGATCGTTTTGAATTCCAAGTGTTTTTCTGGTGCCAGAAGTGGCGATTTTCGCCCTGAGCCGCAACGGCTCGCGTTCGCTTTTCGTACCCGCTGTTGCAGTCGCGTGGCAGCCGGCGTCAAACGGTCAAGCTAGGATGCAGGTGTCTCCTTGAGGCGCCCTGCATGCTCCCTACGATCACCGTTCGTCACTGCCTATTTCTCGGGCTTATACTCGCCAGCCTTGTGGTGCTGGCGGACCGCGTTGCCCGCCACGAGCTGCAGAAGGCAGCTGGCGAGATAATATTTGCGACGGCGGATGCGCAGCTGGCCGATGCCTCAGATGAATAGCTGGGCGGGGCATACCCAGGGCTTGGCCCTTCTTCTGGCCCTTATCAGCGCGATGCCGGTCTCTGCCCTGGCGGCCGAGCCGGCCGACCTGCCGGCGCTTGAGAAGGCATGGCACGGGAGCCCGCCAAGGCGGCAGTGCGCGAGGCTGTGGCATTAACCATCGGTGCGCCGTGACACCGCGGCTTTCGCCCGTATCAGGCATCCCTATGCCACCGCACCGAAGCGGACACATAGGGAGCTGCACCGATGCATGCTTTCATCTTCGCCACCTTCGCTCTCGTTGGAGCTATGGCTGTCGCATCCACCGTCCTGACGCTTGTCACGGCAATCGCGTAGGGGTCCATCGGCTGGCCGCTGAAGATTTTGACGCGTCACGTTGAACCGCACCCCGTTTTGACCGGACAGGCGGCATAGCTCACGAAGGCATAGGCGTAAGCCTATGGGTAAGGCTATGTCATCCGATCCGACGGCCCCGCCAGTGCACGGCGAGATCCTGAGCGGCGTTCAGCGGCGGCGTCGCTGGTCTACCATTGAGAAAATCCGCTTCGTCGAGGAGAGCCAGCAGCCCGGCTCGTCCGTATCGTTCGTCGCCCGCCGCTACGGCCTCTCGCCGAGCCTGCTGTTCTCGTGGAAGCGGCGCATGCTGGAGGGCGGCCATCAGGCCGTGCAGGCCGACGAGGACGTCGTCGGCACGAGCCGCGTGCGCGACCTGGAACGGCGCGTGCGCGACCTCGAACGCCTGCTCGGTCGCAAGACCATGGAGGTCGAGATCCTGAAGGAGGCGCTCGACCTCGCGCGCGCAAAAAAAACCGACCTCGCCACTCGCCTCCTGGAGCGGCCCGATCGGCGGTTCGCGATGAAGACGGTTGCCGACACCCTTGGCGTGGCCCGCTCCCACCTCGCCGAGCGCCTGACCCGTCCCGCCCGGCCGCGCTGCTCCTATCGCAAGCCCGAGGATGCGGTGCTGTTGCCCACGATCCGCGCGATCGTCGATGCCCGCCCGAGCTACGGCTACCGCCGCATTACCGCGTTGGTGAACCGGGTGCTGCGCTCGCGCGGCGAGGCGGTCGTCAACGCCAAGCGGGTGCTGCGCATCCTGCGGTTGAACGGGCTCACCCTCGCGCCGCACACCGCCCGCCGTCCCGGCCGGACCCACGACGGTACCGTGGTGGCCCTGCGCTCGAACGTGCGCTGGTGCTCGGACCACCTCGAACTGCACTGCCGGGACGGGGCGATCGTCCGGGTGCTGTTTGCCATCGATGCTTGCGACCGCGAGATCATGGCCTGGTCGGCGACCACGGCGGGCGTCTCGGGCGAGATGGTGAGCGACCTGATGATCGCCTGCGTCGAGCGCAGGTTCGGGGCCACGAAGACGCCGCACCCGATCGAGTGGCTGTCCGACAACGGCTCCGCCTACATCGCCAAGCAGACCGCTCAGACAGCTGCTGCGCTCGGCCTGCGCCTGCTGTTCACGCCGGTGCGTTCCCCGCAGAGCAACGGCATCTCGGAGGCGTTCGTGAAGACGCTCAAGCGCGACTACGCCCGCCTCGCCATCCTGCCCGACGCCGAGACCGTGATGCGGCTTTTGCCGGGCTGGTTCGAGGACTACAACACGGTTCACCCGCACTCCGGCCTGCGCATGCTCTCGCCCCGGGAGTTCCTCAGCCGAAATGCCTAAACCCACCCCGCCGCCTGTCCGGTCAGACAGGGTGCACTCCACACGTCTTGACTACCGGGCACGCGCCATCAATGGCGCCTGCGGATGATGCCTGCAACGTGGTAGTGCTGGGCAACCTGCAATCCACCACGTCGTTGCCCCGCTGACAAAAGCGAGCGGCGCGGCCGCTGGAGACGTGGCTATGCGATCCCAAGCCGCCGTTGCCCTGGCGCTAGGTGTATGGTCCCGGAATGTGGTGTGACGGATCGATCCTGAAGCGTTCGGGCTCTTTCGTCCAGACCTGAAGGACATGCTCGTAGGGCGTGAGGCCGCGCAGGGTCTTCAGCCGCCGGGCATGGTTGTAGGCGTCCACGAACAGCTGCAGGTGCACCCGGAGCTGTCCGTGGGTCTCGTAGTGGTAGCTCTTGACCGTGGCGTCCTTGATGGTGCGGTTCATCCGCTCGACCTGACCGTTGGTCCACGGATGGTTGGGTTTGGTCAGGCGATGCTCGATGCCGTGCTCGTGGCAGACGCGATCGAACATGTGCCGGCTGTAGAGGGCGGTCGGGCCTGAGCGGTTGCGTGGGGCATGGCAGAATTGCACCCCGTTGTCGGTCAACACCGTGTGGATCTTGTACGGCATGAAGGCGACCAGTTCCCGGAGGAAGTCTGAAGCGATGTAGCGGTTGGCTTCTGCTTCCAGCTTGGCGAAGGCGAGCTTTGAGGTTCGGTCGATAGCCACAAACAGATAGAGCTTGCCTTCCTCCGTCCTGACCTCGGCGATATCGATGTGCATGTAGCCGATGGGGTAATCGGCAAAGCGCTTCTTTTTGGGCTTGTCGCCTTCCATCTCCGGTAGGCGGCTGATGCCGTGCCGCTCAAGGCAGCGGTGCAGCGACGAGCGGGTCAGATGCGGGATTGTGGGCTGCAGGCCGTAGAGGCAGTCATCCAGCGGCAACAGCGTGTGCCGCCGGAAGGCTACGATGACGGCCTCCTCCTCTGGGGTCAGAACCGTCGAACGAGGCTGCTTCGGCCCCATGGCGGCATCGCCCGTCGTCTGCCGAGTTCGCCACTTCTGGATCGTCGTCGGGCTGACGCCGTAGCGCTTGGCCGCCGCTCTCACGCTCTCTTGACGTAGCTGTATTGCGCGACGGACTGCCTCCGTCGTGGTGGCGCTTCCATGGAGAACCTGGCCCATAGCGCATCCCTCGCAGCATGGTGGTCAACCGTACCACCACACCGCGGGATCAAACACCTAGTGAACGGAAGCAGCTATGCAAAAATGGCTTTTAACCGCCGCCGTTTTAGTCACGATGTCATCTATATCCACATTGGCATACGCTGGTCACGTCCGCAGCAATGTATACGTTTCTAAGGAGGGCGAAAGCACTCTTGAAACAAAGTGCAGATCGGAGGCCGCCATGATGGGTGTGCACGGAAAAGGCAGCGCACAAGCAGCTGGATGCAACCGTCTACTACGCCGGGAGCACATCAAGAAGTGCATGGCGGGCGGGTAGTGCTCGCTTATACAGGAAGAACGTCCGGAGCCGTCCTTGGCGCCAGGAAGGCAACGCCCACTGTGTTGGTGCGCCGCCAAATGACACGGACAGCCCGCAGCCCCGAGCCAGCACCAATCCGCAATCCGAACGCCTGCGGCACCTCAGTCCCAGGGGCAAACGCAACGCACGCCCCATGCTCTGAGATGTCGATGACGATGCACGGCGCCTCGCCCTCGCCCGCAGCGAAGGCGGCGGCGCCCGGAAGTGCCGCTTTCGCACGGTATTTGGTGCGGCGTTCAAGCACGATCATTTCCCCGGCGCAGAAGTCTAGGGCTGTCTATTGAACCGCAGGCATTAAGCCCTGCCAAATAGAGAAGATGACTGCTCCCTTAACAATGTTGGCAATGCGGCTCATCCCCTGGCTCTCCTCAGGAGCCAGCCCAGCCCTTCCGCCGCATCGGCCGGCTATGTGGTCCACCACCACCGCCCCTGTCGAAGCGTAGGCCCGGCCGTGGGTAGGGTGGCAGGCCGTGCCGTTCCCCAGCGCGAGCCGATGCACGTGCCGTCAGCCGGGCGGGCCGCGCCACCAGCGCGGAACCGTCCCGGCGCCGGGCAGGCATGGGCACAGATACCGCGACATTTGCCCCAGGACGCCGGCCAAGCTTCCTGCTGCCCGGGCACCTCGCTCCGCAGCCACGGCGCCCGCCCACGGGCCGCGTATGCGATGGCAGGGCCATCCGGGTAGTGGCCCAGGCTCACCTGGGCCGGCGGGGTGTAGGGCATGCGTTTAGGAACCCTATGACGCAAAAGCGGCCCCGCGGGCATTAAGAGCGCTTGGTCGTACCGAAAACTTCGATTTCGCGAATTGCGCTTTTGTTTCGTTCGGGCAGGTCCAACCCGTTGATTTTGCTCGTCATGGCCAACCGCGAAGTGTTTTTCGCATGTGCCGTTGGTGCCGTTGATTTCGGTGTACGCGCAACATCAGGGCGAACAACTTACTGAAGGCACTGTCCGGTTAGCTCACACCCTGTGGAAAACTTGCCGTCCAGAACTCTATGGGGGAGCTAAGCCACGGATCTGACACGATAATTCGGCTAGGCTGGGTCTTGTTGATGGACCGCCGTGATGCCCGCCGACGTTTTGCCCCGTCACCGCCTGAACCGCACCGCCACACGCCCAAGCCGCAGTGTTGCTGAGCTTCGGATCGAGCTGGCGGCGATGCGTGACCGGCTCACCGTCCTGCTGGACCATCTGCAACACGCAGAGGAACACTACGCGGGCGCGCCTCGGCGCGCGCCCACCGATCCTGGGCCCGAGGTGTGCTTTAAGGAGGCAGCTCGGCGCACCGGCTGGTCCCCGCGCCGGATCAAGCGTCTCATTCTCAAGCACAACACCGCCAATCCCCATGATCGGATCGGTTGGCAGCCTTTCGGGGCGAAGGGCGCGGAGTGGCGCATCCTCCTCGGGCGCCTGGAGGAGCGGGTCGTGTCCCGGCTGGTGGTGTAGCTCGCCGGTAGCGGGAGAGCCCGCCTGCGCGCCGTTCCCAGCGCTGTAGCAGGCGGGATCTCTCGCGGGGTGGTCATCGGCGGTTGCCGGGTCGGGTCGGGTTGCGAGCACCAACCTCGAACCCGAGAGACCCCCGATGACCGACGAGATCATGACCCTGCGCAGGCTGATGGAGAAGAGCGCCGACGCGGATTTGCTACGCGAGATGATCGGCTTTGCGGCCGAGCGCTTGATGGAACTGGAGGTCGGTAGCTTGACCGGCGCGGCCCATGGCGAGAAGAGCACCGAGCGCATGGTCCAGCGCAACGGCTACCGCGACCGGGACTGGCAGACGCGCGCAGGCACAGTCGAACTGCGCATTCCGAAGCTGCGTAAGGGCTCGTACTTCCCGGCCTTCTTGGAGCCGCGACGGACGGCGGAGAAGGCCCTTACGGCAGTGATCCAGGAGGCCTACATCCAGGGCATCTCGACCCGCTCGGTGGACGACCTCGTCCAAGCGATGGGCGGTACGGGCGTGTCGAAGACCCAGGTCAGCCGGTTCTGCCAGGAAATCGACGAGCGCGTGGGCGCGTTCCTCGCCCGACCCATCGAGGGCGAGTGGCCCTACCTCTGGATCGATGCGACCTACGTGAAGGTGCGCCAGGACGGCCGTATCGTCTCGGTGGCCGTCATCGTGGCGGTCGGCGTGAACACCGACGGTCGCCGCGAAGTCCTCGGCATGGACATCGGCCCCTCCGAGGCCGAGACGTTCTGGACCGAGTTCTTGCGCAAGCTGCGCCGCCGCGGCCTGCGCGGGGTCAAGCTGGTCGTTTCCGACGCGCACGAAGGCATCAAGGCGGTCGTCTCCAAGGTCATGCACGCCACCTGGCAGCGCTGCCGCGTCCACTTCATGCGCAACGCGCTCGCGCATGCCGGCAAGAGTGGGCGGCGCGTCGTCTCCGCCTTCATCGCCACCGCGTTTGCCCAGGACGACGCCGGGGCGGCCCGTCAGCAGTGGCGGCGCGTGGCTGATCAGCTCCGGCCGAAGGTCCCCAAGCTCGCCGCCCTGATGGACGAGGCTGAGCCGGACGTGCTGGCCTACATGGGCTGCCCGGCCGCCCACCGGGTCAAGCTCCACTCTACGAACCCCCTCGAACGACTGAACGGCGAGATCAAACGCCGGACCGAGGTCGTGGGCATCTTCCCCAACGAGGCCGCCATCATCCGCCTCACCGGGGCGATCCTACTCGAGCAGAACGATGAATGGGCCGTCCAGCGCGCCCGCTACATGACGCTGGAAACCATCGCACCGTTGAGCGATGATCCCATCGTCAGTCTGCCTACCCTGGCCGCCTGACCCTCCCGGCCCCGGCCGGTGACCGTGGTGGCCCTCAGCGAGCTACACCACGCCAAGGGACACGACCGAGGAGCGCAAAGCCGACCGGTGACCTTCGAGGGCCACCCGTGGCCACCCGTGGCATCTCTTCGGCCGGCGGGGCGGTGGCTAAGCTGAGGCCATGATCACCCGCCCGCCATATCGGCCGACCCGAGACCTCATCACCGAGACGGTGCGCGTCGGCGTGCCAATCGAGACGAAGGAGGCGCTTGAGCGCGCCGCCCGCAGGGCCGGTAAGTCCGTGAGTGGGTTCGCCCGCGAGGCCGTTGAGAGCGCCATTGAGCGCGAAACGCGCGCGGCAAGGAGGTAACCTGCCGTGACAACCACCCACCCAAGCCCCAGGGCGTTTTCACCTCCGACGACTTCGCCGAGCAGGCTTGGTTCGCGAAGGGCCGCGAGGAGGGCCGGCGAGAGAGCGCGTACGCCCGCGGGCTCGCTGCCGGTCGGGCCGAGCAGCCCACCAGCAGCACGGCCGCGCCTTCGGTCACGAGCCCACAATCAGCCCCGCTGGCTGCTGCCGCGGGCAGTGGTGCGGTGGACTGGGAGGCGGTCGCCGCGAAGGCGAACGCGCGGCTCGTTCAGGAAAACCCCCGGGCCGTAGTGCCCACCAAGCGGGTGGGAGGCAGCAGGTGATGCGGGCGGTGAAGAACTTGCTGGGCCTCGCGCAACGCGAGGGTGCCGGCACCGATGAGTTGGCGCCGAGCCTGCCAGCTGCCGAGGCCGAGGTTGCCGCCGCGCGTCAGGCCGCGGCTGCGTCGGACACCGCGTACCGGGCTGGCCTGCTCACGATGAACGCGACCGAGCTGATGCAGCTCGACGCCGCCCGCCGCGAGGCGGCGGTGCGGATCGAGCAGGCCGAGGCGCTGGTCACTACCCTGCGCAACCGCCTCACCGTCGCCCAGCAGCGCGAGGCTGAGGTGGCCCGCGTCGAAAAATACGAGGCCGCGCGGCGGCAGGCCGACGAGGCTCGCGAGGCCCCGCGGGTCCACTACCCTGAGCTTGCCGGTGATATCGTCACGCTGCTCGGCATCGTGGCGGAAGCGGAAATCGCCGCGCGCGAGGCCAACGAAGATCTGCCCGTGGGCGCCGAGCCCCTCGCTCGGGTCGAGGGCTCCGTCCGTGACGATGGCGGCCAGCCCGCTCGGATCGTGAGTGAAATCGAAATCGAGCGCTGGTGCCTGCTGGGCGACATGGACCCGGAACGAATTACCCAGTCGGATGTCAGGCACGGGCCCGGCGGAAGCCACTATGTCAGCCGCATGGGTCGAGGCCAAACCGTCGTGCTGCGGCGGTTCCGCGAGATCCGGCATACTCCCTCGATGCCGCGCGATGCAGCTGAGTGCCTTGCGCTCAAGATCAACCTGCCAAGCCTCAGGGGCCGAGATCCAGCCATTTGGAAGCCGACCATTCCACTCCATGGGTCGGCTGACCCGCACGATGTTGTGGCCCAGGCCAAGGTGCGCCATCAGCCGCAGCCTCCGCTCAGCTTGCCTGTCGAGGTGAAATACGTGCCGGTGGGATCCTACGACCTCGATGCCGAGAGGCAGTGAAACAAGGCCGCATAGGCCGACAGCGATTACTGGCAGCTTATACCTGCCAGTAGTGCGGGGCGCTCCGTAGAGGGCTTCGCTGGTAGTCCGTCAACGGGAAGTAAATCTCCGGGCCCCGCGGTGCGAAAGCGCTCATGACCGGCCAAGATTTACGCGCCAGCACTTGGGCCGCCGATGTCGGGCCCTTCATCGGCGGTCCAAGAATGGAGAATATTATGGACGTCAGGGTAGAAATCCTCGGTCGCCCGGCGACCGATCAGCCGCTCGCTGTGCTCGGCACGGAAACCGTCGCGCTGAACGGCGACAAAATCACCTTCGCGCCGACGATCCCATCGCGCGCGGTTGGTCAGGAGTTGCGGGTCAGGGTGTCAGCCCCAAACAGCGTGACCTATCGGCTCAAATATCCCGCGGCTTCGGCGCAGCCGTTCTCGGACCCTTTCGCCGTGTGGGGCGGTGCGACCACCAATGGCGTGCCGTTTCCAGGGCCGGGCGCCTCGGTTGTGATCGGCAATCCAGGCGCGGACCTGACGTCGTAAGCCGCGCGCGCCGGAAGCCTGCGCCGGCGCCGTCGTGCGCGGCGCCCGAGATCGAGGCCTCCCGGCTGCTGCGTCTGATTGCTCCCCTTGAGGCTCTGGCAGCCGTAAACGAGCCGGAAAAGGGCGCCCCCACCGAAGAACTGGTCACCGTGACGCCCAGACGTCTGCGACAGGTAGCGAGCGCAATTCCGTGCTGCGCCTAAGACCGGACATCAGCGCCGACAGCCATTGGTCTGGTTTGGGTGCACCCATAGCGAACTGCCGCCAACCGCTCCGATGGGCATACCCAAATCGAACCATGCTGGCTGTCTGCAACGGGTGGAAAGCGGTAATCCACTGATGGAGACACGAACGTCCGAATTGCGAACTGAAGCGGACGAAGATGTGAGGAGCTGCTATTGCGTCCGCCACAGCGCACTAATCAAACCAAGGTTCACTAGGGCCAAGGCGAGCAGCAGCCAGAATAGAGCATCCGGGCCGAAATGGGTCAGTATGAACGCCCCGACTGGCGGGGCCAGCGCCTGGGCGATCAAACCCGGCCGAGCGAGGCGGCCCATCAGCCCGGCGTAACGGTCTGGGCCGAACAGGGCCAACGGCACCGTGCCCCGCGCGATCGAGTAGATGCCGTTCCCACCGCCATAGAGGACGAGCCAGACCCCCAGGCCCGGCACGCCCAGGGTCATCAGGCTCAGCCCGAGGGCGACCAAGCCGAATGCGGCGGTCAGGGTCCAGAGCGGATGGTGCCGACCCTTGTTCGACATCTCGATCACCCGCGCCGCGACCTGCGCCGGACCGATGAGCGTGCCGTAGGAAATGGCCGAGGCGAGCCCGACGCCGCGGGCCTGCAACAGCGTGATCAGGTGGACCGATACCAGCGACATGATCGCGCCGCCGAGCACCAGCACCGCCGCGAACAGCACGAACAGCTGCCTCTCCCGCGTCGGCGCCGGATCGCGCCCCGACTTCGCCGAGCCGGTCTCGGCCCGCCGCTCTGGAACACCAGGGATCAGCCCGAGCACCAACGGCAGCGTGACCAGGAGGTGCAGCCCGGCGTATGCCAGACACGTCCCGCGCCAGCCGACATGGGCCACTAGGAAACCCGACAGCGGCCAGCAGACGGTGCTGGCGAAGCCGCCCCAGAGCGTCAGCGTGGTGATCGCCGGCCGCGCCTCGGCGCCGTATAGCCGCCCGAGCGTGGCGAAGGCCGGATCGTACAGGCCGCAGCCCATGCCGAGTCCCAGCACCAGCCAGCCGGCCAGGAAGACCGGCAGGACACGGGCGACGGCCAGCACCACGAGGCCGGCTGAGAGGAGGAGCGCCGCCAGGGCCAGCACCGGCCGTCCACCGTGGCGCTCAATCACCGTGCCGACGTGAGGCGAGGCGAGCGCGGCGACGAGGAGGCCGAGGGCGAGACCGCCGACGACCCAGGCCAAAGGCCAGTCGGTGTTCTCGGCGATCGGGCCGGCGAGCACCGCAGGCAGGTAAAACGAGGAGCCCCAGGCCAGAATCTCGACGACGCCCAGGGCGCTGATGATCGTCAGGCGGCTCCGACCGCCCGAGTCAGACATCACGGGAGACGATCTTGAGCGCCGCGTTCCGAGTGGCGCCGCGCTCGTACCAGCCCTGACTCCGGTTCACGATCCAGACCACGGTCAGCATCACCGGCACCTCGATCAAAACACCGACCACCGTCGCCAGCGCCGCGCCCGACTCGAAGCCGAACAGGCTGATGGCGGCGGCGACCGCCAGCTCGAAGAAGTTCGAGGCGCCGATCAGGGCGGAGGGGCCGGCGACGCAGTGCTGCTCGCCCGCGATCCGGTTCAGCAGGTAGGCGAGGCCGGCATTCAGATAGACCTGGATGAGGATCGGAACGGCGAGCAGGCCGATCACCAGGGGCTGCGCGACGATCTGCTCGCCCTGAAAGCCGAACAGCAGGACGAGCGTGGCCAGAAGCGCCACCAGCGACACCGGCCCGAGCGCCTTCAGGAGACGATCGAGCGCCGCTTGCCCGCCCGACGCCAGAAGCGAGCGCCGCACCAGCTGCGCGACGATCACCGGGATGACGATGTAGAGAACGACCGAGAGGATCAGGGTGTCCCAGGGCACCGTGATCGCCGAGAGCCCGAGCAGCAGGCCGACGATCGGCGCGAAGGCCACCACCATGATGGCGTCGTTGAGGGCCACCTGGCTCAGGGTGAAGTTCGGCTCGCCCCGCGTCAGGTTCGACCACACGAACACCATGGCGGTGCACGGCGCAGCCGCCAGCAGGATCAGGCCGGCGATGTAGCTGTCGATCTGGTCGCCCGGCAGGTACGGCCGGAACAGGTGGCCGACGAACAGCCAGCCGAGCGCCGCCATCGAGAACGGCTTCACCGCCCAGTTGATCAGGAGCGTCACGCCGATCCCGCGCCAGTGCCGCCCGACTTGGCCGAGGGCGGCGAAGTCGATCTTGAGGAGCATCGGCACGACCATCAGCCAGATGAGCACGGCTACCGGCAGGTTCACCCGGGCGATCTCGGCCGCGCCGATCGCCTGAAAGACGCCGGGCATGAGGTGCCCGAGCGCAACGCCGACGACGATGCAGAGGGCGACCCAGAGGGTCAGATAGCGCTCGAAGATCGACATGCCGCGCCTCAGGCCGTCGCGACGCGGCGGCCGTGTTCGTCGACGACGCGCTCGCCATCCTCCTTGACGAACTCGCCCTGCTGGCCCGGCAGGAGGTCGAGCACGGCCTCGGACGGGCGGCACAGGCGAACGCCTTTGGGGCTGACCACCAGCGGCCGGTTCATCAGGATCGGATGCGCCTCGATCGCGTCGAGCAACTGCTCGTCGGTCAGCGCTGGATCGCCCAAGTTCAGCTCGGCGTAGGGCGTCCCCTTCTCGCGCAGGACGTCGCGCACCGAGAGCCCGGCCCGCGCCAGCAGCTGCACGAGCAGCGCCCGGGTCGGCGGCGTCTTCAGGTACTCGATGACGTGCGGCTCGATGCCGGCGTTGCGGATCATCGCCAGGGTGTTGTGGGACGTGCCGCACTCAGGGTTGTGGTAGATCACCACGTCGAACGTCTCAGGCATGACCGGCCTCCGTCAGGGGGTTGCAGCAGTTCGACAGCGAGGCGACGGCGGGCGTGCAGACCTCGGGCCGGCCCTGGCAGCAATCCGTCATCAGGAACGCCACCAGCCCGGACAGGGCCGGGTAGGCGGCGCTGTAGAGGATCGACCGGCCCTCGCGTCGCGCCTGGACCAGCCCCGCCTGTTCCAGCGCCTTCAGGTGGAAGGAGACGGTGGAGGCCGACACGCCCAGCTCGCTCCCCAGAACTCCGGAGGCCACGCCCTCCGGTCCGGCCTGGACCAGCAGGCGCACGATCTGCAGTCGGGTTTCCTGCGCCAGGGCGGCGAAGGCAGTCAGCGCTTGACGCTCGTCCATCATTCGACAATCCTACGATTGTTTGAATGAGGAGTAGCACCCGTGCTGGACGTTGCCAAGATCGATGTGGCGGTGCCGCTTCACAGGACCGCCGATGACATCCAGATCGGCGCCCTGCTCGCCACCTGCGACGCGCACCCGTCGATCCCCCTCGTGTTCGTCTACGACGGTCACGCCGTGCGTCCCGGCTACCACGTCACCGAGGTGAAGGCGGGCCAGTTCGCCGCCCTCGATTGCGGCGGCAACCCTGAGTCCTGGTCGGAGATCTTCATCCAGCTCTGGGACGTGATCGACGGCGACCGCACGCACATGACGGCCGGCAAGTTCGCGGCGATCATCCGCAAGGTGTCCGAGCATGTCGGCCTCGACGTGAGCGCGCGCCTGACCTTCGAGGTCAGCGACGGCGTCGCGCCGATGCAGCTGCACTGCGCTGACACCCCCGAGCTGGTCGACGGCGTGCTCCAGGTCGCGCTCTCGCAGCGCATTGCGAGTTGCAAACCGCGCGATCGTTGGCTTGAGGCAAAGCGAACGGAGAAGGCATGCTGTGGCTAAGCAGCCGCTTCTCCTTCAACTCCGGACATCACCGTAGAACGGCTTGAACGTCCGAGGTCGGTCGACAGCGGGCGCCAGCGTCGGAAGGTTTAAGTGCTGGCCCGAGAGTCGCGGCCGCGCTGCAGCGGCTGCTAATCGCGGACAAGCCGGGGACGCTGCAGTGATGACAACTGCAGCTCGGCAGAGGTGGGTTAAGCAGGGCCGCCCTGGGGCGCGCCCTGCCGACGTTTTACACGGTGTGTTGTGCGTGGTCGTGCGTACGGAGCTTACCGGGCCGGTGCTGTAGTAGTCGCACCCGCACCGACGCCGGGGCGCGCGGTTCCGGTGCCGGACACCGTCGCAGCGCCGGCAGCGCCTGTGGTCGATCCGGTCGTCGAACCGGTAGTCTTTTCCTCCACTTTCTGGCCATTGCTCTTCACAGAGCCTGGATTGTTCATGTTGCCGGTCGCGCTGCCGCCACCGGCCGGCTGCTGGGCGTACGCTGTACCGGTCATGGCAACAGCAAGAGCGGCCGCAAGGCCGTAAACCTTCATAGACATCGCGTTTCCTCAGTTGTCCCGTGTTCGGGCTCGATAGCAAACGTCGGCTGCGGGAAAATCGTTCAATAAAGGCTGGGCATCGTGGCTGCGAACACAGACGGCACTCCATGGATCATCACGGCCAGGATCGCGCTGACGGATCCGCGCACGGGGCCGGTGGAGTACCCGCCCAGCTCGCGGACCATCGCGAGACTGCGTGCCAAGGCCGAGGCCAAGAACGCGGCGGCAGCCCAGTCGCTACACGCCCGGGTGCAGCGCGCTTCCAAGCCACCGCCGGGCAAGGTGTTCGGGGTCGATATGGCCGCGCTGCTGCTCATCGGGCCGCGCGGCGGCTTGGGCACCACGAGCCGTGTGGCAGCTACCCTGACGCCCCTGGCCGCCGGTGGCCGGCACCCGGCCGCGGTGCTGGTGGCAGCGGGTGGGTGGACCGACGATGCGGCGCTGCGCGAGGCCCTGGCTGGGATCGGGCCGAAGCTGGGGGCGCTGGGGTTGAGGGTCTGCCGCCGGAAGGCGGGCCTGCGCATGGCCAAGGCCCGCTGACCAGCGTCGATCTATTCAGTCCGACACCGCAGGGTACGTTGCGCGTCCGGCTTGACCTTCTTCAAGCAGCGGTGAAACACCTGCTCACAAAGCTGTAGCGAGTCCTCTTCGGATCCCAGCAGGTAATATTGGCCCATGTCGATGTACCGGAAGGCGTGTTCCTTGGCGGCATCGTGGTAGAAATCCACGGCGTTCTCGTCCAAGTCGCTCCAATCCAGCCCTGTGGCGGCTAGAAGGTGCCGTAGGTTGTGGCCGTGCTTCCGAAAGTCTTTCTCTGTCGCGCCCTGCCATAACAGCACTGCCTTTAGCGACAGCTCCATGCAGTGAGCGGCCAGCAGACCGATGGGTGCGCGGTGGGGTAGGCGAGGCCCGGCCGTGACGACGAAGGCGGCCGTCCCGTAGCTCTCGGCAGCCGCGATAAAGCCCCGCCAGTTGTAGTTCGGCACCCCAGATCGTTCGGGCATAGGGCAGCACGTCCCTGTTCGGCTAAGCTGTCTTCATGGCAGACGGCATCTACACCGAGGCAGTCAAGTTCTGGGGCGGCCTCGCCGGTCTCGGTACCGCCGCGTTCACGATCTGGGACCGGCTGCTGCGCGGGCGGCCGTGGATCGAGCCACACGTAATACCTACGCCGGTTGGCTCACCCTTGGGCATAGTGTCGATCGATGCCCCAATGTACCTGCGGATCTACAATCCCGGTGGCCATGCCGTGGGCATCGGCACGATGCGGCTGTGGGGCGCCGGGACCAAGCGGGTGGAACTGGTGGCCGATGTGGGCCGCGACGTGCATCCCCGGCGCCTTCTGCCAATCCCTTCCGAGGGACATCGCCTGTTCGAACTGATGTGGGCCGATCCCGAGCCGGGGGAGAACATTGAGCGGCCGTTCTGGATCGTGGTGCCCTGGCGCCCCCTCAGAGCCTTGCTGCCTCGCCCGCCCCTGCTGCTCCGCACGTCGCTCGCTGCCCTTACCCGTATGCAGGAGGATGAGCTGCGGCTGCAGAAAGAGGACCGCCAGCGCCGCAGGTAGGCATCACGCCCTCCGTGCGCCTCGCTACCAAACCTCTCGGCCTCGGCCCGCCACGCGTCCCGCTCAGCCTGCACTGCCTCGATGCGAGCGTGCAGGCGGCCAGCTCACATGACAGCTTCAATCAACCCGAGCGCCTTCGCCTCGTTGGCTTCGATGTACCAGTTTTCCGGCGCGCGTTTCAGCACGTCGTCCATCGTCACCGATGAGCCGCGGATGAGATTCTCGAAGCCCTCGTTCTGAATGGTGATCGACGCCTCGATTTCGTTCAGAGTGGCCTTGACCGCAGCACTGCAGGTGGTGAGCGGCCCCTGGACGTGGAGCTGCTTGTTCATCTTGCGCTCGTGAATCATCAGACGCGCGCCGCAGGTGAGATACCGGTTCGGCCGGGCGAAGAAGCTCATGAAGGTGGTGCCGGCCGAGTAGATCGCCGCCTTGCCGAGGAAGACGATCCGGCGCTCCGGGTCCATCTCGCTGTGATAGCGAATGTCCTCGCCCATCATCCGTGCCACCTCTGGATCACCGCCCAGAGTAGACAGCTCAATCGCGACTAATTCACGCTCGCTAGCCTGCGCAAGTTGGCGGCGGAAATCCTTGTACATGTCGTAATCGACCGACCCCGAGAGCAGCACGGCCGGCGCGTTGAAGGCAGAGGCAGTGAGAGACGGTAGGGCCATAGGTTCACCGTGAAAGAACAGGGTCATCGGGTGCGGCATCACGTGCACGCGGCGTACCATGGAACGTATCGCTCATCGAACACGCGCCCCGGGCGGCCCGCTACGACATAGCCTCGCATCGTTTGCTCGGTCGAACGCTCGCAGACCGTCACTGCATGGCTCGGCCCGCATTACCACCCGCGTGGGTTCTCGCAGCCTTTCGGCCGAGGTCGCCCGCTGCCCATCGGCAGCCCTTATCGGTTCCGCTGGCCGCTTGGGCTGCAGAATCGTACGCCTCACCCCATAGCCTAAGAGCCGCCCGCGCGCCGATTCGGACGAGCGGGCGGGCGGCTTAGGCGCCTGCAGCTCGCGCGGTTGGTGAGCTGGTGCGATTCGGGTCTGCAATGGGCCCCTGCCCTGGCCTAAATCGGGCTCTGGCCCCCTTAGAGAAACACCCGTGATCCGTGGGCCGCACAATTTGGCGGGCTATACCCAGGTCGGCCCTGGCGCTGCGGGGCAGCCGCAGGCGCAGCCACGCCGCCCAGTCCTTGCTGGCCAGCCGCAGGACGTTGGTGTCGTTGCGAAATCCGGTGATGCGGCGTTTCTCGATGGTCAGCAGGCCCACCAGGGCGGCCTGCCGCAGCGCCCGGCGGGTGGTGGTCAGGCTGACGCCGGCCAAGGCCGCGATGGCGCCCATGGCCAGGGTGCAGTTACCCCTGGCCGCAATGTGCTTGCCCACCACGGCCAGGACGGCCTGCTCGCCCAGGGTAAAGCTGGCGGCCAGCTTGGGCGGCAGGAAACCGGCAGCGGCCCAGTGGCGGCGCCGACCCATGCTGGCCGGGCTGCGGGGGCGCGAGCCCGTGCGGTGGTGCGCGCGGATAGGCGCGGTCCCTCCCCCCTGTGCGGGGGAGGGTACTGACCCTGACCCAGCAAACTGGTCCGCGTCGAGCGCAAGTTTTTCGGGCATCCTGAACCCTGAAGGAGGGTGGATGCCATGCCTCGCAAACGCTTCACGAACGAGCAGATCGCCTTTGCCCTGCGGCAGGCGGAGAACGGTGCGACGGTGGACGAGGTCTGCCGGAAGATGGGTGTGTCTGAGCCGACATTTTACCGCTGGAAGAAGCAGTTCGTCGGCATGGGGGTGCCGGAGATCCGGCGGCTCAAGCAGCTGGAGGATGAGAACAGCAAGCTCAAGCGGCTGGTCGCTGACCTGACGCTGGATCGCTCCATGCTGCAGGACATGCTCAAGCGAAAGTGGTGAGGCCCGCCGCTCGCCGTGAGGTCGCCGGTCACCTGCAGGTGGCCTATGACATCAGCGAGCGTCGGGCCTGTCAGGCCACCGGCTTCGGTCGTTCGTCTCAGCGTTACCGCGAGCGCGCCGATCCGCAGGTAGCTCTGCGCATGCGGCTGAAGGAGCTCGCTGCCGCACGGGTGCGCTACGGCTACCGATGGCTGCACATCCTGTTGCGGCGGGAAGGCTGGGAGGTGAACCACAAGCGCACCGACCGGATCTACCGGGACGAGGGACGGTCGATCCGGCCCAAGCTGCCCAAGCGCAACCGGGCTTGGCGCTACCGACAAGGGCGGCCCGCGATCGGCGGAGCGAACGAGGTCTGGGCGATGGACTTCATGTCCGACCGCCTGTTCGACGGACGTCCGTTCCGGATCCTGACGGTCGTCGATTGCCATACGCGAGAGGCGCTCTCGCTCACACCGAGAGCTAACTTCCGCGCCTTCCAGGTGACCGAGGCCCTGGATGCACTGGTGAAGCTCCGCGGTCGTCCAAAGAGCCTACGGGTTGACAATGGGCCGGAGTTCGCCGGGCGCATGCTCGACCAATGGGCCTACCTGAACGGGGTCGAGATCGACTTCTCCCGACCGGGAAAGCCGACCGACAACGCCTACATCGAGTCGTTCAACGGCCGCCTGCGAGCGGAATGCCTGAACGCCTCGTGGTTCCTGTCTCTGGCCGATGCCCGTGAACGCACCGAGGAATGGAGGTGCCACTACAACGAAGATCGACCCCATACGGCCCTGGGCGGCTTGACGCCCCGAGCCTTCGCCAACCAAGCTGTCACAGCCCGAGAACTTGCATAGGTCGTGGACCATAAACCGGGTCAACTCCACGGGGGCTATCGTATGATGCACGCGACGGCGCAGCGCGGTGGGAGCAGCGTTGCATTACCCGCAATCGACGCGATCCACGTGGCTGAGGGGGATGCAGCGCTCGATCCGATCTCGAGCATCGCAAGGTCGAGACAGCACACATTCTCAGCAGCTTGCGGGTTTGTCTCACGCTCTCAAATAAATCACTCCGATAGAACTGGTATCTCAAGCTTTTCGAGCCACTTATCGATCATGTGAAATAACCGATTTCGATTTGCCTCAAGTGTGAAAAAATGGTCTGTGTTGTCAATAAGTTCCAGGGAGAGCGACCTGCGGCCTTTCAGTTCCGGATAAACGTCGAAGAAATGATGCCGGTATCCGTGACGGTAAACTTTATCCCGACTGATTAAGATGAGCAGATGAGCGGTACACGCTGCGAGTTTTTCATAATATTCACTATAAAAATTTCGAGTGACTTCTGTGCCTTTAACCGATCCGGCGCCGATGTTCCGCACGATCTTGAGCCAACTTTGTTTGTTCGTTAAGTTGGGCCAAGCTCCCGGACGAGACGCCAGATTGACGATTTTATGCATCTGATAGCGCCTCGTCGTCGGGATCGTTGGATCGATGAGAATGCATCCGATGATGCGTTGGTCCGCCCACGCGTACGTAACGGCGATGTCGGCCCCGGAGCAAAGCCCAAGAATAACCGTTTGTCTAATATTATGAGAAGACTCTAGCCAATCAAGCGCTTCGCGAATGTCTGCGTGACAAGCTTCAAGAAGGGGTAGCCCGTCGTCTCGCGGTTCGCTGTCGCCGATCCCCGAAAAATCGAAGCGTAGCACCGGACAGCCAGCTGCCGCCAAGCGTCTGGCGAGCAGAACGTACATACGATTTCGGCCGACACGGTGCAGGATGCCGGTGTTGAGAATGACGAACGCGGGCCGATTCGAAGGCGCGGAGCCCTTCGCTCTGGTGAATATGCCAACCTGATTATTTTTTAATATGACTGCTTGGTCATAAGTCGCAAAATTCAGTCCATCCATCGCATGATATCCTGAAGAGTGGCGAATGGGACATTGCCGCGTCCTATTCCAGGATCGATCCAGGGCGGCGTCGCATCTGTATATTCGACCCGAACGTCGACAGCGCGCCGATGCAAGACCTCGATCAACGACGTCTGCCGAGGTTGAGGTTTTGTAAATATGGCAACGCTGCGCGCGGGCAATTCCTCCAGATGTGCCGCCAGATCCAACCTCCGGATCTCCCGTTCATGCGCTGCAGTCATGGGATGACCCAGTAACTCAAGGCCCCCGCCTGCCTCCGGGTTGCGGACGCGGAAAGGAGTTGCTCCAAGTATTCTCTTGGCTTGAACAGTCAGTTCGTCGATGTAATCGTTGCCTTCAATGACCGGATCCCACAGGACCACATCCTTGACCAGAGCCCGACATTGCCCGGCTGCCATAGCGGCAAGGGTCGCGCCGAGCCGAAGTCCGACAAGAGATATGGAGCGAATTGCGCTCATATTTTCGAGTTCGGAAATCGCTTCTTTGATGTCCTGTATGCATCCAGGGATCGTGACTTCGGTCGAATCGCCGCCTGAATCGCCAGTTCCGAAATAATCAAACCGAAACGAATGGTAGCCTGCCCCTGTGAGCATTCTCGCAAGTTGGCGAATGGATCTATGAGCTTCGTTGTATTCTGGGCCCCAGGGATAGCAGAATAGGACGGCCCTCACGTCCGGGCGCATGCACCGCGGCGGTTCATAGATCCCGTAGAGCCGGCGGGTCGCTTGCCCGAAGAAAAATGGCGTCATCCTGGAAGATTCACGTCCTTGCCATGAGTCAAGCTTGCTGCGACCTGGCGAAGAGTCCTGAAGAACAGATCGCGAGGTGGGATAAAAAAGCCTGTTTCACGCTCGATGAGTCCGGCGACTTGAACGGCGAGCAGGGAATCGCCGCCGATCTCAAAGAAATTATCATCGGCGCCCACTTGCTCGGCTTGAACGAAGCGCTGCCATATGCGTGCCACCTGCTCTTCCAATCCTGGTCGCGGTGGGTCGAAACGGCGGTGCGTGCGCAAAGTGTTGCGGAACGGGTCCGGCAATCCCTGTACGTCTAATTTGCCATTGGGCGTTTGCGGGAAGCTGTTAAGTACGACGAAAACGGACGGAATCATGTACTCTGGCAGACAAGAACGCAAGTACGCCCTGATTTCACTTGACGTCAGCGCATTCCCTGGTGTGAACACAATGTAACCAACGAGCCGTCCGCCTTCCGCGCCCGCGCTTCGCCCTAACACGGCGGTTTGTAGAATATCGGGATGCCGCCGGAGCGCGATCTCGATCTCGCCTGGTTCGATCCGAAAGCCGTTGACCTTCGTCTGCCGATCCATGCGCCCGAGATAGACGAGCTGGCCATCGGATCGCCAGCGACCGAGATCGCCGGTCCGGAAGAGGCGGGTGCCCGAGACGGCATGCATCGGAACGAAGCGTTCGGCCGTCATCTCGGGCTGACCGTGGTAGCCGGCGGCAAGGCCAGAGCCCCCGATCCAGATCTCTCCGGGAACGCCGATTGGTGTCGGCGCGCCGTGTTTGTCGAGGACGTAAACGGTGGTGTTAGCGAGTGGAGTGCCGAGCGTGATCTCACCGCTGCCGCATTCGATCAGACTCGCCAGGGACCAAATCGTGGTTTCGGTGGGGCCGTACAAGTTCCACAATGCCCCGACCCGCTCTTGGATCGCATTCGCAAGATCGCGCGATAGGGCTTCTCCCCCACACAACGCCAGGAAGTCGGGGTGCCCCGCCCACCCGGCTGCGAGCAACATACGCCACGTCGCCGGTGTGGCCTGCATCACGCTGGCCCCACTCGCCGAGAGAAGTTCGGCAAGAGCGAAACCGTCCGAGGCCGTCTCGCGCGGCACGAGGATAATAGTCCCGCCGTTCAGGAGCGGTAAGTACAGCTCCAGTCCGGCTATGTCGAAGGAGATCGTCGTAACCGCAGCCAGCGTGGCCGGCGCCTGAAGACCGGGGAGCTGCTGGATGGCGCCGAGGAGGTTCGAAAGCGCGCCATGGGAGATCGTGACGCCTTTGGGACGACCCGTCGAGCCCGATGTATAGATCAGGTACGCGATGTCTCTCGCTTCAGCGGCAGGTTCAAGGTTGCTCTCCTCCTCGTCGCTGCAATTGGAAGGAATTATGACAGGCACAGCGACTTCGTCGGCGGGGAGAGCATCTAAAACGAGTGCGGCGAGACCGCTGTCGTCGAGCATGAAGCGCCGTCGCTCCGCCGGAAATCCTGGATCGAGCGGCACGTAGCCGCCACCGGACTTTTGTATCCCGATCAGTGCGACCAGCATGTCGATTGACCGGTCCAGGCTGAGCCCGACAAGCCGGCCGGGGCCGATGCCCATGTGTCGCAGCCGGCGCGCCACCTGGTTGGCGCGCCGGTTGAGTTGATCGTAGGTCAAGCTCTCACTGCCGCACCGCACGGCACAGCGTTCCGGATGACGCGACACCGCCTTCTCGAATTGTTGCGGAAAGGGCTCCGCGCTGAGTTCCAGTGCGGTCGCGTTGAACGAGACTGTGATGCGCTGCTCTTCTTGCGCGCCCAGCCAGCGAAGTTGCGATATGGGGGTCGTGCGCCGTGCCAGGGCGTCCCGCAGGACGAACCCTAGCTGCTCGCCGAGGCGCTCGATCGTGTCCCTGCGGTACAGATCCGTCCTGTATTCCAGTGCGCCCTCGATGCGGCCTGCCACATCGCGTGCGAACCACGTCACGTCCTGGATCGCGCCGCCGCTCACAATCGGCTCACCGCCGTCAGTGTTGTGCAGGACGACCTGGGTCTGAAATATCGGCGCACGGTCGAAGCTGCGCACCGGCTTAAGCCGCTCCACCAGTCTCTCGAAAGGAACCTGCCGATAGGCGTGAGCGTCCAGAACAGCGTCTCGGACCCGCTGGAGAAGGACGGTGAAATCCGGATCGTCGGACAGGTCGAGGCGCAGGGCGAGCAAGTTGACGAAGGGACCGAGAACTGTCTCGAATTCAGGGCGATCTCTCGTGCCCATCGGGCTGCCGATCACGATGTCGTCGAGACCGCTGTAGGCACGCAGGACGACCGCGAACGCCGCCACCATCGCCATGTAGAGCGTTACGCCGGCCTCGCGCACCATTTCCTGGATGGCCGAGGAGAACTCGGCGTCCCACGCCATCGTGACGACCGCCCCAGCGGGTGCTTCGGCGGTGCCCGAAATATCGATCGGAAAGGAACAGAGAGCGGGAGCGCCCCCCAAACGATGCGCCCACCAGTCGAGCTGTTCTTCGGGCACTGCGTTGCGGGCCTGCCAAGCCGCGTAATCGGCATATTGCAATGCCCCGGCCGCGGGAGCGGTTTCGGTCAGAGCGGAGCTGGTTTCGATGGCATCAGAAAGGGCGGCGCGCACCTCTCGATGCAGGATCTCGAACGACCAGCGATCGAGGACGATGTGGTGTGCCGCGACCAGCACCACGGCCTGTCCGCCCGGGAGCGCGAAGATGTGCCAGCGGACCGGAGCCTCACTCGCCATGTCGAAGGGGCGTTGCACGGCGGCGTCGCGCGCCGCTTCGATCACCGCCATGGCCGCAGCCGGCGCCTGACCAGCGGTGTCAAGGATCGTTTTCTCCACCACGACATCCTGGGTTGCCAGGACGTGGATCTTCGGCCCATCACCGAGATCGCGGAATGTCGCGCGAAGGATCTCGTGGCGTGCCACCACGGAGCGGATCGCGACGACTAGAAGATCGACATCGGCGACTGCGGGGAAGAGCCATGCCGTTGCCATGTTGTATGCAAGGTTCGCAGGTTCGAGCCGATGCAGTACCCACAGCCGTTGTTGGAAAGACGAGAGGGGAAGCGGACTATCGCGCGGAATCGGCGTCGGCTCAGAACTCGTCGCCTCCAACATATCGAGGAGTGCCACTCTTTCTTTGGCAATCGAATCTCTGATCTCCGAAGTCAGCAGTCCGCGGGCCGCATTCACGCGGAGTTTGCCGTCCGACGCCGTGAGACGAATGCCGAGCGATCGCAGATGGCTGAGCAGGACCGTGACGCGGCTCACGACAGTATTTCCCCCTGACAATTGTCGGCGTGGCGATCCACGGCCTTCCAAAGAATGATGCTCAACCTGCGTTTATATGTATCACGCCCGGTCCGCACCGTGGAAATGCCACGCAACGTGAAACGTGGCCATTCAACAACGAATCGAGGGTGTGCAACAGCGTAGCCTCGGCCGTCGGGCCGACAAGTTTGCGCGCATTGCTGGATCGGTGAATTCCGGCCATGCGCGCTGGCGCCGTCCGAGCGGTCGTGACTTGACTTTCGGACGGAGAACCCGGTGCCGCAGGTGATTTCGCTCAAGTGATGCGTTTGAAATCAATCGCCGACGGTCGCTGGACAGGGCTGCGCTTGTCCCCCGCGTCGGCTCGGTCCCGAGCGCTGCTGACGAGCTGCAGGTCCCGATGATGGCGGGAAGAACGATAGGTAGACGGCGTTCAAGTGTTTCGAAGCCGCTGTCCGAAGCGTGAGTGCTTCGAGCGCGGAAGGTCTGCGGCCGAGCAAGCACAATAAGGGCGACGAGATTTGCAGCGCTGTCGATCTCCCGTTGGAGGTCGCAGCCGAGCGCGACGGTCCGGCGCCCAACGATCGATAATTGCACGCTCAAGGTCCCGCGCTCCCGGCAATCGTGTGGCGGGAAGCAGGTATCATAGTGTTGCCGCTTAGGCGAGGATCTGCTTGAGTTGTGCTGACCAAGATCACTAACGCTATGGAAATTGACTTAATCGGCGTATGCAACCGAATCGAGAAAGGTTGATTCTCGACCGCGGCGGCAATGATCAGCAGCCGCTTGCGCCGCATACTCAGAAGCCGCTGCCGACCCACCTTTGCGAAGGCCGCGGGGTCACGTGGCCCTCGGAACAGCGAATGATTAAGCTCTTAAAAACTATATGCTCCTACGGCAAGCCCGAAACCCTCAGTATCGGTCCGCAACGCGCATTTTGTTATCGAGATTGATTTCACATGCCGTGATAGACAAGATCGGCTCGACCCGCTGTGATGGGCCTTCCGGGAGTAGGGCAGGAGCGTATTCAGGATGGCGGACAGCCGACTTTGGCTCCATCAGCTGCGCGCGGCGGCGGATCCGCGGGCACGATTGTTTTGTTTTCCGCATGCGGGAGGCCATTCGGCGGCCTTCCGGTCATGGCCGGCCGGCCTGCCGGAGAACTTGGAAATTATCGGCGTCCAGCTTCCGGGCCGCGCCACGCGGTTGCGCGAACCGCCCGTCGCGGACATGTCCGCCCTGGTCGACGGGTTGGTCGAGGCCTTGAGCGGCCATCTGGATGGCCCGTTCATCTTCTTCGGGCACAGCATGGGCGCCATGCTGGCGACCGCTGTAACGCATGCGCTTTTCGATGCCGGAGCGCCCGTGCCCGTGCAACTCATCGTATCCGGACGGCGCGGCCCGCGCGTGCCGCCGCGCGAGCCGGCTCTCTCCTCGCTCAGCGACAGCAGCTTCATCCGCGAGATGATGAACCGTTACGGTGGCATTCCCGCCGAACTGCTCCGTCATGCCGATGTGATGGAATTGCTGCTGCCAGCCATGCGCGCGGACATCGCCGCACTCGAGGGCTACACGCTGCCGGAGCGTCGGCTGCCGATCCCGATCTCTGCCTTCGGGGGCAGTGAAGACCGCTTGATCACCCGCGCAGACTTGGCAGCCTGGGAGGCTGAGACGGACGACGTTTTCCAGTTGCGCATGTTCCCAGGCGGCCATTTCTATCACGACGAGCAGCGCGCCGCCGTGCTGGCGGAGGTCGCGTCCATCCTTTCGCGGGTCCCGAGCCGAGCACTCGAGGCCCACCTCTGATGCCGTCCGGGAACGTGCCAGATACCCGCCCGGTCGTTGCCATCGTCGGTATCGGTTGCCGCTTTCCTGGCGGAGTCTGCGGTCCGGCTGATTATTGGCGCCTCCTCGTGGAGGGCCGCAATGCGGTCGGTCCCATTCCGAGCGGGCGGTTCGGACCGTCCATTATCTCGGGAAAAAAAGATTGGGCTGTGCCGCCCTTCGGCGGCTATCTCGACGGCATCGACACGCTCGACGCGGCCTTCTTTGGGATCTCGCCGCGGGAGGCGGAACGCCTCGACCCGCAGCAGAGACTGCTGCTCGAGACTGCTTGGGAAGCGCTCGAAGACGCGGGTCAGAGCCCGGCTCGCCTGCGAGCCTCGCGCGGTGGCGTGTTCGTCGGCCAGTGGCTCAGCGACTTCGAGGGCCGGCTCCTTGCCGACGCCGACGAATTCGACTTCTTCATGACCACCGGCAGCGGGCGCTACGCGACCTCCGGCCGGCTCTCGGCGATGCTGGGCTGGAACGGCCCGAGCCTGACGCTTGATACCGCCTGCTCGTCGTCACTCGTCGCCGTCCACGTCGCGGTCCGCAATCTGCAGGACGGCGACACCGGTATCGCCCTCGCCTGTGGGGTGAACGTCATCTTGGAGCCGCACGTAAGCGTCGCCTATGCGCGTAGCGGCATGCTGGCGGCGGACGGCTGCTGCAAGTTCGGGGACGCGGCAGCGGACGGCTACGTGCGCAGCGAGGGTGCCGCTGTGCTTGTGCTCAAGCGTCTGGACGATGCCCTGGCCGATGGCGACCGGATCTACGCCGTCATCCTGGGTAACGCCGTCAACAACGATGCTGGCGGCAGCGGATCGCTAGGCACGCCCTGCACGGCTGGCCAGAAGGACCTTCTCGCCAGTGCGCTGGCCGATGCCCGCCTCGACCCGCGACAGGTCGGCTATGTCGAGGCCCACGGCACCGGAACCAGGGCGGGCGACCCCGTCGAGATTGAGGCTATCGGTACCATCCTCGGCAAGGCACGCGAGGCAAACGATCCTATCCTCGTTGGTTCCGCTAAAACCAATCTCGGCCATACCGAAGGTGCGGCCGGCTTGGCTGGGCTGATCAAGACTGTTCTCGCCGTGCACAACGGCCTGATCCCGGCCAGCCTGAACTGTCGCACGCCCAACTCGGCGATTCCGTGGATCGATCTGAATTGCCGGCTCGCCAGAACATCAACGCCTTGGCCGGTCGATCGGCCGCGTATCGCCGGGACGAGCGCTTTCGGCATCAGCGGCACCAATGCTCACGTCCTGATCGGGGAGGCCCCGATCGTCAGGGATTCGATGGTCGCCGATCCGCCGGGGCTGGCCGATCGGGCCTACCTGCTGCCGCTCTCGGCGCGTCATCCCGACGCCCTGCGGGAACTCGCCGGCCGCTATGCGACCCTCCTGCGTGAGCCCGGAGCTCCCGCGCTCTCGGCCGTCTGTCGGAACGCTGCGCTGCGTCGCGCTGCGTTCGAAAGACGTGCCGTGTTCGTGGCCCGCGACGCGGCCGACATGGCCGAAGCGCTCGCGCGCTACGCTGCCGGGGACGCCGCCAGTGCCGAGGGGACCGCCGAGGCGGGGAGGGCCGCAATCGCGTTCGTTGCCCCCGGACAAGGTGCGCAATGGGCCGGCATGGCCCGGCGGCTTATGGCAGAGGAGCCAGTATTCCGGGCGGCTCTCGAGCGCTGTGACGCAGCGGCCCGGCCGTGGCTCGGCCCGTCCATCTGCGACCTGATCGAACACGCGGATCTGCCGGACAATGCCGCCCTTCTGGAGCGGATCGAGGTGGTCCAACCGACCCTGGTGACCCTGTCCATCGCCTATGCCGAACTTCTGGGCTCCTGCGGCGTGCGGCCGTCTGCCTTGGTCGGGCACAGCATGGGTGAGCTCGCAGCCGCTCACCTCGCGGGCGTGCTCGACCTCGCGACGACGATGCGGCTGATCTGCCGCCGCAGCGCGCTGATGGCGCGCTCCAGCGGGCAGGGGGCCATGGCGCTCGTCGAGCTTTCGTCGGCAGAGGCCCAGCGTCGGATCGCCGGCCGCGAGACCGTGCTGGCGGTGGCAGCCCACAATGCACCGCGATCCTGCGTCATCTCAGGTGATCCCACGGCGGTCGCCGACGTGATGCGCGCGCTGGAGGCCGAACAGGTCTTCTGCCGCCTCGTGAAGGTGGACGTCGCATCCCACAGCCCGCAGATGGATGAGGCCGCTGCCGCACTGTTCGCCGAATCCGAGGACGTCGCGCCGAGCCGAGATCAGACCGCCATCTATTCGACGGTGTTCGGCCGCAAGACGGCTGGAGCGGACTTCGGCGCATCCTACTGGAGCCAGAACCTCCGGCGGCCCGTGCTCTTCGCCGAGGCTGCGGCGGCGATCGCGGAAGACGGATGTGACACCTTCGTGGAGCTGGGACCTCATCCCGTGCTGCTCCCGGCGCTCCAGCAGACCTTGCCGACGGCCCGCGTCGCCGTCTGCGGCCGCCGCGACGAACCCGATGACATCGGCTTCGCGACGCTGCTGGCCAATCTCTGGGTGGGCGGCGTGGAACTCGATTGGGCCGCGATTCTGCCCGGCCCGGATCGCTTCGTCACGCTCCCGACCTATCCCTGGCAGCGGGAGCGGCACTGGCATGAAAGCGCCGATCTGCGGCCTGCCGGTGGGACCCGCGCCGCGCGCGCGTCGCTCGACGAGGAACAGCGTGGCTGGGTACACCGCCTGGAATGGCGCGAGCTTGAGCTGAGGCCGGCGCACCCGATCGGTGGGCTATGGCACGTCTGCGGAGGGGGCCCGGTCGCTGCAGCGATCAAGCGCGGCCTAGCGGCGCGGAACTGCCAAGTGACGTGCGGAATGATTGAGGATCTCGCCGCCGCAGCAAAGGCGCGGCTCGTCGTCGTCGCGGAGACTGACACCGATCCCTTCCTGCCGGTCGCCCTGGTTCAGCGGTTGTCTGAGTCTAAGCAGCAGCCGCCCACGTATATTATCACAACGGCCGCTCAAGCCCTCGATGGTGAGGCTGGCTGTGTTGCGGGCGCAGCCCTTTGGGGAGCCGCCCGGGTGGCCGCCGCGGAGCGTCCGGATTTAGGCATCACGCTAGTCGACCTCGTGCCTGATGATGGCCAAGCGATACAGCTTTTAGTTGATTCTGTGATGTCTCAGTCAACAGAGCCGGAGGTGCTGATCCGCGGCGATCGGTGCTTCGGTCGTCGGTTGATCCAAGCTGCCCTGCCGGCCAAGGCAGAAATGACATGGCGCACGGACTGCAGCTATCTGATCACCGGCGGCCTCGGAGACATCGGGCTCATCCTGGCGTCTACAATGGTCGACCAGGGCGCACGCCGGCTCATCCTGATGGGTCGCACGCCGCTTCCAGACCGCAGCACCTGGCGGTCGGTTGACCACCCGACCGACGTCCGTCGACGGATCGATGCGGTGCTCGCCCTGGAGGCGAAAGGGGCAAGCATCCAGCTTGCCGCCTGCGACGTGTCCGACGAAGCGGACCTGTCGCGGTTCCTCGACGGCTATGCGAACGAGTCTTGGCCCGCCATACGCGGTGTCATCCATGCGGCCGGGACTTTCTCGAACCATCTCGCACGGGACATGTCCCGCCAAAGCTTCGACGCGGTGCTGCGACCGAAACTGCACGGCGCCGTTCTGCTCGATCGTCTGCTGCCGGACCTCGATATCCTGGTTTTGATCTCGTCCACCGGCGCGTACCTGCCTCAGCCCGGCCAGACGAATTACGCGGCCGCGAATGCCGGTCTGGAAACGATTGCCTCCAATCGGTGCCTCCGCGGCCAGCGGGCCGTATGCCTCGCATGGGGGACATGGGCGGGCGTCGGTCTCGTTTCGGACGAGGCGGGGCGGGCCAACGTCGCCGACATGGAGCGCCATGGATATCTGGCGATGCCGGCCGAACGAGCAGCGTCACTGTTCCCGACTCTCTGCGCGATCGAACATTTCATGCCGGTAATCTGCCGCATGGATTGGGAGCGATACATCCAAGGTCGCGCCCACCAGAACGCCTTCCTGTTCTCGGATCTCGCGACCAACGTTTCTGCGGGCCCGGAGTCCGGGCTGCCGGACGATCCGAAAGACCGACGTGCACGCGTCGAGCAGCTCGTGTGTGCCGCCGTCAGCGAAGTGCTGAAGATCCCGACAAACCGGTTGCAGGCCCATGCCACCCTCGGTTCGATGGGGCTGAACTCCCTGATCGCCATGGAGTTGCGCAATCGGCTTGAGAGATCTCTGTCCCGGCCGATCTCCGCGACGCTAGCCTGGAATTATCCGACCATCGCGGCCCTGGTCGATCACCTTTCGGAGAATCCGGCCGCTCAGCCCCCGCCAACAGAAGTGCTGAGCTGGGACGAGACCAGCCCAGTGATCGATCTGACGTCGCTCGATACAGTCTCTGACGAGGAGGCCGTAGCCGCCTTGAGACGCCCACGCGCGGCCAGGGGCGTGTGATGAGCACCGAGAGCGCCATCAAGCTCGCGCTGAAGGCGCGCGCGGTGCGGGCACAAGCTCGGGCCGCGCTGACAGCCGATCCCATCGCCGTCGTGGGCATGAGTTGCCGCGTGCCGGGCGCCGACAGCCCTGAGGCATTCTGGGCGCTTCTCCGCGACGGCCGTCAAGCAATCCGCCCCATTCCGGTCGAACGCTGGGACGGCGAGGCCATCCACGACCCCGACTTGGCTGCGCCCGGCAAAAGCATCACCCGGGAGGCCGGCTTCCTGGACGCGATCGACGGGTTCGACGCCGACTACTTCGGCATCCTGCCGCGCGAGGCGGAGCAGATGGATCCGCAGCAGCGGCTCTTTCTGGAGGTTGCCATCGAGGCGCTCGATGACGCCGGCCTGCCGCAGGATCGGCTCGCCCGGACCCGCACCGGCGTGTACGTCGCCAGCTATCACAACGACTACGCGAAACTGATCTACGACGCGCCCGAAGCGATCGACCTCCGCAGCCTCACCGGCACCCTGCACAGCGTCCTGGCCAACCGTCTCTCCTGGTTGCTCGATCTCAAGGGGCCGAGCCTGTCTCTGGACACAGCCTGCTCGTCCTCGCTCGTCGCCGTCCACCTGGCTTGTCAGAGCCTTCGCTTCGGCGAGACGGACCTCGCCTTAGCCGGCGGCGTCTCGCTCATGATCACGCCCGACCTGATGATCTCGATGTCGAAGGTCGGTTTCATGTCGCCGGACGGCCGCAGCAAGACCTTCGAGGCTGCGGCGGACGGGTTCGGGCGCGGCGAGGGCTGCGGGGTCGTGGTGCTGAAGCGCCTGTCCGATGCGATCGCCGATCAGGACCGGGTTCTGGCGGTGATTCGCGGCACGGCCGTCAATCAAGATGGCCGATCCACCCTGATGACGGCGCCGAGCGGGCCGGCTCAGGAGGACTTGGTGCGCGAGGCGCTGGCCAGCGGTCAGGTCGATCCGACTCGGGTCAGTTTCGTGGAGACCCACGGTACCGGGACTGCCCTCGGCGATCCGATCGAAGTCGAGGCTTTGGCCGCCACGATCGGCTGCCTACCGTCACCCGCGGGACCCTGCTGGCTTGGCTCGGCCAAGGCGAATGTCGGTCATTTGGAGGCCGCCGCCGGCGTGACCGGGCTGATCAAGTCGGTGCTGGCTCTGCGACATGGGGCCGTTCCGCCTCAGCCGCTTTTCGCACGCCTTAACCCGCACATCGACCTCGCCAAGACGCGCTTCTCGATTCCGTCGGCATTGACGCCCTGGCCCCCTGGGGATGCGCCACGTGCCGCTGCGGTAAGCTCTTTCGGCGTCGGCGGCACGAACGCGCACGTCATCCTGGAGGAGGCGCCGCGCCTGCCTGCTGACGCCGTGCCCGACCCCGCGACCGAGGTCCACATCCTGCCGCTCTCGGCGAAGACGCCGTCCGCCCTGCAAGCGCTGACCGCCGCATGGGACGATGTCCTGGCTTCGGACGCGACGCCCCTCGGGGATCTCTGTTTCACCGCCGCCGAACGGCGCACCCATTATTCCGTGCGCCTCGCTGTCGTCGGTCGCACCCGGGAGGATCTCCGCCGGGCTTTGAGCGAAGCCGCTTCCGACGCGGTCCGCACCGCTTCGCCGACGCCTCCACGCGTCTGCTTCGTCTTCTGCGGTCAGGGCGCGCAATGGTTCGGCATGGGGCGGCAACTCCTGGCGGCCGAACCTGTGTTCCGGGCGACGCTGGAGCGCTGCGACGCGATCCTGCAAGATCTTTCCGGCTGGTCGCTCCTCGCCGAGCTTGCCCAGCCGGAGGCGGCCTCACGGCTCGGAGCGACGATCGTCGCCCAGCCCGCGCTGTTCGCCATCCAAGTAGCGCTCGCCGCGCAACTCCGCGACTGGGGTATCGTCCCCGACGCAGTCTTGGGCCACAGTGTCGGCGAGCTCGCGGCCCTGCACGTTGCGGGCGCTCTCGGCCTTGAAGAGGCGTTACGGGTCGTCTGGCATCGGGGCCGCTTGATGCAGGAGGCGACGGGCCTCGGTCGCATGGCATCGGTCGCGCTCGCGCCGGCCGATGCCGAAGCGTTCGCCGCCCGACATCCCGGTGTCGACGTGGCGGCCGTCAACGGTCCGACGAGCGTGGTGCTCGCAGGTGCCACGGCATCCCTCGCGGCGGCCTTGGCCGAGCTTGAGGGCCGCGCGGTCCCGCACCGGATGCTCCCGGTCGACTACGCCTTCCACAGCGCCCAGATGGCTCCGTACCAAACCGCGCTGGTGAACGCGCTCGGCGGCATCGAGGCTGCGGCCCCCACGGTGCCGGTCTTCTCGACTGTCACCGGGGCGCGGCTGCCCCGCGAGGCACCCGATGCCGCCTATTTCGGCCGCAACCTACGCGATCCGGTGCGGTTCCTGGACGCCTGCTCGGCAGCCCTGGCTGACGGATGCGGAGTGGTCTTGGAAATCGGGCCCCATCCGGTCCTCGGACCGGCCATCCAAGAGATTGCCGCCGCCACAGGGGCGGACCCACGGATCCTCGCGACGCTGAGACGGAACGCGGACGAGCCGAGCGCCCTGCGGGGCGCCGTCGCCGGGGCCTATCAGGCCGGATGCAGACCCGACTGGCTCGTCCTTGCCCCGGGCGGGGGGACTCCGGTCACGCTTCCGGCTTACCCCTGGCAGCGCCGGCGCTACTGGCTCGCGCCGCGGGCCGCACGCTCGGCCGAGGCGGTTCAGGCCGTACACCCGGTGCTCGGGCGGGCCGTCGCGGTGGCGGGAGATAGCCGCCGCGTGTTCGAGGGCCCATCCTCCGCTGCCGCCGCCTGGATCGACGACCACCGCATCTTCGGACGGGTGCTGTTGCCGGCTGCGGCCGTGCTGGAGGCCTTCGCGGCCGCGGTGGTCCACGGGTACGGCCGAAGCCCGGTCATCGAGTCCTTCACGATGACCCGTCCGGTATCGGCTGAGGACGGCGCGCGCTGGCAGGTCATCGTCGAGGCGCCGCGGTCCGATGGCCAAACGGTGGCCCTCTACACGGCGGACGACCCGCAGGCGGAGACCCAAACCTGGACCGAGGTGGCGCGCGCGCGCGCGTCGTCGATGCCGCGCCGTATCCAGCCCCGATCCCGATGCTGGGGAACGACGGCACGGCGATGGAGGCCGATGCCTTCTACGCAGCCTTCACCCACCGCGGAGTCGCGTTCGGCCCCGCCTTCAGGCAGCTCGGCGACATTCAGGCAGGCCCCGGCTGGGCCTGCGCCGACATTGCCGGCGCGGTCAATCCGGCGACGGGGACCCTTCTCCACCCGGCTCTCCTGGATGCCGGGATCCAGCTCTGCACGCTTGCGGCCGAGGCGGGCGACGAAGCCTACCTGCCGATCGGGGCGGACCGGATCCGGATATCGCCGTGGACCGGTGGCCCGCTCCGAGCGAGCGTCCGGGCGGAACGCCGGGGCAACATCATCGCTGCGGATGTCTGGATCGGTACCGCGGCCGACGAGACGATCGCCCGCATCGAGGGCCTGACCCTCGCGCGTGCTGACGCCGCGTCGTTTGCCGTCGGCCACAGCGTGCTCGGCGATATCTATCGGGAAGATTGGGTTGAGGCCGCGCCGCCGACTGGCACTTTGGCGACGGGCGGCGCGTGGCTCGTCTTCGACGACGCGTCGAGCCTCTGCGCGCGGGCGCTCGCCGCGGTCGCACCGGACGCGGAGCTCTGGACGGTTCGACCCGGCCCCGCGGCGGGGCCGGCGGCCGACCGAACATGGCATCTGCGACCCGCCTCGGTCGAAGACTTTCACGCGCTGCTCGACGCCAAGCCCTGGGGAGACGCCCCCCTCCGGGGCATCGTGCACGGCTGGTCCCTCGACGCGGCCGGCAATCCGGATCCGGGCGTACGCGACGCGTGTGCTTTCGCCTCGCTGCTGCACCTCGTGCAAGCTGCGGCCAAGGACCCGGCGCCGCTCCGGATCGTCACCGCGAACGCGTTCGCGGCCTCGGCCCCAGGTCGCCCTGCGCCGCTGGCCGAGGTCGCGGCCGCTGGCGCCGCCGGGCTCGCCCAGATCGCTGCCTTGGAGCATCCTGAGTTCGAGATCCGCGTCGTTGACGGGGACGCTGAGGCGATCGATGAGGCGACGCTCGGGTCCGAGATTGTCACGTCCGGCACGGGCCGGATCGCCTTGCGTGGTGGTCGACGACTGCGCCCGCGCCTGCGACCCGCCGCGCGCGGTCGCGCGGCGGGGCACGTTGCGCCAGTCCGGGTGGTGGCTGCGCGACCCGGCGATTTCTCGGGCCTCGATCGGGTTCTTCTCGCAGTCCGGCGGCCCGATCCCGGCGAGGTTCGGATCAGGATACGCGCGGCCGGGCTAAACTTCCGCGACGTCCTCGCGACCCTCGATCTCTATCCCGGCGCGCCGCCGCCACTCGGCGTTGAATGCGTCGGAGAAGTCGTGGAATGCGGCCCCGGGGTCGTTCGCCCGACTGTGGGTGAGCGGGTATTCGGGTACGTACCGGGCAGCCTTGCGAACGAAGCGGTCGTGCCCGCGGGTTTCGTGGTGGCGGCTCCGGAGGGGCTCACCGACGAGCAGGCCGCGACAGCTCCTGTCGCCTTCGCCACCGCGCTCTATGGTCTGGAGGATCTCGCGGATCTCCGCGCCGGCGAACATGTGTTGATACATGCGGCCGCGGGCGGTGTCGGGCTCGCAGCCGTCCAGGTTGCCATGGCCAAGGGCGCCATCGTGCACGCCTCGGCAGGATCCGCGGAGAAGCGGGCGCATCTGCAGAGCCTGGGCGTCTCACACCTGTACGACTCCCGTACCGTCAGCTTCGCGGACGAAATTCTGGCTGCCACCGGCGGGCGCGGCGTCGACGTCGTCCTGAACTCGCTCTCGGGGCCCTTCGTTGATGCGAGCTTCCGGTGTCTGATCCACGGAGGCCGGTTCCTGGAGATCGGCAAGCGTGACGTATGGACGGCTGAGCACGCGGCCACCGAGCGCCCGGATGCCTCCTACCATTTCTACGATCTCGGCGCCGAGGCGGAGCGCTCGCCCCCCCTGTTTACCGGCCTGATGAACAGGCTCGTCAACGGTCTCGCCGAGGGCCTACTCACGCCCCTGCCGGTCTCCGTCTATCCCATAGCCGAGATCGCTGATGCGATGCGGGTGATGGCGCAGGCGCGCCACATCGGGAAGTTGGCTCTGCGGGTCGCCTCCGCCGCACCGCGCGGCCTCAGCGTTTCAGCGGACGCAACCTACCTGATCACTGGCGGCCTGGGCGGAATCGGTCTCGAGACAGCCGCATGGCTCCTCGGCTCCGGGGCCCAGACGCTGGTGCTGAGTGGCCGCCGGCCGCCCGGCGCGGAGGCGGCGCGGCGCATCGAAGCTTGGCGCGCATCCGGCGCGACCGTGCGAGTGGAGACGTGCGACCTCGGTCGCGTGGACGAGGTCGAAACGCTTATCGAAACGATCGCGGTGGAGCTGCCGCCCCTTCGCGGCATCGTCCACGCGGCCGGCGTGTTGAAGGACGGAACGCTCGCCAACCAGACTTGGCCTGTCGCCCGTGAGGTGCTCGACGGCAAGCTCAACGGGGCTCTCCATATCGACCGTCTGACGCGCGGCCGCAGCCTCGATTTCTTCATCCTCTACTCGGCTGCCGCGACCGTCCTTGGCGGCGTCGGCCAAGGCCTGTACCCAGCGGCAAACGCCGCACTCGACGCCTTGGCCCGGCGGCGGGCAGCCGAAGGCTTGCCGGCATTGAGCGTCGCCTGGGGTCTCTGGAGCGGCCTCGGCATGGCCGCCGGGGACGCCGCGGCCGTCTGGTCGGCTCGCGGGTTGAGGCCTCTCACCGCCGACACCGCCTTCCGCGCTCTCGGCGCGCTCTTAGCATCCGGGATGCCTTGCGGCATCGTCGTCCCGGTCGACTGGTCGCGCTTCCTGGCCGTCGCTCCCACCGGACTCGACCGCGAGATGTTCGCGGAAGTCGCCGGTTCCTCGGCGATCGCCGTTGCGCACCAATCTGAGCGCGGGGGCGAGCCGCCATCCTCCGTGCGTCGCGCCATTCAGGATGCGCCCCCAACGCAGCGGCGCGCGCGGCTCTCCGCCTTCCTGAGCGCCCGCACCCTCCAGATCCTCGGGCTCGACGATGGCGGCACGATCGACGGGCGCCGTCCGCTGAAGGAGATCGGCGTCGACTCCCTGATGGCCGTCGAGCTGCGCAATCTTCTGGTGCGCGCCGGCGGCGTACCGTTGCCGGCAACGCTGCTGTTCGACCATCCCACCTTGGACACCCTGACCGAGGCCATCGCCGCGGCCTGGGGCCTCACCGAGCCGGAGCAAGCGGCTCCGCGGGCGACGGCCTCGGATGCGCCGCACGGCCCGGCGACGCGCCCAGCGGCAGACGATCTCGACACCCTGCAGCACGAAGAGCTTGAGATGTTGCTGCGCGAAGAATTGGCGATGCCGGGGCAGGTCGCATGAGTGCGCTGTCCGCCTCCGACGATCTGGTCAAGCAGGCCCTTCTTCAGATCCGGGAACTCAAGGCCCGGCTGGCCAAGGTGGAGCAGGCGCACGCCGAACCCGTCGCCATCGTGGGTGCTGGCCTACGGCTTCCGGGCGCCATAACCGACCTCGACCAGCTCGGTCGCGCCCTCTCCGAGGGGTTCGACGCCGTGACCGAGATTCCTGGCGACCGCTGGGACGTCGCTGCCTTCTACGATCCCGATCCTGACGCTCCAGGCCGGATGGTCACCCGCCGCGGTGCGTTCCTCGACGGCGTCGACCAGTTCGACGCGGAGTTCTTCGGCATCGCGCCGCGGGAAGCCGCCGCGATGGATCCGCAGCAGCGGATCGTCCTCGAAGTCGCCTGGGAGGCACTCGAGAACGCCGGAATCGCCCCGTCCTCGCTCGATGGCGTGCCCGCCGGCGTCTTCCTGGGCATCGCCAACGGCGATTACGGCCGCGCGCTCCTGAGCCACTCCGAAGACCTCGATATCTACATCAGCACCGGCAATGCCTACAGCGTCGCGGCCGGGCGTCTTGCCTACGCGCTCGGGTTACGTGGGCCGAGCTTGGCTATCGACACGGCTTGTTCCTCCTCGCTGGTAGCTCTGCACCTCGCCTGCCAGAGCCTGCGACAGAGAGAATGCGACCTCGCGCTGGCAGGCGGCATCAACCTCATCCTGACGCCGGAGATGAACATCATCTTCTCGCGCGGGCGCATGATGGCCCCGGATGGGCACTGCAAGACCTTCGACGCCGCCGCGGATGGATACGTGCGGGGCGAAGGATGCGGCATGCTCGCCCTGCGCCGCTTGAGCGACGCTCAGGCGGCAGGAGAGCCGATCCTGGGTATCGTGCGCGGCAGCGCGGTCAACCAGGACGGTCGCAGCGGCGGTCTTACGGCGCCCAACGGACCGGCTCAGGTCGCGGTGATCCAGGCGGCGCTCCGGTCAGCCGGCCTCGCTCCCGGTGATGTCGATTACCTTGAGGCTCACGGGACCGGGACGCCGCTCGGCGATCCGATCGAAGTCGGCGCGATCGTCCAAGCGCTCTGCACGAGCCGCGCCGAGGCGCTGCCGATCGGCTCGGTCAAGACCAATATCGGGCACCTTGAAGCCGCCGCGGGAGTGGCCGGAGTGCTGAAGGTGCTGGCTGCTCAGCGGATCGGGCAGATCCCGCCGCACCTGCATTTCCACACCGGCAACCCGCACATAGATTGGGCACAGCCGATCACCGTACCGACCCGGCCCGTGCCGTGGGATCTGGCCAGCGGACGCCGGATTGCCGGCGTGAGTTCCTTCGGTTTTGCCGGCTGCAACGCGCATGTCATCGTCGAAGCGCCTTCCGGCGCGCAGACCGCGCCACCACCGGAGCGCCGGTCCGTGGAGCTCCTGTGCCTGTCAGCCAGGGACGCCGCCGGTCTGCGCGCGTCTGCCGAACGCCTGCGGTCCTATCTGGCCGGCCGCGACGACGCGCAACTTCCAGACATCGCTTTCACAGGTGCGGTCGGGCGCGCGCCTTTCGCCCACCGTATGACGATCCGGGCCGACTCAGTCGCCGCGGCGACAAGTTCACTCGACAACTTCCTCGCGAGCGGTGCGGCCGAGACCATCTCGGTTGGAAGGGGTGACGGCGCGCGGCCCAGGGTGGCCTTCCTGTTTTCGGGCCAGGGCGCGCAGTACGCCGGCATGGCCCGGTCGCTCTACGCAGGGTCGGCCATCTTCAAAGAGATGCTGGATCGGTGCGGCCAAACCCTGTCGCCCATGATGGGGCGCGATATCGTGGCCGCCCTCTTGGATCCGAACGCCATCATCGACGACGTGCGGATTGCGCAGCCGGCGACCTTCGCCGTGCAGGTGGCGCTCGTGGCGCTTTGGCGCTCGTTGGGCGTCGAGCCCGCCGTTGTCCTGGGTCACAGCCTCGGCGAGTATGCGGCGGCCTGCGTGGCCGGGCTGATTTCGCTTGAGGATGCCCTCCGGCTGGTGGCGGAGCGCGGCCGGCTCACCGCCGAACTGGCGCTCCCGGGCGCCATGGTTGCGATTTTCGCGCCGCATGAGGCCGTGGTCGAGGCCGTGGCTGGATCCGCCGCCGGGCGAGCAGGTCGGCTGACCATCGCCGCCCTGAACGGCCCCGCACATGTGGTCGTCAGCGGAGAAAGTGAAGCGGTCGTCGACCTGACGGCCGCGTTCGAGCGGCGCGGCCACCGCGTCAAGCCGCTCCGGGTTGTCCATCCGGCCCATTCCGCCCTGCTCGACCCAGTCCTGGAGCCCTTCCGCGCCATTTTCCAGGGTGTTGCCTTCCGCCCACTAGAAACTCCGTTCGTCTCAAACGTCACGGGCCGCCTCGCCGACGCGGCAGAGATCGGCTGTGCGCGCTACTGGGTCGATCACATGCGGCAGACCGTCCGGTTTGCCGAGGGCGTGCGAGCGGCTGCCGCCTCCGAGCGCGTGACCCATTGGCTGGAGATCGGAGCTCAGCCTGTGCTTTTGCCCGTCGTGGCCGAACTCCTCGACCTTGAGCCGGCCGCGCTGCTTCCGAGCCTTCAGCGCGATCGCGCCGACTGGACCGTCTTTTCCGAGAGTGTCGGCCGGCTGTTCTGTGCCGGGCAGGAGATCGACTGGGTCGCGTTCCACCGGGGGCGCGGCTGCAGGCGCACGGCCCTGCCGACCTACCCGTTTCAGCGCCGTCGGCACTGGGCGTCGGCCTTCGGCCGGTCGGCCGGAAGGGGGGCGGGCACCGGTCCGGGGGCCGTCGCGTCGTCGGCCACCGTGTGGTCTGCTCTCTGCCGGGCCCTCGATCGCCAGGTGGATCAGGGCCCGCTCGACCTCAATCTCCCGAGCTATCCCGCCAAATGGGCGCTGCTCTCGCGACTGACCCGTGCGCACGCCGTACGCACCCTGCGCGAATCCGGCCTGTTCGCCGCCACGGGCGAGAGTCGCACGGCCGTGGAGATTCTGGCACTCGCCGCGATCGGTCCAGCCTACACTAAGCTCGTGGGTCGATGGCTCCACGGCCTCGTGGCGGACGGACGCTTGCTGTGGGATGGCGCGCGCTTCGTTGCGCCTGCGCCCCTGCCGGATCCCGGGCTCGATGAACTCTGGCGCGAAGCGGAGACGCTGTTCGCCGACAACCGACCACTGCTCGCATACGTGGCTCATTGCGGTGCGCTGCTCGGGCGCGTCTTGCGCGGCCAGGAGAGCCCGTTGGAGACCTTGTTTCCGAACGGCTCAACCGATCTCGCACGCGATCTATACGAGCGCTCCACCACGATGCGCTACGTGAATGCCCTGGCCGCGGCAGCGGTCGGAGCTCTGAACTTGGCCCGTCCTGCCGGCGGCCTGCGGATGATGGAGATCGGGGGTGGTACGGGGAGCACCACCCGCTCCGTGCTCGAGGCCGTGTCGCCGGGGACCCGGTATCTGTTCACCGACGTCAGCGGCGCGTTCTTCGACGCCACACGGGCGGCCCTGGCCAACTCCGGTACGGTGCGATTCGCGCTCTTCGACCTGGATCGCGACCTCGCCGCGCAGAACTACAGCCCGGGCAGCGTCGACGTGATCCTGTCGGCGAACGCTGTCCATGCCAGCCAGGATCTGCCGGCAGCGCTTGCGCGGCTCCGCCAGCTGCTGGCGCCGGGGGGAACGCTGATCCTGGTGGAGTCGACCACGCACTTCGACTGGTTCGACATGACGACCGGGCTCATCGAGGGCTGGCAGCACTTTGCCGATGACCTGCGGTCCGACCAGCCCCTTCTCGACGCGGATATCTGGACAGCGGCTCTCGTCGATGCGGGTTTCGAGGAGGCGCGTGCCTGGCCGGAAGCCGGCACGTCCGCCGCGGTGCTGGGGCAGAGCCTCATCGTCGCCAGGGTCCCCGGCGAACCAATCGGGCGCAGCTCGGACGAGCCGGAGGAGACGCGCCCGGAGGAGGTCCAGCCTGCCACCGCTGCGGCCGGTCCCGCACTCGTCGGGCAGATCCGCGACGCCATCCCGGCCGAGCGACTCGATCTGCTGCGTGTACACGTCCGGGGCGCGGTGAAGCGGGTTCTCGATCTCCCAGCGGACGCCGAGCCGGACCGCAACGCCCGCCTGCTCGACCTCGGGCTCGACAGTCTGATGGCGGTGCAACTGCGGGGTCTGCTGGCCCAGGCCCTCGGTGACGGCATCAGCCTGCCGGCCTCGCTGGCCTTCGACCATCCGACCATCGAGGCGATCGCCCGCCACCTTCTCGACCGGCTCACGCCCGCGGCGGCCCCGGCGGAGGCGCAGTCGTTGCAGACCTTCACTTTCGCCGCCGGCACGCCGCTTACCTCCGTGCCGACCGATGCGGAGATCGAAGCCATCCTGATCGAGCGCCTGACCGATGAATGACGCGCCGACCGCTCCGCTGACGCCGCTCCAGCGCGCCTTCCTGGCGCTTGAGGAGGCGCGGGCCCGGGTGGCGGCGTTGGAGGCCCGGGGCCGCGAGCCGATCGCGGTGATCGGTCTCGGCTTGCGGACCCCGGGCGGCGTGCAGGATGCTGACGCGTTCTGGCGCCTGCTCACGGAAGGCGTCGACGCCACAGGCCCGATCCCGGCCGATCGCTGGGACCACGCACGGTACTACGATCCCGATCCGGATCGGCCGGGCCGCATCGCGACCCGCCGCGGTGGCTTCCTCGATCGGATCGACCTGTTCGATGCCGGCTTTTTCGGCATCTCTCCGCGCGAGGCGGAGCGGATGGATCCCCAGCAGCGACTGCTGCTGACCGTCGCGTACGAGGCCCTGGAGAACGCGGGTCAGGACCCCACGCAGTTGGAGGCATCCCGCACCGGCGTCTATGTCGGCGTCACCGGCAGCGATTATGCCTATCTGCAGCTCGAGTCGGGCGACGGCGGCCAGCTCGACGCACATTTCGCCTCCGGCATCGCCCACAGCATCGCGAGCGGGCGGATCTCCTACCTGCTCGGCCTTCGAGGGCCGAGCCTCACCATCGACACGGCTTGCTCCTCCTCGCTCGTCGCAGTCCACCTCGCCATGCAGGCGCTGCGCGCCGGCGAGTGCCGCATGGCGCTCGCCGGCGGTGTCAACCTGATCCTGGCGCCCGACATCTTCGTGTCGCTGTCGCGAGCCCGGATGCTGGCGCCGGACGGCCGGTGCAAGGCCTTCGCGGCGTCCGCCAACGGCTTCGCGCGCGCCGAGGGCTGCGGCGTTCTCGTGCTGAAACGTCTTGCCGACGCTGTCGCCGACCGGGACCGCGTCCTTGCCGTGCTGCAGGGCAGTGCCGTCAATCAGGATGGCGCCAGCAGCAGCTTGACCGCGCCCAACGGTCCGGCTCAGGAGGCGGTGATCCGCGACGCGCTGGCGAACGCAGGGGTTGCGGCCAGGGAGGTCGGGCTGATTGAGGCCCATGGAACCGGCACGGAGCTCGGTGACCCGATCGAGGCTAAGGCGCTCGGCGCCGTGTTCGGGACGGATCGGGACGCGGCGGATCCGATCATGCTCGGCTCGGTCAAGACCAACATCGGCCACGCCGAGGCCGCCGCCGGTGTGCTCGGGGTGATCAAGGCCGTATTGGCCGTGCAGCGTGGGACCGTCCCGGCCCATCTCCATTGGGAGGAGCCCAGCCCACACATTCCGTGGAGCGGGATGTCCCTGCGCGTTCCGCGGGTCACCAGCCCCTGGAACCCGAGTGGGGGCTGCAGGATCGCTGGCGTCAGCTCGTTTGGCTTCAGCGGGACGAACGCGCACGTGATCGTCGCCGAGGCGCCACCCGTCTCCGAGCCCGCGCCGGCCGCGCGCCCGCGCCTGCTGGCCCTGTCTGCGCGAACAGCGGACGCCTTGGCTGAAACGGCCCGGGCCATCGCGCTCAGGATGTCGAACGAGCCCGGCCTCGAACTCGGCGACGTCGCCCGCACCCTCAACGTCGGACGGGCGCATCTCGCGCATCGCGCCACCGTGTTGGCCGGCACGATGCGAGAGGCCGCCGTGGCCCTCGACGGGCTCGCCGCAGGCGGTGCCCCGGCCTGCGTCCGGCAGGCACACGTGCTCCGGGGCGACCCGCCACGCATCGCGTTCCTGTTCACCGGCCAAGGTTCCCAATATCCGGCCCTGTCCCGCGGACTCTACGAGGCCTGTGCGCCCTACCGCGCCGCGCTCGATCGGTGTGCCGCGTTGTTGGAGCCGCACCTCGAGAGGCCGCTGACTGAGTTGCTCTTCTCGGAGACGCCGGGCCTCCTCGACCGTACCGTCTACACCCAGCCCGCCCTCTTCGCGGTGGAATACGCACTCGCCGAAACGTGGCGCGCCTGGGGCGTGACACCGAACGTCGTCCTCGGCCATTCGGTCGGCGAGTACGTCGCCGCGACCGTGGCCGGGGTGCTGGACCTCGCCGACGCTCTTCGCCTGATCGCCACCCGCGGACGTCTGATGCAGTCGCTCGCATCCGGGGGCGCCATGGCAGCCGTCTTCGCGTCCGAGGCCGCCGTCTTGGCGGCCATCGCGGACAGCCGCCTGCCGGTCTCGATCGCCGCCGTGAACGGACAGGTGCAGACCGTGATCTCAGGAGCGGCAGACGCGGTCGAGGCTCTCGGGGCACGGCTCGGTGCCGACGGCGTGAAGGTCAGCCGGCTGCCGGTCTCGCACGCCTTCCACTCGGCCCTCGTCGAGCCGGTGCTGGCGGAGTTCGAGCGGGAGGCGGCGAGCGTTCGCTTCGCAGCGCCGCAGCTCCGTCTGATCTCCAACCTCACCGGCCGTGCGGCTTCGGCCGCGGAGGTGACGCAGGCCGGATACTGGCGCGACCATATGCGCCAGCCGGTCCGTTTCGCCGACGGACTCGCCGCCCTGGCGGAGACGAAGCCCGGCTTGTGCATCGAGATCGGACCGCACCCGGCGCTCCTCTCCTTCGCGGCCGCAACCTTCGGTACCGCCGCTCCGCCGCTTCTTCCGTCACTGCGCCGGGGGCGCCCTGACTTGGAGCAGATTTTGGACAGCCTCGGCGGTGCCTACCTGGCCGGTGTCGCCGTGGACTGGCGCGCGGTCGATCCGGACGGGCGGGTCGTCGATCTGCCGGGTCACGCGACGCGGCCGGAGCGCCACTGGTTCAGCGCCGCGCCGCGCTCGGGAACCCGTCTCCCGGACGCCGATCATCGGGGTTTGCCGGGTCCTCGTCTCCGCCTCGCCGCCGGTCCGGTCTTCCAGGCGTCCGTTGCGATCGACCGACCTGCTTTCGTGCGCCAGCACCGCGTGCAGGGTCGGGCCGTTCTGCCGGCCACGGCCTATCTGGTGGGCCTTGTCGAAGCGGCCGACACCCTGCTGCCCGGGCGCCCCTGGTCCCTGAAGCAGGTCGCGATCCGCGAGGCGATGCTCCTCGCCGATGATGGCGGCGCTCGGACCGTGCAGACATTGTGCGAGCCCGAGCACGGTGATGCCTTCGAGCTGAAGGTCCTGAGCCTTCCCGAGGACGCGGCCGAGAGCGCCGATTGGACGCTGCATCTCACCGCCCGGCTGGCCGCCGAGGCTGCCGGACCGGACACCGCGACAGTCTCCACCGCGCGCGCCGCCTGCGAAGCTGAAGAATCCGTCGAAGCGTTCTACGCGGGCTTCGCAGCTCTGGGTCTCGAGTTCGGTCCCGCATTCCGGACGGTTCACCGTCTCTGGTGCGGGCCGTCGGAGGCCCTGGGCGAGATCGTCGCGGATCCGTCCGGCGACGCGGCCCGATCGGGGCAGGTCGATCCCGTGCTCCTCGACGGGTGTCTCCAGGTCGTGGCCGCCGCGCTCCCGGCCGAGGCCCGGGCGCACCTGCACCTGCCGGTCGAGCTCGGCCACGTCACCTTCACGGGGCCTGTCCGCGGCCGCTGCTTCAGCCACGTCACGCTGCGGCGCGCCGGGCGCGGCTTGGTCAGCGCGGACATCCGCGTCTTCGACGCCGAAGGCGCCTCCGTGGCGACGCTGACCGATCTGCACTTGCAGCGCGTCGACGCCAATGCCCTGAGTAGGCTCGGCGCGCGCTGGCTCGAGGACTGCCTTTTTGAGAGCGCGTGGCAGCCGGCGCCGCTGCCGGCCCGCGGTCCCGCGCTGCCAGAGCCCGGTGCTCTGATCGCGAACGCGGCAGCGGCGCTCCCCGCCCTTGCTCGCGACGTGGATATCGAGGCCCACGACCGGGCCAGCGCCGCGTTGGAGGCGCTTTGCGTGGACCTCACGGGTACAGCCCTGCGCGCGCTCGGACTGTCGTTCCGGCCCGGTGACCGGATCCGGGAGGAGGGTCTGGCGGACCGCCTCGGCGTCGTCCCGCGTCACCGCCGACTGCTGCGCCGTCTTCTGGCGATCCTGGCCGAGGGCGGGATCTTGGAAGCCGTTTCCGACGGCTGGCTCGTGACGCGCGATCCCGGAATATCCGACACACCCGAACGGGTTCGCGCCCTGCTGCGCAGCGAACCGCTGATCCGGATCGAGCTGGGCATGACCGCCCGCGTCGCCGATGGACTCGCCGACGCGATGCGGGGGCAGCGAGACGCGTCCGATCTGCTGTTCCCCGACGGGGCCACCGACGAGGCTGAGCGCCTGTATCGCGACAGTCCTACGGCGCGCCTCTTCAATGGCTTGATGGCCGAGATCGTGGCCGGCGTGGCTGCCGCGCGCGGGGACGGCCGGCCCTTGCGCATCCTCGAGGTGGGGGCTGGTACGGGCGGCACGACGGCACACGTGTTGCCGCGCCTTCCGGAGGACGTCGAGTACACGTTCACCGATGTCGGTCCCGCCTTCGTGGCAAGGGCGCGGGAGCGCTTCGGGAGCCGGGCCGGGACGGCGTTCACGACCTTCGACCTCGAGCGGGACCCCGAGGCGCAGGGGTTTTCCGGGCGGTGTTACGACGTGATCGTCGCCTCCAACGTCATCCACGCGACTGCCGATATCGGCCGGACACTGGCGCGTCTCAAGAGCCTTCTCGTGCCGGGTGGCCTCCTCGTGATGCTGGAGGTCACCGCGGCCCAGCGCTGGTTCGATCTGACGGTCGGCCTGACGGAGGGCTGGTGGGCCTTCACGGATGCGGACCTTCGCGCAGAGTACCCGACCCTCGCGCAGAGCCAGTGGCAAAGCGTGCTGCCGGCATACGGCTTCGAGACCGTCGCGACCCTTCCGGCGGTGCCGGCTGCGGCGGGCGCGCTCTCGCGACAGGCGATTTTCGTTGCTGGTGCCGCCAAACGATCCTGGCTGATCTTCGAGGACGACGACCTCAGTCTCGCTCGCGTCACGGCCGATCTGCGCGAACGAGGCGACATCTGTCACGTGGTGCGCGCCGGACCCTACCGGCGGGACGGGGACACGACGTGGCTAAGACCCGACGCGCCGGGTGATTACCGGCGGCTCGTGACGGATCTCGCCTCGTCGGGACGGTTTCCCGACGGCGTGATCCACGGCTGGTCCCTGGATATCGGCGCCGACGTCGCTCCAGCGGAGGCCTGCGGCCGGGGCGTGCTCGGCGTCACCTACTTGGCGCAGGCGCTTCTGGCCGTGACGCCCGTGCCGCGCGTTTGGGCTGTCACACGGGGCGGACAGCACGTCGAAGAGCACGAGGGGCCGCTCGCGCCGTTCCAGGCCGCGGTCTGGGGACTCGGCCGGACGTTGGCACTGGAGCACCCCGAGTTGCGCTTCACATGCCTCGATGTCGATGCGGACGGTCTCAAGCGCCTCGCGGACGAGCTCTCTGCGGATCACGCAGAGCGCGACGTGGCATGGCGCGCCGGCGAGCGTCTGAGCGCCTGCATTCGGCGCATGCGCCCACCCCAACGGGTCGCCGCGGATTGCGAGCCCTGGCGACTGGTCCCTTCGCAACCGGGCTCCATCGAGGAATTCACGCGGGTCCCGCTCCAGCGTCGCGAGCCGGGACCGGGCGAAGTGGAAATCGCCGTCGCGGCGACCGGCCTCAACTTCAAGGATGTGCTGAACGTCCTCAATCTTTATCCGGGAGAGGGCGGACCCCTCGGGGCCGAGTGCGCCGGTACCGTCGTGGGCGTGGGGCCCGACGTACGGCACGTGGTGGTCGGTGATCCCGTCATTGCGGTCATCGGTGGCGCGTTCGCGTCCCACGTCACGGCGCGGGCCGAACTCGTCCAGCGCCGGCCCGCGACCATGGGACCGGAGGAGGGGGCGAGCTTCCCGATCGCCTATCTCACGGCAGCCTTCTGCCTGAACCAAGTCGCCGAATTGCGGGCCGGGGAAACGGTTCTGATTCACGCCGCTGCAGGCGGTGTCGGCCTCGCCGCCGTCCGTCTCGCTCTCCGCGCCGGCGCCACGGTTCTTGCGACGGCGGGCACGCCGGCCAAGCGGAGTCTTCTTCGCGGGCTGGGCGTGGCGCATGTTTTCGATTCCAGGAGTGCGGCGTTCGCCGAGGAGACCCGCCGTGCCACGGACGGACGGGGCGTCGACGTCGTGCTGAACTCGCTCGGCGGCGACTTGGTCGAACCCAGCTTCGCGGCGATCGCCGACGGCGGCCGGTTCGTCGAGATCGGCAAGCGCGGCATCAAGGAGCCGGCCTGGGTCGCGGCAGTCGGCCGCTCGATCGCTTACACCGTCGTGGACTGGGGCGAGACCGCGGCCCGGAACCCGGCGCGCATCGGCGATCTGTTCGCCGCCCTGGCCGCCGACCTCGCCGACGGCCACCTGTCATCCCTGCCGCGCCACCTGTTCACCCTCGACCGTGCCGCCGACGCCTTCCGCCTGATGGCGCAGGCTGGCCATATCGGTCGCATCGTGATCGGCCACGGCCCTTCGACGCCGGTGCTCGCTCGGCGCGACGGCACCTACATCGTTACTGGCGGCCTGTCCGGCCTCGGTCTCGCCGTCGGGCGCCATCTCGTCGAGGCCGGTGCCGGCCGCGTTGTCCTCATCGGCCGCCGCGGCCTGACTCCGGAAGCGCGGGACGCCTTCACGGCGATGCGGCAGTCCGGCGCGGAGATCGTGACCGAGAGCGTCGACATCTCCGACGCCGACGCTGTGGCGCAGCTGCTGGTACGTCTACGCGCGGGCGGACCGCCGCTGCGTGGCATCGTCCACGCGGCTGGCGTGCTCGCAAACCGTGGCCTGCAGCAGCAGGATGCCGGGAGCTTCGACAGCGTGCTGGCGCCGAAGGTCGAAGGCGCCAGCACGCTGGACGCGCTCACCCGGATCGATCCGCTCGATTGGTTCGTGCTGTTCGCCTCTGTCGCCGGCGTCCTGGGCGCTCCCGGCCAGGCGAATCACGCCGCCGCCAACGCCGTCCTCGATCAGATCGCCTGGAAGCGCCGCGCGATCGGGCTGCCCGGCCTCAGCATCGACTGGGGTGCCTGGAGCGAGATCGGCGCCGCTGCCGCACTGACCGACCAGATGGCAACACGCGGCATCGGCTTCCTGACGCCGCAGCAGGGCCTCGCCGTCTTTGACCGTCTGGTAACCGGTGACGCGGTCGCGGCGATCGCCGCTCCGATGGAGTGGGGCCGATACCGAGATCAACTCGGTGTCGGCGTCCACGACGCGTTGCTGGGTGCTCTTGAAGCCCGGCCCGCGACCGCACCGATCGAACGACCCGCCCGCCCGGAGGCTCCGGCCGAGGACTTCCGACGCGCGCTGGACGAGGCGCCGCCCGCGCGTCGGCGCAAGATGATCGCCGAATGCGTGCGCGAGCACCTGCTCCGGGCGCTTGGCATGGATCCCGCGCGGCCGGTCCATCCGCAGATGGCCTTCGGCGAGCTCGGTCTCGATTCGCTGCTATCCGTCGAGCTGCGCAACAGATTGGCTGCCACCTTCGGCCAGTCGTTCCCCGCAACGCTGCTCTTCGACTATCCGACTCTCGACGCCATCACTGACTTCCTCTTGGCGGATGATACCGAGGACCCGCAGGGCGCCGCTGCCGTCGATGGCGGGCCTGTGCCGATCGTGGCGGGCGTCGAGAACCTCTCCGACGACGAAGTCGACCGCATGCTGCGGGCGAAATTCGGAGTGAGCGTCTGAGATGAGTGCATTCCTGGAGCGGATCGGCCGCCTCACGCCCAAGCAACTCCTGCTCCTCGCCCTGGAGCAGCAGGAGAAGCTCGACGCCCTGCAGACCAACGACAACGCGCCCATCGCGATCCTCAGCATGGCCTGTCGCTATCCCGGCGGGGCCGACGATCCTGACGCGTTCTGGCAGCTACTCGACGAGGGCCGGGACGCCATCCGGCCGGTGCCGTCCGATCGCTGGGACGCGGACGCCTATTTCGATGCGGACCCGGCCGCGCCCGGGTGCATCGGCGTCCGCAACGGCGGGTTCCTGGACACCGTCAGCGGCTTCGACGCGTCCTTCTTCGGCATCGCCCAGCGCGAGGCTTGCAGCATGGACCCGCAGCAGCGGCTCCTCCTGGAGGTGGCCTGGGAGGCTCTGGAGCGCGCGAACCTGCCGGCGGACCGGCTCTATGGCCGGCCGGTCGGTGTCTTCGTCGGTCTGTGCAACAGCGATCATTTCACCCGCCTGCTGGGCCGCGGGGATGCCGCCATCGACGCCTACCTTGCCTCCGGCAACGCGCCGAGCGTCGCGGCTGGGCGGATCGCCTACTGCCTCGGCCTTCAGGGCCCGGCACTCGCGGTGGACACGGCCTGCTCGTCATCCCTGGTGGCGCTTCACCTCGCCTGCCGCAGCCTGCGCTCCGGCGAGAGCGAGACCGCGGTCGTCGGGGGCGTCAACATCATGTGCGCTCCGCAGACTTCGATCGCGCTCACGAAGTCGCACATGTTGGCACCGGACGGACGCTGCAAAACCTTCGATGCGTCCGCCGACGGATTTGCGCGCGGCGAGGGCTGCGGCGTGCTGCTGCTCAAGCGTCTCGACGATGCCCTGGCGGAGCGCCTTCCGGTCCTGGCGGTCATTCGCGGCACGGCGATCAACCAGGACGGCCGAAGCGCCGGGCTGACGGTGCCGAACGGTCCCGCCCAGGAAGCGGTGATCCGGGCCGCGCTCGCCGATGCGGGGCTTGCGCCGGATGAGATCGACTACGTCGAAGCTCACGGAACCGGCACGGCACTCGGCGATCCCATAGAGATTCGGGCCCTTGCCGCGGCCCTCGGACGAGGCCGCGCGCCCGACCGGCCCTTGATGGTCGGCTCGGTCAAGACCAACATCGGCCACCTCGAGTCAGCAGCCGGCATTGCCGGCGTCATGAAGGTGGTCCTCGCACTTCAGCACGGGCGCATCCCGCGGCACCTGCACTTTCGGAGCCCGAGCCCGCACATCCCCTGGAGCGAGATCCCGCTGCGCGTCACCGCCGCGGAAGAGGCTTGGCAGCCGGACGTGCGTCGGCGGCGTGCTGGAGTCAGCTCCTTCGGCTTCAGCGGCACAAATGCCCACGTCATCCTGGAAGAACCGCCGGCGGCAGCGGTGCATGCCGATGAGCGGGAGGGGTGCCGATGCCTGCCGCTGTCAGCCCGCAGCCCCGGCGCCCTCACCGAACTGGCCTCGCGCGCCGCTGCACGACTGGCTTCCGATCCCCGCGTCACGCTCGGCGCTGCAGCCCGCGTCGCGGGGGCCGGTCGCACCCACCTGAGCCACCGCTTGGCCGTGGCCACGGCGAGCCTCGACGAGGCAAGAACGGCGCTCGCCGCAGCGGCGGAGGGCCGCGATCATCCGGCCCTGCGGCGCGCGGCCGAGCCGTCCCCCAGCGTGCCGGACGTCGTGTTCCTCTTCAGCGGCCAGGGGTCGCAGTACTGCGGCATGGGGCGCGAGCTCTACGAGGTCAGCGCAGCCTTTCGTGAAACGATCGACGCGTGTGACGCGATCCTGGGACCGGATCCGGCCGGCCTGACGCTGAAATCCGTTCTCTGGGAGGCGGCTGAGGCACTCGACGAGACCGTCTGGACCCAGCCGGCACTCGTCGCCCTGGAGATCGCGGCCGCGCGGATGTGGCAGTCCTACGGGATCGAGCCGGCTGCCGTGATCGGGCATTCGCTCGGGGAGTATGCGGCCGCCTGCGTCGCCGGGGTCTTCTCTCTGGCGGAGTGTCTGAAGCTCGTTGCCGAGCGGGGCCGATTGACCGACGCGATCAGCAAAGCGGGCCGCGACAGGGACGGCACCGTCGGCGCCATGGCAGCATTGTTCACCTCCGCGGCGGAACTTGAGGCGGGGATCCGGGCCTGCGGGGGAAACCTCGCCGTGGCGGCCGTCAACGCCCCCGACAGCGTCGTCGCGTCGGGCGAGGCAGCGGCACTGGAACGGCTCATCGCCTATTTCGCGGCACGGGGCGTCGAGGCGCGGCGCCTGCAGGTGTCCTTCGCGGCACATTCGCCGCTGGTTGAGCCGGCCCTCGACGAGATGGCGGCCGCGGCCGGTCGCGTCGCCATGCGGGCACCAGCCATCCCGGTAGCCTGGAATCGGGGTGGCCTATCGCGGGCTCGGCCCGATGCTGCCTACTGGCGCGGTCATCTACGCGACGCCGTCCTGTTCGGCGATGGTATCGCCGCGCTGTATCGTGAGGGCTACCGGACGTTCCTCGAGGTCGGGCCACACCCAACGCTGGGGGCGCTCGCCCAGCGCTCCCTCGAGGATCCCGGCATCGCGTGGCTCTCCACCATGCGGCGGGGCAGGTCCGACATGGCAGAGGTCGCCGCGAGCCTCGCCGAACTCTACGTGCGCGGGGCCAGCGTGACTTGGAGCGCGGTCGAGGCGCCTGCGGCCCCCGTGCCGTGGCCGACCTACCCGTTCGAGCACCGGTCCTACTGGCTCGCCGCGCAGCCTGACAGAGTCGGCGCTGCGCGCAGGCCGGCGCGCCCGGGACACGTGTTCGTGGGCGCACGCCTGTCGATCGCAACCCCGGTCTTCGAGACGCGCCTCTCGCCAGCTGTGCCGGCTGGTCTCGCCGACCACCGGGTCCAGGGAAACGTCATCGCGCCGGCCCCTCTGATCTTGGCCGTGGCGAGCGCGTGTGCGGTCGACGCGTTCTGCCTTCAGGAATGGCGCATCGAAGACTTCGCGTTCCGGGCGCCGCTCGTGCTCCCAGACGAAGGCTGCACGGTCCAGACCCAGCTCCAGGAAGCAGGCCGCGGCGCGTACACCGTTACGGTCAGCACCCCCGGGATCGACGCCGAGGCCGGCTGGACGTTGCATGCGCGCGGCCGGATTGTTGCGGCGAAGGCGAGACCGGCGGAGACCATCGACCTGCCGGCGTTGCGTCTCCGGCTCGGGCCGGCAACCGCGCCGAAGGCCTTCGCCGAGAGGCTCACGGCTTTGGGCGTCGAGTTCGGCCCGGCCTTCCGCGTCCTGGGCGAGGCGGCGCATCAGGCCGGCGAGTCGCTGGTCGTCATCCGCCGTCCGGGTGCCGCCGACGGGGTATCAGACCCCCTGTTCGCGGACGTCGCGATGCTCGACGGCGCCTGTCAGGCGCTCGGATTTGCCGCCTTCTCGGGCGGTGCTGCGCCCGGCTTCAGCATCCTCGCGGCGATCGACAAGGCTTGGTGGCAGACGCACCTGCCGGACGGCATGCTGGCTCATGCCGTACTGCGTGCGGATACCGGCCGCCGCGGTAACAGGCTCGTCGGGGACGTGACGCTGTTGAGCCCGGCCGGTGCCGTGATCGGGTACCTCTCTGGGGTGGCGCTCGATGGAGCGGCATCGTCCGAGACGGACGGGCTCTGCTACGAGGTGGCCTGGCGGCCCGCCGCGGTCCGGACGGCTGCCGGACCGTTTCTGCGCGCACCGTCGGAGCAAACCGTCGCCCGCGCGTTCGGCACGCTCGCCGATCGACACGGTCTGGGAGGCTACGACGAGATCCTGCCCGCGCTCGACCGGATCGCCGCGGCGGCGATCGCAAGCGCGTTGCGTCAGTTAGGCTTCCACGACCGACTCGGTCGTGTCTTCCGGACCGAGTCGGAGGCCGAAAGCCTCGGGGTGGTGCCGCGGCACCGCCGGCTGTTCGGTCGCCTTCTGGCGATCCTGGCCGAGGACGGCGTCCTGAGTGCAACGGCCGACGGCGGCTGGATCGTGGCATCGCCGTTGCCGCAGGCGTCCTCCGGCGCGGAGTTCCGCCCGCCGTCCGCGGATCGCAGCGCGATGCAGGGCGAACGGCAGCTTCTCACGCGCTGTGTGGGCGCCCTCGGTGCCGTGTTGAGAGGCGAGCAGGATCCGGTTCATCTGCTCTTTCCAGGCGGCTCCTTCGCCGAGGCGCGGACGATCTACGTCGAATCGCCCTATGCCAGGACCTACAACGGCACCCTGGTCGCTGCCCTCGGCGAAATCATCGCCAGCCTGCCCGAAACCTCGACGTTGCGCGTGTTGGAGATCGGCGGCGGAACGGGAGGGACCACCCGTTTCGTGCTCGATGCTCTGCCCGCCGACCGGACCGCCTACACCTTCACGGACGTCTCTCCGGCCTTCCTCGAAGCGGCGCGCCGCGATTTCGCTGACCGGACCTTCCTCCGCACCGCACTCCTCGACATGGAGCGCAGCCCGGTCGAGCAGGGCTTCCCGCCGGCACAGTTCGATGTCGTGATCGCCGCGAACGTGTTGCACGCCGTGACCGATCTGTCCCGCGCCGTCGGGCGCGCGTTCGATCAACTCGCGGCGGGCGGTGTCATGCTGCTGATCGAGGGCGTCCGGCCCGAACGCTGGATAGATCTCACCTTCGGGCTGACGCAGGGCTGGTGGCATTTCACCGACGACGCGCTGCGGGCCGATTATCCCCTCATCCCGACGGACGCATGGCGGGATCTCCTCGCGGAGGCGGGCTTCGAGGACGTCACGATCGTGCCCGGCGACGGCATCTTGCCGCGCTCGCAATCTCAGCAGGCCATTATCGTCGCCCGCAAGCCGGTCGCCGCCCGAGACGTGACCGTCGTGGGATCTGGGCCCGTCGCGACGCGCCTCACCGATGCACTCGCCGCGCGCGGTGACAGGGCCCAGCGGATGGACGCCCTGCCTCCGGGTGGCGTGGCCGGCGATCTGATCCATTGCGGCGCGCTCTCGATGGGCGGCCTCGGCTTCGAGGCGTCTGCGGAGGAGCGCGACGCGGCGGAGCGGTTGCATCTCTCGGTGCTCGCCGATCTTCAGGCCTTCACCCGGCACCCGGACGCCGGCCGGACCTGGATGGTCACCGAAGCTGCGCAGCCTGCGGACGGGAGGATGGCAGCCGGCGGGCGCTGGCAGGCACCGCTCTGGGGCCTGGGCCGTGTCTTCGGACTCGAGCATCCTGAACACTGGGGCGGACTTGTCGACCTGCCGACGGCCGATGAAGGCAGCGATGCAGCCCCGCTTCTTCTCGCATCGCTCGACGCCGGCGACGACGAGGATCAGGTCGCCTGGCGGAACGGCCGCCGGCTGGTCGCTCGGCTCGCCCGCGTCCGAGCACCCATGCGTCCGTCAGATCTCGATCCGGAAGGCACTTACCTCATCACGGGTGGCTTCGGCGGGTTGGGCGGAGAAGTGGCGCAGTGGCTGGCCGACCAAGGCGCCCGTCACATCGTGCTCGCGGGCCGTCGGCCGAAGCCGGAATCCGAGGCGATCGGGCTCTTGGAAGCGCGCGGTGTCGAAGTCTTGCCGCGATGGATCGACGTGGCCGACGAAGGTCAAGTCGCGGCCCTCGTGCGCGAATTCGTGCAGGAAGGCCGGCCTCTGCGTGGCGTCATTCATGCCGCCGCCGATCTCAACACGGCTCCGTTGGCCGGCCTCAGCGAAGCGGCCACGCGGGCGATGTTGCGGCCCAAGGTGTCCGGCACCGCCGTGGTGGAGCGGCTCACACGCGGCGACCAGCGCGATTTCTTCGCGGCCTTCTCGAGTTCCACCGCCCTCCTGGGAGCGGCCGGCTTCGCCCATTACGCGGCGGCAAATGCCTTCCTGGACGCCACGGCCGCCTCGGCCCCCGTCTCCGCGGGGCAGGTCATCTCGATCAACTGGGGCACCTGGGCGGTGATGCGCGGGACCTCGGACGAGATCCGGCAATCCTACCGGCTGAGCGGATTGGAGCCGCTGAAATCCGACGAGGCCCTCGATCTTCTCAGCCGCGCCCTCGCGGCGGGGAGGCGGCAGCTCATGGTCGCCCGGATCGATTGGTCGCGCATGAAGCCGCTGCAAGAGTTGCGTCGACGGCGGCCGTTTCTGGCGGAGATCGAGGAGGCCGCCCTTGTCGCCACTTCCGTCGCTGGCCCGAAGGCGACCGGGCTCGCCCAGCAGCTGGATTCTGCCTCTCCGGGCATCCGGCAGGAGATCCTTATCGACTTCGTGCGGGCGGCCGTCGTGGCGACGCTCGGCGATGATGGCACCCAGCCCGGCCTCGACATCGGCATGTTCGATCTCGGCCTCGACTCACTGATGGCTGTCGAGTTGAAGCGTCGGCTTGAGGCCGGATGCGGGCTACCACTGCCATCGACGCTCACGTTCAATCATCCGACGATCCGCGCCATGGCGGTCTTCCTCGATGCGGCCCTGACGCCGCGTACGGAAACGCCGCGAAGCGCCGCGGCCGTCCCGGCCGCGCATGCGGGCGCATCGAGCGAGCTCGCCGAACGGGAGGTGGGGCAACTGTCTGACGAGGACGTCACGGCGCGGCTTCTCGCGCGCCTGGAGGAACTCGAATGACGGCGCATCAGCGGGGCATCGCTTGGGCTTTGCTGTTCGGCGTGCTGTTCCTGGTCGTCGAACTGCTCGGAGCCATGCTGCGCGCGCAGTACACAGTCTTCGAGATCGTGTGGATCCGCTACGCGGTGCACCTGCTGATCATGGCGTTGGTGCTCGGCCGCCAGGGCGTCCTGCTGCCCTGGCAGACGCGGGGCGGGCTCCGCCAGCAGATTCGCCGGTCCCTGCTGATGCTGGCGATGCCGGTTTTGTGGACCTGGACGATTGCGCTCGGCGCGAGCCCGCTGTCGGCCGCCGGAAGCCTCGCGGCGGCGCCAATCTTCACCGCCCTCGTGGAGCGCTTCCGGTTCGGGCGTACCGTCGGGCTCTCGACCTGGGTCTGCGCCGCACTCTCAGCGGCGGGCGGCGCACTGACGATGCGCCATGCCGACGGATCCGGCCCACTCGTCCTCTCCCTAGCGGCAGCCCTGTGCCTCGCCCTCTACGTGATCGAGACCGAGCGCCTGCGCGACGAGCCGATAGCGACGAACCTGTTCCACACCGCCTTCTGGGTCTTCGCGGTCCTGACGCCGGTGCAGCACTGGGTCTGGGTCACGCCGCCCCTGCACGACTGGCCGTTCCTCGTCGCGATCGGTGCCGTGGGGCTGCTCGCCCTGCTGGCCCTCGACCACATGACCCGCGAAGCCAGCTACATCGCCGCTACCAGCCTGATCAACATCCAGATCCTGCTGCCGGTCGGATTGGTCGCCCTCAACGCGCGTGCCCTGCCATCGGCCGGGACAGTCGCGGCGCTGCTTCTGATGGCCGGCGCGGCAATCCTGGCTTGGCAGCATCACGCCGCGCCGGTCCGGAGATACTCATGAGCCAAGAGCGCGATCTCCTGCGGGACTCGCTCGTCGCCATTGAGCGGCTCAGGGCCCGCGTCCGCCAGCTTGACGAACGGGCTCGCGAGCCGATCGCGATCGTCGGCGCCGGCTGCCGGTTCCCGGGTGCCGACGACCCGGGGGCGCTCTGGCGCCTGTTGCATGAGCGGCGCGACCTTGTGCGCGATGTGCCGGCCGATCGTTGGGATCCCAGCCGCTATAGCGACCCTCACTCCGACGAGACGGGCAAAGCGATCCCGCAGAAGGCCGGGTTCCTGGACGGCCTCGACCTGTTCGATGCCCACTTCTTCGGTATCTCGGCCCGCGAAGCGGCCTCTCTCGATCCGCAGCACAGGCTTCTTCTCGAAACGGCTCAGGAAGCCATCGAGAATGCCGGGCTTCCAACCAACGATCTCTTGCGCAGCCGTACGGGCGTCTTCGTTGGCATTTCGACCACCGAGTATCAGAGCATGATGCTCGGCCGGGATCTGCGGGAAGTGGATATCTACGCGGCCAATGGGGGCGCGCTCAACACGGCGGCGGGCCGGGTTTCCTTCGTCTACGGTTTCGAAGGGCCGGCGATGGCGATCGATACGGCCTGCTCGTCGTCCCTGGTGGCCGTGCATCTCGCGGTTCAGAGCCTGCGGCGCGGCGAGACCGACCTCGCCCTCGCGGCAGGCGTCAACGTCGTGCTGCAGCCGACCGGGATGGTGCTGTTCTCGCAATGGGGTCTGATGGCCCCAGACGGAGCCTGCAAGACCTTCGACGACGCGGCCGACGGGTTCGTGCGGGCCGAGGGCTGCGGCACCGTTGCGCTGAAGCGCCTGTCGGACGCGTTGAAGTCGGACGACCCGATCCTGGCCGTCATCCGCGGGACGGCGGTCAACTCCGACGGGCGCAGCAGCGGCCTGACTGTCCCCCACGGGCCGTCTCAGGAGGCCGTCATCCGGTCTGCTCTGAGCGACGCCGGACTTGCCCCGGCCGACATCGACTACATCGAGAGCCACGGCACTGGCACGTCGCTGGGCGACCCGATCGAACTCGAGGCGATCGGCACGGTCATGCGGGAGGGACACGATTCGAATAACCCGACCGTGGTCGGAGCCGTGAAGCCGAATATCGGGCACGGCGAGGCTTCCGCCGGCATGGCCGGGCTCCTGAAGATCGTCACCTCTCTGCAGAACAACGAGATCCCGCCGAACATCCATTTCGAAACACCGAGCCGGCGCGTCGACTGGTCGGCGCTGCCGCTGACCGTGCCGCAGGCACCGGTGGCTTGGCCACCGCGGAACGGCCGCGCGCGCCGCGCCGGCGTGAGCGGGTTCGGATTCAGCGGCACGAACGCACACGTGATCATCGAGGAGGCGCCGTCGCGGCGCGAAGCGGCGCCGGGGCGGGGCAGCCCTGGCCTCGCGCTCCTGTCGGCCAGGACTTCCGAGGCCCTGCGCGCTCTGGCGGCGCGCTACGCGGCGCATCTTGCTGAACGGCCGCAAACGCGCCTCCCCGATGTCCTGACGACCCTCGCCACCGGTCGCGCGCACGGGCAGCAGCGCATCGCCTTCCCGGTCCACACGATGGAAGCGCTGCGCCACGGCCTGGAAGCGATCGCCGCGGGTGCGCGTCCGGCGGCCAGTGCGGAGAGCAGCCTGCGGGCAGGCGAGGCGCCGCGCATCGCCTTCCTGTTCACCGGCCAAGGTTCGCAATACGCCGGGATGGGGCGGGACCTCTACGAACACGAACCCGTATTCCGAGCGGCGATCGATCGCTGCTCGGAAATCGCCGCCGAGCTGATCGATACCGACCTGCGCGTCCTCCTCTTCTCCGAGGGGCCGGAGGCCCCCGACTTGTCGCAGACCGGCTATGCCCAGCCGGCCCTGTTTGCCTTCGAATATGCGCTCGCGACCCTCTGGCGTTCGTTCGGCCTGGAGCCGTCGCTCGTCGCCGGCCACAGCGTTGGCGAATACGTCGCCGCTTGTCTCGCAGGCGTCTTCTCACTGGAACAGGGGCTGACGCTCATCGCAAAGCGCGGCCGCCTGATGCAGCAATTGCCGTCCGGCGGCGCCATGGCCGCGATCTTTGCCGATGAAGCCGCGGTCGATGAGGCACTCAGCGGGCTTGAGGACCGGATCGCCAAGGCTGCCGTCAACGGACCCGCGGAGATCGTTGTGTCGGGCGAGGGCCCGGTCGTCGCGGCACTCATCGACCGCTTCCGCGCGAAGGGCGTCGAGGCGCGTCCGCTCGACGTGTCGCACGCGTTCCATTCGCCCCTGCTCGAGCCGATGCTCGACGCGTTCGAGCGTACCGCCGCGGATGTCGCGTTTTCCGCGCCGCGGGTCCCGCTCGTCTCCAACGTCACCGGCCGTCTTTTCGCACCCGGAGCGGTGCCGGACTCGGCCTACTGGCGGCGCCATGCCCGCGAGGCCGTGCGCTTCGCCGACGTCCTGAAGACCTTGGAAGGTCAAAACATCGGCGTGCTCGTGGAGATCGGACCGCACCCGACGTTGGTCGGGCTCGCAGGGCGCTCGGATCCGTCTGCGACCCGCACGGGTGTTGGCAGCCTGCGCCGGGGCCGCCCGGATCGGACAGCGATGGTCGAGGCCATCCGGGATCTTCACATCGCTGGCGTCGCGCTGAACTGGACGGCCATCGCAGAGGGCTGGGGCGGACAGAGGATCGCATTGCCGCCGTACCCGTTCCAGCGTGAGCGCCATTGGCTGCCGACATCGACGCACCAGCCGGCGCCGGCCGGCGTGCATCCTCTGCTCGGAAGACGGCTCGACCTCGCCGGTCGTCCCGACATCGTCGCCTGGGAAGCCGATCTCGATCTCGATCTGCACCCTTGGTTGGGCGATCACCGCGTTCAGTCAGCCGCCATCGTTCCGGCAACCGCCTATATCGAGATGGCTTTCGCCGCCGCGCGCGAGCTCGGCGGAACCGGTACGGTGGTCGTACACGGCTTCACCAACCTGAAGCCCTTGGTGCTGGTCGAAGGAGCCCACCATCGCGTTCAGACGACGCTGACGGCCCAACCCGACGGCTACGGCTTCGGTGTGTACGGCCGATCCGCCGACGATGAGACGACGAACGAATGGGTGAAGCTCGCCGAGGCCGTCCTGGCACGTCGCGATGCCGCGCCGCCGGACCGTGCGATGACCCCGGACATCCGTTCGCTGACCGACGCGGCGGACCGGATGGATCGCGCGGATTTTTACGCGCGCACGGAAGCGCTGGGCAACGAGTGGGGCCCGATGTTCCAGGGATTGGAGCGCGTCTGGAGGCGCGAGCACGAGGCTCTTGCAGAGGTCACGGTCCGGCCGGAACTCACCCGATCCGCCGGCCGATATTGCTTCCACCCCGCCGTTTCCGATGCTTGCGGCCACGCGTTGGTGTCGCTGACGTCCCTGGCGCTCCAGCAGGGAGCGGGGGGCGCGTTCGTGGGGGGAGGCGTCGACGAGATCCGCTTCCACCGCCCTCCGCCGACCGGCCGGCTCTGGGCGCACGCTACGCTCCGGTCAGGAGAGGCGCCGGCGGACGGGCATTTGGTCGTCGGCGACGTTCACGTCTACGGCGAAGACGGAGAGCTCGTCACCGAGACCGTCGGCGCGAAGCTCTGGTATTTCGACAAGGCCGCCGGCGCCGGTCCGGCAAGTCCACAGATCCTCTACGACACGGTCTGGCACCCGCGGGCGCTGGACGGCAGCCGCTCGCGCGGGTGCGGTGAGGGTGCGTGGCTGATCCTGGGACATGCGCAGGGGATCGCGGACGCGATCGCCGACGTCTGCCGCGAGGCCGGGCGGCCCTGCGTCGTGGCGCGGATGGGCGCGGGCTTTACACTGTTCGGCACGTCGGCGACGCTGTGCTCGACCTCGGCCGACGATCATGCCGCGCTTCTGCGGGCGATCGGGCCCACCGCCGCCATCCTCGACCTGCGGGCGATCGACGGCGCGGAGGACGATGCGGCCGTCGGTGCCCTGCACCTTCTGCAGGCAGCCCAGCGGATTCAGAATCCGGGGGGCGCGCGCATCTGGTTCGCTACCTCCGGGACGCAACCGGTGGGCCAAACGCCCGTGACAAACGCGGCGGGCGCGGCCCTCTGGGGGCTGGGCCGCACCGCTTCGGTTGAGCAACCCGACCAGTTCGGCGGCCTGCTGGATCTCGACCCCAACACCGCCTCGGGCATCACGGCGCAGTTCATCGTGCGCGAGGTCGTCGAGGCCGACAGCGAGGATCTTGTCGCGTTCCGCGGGACGCAGCGCCACGTCGCCCGGCTCGCACGGATCGCCGAACCCGTGGGCGGCCCGCCTTTCATCCCGCGGACCGACGCCACCTATCTGCTGTCCGGCGGCCTCGGCGGCATCGCGCTGGCCGTAGCCGCCTGGCTCGTCGAGGTCGGAGCACGCCATCTCGTGCTGCTCGGACGTACACCTCTCCCGCCACGGACCGCGTGGTCTTCGGCGGAGTTCGACGAACGCACACGACGGCGCATCAAGGCCGTGCAGGATCTGGAATCCGGTGGTGCGCGCGTGGAAGTTGCCACCGTGGACGTGGCGGAAGAAGGCGCGGTCGCGGCCTTGCTTCGGGAGCGGCGGGCGCGGGGCGAGCCGCCGGTGGCGGCGGCATTCCACGCGGCGGGCATGCTCGCCTTCGTTCCGCTCTCGGAGGAGACACCGGCGGATCTCGCCGCGATGATGAATGTCAAGCTGCGGGGAGCGCTCTTGCTGGAGGCGGCCCTCGCGGAGGAGCCGCTCGATCACTTCGTCCTCTTCTCGTCGACTTCGGCCGTTCTGCGCTCGCCGCTCCTGGGTGCCTATGCGGGCGCCAACGCCGCCATCGACGCCCTCGCTTGCCGCCGGGCCGGCCAGGGCCTGCCGGCACTCAGCATCAACTGGGGAACCTGGGGCGAAGCCGGCATGGCCGTCGACCAGGCTGCGCGGCGCGACATGATCACGGGTATCGATGCGCTGACGACGGCCGTAGCGCTGGATGCGCTCGGCCGCCTGATGGCCCAGGGCGTGGCGCGAGCGACCGTCATGCCGGTCGATTGGGCGGCCTTCTCGGCGGCCTATAGCCTCGTCACGGCAGACCCCTTTCTGTCCGATCTTGCGGGAATGACCACGCTCGGGAGCACACGGCCGGCAGCCCGGCTCAGCGCCGCGGATCTTCTGGAGAGCCCCGAAGAGTCCCGCCGCGACTTGCTGACGACCTACCTGCGCAGCGAGGCGGCTCGGGCGCTCGGCCTGCCGCCGGATCGGCTGGACTTGAACGAGCCGCTTTCTGGAATGGGCTTCGACTCGCTGATGGCAGTCCAGATCAAGTCTCGGTTGGAGGCAAACCTCGGGGTCGTCCTGCCGATGATGCGCGTGCTGAGCGGCCCGAGCGTCGAAGAGATTGCTGACATCGTCCTGGCTGGCCTGCCGAGTGCGGCCGCCGCGACAGAGGCTTGGGTCCGAGAGGCCGAGCCGGGCGAGTGGGAAGAGGGATCGCTGTGACGCTCACCAGCAGGTTATCGCACCTCGCGTCACAGGGCGTCGAACTCTGGTTCGAGGGAGACCGGCTGCGCTTCCGCGCACCCAAGGGCGCGCTCTCGACCGAAAGCCGAGCGTGGCTGTCGCAGAACCGCGACGCGGTGCTGGAAAGCATGGTTGAGGAGGCGAAGCGGCGCAGCCGCACACATCCCGTCTCCTTTGGCCAGAGAGCGCTATGGTTCATCCAGCAGCAAGCTCCGCGGGCCTGCGCCTATCACATCTCAGTGCCGGCCCGCATCCGCGGAGCCGTCGTGCCATCGGCCTTGCGAAATGCCGTGCAGGCCTTGATGGATCGACACGCCGCGCTGCGCACCACCTACGCTTTGGTCGACGGGGATTTGCGGCAAATCGTTTCGGGCTGGGCCGCCGCACCATTCGAGGTGCGGCCGACCGGCCAGGTATCCGAGGCCGATCTGCAGGCGGCGGTGGAGAACGAGGCAGCCGAGCCCTTCGATGTCGCCGAGGGGCCGCTCTTGCGGATCCGCCTGCATAGCCGGGCGCCGGACGACCACGTTCTGGTTATGACCGCCCACCACATCGCCGCGGATGGATGGTCCCTTCTGACGCTGTTCGACGAGTTGATGCGCCTGTATCACGAGTTTACGGGCGGTCCGCCGGCCGGGCTTCCGGCCCTGCGCACCGATTACCTCGCGTATACCGACTGGCAGCTTCAGCTTCTGAACGGACCGGAGGGTGAGCGGCTCTGGAGCTATTGGCGGGACAAGATGGCCCCGCCATGCGGCGTCCTGCGATTGCCGACAGACCGCCCGGCGCCGCCGGTCGCAAGTTTCGAGGGTGGCGCCGCCGCCATCCCGATCTCTGCCGAACTCGCGCGACGCATGGGGCAGCTCGGTGCCAAGCTCGGCGTGACTCCCTTCGTGCTGTGGCTCGCCACGTTCAAAGCCTTCCTGGCGGGGCTGACCGAGACGCGAGACGTCATCGTCGGCACGCCGACCTTCGGGCGAAGCCGCAGCGAATTCTTGCCGATCGTCGGCAATTTCGTGAATTCCGTCCCGCTGCGCTCCCGCATCGACGGCGAAACGTCGCTCGCCGGTTTGGCGTCTGCCCTGCGCCTGACGGTCATGGAGGCGCTGGACGCCCAGGAGTTCCCGTTCTCACGCCTCGTGCAGCGACTGAATCCCGGTCGGGTCGGCGGCGAGTCGCCGCTGTTCCGAACGTTCTTCGTCCTGCAGCGCTTCGACCAGTTCAAGCAGGTGCAGAACCTGCTCGGCGGGTCGTCGGAGGCGGAGCTGGTCTCACTGGGCGGACTCGCCCTGGCACCCTATCCGTTGCGCCAGCGCAGCGCCCAATTCGACCTCGCGCTCCAGATGGTTGAGGTGGAGGACGGGGTCACAGCCGCTTTCTGGTACAGCTCCGACGTCTTCGATCGTGCGACCGTCGAAGGGCTGGCGGAGGCCTTCGCCACATACGTGTCCGATCATGTCGAGCGGCCGCATGAGCCCGTCCTCCCCGCGAAAGCTCCTGCCGACGCTCCGCTGGCGATGGATACCGAACTTGAAGCTCTGCTCGCCGCCCTCGCGGCGGCCGACGTCCAAGTCTCTCTGGCGGACGGCCGTCTCAAGCTGAACGCTCCGAAGGGGGCGCTCGACGAGAGCTTGCGCGCGCGGATCGTCGGCCTGCGCGACAACCTCCTCGCCCATCTCGCCGAGCCTGGTCGCGGCGGCTCTGCCGGCGTTGCACGTGCGCCGAGAACGGGACTGCTACCCCTGTCGGCCGCGCAGCGGCGGCTCTGGTTCAACGCTCGGATCAACCTGTCCAGCAACCAGTATAACGTCGGCGGTGCTCTGACTTTCGCGGGCCCGCTGGATGTGGAGGTCCTGCGCCGCGCGATCGGGGTGATCGTCGAGCGGCACGAAATGCTGCGCATGACGGTCGGAGAGCAGCGCGGTGAGCCGGCAGCGGTCATCCACGCAGCCAGCGAGCAGGTCGTGGACGTTCCCGTCATCCCGGTGGCCTCCGATGCCGAGTGCAAAACCTTGGCGGAGACGCTTTCGCGCGAACCGTTCGATTTGGCTCGGGGACCGCTGGCCCGCTTCCACATCCTGCAGGCTGGACCACAGAAGCACGTGCTGGTCAGCTGTCTGCATCACATCATCGCGGATGGCTGGTCGCTCTCGATACTCCTGGGCGAACTCAACGCGATCTACTCTGCGTTCATCGATGGTCGACGTCCCACCTTGAGCGATCTCGATCTGGGGGCCGTGGACTACGCGGCCTGGGAGAACCGCGAGGCTGAAGAGGGCCGGTTCGACGACCAGATCTCCTATTGGCGGACGGCTCTGGCCGGTGCCCCCGCAGTCTTGGACCTGCCGGTGGACCGGCCGCGTCCGATCCAGGCTTCCCTGGCCGGGCGCCGCAACGTCTGCTACTTCGACCGGGCCCTGTCCGACCGTGTGCGCGTCACCGCCCAGCAGCACGGGGTGACCCCCTACATGATGATGCTGGCAGCCTGGCACGTGCTGATGCACAGGATGTCCGGTCAGGACGATGTCATCGTGGGCATTCCCGTAGCCAACCGCACCCTGCCGGGCCTCCAGACGGCCGTCGGCTGCTTTATCAACACCGTTCCGGTGCGGATCCGGTTCGATGGAACGCCGAGCTTCCTCGACATTCTCGCGCAGACCCGCGGCGCGACCGTGGCCGCACTCGACCATGCGACGGTGCCGTTCGACCTGCTCGTGAATGCCTTGAACCCTGAGCGGGGCGGCAGTCAGGCGCCGATTTTCCAAGTCCTGTTTACCTCGCTCGATTTTCCGGCACCGATAAACCTGCCGTCCGGGCTGCGCGTCGACATGATGATCCTGGACCTCGGGGCTGCACGGCTCGATCTCACCGTCGAGCTGATGGAGCCGAAGTTCGGCCAGCAGGCCGGACAAACGATGCTGCTGTACGAGTACGCCACGGGCCTTTTCGACTCCGCAACCATCGACCGGCTGCACGCGCATTTTCAGACGCTCCTGGAGGCGATCATCGCCGATCCCCGGCAATCGGTGGCCGCGTTGCCGCTGATCAGCGCCGCGGATGAGCGCGCGCTGACGGCGTTATGGAACCGGACCGACGCCGAACACGACCGGAGCTTGTGCGCACACGATCTGGTCCGTCGCGCTGCCGCGGCAGACCCCGAGCGCATCGCCGTGGTGGCGGCGCAGGCGACTCTGACCTACGGTGACCTCGAGGCCGGCGCCAATCGCTTGGCCCGGCTCCTCGAGGCGCGCGGCGTCGTGCGCGGGAGCCGCGTGGCGCTCTGCCTCGACCGAGACGCCGACATGCCTCTTGCGGCCTTAGGGGTGTGGAAAGCGGGGGCCGCTTACGTGCCGCTCGATCCGTCCCATCCTGGCGACCGGCTCCGCTACATCATCGCGGATGCGGGCGCCGTCTGCGTGATCACCACGCGTCGGTACGTGCACTTATTCGGAGACGCACCCGCCTTGCTGCTGGATGCCGATCAGGCAGAGATCGCCGCGCAGGATCCCGGCCCCGTCACCGGCGGCGCTGCCCCGGATGACCTCGCCTATCTCATCTACACGTCGGGCTCGACCGGCCGGCCCAAGGGTGTCGAGGTCGAGCACCGCAACCTCGTCGCTTTCCTGGATGCCATGCGACGGGAGCCGGGCCTAGGCCGCGGCGACGTCGTGCTGGCGGTCACCACGCTTGCCTTCGACATCGCCGGGCTGGAACTCTGGCTGCCGCTGTCCCAGGGAGGCCGGGTCGTCATCGCGACCCGAGAGGATGCCCTCAACGGCACGCGATTGAGCGCCATGCTGGAGGAGCACGACGTCACGCTGCTCCAGGCCACACCTGCCACGTGGCACCTGCTTCTGAGCGCCGGCTGGTCCGGCAGGCCCGGGCTAACCGCCCTGTGCGGCGGAGAAGCGATGCCTCGGACGCTTGCCCGGGAGCTTCTGCCTCGGGTCGGGGCGCTGTGGAACATGTACGGCCCGACCGAGACGACGATCTGGTCGTCCGCCGGCCGGGTCACGGACGCGGACGCCACGGTCAGCATCGGCCGACCCATCGCCAACACCCGCGTGTACGTCCTCGACGGGGCCGGCCGGATCGCGCCGGAGGGCGTGGTCGGCGAACTCGTCATCGCCGGCGAGGGCGTGGCCCGGGGCTACCACGATCGGCCCGAACTGACCGGGCGGGCCTTCGGCATGGTTCAGATCGCCGGGCGGCAGGAGCGCATCTATCGCACGGGCGATCTGGCGCGGCTTCGCTCAGACGGTGCGCTCGATTATCTCGGCCGGCGTGACCAGCAGGTGAAGATCCGCGGCTACCGCATCGAATTGGGCGAAATTGAAGCGGCGCTAAACGCGGCGCCGGACGTCACGACGGCGGTCGTCGCCATCAAGTCGTTCGCCCCCGGCGACGACCGCCTCGTCGGCTACGTCACCCTGCGGCCGGGCGGCACCCTCGATCCCGACGGACTCCGGACGCGGTTGCGTGGTCACCTGCCTGACTACATGGTGCCGGCGCAGATCGTGGCGATCGATGCGATCCCGCTGACGCCGAACGGCAAGGTCGATCGGGGTGCGCTCCCGCAGCCGTCCCCCGCCACCGTCCGACACGCCGCAAGATCCGACGTGCCGATGACCGACGTGCAGCGCCGGCTGGCTGCGATCTGGGCGTCGCTGCTCCGGACTGACGCCATCGGACTGGCGGACAACTTCTTCGATCTTGGCGGCCACTCCATGCTGCTCGTGAGACTCCAGTCCGCCATCGCCTCTGAATTCGGTCAGGAGCTCACACTCGTCGATCTGTTCCAACATGTTACCGTGACGGCGCAGGCGGACCGGCTGACGGCTTCCGATCGCTCTCGCGATCTCGTCGCCAGGGCGCGGGCCGTGGCCCGGAGGCATAGCCATGAATGAGGCCGTCGATGCCACGTCCGCCAAGGACTTCCCAGCCCACGCGATCGCGATCGTCGGCATGGCTGGCCGCTTCCCGGGGGCGCAGACCCTCGACGACTTTTGGCGCCTGGTGCGCGATGGCGTGGAAGTGTTGGAGCCGGTCACCGACGCCGATCTTGATGCGGCCGGCGTCACTCATGAGCAGCGGCGCGATCCGCACTTCGTCGCCAAAGGCACTTGGCTGGAGAAATCACGGCACTGGGATGCCTCCTTTTTCGGCTACTCCCCGCGCGAGGCACAGATCATAGACCCGCAGCAACGCATCTTCCTGGAATGTGCCTGGGAGGCGTTGGAACATGCCGGCTACGGGGCTCGCCCCAGCGAGACCGTCGTGGGCGTCTACGGCGGCGCCAGCATGAATACCTGGCTCCTGTCGCAGATCCTCCGCGATCCCGGGCTCGTGGCCTCTGCCGGGGGCTACCAGCTGATGCTCGGCAACGACAAGGACTTCCTGTGCACCCGCGCGTCGTACAAGCTCGACCTGCGCGGTCCCAGCATGACCGTTCAGACGGCCTGCTCGACCTCCCTGGTCGCCGTCGAGGCCGCGTGCGGCGCCCTGGTCGCGCGTGAATGCGACATGGCGCTCGCCGGCGGCGTGTCGATCGGCTTTCCGGAGCGGACCGGGTACCTGCACCAAGAGGGGATGATCTTCTCCCGCGACGGCCATTGCCGGCCCTTCGACGCCGCGGCCACCGGGACCCGCGCCGGCGCAGGCACGGGCCTCGTGGTGCTCAAGCGTTTGGCCGATGCCGAGCGTGACGGAGACACGATCCACGCGGTCATCCGGGGGATCGCGATCAACAATGACGGAGCTGGCAAGGCCGGCTACACGGCGCCCTCGCTTGAAGGGCAGGTCGAGGTCATCGCGGCGGCCCAGGCCCTGGCAGAGATCGATCCCCGCTCGATCGGCTACGTGGAGGCGCACGGCACGGCCACGCCGCTCGGCGATCCTATCGAGATCGCCGCCCTCACGGCCGCCTTTCGGGCCGGAACGGACGATGTCGGCTTTTGCCGGCTCGGGTCGCTCAAAGCCAATCTCGGTCATCTCGATGCGGCCGCTGGCATTGCAGGCTTGATAAAGGCTGTGCTCGTTCTGAAGAACGGCACATACCCTCCGCTCGTGAACTTCTCCCAGGCCAATCCGGCGCTGAGCCTGGAGACGAGTCCCTTCACGGCCTCCGCCACGGCGGCGGATTGGAACGGGTCAGGTCCGCGGCGGGCGGCCGTCAGCTCGTTCGGCATCGGCGGAACGAACGCCCATGTCGTCTTGGAGGAGGCGCCGCGCCGGCAATCCGCCCCCGAGCCATGCGACGAGGCCTTGCTCGTCTTGTCAGCGCGAACCGAGGCGGCGCTTGACGAGGCGACGGCCGAACTTGCCGATCACCTCACCGTGCGGAAGGTGTCGCTCGCCGACGTCGCCCACACCCTTGCCGTCGGACGAACCGTGTTCCCCCTGCGCCGCACCGTGATCGCGGCCGACTGCGCCGAGGCGGCACTGCGTCTGCGCGCCGCGGTGAACGCACCGGTTGCGCGGCACGAGGGTGGGGATCGTCCGGTCGCCCTTCTGTTCCCCGGCCAGGGCAGCCAGCACGCGACGATGGGACAGGCTCTCTACGAACGTGAACCGCTCTATCGCGACATCGTGGACCACTGCGCGGCGCACCTGCGCGATGACCTGCAGCGTGACCTGCGCGATCTGATGTTCGGCACCGACGGAGAGCCGCTGCGGTCAACGGCCATGGCGCAGCCCGCACTCTTCGTCACGTCCTACGCGCTAGCCCGATTGTGGGAATCACGGGGTGTGCGTCCGGCCGCCATGCTCGGTCACTCCATCGGCGAATACGCCGCCGCGACCCTGGCCGGCGTTTTCGCGTTGAACGACGCGCTGACGCTGGTGGCTGCCCGCGGACGATTGATGGAGGCGATGCCGCCTGGGGCGATGGCGGGTGTATCGCTGGCCCCCGAAGCGCTGCGTCCCCATCTGGACCCGCAGGTGGAGATCGCCGCGATCAATGCACCCGACTTGTGCACGATCAGCGGCCCCGAGCACGCCATCCAGGCAACGCTCGAGCGTCTGGGCGCGCGGGGCGTTGATTCGCGGTTGCTGCGGACGTCGCACGCGTTCCACAGCGCCATGATGGAGCCGCTCCTCGCCGAGTTCGCGGCCTGCGTTGAGGCAATCCCGCGCGGGTCGCCGGCGATCCCCTACATCTCCAACGTGACCGGTACCTGGATCACGCCCGAGCAGGCGCGAGATCCGCGCTACTACGCGCGCCAGCTGCGCGAGCCTGTGCGGTTCGCCGACGGGATGGCCTGCCTCGCGTCCGATCCGTCGCTCTTCTACCTGGAATCCGGACCGGGACAGGTGCTCAGCCAGCTGGCCTCGGCCAATCTGGGAGCCGGCGCCGGACCCTTCGTAGCTTCGTCCTTGCCGCGCGCCGGCAGCGACGAGCCGGCGTCGCGCACCTTCTTGGAAACGACGGGCAAATTGTGGCGGGCCGGCGTGCCGGTCGACCTCTCCGCGCCGCGTACGGCGCGTCGGCATCGTCGCATACCCCTCCCGACCTACCGGTTTCAGCGCCAGCTCTACGATGTCCAGCCCACGCTGTCGGGTATGGCGCAGGCCGCCGACCTCCTCGACAAGGGTCTGCACTTCAACGCGCCAACCTGGATGCAGGATACGGTCCACGGGCTGGGTGCTGCTCCGACCGGGCGATGGTACGTCCAGGGTGGACCCGCGGATCTGCGCGACGCGGTGGCCGCGCAGCTTCAGGAGTCGGGCGCGACGGCGTCGCGGTTCGCAGATTTCGCTGAACTTCGTGCTGCCCTCGAAACGTCGTCGGCGGACGACGGAGTCGCAGGCGTAATGATGCTCGACGGATGTGTCGCGGAGGACGGATTTCGCCTCTTCGATCAACTCGTCGATCTCGCGACCGTGCTCGATACGACGGCACGCGTTCGACCGCTGCGGCTCGTCGTCGCCACCACGGGCGCGGCGGGCGTTCTGGACGAGCGCGTCACTGCGCCGGACGGCGCGCTCGCGCTGGGGCCGGTTCTGGTCCTGCCAGTCGAGATGCGCGGCCTCCTGGCTCGGCTGGTCGATCTGCCGCCCGGCAACCCCGTGGAGGCGGCGCGAAGCCTGGCACGCGAAGTCGAACTGGACGGCGAGGACGCCCCGTTCGTCGCGTGGCGGGCCGGGCGGCGCTGGCTGCGTCGGTTCGATCCCATTACGCCGGGGCGAGGCGATCCGCCTCTCCGCCAAGGCGGCGTCTACCTGATCACCGGTGGAACCGGCGGCATCGGTCTTGTCCTGGCTGAGTGGCTGGCCGAGCGTGCCGGCGCGCGCGCCTCGTGCTCACATCCCGGTCGGCCCCGACCCGGGAAGTGCTCGACCACGGCTATGACCCCCAGCAGGCTGCCCTTGCACGCGCCATCGCCCGCATCGAGGCCACGGGCGGCGAGGTCCTGCTCGCCAGCGCCGACGTTGCCGACGAGACTGCCATGACGGCGGTCGTGACGGCTGCTCGAGCGCGCTGGGGCGGTATCGACGGCGTCATTCACGCGGCCGGTGTCCCCGGGACCGGAAAGCTGACCCTTCGTTTGCAGAAAGGCGAGGTCGCCGAGACGTTGGCGCCGAAGCGAGACGGTCTCGCGGTCCTGCGTCGCGTCTTCGGCGATGACACGCTGGATTTCGTCGCCCTCATGGGCTCGATCAACGGTGTTGTTGGCGCTCCCGGTTCAAGCGACTACGCGGCTGCCAACGCCGTCCTCGACGCCTACGCCGAGTTTGGAACGAGAGCGACCGGCTGGAAGCGCGTCGTCGCCATCGACTGGGGTCCGTGGCAGGAGGTCGGCATGGCGCATGCGCGCCGACAGGCCCAAGCCCAGGGGCGCGACACCGACCAGGTCGCGAACGGTATCAGCCCGGCTCAGGGCGTCGATGCCTTCGCGGCCGTTCTCGGCGGACCTTGGGACCGAGTCGTGATCACGGCGTCCGACTTGCAGGCCGGGATCGCAGCGTCGCGGCCTTCCGCTGTCGCAGCGCGTCTGGACACGCTTGACGAGGTGAGCGAAGACCGGACGCTCGCAAGCGCCCGGCCCGCCCTCAACACGGCTCTGGTGCCGCTGGCGGAAGGTGCCGAACGGCAGATCGGAGCCATCTGGACGCAGCTGATCGGCGTTGCTGAACTCGGCGCCGAGGACGACTTCTTCGAACTGGGCGGACATTCCCTGATGGCGACGCGGCTCATCGCCCGCATCGAGGCGCAATTCGGCGTGCGGCTCAGCCTTCGCGACATCTTCGAGGCGCCTACGATCCGGTCGCTGGCGTCCCGGCTCGGAACGGCGCTGGATCACGAACCGGACGAAGATCGCGAGGAGATCTTTTTGTAGACGCAGCTGCGCTTCTCGCCCGGCCCCTGCCGAGGCACCCTTCCGGCGTCGAAAACGCAGTGCCGGCGACCGGCGATTGACGGAGCGGGGGCGCTTCTCTGCTCAACACGCCGCGTCCACCAGCGCACCGTCGACTCCGACCTTCCCGGCCGAACGGTTGATTCAGCTGTTTATCTGAATGCCGGCGGCCGGTCTTCGCACCGGTCGAACCACACTGCGCTGCGACTCAGTACGGAAGCGCCATGCTGGTACGAGGCGTGGTTCTCCATGACATCTCCGGTTCCACGAGGCGCGAAAGTCTCGAAGCGACCGATCCGCTGAGTTCGTGACGGCGCAGGACGCGTTCACAGGCATCGGCATGGATGACGCGCACCGCCAAGCCTACCGCTCGCAGCAGTCCCACAAAAACATTCGAGGATGTCCTGTCGCGCATCGGCTTGCATCGCTGAGACGTCGTTGCGTCCGGCCTCCCTCCCGGGTTAGGGCCGAATGCGGAGAGCGGACCCGGTGCGTCTGACGGCCCGTTCTCAAGGAACGGGAGTCAGGCGTCCTTCGCCCGCGTCGCGCGCCAGCGAATACGGCTCATGCGCCTGAGAATACCCCTTACCAAGCGTAGTATTTCCTCGGTCAGGGGATGCCGCACCAGGGCAAGGCCCGTGATCAGGCCCGCCGCGCTCGCCGCGGCACCGGCGAGCGACAGCAAGGCCGGCGACTCCAAGCCCGAGAACTCGACGACCGACCATACTGCCAGCGTGGTTATGCCGGCCAGACACAGGCTGGGTGCCAGGCTTCGGCAGAAACTCCACCAGGTGAACTGAATCCAGTGGCGGGCGAAGGCGGTCGAGACGGCCGCGCCGAATGGCGCCGCCGCGAGCATGCTCCACGCTACGCCATCCATGCCGAATTGAGCGCCGATTATCACGGCTGCAAGGCCCGAGCCATACTGGAGCAGGGTGATGAGCGGGGTCTGCGCGATGCCGCCTGCCGCCGTCTGCACCGCCCCGTTCAGCCCATTGGGAAAGGTGAAGAACGCGGACAAGGCCATGATCTGAACCAAGGGAACAATTTCGTCCCACTGGTGCCCGAGCAGCATATGCACGAGTGGCCGGGCTAGGAGCGCCACCGTCACGAGGGTGCACCAGTTCACCGCCGAGGCGATCGCGATCAACCGGAGATAATGCGGCGCCAGCGGCTCACCCTGCCGCTTCAACATCGAGAGGGCGGGCAACGCGACCGCACCCGGCCCAGCAAGGACGATCCGCTCTGACCAGAAGGCGATGAGCATGGCCCGCTGCAAAAGCCCGGTTGCATGCGCGCCGAGCAGTTTACCGAGAAGAAGCACGGAGACACTTTCGGCGAACCGGACGAGCAATGCGGACAGGCTGCCGCTGATCCCGAAGGCGAGCATCTCGCCGCTGTGCCGCAGCGTCGGCCGGTAGATCCAGAAGCCGGGCTGCAAGACGAAGCAGACCACGATCCCGAGCGCGGCGGACAGGAAGCCGGCCCAGGCGAGGCCCATGATACCGTAGCCGGCATGGACGAGGAGCACCGACGCGCCAACATTGATCAGCGTCGTCGTCATTTCCAACAAAGCGATGCGACCGAAGGCAAGGTTCCTGCTCATCAGTGCGTAGACAGGATGGATAAACGGTCCTATTGCGTAGCTCAGCGCGACAATGTGGATGTAAGAGGCCAGGATTGGTGCGTTGAAAAATTCTGCGAACGGGTGAGCGAGCGCGAAAATCACGATCGTCATCAGGGCTGTCACGAGAAAGCTCATCGTAAACGCGGTCTGGATACGGTCGCGCGACAAGTTTTTGTGTTGAACGATGTAAGCGACGACACCCAGATCACGGACAGCTTCAGCAATTGGAAAGATCGCTCCGCCCAGAACCGAAAGGCCGAATTCGGTTGGCGTCATCATCCGCGCGATGACGAAGGTGGAGAGCAATCCTAATATTGTCACAATATAACGTGACAGAGATGACAGCAGCAGCGCCTGGCGGACGCTTGTTGTGGGCGTGTGTCCGAGGATTGCGGGCGGCTCGCTCAAATCACGGCTTTCGCAAGTGCGGATGCTGACACCCCGTCCGGTCGCTTCGGCATTGGTTTCCCCATCCAGCCTTCCGATCCAGCCTTCCGAGCGGCAATCACATCGGAGACATTTGGTCTCGAAGTCATCCCCCAGTCTCGAAGACCCATACCGGGTGCAGCCGTCCTGCGCGAGACGGCGTGGTATAAAGCTCGGACTGGCTTTCGATCTAGAGAGTTTCGGCTGTGACCCTCGAAGACAAGGTGGCGCGGGGTGTGAGAATGAAGGGTACGCGCGGTCCGGTCGTCGATCCAGATCCGCCGCCGTCCGGGCTACCGGCAGCAGGACGAGGCATCCAGTCAATCCGCGCGTATTTCCCGACCGAGCTCGGTCACAGCTTGGCCTTGAACGCTTTGCAGCGCTTGAAGTACCGGTAGGTGTCCGGAGCAGCCATCCATTTCAGCTCCGGCGTTAGACCGCCTTCGCGCGCAATCCATGATTGAATGTCGGCCGCATAATCATTCCACATGATTGCCGTGTGAGCTTCCGTTTGGGCAAGATGAAAGCCAAAGGCGCCATTTCGGGTGACGCAGATCCGGTCGCGCGGGATATGGCCGAGCAACGTCGTGCAAGCGGAGATGCAATTCCCTACCACACGGACCTTCTTTCCCTGTGCGGCAAGGTCGGACCAGAGAGCATCGTATTGCGATACCAACCCGCCGTGGTTGTCCGACACGTCGATTGTGTCACCGCTCTCACGCCATTCCGACTTCGGGTCAGGCCACGTAACTTCGGAACTTGCGATGCCGACGCAGGCCAGGACCATGGAGAGGCCGATGAGGAAGGAAGTCAGCTTGCATTTCATGCCGCCTCTCCGGTCCGAGAATGCGCGATATGCGATCGACAATGCCTGTCGATCGTAGGGGCTTTCAATCCACGTGAACAGGTCGCGCAGCGCCTTATCACGGGCGGCAGCACATTGACCTGACCGGTGGCTTTGGACCGGGGTGATTGAGAGGATCAGCCTGGACCAGAGGAGTTGGGGATGAAGCGAGGACAGAGGCCGAGCGCGGAACAGGTCGTGCTGATGCTGCCTCAGATCGAGGTGCAGACGGCCCAGGGAAAGAGCATCGCCGTTGCATGCAAGGAAGCGGATGTTTCTGAGCAGAGCTGTTACCGCTGACGCAAGGAGCACGGTGGCCTGAAGGTCGACAAGGCCAGGAAGATGAAGGACCTGGAGGGCGAGAACGCGCGGCTTCGTCGCCTGGTGGCCGTCCTATCCCTGGAAAAGCAGGTGCTGGCGGACGTCGCCTCGGGAAACTTGTAGCCCCCGAGCGACGCCGGCAGGCGGTGGACGGCATTCGAGAGAAGTACGGCCTCTCGGAACGTCACGCCTGCCGGATTATCGGCCAGCATCGGGGCACACAGCGCTACGTGCCCACCGTGCCGGCCGACGAGGATGCGCTGACCCGTGCCATCATCGCCGTAGCGTCCGAGTACGGATGCCATGGCTGCCGCCGCGTCACCGCGCTGCTGCACGCAGACGGCTGGCAGGTGGGCAAGGATCGGGTCCATCCTTCGAGAACCTCAGGATAAGGGCATCTGCGGTTACCGCGGTCGCTGAATTCCCGGACGAGCGCCGCCAAGATCCGAGGGCAACGGGATCGGTCGGCAATCGGGAGCGACGAATTTTCGCTGCTCCGCAAACCGATGAAGATCCGGACCGGAAGTACATCCCCTACAGATGTGCCGCTCCATCAGGCCCGTACTTGTTCGCGAATAAAGAGGATCTGATGAGCCGCTTCCTGTGAGCGAGCCACGACGTTTGCGGATCATGCTTTCGATGCCGAAGGGTTTAAAAGTTTTCGCTAATCGCAGGAGCAAAATCCGCGAAAGCGGCCTAAAACTAGAATTCTATCGCAGTCTACGTAACGGCTACGTAGTCGGTTATGATTTAAAGTTCTTGATTTATTTTTTTGCTTAAGCACTAAGCCGGCGCAGAAGGTGGCGGTTTTATTCGCAGGACCTGTCAAAATCTGTAATCGCCGGCTTGTCAAAGCAAATATCGGAAGCTACAAGCCGGGCGGTTAGAGATTGTTAACGCTTGTCCCTGGCCTTGACAGTGGAGTTGAGACCGTGCCGCCCCATGCCGAAACCGCTGCCTCCGCTCCGGGTTTTGCGCCGCACCGCAACGGGGACATGTCCGGTGGCGCCGACTTCGGCGCGGGACATCTGGTCGGGCAGGTGAGCGAGGCGGCTGAGATCGTTGCGGGGGCGGTTTTGCCGGAGACTCCATTCGTGGCGCGGGGTCTGCGCCTGACCTGGGCGGCCAAGCGCGGCCTCGACCTCGGCGTCGCCGCCACCGCCCTGTTCCTGCTGCTGCCCCTGCTCCTGCTCATCGCCCTGCTGGTCTGGGCCGGCGACGGCAAGGCCCCGATCTTCCGCCACACCCGCCTCGGCCGCGACGGACGCACCTTCGGCTGCCGGAAGTTCCGCTCCATGGTCACCGACGGTGAGGCGGTGCTCGCGGCGCACTTGGCGGCCAACGCGCGGGCGCGGACCGAGTGGGCCGAGACCCACAAGCTGACCAACGATCCGCGCATCACCCCGATCGGCCAGGTGCTGCGCAAGACCTCGCTCGACGAGCTGCCCCAGCTCTGGAACGTGCTGCGCGGCGAGATGAGCCTGGTCGGCCCCCGTCCGATCGTGGCGGCCGAGGTCGCGCGCTACGGGCGCGCCTTCGCCACCTGCTTTGCCGTCCCCCCGGGGGTGACCGGCCTGTGGCAGGTGTCGGGCCGCTCGGACACGAGCTACGCCGAGCGCGTGGCGCTCGACCTGGACTATGCCAGCCGCTGGAGCCTGCGCCGGGACATCGCGATCATGCTGCGCACGATCCCGGCGGTGCTGGCCCAGCGCGGAAGTAAGTGAAATCTGCTGTCGATCCGTGTAGCAATCAGTCCGGCGGCCTCAGATCCGAACCAAGACCGGTCTCAAGCTCGACCAAAGTGAAGGACGAGTTGCGATGAAGGGTCTGTTGCTGAACGCGCTGCTCGGGCTGGGTCTGGGGCGGTTCGGCTCGGTGTGGTGGCTCCTGGTACTGATGCCGGTTGTCGCCGCCGAACTCGCCTATGGCGTCTACGCCTACCACCTCGCTCTGAACGCCGGCTTTTTCAGGCGCGCCGTGGTCCTGATCGTCTGCGGGCAGCTCGGCTTCCTGCTCGGAGCTCTCCTGCGACCGATGCGCGGTGAAACGTAGAGCCGGCTCCAGGCTCCGTCATCCCGTTTTCCGTTCGCGGCCGAAGCTTCAAGGATTCGGGATCGCGGGTCACGCCCCCGCCCGCGCCGCTGGATTGAGGCCATGAACCTGTCGCGCAACAACCTCGACCGGCTGGAAAGCTCCGCGAGACGGAAGACCGTCACAGGAAAGCTACTCGCGAACGTTGGCGCGATAGCGATCGTTTGCGGCGTCCTGGTCGTCGTAATCTCGTGGATCGTGTTCCTGATATGGGCTCTGATCTGGTTGTCGGACCGTCTGTAAATTCGCGATCCGATCCTCGCCGAAATCCTCCGGCATCACGGGTGCCATGCGGCACAACCGCCAGAACACCACGCAGCCGATGATATAGGCGGCACCGATAATTATTAACCAATCCATCTCTGAATTCTGTGCGTTTTATCAATATCTGGACGAGCGCATGGTAAATTTTTCCTCCTTGCTGGGTCTATCGGGCACTCGTCAGTAGTGCATCGATTGGTTTACATTCCGTTAGGCAAGCCTCGCGATTTGTCTGCGCCGGCTTCAGCAGCGCGAAGCCCGCGATGATTGGGTTCGCGCATGGTTCTGTACTGATGCATCTCCGGCCGCTGCCGGCCGTCGCCCGTCCGACGCGACGTCGTCTCGGCCGGCGCGGTTGCAGGCCGGGTCATGAGCTACAGAGCCGCCACGACTTCGGCGCCCGCCGGCACCGCGGTCTCTCGACGGGCGCTGCAGTCGGGCGAGGAAGCGCCAATGCCGCGGGCGCTTTCGAACGCGACGGCCTGGGCTGTGTCGGCCGCGGCTACCGGGCCGTTGGGCGACCGCTGATCGAGGTCCTTCACGCGCATCGTAGCGGTGGCCTCGCTTGTGTCCGCCTCCGGTGTTCCGGTTGTGAGGTCGCGTTCGCGCGGCATTCACCGACGCCGATCGTCGGACAGGCCCTGCGTTAACCCGACGTTAACCATTCACGAGACGGTATTCAGTTGGCTCAACGCCTTAACGTTGAGCAGCGAAGTGCCGGAGTGCGTGGTTCGGCACCCGAAGCTGCCGGTGGCAGACGTGCCGGGGAACCATCGGGGAGGACGAGATGGCGGCGGGAGTTGTGGCCGATCCGGCCATCGATCCTCAGATTGCAAGCCGACGCTCCCTGGCCCCGCCGCTTCTGCTCGCCGTGGGTTGGATCGGCCTGTTCGCCTATTGCGCCACCTACCTCACCGAGGACATGCCGTTCCGGAGGGCCGCGATCCCGGTGGTGGGAGAGCCGCTGATCGACCAGCCGGAGGATCTGCCGCGACTCGTGATCACGGTGGCCGCTGCGGAAACGGTCCAGTCCCCCTCGACCGCCCCGGCGCCGCCGCCTGCCCAGGCCCTGACACCGCCGGCCACAGTGACGCCGACGCCGGTTCGGCCAGCGGCCGCGGCGGATTACGTCGGGATCTGGGGGCCCACGGTCGACGCGTGCGGGCAGCCCACTCGCCGTCACGGCTACATCCAGGCGACGATCACGCCAGACCGCGCCAGGGCCGGGGACACCGTCTGCAGCTTCCGCGACACGCGCCGCGCCGGCAACGGCTGGGCAATTGCGGCCGATTGCAGCGACCGCGACCGGCGCTGGTCCACGCAGGTCCGCTTGATGGTGGACGGAGACCACCTGACTTGGTCCAGCGCCTGGGGCACCTCGGCCTACATCCGCTGCAACCGCCGTACCGGCTGATCGACGGGCGCCGGCCTCCGCGATCGGCTCGCCCACGGTCCGTCCCTCCTTTCGGACCGGTGCTTCGGCTCTCCCGCTGCCGGCGGACCGCTACCGAATCGGGTTGATGCCTTCGGCCCAACCGACTGTGCGCCCGGGTCCACGCTGTCGCGTCGCGGATCGCGAGCCGTCGGGACTGCGATTCGTCGTGACGATGGGAGAGACGCGCCGACCAACGCGTTCCGACGGAATCGGACGGCGGGGCGTCCGGCGCGGATCCTGCCGAGCCCGGCCGGGTCCCGCCCGTCCCCATGTCGGGAAGGCCGCTGTTTGTCCGAGCGCACGAGGCACCAGGGTCGAGGCCACGTGCGGAGGACGGCACAGGCCAGGACGTGGGCCGGTCCCACCGGGAAGTCCATCCGGGAGGCACAGGCCTGCCGGCTGCGCCCGCCTGGCGCTTCCCCGTCAGCGGAAGGCTTGCGCCATCCTCTGGGACGGGAGCGTCATGACCGAGATCATGAACGGACAGTCCGCCATCGACGCTCCGATCTGGTGCAGCGAGCGGGTCGGAATTCCGGCCCGCGAATCCTGCGTCCGGCCGACCAAGCGCTGGACCGCGAGACCGAGCGTCTCCTCGTAGGTCGTCCCTCCGGCCTCGCCCGCAGGCGCGTCGGCGCAAAGCTTGGCGAATTCGGCGCGAAGATCGAGATCGGGCATCGGCTCACCCTGAAACGCTGTTGGTTTCAGGGGACGATGCTACGGTTAACAAAGTCTTAAACGTGGGGTCGCGGCCGAAGCGGGCCTCGCTGCAGCGATTCCCGGGTTTGCGACAAAAACGCCGCTCTATCAAGGGCTTGGACGCAGCGCGCGGTGGCCCGGCAAGACAAGCCTGCTCAGCGAAGCCAGCGCGAGAGCCGTTCGCGGAGCGGCAACCGGATGGCCCGTCGCGCGCGCGCGGACGCGAAGGCGTCGATGCGGATCCGGTCCGTGGGGACCTGGCGCAGGAATCGCTCGGCGATCTCGAACACCAGCACGTCCGGGTGCGCCGCCTCGATATAGGCCCAGTCGAGATTGGCCGACCAGATCGCGTGCACCTCCGCGAACGTCTCCGCCAGCATCGCGGTGAGACGCGCTCCCGGCGTGTAGATGTAGGAATCCCCGAACAGCACCACCCGGCGGGGATCGGGAGCCTGTCGGTTGCGCAGCACCACCCGCGAACCGACGAACAGCCCCCGCGGCCTGACCGCCCGACCGCCCTCTCGAACATGGACCAGGGCGTTTGCGTCGATCCGTTCCGCCTGCCGCGGAAAATCGTAGGCGACGTACTCCTCGTCGATCGGGGGATGGAGTTTCTCGCCGAGGTCGAAGGTGAAGCGCTCGCGCGTCTGCGTCCCAGCGAAGACGTGGGCGGCCGCGGGGGCATGCAGGGCCTCGCACAGCGCGCGATAGGCGGTGAGGTAGCCGTGATAGGTCCAGTGCGTGTCGGTTCTCAGGTAGACCGGCTCGTCCGCACGGGCCGCCAGGAGCGGCGCGCGCAGATCGACCATCGGAGCGCGCGCGCGCTCGGCCACCCGCCGCGCCAGCCGCATTGCCGGCGGATCTTCGACGCCCGGAAAGGGACGGCCGAGCAGATCCGGATAGACCGCGAGCTTGTCGGGCACCACGGCGTGCGCGTGGTGAATCCCAAGCCTGTCCAGTCGGCGCGCGCGCCCGTCGATCAGCCGCGCCCAGCGCTCCAGGATCCGACGTGAGGCCGCGGTGTCGCCGTAGAAGGTCTCGACCTCTCGGGCCCGTCCGACCCAATACAGCCAGCCGTCCTGCCCGACCGCAACGCCGTTGCCGCTCGCCATCCCGGATCGATGCCTCCCGCCACTCGGCGACGCCTGTCGCGCCACCGAACGGCCGATGGCCTCACCGGATCGCAATCGGATTGCAAGTCCATGCGGGCGCGGTTCCGGCGCGACCGGCGTCGGGGTCAGGCCGCGTCTGAGGCTGGAGCGGATGGCGCGTTGCGCTCGCGTCGTCGCGGTGATCCGGGGAACCCCGATCGCGTTTCGCGGGGTCGTTCAGAAGAGGCACGGGGTTCTTGCGCGGCAAACCGGAACAGGACTGATATCCGCGCTTCCAACCCACATCGGCAGTGCCCGCGTGCTGGGCGGCTTCGCGGCCGAAAAGTCTGCCGAGCACCGCTGGCTCGCCGCGGGCCGGCCAGCGCCCCTCGACACGTTCGCGCTCCTGGCGCTGCCCGCCGCCGGCTTGACGTTGAGGGCGACGCCCGCGATCTAGGCCGTTCCTGATACCGTCGCGATCCGATCGGGAACGCTTCTGGCCCGGAGCTCACTCGGCCTCGGGACAGAACACGACGCCGGCCGTCCGCTCCTTCCGCCAGATCAGCTTGACCGAGTAGCGCGTGTCCGCGTTGGCCAAGACCAGATCGAAGGCGTCTTCGAGCATCACCGTATGCGAGCCAAGAAATTCCAGCATCGCACCGCGGTCGGAGATGTTCTTCACTTGGCAGGGAAAGCGCCATCCGTTCGGATGTTGCGCGAAGGCCAGCAGGGCGGTCGGCTTCCGCTCGGACGTGCGTCGCTCGACGACGGTGCCGATGGGCCTGCTGCTGTGGGACATGAGCGGTATTCCTGCCCCTTCCGGCGGTCGCGGCGCGATCCATTCAATTTCTATCGGAATTACTAATACTTATTTTAAGATTTGACTTGGGCTGAAATATTATCCTAGCGACGAACGTCGCAGCTTTGCCGGCACGCCGTTCGAGCGGGCTGGCGTCGCTCGGTGCTGGGGGTGGCCGGGCTTCGACACCGTTTCCGGTCTAGCCCCGCCGGATCCGTCACTCCGCGGCGGCGGGCTCGCTCGCCGGGAAGCCCGGCCTATCTTGCCGCGGGCCGGGCATTGCCGATCCGGTGCGGGCGCTTGCGCCACCGCAGGACATCGGGAGACGATCATGCGCAGCCGCCGAGGCCTGACGCTTCTGCCTCTCCTTTTGCTCGGCCTCTCGCCGGGCCTGCCGCGTCCCGTGGCGGCGGAGGCGCCGGTGCGGCCCCCGGGCGAGACGTCGCCACCGGCTTGGCCGCCGAATTTTTCCCGCAACGTCCAGGGTACCGGTCTGCCGGGCATCGACGGCGGTCACCTGTTCCTGTGGAACCGGCCTGGGGGCTTCGATCCGGTCTCGACGCTTAGGGTCGACCGGCACGTGCCGGACGGGTCGGGGGAGGCGACCCATACCTACAAGGCGTTGTGGGCGCTCGGCTCCACCGGGCCACACAATGCCGGATACGAGTGGACGATCACGGGCGAACTGCACAACCGGGCGTTGGCGAGCACCGGGGCTCAGAACGTCGCGGTCAACGGGACGATCTTCAAGGAGCCGAACGGTATCGGTCCGATCGGTCCGTCCTGGGCGGGCAACTTCAACTGCGTGGACATGACCAGCGAGGCGGATCCCATCGCCTCCTGCATCGGGGCCGAAATCGACGTCTCGGCTCAGTCGCCGACCACGGACCGCAACCGCCAGCGGGTCGGCCTACAGATCTCCACCGGGGGCGTGCCGGGGGCTCATACCGGTTACGGCATCCTGATGGGCAATCTCACCGGCTCCGTGACCGACCGGGGAATCTCGTTCCAGGGGGAGGGGGCCTACGGCATCGGCCTTGATGCCGCCGCAGCCCGGTTCACCGGTGTGCCGCTATTGCTGGCGCCGGGACAGGCGATCGGCCTCGACGGCTCGAAGGACGGGGCCTTCTCCCGCAGCCTCGGGTTCGACGGACGCGATCTGGTCTACGGCACAGGCGGCGGCCCGGTGTTCCGGGTGAGCGATACCGGCTTCGTCGAGGCCGCCTCGGTGCGCGAGACGCTTCCGCGGCCACCCCGCAGCAGCCGCGAACCCTGTGTTGCCGGCGATCACGCCTGGGATGAGGCCTATGAATACCGGTGCGTGGCCCCCAACCGCTGGAAGCGGGCGGTGCTCAGCGACTGGTGAGCGGCGCGCGGCCTCCGCCCGCACGGGTTCGTCGACTTCGCTCGTGGCCTCCGGTCGATCGGACCGGGGTCCCCGGCTTTGCGAGGGCCGCCACGCCATTCAGCCGTGCCGCGACTTCCGGCGCCGCGCCGGCCGCACATCGCTGTCCTGCGCGTGCGCTCACGGAGGGGGCTGGGTCGACCGGAGCGTTCGACCCGGGAAGGGCATCACGCACCGACGAGCGCCGAGCCGTTTGGCTTCAGGCGACCCGTGTCGTCGGACCGGCCGGCTCCTCGCACCGGTCCTGAACGCCGAGCATCGCCGCATAATCGCTGATCGGGCCGGGTTTGCCGAACAGGTAGCCCTGCATCTCGCCGCAGGCCTCGTCCGCCAGGAACCGCCGCTGCGCAGGCGTCTCCACGCCTTCGGCGACGACGCTCATCCGCAGGCTGCGCCCCAGGCTCAACACGGCCCGCACGATCACCGCGGCCTGCGGGTCGGTTTCGAGCTGCGCCACGAAGGAGCGGTCGATCTTCAGCTTGTCGAACGGGAAGGCCTGCAGGGTCGCCAGCGACGCGTAGCCGGTCCCGAAATCGTCCATGCTGATCCGGATCCCGTAGCCCCGCAGGCGCCGGAGGATGCCCACCGCCCGGGCCATGTCGTTGATGATGATGCTCTCGGTGACCTCCAGCTCCAGGCGGCCGGGCGACCGGCCGGTCTCGGCCAGCACCGCCAGCACGGTCTCGGGCAGGTCGGGCTTCAGCAACTGGCGCGGAGACAGATTCACCGACACCTTCAGCTCGGGTGCCCAGGTTGCCGCTTCCTGGCACGCCTCGCGCAGCACCCAGTCGCCCAGCGCGACGATGAGCCCGCTCTCTTCCGCCAGGGGGACGAACACGGTCGGGGAAATCGAGCCGCGCACCGGGTGGTGCCAGCGGGCGAGCGCTTCGAAACCCAACAGCTTGCCCGACGCGCCCTCCACCTGCGGCTGGTAGTGGAGGCTGAGGCCGCCGTCCGCCAGGGCCTGCCGGAGATCGCTCTCCAGGGCTTGCCGCTCTTCCACTTCCTCGTCCATGGCGGGCGTGAAGACGCGGAACGTGCCGCGGCCCTCGGCCTTGGCCCGGTAGAGCGCGAGGTCGGCGCGCCGGTACAGGCATTCGGGGTTCGAGCCGTGCTCCGGGGCCACGGCGATCCCGACGCTCAACCCGACGGCGATCCTGACCTCGCCCAATTGGATCGGCGCCTCGAACTGCGCGACGAGATGAGCGGCGACGTCCGTAGCCTTCTGACATCCTCCGGCGAGGAGGACGGCGAACTCGTCGCCGCCGAGCCGCGCCACGACCCCGTCGCCGATCGCGGCGCGCAGCCGGTCGGCGACGGTGCAGAGCAGGACGTCGCCCACCTGATGGCCGAGGCTGTCGTTCACGCCCTTGAAGCGATCGAGATCGATGTACAGCACGGCGGCGGACCCACCGTCCGCGGCGATGTCGGCCAGCCGGTGGTCGAGGCGCTCGCGGAACAGGGCGCGGTTGGGCAGGCCGGTGAGGACATCGTGCCGTGCCAGCCGCGCGATCTCCGCCTCCGCCTTCTTGCGCTGCGTGATGTCGGTGAAGGTCCGCACGAAGCCGCCATCGGCCAGCGGGACGGTGCGGACCTCCAGCACGAGGCCGTTCGGCCGGGCGCGCTCGTGGACATGGGCCTGGCCCGCTTCGCCGCGCGCGACCCAGGCCCGGAAGGCCTGATCGGTGCGGTTGCGCTCGCGGTGGCGGGCCTGATGGCGCAGCACCGCCCGGTAGCTCGGTCGCCCCTGCATCAACGCGCGCGGCAGTTCGAGGAGCGCCAGGGCTCGCTCGTTGCACACCTGCACGACGCCGCCGGCATCCACCATGATGAGACCCTGGTCCATGTTGTCCAAGGTCGCGTCCAGCAAGAGGGTCTTGTCGCGGAGCACCGCGCTCTGGTGCGCGAGGGCGGCGTTGATCGTCCGCAGATGGTCCAGCATCAGCGTCAGGGCGCCGAAGGCCAGGATCACCGCCATCAGGACGGCGACGCCGAGCGCCAGAGCGCCGCGCGCGAGGCCCAGGTCCGGCGTCGCCAGCGCGGGGTCCGGGACGGCGTGGGCTGCGGCCATGGCCAGGAAGTGCAGGCTGGCGATGGCGCTCGTCAGAGCCGTCGCGGCGGCGATCCGCGACCGCGCGCCGGCCCGGCGAATTTGGATCGCCAGGGCCAGCGCCGACAGGCCGCAGCCGAACAGCAGCGCCGCCCTGACAAGCGCCGGATCCCACGTGAAATATCCCGGAAGGACCACGCCGGCGATGCCGAGGAAATGCATGCAGGCAATGCCGCCGCCGAGGAGCAGGCCCGCGACGATCCCGGCCCAGGTCGCCCCTCCGGGTGCGGCGCGCATCAGCATGAACGCGACCAGGGCCGCCGCGAACGCCACGACCAGAGACAGGAGCGTCGTTGCCGCGTCGTAGCCGATGACGACACCGGGATCGTAGCCCAGCATGCCGATGAAATGCGTGCTCCAGATGCCGGCACCGGCCGAGAAGCTGGCGGCCAGGAGCCAAGCTGAGGCCCAGGAGCCGCCCGAGCGGACGCGCCGCTCGAGCTGCAAGGCGACATAACAGGAGATCCAGCAGACACAGCTCGCCAGGGGCAACACCCATGGGGTGTGCTCGTCCGTCAGACAGGCCAGAGCGCGGTACATCAGGGGCCTCGCCGAGCGCCAGAATGCTCGCACGATACCGCCATCATACTAATCAGAAGTTGCATGGAGCGGATCGGTCGGCGATGGACCGTCCGCATCAGCGCCGAGTCGGAAGGGTCGCTGCCGCCTTGACGATGGACAGGACGCTGGCCCGGGTCGTCTCGTCGGCGATGCTGGTGAACGCCATGACGAGTTCCATGACCTGCGGATCTTCGAAGTACGTCCGCGGCCCGGCATCCCCCGCCTCGGATCCCGCCTGCCCGACGAAGAACGTCTCCACCGGGACGTGCAGCACGTCGGCGATCGCCTGCAACCGCCCGACGCCGATCCGGTTGCGGCCCTTCTCGTACTTCTGGACCTGCTGGAAGCTGACACCCAGCGCCTGACCCAGCGCCGACTGCCTGAGACCCTGGGCCTTGCGCAAGGCGGCGACCAACCCGCCGATCGTGCGGTCAGCTTCGGTGGTCAGCTTCGGGCTGTTGGATGTCGTCATGTCGATGCACGCCTTCGGGTCGTCGAGCTTATCGCAGAGCCAAAACCGCCTAACTCGATTGTGGTCAACTTTGTTTCGCTCGATGGAACAACTCAAACGTGCAACTGCGACATAGCTCCGCCGTTTCGCTCGCAAGATCCCGGCAAGCCGGTCGTTTGACTCAGTAGTCTGCCGCGCGGAACCTGAGGATCTACCGTTGCATGAACCGCGCCACTTCACTGACGAGCCGAAGTCGTTCGCGAACGCCCGAGCCGGGCAATACCCGACCTGCCCGATGCCACTCGACGGTTCAAGTGGATCCCGTCGGCATTTGCTCATTCGTTGACGGGCGCACCGCTATTCGGCGCTGGGCGCGTGCGTGCGTGGCCTCGACTCGATGCAATTGCTGGTTCCCAGTGTCGCGCTCGCGCGGTGGCTGGGCCTGATCGTTCGTCCGGACGCCGAACACCTTGCGACAGCGGTACCGCGTCCATTGGGGACTGGGCTTCCGTCAGCCACGTGGCAACCCTGCGCGATCGGCACGTCTGGCTGCCGCCGTTCGGCGCCCGCGCCTCCGGCCCGACCACCGCGCCCCCCGTGACCGTTCCTGATCCTGGCCGGCGGTCATGCCGCAAAGCGCGCCCATCGCAGAAAGCGGATCGAGGCCGACACAGGGTCGAGGAAGCACGGCCGGAGGTTGAATAATCAATTGGAATGCAACTTTAAACTACTATCAACCTTTCAATCAGAAGCTGTGTTCATTGGGAGTCCCTCGGCGCCGGAGGCTTCGCACCCAACCTCATAAACGGAGTTGTCGATGCGTAAGCTCGCCTGTGAGTTGTCGAAAGCGCCGGCGCGGAAAGGACGCTCGATCCGCGGTTCCGTCGCTGCCTGGTCTATGGCTGGCACCGTGCTTTCGGGGCTCCTTTTCTCGGCGCCGGCGCAGGCCCAGCTTCTGCGCAGCACCCTGGATACATCCGGCAGCGGAATCCTCGGGACCGGGCTCGGCATCAGCACGAGCGCGCCCGGAAGCGGGCTCCTCGGCACCGGGCTGCGGGTTGACACGAGTGGAACCGGGGTCCTCGGGACCGGGCTGCTGATCGGCACGACCGGACCGGGCGATGGTCTACTCGGTACGGGCCTGACGCTCGGGACCGCCGGCGGCGGCGGAAGCTGCGGCGCCTGTGGTCCGGGCGGGGGCGCCACCGGCGGCGGACAGACGGTGTACATCGTCACCCAGTCTCAAGGTCAGGCCGGCGTGTCCGAACTGCGCCTCACGTCGCTGTCGGACGTCACCGGCGTTGCGGCCAACAACACCAGCGGCCTGGCCGGTCCGAGCGCCGGCGGGGACGATGCGCTGGCCGTCGGTAGCGGATCGAATGCGTCTGGCACCGCTGCGACCGCACTCGGAACTGGTGCCACCGCGTCCAACACCGGCGCCGTGGCCCTCGGCTATGCCGCGCGCGCTCAGGGAGTCGGCAGCACCGCGGTCGGCACGGCTTCCGCGGCGGTTGCGGATGGGAGCACCGCACTGGGATTCGCGGCCGGATCGACCGGGCCTGGATCCACGGCGATCGGTGCGGCCGCTTCAGCGGCCGGGAGCCGCAGTGTCGCCCTCGGGAACGGGGCGGGGGCCGATCAGGCGAATGCGGTCGCCATCGGGGCCAATGTGAGGACGACCCGGGCCAATCAGGTCGCGATCGGCAATGCGAGCAGCACGTATACGTTGGCCGGCCTTGCCTCGCCGGCGAGCACCGCGGCTCAGAGCGGCCCGACGTCCTTCGTGACGACGGATGCGAGCGGCAATCTTGCGGCCTCGGCCTACGGACCCTCCACCATCGCCAGCCTGGGCAACCGCATGGACTCGGTCCAGGCGCAGGTGAACACCCTGGAAGCCAAGACGGACGCGGTGCAGCGCTTTGCCGTCCAAACCCGCAAAGAGGCGCGGCAAGGCGTGGCGATGGCGACGGCCATGGCCACGGCCCCGATGCCCTCGGCGCCCGGCAGGACGACCTGGGCGACCAACGGCGCCACCTACCGGGGTGAATGGGCCGGCGGGGTTGCGGTCGCGCATCGATTGCCGACCTGCTGCGTCCCGATCGCCATCACCGCAGGCGTAGCCTACGGCGGTGACAACGCCCTCGGCGCCCGTGCCGGTCTCGCTGGAGAGTTCTGAGGCGGCCCGGTTCGGCGCGGCGTCGCGTCGTCGTGCGCTGCCCGTCCCGGTCCGCCGCTGGCCGTCGCGGAGCGGATCGGATACCGTGGCCCTGAAGGCCCCCAACAGGGTGTTCGTGTCCGCACGTTGAGCCGCGAGACAACCGGACGGTGCATGTCCCGCAAGTCGCCCGACATAACGTTCTGGTCACGCCCGCTGCCGGTGGCCGACCTCAGCATCGGCGTCTGGGAGACCGATCTCAAGGCGGATCGCACGCGCGGCGACGCGGTCATGGCCCGTCTTTTCGGCCTGTCGGACGCGGAGGCCGCGGAGGGCGTGACGATCGCGCGTCTGCTGTCCATCTTCCATCCGGACGATCTGAAGCAGGACCTGGAACGGCGCCGGCTCGTGCTCGAACAGGGCGGCGTCTTCGTCTGGGAACACCGGGTGGTGCCCGCGCCGGGCATCGTGCGCTGGGTGCTGGCGCGGGGCCAGTACGCGCGGGATGCGCAGGGCCGGATGTACGGGCGGGGCATCGTCATCGATGTCACCGATAGCCGGAACGACGGGCATACCGACGGGCCGGCGCGCTTCCTGACCACGCCGGACAATCCTGGAACGGATCTGGAGCGCATGACCGAGCGCGCGCTGGAAATCGAGCAGATGAGCCGTGACCTCGACCCGGAGACGGCCAAGACCCTCCGGCCGCCCATCGAGGCGCTGCTGCGCGAATTGGGGCGGCGGATCGCGGCTTCGCTGGAGGAGTCGGCGATGCCGGCCGGATCTATCGCGGATCCCACGGTGCACTGACCGCGGCAATCCGGACCCGAGGTTCCGCACGACCGACGGCGTGAGACGCAGCCCGCGCGGAGGGCCGAGTTGGCGCGTCAGCCGGTTTGGAAGGGGAGGGCGGCCCTGGCCGATCTGCGGGGGAGGCTGACGGGCGCCGCGGCACTTCCGATGCCCGCGTCCGAATTCCGCTGCTTGGCGAGGTCCTGACCGTGACGCCGCTTCACTGCACCAGGACAGCCTGATCGCATCGGGTGCCGTCGGCCGTCACATCGATGTATCCCAAGCGGACGCCGAGCAGCTTGAGCGCGGTGTCGAGGATGAGGTCGAGCGTCGGCGTCACGGCCGAGAGGACGGGCAGGAGCAGCGGCTTCAGCAGCACCAGGAGACCCAGGTCCAGGCCGTCGACACTCAGACTCAGGTTCTGGATCAGGCTTCCGGTCAGGGAGGTGGTGAGGCCGGTCGAGGTGACGGTGCGGGTGACTTGGTTGGTGATGTCGCTATCCGAGAAGGTGAGCGTCTGCGGACTCGGCGGTGCGATGGTCGTCCGCGCCAGCGCCTTGACCCAGATCAATGGCAGATTGAGCAGCATGGCGGGTTGCGTCAGGTCCGGCGTGGCTGCGCCGACCGCGATCGCGGAAGTCGGCACTTTGGCGATCGCCAGCGTGAGAAGACCGGGCTGCGCGTCGATCGTCACCTTGCGCTGGCTCGGATCGGACCACGGACAGGTCAGCGATTTCAGCGTGCCAGTCGCTGGGGCGACTTCGGCGTAGATCGGCAGGGCGATGCTTCCGAGACCGAGGGGCGCCGTGATCGTCACCTCGAGCAACAGGCGCGTCTGCGCGGTGTGGATGGTCGCGTTGCTGGTGCCCGGCTGCACCCAGCTGGAACTCTGCCGTCGCTCGCCGATGGCGAGCGTCACCCGTGCGGAGAGAAGTCCGGCGAGGCTTGCGCCGAGGTCCACCGAAATCTGGCGCTGGCCATTCGCGACCGAGGCGGCGTCGGTGATGAGGTTGAGCAACGGAACCGTCGGTCCGGTGCTGCCGCGGGCCGGCGAGAGGTTGCCGACGTCGCCGAGGTCGACGATCTGCGCGATCGGGACCGACGCCCCGGCGCCTGCGGAACCCGTCAGATTCCCGAGCAGGGTGCCCAGCGCGCTGAGGACGGGCGCCGCGTTCAACGTGCCCCGGGCGGCGACCTGAGCGGCCGATACGACCTGACCGACGCTGGCGTTCGATTGGAGGATGTCGTTGTAGCTGGCCGCCTGCAGGTTGAGGCTGGTCGCGAGCGCGTCGAGGAAGCGGAACGCGTCGATGCGGGCGCCCGCCAGGGCATTGTAATCCATGACGCTGAGCGACAGCCGCGCGCCGAGGAGGCCGCCGAGCAGGCTGTTGGCGATGCCGCCATTCAACGCGACCGTGCCCGACCCGATCGAGAAGGCGGCGAACTGTGCTTGCGCGGCCGTGCCGGTGACCCGGATCGGCACGGCGGGCGCGAGGCCGAGCACACGCGCAAAGTGGGTGGGGACCGAGGTTTCGAGGGCGACGCGAACCGCGTTGGCCGGAGAAGCCCCGGTCTGGAAGCGGTCTGCGGGTGCGATCTGAGCCTTCGCGGCATAGGCGCCCGACGTCACGGTGATGGGGCTGCCGGCGCTGTATCCGTTGTCCGTCAGCGACTGCCGGGCCAGCGTATCGGCGCGCGCAGGGTTCGCCGCGGCGAGCATGGCGGCGACATCGACGGCCCCCTGTGCCTTGCGCCGAGCCTGGAAGATGGAGCCCAGATCGACGCCGATCGCGCCCGCACCCATCAGCAGCGCGCTGCCGAGGGCCACCAGGATCGCGACGTTGCCGCCGCGTTCGGTCCCGAACCGCCACAGGCGGCGCCGTCGCCGCCCTGTGCTCACAGGCCCCCTTTCCGCACGCTCACCGTGCTGCGCAGACTAGTGGGGAGCATCGGGAGCAGGCGCGAGAACGCGTTGATCCCCAGGCTGGCGGTGTCGAGGGAAAGCGTGACCGTGTAGATCGTTGCATCGCTCGGGTCTGACCCGACCTGCACGGCGACGCTGCCCGGCCGGAACATCGACCCGGTGGCAACGCTCCGATCGACGGTGCTCTGAGCTAGGGTCGCGCGCTCGGAATCGGTGACGCCCGCCACGGTGGCCCGCGCCGCTCGGCGGCGATCTGCCGCAAGGTGTTGGCGGCACCGAGACAGAGGCCGAACGCCGTGATGCCGGCGAAGAGAAACAGGAGGACGGGGGCGACAAGGGCGAATTCCACCGCCGAGCCGCCTCGACGACAGACCCACGCCGTACGCGTGCCGCGCCGCAGCAAAGACCGCATAGCCATCGCGCGCCCCTCCGCGAATCGTACAACCCTCAGGCTGCACAACCCATGGTGGAGCTGAGGTGCTAATCAAAAGTTGCATAAATTGACACAAAGACAACTATTGAGTGGGTCCAGCGGTCGCGGCGGTGATTACGGCCGCCGATCTCCACGCGCAGCTCTGCACCTGGGAGGCGGGCGACATCAGCCGCGACCCGCGCTCTGGCGGTGATCTAGTAAGACGCCGGGGGCGATCACGGCCCGGGTGCTGCTGATGCCGGGGCCGAGCGACCTCTGTTTCCGCGGCGCCGACAACGCCGCTGAACTGTCCCATCTGCGCGCCGCTGGACAACGTCGCACTACTCGATGGCTTCGCTCCGCGCGCAGGGATGGCGGAACCGAGCCGATCGACCGGAAGCGATCTCACCGGGCAGATCCGCCGACGACAGGCCGATCGGCGACGGGATTGATCGCCGTCGGGACCGGAACGAAGCGGAGACAGAAGCGACGCGACGACCCGCGGTTCTTACCGCACACGTTGCGCGGCGGCGGGGTGCAGGCCTACCACCCGCCGGCGCGAATCCCCGCGCCGCTGGAACGCGGTGCCGTCGATGGAGATCACCCGTGAGCCAAACCGAGGACCGCATCGCCCTGGTGACCGGGGCCGCCCGGGGCATCGGTCTCGCCACCGCCGCGCGGTTCCTCGCGGACGGGTGGCATGTCGCGCTCCTCGACATCGACGGACCGGGCGTCGATGTCGCGCAGACCAAGCTGAACCGACCCGACCGCACGCTGGCCGTGACGGCGGATGTTTCCGATCCACGGGCCGTGACGGAAGCGATGCAGCAGGTCGCCGCGCGGTTCGGACGGCTCGACGCGCTGGTCAACAACGCGGGTATCGCGATCTTCAAGCCGATCACCGAGACCACGTTCGAGGATTGGTCGCGGGTGCTCGCCGTGAACCTGTCGGGCCCGTTCCTGTGCACGCAGGCGGCTACCCCGCTCCTGGCCGAGCGCGGCGGCGCCATCGTGAACGTCACGTCGATCTCCGGCCTGCGCGCCTCGACGCTGCGCTCGGCCTACGGCACCAGCAAGGCGGCCCTGGCGCAGCTCACGAAGCAGCAGGCGGTCGAGCTGGCCCAGTTCGGTATCCGCGTGAACGCGGTCGCTCCCGGGCCGGTGGACACGGCGATGGCCAAGGCCGTCCACACGCCCGAGATCCGTGCCGATTACCACGATGCCGTGCCCCTCGGCCGCTACGGCCTGGAGTCGGAACTCGCGGACGCGATCGTCTTCCTCTGCTCGGAGCGCGCCTCTTTCGTCACCGGCCAGCAACTCGCCGTCGATGGCGGCTTCGAGGGGACGGGCATCGGCCTGAAGACCCTGCGTCGCGAGCGGCGCGGCTGAGCCGCGCAGGCCGTGGTTCAGAGCCTCGTGCGCGCATCGACGGCGCTCGAATCGAGGGGCGCGAGGAACGCCGCGCCGACCCCGCCGTCGATCTGCCGCGTCACGGTTGCCGGATGCCGCCCGACCGTGATGGGCTGGCCGATCGCGAGCGGGGCCGCGATCAGCAGCGCGACGCCCGATGCCGAGAGGTTGATGATGTGCGCGTTCACCGACTGGCCGTCGCCGAGGGTCACCTGAACGGCCGTCTCGTCGGGCACGATCCGGCGGCTGACCCGGACCGAACTCGTTCGGCGCGTCTGCTCCTGACTCAACGCGATGAGCCGTCTTGCGATCGAGCCGGGTGTCGGATTCTGCCCCGTCACGCGGACGGCGAAATCGCAGACGCTGGCGCGCACGACGATCGACTCGAGGCGCCCGACACTGCGGATGTTGCACGTCAGGGGAAGATCGACGTGAGGAACGTGGATCGAACGCAGCTGGATCCCCGCCGCCGACACATCGACGGTCACTGCGTGGAACTCGACGCCGTCGGCACCCCAGCACAGGGCTGGCAAGGCAACAGCATATCGGGGGCTGGATCTGCGTTCAGTCACGGCTATAGCGCCAATACGACTGTCCTTATTACCAAACAACCAAGATCAATAAGATCACGGCGTAATAATTACCGCCAAGAGATGTGACGCCGAAGTCTTGCAATCTTAGGGTGTGGCCCGCCGCCGGTTCCCGGACGTTCCCGGTCGGTCAACCCGATCGCGTCCTCGAGGGTCCCACGCTGCGACCGCCGTGCCATCGTCATCCCGGGGCCGGGACGCGGAGACGGGGATCGAGACACGCCGGCGTGGCAACGCCCGCGAAGGCAGCGGGCCTGGATTGCGGGTTCGCCTGCTGCGCCCCGGAAGGACGATAGGGACCTTCACCCTGGGGAACGGGCCGCCGGAATGGTCGCCGGTGCGGCGTACGAGCAGCGCGTTGAAACGAAGGCTTGGATGAGACGGCCCCGGCTGCGCTCGGGACGGGGGGCCGCGTCGGCCCTGCCGTATCCGCGGGCGGCCCCGTCCATGCGCAGACTTCGTTGGCCGGCCAACGCTTCGTCCGCTTAGGTCGTCGTGCGGTCGCTGGCTTTCGTCGCAAGACCGGCACCCGGTTTTGCGAAACCTCCTCAGGCGCGCCGCAGCAGACCGGGCGCGCGGAAGTCCGAGCTTCGCGCGTGCGAGGCGCTTGCGCGGGTCGCGGAGGCCCGCGGATCCGCGAGACGGATCTGCTCGATCAGCATCGGCTTCGCGTAATAGTAGCCCTGCGCGCAGCGGATCTGCGTCGCCCCCAGGAGGTAGGCGACCTCCTCGAAGGTCTCGACGCCCTCGGCCACCACCGACATCCCGAGCGCCAGGCCGAGGGACTCGATCGCCTTGAGCACGATCTGGCTGCGCGGCCGCTTGTCGATGTCGGTGATGAAAGACCGGTCGATCTTCAATTCGTCCGCGGTGATCTCCGCCAACGCGGCGAGCGACGAATAGCCCACCCCGAAATCGTCGATCGAGACGCGCGCGCCGATCGCCCGGATGCGTGGGAGAACCTCGCGCTGGAAACGGCCCTTGGTGAAGAAGGCCTCCTCGGTCAACTCCAGCACGAAGCGACGCGCCATCCCGGTCGCGCCGAGGGCGTCGCAGAAGGCCGACATGAACGGCACGTCGCAGGCCTGCTTGGCGGCGATGTTCAGGCTCACCGAGACGTCCGGCCCGTACACCTCATCGATGTCGGGCATGGTCCGGACGGTTTCGCCGAGGACCTGCAGGGTGATCTCGTTGATCAGCCCGAGTTCGATCGCCAGCCCGATGAAGTCGCCGGGGGCCTGGATCATGCCCAACTCGTCCCGCCAGCGCAGGAGCACCTCGACGCCGGAGACCGCGTGGGTGCGCATATCGACCTTCGGCTGGAAGGCGCAGCAGAAGCAGCGGTCGCGGATCGCCAGCCTCAGGCGCTGCTCCACTGCCATGCGGGCAGTGGCGGCCTGGCTCATCGTCTCCTCGAAGATGCTGACGCCGCCCTTCACGCCGCCCTTCACCCGGTACATGGCGTTGTCCGCCTGCCGGCGCAGAACCTCGTAGGTCGTGCCGTGTTCGGGGAACAGGCTCAGGCCCATGGAGGCCGAGGCGAAGATCTCGTGATCGTCGATGAAGAACGGCTGCTTCAGCCGCTCGGAAATATCCCGCACCGCCGCCAGGGTGGCCTCCCGGTCGGTGACCGGGTTGAGCAGCAGCACGAACTCGTCGCCGCCGATCCGCGCGAGCATGTCGCTCGGGCGCAGCGCACCCCGGACGCGGTCGGCCACCTTGCGCAGCAGCGCATCGCCCGCGGCGTGGCTGTAATAGTCGTTGATGTGCTTGAAGTTGTCGAGGTCGATGAAGGCCAGGGCGAAGCGGTCGCCTGGCCCCGCCTCGGCAACGAGTTCCTCGATGCTCTGCTCGAACATCGTCCGGTTGGGCAGACCCGTCAGGGCGTCGATGAACGCCCGGGCGATCAGTTCGCGCTGCATCCTGTGGTGACACGTGACGTCGGCGATCGTGGTGAGCGTGTAGCTCTCCCGCTCGGCGAAGACGGAGCGCGACGAGGATTCGATCACGCGCTCGCCGAGCTCCTCGACCACCGCAGAGCCGGTCCCCAGGAGCGTCGTCTCCGGACGGTCGCGAACCGCGTCGGGTCCCAGCGCCCACGCGGCGGCGTTCGCCAGGATGCAGACACCCTCCTCGTCATGAACCACCACCCCCACCGGAAGGGCCTGGATGGTCGCTTCGAGCAGGCTGCGCCGCTGGCTCGGTGAGACGTCGCTCACGTTTAGCCCTGCTGCCAGAGCGCCTTGGCGCGCAGGCCGGTCTCGGCCGGCGGCTCGGCGGCGTCCGGCGCACGCCGGAGCAGGCGGCGATGCACTTGGTCGAGCGCGGCGCCGTTGCCCTCGGCCCCCGCTTCGCGGGCGAGGCGCGTCAGGGCAGACAGGTCCGCGTCGGATCCGCTCGCCCGGCTCATGGTCGCCCCCCGCCAGCGCTCGACGACAGCGCCCACGAACGCCGCGCCGGCGATGGCCTCGCCGGCTCCGGCCGAGCGCCCGCTGACGTCGTTGCGCGGCTGGCGCTCTGCGGGCAGGGGGGTGAACTTCATCCGCACCGGCATCGGCACGCCCTCGCCGAAGGCGATGACCTCGCCGGTGCCGAGCGACGGTACGAAGGTGAGCAGATTCACGGCATCGGAGACGGCCGCGGCCAGAAAGGCCTGATCGCGATCGTTGGTCATCCGCATGGCGAAGAGGGTGCTGCACTGCGACATGATCGTCGCGTCGAGTTCCGCCGGCCGCTGGGTGACGAGGCCGAGATAGATCCCGTGCTTGCGGCCCTCGCGGGCGATCCGCGACAGGGCCCGGCGGGTCGGCGTGAACCCGACCGAGCGGTCGGCCGAGGCGTAGCGGTGGGCCTCCTCGCAGACGAAGAGCAGCGGGATCGCGCCCTCGCTCCAGATACCGAACTCGAACGCGAGGCGGCACAGGACGCAGACCACCGCGTCGACGACCTCCATGGGCAGCCCGGCGAGCTGCATGATCGTCATCGGGCGCCCGTCCGGATCCAGCCGGAACAGGTGTCCCAGGATCTCGCCCATCATGTCGCCGCCGACATTGGCGTTCTCGAACATGAAGCCGTAGCGCGGGTCGTTCCGGAGTGTCTCGATCCGCGTGATCAGACGGTGGTAGTGCATCCGCCCGACGCGGTTCTCCAGCCGCCCCATCCGCTCGTCGATCAGCGCGATCAGGTCCTGCAGCATGTAGGGGACGGGGGTGTCGACCGTGTAGCCGGCACTCTTGCCGATGGCGCGCTTGACGATCTGCCGGTCGCTGGCCTCCTTGTACTGCGCGTACTTGCTCTTCGCGAGCGGGATGACCTCCGCGAGGATCTCGATCTCTTCGTCGATGGGCGAGCGGCCGCCGTAGATGACGTCGGCGATTTCTTCGAGGTTGAACAGCCAGAACGGCAGCTTGAGGTTGCGCGGGCTGATGACGCTCGCCTGATCGCCAAAGCTGGACGCATATTCGTTGTGGACGTCCAGCAGGAAGATGCGCACCGCGTCCCGCGCATTCAGGACTTGGTCGAGGATGACCGCGACACCGCTGGACTTGCCGACGCCGGTCGTGCCGAGCACCGCGAAGTGCTTGGTGAGCAGATCCTCGACCTTGATGCAGGCCGACGTGTCCGGGTCCTGATACAGCGCGCCGACCGAGGCGGTATGCGATCCCGACACCTGATAGACGACGCGCAGGTCGGCCGGCGGCAGCAGGTCGACCGCATCCCCGATGGCGGGATAGCAGGTGACGCCGCGTCGGAAGCGTTTGGCATCGCCCTCGAATACGAATTCACCGAGCAGATCGAGGCTTGCGAAGGCGCCGGGCTGGCGCCCGTTGCCTGACGACAGCGTCGTGATGATGCCGATCAGGGCGGCGGCCCCGGCGTGAATGCGAACGAAATTCCCGACCGTGACACGCATGTCGGGCCTGCCGTTCTGCCCGATGAGCTCCAGATGCACCTTGGAGCCCTCGATCGACGTCACCGATCCCATGCGGGACGCGGAGTTCCCGTTCTGGTCCACGCCGCCATCAACCCGCATCGCCCGTCTCGCGCCCGATCAGTCCAACCGGTGCGATCCTAGGCGGGCTCGGCTTAAAGATTCGACAAAGAGCTCGGCCGAACGGCGCGATGATTAATAGACAGCGCCGGTTCGACTTGTCGATAAGGTTGTGTCGGGTCGAGGGTGCCACTCAAGCATGCATCGTCGCGGCCGGGCGGCGCTCACCAGCGCGAGACACGCGTGGCGTGTCGCGGACACGCCGTTCAGCTAAGAGTGCCAGCCAGAGACCTTGATGAGCGAGCGTCGGCGTCCGAGAAAAGCGATCTCAGATATTTTCGAAGTGCTCGCGCATCCAGCATTCGCCTGAGATGCGCGCGCCGTTGGACGTCACGAACGCGTACGGCGAATGTTCCACGATCGCGCCGCCCCTGGCGCGGATGAGCCAGCGATAGCATTTCGGATCGTCCACGCAGGGAACGATCTCGATCGTGTGAGCGCGTACAGACATGGTCGCCATGGAGGGGTAACGAACGACGCAGCCTTTTCGCTCCCGTCGCCGTGTGCGGAGGGTTACCGAGGCGGTGACGGGTGGTCGGCGCGTCGGAACCTTGAGCGCCCGAGGCCTGTTCCGGCCGGCACGAGCGGTCGGTCGGGGATCGACGATGGATGGGGCGACACGGTATGGCGATCAAAGCCCTGAACGATCGGAAGAAGCTCTCCAACGACTTCAACGAAGCCAACGACGCTTTCATCGACGAGGTGCTGACCGCTCTACAATCCGGCACGATTCCGCTGGATCTCGCCCGCGCCTATCTCGCGCATCCCGTCGCCATGATGCATTCCGACGGGGCGCAGGCCGTGGCCGACTACTTCGCGCGTATTCTGGCGCAGAGGCCCAATATCGAATGGGCACCGGGAAGCTGATGGTCGGACCGGGAAGGAAGCCTCGATGACCAGCGAAGAAGTTACGGATCTGAACCGGGCTCGCGGCGCCCTCACGCGGCAGCGGAACGCGATCGCGCGGCGGCTCGGCGGCCTCGACGTGGCGCCGATCTCCATGGCCGAGGACCTGACCCGGACCCTCCTGGCCATCGAGGCGGTGGACCGTGCCCTGGTCGAGGCCGGCCAGCCGCATGTCGATGTCGGCCCGACGCCGGACGCCTGAATTCCCCGCGATCTTGCGCCCCGCTCCCGCGCCGGCTTAGACAATCGGGCGCGCCGAGGAGACCCGACGATGACCGACCGCCTGCCCGGCTTCAACACGCTGGCGATCCACGCGGGCGCCGCCCCCGATGCCGCGACGGGCGCGCGCGCGACGCCGATCTACCAGACCACGAGCTTCGTGTTCGACGATGTCGACCACGCCGCCTCGCTGTTCGGGCTCCAGGCCTTCGGCAACATCTACACGCGGATCACCAACCCGACGAACGCCGTGCTGGAGGAGCGCATCGCCGCCCTCGAAGGCGGTACCGCCGCCCTCGCCGTCGCCTCAGGCCACGCCGCCGAGTTCCTCACGATGCACGCGCTGATGCAGCCGGGCGACGAGTTCGTGGCCTCGAACAAGCTCTACGGCGGCTCGATCAACCAGTTCAACCACGCGTACAAGAACTTCGGCTGGTCCGTGGCCTGGGCGGAGAACGACGATCCGGCCTCCTTCGAGGCGGCGATCACGCCGCGCACCAAGGCGATCTTCTGCGAATCGATCGCCAATCCCGGCGGCGTCATCACCGACATCGCGGCGCTGTCGCAGATCGCCAAGAAGCACAACATCCCGCTCGTCGTCGACAACACGATGGCGACGCCGTACCTGATCCGCCCGTTCGAGCACGGCGCCGACATCGTGGTCCATTCGGCCACCAAGTTCCTGGGTGGTCACGGCAATTCGATCGGCGGCCTGATCGTCGACGGCGGCACGTTCCAATGGGCCGGCGATGCCCGCTACCCGATGATGAGCCAGCCGCGGCCCGAATATGCCGGTATGGTGCTGGCCGAGACCTTCGGCAATTTCGGCTTCGCCATCGCCTGCCGGGTGCTGGGCCTGCGCGACCTCGGCCCGGCGCTGTCGCCCTTCAACGCCTTCCTGATCCTCAACGGCATCGAGACCCTGCCGCTGCGGATGCAGCGCCATTCCGACAACGCGCTGACGGTCGCCAAGCACTTGGTCCAGCACCCCGCGGTGTCGTGGGTGAGCTACCCGGGCCTGGAGACCGATCGCTACCATCAACTGGCCAAGCGCTACACGCCGAACGGCGCCGGCGCGGTCTTCACCTTCGGGCTGAAGGGCGGCTACGAGGCGGGCGTGAAGCTGGTCTCGAATCTCCAGCTGTTCTCGCACCTCGCCAATATCGGCGACACGCGCTCGCTGATCATCCACCCGGCCTCGACCACCCACCGCCAGCTCACGGATGCGCAGAAGACGGCCGCGGGGGCGGGGCCGGACGTGGTGCGGCTGTCGATCGGCTTGGAGGATCCGGCGGATCTGATCGAGGATCTGGACGGGGCGCTCGGCGCCTGACGGATTCCCGCTCGAACACCGCACACCGCCGTCATCGCGAGCAGAGCGAAGCGACCCGGTGCAGCGCGCCCTGGATCAGGGGTGCGCTCCTGGATTGCTTCGCTGCGCGCGCAGGGACGATGGCGCCGCGAGAACCTTGACCCGCGGTCCTATCAGAACGCTTCCGCCTCCAGCGCCATGGTGCTCTCCGCCCCAGCCTTGATCCGCGCCAGCCGCAGGCCCGTCTCCGGGAGCATCCGCTCCATGAAGAACCGGCCGCCCACGAGCTTCGATTCCCATCGGGGGGAGGGCGCCTCTTCCTGCTTGATCAGCGCCGCCTTGGCGATCCGGCCCCACATGTAGGCCAGCGCGACCAGCCCGAAGAGGTGCATGAAGTCGGTGGCGCCGGCGCCGGCATTGTCGGGTTTGCTGAACGCGTTCTGCATCAGCCACATCACGGCGCCCTGGAGATCGTTCAGCCCGGCCTGGAGCGGCTTGACGAACGGCGCCATCGCCGGATCCTCGCCGTGATCCTTCAGGAAGGTCTGCACCTCGCCGAGGAACGTCATCATGGCCCGGCCGCCATCCTTCGGCAGCTTGCGGCCGATCAGGTCCATGGCCTGGATGCCGTTGGCGCCCTCGTAGATCATGGCGATGCGGGCATCGCGCACGAACTGCGACATGCCCCATTCCTCGATGTAGCCGTGGCCGCCGAGCAGCTGCTGCGCCTCGACCGCGTTGGCGAAGCCGCGATCGGTGAAGACGCCCTTCACCACCGGCGTCATCAGGCCGAGATAGTCGTCGGCCGCCTGCCGCTCCTTGGCGTCCTCGGAGCGGTGCAGGATGTCGGCCTGGAGCGCGGTCCAGAGCATCAGGGCGCGGGCCGCCTCGTTGAAGGCGCGGATCTGCAGCAGCGTGCGGCGCACGTCCGGATGGACGATGATCGGGTCGGCGGCCTTGTCGGGGGCCCTGGCGCCGGTGAGGGCCCGGCCCTGAAGCCGGTCCTTCGCGTAGGCGGCGGCGTTCTGGTAGGCGACCTCGGACTGGCCGAGGCCCTGGACGCCGACGGCGAGTCGCGCCTCGTTCATCATCACGAACATGGCGTTGAGGCCGCGATTCTCCTCGCCGACCAGCCAGCCGGTCGCGCCGTCGTAGTTCATCACGCAGGTCGAATTGGCGTGGATGCCCATCTTGTGCTCGATCGACCCGCACGACACCGGGTTGCGCGCGCCGAGCGACCCATCGGCATTCACGAGGACCTTTGGCACCACGAACAGCGAGATGCCCTTGGTGCCGGCGGGCGCGCCCTCGATCCGGGCGATCACGAGATGCACGATGTTCTCGGCGAGGTCGTGCTCGCCGGCCGAGATGAAGATCTTGGTGCCGGTGAGGCTGTAGGAGCCGTCGCCCTTCGGCACCGCCTTGGTCTTGAGCAGCCCCAGATCCGTGCCGCAATGCGGCTCGGTCAGGTTCATGGTGCCGGTCCAGGCGCCCTCGACCATCCGGGGCAGGTAGAGCGCCTTCTGATCCTCGGTGCCGTGCACCAGCAGGGCCGCCATCGCGCCCTGGGTCAGGCCCGGATACATGCCGAAGGCGAGATTCGCCCCCGAGGCGAATTCCTGGATCGCCGTGTTGAGGGTGTGGGGCAGGCCCTGGCCGCCGTAGGCCTCGGGGACGGAGAGGCCCATCCAGCCGCCCTGCGCGTAGGTGTCGTAGGCCGCCTTGAAGCCGGTGGGCGTGCGCACGCTGCCGTCGGCCTCCCGGCGGCAGCCTTCGAGGTCGCCCGTCCGGTTGAGCGGCGCTAAGACTTCCTCGGCGAGCTTCGCACCCTCACGCAGCACCGCTTCAACCACATCGGGCGAGGCGTCGGCGAAGCCCGCAAGGTTGTCGCGCGCGTGGAAGCCCAGCACGTCGGTGAGCAGGAACAGCGTGTCGTCGACCGGTGCGCGATACTGCGGCATCTCTGGCTTTCCCCCGGACGCGGGCCGTTTCGATCGACCCGCCGCGTTCGCGCCATGTAATCGTCCAGCCACCCTCCGGGCAACGGCCCGAACCGGGACTCAAGGCCGCGAATCCGGACTCCCGGGTGCAACCCGTCCGTGTGTCGGTGCCGCGATACGCGCGCCGTCATTCCGGGACGCCGCAGGCGGGCCCGGGAGCCGAAGGGATACGGCGGAGGCGGCCAATCGAGACACGCTCCCGGTGCAGATCACGAGCGCGTCGGCGGATCCGGATTCCGGGCTCTGCTTGGCGATCCCGGACTGACGGCGGCGCCACCGCGCGGTGGGCCGAGCCGCGACGACCCGCGTTCGCAGCCCCGATCGGCGCCGGCTCCGTCCGGCCGGCAAGTTAACCATTACCGGATCAACTTCCCCTTAACCTCGTGTTTACCAAGAAAGTTAATGGTCACGGTCGAACGATCCGACGTGCGCGTTCCGTGGATACCGAACAGCGGTGCCCGCTCCAAGCATGGGATCGGCGCCGAACTGCCGACCATAGGCCCCCGATGACCCGCACCGCGATGCCGCAGCTCGACAGTTTCGATCCCGAGGTGCTCGACGCCGCCCGCGACGTCGCCGCCAGGGCAGGGGTGCCGCTGGAAACATGGATCGCGTCCGTGGTGCCGCAGTCGCAAGCCGGCGCCCTCAGCAACCGCCGCCAGCGCCGCCGCCTGCGCGCCGAGCAGCTCGCCCAGCCGGCATCCCGGTCCGAGGCGACACCGGACGCCGAACAACCGGCCGGCGCCCGTGCCGAGACCCACGGTGAGGGTCTGGCCGCGCTGATCGATCGCCTGGAGGGCCTCGACCGGGTCCTCGACGACGAGCGCCGCAGCGTGCAGCAGGCCGAGGCGCAGCGTCTCGCGGAGATCGAGGCCCGGATCGAGCGCGCCCTGAAGGCGGCGCCGGTGCAGCAGGTGACCGAGCGGCTCGGCGACATCGAGCGCCGCATGTCGCAGCTCGGCGACCAGGTCGCCGCAACGCGTCAGCCCGGCCGGCGCGCACGTCCGGCCGCCGCCGACATTCGTAATGCCGTGCAGGACATTCGCCAGCGCCAGCGGGAACTCGCACAGGGCGATGGCGGCCACGCCGACGCCGATGGCGGTGTGGTCGCGAGCATGCGCCTCGACCTCGCCCGCCGTCTCGAAGCGCGCCTCGACGACGTCGCCGCGCCCTCCGCCGCCCTGGCCGAACTCCAGGACGAGACCGTCCGCCTCCGCGAGGCGATCACGCAGCTGGCCACAAGCCGCGACCTCGTCGCCCTCGAAGAGGCGGTGGTCTCTCTGGCGAGCGGCGTCGAGCGCGCACAGGTCGGGACCGATCTCACCGCCATCGCGGCGCCGATCGAGGAGATCCGGCTTCAGGTCGAGCGCCTGGCCGAAGACGTCGCCGGGCATGTCCACGCCCGGGTCGCGGAGGATGTCCGCCGCCTGGCCGAGCGCCTCGACAGCGTGGCGGCGGCCGGTGCCGACGATCCGGACGACCACACCCTCTCCGGGTTGTTCGCGGAACTCGAAGAGATCCGACACCTGATCGCGGCCTTGGCCGGTCCCGAGCGGATCCAGGGCCTTGCTCTGAGCCTGCAGGCCGTGAGCGCGCAGATCGCTGAGCTGCAACGGGTCGGCACCGATCCGGATCTGCGCCCGCTGCTCGACGAGATCCGCAGCGAGGTGAAGGTCGCCGCGCCCGCAGCCCTGGCCGGCCAGATCCAGGCCCTGGCCGAGAAGGTCGACCTCCTGTGCGCGCGGGACGAGCGATCCAACCTGGGCGAGGCGGGGAGCGCGACCCGGCCCGGCGAGATCGCCTCGATCCACGCCATGCTCAGCAACCTGGCCGAGAAGGTCGATCAGGTCGGCAGCACGGAGCAGGAGGGCCTCGACGCCCTCGAAAAGCAGGTCGTCACCCTGGCCGGCCGCCTGGATGCCCCGCACGGCGGCGATCCGGCACTGGCCGGGCTCGAGCGCACCATGGGCGATCTGCTGCGGCAGGTGACGGCCCTGCGGGACACGGCTCCGAGCGAGGCGACCGTGGAGCGCGCGGCCCGCGCCGCCGTGGCCGAAACCCTCCAGGGTTCTCACGGCGCCGCCACGGAGACCGGCGAGATCGGCCTCCTGCGCGCCAGTTTGGCCGACATGCAGGCGCGGCAGGCGGCTTCGGACCAGCGCCTCGGCGCTACCCTCGAAGGGGTGCAGTCGGCCCTTGAGCGCCTTCTTGTCCGGCTCGGGCCGGTTGAGGCCCCGATGCCGCGGGCTGCCACCCTGGACGAGCGCCTGATGTCGTCGACGAGCGCGGAGGCGGTGATCGGACCCGCCGACGGGCGCGGCGCGGCCCGGCGTGACCCCGCCGACTCCCCGCGGATCGCCGACGACCTGCTGGAGCCCGGCAGCGGCCGCCCCGGGCGCGAGCCCCGGTCCGGGCGGGATGCGTCGGCGCGGCGCTCGGCCAGGGAGCGCACGGCCGATCCGGTGCGAGGCGGCCCGGCCGCGGAAGCCGGCGGCGAGGCCGATATCAAGACGAGCTTCATCGCGGCGGCCCGGCGGGCCGCGCAGGCCGCGCAGGCGGAACTGGCAGCGGAAGGCCCCGCCGACCGCCGCGACGCGCGCGCGAAGAGGATCGCGCCGCAGGCATCCGGTTCCGAAGAGGGTCGTCTCGGACGGTTGAAGGCCGAGATCGACCGGCGTCGCCGGCCGCTGCTCCTCGGCCTCGCCGCGATCGTCCTGGCGCTGGGCGCCCTGCAGGCGATCAGCCTGCGCAGCCCGGAGGAGCCGCGGCGTGGGGCGCCGACGAGCCAATCCGTCCCCGCCCGCGAGGAGACCGCCACGGACGCCAACAGGGACGCCGCCAAGGACACGGCAGTGGAAGACGGCAAGGACGCGGGCAAGGACGCCGGCAAGAGCGCGCCGGCGGACAATGCCAAGGATGCCGCGGCCACCAAACCGCCGGTGGCCGATCCGACCACCACACAGGCCCTTCCGAATCCGATGCCCGCAGAGTCGCGAGCCTCGGCGGTCAAGACGTCGCTCCCTCAGGTCGCCGGGATGAACACCCTGCAAGCCGACCTCGGCACCCTCCCGCTGGCACTGGCCAAGGTGAAGGCCGCAGCCCTCGACGGCGACGGCACGGCGGTCTGGGATCTCGCGTCCCGGGAGGCTGAGGGACGCGGCATGCCGCGCGATCTCGCCCTGGCGGCCAAGCTGTTCGAGAAGCTGGCTGCGGCCGGATACGCGCCGGCGCAGTACAAGATCGGGGGCCAGTACGAGAAGGGGGCCGGCGTTGTCCGCGACCTCGACAAGGCCAAGCTCTGGTATGGCCGTGCCGCCGAGCAGGGTCATGCCCGGTCGATGCACAATCTGGCGGTGATCTTCGCCGAGAACCCGGCCGCGAACGGCAAGCCGGATTTCGCCTCGGCAGCCTCGTGGTTCCGCCAGGGTGCTGAGTTCGGTGTCCGCGACAGCCAGTACAATCTCGGCGTGCTGTACGCCCGCGGCATGGGGCTGACGCAGGATCTCGTCCAGTCCTACGCATGGTTCTCGGCCGCCGCCGCGCAGGGCGATGATGATGCCGCCAAGAAGCGCGACGACGTCGCCAACAAGCTCAGCACCGCGGAACTCGCCAACGCCAAGAGCCTCGCGGCGGCGTTCAAGCCGCGAAAGATTGACGCGGCGGTGAACGAGCCGCCGGCCCCCAGAGCGGGCGCCGGTGCCCCGATGTCGCTGCTCGGCGCTCCTACGCCGAACGCCGAGGCCTTCCCGGCGACGGCGCGGCGCACCTAGTCTCTCGCCGTCCGGGAGCGAGCGTCGGAGGCGGTCGCCGCCGCCAGCTTGACCACCGTGCCGCGATGCGGGAACGCTCCCCGCGGGTGGCGTCGGGCCGATGTCGGATCACGCGGATCGCCACACCTTGCCGCTGATCGGAGGATGGATGGCGCGCCGGAACACCATCCCGATCGGCGCCCTCGTGCTCGGCGTGGCGGGCCTCATCCCGTTCCTGGGCTTCGCGGCGCTCGCAGTCTCCGGGTCGGATGGTGGGCTCAGCAGCATCGGGCTGTCGCCGCGGACCATCCTCTCGGCCTACGGTGCGGTGATCGCCTCGTTCCTCGGCGGCATACGCTGGGGCGCCGCCGCGGCGCGCAATGCCGGCAACGCCGATTACCTCGTCGCCATCATTCCCTCCCTCGTGGCCTGGGCCGCGATGGCTGCGCCGGCGCCCTGGGACCTACGCATCCTCGGCGTCCTCGTTCTTGCCTGGGGCCTGATCGATCAGGATCTGCCCCGCCGCGGCCTCGCGCCGCTCTGGCTCGGCCGGCTGCGGCTGGTGCTGTCGGGGGTCGCCGGGGCCGCGCTGCTGGTCGCCGCCTGAAACCCCGCCCGGTCCGGCGCGTCAGTCCTCGCGCGCCATGGCGCGCAGCAGCTGCAGCACCGCTTCGCGGCGCGCCGGCGACTTGATGGCCCGGAACAGCGCAGACGCCTCCTCGCATTGTCGGGCGAGCGGCGCATCCGACGGCGGGTCCGCCTGCAGGAAGTAGGTCGGGCAGACGTCCAGCGCGGTCGCGATGCGCTCCAGCAAGCGGCGCGTCATCGGTGGTGTCCAGTCGTCCGTCATGCCCCTGAGACTCGTCGCTCGCCCGCCGAACCGATCAGGACGGCAGAACTCTCCTGACCCAGCCTAGCCTTTCGGTCGGCACGATGCCATCCTCAGGTTGCGTTCGACTCACGATTTGTCGCAAAGCGTGCATCGACGCCGGGATCGGGCATGCCGCATTCGAAGCATTTGGACAGGACCTTCAACGTTCTGCGCGACCTCGAGCGTGCCGTCACGCCGGACGAGGTGGCGCGGCTGCTCGTGGACGCCTTCGCCCGCTACGGGGTCTCCTACATCATGGCCGGGATCGTTCCCGATCCGGGCCTTCCGGCGCGGCGCCATGCCGGCTTCGTCTTGGCGAGCACGATGCCGGACGAGTGGGCGCGCCGGTACGTCACCCAGGGCTACGCCCGCCACGATCCGACGGTCCGCCGGCTCTGCACCAGCGCGACGCCCTTCGACTGGAGCACCGTGCAGCCCGATACACCGGACGCCGGGCGCATCATGCACGAGGCCGGCGACTTCGGCATCCGCGCCGGCATCACCATCCCCTTCGTGACGCTCGACGGAGAGCCGGGCGGTATCAGCGTGTCCGGGCCGCGGATCGAGATCGACCCGGCCGAGCGCGTCGCCGTCAACCTCGTGGCGACCTACGCGGTCGGTCAGTTGCTGCTCATGAGCAGCCGCACGACCGCCCGGGAGCCGGTGCGGCTCTCCCCGCGGGAGCGCGAGGCGCTGCAATGGGCCGCGGAGGGCAAGACGGACATCGAGATCGGCCTCGTCATGGGCATCACCGCCGCGGGCGTCGACTATCACCTGCGCTCGGCGCGATCGAAGCTCGACACGGTCAACCGGGCGCATACCGTCGCGCAGGCCCTGCGCGCCGGCCTGATAACCTGAGCCGGCTTCGCGGCCAGAAGCTGCGGCCGATGAAGCCTCGGAGCGGGCGAACCCGAGTCAGCTTGGTGCGTGCCCGCCGCTCGAAAGGGGTTGGCTTCGCGCTGCGGCCCTCCGCGCGGACCCTACGGTTTCTCGTAGTACCGGCGACCCGGTCAAACGAGGACAACTCACGTCAGGCCAACGTGAGGTTTTCTCGTGATCCACCTTGTGACACCCGCCAACGCGCATCGCTACACCGATGCCATGGAGCAGGCTTGGCGCCTGCGCCACGAGATCTTCGTCCGCGAGAAGGGCTGGACCGAACTGGCCCGCCCCGACGGCCGGGAGATCGACCAGTTCGACACGCCGCACGCGATCCACTTCCTCGCCATGGAGGGCGAGACCGTCATCGGGTACAGCCGCCTCCTGCCGACCACGCGGCCGCACCTGCTCTCCGACGTCCTAACCGAACTCTGTGAGGGCGAGCGCCCGGCGGGCCCGCACATCTGGGAATGGACCCGCCAGGGCGTCGCGCGCTCGCACCGTGCGAAGGGCCGCGTGGTCAATCCCGTCTCGCTCGCGCTGCTCACCGGCATCGTCGAGTGGGGGCTGGCGCACGGCGTCAGCAGCCTGCTCCTGCAGATGCCGACCCTGTACATGATCCACGTGATCCAGCTGCACTTCCGGCCGCAGCCCCTGGGCCTGCCGGTCCAGATCGCCGGCGAGGAGATCATGGCCGCCACCGCCCGCTTCGATGCCCGCACCCTCGCGAAGCTCCGCGCCGTCCGCGGCGACACCCGCTCGGTCCTGGTTTCCGAGCCCGCATACCTGGCGGCGTGACGATGATCTTCGACAGCAGAGACGCGGCGCTGGACGCCCTCGCCACCCAGTGCCTGCGGGTGCGCGATCTCGTCGATGCGGTCGGCGATCCGCTGATGCGCGCCGCCATCGACCTTCTGCTCATCGAGGTCGCTCGGAAGCTTGCCGAGATCGCTCCGCCCGAGTTCGGCAGCGAAGCGTGACCCCGCCCGCGACCGCGGAGGGCAGACATGAGAACGGCGGGTGCCCCTCAAGCACCCGCCGCCGCCCGGCCGCGTGACCGGTTCAGGCGCCCATGGCGGTCTTCAGGTTCTGGTCGACCTTGTCGAGGAAGCCCGTGGTCGAGAGCCACTTCTGGTCGGGCCCGACGAGGAGCGCGAGGTCCTTGGTCATGTAGCCGGCCTCGACCGTGTCGACGCAGACCTTCTCCAGCGTGGCCGAGAATCTCGCGAGATCCTCGTTGCCGTCGAGCTTGGCGCGGTGCGACAGGCCGCGGGTCCAGGCGAAGATCGAGGCGATCGAGTTGGTCGAGGTCTCCCGGCCCTTCTGGTGCTCGCGGTAGTGGCGGGTGACGGTGCCGTGGGCGGCCTCGGCCTCGACCGGCTGGCCGTCCGGCGTCATCAGCACCGAGGTCATCAGGCCGAGCGAGCCGAAGCCCTGCGCCGCCGTGTCCGACTGCACGTCGCCGTCGTAGTTCTTGCAGGCCCAGACGTAGCCGCCCGACCACTTGAGGCACGAGGCCACCATGTCGTCGATCAGGCGGTGCTCGTAGGTGATGCCGAGCGCCTTGAACTTCGCCGCGAACTCCTCCTCGTAGACCTTCTGGAACAGGTCCTTGAACCGGCCGTCATAGGCCTTGAGGATCGTGTTCTTGGTCGACAGATAGACTGGGTACTTGCGCGCGAGACCGTAGTTCAGCGAGGCGCGGGCGAAGTCGATGATCGACTGGTCGAGGTTGTACATCGACATGGCGACGCCGGCCTCGGGGAACTTGAACACCTCCTTCTCGATGACCGTGCCGTCATCACCCTCGAACTTGATGGTCAGGCGGCCCTTGCCGGGCACCTTGAAGTCGGTGGCACGGTACTGGTCGCCATAGGCGTGGCGGCCGATCACGAAGGGCTGGGTCCAGCCGGGTACGAGGCGCGGCACGTTCTTGCAGATGATCGGCTCGCGGAAGATCACGCCGCCCAGGATGTTGCGGATCGTGCCGTTGGGCGACCGCCACATCTCCTTGAGGCCGAATTCCTGCACCCGCTGCTCGTCCGGCGTGATGGTGGCGCATTTCACGCCGACGCCATGGCGCTTGATCGCCTCCGCGGCATCGACCGTCACCTTGTCGTTGGTGGCATCGCGGTGCTCGACGCCGAGGTCGTAATATTCGAGATCGACGTCGAGATAGGGGTGGATCAGCTTGTTCTTGATCTCGGCCCAGATGATCCGGGTCATCTCGTCGCCGTCGAGCTCGACGACGGGGTTCGCTACCTTGATCTTCGCCATGGACCGGTGCCTTCTCGCGTTGTCCCCGCGCCCGGCATGCAAGGGCCGTGCGGTCGCCCGATCGGGCGTGCGGGGTTCGGAAATCGCTCCGCGACATAGCGCGGCCCCTCCGGCGACGGAAGGTGCAGGCTGTCATCCGGGCCGCATCGTCACCCACCCCTCGACGGGAAAGGGCCGGCCATGCCAGACGGCCCACATGACGAGCCGCGATACACAGGGCGACGGCCCCAGGACGGTCACCGAGCTTCCGCCCGGCCTTGCCCCCACGGTGATCCTGGTCGAGCCGCAGCTCGCCGAGAATATCGGCATGACGGCCCGCGCCATGGCGAATTTCGGCCTGTCGGAGCTGCGCCTCGTCAATCCCAAGAACGGCTGGCCCAAGAAGGGCGTCCGCGAGGCGGCCTCCGGCGCCACGCACGTCCTCGACGGAGCCACGATCTTCGGCAGCGTCGCCGAGGCGATCGCCGATTGCCACTACGTGCTCGCCACCACGGCCCGTGAGCGCGGCCAGATGAAGCGGGTCTTCGCTCCCGACGACGCGATGGGTGAACTCGTCACCCGGGAGGGGCAGCGCTGTGCGGTGATGTTCGGTCGGGAACGGGTCGGGCTCACCAACGACGAGGTCTCGCTCGCCGACGCCATCGTGACCTTCCCGGTCTCGCCGGATTTCCCGTCGCTCAATCTCGCCCAGGCGGTGCTGCTGGTGGGCTACGCGTGGCGTCAGGCGAGCGGCCGGGCCAAGCTGCCGTTCTCGGGGGAGCTGCTCTCGCCGCCGGCGACCCGGGAGGCGCTGATCGCGCTGTTCGGGAGTCTCGAAGACGCCCTGGACACGGCCGGCTTCTACCCGCCCGAGAAGCGCGACATCATCGCCCGCAACATGCGCGACATGCTGCATCGCATGGGGATGACCGAGCAAGATGTGCGCACCTTCCGCGGCGCGCTGCGGGCGCTGACCCGAAAGGGGGCGTGATCACTCGCCGGCCGGCTCCATCTCTGGCGGCGTGCCGCCGCCGAAGCAGCGCCCGACCGCGTCCCAGAACGCGGCCTGCTCCTCCGGGGTGCAGGCGGACATGCGCGCCTCGACCTTGGCGCGGCCAGCCACCGCGTCGGGAGTCGCGGCGACATCCGCCTCGCTCGGGTTCCTTGCCTCGGCCATCGGCAATCCTCCGTCGCAGAACAAAGGCTGAGCTAGACTGCGGTTCCGTTACGCGCCGCATTGGGGCATGGAAGCGGTGAGGATTGATCCTGCCGCCCCGCCGGCGGAGCAGAGGGCGGAGGATCGGGTGCGGCTGAGCGTAGACAATCTGGCCTGCCGCCGCTCCGGGCGCCGCATCTTCGGCAATCTCTCCTTTGCCCTCGGGCCCGGCGACGCGCTGGCGGTGACCGGGCGGAACGGCGCCGGTAAGTCGAGTCTGCTCGCCATCCTCTCCGGCCGGCTGCGGCCGGATGCCGGGCGGATCGCAGTCGCCGATGTCGGCGAGGCGAGCCTGCCCGAATGCCTGCACGCGGTCGGCCACCGCGACGGGCTGAAGAGCTCGCTCACCGCGGGGGAGAATCTGCTGTTCGCCCGGCGGCTTTTGGGCGCGCCGCGTCTGGCACCCCGGGCCGCCCTGGAGCGGCTCGGCCTCGGCCATGCCCACGACCTGCCGGTCGCCTATCTCTCGGCGGGCCAGCGGCGCCGGGTCGCGCTGGCGCGGCTCCTCGTCTGCGCCCGGCCGCTCTGGCTGCTCGACGAGCCCACCGCGGCCCTCGATACGGCCTCGCAGGCGGTACTGGCCGATCTGATGGCGGCACACCGGGCCGAGGGCGGCCTCGTGATCGCGGCGACGCACCAGGCGCTCGGGTTGGCGGACGCCGCCGAACTGCGCATCGAGTCCGCTGCCGCGGCCGCCCCGGTGGCCGACGTGCTGGAGGAGTGGGCGTGATCCGCGCATTCGTCGCCCTCATCGCCCGCGACCTGCGCCTGTCCGGCCGCGTCGGCGGGTCCGGCGCGCTGTCGCTGGTGTTCTTCCTGATGATCGTCGCCCTGGTGCCGTTCGCCCTGGGGCCCGATCTGAACCTGCTGTCGCGGATCGGCCCCGCGATCCTCTGGCTCGCCGCGGTGCTCTCCACCCTGATCGGCCTCGACCGCCTGTTCCAGGCCGACGAGGAGGACGGCTCCCTCGACCTGATGACCGCCGCGCCGGTGCCGCTGGAACTGGTGGTGCTCGGCAAGGTGACGGCGCATTGGCTGACCACCGGCCTGCCGCTCGCGCTGGCCGCGCCGCTCTTCGGCCTGCTGGTCGCCCTCGACGGCACCGCCATGGGCGCCACGTCCCTGACGCTGCTCGCCGGGACGCCGGCGCTCAGCTTCATCGGCGCTGTGGGGGCGGCGCTGACGGCCTCGATCCGGCGGGGCGGGCTGATCCTGGCCGTGCTGGTGCTGCCGCTGATGATCCCGACGCTGATCTTCGGCGTCTCGGCGGCGCAGGCGGCCAGCGGCGGGACGGTGCCGTTCCTCGTGCCGCTGGCGGTGCTGGCCGGCCTGACGCTCATCGCTGCCGTGGTCGGGACGTTCGCGGCGGCTGCGGCTTTGCGCTGGCCGGAGTGATCCACGACCTTCAAGCACTCCGTGCCGCCGTTATCGGGCCAAAGTTCGCCACATCAAATTCCTAAAATCTAATCCATTGGATTGTCGGCTAATATATTTAACAGATAGTCATATTCTCCGTCGATGTCTTCAGTGCCTCGGAATGTCGATACCTCGATATGGTTGTCGTCAAAGCACTCTATTTCGAGTCGCAGCCCATACAACGTCGCATCGACCCTGATCGTATCCGGCCGATCCCTCGCAAGCCGAAAAGAAATCTTCGCCTTCTCCAGAGTGTTTATCACATCGAATATCGTATGATTTGCCATCCGATTCCCTCCTCCGAGAATTGATACTGGCCTTTGTGAAACACTCGAGACTTTGGCACACGCATGGCTGATCGTTGCTGTTCGGCTGCAGATCTCTCGATCGCGCTTGCATCTTTGCTGATCGGATTATGGCCGCCTTCGACGCGACCGAAACAAGGGCCGTCACACGGACGCCGACCATTGTTGATCCGGTCAGCCGGGGGCCGTAACGGGTATGGCAGCCTTCTGAAATGGAAACGCCGTAGGCTGCCAGTGGCGGCCGAGCTTGAAACGGTCTGCTTCGGTGCGCTCGTTCTCCCAGAGAAGCTTCGCCAAAGTCATGTGATCGCCCGTCTGCAGGGCCTCTCCCACCGCAACCCAGCTCCGGAGGTAATCCGATATCGGCTCACCACCGATCGCTTTTTGCTTCTCGTATCGTTCCCTGAAGCTCGGGGTAATCAGATCCCAATGTTTTCTGGCAATCGCAAATTCGCCGAGCGCTGCATGTGTGAGGCACATCCAGATATGATCTTTGTTGAAGCTATAACCTCGCATTTCTTGGGACAAAATGTACGTCACAATTTTTTCGATTGAATCTAAGGATCTGAGAAGTGGAAGAACCTCGGTTTCAATCTGACCCACGAAATCGCCAGCAATGGTCGGATCGTCCCAATCCCAGACACCCCCCTCGCCAGCTGGTTTGAACTGACGCGACCGACCGATCATACCGATCGATCGGCCATAACCTCCAAATCCGAATTTGTCTCCACGAATATACAGCTCCGTCAGTCTCCATTCGAGCGTGAAGTAGCCTCGACTGGGGCGATCAAAGATTCGGATCTGCCTTGCAATATGCCCAACACCTTGGACGCAAAGGAATTTGCCCCCTGTGAAAGCAACATCGCAGCTTCGATCGATCAGAGGAGCAGACAACGCTCGGATTTGCTGTGTTGATGCACGAGTCAATGGGGCCATTTCCTGGGCCTCACTTGTATCATGATGAATCGGACCACATCGGGAAATTTACGCTTTGCCGCCATGATGGAAGCGACGGCTTTTTTAGGTGTCCATCCCTCCCGTCCGGTTTTCGGGTCGTAGATACACACGGCATCGATGCGAGGCCTCTCAAATACGTCAGCTCTTTTGCTGCCAAGCAGTATCATCTTTCCTTGATTGTCCAGGTCGGCTAATATGAGTTCTGCAACAAAATTTGGATCTCTCTTTCTGTTGATGATGCGCGCGATCTCAACATGAATCATGGTGCCCAGCTGTGTCGCATTCGCATACCCGCCTTGCGCTGTCACACGCGCAGTGACTTCGTCCACAATAGCCTGTACTTCCCCGTTTCTTGGACAAGCGTCATCCAATTGAGCTTGGCTGAGCCGGCCGATCCACATCGGCATACTCATCTGCGGTTCGTCCCCGAATTTATATTCTTGCGCTGTAAGCCCCAAAACGGTGCCGTACCCATCCTCACGAGCGGAGAGGTACGTCAGGAGCTGCAACCCAAGCTCGAAGGTTGCGATGACGGGGGCGGCGATCAGCGGTAGGGCGGGGGCGAAGGCCTGTTGAACGATCGGCTCAGCGACGAGACCGGTCGGAGTACAGGTGGTCCGCGATAGAACCTCGCCCGTTTTGCCGTCTCGGATCGTCTGCGTTTCCCCGGACGTCTCGAACACCCGGCTTTCGCCGTCCGGCGCCGTGACGGTATGCTGTTCGTCGAACGGCTTTCGCCCCGCATGGACTCGGATCGACAGGACGCGCGTCCCATCCTCCAGCGTCGTACGCTCCGTAAGCGGCGGCGGATCCTCAGGGGACGCCCCCTCGGGCCGATCGCCTTGGAGCGAGGCCCATTGGCCGCCGCTCGGCCCCTGGACCCACTTGCCGCCGTTCGGGTGTCCCGCTGGTGCGCGCGGCTGCGTCTCCCAGCCTTTGGCGTGAAGCTGCCGCTGCAGGCGGATCAGCTTGGTCTCCACCGCGAGACCGGCCAGAACGTGGCGCAGAACGATAGCTTCGCTTTGCGCTTGAGCCTCTTCACGCATGGTGGCCGTGCCCCGTCAAACCGCTCCGCGGCGGCTCGTTATGAACAAAAAAAGAACATAGGAAAAATGTCAAGATCTAAGACGCGTGGCCCGCTCGGTGCCTGCGGACGGTTCCGCGTTGACGCACCGCGCCCCGCTCACTATAGAGGCCGCTTCGCCGAGGGGCCGCGTTTTCGCGCGCGCTGCGTCTCGGCCATCGCCAGACAACCTGACGCGACGACCGATCTCCGGCTGAGCCGGCCCGTCGGCATCGCCCGACGAAGAGAACGAGGATTCCATGGCCAACACCGCTTCGGCCAAGAAAATGACCCGCAAGATCGCCAAGCGCACGGCGATCAACCGCTCGCGCCGCTCGCGTATGCGCACCTTCGTCCGCAAGGTGGAGGAGGCCATCGCCTCCGGCAGCCAGCAGGACGCGCTCGCCGCCCTGCGCGCCGCCGAGCCCGAGATGATGCGCGCCGCCCAGCACGGCATCGTTCACAAGAACAACGCGTCGCGGAAGGTCTCGCGCCTCGCCGCCCGGGTGAAGGCGCTGGCCGCCTAAAACCACCCGCGCAACTCTGACGGTTTCGAGCCCGGCCTTCGCGCCGGGCTTTTTCGTGCGCGCTGTCCCGCGCGACGGGTCCGCCGCGCGGGAGCCGCAACGGCCTCGTTAACCCTGTTCAAGAATCGATGCGATTGCAGACTCCGCAGTCGACGTGTAGCTTAACAAAAACTGACACCGATCAAGCAAAACGCAGCGATTTCGGGACTCCGCCGAATCATTCCGATTCGCCAAGACTCTAGCGGCGGCGTTGAGCGCGTCCAGGAACACTTGCGGAGAGGATTCTGCGCCGTCCCCGCAAGTCCCACTGTTAAAGGAACCGTAGGTAATTGTTGATAGGCTCTCCCAATCGGCAAAAGTTCTCCATGGAGGGGTTGACTCCATGATGTGGACTCTGTCCCGCCCGTTCTTGCGGGACTCTGAAGGCGTAATTCGTGCGTAGGCGCGGCCTGCGGGACTCCGGGGGCAGCGTCGGGAGAGCCAATGATGCGTGTCGACGGAACGGTGGCGAGCGACGACGAGGGCGGCCGCAACGGCGGTGGCACCATGGATTACGGATCCGCCTGGGCGCGCGTGAAGCGCCGGCTGCGCGCTGAGCTCGGCGAGGACGTGTTTGCGAGCTGGTTCGCCCGCTTGGAGCTCGAGGCGGTCGCCGGCGGCACGGCCCGCCTCACGGTCCCGACCCGCTTCCTCAAGAGCTGGATCGAGTCCCACTATCTCGACCGTGTTCTCAACACCTTCAAGGCGGAAGTCGAGGAGATCGCGCGCATCGAGGTCGGCGTGCGCGGCTCCGGCGCCCCGGTCCGCACGATCGCCGTCGGCGCCCCGAAGGCCAATCCCGCCAGCGGGCCGCTCGCCCGTCTGCACGCCGCCGGCTCGCCGGCCCCGGTCGCCGCGGTCGCGCCGGAGCCCCGTCCGGCCACGGAGGCCGGTGGCGATCTCAGCGGCACGCCGCTCGATGCCCGGCTGACCTTCGCGAGCTTCGTGATCGGCCGCTCCAACGCCCTGGCGCATGCCGCCGCCGAGCGGGTGGCCAATCACCAGGGTGAGGGCGCCCTCTACAACCCGCTCTACCTCCATGCCGGCGTCGGCCTCGGCAAGACCCACCTGCTGCACGGCATCGGCCATGCCGCCCGCGATGCGGGGCGTCGGGTGATCTACCTGACCGCCGACCGGTTCATGTACGGCTTCGTCAACGCCCTGAAGACCCAGTCGGCGCTGGCCTACAAGGAGCGCCTGCGGGGCATCGACCTGCTGATCCTCGACGATGTCCAGTTCATCCAGGGCAAGTCGATCCAGGCCGAGTTCGGCCACACGATCAACGCCCTGATCGATGCCGGCCGGCAGGTCGTTGTGGCCTCGGATCGGCCGCCGACCGAGCTGGAGGCCCTGGACGAGCGGGTCCGCTCCCGGCTCGGCGGCGGCCTCGTGGTCGAGATCACCGCCCTGGACGAGGCGCTGCGGGTGTCGATCCTGTCGGCACGGCTGGCCGCGGTACGGGCCTCGCATCCGGGCTTCGACGTCTCGCCGCAGGTCGCCTCCTATGTGGCCCGGGCGATCACCGCCAACGGCCGCGACCTCGAAGGCGCCGTGAACCGCCTGCTGGCGCACGCCACGCTCACCGGCACCGCGGTGACGATGGAGACCGCCGAAGCCGCGATCCGCGATCTCGTGAAGAACCGCGAGCCGAAGCGGATCAAGATCGAGGACATCCAGAAGCTGGTGGCCTCCCGCTACAACGTCTCGCGCTCGGACATCCTGTCGGAGCGGCGGACCGCCGCCGTGGTCAAGCCGCGCCAGATCGCCATGTACCTCTCGAAGGTGCTGACGCTGCGCTCGCTCCCCGAGATCGGCCGCCGCTTCGGCGGGCGCGATCACACCACGGTGCTGCACGCCGTCCGCAAGATCGAGAAGCAGATCGGTGAGGATACGGTGCTCGGCGATGAAGTCGAGCTGCTGAAGCGGATGCTGCAGGACTGATGCCGGTCCCAAGTCGCCGGGATCGACCGGCGTCGAATGCCAGCGACGATCTCCCGGCGGTTCGCGCCCCGCGTGATCCGGTCGAATCCGACCGGGTGAGCCGCGGGACGATCACGTCGGAACCCGCCGCGTCGTAGCGCGCCCTCCGTCGGCCCCGAGCAATGCGGGGCTGGCCGGGGGCGCGTGCCCCGTGGCACACTGGCGCGAACCGAGACGGACCTGTTAAGGCCGCGTCGCCGCTTGGCGAGACCAGACGCCCCGGGGGAGTGCTGATGACGGACGCCTTCATCTACGACCACGTTCGCACGCCTCGCGGGCGCGGGAAGGCGGACGGCTCCCTGCACGAGGTGACGGCGCTGCGCCTCGCCGAGACGGCGCTCCGCTCCCTCAAGGCGCGCAACGGGCTCGACACCGGCCTCGTGGACGACGTGATCCTGGGCTGCGTCGATCCGGTGGGCGAGGCCGGCGGCGACATCGCCCGGGCGGCGGCCCTGGTGGCGGATTACGGCGCCCATGTCCCGGGCGTGCAGATCAACCGGTTCTGCGCCTCCGGCCTCGATGCGGTGAACTTTGCGGCCGCGCAGGTGATGAGCGGCCAGCACGAGATGGCGGTGGGCGGCGGCGTCGAATCCATGAGCCGCATCGGCATCGGTGCCTCGGGCGGCGCCTGGCCGGTTGATCCGGCGATCGCCATCAAGTCGTACTTCATGCCGCAGGGCGTCTCGGCCGATCTGATCGCCACGAAGTACGGCTTCACCCGCGATGATTGCGACGCTTACGCGGTCCGCTCGCAGCAGCGGGCGGCCAAGTCCTGGGGGGAGGGGCTGTTCAACGGCTCCGTGGTCCCGGTGCGCGACGTGAACGGCATCACCCTGCTCGACCGCGACGAGCACATGCGCCCCGGCACCGACATGCAATCGCTCGCCGCGCTGAAGGCCTCCTTCGTGCAGATGGGGCAGATGGGCGGATTCGACGCCGTCGCGACGGACGCCCATCCGGATGTCGAGGCGGTGGATCATGTCCACCACGCCGGCAATTCCTCGGGCATCGTGGACGGCGCCGCCGCCGTGCTGGTCGGCTCGAAGGCGGCCGGCGAGGCGGCGGGGCTGCGTCCCCGGGCGCGGATCCGGGCGTTCGCCAATATCGGCTCCGACCCGGCGCTGATGCTCACCGGCCCGGTGGACGTCACCCGGAAGGTCCTGGCCAAGTCCGGGCTGAGCCTGTCGGACATCGACCTGTTCGAGGTGAACGAGGCGTTCGCCGCGGTGGTCCTGCGCTTCTGCCAGGCCTTCGACCTCGACCCAGAGGCGGTCAACGTCAACGGCGGCGCCATCGCCCTCGGCCATCCGCTCGGTGCGACGGGTGCCATGATCCTCGGCACGGCCCTCGACGAGCTGGAGCGGACCGGCAAGGAGCGCGCCCTGATCACGCTGTGCATCGGCGCCGGCATGGGCACGGCCACGATCATCGAGCGGGTTTGACCGCGGTATCGCCGGGGAGCGGCGTGCCGTCGCTCCCAAAAATCCGGGAACGCTGCTAGAGGCGCGGGCGACGACCGGCCCGCATCCGGGCCGGACGATAAGACCATGGGAGACAAGCCCTTGAACCGCCTGATCGCGACGCTGTGCCTCGGCGTCACTCTGAGCCTGCCGCTCGCCGCCCACGCCGACGAGGCAGCGGACCGCGTCGCCACGGCCACGACCCTCGTGAACAAGACCCTGATCAAGAACCTGCAGACCGGCTTCAACGTCGCGCTGGAGAAGACCGTCGCGCCGATGCCGGAGGCCCGCGGCGAGGCCGTGCGCAAGGAACTGACCGCTGAGTTCGAGAAGCAGCGCGGCATCATGGTCGAGGGGCTGTCGAAGGAATACGCCGAGAAATTCAGCCTGGCCGAGCTGAAGCATCTCGACGAGATCTATTCCGATCCGACCTACCTCAAGTTCCAGACCATGAATGCCGATCCGAATTCGGCCGTGACGGCGATCTCGCAGAACTCGGTGACCAAGCTGCTCAACATGCTGGCGGTGGCCTCGGCGACCGACACTTCGCCGAAGCCCGGCACGCCGCCGGTGCCGCCGACTGCGGTGCCAGCACCGGCGCAGAAATAGGCCGATGAAGGCCGCGCGCCCCCGGCTGGCCTCAGGCCGCGCGCGCGGTCGGCGTGCTGAATCCCGCGACGGGGGGAAGTGCCTTCGGCGGCGGCTGGGAGAAGGGGTCGCCCGCCACGAGCGTGATCCCGAGGTTGCACAGGGTGTCGAGTTCCGCCGCGGTTTCGCAGCCCTCGGCCAGCGCGGCAGGCGGTGTCCGTCGTCAGCTCGGTCTTCCGACAGTGCCCCCGACCGGATGACCGTGCTCGTCCGTGCTCGACGGACCCCAAAAGCGAGAACCTTGGTATCTTAGCCGACAATACCCTGGGAGGACGGCACCATGACGTTGACCGATTTCCGGTTCGAGACCGATCCTGACGGCATCGCCCTGGCGACCTGGGATATGCCCGGCCGCTCGATGAACGTCATCACCGAGGGCGTGATGAATCAGCTCGAGCAGATCATCGAGCAGGTTGCCTCGGATGCCGCCATCAAGGGCTGCGTCATCGCCACCGGCAAGGACAATTTCTCCGGCGGCGCCGACCTCACCATGCTGCAGGGGCTCGGCCGGGCCTACGAGAAGCTGAAGGCCGAGCAGGGCGAGGAGGTGGCGATGCGCCACTTCTTCGAGGCGTCCCGGCGCCTGTCCTTGCTGTTCCGGCGGCTGGAGACCTGCGGCAAGCCCTTCGCGGCCGCGATCCAGGGTCTGTGCCTCGGCGGCGCCTTCGAGCTGGCCCTGTCGTGCCATCACCGGGTCGCGTCGGACGACGCGAAGACGCGGGTCGGCCTGCCGGAGATCAAGGTCGGCCTGTTCCCGGGCGGCGGCGGCACGCAGCGGGTCGCCCGGCTGATGCAGACCGGCGACGCCCTCCAGATGCTGTTCAAGGGCGAGCAGATCCGCGCGCCCATGGCCAAGGGCATGGGCCTGATCCACGCGGTGGCGCCGCAGGCCGAGATCGTCGAGCGCGCAAAAGCCTGGATCCGTGAGGGCGGCTCGGCGGTGGCGCCCTGGGACGTGCCGAAGTTCAAGGCGCCCTCCGGCAAGGTCTACTCGCCCGCCGGCATGATGATCTGGCCGCCGGCCAATGCGATCTACCGGCGCGAGACCCACGACAACTACCCGGCCGCCAAGGCGATCCTGGCCTCGGTCTACGAGGGCCTGCAATTGCCGATGGATCTCGCCCTGCGGGTCGAGAGCCGGTACTTCGCGCATATCCTGCGCAGCAAGGAAGCGGCGGCGATGATCCGCACGCTGTTCATCTCCATGGGCGAGCTGAACAAGGGCGCCCGCCGGCCGAAGGGCGTGCCGGCGACGAACCTGCGCAAGGTCGGGGTGATCGGCGCCGGCTTCATGGGCGCGGGCGTCGCCTACGTCACCGCCCAGGCCGGGTTCGAGGTGGTGCTGGTCGATCAGTCGATCGAGGCCGCCGAGAAGGGCAAGGCCTACGCCCACACGCTCATCACCGGCCAGATCAACAAGGGCCGCGCCAAGACCGCCGACCGCGACGCCCTGCTCGGCCGCATCCAGGCCACCGCCAGTTACGGCGCGCTGGCCGAATGCGACCTCGTGATCGAGGCGGTGTTCGAGGATCCGAAGGTCAAGGCCGAGGTGATCCAGAAGGTCGAGGCGGTGATCCGCCCCGACGCGATCTTCGCCTCCAACACCTCGACCCTGCCGATCACGGGGCTGGCGATGAGCTCGCAGCGGCCGGTGCAGTTCGTGGGCATCCACTTCTTCTCGCCGGTCGAGAAGATGATGCTGGTCGAGATCATCAAGGGCGAGGCGACCGGCGACGCGGCTTTGGCCACGGCCCTCGACTACGTGCGGCTCATCAAGAAGACGCCGATCGTCGTCAACGACACGCGCGGCTTCTTCGCCAACCGCTGCGTCGGCGCCTACATCCTCGAAGGGCACAAGATGCTGGCCGAGGGCGTACCGCCCGCCATGATCGAGAGTGCGGGCCGTCAGGCGGGCATGCCGGTCGGGCCGCTCTCGCTCAACGACGAGGTCGCCCTCGATCTCGTGCTGAAGATCGCCAAGGCCACCGAGGCGCAGGTCGGGCAGGGGGCCGTCGATCCGGCGCAGAAGGCGATCCTGTCCGAGTTGGTGGAGAAGCAGGGCCGGCTCGGCCGGAAGAACCGCAAGGGTTTCTACGATTATCCCGAGGGCGCGCCGAAGCGCCTCTGGCCCGGCCTCAGGGACCTGCAGCCGAGCCGCCTCGACCCGGATTCGGTCGACTTCACCGAGCTGAAGCAGCGGCTCCTGGTGGTGCAGGCGCTGGAGGCGGCCCGCACGGTGGGCGAAGGCGTGGTGACCGACCCGCGCGAGGCGGATGTCGGCTCGATCCTCGGCTTCGGCTTCGCGCCGTTCACCGGGGGCGCCCTGTCCTACATCGACTTCATGGGCGCGGCGGCCTTCGTCGATCTCGCGCGGCGGCTGGAGGCGAAGCACGGCCCGCGCTTCCGGGTGCCCGACACCCTCGCCGCCATGGCCGAGCGCGGCGGCACCTTCTACGGTCAGGCCCAGCAGCGCGCGGCCTGATCGGTTCCCCTCGACGACGGCGGCTCCGCCATCTTGGCGAGCGGAGCGAAGCAACCCTGCCAAGCGCGACGCTGTCCGACGTTCCGCTGCCCTGGGTCACTTCGCTTCGCTCGTGATGACGGGAGGGATGCGCCTTCCGAGGCGAGCCGACGGAAATCGTCTCAGGCCGCGCCCGCGACCCGCATCTTGGCGCCCAGCATGCGCGCGAGGAGCACGACGTCGGACGCGTTGTCCGACATCAGGTCGGTGATGTCGCCGACCTCAAGCGCCTTCACAGGGCGGCAGCGGACTCCGTAGCGGCCGGCCGTGCAGGTACAGCGCAGCTGTGGGCCGCCCGGTCGTTCCTCGAGGCTCACGTCATACCGGTTGCCGGTGGATCCCCGCATGGCGAAACGCAGGGCAGCCGGCGTCTGCGGAAAGGCGGCCATCGCCCGCCCGCTGATCGCCCCCGGGGCACGGCGGGGTACAGCGGGGCCGCCAGCCGCTCGCGCGATCGGCAGTCCGATCGCCGCGGCCAAGGCGTAAACATCCGCCGCGTCCCGTTCGCGCATCGCGGCCAGGGCGATCTCCGCGCAGGCATAGGCGTCCTCGCCGGCGTCGTGGTGCTCGAAGCGAATCCCCAGCCGCCGGGCGACCTTGCCGAGCCCGCATCCCTCCGGTGCCGGGAACACCCGGCGCGCGACTTGGACGGTGCAGAGGTAGGAAAAATCCGGCACCGGCAGGCCGGCCCGCACCAGTCCGGCCCGCAACACGCCGATATCGAAGCTCGCATTGTGCGCGAGGATGAGCCCCCGGCTGAGGTCGTCGAGATACGGCGCCATCGCGGTGGCGAAGTCCGGCGCATCCCGGACGTTCGCCGGCAGGATTCCGTGGACGCGGATATTGCCCGGCGCGAAGCGCATCTCCGGCGGCCGGATCAGGTGGCTCTGTCGACGGACGATGCAGCCATCAGCGATCCAGGCGAGGCCCACCGCGCAGGCGCTGTCGCGCCGCTCGTTGGCCGTCTCGAAGTCGAGGGCCAGGACCGTCATCGGGGATCGACCGTTCCGGGTGGGCGTTCGCAAGGCGTTCTCCCGCAGGTCTAGGCCGACCGGACTCGGGCTTCAACCCTGCGTCACCATCCCGAGCCAGTCGTCTTCCGTGACGACCTTGACGCCGTGCTTCTGCGCGTCCTTCAGTTTGGAGCCCGCCCCGGGGCCGGCGACGACGAGATCGGTCTTCGCCGAGACCGAACCGGAAACCTTCGCGCCGAGGCGCTCGGCCACGGCCTTGGCCTCGTTGCGGGTCATCTTCTCCAGAGTGCCGGTGAACACCACGGTCTTGCCCGCGAAGGCCGAGGCTGACGCCGCCTGCTCCATCGGCTCGACCGCGACCTCGTCGAGCAGGGCCGAGACCGCATCGGCGTTGTGGGGCTCGGAGAAGAACAGGATCAGCGCGTCGGTCGCCACCGGTCCGATCTCGCCGTCATCGGCGAACAGGCGGTAGGCATCCCCGGGGGGCTGCGCCGCGGCCTTGGCGATCGCCGCGCACACGGCGTCGGCGTCGCCGTAATGCGCGAGCAGGTTCTCGCGCTGGACCGCGCTGAGGCGCGCCCGCTCCTGACCGGGCGTCGCCGCGTCCTCCGGAAAGCCCAGATCGAGCAGGCGGTCGCGGGTCGTGCCGCCGATCCGGGGCACGGCCGTGAGTTCGACCCAATCGGGCCCCGGCTGCGCCGCCGCGGCGTCGCGGATAGCCGCGATGAGCGTCGGCATGTCGGGGAAGCGCTTGGCCAGCGCCTTGGCGGTGGCCTCGCCGATCTGTGGGATGCCCAGAGCGAAGAGCAGGCGGTTCATCGGCACCCGGCGCCGCGCCTCGACGCCGGCCAGCAGGTTCTTGATCGCCTTGTCGTCCTCCTCGCCCTTCTTCTTGGCGGCCTTCTTGGGCGGCTCCGCCGCGCCGGATTCCGCGCGCCGCTCGGCGGACAACGCCTCGCGCCGGGCCACGACGGCCGCCTTGAGCGTGTCGAAATCCAGCCGGAACAGATCCGCCGGCTGGCGCAACAACCCGGCCTCGAACAGGACCTCGATATAGGTCTCGCCGAACCCCTCGATGTCGAAGCCGTTGCGCGACACGAAGTGCTTCAGCCGCTCGACGCCCTGGGCCGGGCAGATCAGCCCGCCGGTGCAGCGGCGGATCGCATCGAGCTTGCCGGTGCGCGGGTTGATGGCGCGGACGGCGCGGCTGCCGCAGGCGGGACAGGTCTCGGGGAAGGCGTAGGGCTGCGCGTCGGCCGGACGCTTCGACAGGTCGACATCCATCACCTTCGGGATGACGTCGCCCGCCCGGACCACCGTCACCGTGTCGCCGACCCGGATGTCACGCCCGTCGCGGATCGGCTCGCCGTCGGCGCCGACACCTTTTACGTAGCCCTCGTTGTGGAGCGTGGCGTTCGACACCACCACGCCGCCGACCGTCACCGGCCGCAGCTTCGCCAGCGGATTCAGCGAGCCGGTGCGGCCGACATTGATGACGATGTCCTCCACCACAGTCGTCGCCTCCTGGGCGGCGAACTTGTGGGCGAGCGCCCAGCGGGGCGAGCGTGAAACGAAGCCGAGCCGCCTCTGGAGCGCCAGGTCGTCGACCTTGTAGACGACACCGTCGATGTCGTAGCCGAGCCCGGCCCGGTCCGCCTCGATCCGCCGGTAATGGGCGAGCATCGCCTCCGTGTCGGTGAAGGTCTCGGTGCGCGGGTTCACCGGAAGGCCCCAGGCCGCGAAGCGCTCCAGGGCACCGGTCTGGGTCTCGGCGATCGGTGCCGAGAGCTCGCCCCAGGCATAGGCGAAGAAGCGCAGCGGCCGGGACGCGGTGATCCCGGGATCGAGCTGGCGCAGGCTGCCGGCCGCGGCGTTCCGCGGGTTGGCGAAGAGCGGCTTGCCCGCCGCCTCCTGGCGGGCGTTGATGGCGGCGAAATCGGCGTGCGACAGGTAGACCTCGCCGCGCACCTCGCAGATCTCCGGCCATCCGGAGCCTGCGAGCGTCTCCGGAATGTCCTGCACGGTCCGTGCGTTGGCGGTGACGTTCTCGCCGACCTCGCCATCGCCGCGGGTGGCCGCGGTGTCGAGGCGCCCGTTCACGTAGCGGAGCGACAGGGACAGACCGTCGATCTTGGGCTCGGCCGTGAACGCGAGCGGCGCATCCTCCGGCCAGCCGAGGAAGCGGCGGACGCGGGCCACGAACTCGGCCACCTCGGAATCATCGAAGGCGTTGCCGAGCGACAGCATCGGCACGGCGTGCCGCACCTTGGCGAACTTTTCCGAGGGCTTGGCGCCGACCGACGTGCTGGCGGCGCCCGTGCCGGCGAGATCCGGGAACCGGGTCTCCAAGGTTTCCAAGCGTCGGCGCAGCCGATCGTACTCCGCGTCCGAGATCTCGGGCGCGTCCTCCTGATAGTAGAGCCGGTCGGCCTCAAGGATCGCCTCCGAGACGCGCGCGTGCTCGGCGCGGGCCTCCTCGGCTGTCAGGTCGAGATCGGGCGTGTCGGTTTTCGCGGCGGCCATGGCGGGGTTCTAGCGCATCGGCCGCCGACGGGGAGCCGTCGAAGCTGCGGCGTCCCCGGTTCCCTCAATCCTGCGGGTTGAGCAGATCGCCGCGGCCGGCGATCCGGAACGCAGCCAGGAAGACCGCGGCGACGAGCACAGCCACCGCTGCCAGCGGCAGGATCGGCGCGAGCCACCCGGCCAGGGCGGTCCCGGCGACGGAGCCGAGGTTCATCGCCGCCATGTAGACCTCGAACTGCGTGGCCGCCCCCGCGCCCCCGCGGCTCGCCTGAAGCAGCGCCGGCATCAGCGCGACGATCAGCAGGCCCGGCAGCATATCGGTGAGCGCGAGGATCAGCGGTCCCGCCGGCCCGACGAGTCCCAGGGCGATCAAGCCCCCGGCGAGCAGGAAGGTCACGGCGCTCGCGAGGAGGAGGGTTCGCAGCGGCCTCACCGGGCCGGCCTTGTCGGACCAGAGACCCACCGCCAATGCCCCGGCCGTACCGCTCGCCAGCGTCAGGGCCGCCTGAAGGCGGGACAGGGCGGCCGGATCCCAGGCCTGACGCTGCAGCAGATCCACCGAGAAAGGCAGTTCGAAGAGGCCGAGCGCGCCATCGAGTCCGAAGCAGAGGGCGAGGAGCCTCAGCGCGCTCGGGCGCCTCAAGGATGCGGCGAGCCGCAGCAGGAAGCGCCGGAACGGGACGCGCCGCCGCGCGCCGCCCCGCCGGGCCAGGGCGACGAGTGCGTCCGTCGGCGCCTCGCGGACCAGCAGGATCGGCAGGCTCGCCAGGATGGCGGCCGCGAGCAGCCAGCGACCGCTCACGGCGACGCCGGACGTCGCCAGCAGCCAACCGAACACCGCGGCGCTGGTGCTGGTGCCGACCACGAAGCCCGCCCGCGTGCAGCCGCTCACCCGTCCGAGCTCGGCGGCCGGAACGTGGTCCATGATCATCCGGTCGCAGGCCGTGTCCAGGAGCGACGCGCACAGGCTGTGCGCCAGGAAGATCAGGCCGAGCGGGCCGATCCCCTCGGCCCCGGGGAGCAGCAGCAGCGCCAGCGCGCCGTGCCCCCCGAGGATCGCGGCGATGGCGAAGGGGCGGCGGCGGCCCATCCGGAAGTCGCCCGCGCGATCGATCAGAGGCCCCCACAGGATCGGCTGGAGCGTCCAGGGCAGGCCGGCGAGGGCGAAATGGAAGCCGATCTCCGCCGCGGACACACCCTTGGCCGTGAGATGATTGGCGAGCGCCGTGAGCGAGAACCCGGCGATCAGGCCCTGGTAGAGGTAGGTGGCGAAGAACACGCCGTAGCGGGCGCGGCGGCCGGCGAGGCTCGGCAGGCCGCGGACACCGACGGGCAGGCCTGCCACGCGCGGCGCGTTCAACCGCGGCGGCCCTTGTCGCTTCGGCGCCGGACTACGATGCTCGTCATGCCGTCATCACCGGGGCCGTTCGCGTGCCGCTTCACAGACACGATGTTAGCCCGGCCCACCTGTTCCGGGGAGCGGGCGAAGCCGCGCAGGACCGCCAGTCCGGGCCGCCCGCGGCCGCACGCCGCCGCCAGCGGGGCATCGCGTGACCGCGGTCGCGATCTGGCTCGTCGACCTCGCGCTTCCTCCGGCCCGGCTCGACGTCTGCGCCGAGATCCTCGACGCGGCCGAGCGCGACCGGGCCGACCGGTTCCTGCGGGCGGCGGATCGCGCGCGGCTCGTCGCGAGCCACGCGGCGCTGCGGCTGATCCTCGCGCAGCAGCTCGATCTCGACCCGGCCGGGATCCGTCTCGCGCCGGGGCCGGGCGGCAAGCCAGAACTGGCGGGCGCGGCGCGGGGGATCCTCGCCTTCAACCTCTCGCATTCCGGGGACCGTGCCCTGATCGGCCTGACGCCGGGCGTCGCGATCGGCGTCGACGTGGAGGCGATCCGGCCGATCCCGGACGCGATGCGGATCGCGCGCGCGCATTTCGCCCCCGATGAGGCGACGGCCCTGGTGGCTCTGCCCTCGGACGCGGTCGAGCCGGCCTTCTTCGGCCTTTGGACCCGCAAGGAGGCGGTGGTGAAGGCGCTGGGCACCGGCTTGTCGCTGCCCCTCGATCGCTTCAGCGTCACCGTGCCCCCCGCACCGCCGCGCCTCCTGCGCATGACGCCCGGCGGCGCCTGGACGCTGGCCGCCGTCGATCCCGGGTCGGGCTACGTCGGCACCGTCGCGGTGCGGGCACCCGACGCGGTCATCACATGCCGCTTCATGCCCGCGGATTGGCCGGACGATCTTGGCTGAAACCGCCAAGAGCGCGCTTGCAGCCCGGGAACGGCGCGGCTATAAGCCCGCTCACCGGCCCAGGCAGTGATGCGGGCCGGACTTCGGAGTGTAGCGCAGTCTGGTAGCGCACCACGTTCGGGACGTGGGGGTCGCAGGTTCAAATCCTGCCACTCCGACCATTTATCTCCCGGTTTTCATCAGTGATTTTTTTGAGGCGGGGTCATCCGCCGCATATCCTTGTCCCGATTGGTGGACTGCATCAGCCTTGGCGCACGTCGCGCATCGGGCCTTGTAGACGCCGTTCGAATTGGTCTGGTGGCCACACTCAAGCTCCACACGAGCTTCGTCGAACACCCCATCCGCCGGTCGGAGAACCGCGACGATGGCCCGCAACGGTCCTGTCCTCCTGCTCATGCCGCCCCCGTGTGCTTCGCGATGAACTCGTTCACCGCTGACGTGGCGACGGTGTCCCCCTCAAAGTCCGCGATCGCCTGGGAACCGCCGGCCGCTGATCGGAGGATGAGCGGCGGCATAATCTAGAAACGCTTCGATGTCGTGAGAGAGCATAAATGGGAGCGCCGCATTTACGTTCTCGTCTGGCCAGTCCCACCAACGCACACGTAACAGGCGCTTGATGGCATCTGGAGCAAAGCGCGCCCTTATTTGGTGAGCGGGGTTTCCTGCCACGATAGTGTACGGGTCAACGTTCTTTGTTACGACGGAATGCGCTCCAATGACCGCACCATCTCCTATGGTTATTCCGGAACCGATAAAGGCATTCTGGCCGACCCAAACATCGTTACCGATCTGAACCGGCCCTTTTGTCGTGTGGTCTTCCGGCGCGAATTTTGCTCCCGGCCAATAATCTCTCAGGGTCTGGAACGGGAATGAACTGATATTTCCAATATCATGATCTCCAAGCGCGATATTAACTCCACCCGCGATGGAAGTGTATTTGCCTATCGTTAGGCCAGACATTTCTGGCTCAATGATATGTGGGCGCCCATACGTGTGATCGCCAATCGACCAACCAAACTGTTCAACACCCCAAGCAAGATGAAGCTGAGTGCTGGAAGCACGTCGTGGCCAATTCCGATCTTTGTCCCGTCGAAGCACAAGCCCCTGGCCGCGCTCGGCCAAAGATACACCTCTGAAAATAAATTGATCGCCGCTGTCATCAAAGTCGGTGAATTTCGCAGTGGGAGATCCGTCTACGCGTTGAAATATCAGCTCTTCACCGTCAAAAATCCAACTGTGTTCATTGACATGATTGTAATCGTAGATCAGGCCGTCAACTCCGAACCTCAGAACGTGCGTCGCGACGTGGCCATTCTCAAGTCCATAAGTCCAACGCCCAGAAACAAATCGTTCAACGGTCAACATGTTACCATCCGAGCACAGATTGTGGGCATGAAAGCAGATATTGGGCTCTAATGGAAACCCGCATGCTCCGCGTCAGAACGCCGTCGTCGGTGAACCTCGCGACTGCGAGCACGGGCAACCAGAACGCCAGCCTCGCCGATACCGGCGCGATCGACGATACGCTGACCGCCACCGCGGCAGCGTATCGCGCGCTCTCAGACACCGGCTACATTGGCGACACCCTCGCGGCCACGGCCTCGGCCAGTCGGGCGCTTTCGGATACCGGTGCTATCAGCGACACGGCCACCGCCACCGCGGCGGTAAGCCGGGCGCTCTCAGACTCGAGAGCGATCACCGATACCGCCGCCGCTTCGGCCGCCGCCATCGGCGCGCTGAGCGCTTCAGCGGCAAGCTGCGCGACGAGTGCCTACGCCAAGAGATCTTCTTTTCGCTGAAGAAAGCCCAGGCCATGATCGCGCTCTGGCAGAACACCTACAACCGCATCCGACCGACTCGTCTCTGGGCTACCGGCCACCCGCGCCGGTCAGCTACCCAGATCTGGCCTTCCAGCTACCCATGGTCGCCGTCATACAGTAGCCTCTCGATCGGCTTGGTCCAAATGATCGGTCAGGTCATCTTCACACAGCCGCGGTGTTGCTAAAGCTTCAGAAATTTGCCTCAGCGGCGGCCATTCGGGCCGCCTAATAAGACCCGGAGGCTTACCTTTCCAGCAAATCCGCATCTGGAAACCGACCGACAACGAGAAAAATTTTCGTCAAACGTAGACTTTATCGAGGCAGTGTAGAATTTGATAACAACGTCAGTGAGCCGCAATTTCAGTAGGAAAAAGCAATAGTTTTTCCACAATATATTTGGATCTTATAGCTCTGCCAGTCAATGAACCTAACGAAAGTTCGTCAAACACTATGGCGACGAGGCGGAGAATAAATCAAAATATTTGACACTTTACTGATTCAGCTGTTGCTAGCAAAATTCTCAAAATCGATCTATATCCATTTCAAACCTTACTCGTACGGCAGCAAAAATATGGACCTCATTTCTCAACTTAAGTATAATCTTAATGCCGGTGAATATTTTGAGCACGAGACAGATTTTTGCGCCGTAAATCCGCAAGAGTTTCTAAAATTAATTGCATACTATTTACCGCAATTCCACACGACGAGTGAAAACGACATGTTTTGGGGGAAGGGATTTACGGAGTGGACAAATTCAACAAAGGCAATACCAAAATTTGAAGGCCACTATCAACCTCGCCTTCCTGCCGATCTCGGATTTTATGATCTAAATAATTTATCCGTGATGGAAGAGCAAACTCGGCTGGCGAGAAAATACGGCATAGCAGCATTTTGTTTTTACTATTACTGGTTTTCCGGGCGAAGAGTATTGAGTAAGCCTTTAGATAATTTTTTGGCCTCGGCTATAAATTTTCAATTTTGTATCTGCTGGGCGAATGAAAATTGGACGAGGAATTGGGATGGCGGGAACGAAGAGGTCTTGCTAGCGCAATCTCACGATAAAACGACAGATATCGATTTTGTAAAAGATTTAATGCCGATTGTCTCAGACAAGCGCTATTTAAAGATCAATGGAAGGCCAATAATTTTGGTGTATAAGCCATTCCTGATGCCTAACGCCGAAGAGTCGGTCAAGAATTGGCGAATACATTTTGCGAATGCAGGGATGCCTGACCCATACATTGTAATGTGTGCTGTAGGACCGGATCAAACTCCTAGTCACTATGGTATGGATGCAGTGGCGGGCTTCCCTCCCCATATGGTCGGCTGGGATAATGCTGATGTCAGTTCAAGCGTAAATAAATTCGATCACGATTTCATAGGACGCGTAATAGAATATAACGATATGGTAGCACGTAGCAGCAGTCAGCCCAAGCGCGATCATACCCATTTTTATGGTGTTTGTCCCTCCTGGGACAATGTGGCTCGACAGCCTATTAAAGGTACCTGCTTCATCGGCTCAAATCCCCCATCTTACGGGAGGTGGCTCAAGAGCATTTGCGAAAGAACTTTACAAGAGCGTAGTGGAGATGAGCGTCTTGTATTTGTAAATGCCTGGAATGAATGGGCAGAGGGTGCACATCTGGAGCCAGACCGCCACTTCGGCCATGCATATCTAAGAGAAACAGCAAGAGTTCTCAACTCGCTCGGCGCAGAAGCGGAAAACGAGAACCATGCCGGAAAATCTATTCCAAAATTATCGGTCTATGTAGTTGGTCGCACTGATGAGGAAATGAACGCCGTCACAATGAAGTCGCTGGAGCTTCAGCGGTGTAAAGATTTTCGTCTATATGAAATCTATTATATTGGTTCTGAAGAAATTAAATCCGAAGCTGCGGTTTTTGATCGGGGTAGCAAGCAGATCTATTGCAGTTCTGATAGAGTGTACGAACAGGTTGAGTTTGCGATTGACCATTGTGATAGCGATTTCATTATGTTTATAAGGTCCGGAAGCTATGCGGTTCCCGTAATGATTGAAACGATATTGCAGCTGCTACGAGCAGATTCTCTTGATATTATAACTTGGCCAATTGTGCACAATGCGGCAGATGTTGGCGGACGCAAGCAGGCTGAATACAACTTGCTCGACCCTTTACTCAAAGCAGGAAGTATAGATTTGTCTTCCTTTGCTGTAAGAACAAGTCTGTTGAGAAAAATTGAAGTAGCTACGGAGTCGGATTTCGCCGATGGCCAAATGTTGGAAAGCTTAGCATCACTTCATCTCATCAAATTACGTCAACAAAAAGTTGACAAGGTTTTACTAGTTAGAAATTAGAAAAATATAGACGGATACAGTAGGAGTATCTAATTCTGTGATGATTTATAGAAGATTTGTTCAGTTGAGATATAGGCCATCAGCAGCAGATATTCGAGCAACTGCAGTGGGATGAAAATCAACGGAAGACCGCGATCGAAATCGATTCCTAGTGGTCAAAGCCTGACGGTTGAGCCCGTCCTGGGTTTCGGTTTGGACTGTGTCCCGCGAGTCTGGCGGGATGCGCAGCGGCGTTTCCTTCTCGCTTTCTGCTTCGAATCGCCTTCGACACGACGCCCTCGTGGCCGATTGGAATGGCGGCGGTTCAGCGCATCCGTTCGAGCTTCTCGCATCGGATCGTTCGTGCCTCGCGACAGCACCGCGGTGCGCGTTTAAGCCTTCCGCTCATGGCCCGACGCTCGCCCGAACAAGCTCGCCCCTCCCGGACAGCCTCCCAAGCCTGGCTTGCGTTCGCGCGAGAGTTCGTCGCCTGGGCAATTGTCGCCGGCACCGCGGTCGCATGTTTCATCGCGGCGATGGATCCCTACGGGTTGCGGGCAGCCCCCGGGCACACGCCGGGCCCGATCATGGACGCCAACCAGCGCCTCTCCTATCCGCAGATCGCCCGCGGCGGCGAATTCGATGCGGCGGTGTTCGGCACCTCGACCGCCCGGCTGCTCGATCCGGACGCCCTCGACGCCGCCTTCGGCGCGCGCTTCGCCAACCTGGCCGTGAATGCCGCGACTCCGGACGAGCAGATCCGCCTCGCCGAGCTGTTCCTGGCCCATCGGCCGGTCAGGGCGATCCTGTTCGGCCTCGACGCCACATGGTGCGCGGCCAATCCCCCCGCCCGCACGGCCAACGCGTTCCCCGACTGGCTCTACGCGGCGGGCACGCCCTGGGGTGTCCTGCGTCAGGTCAGCCTGCGCTCCGTGACGGTCGCGGCTCAGGCAGGCCTCGCCCGGCTCGGCTTGGTGCAGCCCCGGATCCGCCGGGACGGCTACGCGGTCTTCACCCCGCCGGAGGATCGCTACGATCCCGAGCGCGCACGCGCCCATATCCGTGCCGGCGCCCTCGACCCGGCCGCGCAGGGGGACACCCCCGACGCGCCCATGCCGGCGCTGGCCCGGCTCGACCAGCTCCTGGACCGCATGCCCGCGGACGCGCTGACGCTTCTCGTCTTCATGCCGGTGCACGCCGCCGCGCAGGGAGGCGCGGGAACTCCGGCCGCCCGGCGAGAAGCGGGCTGCAAGGCCCGCGTCGCGGCGCTGGGGGCCCATCGCGGCGCAGTGGTGGTGGATTTCCGCCGGCCGTCGCCGCTGACCAGCGAGGATGCCCATTACTGGGACGCGCTGCACTACCGCCTGCCCGTGGCGGCCCGGATCGTGGCGGATCTCGAGCGGGCTGTCGCGCAGGGAACGGACGATCCGGCCGGCGACTATCGGGTGCTCACGCCCCGCTGAGCGATATGGCTCACGCGGCGGCGCGTTCCGCCTGGGCCCAGCCCGCGCGGGTCGTGCTGCAGTAATCGGTGAACCGGCCCTCCCGGATCGCCGCCCGGGCACCCGCCATCAGGTCCTGATAATAGGCGAGGTTGTTCCAGGTCAGGAGCATCATCCCCAAAATCTCGTTCGAGCGGACGAGATGATGCAGATAGGCCCGGGAATAGTCCCGCGTCGCCGGGCAGGCCGAGGCTTCGTCGAGCGGCGCCGTGTCCTCGGCATGGCGGGCGTTGCGGAGATTCACCCGCCCATGCCGCGTGTAGGCCAGTCCGTGGCGGCCCGCGCGGGTCGGCATCACGCAGTCGAACATGTCGATGCCGCGGCCGACCGCGCCTAAAATGTCGTCCGGCGTGCCGACACCCATCAGGTACCGGGGCTTAGCCACCGGCAGGTGCGGCTCCACCGTCTCGATCATCGCGAACATCACCGCCTGCGGCTCGCCCACGGCGAGGCCGCCAACCGCGTAGCCCTTGAGGTCGAGGCCGGCCAGTTCCCGGGCGCTCTCGACCCGCAGGGCCGGGACGTCGCCCCCCTGTACGATGCCGAACATGGCCCGCTCCGGCTGCTCGCCGAAGGCGATCCGGCACCGCTCGGCCCACCGCAGCGACAGGTGCATCGCCTTCTCGATCGCCCCGTGATCGGCCGGCAGGCGCACGCACTCGTCGAGCTGCATCTGGATGTCGGAACCGAGGAACCCCTGGATCTCGATGGAGCGCTCCGGGCTCATATGGTGCGCCGTGCCGTCGATATGCGAGCGGAAGGTGACGCCCTGCTCGTCGATCTTCCGGAGCGCCGAGAGCGACATCACCTGGAAGCCGCCGGAATCGGTCAGGATCGGCCGGTCCCAGTTCATGAACCGGTGCAGGCCGCCGAGGCGGGCCATCCGCTCGGGGCCGGGGCGCAGCATCAGGTGGTAGGTGTTGCCGAGCACGACGTCGGCGCCGAGGTCGCGGACTTGGCCGGGATACATCGCCTTGACGGTTGCGGCCGTTCCGACCGGCATGAAGGCCGGCGTCCGGATCTCCCCGCGATGCGTCGTGATCGCGCCGGTGCGGGCGCTGCCGTCCTGCGCCGCCAGGGTGAAGCCGAAGGGGAGGGGATCGGTCATGGCAGGTCCGCGCGCGGGCCCGGGAAGAGCAGGCTGGCGTCGCCGTAAGAGTAGAACCGGTAGCCGGCGCGGATCGCGTGGGCATAGGCGTCGCGCATCGTCTCCAGCCCCGAGAAGGCCGAGACCAGCATGAACAGCGTCGAGCGCGGCAGGTGAAAGTTCGTCACCAGGGCATCCACGGCCCGGAACCGGTAGCCCGGCGTGATGAAGATGTCGGTCGCACCCGAGAAGGCCGCGAGGCGGCCGGTCTGGCCGGCGGCGCTCTCGAGGAGGCGCAATGCCGTGGTCCCCACCGCGACGATCCGGCCTCCGGCGGCCCGGGCAGCGTTGAGCGCCTCGGCCGTCTCCGCATCGAGAATGCCTACCTCCGTGTGCATGCGGTGACCCTCGGTGTCAGCCGCCTTGACGGGCAGGAAGGTGCCGGCGCCGACATGCAGGGTGACGTGGTGGCGCCGCAGGCCGGCGGCATCGAGATCCGCGAGCAGCCCTTCGGAGAAATGCAGGCCCGCCGTCGGAGCCGCGACGGCGCCGGGGTTGCGGGCATAGACCGTCTGGTAGTCGGTGACGTCGCGATCGTCCGTCGGGCGCTTGCCCGCGATGTAAGGGGGCAACGGCAGGGCGCCTTCGGCGGCGATGGCGGCGTCGAGCTCAGCCCCCGCTTGGTCGAAGTCGAGCACGATCTCGCCAGCTTCACCCTTCTCGGCCACGGTGGCGGTCAGGTCGCCGAAGCGCAGCGTGTCGCCGGGGGCGAGCCGCTTGGCCGGGCGGCCGAAGGCGCGCCACCGCGCCGGTCCCTCGCGCAGATGCAGCATCGCCTCGGTGCGCTGCCCGGGCGCGCCCGGCCGTGTCCGTACCCCGTGAAGCCGCGCCGGAATCACCCGCGTGTCGTTGAACACAAGGGCGTCGCCGGCCCGCAGGGCGCCGGGGAGATCGCGCACCGTCCGGTCGGCCAAAGCCACGCCCGGTTGCACCACGAGCAGCCGCCCGGCATCCCGCGGCTCGGCCGGGCGCAGGGCGATGCTGGTCTCCGGCAGGTCGAAATCGAACAGGTCCACACGCATCGCCGGCTGCCTGCACCGAACGGCACGTGGATTCAACCGCGGAACCCTGGCGGAGCGCACCCGTTTTCCGCGTCACCGAGACGCGAGATGCTGCAACGATGCCCTGGTACGCCGTCCGCCCCCGCGATGAAGCCGACCCGCGGTGGCCCCTGCCGGGGAAACCCGAGATCGTGCTGAAGGCCGCGGATCCCGGCGAGGCCCGCGCGAAATTTGAGGCGGCCTATCCGAGCCAGCCCTTCGGCAGTCCGGCCGTTCCGGTGCCGGATGCAGGTCTCGGCAGCTTTCGCGGGGATCCGGACGCGCTGGTCGTGAGCGAGACGGGCGAGCCGCCCGCGAAGCGGGCGTAGGGCCGGTGGTCGCCGGTCGCCGTCCCGGGCGGATCACGCTGGATGGCCAGCTCCTCGGCTACTGGGAGCGGGAGGCCGCGCGTCTGGACGCCCTGGCCGCGGCCGCAAGCTTCGGATGGCAGCGTCGCCGCTTGCAACGCAAGGCGGAGGCGGCCCGCGCCAAGGCGCAGCGCAGCCGTCAGCGCGAGGCTGACCGGGGCAACGCCAATCCGGCCACGCCGACCGAAGCGGAGGCCCAGCCGATCGCGCCGCCTGAGACTTAGCCCGAGCTAAAACGTTTTCGACGTCCTTGAACCTTTGCCGTGGCCTTGGCCGTGGCTGTTCCCGTATGGGGCCGCCGACACCCGAACGGCGCACGCCATGGACCGCACCCAGAAAGCCGCTCTCCTCAGCGCCGCGATCGGCCTCGCCGTCACGGCGCTGAAGTTCTACGCCGCGTGGCTCACCGGCAGCCTGGCGCTCTATTCCGATGCGCTGGAGAGCATCATCAACGTCGTGGCGGCGATCGGTGCCTTCGTGGCCCTGCGCGTCGCGGCGCGGCCCGCCGACGAGGACCACCCGTACGGCCACCACAAGGCCGAGTTCTTCTCCGCGGTGATCGAGGGCGCCCTGATCATCGTGGCGGCGCTGATGATCCTGCGGGAATCGTATTACGGCGTGCTCGCGCCGAAGCCCCTTGACGCGCCTGCATTGGGCCTCGCCATCAACTTCGTCGCGAGCGTCATCAACGCGTTCTGGGCCTTCGCGCTGATGCGCTGGGGAACGGCGTGGCGTTCGCCGGCGCTGATCGCCGATGCACGACACGTCTTCGCCGACGTGGTCACGTCCTGCGGCGTCCTGATCGGGGTCGGCGCGGTTCTGGCGACCGGCTACCCCGTCCTCGATCCCGCCGTGGCCGGACTGGTGGCGTTGCACATCCTGTGGTCGGGGTTCCAGATGGTCCGGGAATCCGTCGACGGCCTGATGGATCGGGCTGCCTCACCCGAACTGATCGGCGAGATCCGGACGCTGATCTCGGAGCACGGCGAAGGCGCCCTGGAAGCCCACGACGTGCGCACCCGGGCAGCCGGGCAGGCGACCTTCATCGACTTCCACCTCGTGGTCCCCGGCGCCATGAGCGTCGAGGCGTCGCACGCGATCTGCGACCGGCTCGAATCCGCGCTCGAATCGACGATCACCGGCGCCGTCGTCACGATTCACGTCGAGCCGGGCGCGGAGGCCAAGGCCCACGGATTGCCGGTTCTGTAGGGCGCCGCCGCCGCGGCCTGAGTCGCGGCGGCGGAGCGGGCGTCAGCTCCAGGCGTGGAGCGGCGGGGCGACGCCGTTCAGCGCGTGGTTGCCGATGATGGCGTATTTCCACCGGACCGGATCGTGCAGCGTATGGGTCCGCGCGTTGCGCCAGTGCCGGTCGAGATTCTCGGCCGCCAGGGTCGAGCGCGTGCCCGACAGCTCGAACAGCTTGTTCGATGCCGCCAGGGCGACTTCGGTGGTCAGCACCTTCGCCTCGGCCACGGCGAGCTGCGCGGCCGCCACGCTCTCGGCATTCGGCTGCACCACCGCCGCATCGAGAGCGAGCCCCGCGCGATCCAGCAGGGCCTCTGCGGCGTGCTGGCGGATGGTCAGGTCGCCGATGGCCTGGATCGTGTAGGGATCGTCGGCGGCGTGCTCCAGCCCGCTGTCGATCCAGGGGCGGGCCTTCTCGCGCACGAAACGGATCGTGTCGTCCAGCGCTTCCCGGCCGATCCCGGCATCGACCGCCGCCTGGATGATCTGGAACACGGCGCCGTCCGCGGTCGGCGCCTCGTAGCCCTTCCAGGCCGGGACCAGATGGGTCTTAGGCACCCGGACATCCGCAATCAGCACGGTGCCGCTCGCGGTGCCGCGCTGGCCGAAGCTCGACCAATCGTCGATCACTGTCAGGCCCGGCGCGTCCCGCTCGGCGATGGCGTACCAAGCCCGGCCCTCGGCATCGAGGGCGACGATCGGCACGAGATGCGCGAGCAGCGCCCCGGTGGCGTAGAACTTCTGGCCCCGTACCACCACATGGTCGCCGCCATCGGTGAAGCGCGTGTCGAAATCCGCCGCCCGCTTGGTGCCGCGCTCCGAGAAGGCGTTGCCGAACCGGGTGCCGCGCAGCACCTCCCCGAACAGCAGCCGCTTCTGCGCGTCGTCCGAGACGGTCCGGATCGCCGCGACGATGCCGAGATGGTTCTGCGCGATCTGCGCGATGGCCGGGTCGGCCGCCGCGATGATGGCGATGACCTGCGCCAGCGTCCGGTACGACACTTCGGGGCCGCCATGGGCTCGCGGTACGTTGATCGACCACAGCCCGCTCTGCGAGAAGGCATCGAGTTCGGCGAGCGGCCGTACGGCGTTGCGGTCGCGCTCCGAGGCGCCGGCGCGGAACTCGGCCGCGAGACTGCGTGCGACCGCGAGCGCCTCGGCGTCGTCACGGATGACGTGGGCGGGTGAAGACGGGCGCGCGGGCCCGGGGGCGCCCTGCCGGCCCTCCGGCGCGAGCGTGCGCGCATCGACGGCGATGGTCATGGCTCAACCTCATCAGGACAGGACTTGAACGGGGCCAAGGATGGCGATCAGGCCGCCTCGGCTCGCGTCTCGCGGGCGGCCTCCAGGGCGCGCACCCGTGGGATCACGTGCGTGCCGAAATAGGCGACCTCTTCCTGGAAATGCAGGAAGGCGAGCAGCGCCAGGTCGGCGCCGGCATCCTTCAGGGCCAGGATCCGCTCGGCGATCTGGTCGGGCGTGCCGATCAGATTGGTCCGGAAGCCATCGTTGTACTGGACGAGGTCCTCGAAACTCGACTTGGCCCAGTTGCCCTCGCCCTCCGGCGAGGCCTTGCCGGCGTTCTTCACCTCGTGCCCGAACGCGTTCACGGCCTCCGCATCCGCGTTGTCGATAATCTCCTGGAGGACGGCGCGGGCCTCTTCCTCGGTATCGCGGGCGATCACGAAGGCATTCACGCCGATCCGCGGTCTGTTGCCGGTCTCGGCCGCCTTGGACCGGATGTCGTCGACCTGGATGCGGATGTTCTCGGGTGTATTGCCGTTGGTGAAGTACCAGTCGGAGACGCGGGCCGCCATGTCGCGCGCCGCCCGCGAGGATCCGCCCTGGAAGATCTCCGGCAGCGGCTGCCCCGGCTTCGGCTTCAACGTGTAGTCGCTGTAGCGGTAGAAATCGCCGCGGAAGGTGAAGTTGTCCTGGGTCCAGATCCCGCGCAGGCTGCGGATGAATTCCTCCGAGCGGCGGTAGCGCTCGTCATGGTCGAGCCAGGGTTCGCCGATGGCCCGGAACTCGCCTGAGAACCAGCCCGACACGATGTTCACCGCAATGCGGTTCTCCGTCAGCTGCGCGATCGTGGCGATCTGCTTCGCGGCGAGGGTCGGGTTCCACGGACCCGGCAGGATCGCGGCGATCACCTTCAGCTTCGTGGTCGCCGCCAGCAGCGCGTGGCTGAAGGCGACCGATTCGTGCTGATACTCGGCGCCGTAGCCGGCCGTGAAGCGGATCTGCGTCAGCGCGTAGTCGAAGCCCGCTTCCTCAGCGATTTGCGCAAGCCTGCGATTGTAATCGGCATCCCAACTCGTGCGTTGCGGGATTTTGCTGATCACCAGGCCGCCCGAAACGTTGGGCACCCAGTAGGCGAAGCGGATCGGGTCGGGCCGCGTCTCGTGGGCATTGGGACTGGTCATTCGGCGTTACCTCGCAAGTCCGACGCGGACGCGCCGTGTTGTCCGAGCAAGATCGCCGCGAACTGAATACAACATGCAGAGCCTGGGCGATCACTGAAGAACACGGGAAGTATTCCGACGTGATGCGCGCAGGTCAAAGGAACGCGTTGCCTTTTTGCGGCGTGGTCCTGCGATACTTTTCTTCGCGTGGGCGTCTGCGGTGCGGGTTTCTGCTATCCGGGCCGCGCGACCTCCGGATCGTGCAGGCGGCGCCACGCGAACACGGAAAAGACCGCAATCAGGCAGGCGGCGATGCCGAACCACGTGAATGCATATTGCAGGTGGTTGTTGGGTAGGTCGACCCGCAACTGGCCCCCCCGGGGCCATGTCGTCTGGCCGGCGACCGCATCGGCCTCGATCAGGTAGGGCGCGACCTCCGCGATGCCGCGGGCGGCCGCGATGCCGGCGACGTCCCGGTTGAACCACTCGCCGCGCGCTGGATCCGCCTCCGGCACGAACAGGCCGCGGGGCTCGCTGGCGCGCAGGATGCCGGTGACCGTGGTGGCGCCCTCGATCAGGCCGTCCCGCCGATCGGATTGCGCCTTCAGTTCGGTCGGCACGAAGCCGCGATTGATCAGGACCACGCCGCCGTCCTCACGCACAAGGGGCGTCAGCACGTAGTAGCCCTGCAGGGCCCGGCCCGGCGTCTCGCCGGGGGCGAGACCGTGCACGAGGGTCTCCTTGTCGTTGAGGAAGTGGCCGGAGACGCGCACATGGCGGAACTCGTCCCGGGCCGGGTCCCAGGCGGCGGACGCAGGAGGCGCCACCGGCTCGGCGCGGCTCTGGCGCAGGATCCGGGCGATCAGGTCCTCCTTCCAGGCCCTGCGCTCGAGCTGCCATGTTCCGAGACCCAAGAGGATGGCCAGCGCGATCAGGGACGCGAGGCCGGGCGCGATCAGGTCGCGCCAGGCTGGCCGCGATGGTGCCGACGGAGTCACGGTTCGAAGCGCCCCTCCTCGGCCTTGTTGCTGTACTGGAGCGCGACCAGCATGCCCTTCAGCGGCCGGACGAGCATCAGGCTGAGGCCGACCGACAAGGTCGTCGCCACGAGGGCATGGACCCAGATCGGCGGCTCGTAGGTGATCTCAAGCCACAGGGCGAGGCCGACCACGATCAGGCCGACGATCGACATCACGAAGAAGGCAGGCCCGTCGGCCGAATCGAAATTCGCGTAATCGAGGCCGCAGGCCTCGCAGGAGGGGCGCAGGGCCAGATACCCCTTGAACAGGTGGCCCTCACCGCAGCGCGGGCAGCGGCCGCGCAGACCTGTCGGGATCGGGGGTGGCGGGGAATACGTGCGTTGGTCCACGGGCACACTCCAGACCGATCCGGTAAACCGCGTCCAGGCGGCACCCGACGCCTCCCACCGATATGGCGATTCGGATCTCGCCCGCACGAAAAAGGGCGGCCCAAGCCGCCCTTGGCAGGTCCGCCATGCAGGGACGGGATGGAGCTCAGTGCGCGCCGCCGCCGTGGAAGACGCCCGAGCCCCACACGTAGATGGCGGCGAACAGGAACAGCCACACGACGTCGACGAAGTGCCAGTACCAGGCGGCGAATTCGAAGCCGAGGTGCTGGCGCGGGGTGAACTGGCCCGCATAGGCGCGGAACAGGCACACGGCGAGGAAGATCGTGCCGATGATCACGTGGGCGCCGTGGAAGCCCGTCGCCATGAAGAAGGTCGACGAGTAGATGCTGCCCGAGAAGCCGAACTCGGCGTGGCTGTACTCGTAGGCCTGGCAGGCGGTGAACAGCACGCCGAGGACGATGGTCAGCCACAGGCCGTACTTCAGGCCCTTGCGGTCGCCCTCCAGCATCGCGTGGTGCGCCCAGGTCACGGTGGTGCCCGAGGTCAGCAGGATCAGGGTGTTGAGGAGCGGCAGGTGCCAGGGATCGAACGCTTCGATGCCCTTCGGGGGCCAGACGCCGCCGGTGAACTCCACGCGCGACACCTGGATCGGATCGGCGGTGTAGAGGGCGGCTTCGAAATAGGCCCAGAACCACGCGACAAAGAACATCACCTCGGAGGCGATGAACATCATCATGCCGTAGCGGTGATGGAGCTGGACGACCCGGGTGTGATCGCCGGAATTCGCCTCGTGGGCCACGTCCTTCCACCACGAGAACATGGTGTAGAGGACGCCGATCGCGCCGGCGCCGAAGATGTAGGGGCCCGGCGTCAGGGTGCCGATCTGCAGGCTCTTCATCCAGAAGACGGCGCCGAACGCCATCAGGAAGCCCGAGAAGGCGCCGATCAGCGGCCACGGACTCGGGTTCAGGATGTGGAAGTCGTGATTCTTGGCGTGCGCCTCGGCCATCGTCCCGTCGCTCCTCACCCGCCGCCCTGCGCCGTTCCCGGCATCCGGCCTGACGCTGCTAGCTGTTTGCTTTTGGCCGGGCGCGGCACAGACCGCGCCCAAGCTTGTCTGCACGTTTAGTCGGTGCGAGCCCGTTTTGTCACGGGCCCGCGATCAGAAATCGCGCTTCGTACCGGCGGAACCGGAATTGGCCACCGCGGCGGCCGTCACCGGCTCGCCGTTCTTGCTGGCGAAGTAGGTGTAGGACAACGTCATCTCGGAGAGATGCGCGGTGTTTGAATCGTCGCGCACCGCCGGATCGACGTAGAAGACCACCGGCACGTCCAGGGTCTCTCCGGGCTGCAGCGTCTGCGCGTTGAAGCAGAAGCAGGCGATCTTCACGAAGTAGCCGCCCATCAAACCCGGCTGGACGTTGAAGGTGGCGACGCCGGTCGAGGGTTTGGGCCCGGTGTTCTGGACCCGGAAGAAGACCGTCTTGGTCTCGCCGAGCTTGGCCTCGATGCTGCTGGTCTCGGCGGCGAACTTCCAGGGCAGGCCTGGCGCGACGTTGGTGTCGAAATGCACGACCATGCTGTCGTCCGCCCGGGCCGCGGAGGCGGCGAGGGCCGGACCCTGGCGCGGCGTGCCGTCGTAGCCCGTCGCCTTGCAGAAGGCATCGTAGAGCGGCACCGACGCGAAGGCGAGGCCGACCATGCCGACCGCGAGGCCGGCACAGGCGAGGGCGGTCCGGGTGGCGCCGCGTCCGAGGCTGGCACGGGGAGCGGTCATCGCGCCCTCCTCAGAGTGGCCGGCTGAGGATCTGCGGCCCGAGCTTGACGATCGTCAGCACGAAGAACAGCAGGACCCAGGCCCCGAGCGCCAGGGCGATCGCGATTGAGCGCTTCCGGCGGCGGGCCTCCTGCTCGGGGGTGAGCGGACGGTATTGGATCTCGGGCTCCGGCATGGCGTTCAGCCCAGTACCGGGCGGAACAGGCCAAAACTCTGCTCGGCCAGCAGCGCCGAGAACAGCGCGAACAGGTAGAGGATCGAGAAGCCGAACATGCCGAGCGCCGCACGCCGCTCAGCCTCACCCTCGCGATTACGCAGGACGCGGATGCTGAAGGCGACCATCCCGAGACCGCCCACGAGACCGATCACCCCGTAGAGCAGGCCGCCGAAGCCAAGGGCCACGGGTGCCAGCCCGAGGGGCGCGAGCAGCAGCGAATACCAGACGATCTGGCGACGCGTGGAGGCGGGTCCGGCGACGTTCGGCATCATCGGGATGCCGGCGCGGGCGTACTCGTCGGCCTTGATCAGGGCGAGCGCCCAGAAATGCGGCGGCGTCCAGATGAAGATGATCGCGAACAGGATCAGCGATTCGATCCCGATCGAGCCGGTGACCACGGCCTGGCCGATCACCGGGGGCAGGGCGCCCGCGGCGCCGCCGATCACGATGTTCTGCGCGGTCGCCCGCTTCAGCCACATCGAATAGACCACCGCGTAGAACACGATGGTGAAGGCCAAGAGCGCTGCGGCGAGGACGTTGGCGGCGAGGCCGAGCACGACCACGGAGGCCACGGAGAGGAAGAGCCCGAAGCCCAGCGCCTCCTCGGAGGTGATCCGGCCCGACGGTATCGGCCGGGTGGCGGTCCGGCTCATCACGGCGTCGATGTCTGCATCCCACCACATGTTGAGGCAGCCCGAGGCGCCGGCGCCGACCGCGATGGCCAGCAGCGAGATGGCGCCGATCATCGGCTGCACGTGGCCCTGCGAGACCACCATCCCGACGAGCGCGGTGAAGATCACGAGGACCATCACCCGCGGCTTGAGGAGCGCGAAATAGTCCGGGACGTCCCCGCCAGCCGCCGCGAGGGCGGGGGCCGGAACGTTCGGTCCGATGCTGTTCGTCAGGCTCGTCATCGCGTCTGCCGCTGCTGTGCCGGCGCCCGGCCACGCGCGTCACGGCCGAGTCGTGTCTCGAATTCGACGTGTTCCAAGGCGCGGCGTGAGCGGAGCCCAGGGTATGTCCCTCGGCCCGTGCGGATCGCCCTCGACGCTCGCCCTTGCCGGGAGGTCGGACAACCGGCCTCCGGGGAAGGGCGAGGGCCGCTGATGCGGCCCTCGCGGGGTGTTTATCAGTGCGCGCCCGGCTCGTCGACGATGTGGGGCAGCGTCTCGAACTGGTGGAAGGGCGGCGGGGAGGGCAGCGTCCACTCGAGGGTGGTCGCACCTTCGCCCCACGGGTTGTCGGCAGCCCGCTCCTTCGAGCGGAAGGCCAGGACCACGCCGATCACGAAGACGAACATCCCGAGGCCGAAGATGTGGCCGCCATAGGTCGAGACCTTATGCCAGCCCGCGAAGGCGTCCGGGTAGTCGGCGTAGCGCCGCGGCATGCCGGCCAGGCCGAGGAAGTGCATCGGGAAGAACAGGACGTTCGCGCCGATGAAGGCCAGCCAGAAGTGCAGCTTGCCGGCCCATTCCGGGATGACGTGGCCGGTCATCTTCGGGAACCAGTAGTAGACACCGGCGAAGATGATGAACACCGCGCCGAGCGACAGCACGTAGTGGAAGTGCGCGACCACGTAGTAGGTGTCGTGCAGGTACTTATCGACCGCCGAGTTGGCGAGCACGACGCCGGTCACGCCGCCGACCGTGAACAGGAAGATGAAGCCCACCGCCCAGTGCATCGCGGCGGTGAAGCGGATGGAGCCGCCCCACATGGTGGCGATCCACGAGAAGATCTTCACGCCGGTCGGGACCGCGATCACCATCGTGGCGAACACGAAGTAGGACTGCGTCTGGAGCGACAGGCCGACCGTGTACATGTGGTGCGCCCACACGACGAAGCCGACGACGCCGATCGCCACCATGGCGTAGGCCATCGCGAGGTAGCCGAAGACCGGCTTGCGCGAGAACGTGGCGATGATGTGCGACACGATGCCGAAGGCCGGCAGGATCATGATGTACACTTCGGGGTGACCGAAGAACCAGAACAGGTGCTGGTACAGGATCGGGTCACCGCCGCCGGCCGGGTCGAAGAAGGTCGTGCCGAAGTTGCGGTCGGTCAGCAGCATCGTGATGGCGCCCGCGAGCACCGGCAGCGAGAGCAGCAGCAGGAACGCGGTGACCAGCTCGGCCCAGGCGAAGAGCGGCATCTTGTGCAGCGTCATGCCCGGGGCGCGCATGTTCAGGATGGTGGTGATGAAGTTGATCGCGCCGAGGATCGAGCCCGCGCCCGAGAGGTGCAGGGCGAAGATCGCGAAATCGACGGCCGGGCCGGGATGGCCGGCGGTCGAGAGCGGCGGATAGACGGTCCAGCCCGTGCCGGCGCCGGACGCGCCGGGGGCGCCCTCGACGAACAGCGAGCACAGCAGCGAGCAGAAGCCCGCCACCGTCAGCCAGAACGAGATGTTGTTCATGCGCGGGAACGCCATGTCGGGCGCGCCGATCATGAGGGGCACGAACCAGTTGCCGAAGCCGCCGATCAGGGCCGGCATCACCATGAAGAACACCATGATGAGGCCGTGGCCCGTGACGAACACGTTGTAGGTCGCCGGGTTCGAGAAATACTGCAGGCCGGGCTGCTCCATCTCCATCCGGATGCCGAAGGAGAGGAACGCGCCGATCATGCCGGCGCAGAAGGCGAACAGCAGGTAGAGGGTGCCGATGTCCTTGTGGTTGGTCGAGAGGAACCAACGGGCGAAGAACGACGGCTTGTGGTCGTGGACCTCGTGGGCCTCGGCATGGGCTGCGGCTGTAGCCATGGATTCGGGTGCCTCGTGAATCGGATGGGTGCGGGGTCAGCCGGGGCTCAGCGCGCCTCGGCGAAGCTCGTGCCGGTGTCGATGCGGGCGTACTTGGTCTTCGCTTCCTTCAGCCAGTCGGCATAGGCCTGCTCGCTGACCACGCGGACCACGATCGGCATGTAGGCGTGGCGCTGGCCGCACAGCTCGGAGCACTGGCCGTGGAAGGTGCCTTCCTTGTCGGCCTTGAACCACATCTGGTTCAGGCGGCCGGGGACGGCGTCGATCTTGAAGCCGAAGGACGGCATCGCCCAGGAATGCAGCACATCCGCGGCGGTGACCTGGATCTTCACGATCTTGCCGACCGGGACGACCATCTCGTTATCGGTCTGAAGCAGGCGCGGCTGCTTGTCCTCGTCGATATTGGCATCGAAGGTGAAGCCGCCGCCGGCCTCGGTCTGCGGGTACTCGTAGGACCAGTACCAGGCGTGGCCGATGACCTTCACGATCATGTCGGCCTTCGGGTCCGAGAGCTGCGTGCGCAGCAGGCGGAAGGACGGGATCGCCACGGCCACCAGGATCAGCACCGGCACGATCGTCCAGGCGACCTCGATGGCGGTGTTGTGGGTGGTGCGCGAGGGCGTCGGGTTGCGCTTCTCGCCGAAGCGGAAGACGCACCACAGGATGAGGCCCAGCACGAAGACCGAGATCGCCAGCGACAGCCAATGCAGGCCGATCTCGAAACTCAGGATGTCCTTGGCGTTCTCGGTGACCGGGACCTGCCGGCTCATCTCCCACGGGATCGGCTGGCCGAAACCGCCGGCCTGCGCTTGCGCTGTCGGGAAGAGCAGGGCGCCGAAGGCGGCGAGGCTCCAGAGTGACCGGTTGATCGTCCGCACCGTCCGCATCTGCCTCTCGTGGCTCCCCTGAACTGTCTGGCTGCCGCCGGGCTCCGCCGTCCCCGCCGCGCGGAGGACTGTACCGACGTGACGGAGTACCGGTTGTGTCACCCGGCATTATCCGACCGGGGCTTCAGACCACAAGGGCCGGCGAGGCGCAACCGCACAAGCGTCGCATCGCGCGCTTTCCCGGCACTTCGCCGGGCCGCGTGGCGTGTTCGCACCCCTGGTCAGCGCGGACGTCCCTCGCGGGATTGCGCGCTCGGCCCGCCCCCGGATACGAGATCGTGCTTAGGAGGAGTGCCGGATGCCGAGTGACGCGGAAAGCCGCTCTCAGGACCTTCCGCCCGCCTCGGTGCGGGTCCCCATCGAGGTCGTGACCTACACCGGGTCCGCGCCGCGGCCGGATATGCGCGCGCTCGCCGCCGAGGTGCCGGTAAATCTCGTGTATGGCAGCGTGCCGCATGCGGTGATGATGGCAACACCCACCGATCTGGAGGATTTCGCCTACGGCTTCAGCCTCACCGAAGGCATCGTCGAGGCGCCTGGCGAGATCCGTGAGACGCGGGTCGAGGCCGGACCGGACGGGGTTCGGCTCCATGTCGAACTGGCCCCGGGGCGCCTGCGCGAGCATCTCGCCCGGAAGCGCGCGATCAGCGGGCGCACCGGATGCGGCGTCTGCGGCATCGAGGACTTGAACGCGTTGCCGCGCACGGACCGGCGCCTCGACCCCCAGCTGCGGTTCGCGGTCCCGGCGATCGCCCGAGCCCTGTCGGCCCTGGATGAGGCCCAGCGGCTTGGAGCCGAGACCCGGGCCGTCCATGCCGCAGCTTGGGCGAACCTCGACGGTACGCTCGCGGCGGTCCGGGAAGACGTCGGCCGGCACAATGCGCTGGACAAGCTGATCGGCGCGCTGATGCGGTCCGGCTCCGATCCGCAGGCCGGCTTCCTAGTGATCACCAGCCGCTGCTCGTTCGAGATGGTCGAGAAGGCCGCACGCCTGGGCGCCGCCGTGATCGTGGCGATCTCGGCGCCGACCTCGCTGGCTCTGGAGCGCGCCAGGGCGCACGGGATCACGCTCTGTGCCATCGCACGGGCCGACACGGTCACGGTGTTCACCGGCGCGGACCGGCTCGTCGCGGGGTAGCGGGCTATTGCGCCGCCGCCGGCTCCTTCTCGGATGGGCCCGGCACGATGGTCGCGCCACCGATCACCCGGACGGGCTTCTTGTCGGCGGGCGGATCCTTCCACTCCTTGGCGGCGGGCTTGGCCGCCTCCGCAACGACCTTCTGGGCGGGCTTCTCCGCGGCAGGCGGGGCGGCGGGCACCGGCTGCGCCTTCTCGATCGCCGCGTCCCGGGTCTCGGGCTTGCCGTTCACCTTCGTGTCGGCCTTCGCGTCGGCTATGCCCGTTTCGGTGGGCACTGCCTTCGGCACAGGGGCTTCGGGAGTGTTGCGAAGCGCCGGGCGCAGTTCGGCCGGTCGCGCGGGTGCCGCGCGGGCGAGCTTCCGCGGCGGCGCGGTCCGGCCCACGCTGTCGGGGTTCAGGCCGTCGGGATTCGGCTCCGGTCGCACCGCCTCGCCGGCCGGCCTGCGCGGACCGCGCGAGGCCGGCGGCTCGTCGAAGGGCGACGGCCGCACGACGCGGCGCGGTACGGCGTCGTCCTCGGTCCAGCCGAAGCCGGGGGCGGGCCGCTCCAGCCGCGCGTAGGTATCCGGCGCACCGATCCGTTGCCGCCCGATGATCGCGCCGGCCGTCGGGTCGACGAGCAGCCGAACCGGGACACCGGCGGGATTGATCGCATCGACCACGTAGACGCGCCCGTTGAAGCGCGGCCGGCTCAGGCCGGTGAAGCCCTGGTCGGCGAGGCGCCAAGCCACAACGCGCGGCGGCAGGATCTCGTCCTCGAAGGCGAATTGGGCGCGCGCATTCCCGCAGAGACCCAGGAGCGCACCGTTCGCCACGAGCGCGGCGCAGAGCGCTCGGGTCGTCATCGTGCTGAGGCGCGCAGTCGATCGGCTGATCATCATCACTCTTGTGCGTTCCCGTTGGAGACCCGGCAGAGTATCCGGTTCCGGCATGGTCCGGGCCGGTGAAACCCGGACCTCCGACCATGCCGGCAGGGTCGTTGCCCCGCATGCCGCTTGTGCTCGGCTCCCGGGATAGACCGTCCGATTCGGGCGACAATGCGGAGGCTGCGGAGCCGAGCCGGTCGCCGCGCCGCAGTATCCTCGCTGCGCCGGCGGGCGATCACTTGCTGAAAGCATTTCAATCTGGCAATTTCGCGACTTAGGACAGCACAACTGTCCCATCGGCCGTGCACCGGCCGTCGCCGTCTCGCGCGCGGGCGAGGTTTTTGGCAGACGGATACGGGCGCGCCAGCGCACCGCTCCCCGAGCGGTCCGGGTCCTCGATGAACGCAAGCCCGTGGACGCGTCCCTCAGGACCGGCCGGATGGCCTGCGACATGAGGTCGGAGGTGCTGGCGCCGACGGCCCGCGGGCACGAAACATGCTCGCATGGTCATGAGCGGGGCGCTCATGAGCGAACGGTGTCGAGGGAAGGACGAATCGAAGCATGTCACAGCGCAGACCCGCCGACGCGTTTGCCGCTTCCACGCTCCAGGCTGCCGCGCCCCGCGGCGGCGCGATGCCGCTCATCGTCCGCGATCCGGCGCTGCCGAAACAGCAGGGGGCCTATGATCCGGCTCACGAGCGGGATGCCTGCGGCGTCGGCTTCATCGCCGACATGCACGACCGCCGCACCCACGCCATCGTGGAGCAGGGTCTGAACATCCTCGAGAACCTCGATCACCGGGGCGCCGTCGGTGCCGATCCGAAGATGGGCGACGGCTGCGGCATCCTCACGCAGATCCCGCACGGCTTCTTCGCCGAGGAGTGCTCGCGTCTCGGCTTCGAGCTGCCAACGGCGGGATCCTACGCCATCGGCCAGTTCTTCATGCCCAAGGCCGAGGAGCCCCGGGCGATCATCCAGGAGATCGTCGAGTCGGTGCTCGCTGCCGAGGGTTTGCCTCTGCTTGGCTGGCGCGACGTCCCGGTCGATTCGGAGGATCTGGGCGCCGCCGTGAAGGCGACGGAGCCGCATCACCGGCAGGTCTTCATCGGGCGCCCCGCCTCGGTGACCGATCAGGATACGTTCGAGCGCCGGGTGTACGTCGCCCGCAAGGTGATCTCCAACAAGGTCTACGCCCTCGACGACCCGCGGGTGAAGGAGTTCTACCCGGTCTCCGTCTCCAGCCGGACCATCGTCTACAAGGGCATGGTGCTGGTCACGCAGCTCGGGAACTACTTCCTCGACCTGAAGGACGAACGCTTCGTCTCGGCGATCGCCCTCGTTCACCAGCGCTTCGCCACCAACACCTTCCCGACCTGGCGCCTGTCGCACCCGTACCGGATGGTCGCGCATAACGGCGAGATCAACACGCTGCGCGGGAACGTCAACTGGATGGCGGCCCGTCAGGCGAGCGTCGATTCGGACCTGTTCGGCAATGACATCTCGAAGCTGTGGCCGATCTCCTACGAGGGTCAGTCCGACACGGCGTGCTTCGACAACGCCCTCGAGTTCCTCGTGCAGGGCGGCTACCCGCTCGCCCACGCGATGATGATGCTCATCCCGGAGGCCTGGGCCGGCAACCCGCTGATGAGCGAGGAGCGGCGCGCCTTCTACGAATACCACGCCGCCCTGATGGAGCCGTGGGACGGCCCCGCCGCCGTGGCCTTCACCGACGGCCGCCAGATCGGCGCGACCCTCGACCGCAACGGCCTGCGCCCGGCCCGCTACATCGTCACCGATGACGGGCTCGTGGTGCTCGCCTCCGAGATGGGCACCCTGCCGATCCCGGACGAGAAGATCGTGCAGTCCTGGCGGCTCCAGCCGGGCCGCATGCTGCTGATCGATCTGCAGAAGGGACGCATCGTCTCGGACGAGGAGATCAAGGGCGAACTCGCCGCCGCGCACCCTTACGCCGACTGGGTGAAGAACACCCAGATCGTGCTGGAGGATCTGCGTCCGGTTCAGCCGCGCGAATCCCGCGGCGATGTCAGCCTGCTCGATCGCCAGCAGGCCTTCGGCTACACGCAGGAAGACCTCAAGCTGCTGATGCAGCCCATGGCCGTCACCGGCCAGGAGGCGGTCGGTTCCATGGGGACGGACACGCCGCTCTCGGCGCTCTCCGAGAAGTCGAAGCTGCTCTACACCTACTTCAAGCAGAACTTCGCGCAGGTCACGAACCCGCCGATCGACCCGATTCGCGAGGAGGCCGTGATGAGCCTCGTCTCGTTCATCGGGCCGCGGCCGAACCTGCTCGACATGGAGGGCGCGTCCCGGCGCAAGCGCCTGGAGGTCCGCCAGCCGATCCTGACGAACGGCGACCTGGAGAAGATCCGCTCGATCGGCCATTTCGAGGACCGGTTCGACACCAAGACCCTCGACATGACCTATCCGGCCGAGATGGGCGCGCAGGCCATGGATGGGGCGCTCGACCGGCTCTGCGACCGCGCCGAGGCCGCGGTGCGCGGCGGCTACAACATCATCGTGCTCACCGACCGGGCGGTCGGGCCGGACCGGATCCCGATCCCGGCGCTGCTCGCCACGGCCTCCGTGCACAACTACCTGATCCGCAAGGGCCTGCGGACCTCGGTCGGCCTCGTGGTCGAATCGGGCGAGCCGCGCGAGGTGCATCACTTCGCGTGCCTGGCAGGCTACGGCGCCGAGGCGATCAACCCGTATCTCGCCTTCGAGACGCTGCTGGCGATGAAGGGTGAGTTCCCGCCGGATCTCACCGACGACGAGATCATCTACCGCTACATCAAGGCGATCGATAAGGGCCTGCTGAAGGTGATGTCCAAGATGGGCATCTCGACCTACCAGTCCTATTGCGGCGCCCAGATCTTCGACGCGGTCGGCCTGAACTCGACCTTCGTGGGCCGGGACTTCTTCGGCACGGCGACGACCATCGAGGGCGTCGGCATGGCGGAGGTCGCCGAGGAGACGGTCCGCCGTCACCGCGACGCCTTCGGCGACGCCCCGGTCTACCGGAACGCGCTGGATGTCGGCGGCGAGTACGCCTACCGCCTGCGCGGCGAGACCCACACCTGGACGCCCGACACGGTGGCGACGCTGCAGCACGCGGTGCGCCTCAACGTGCCCGAGCGCTACCGGGAATACGCGCAGCTGGTGAACCGGCAGGAGAACCAGCTCAAGACCCTGCGCGGGCTGTTCCGCCTCAAGTCGGCCTCCGAGATCGGCCGCGCGCCGGTCCCGCTGGACTCGGTCGAGCCGGCCTCCGAGATCGTCAAGCGCTTCGCCACGGGCGCCATGTCGTACGGCTCCATCTCCAAGGAGGCGCACGAGACGCTCGCCATCGCGCTGAACTCCTTCGGAGGCCGTTCGAACTCCGGCGAGGGCGGCGAGGAGGTCGAGCGGTTCAAGCCGCTGCCGGACGGGCGCTCGCGCCGCTCCGCGATCAAGCAGGTCGCCTCCGGCCGGTTCGGCGTCACGACGGAATACCTCGTCAATTCCGACATGATGCAGATCAAGGTCGCGCAGGGCGCCAAGCCCGGCGAGGGCGGCCAGCTGCCCGGCCACAAGGTCGACGCCAAGATCGCCAAGGTCCGCTACGCCACCCCGGGTGTCGGCCTGATCTCGCCGCCGCCGCACCACGACATCTACTCGATCGAGGATCTGGCCCAGCTGATCTTCGACCTGAAGAACGTGAACCCGTCGGCGGACGTCTCGGTGAAGCTCGTCTCCGAAGTCGGCGTCGGCACGGTCGCGGCCGGCGTCGCCAAGGCGCGGGCCGACCACATCACGATCTCCGGCTACGACGGCGGCACCGGCGCGGCGCCGCTGACCTCGCTGAAGCACGCCGGCGGCCCCTGGGAGACCGGGCTGGCCGAGACGCAGCAGACGCTGGTGCTCAACAACCTGCGCGGCCGCGTCGCCCTCCAGGCCGACGGCGGCATCCGCACCGGGCGCGACGTGATCATCGCGGCGCTGCTCGGTGCCGACCAGATGGGCTTCTCGACGGCCCCGCTGATCGCGGCCGGCTGCATCATGATGCGCAAGTGCCACCTGAACACCTGCCCGGTCGGCGTCGCCACCCAGGATCCGGTGCTGCGCAAGCGCTTCAAGGGCACGCCCGAGCACGTGGTGAACTACTTCTTCTTCGTGGCCGAGGAGGTGCGAGAGATCCTGGCCTCCCTCGGCTTCACGAAGCTGGAGGAGGCGATCGGCCGCTCCGACGTGCTCGACAAGGTCGAGGCCATCGCCCACTGGAAGGCGCGCGGGCTCGACTTCACCAAGCTGTTCCACCGGCCGAAGGTGGCCGAGGGCACGGCGATCCGCCACGTGGACGTGCAGCACCACCCGATCGACACGGTCCTCGACCGGCGCCTGATCGAGAAGGCCCAGCACGCGATCGAGACCGGCGAGCCGGTGGTGATCACCGAGACGATCCGCAACTCGGACCGGGCCGCGGGGGCGATGCTGTCCGGCATGGTCGCTAAGGCGCACGGCCACGAGGGCCTGCCCGACGACACGATCGTGGTGAAGCTCGCCGGCACCGCCGGCCAGAGCTTCGGCGCCTGGGCGGCGGCGGGCGTGACCATCGAGCTCACCGGCCACGGCAACGACTATGTCGGCAAGGGCCTGTCGGGCGGCAAGCTGATCATCCGGCCGAGCGATGCGCTGAAGTCGCCCCCGGACCGGACCATCATGGTCGGCAACACCGTGCTGTACGGGGCCATCGCGGGCGAGTGCTACATCCGCGGCTCCGCGGGCGAGCGCTTCGCGGTGCGTAACTCCGGCGCCATCACGGTGGTCGAGGGCATGGGCGACCATGGCTGCGAGTACATGACCGGCGGCGTGGTCGTGTCGATCGGCGAGACCGGGCGCAACTTCGCGGCTGGCATGTCGGGCGGCATCGCCTACGTGCTCGACGAGGACGGCTCGTTCTCGGCGCGCTGCAACCTGTCGATGGTCGATCTGGAGCCCGTCGAGGAGGAGGACGACCTGATGCGTCGCTTCCACCAGGACGGCGACCTGGAGACCAAGGGGCGGGTCGACATCCTGGCCGACATGTCCGGGCACGACGAGGAGCGGCTGACGCAGCTCATCACCAACCATCTCAAGTACACGGGCAGCCCCCGCGCCAAGGCGATCCTCGACGATTGGTCGAGCTACCGCACCAAGTTCGTGAAGGTGATGCCGGTGGAGTACCGCCGGGCCCTGCGCGAGATGGAGATGGCGCGGATGCCGGTGGCTGCGGAGTAGGGGGGCGAATCGAGATGGGCGACCAGGTGGCGCGCGTTCGCCTGATCAGGACGGAGGCAGGTCAGCGCATCGACCTGCCGCCGGGCTTCATCCTCGGCGGGGATGAGGCGATCCTGCGACAGGAGGGGTCCCGACTTGTCGTCGAGCCGGTCGGCCGCCCGACCCTCCTGTCCGTCCTCGACGGGTTGGCTGATCTCGATGAGGAATGGCCAGAAATTGCAGATCCGCCGCGGGAGCCGGTACGGATCTGAATGCGCTACCTGCTCGACACCAACATCCTTTCGGCCGTTATACGGTCGCCGCGGGGGATGGTTGCCGAGCGGATCCGCCAAATTGGAGAGGCAGAGGTCTACACGAGTGTCATCGTCGCGGCTGAACTCCGCTACGGTGCGCTCCGAAAGGGATCGGAGCGGCTGTCGCGGCAGATTGAAACGGTCTTGGACGGCATCAGGATTGCGTCTTGGCAGCCGCCCCAGGACCAGATCTACGCAGAGTTGCGTTTTGGACGCGAGCAGGCCGGGACGCCGATCGGTGCCAATGACCTGCTCATCGCAACGCAGGCACTTGCCGATGCAAGCGTCCTGGTGACCGACAACACGAGGGAGTTCGCGCGGATTAACGCACTGTCGATCGAGAATTGGCTTCGGTTCTGACCGACCTCTCTCCATCAAGCAGCGTGATATTCCGGCGCGGCATAAGCGGCGCGATTGGACTGATCGATGGGCAAGATCACAGGCTTCCTCGAATTCGACCGGCAGGAGCAGAAGTATCAGCTCGCCGCCGACCGGGTCCGGCACTTCCGCGAATTCACGCTGCCGCTCGACGAGCACGACCTGACCAAACAGGCCGCCCGCTGCATGGATTGCGGCATCCCGTTCTGCCACGGGCCGACCGGCTGCCCAGTCCACAACCAGATCCCGGACTGGAACGACCTCGTGTTCCAGTCGGATTGGGAGGAGGCCTCGCGCAACCTCCATTCCACCAACAACTTCCCGGAATTCACCGGCCGGATCTGCCCTGCGCCCTGCGAGGAAGCCTGCACGCTGAACCTCGAGAACCAGCCGGTCGCCATCAAGACGATCGAGCAGGCGATCGCCGATCGCGCCTGGAACATGGGCTGGGTGAAGCCCGAGCCGGCGCAGGTGCGCACCGGCAAGCGCGTCGCGATCGTTGGGTCCGGCCCTGCCGGCATGGCGGCGGCCCAGCAGCTCGCCCGTGTCGGGCACGACGTCCACGTGTTCGAGCGCGAGCCGAAGGCCGGCGGCCTGCTCCGCTATGGTATCCCCGACTTCAAGATGGAGAAGCGCCACATCGACCGGCGCGTGCGCCAGATGGAGGCCGAGGGCGTCGTCTTCCACTACAACCAGAACATCGGCGTGACGAAGCCGGTTGAGGAACTGAAGGCCGAGTTCGACGCGGTGATGTTCTGCGGCGGCGCCGAGGATCCGCGCAACCCGCAACTTCCGGGGCAGGATCTGGAAGGCGTCCACTACGCCATGCCCTACCTCGTGCAGTCCAACCGGCGGGTGAACAACGAGCCGATGCGCGGCAATGGTGAACAGCCGATCCTGGCCTCCGGCAAGAACGTGGTGGTGATCGGGGGCGGAGACACGGCCTCCGATTGCGTCGGCACCGCTTTCCGGCAGGGCGCGCTGTCGGTGACGCAGCTCGACATCCGCCCGCGTCCACCGGAGCGGGAGGACAAGCTGACCGTTTGGCCCTACTGGCCGACGAAGATGCGCACCTCCTCCAGCCAGGCCGAGGGAGCGGAGCGCGAGTTCCAGGCCGCGACGCTTCGGCTCGAAGGCAACAAGAAGGGCAAGCTCACGGGTGTCGTTTGCGCCCGGGTCGATGCCAAGCGCCAGCCGATCCCCGGCTCCGAATTCGTCCTGCCGGCCGACCTCGTCTTCATGGCGATCGGCTTCGCCGGCTCGGTGCAGAAGGGGCTCCTGGAGCAGTCCGGCATCGGCGTGAGCAAGCGCGGCAACGTCGAGGCCAGCGAGGAGGACTACCGCACCTCCGATCCCAAGATCTGGGCCGCGGGCGACGTGCGGCGCGGCCAGTCGCTGGTCGTCTGGGCGATCCGCGAAGGCCGGCAAGCGGCCCGCGCCATCGACGAGGCGCTGATGGGCTCGAGCGTCCTGCCCCGGTAGGACGGGCGCGGGATCGACGCGGCGAGTGGCGCCGATCATCAGCCGGGCGGCCAGCGGAAATCGTCGGCCCGGCCGGGCTGCGGCATCGGGGCGTTTCCGCGCAGCAGGGTCCGCTCCACGGTGCCCAGCGCATCGGCATCCCTTGGCCGACCGCTCATCAGCGTGCCGCCGGGCGAGACTTCCGCCCGGCTCAGCGGCACGACGGGACCGGCAGCAGGCTTCACCGGCAATGCCGGGACGCCGGGCGGCTCGGGCAGGCTCGGCAGCATGGCGGTGATCTGCCGGTCGATCGCCGCCGTATCGGTCGGCTGGCCGTTCCCATCGAGGCTCGGTCCCGCGGCGGACGGCGGCGCGGTCGGCGCGACGGTCGCGGCGGGCGGCTGTTCTGCCGGCGGGGTCGCCGTGCCCATCAGCCGCTTGAGCTCGACATCGGCGAAATGCGCCAGCTTCCGGTCGCCCGCCTTGGTGAAGTGGACGCCGTCCGCGGTGCGGAGCTTGGCGATCTGCCCCTCCGGATCCGGCCCGGAGGCGGCGTATCGATCACGGTCGTCGACAAAGCCCGGCCAGATATCCACGAAGGTGGCGCCGGCCTTGGTCACGCTCTCGCGCACGATGTCGTTGATCGCCGCGAGATCCCGGCTCAGCGATTCGCTCTGCACCGGCGGCAGCCCGACCCAGACCAGCGGCAGCTTCCGGTCGGTGAACACCTTGATGAGCGCGTCGACGCGTGCCCGGTACAGACTGCGCCAGCGATCGGTCAGGGGCTCGACGGTCTCCTCGCCGTCGCGGATCGGCTGACGGTCGTTGGCGCCCAGCATGACCAGGGCGTAGCGGATCTTCGGGTTCGCCTGCAGGTAGTCCTGCGCGACCTTCGGCCAGTCGACCACGTCCTTGCGGACCAGCCCGCTGTCGCCTTTGGCACGGTCGATCACGGCGACGTCGGCATTGTCCTCGAACACGTCGTCGAGGCCCTTTGCGAGGTGATCCGCCAGGGAATCGCCGAACACGGCGATCTGCACGTGCGGCTCGGTCTTGGCGATGGCCGGCTTCGGGGCCGTGGGGGCGCGCGCCGGGCGGACGCGGCGCTTGACCGCGGGTGGCGGCCGCTGCGCCTCGGTGCCGCCGTAGGGGGCACGGGGGCGCGGTGCCCGATAGGTGCGCTCCGGCTGCGGTGCGACGGGCTGCGGCCGATCCTCCCAGGGCCAGTAGAACTGGCGCGGCGCCTCCTGCGGCGGCGGCGCATAGCGCGGCTGGCGCCCGTAACTCCCGTCATCGCGGTAATAGGCATCGCGCGCGCGACGGCGCGGCGGCGCCTCGTAGTAGGCACCGGCGCCGGGCTGCTGGTAACCGTCCCCCCACTGCGCCCGCGCGGGCAGGCCGTCGAGCAGCGCCAAGCCGACGAACCACATCGTCGCCGCGAGGCCAAACAGCACCGGGCGAACCGAGGCCCGCCGACCAGCGACTGTCATGCGCATCCCGCACTCTCTTGCCGGGCAGAAACCGTCCGGCACAAACACACTATAGGGGAAGCGGTCCGCACGTCGAAATGCTGTCCGCCGTCATGGCCGGGGTGCTGGACGGCCTTTGATCCGCGCGAGGAGAGCCGGTGTCGCATAGCCGTCGGCCGGAAGGCCCGCGCTGATCTGGTAGCGACGCACCGCCTCGCGCAGCCGGGGTCCGGCGCGGCCATCTTGCGGACCCTCGTAGATGCCCGCCGCCGCCAGGGCGGATTGGAGATCCCGCAGGCCCGACCCGTCGAGGCGCGCGCCCGCCGCGGGCCACGGGGCGGCCAGAGGCGGTGCGCCATCGAGACGATCCGCCAGATGGCCCACCGCGAGCGCGTAGGAATCCGAGGTGTTGTAGCCGCGGATGACCTCGAAATTGTCGGTGATCAGGAAGATGGGCGCCCCCGATCCGCCCGGCAGGAACAGGCTGGCGTGCCCGCGCGCGGGCAGGGGTTTGCCGTCCGTCCGCCGGACCCCGCGCTTGGCAAAGTCGTCGATATCGCCCGTGTAGCGCGACAGGTCGAAGCCTTCCGGCAGGCGCACCTCGTAGCCCCACGAGACGGCCGGATCCCAGCCGAGATCCTTGAGGTACGCCGCGATGGAGGCGAGCGCATCGGCGTCGTCCTGCCAGATGTCCCGGCGCCCATCGCCGTCGAAATCGACCGCATGGCCGAGATAGGTCGAGGGCAGGAACTGGACCTGGCCCATTGCCCCGGCCCAACTCCCGCTCATCCGCGCGGGCGTGACGTCGCCGCGCTGGAGGATCGTGAGTGCCGCGAGGAGCTCATCGCGGAACAGGTTGCCCCGGTGCCGCGCCTCGGCCAGCGTGGCGAGCGCGCGGATCGTCGGGACGCTCCCGGCGCTGGCGCCGAAATCGGACTCGATGCCCCAGAACGCGAGCAGCACCGGCGCCGGAACGCCATAGCGGGTCCGGATCTCGTCCAATGTGGATGCGAGCGCGGCGGCGCGTGCCCGCCCGCGGGCGATCCGACCGTCCGAGACGGCGCCGACGAGATAGTCCCAGACCGGCCGCACGAATTCGCTCTGGCGGCGGATCCGCGCGAGGACGTCGGCATCCGGTCCGGTGACCCCCCGGAACGCCGCGTCGAACGTCTCGGCCGAGACGCCCCGCGCGGCGGCCTCCGGACGGAGCGTCTCGATGAAGCCGCGGAACGTCCCGGATCCGGCCGGAGCCGCGCGCGCCGGGGCGACCGCGAAACACAGCGCCGCGGCGCACACGGCCCTGCGGGAGTGCATCCGATCAGACCCGGTTGCGCCGGCCCAGATGATCTTCCCAGGCGAGCGCCTGCGCGACGATGGCGTCGAGGTCGTCGTGCTCGGGCTTCCAGCCGAGCCGCTCTCTGATGAGGCCGGCCTCGGCCACGATCCGGGCCGGGTCCCCGGCGCGCCGGGGACAGAGGCGGACTTCGAAGTCGCGACCGGAGATCCGCTTCACCACCTCGATGACCTGGAGCACCGAGTAGCCGCGTCCGTAGCCGCAGTTCAGCGTCAGGCTCTCGCCCCCGGAGCGCAGGTGATCGAGCGCGACCCGGTGCGCCTCGGCGAGGTCCGAGACCTGGATGTAGTCGCGCAGGCACGAGCCATCCGGGGTCGGGTAATCGGTGCCGTAGACGTCGAGCCGCTCACGCTGACCGAGCGCGGCCTGCGTGGCGACCTTGATCAGGTGGGTCGCGTTCGGCGTCGATTGGCCGGACCGCCCGCCCGGATCGGCGCCGGCGACGTTGAAGTACCGGAGGATGACATAGGAGAAGTCATGGGCCGCCGCCGCATCGGCGATCATCCACTCGCTCATCAGCTTCGACCGGCCGTAGGGATTGATCGGGGCGAGGGGCAGCGATTCCGGCACCGGCACGACGTCGGGCTCGCCGTAGACGGCCGCCGTGGAGGAGAAGATCACGTGCCGCACACCCGCGCGGACCGCAGCCTCCACCAGCGCGCGGGTCTTCACGGTGTTGGCGAGGTAATAGCCGAGCGGGTCCGAGACGGATTCCGGCACCACGATCTTGGCCGCGAAATGGGCCAGCGCGTCGATCCGGTGCTGCAGGATCGTCTGGGTGACGAGCGCTTGGTCCGCCACGTCACCGACCACGAGCTTGACGCCCTCCGGCACGGCCCAGTCGAATCCGGTGGAGAGGTCGTCCAGCACGACGACCTCCTCGTGGCCGGCGTCGAGCAGCGCAAGAACCATGTGGCTGCCGATATACCCGGCACCGCCCGTTACAAGGATCGCCATGTCATCCCCTGTAGGTCGCCGTCCACAATAACCACTGAGACGTGCGCAGACGGTATATTTACGGCACGCTGCCACATAGTATCGACGCACAGCCCTTGCGGCGGATGGCGATAGCCTGTCTCACTCGCCGCATCGTCGACCACGTCGTTTCAACCAGTGCCGGGGTTACCGATCGATGAAACCGATCCGCAAGGCCGTCCTGCCCGTCGCGGGCCTGGGCACACGCTTCCTGCCCGCGACCAAAGCGGTCCCGAAGGAAATGCTCACGGTCGTCGATCGGCCGGTTGTGCAGCATGTGGTCGATGAGGCGCGCGAAGCCGGCATCGAGCACTTCGTCTTCGTGACGGGGCGCGGCAAGGCGGTGATCGAGGACCATTTCGACATCGCGTTCGAGCTGGATCACACGCTTCAGGAGCGCGGCAAGACGGCGGCCTACGAGGAGTTGAAGAAGGATCTGCCCAAAGCCGGGCAGACGAGCTTCACCCGCCAGCAGGCCCCCCTCGGGCTCGGCCACGCGGTGTGGTGCGCCCGGGAGATCATCGGCGATGAGCCCTTCGCGGTGCTGCTCCCGGATATGCTGAGCCGTGGCTGCATGCAGCAGATGCTGGCGACCTACGAGCGGCACGGCGGCAACGTCATCGCGGTCGAGGAAGTGCCGCCGGAGGAGACCCATCAGTACGGGATCGTCAGCGTCGGTGAGACCTTCGGCCAATCCTTCCGGATCACGGGCATGGTCGAGAAGCCCAAGCAAGGCACCGCACCCTCGAACTTCATCATTTCCGGGCGCTACATCCTGCAGCCGGAGATCTTCGGGATCCTCGAGCACGGCAAGAAGGGCGCAGGTGGTGAGATCCAGCTCACGGACGCCATGATCGACCTGATGGAGAGGCAGGACTTCTTCGGCATGCATTACGAGGGCCGGACCTACGACACAGGGTCGAAACTCGGCTTCCTGACTGCCAACCTCGCCTACGCGCTGGAGCGCAAGGAACTGGCCGGTCCGCTGAAGGCCGAAATCGCCAAACTGCTCAAGGAACACGGCTGAGCGGATCGCGGCGGCGCGGCCTTGGCCAGCGTGAGCCTGGTATGCGCGGTGCGCAGGGACCGAGGCGATTTTGCCCTTGCGTCTTGTGCGCCGCACTTTATTTTGTGCGTTGCGAGATCGCGATGGCGTCGCGGTCCCGCAGCCCTTCTTGGGCGTTTCCTCCCTAGACTTCGGGCCGCTCCTTCGGGAGTGGCCTTTTTTCTTGCGATGGCCGGCGCATCGACGCCGTCGTCGCGGGGGGCTTACTCGGCGGCCATCCGGCGCGGGGCGAGGTCACCCAGATCGGACGCCACCTCGGCGACGATGGCTTCGAGCGCGGCGACGAGGCTGGAAAAGCCGTCGGTGATCGCGAGGCTCACCTCGTTCATGTACAGCCCCCGATTGACCTCGATCTGGAGGGCGTGACGGCCGAGGTTCGGCTCGCCGTAATGCTCGGTGATGAATCCGCCCGCGTAGGGCTTGTTACGGACCACGCGGAGGCCGCGCGACCGGAAAGCCGCCTCGAACCCGTCGATCAAGACCGGCGCGCAGGCCGTCCCGAACCGGTCTCCCAGGACCACATCGGCCTTCATTTCCGCGTCACGGCCGAGGCTCGACGAGGGCATCGAATGGCAGTCGATGAGCACGCAGTGCCCGTGGAGCTTGGCGGTGCGCTGGATCAGGCTCCGCAACAGCCGGTGATACGGCTTGTAGAGCCCCTCGATCCGCGCCGTCGCCTCCTCGACCGGGAGCCGCCGGCCGTAGATCTCCTGGCCATCCGCGACGACACGGGGCACCGTCCCAAGGCCGCCCGCTACCCGCATCGAGCGCGTGTTGGCAAAGGGCGGCAGCCGCCCGTCGAACATGCGCGGGTCGAGCTCGAACGGCTCGCGGTTGACGTCCAGGAAGGCCCGGGGAAAGTTCGCCCGCAGCAGCGGCGCGCCGAGTTCGACCACCGGCGCGAACAGGCGCTCGACATGGGCGTCCTCCGACCGGCGCAGGGCCAGGGCATCGAGGCGCGAGGCGGCGATGAAATGCGGGGGGTAGACGGCCCCGGAATGACCGGTATTGAAGACGAAGGGCAGGGTATGCGCCGCGGGTTCGTCGACCGCGAAGGGCGGCGCAAATCCGAAGGCGTCTGGCTTGACCGTTTCGGGCTCGTTCATCGGATGGTGGACACCCCGGCGGTTGCGAGAGCTCGGCGGATCCGCACTCTGGTGCGCGATCGCCCGCCTGTCCACTCCAGGGCCGGCGGCTCTGGAAGCCGCCTCGGGCATCGCGGAGCGTTCTGCGGTCGCCATCCTAACACCTTGTTTACCATCCCGTCCCTTTATGGGATCAACACCACGACACGAAGGCTCGGAACCGGCCGATGAAAATCCTGCTGGCGGAAGACGACAACGACATGCGCCGCTTCCTGGCCAAGGCGCTGCAGAACGCGGGCTACGACGTCCTGTCCTTCGACAACGGCCTCTCGGCTTACAACCGGCTGCGCGAGGAACCGTTCGAGCTGCTGCTGACCGATATCGTGATGCCCGAGATGGACGGCATCGAACTCGCGCGTCGGGCGACCGAACTCGATCCCGACATCAAGGTCATGTTCATCACCGGCTTCGCGGCCGTGGCGCTGAACCCCGATTCCAAGGCACCGAAGGACGCGAAGGTCCTGTCGAAGCCGTTCCATTTGCGCGACCTCGTGAACGAGGTCGAGAAGCTGCTCGCCGCCTGACCGGCTCCTCCCGAACGATCCGAGCGCCCGGCGGCCTGAGGATGGCCGCGGGCGCGACGGCCTGTGACCCTGCGGGCATAGGAATTTCCGGTCGCGCGCGCCTATATGGGCGGAGTTCAGGCGCGAGACCACCAACCTCATGCAGCCGGTTACCCTCTACACCACGGCGTGGTGTCCCTATTGCTCGGCGGCCAAGCGCCTGCTGAAAGAGAAGGGCGTCGGCTTCCAGGAGATCGACGTCGAGCGCGTGCAAGGCGCACGCTCGACGATGGTCGACCGCGCCAGGGGGCGTACGAGCGTCCCGCAGATCTTCATCGGCAGCACCCATGCCGGCGGCTGCGACGACCTCTACGCGCTGGACCGCGCCGGCAAGCTCGACCGGCTTCTCCGTGATACTGCCGATGCCTGAGGCCCGCTTCACGGCGGCCTGCGTGCAGATGCGCTCGGGCCGGGACCCGGCTGCGAATCGCGACGCGGCGGTGTCGGGCGTGCGCGACGCGGCTGCCCGGGGGGCTGCCTACGTGCAGACGCCCGAGATGACGTCACTGGTGGATCGGAACCGGGAGAACCTGTTCGCGCAGGTGACGACCGAGGATCGGGATCCGACGCTGGCCGCCCTGCGCGAGGCCGCGCGGGAAACGCGGACGGTGGTTCAGGTCGGCTCCCTCGCGGTGTGGGCCGGCGACAAGATCGCCAATCGGGCCTTTCTGATCGATGCCGGCGGCGCGATCGTCGCGGCCTACGACAAGCTGCACCTGTTCGACGTCGATCTGCCGAGCGGCGAGCGCTGGCGGGAATCCGCGACCTATACCGGCGGTGCCTGCGCCATCGTCGCAGAAACGCCCCTGGCCGCGATCGGCCTGACGATCTGCTACGACATCCGCTTCCCCGGCCTGTACCGCGCCCTGGCGGAGGCGGGGGCCGAGGTGCTGACCGCGCCGGCCTGCTTCACCCGCCAGACCGGGGCCGCGCACTGGCACGTCCTGCAGCGGGCGCGGGCGATCGAGACCGGGGCCTTCATGATCTCGGCGGCGCAGGGCGGCGTCCATGAGGACGGGCGCGAGACCTTCGGCCACTCGATCATCGTCGATCCCTGGGGCCGGGTCCTCGCCGATGCGGGCGGGGACGAGCCCGGACTCATCCTGGCGGAGATCGACCTCGCGCAGGTCGCCGATGCGCGCGCGCGCATCCCGTCGCTCCAGCACGGGCGGCCCTTCACCGTCGAGCGCGTCGGCCCGACGGTCGCGGCGGCGCAGTAGGCAGCACAGCAAGTTTCATCATGATTCGGTACAGTCTCGTCTGCGAGGCCGGACACGGCTTCGAGAGCTGGTTCCCCTCGTCGGACTCCTACGATGCGCAGGTCGCCCGTGGTCTGGTGGCCTGCCCGATCTGCGACAGCGTCAAGATCGGTAAGGCGCTGATGGTCCCGAGCGTCGCCCGGACGGATCGGGAGCGGCGCCCGGCCCCCCGGCCGGAGCAGGCCGCCGCACCCGTGACCCTCGTGGCCGAACCGGAGCGGCAGGTGCGGGCGATGCTCCGCGCCCTGCGCGAGCACGTGGTGGCCAATTCCGAGCATGTCGGCGCACGCTTCCCCGAGGAGGCGCGCAAGATCCACTACGGGGAGGCGGAGGGTCGCTCGATCTACGGGGAAGCCAGCCCCGCCGAGGCACGCGCCCTGATCGAGGAGGGCATCGAGGTCGCCGCCCTGCCGCCGCTGCCCGACGACCGCAACTGAGCGCTCATCCCGGCGCGCGTCGCGGAGATGCGGGCCGGACCCATCCTGCGAGGCCGCCGCCTCAGGCGCGCGCGGCCGCGCTACCGGCCAGGGAGGCCAGCACGAAGGACGCCACGGCGTTCCAGCCGGCGAGCGAAATCCCGAGCACGCGCAGGGCCGCCACCGAGCAATCCACCACCTTGGTCGATTGCAGGGCGTTGAGGAAATCCCCGATCTGTCCAGGATTGGTGCCCGTACCACCGCCGCAATCGGTCGGGCCGGGCCAGAAGCCCCATTCCGCGCCCGCGTGGTAGAGGCCGACGCCCGCGCCGTAGAGCAGGCCGAGGGACGCCAGCCCGAGCGCGATCCGGGCCACGCGCTCGGGGGCGAACAGCGCGATCAGACCCAGCGGCAGCGCCGCGTAAAAGGGCAGGCGCTCCATCAGGCAGAGCTTGCAGGGTGCGTAGCCGTATCCGTACTGCATCACCAGCACCGCCGCGAGGGTCGCGGCGGACAGGATCGCCAGCCACAGGCCTGCGGATTTGAGACGAATCGCGGCCGCCGTGTTCATCGCTACAGGATCACCTTGAACAGCAGGAAGCCGAGGACGATCACCGCCACGGAGATCGCCACCACCACGTTGAGGTGCCGATCGAGGACGCCGCGGATCTGCACGCCGTAGCGGCCGAGCAGCCCCGCGAGGATGAAGAACCGGGCGCCACGGGTGACGATCGACAGCACGATGAACCAGAACAGGCTGTAATGGGCGAAGCCCGACGTGATCGTGACGAGCTTGTAGGGGATCGGCGTGAGCCCCTTCAGCAGGATCACCCAATGGCCGTACCGGGCGTAGGAATCCTGGAAGGTCGCGGCCGAGTTCTGCAATCCGTAGAGGCGGATCAGCCATTCCCCGAGTGAATCGAACAGCAGGGCGCCGATCGCGTAACCGACGAGCCCGCCGAGGACCGATGCCACCGTCGCGATGGTGGCGTAGAGCCAGACCCGGTCCGGCCGGCTGACCGCCATCGGCACCAGCATCGCGTCCGGCGGCACCGGGAAGAACGAACTTTCGGCGAAGGCCACGGCGCCGAGCGCGTAGGGCGCGGAGGGCCTGACGCTGAGGGCCAGGATCCACGCGTAGAGCCGGCGGAGCATTCGATCTCCCGAATTCGCTGATCGGACGCCCTTTGAGCATAGGCGCCGCGCCTTGGCCAGATCGACCGAACGGACAACACCGCCGATCGGTCACCGCGGCGCCTCCACGCGAGGCCTTTCTCCCGGCGTCGGCCCGGACCTCGATTGCGGCGCTCGGCGGGACTCCCGGTCGGCGCCAAACTGCGCTAGGAGCTACCGGGTCGCCTGAGCGGCTGAACGCGGGTGTGGTGGAATTGGTAGACGCGCCGGACTCAAAATCCGGTTCCGCAAGGAGTGTCGGTTCGAGTCCGACCACCCGCACCATCAGGCCCGCTCTCGGAGCGGGCCGTCGCGCCGGCCACCGAATGCCGCGCGTACCGAGATATCGAGGGCATCTGGCTCGGCGGTCCGGCGGCGCGTTCCGGTGCGCGCGAGGGTTCCGAGTCCCGGCCGCCCAAGCCGAGCGCGCACCCGACGGCGTCGGATCCGCGCGACGGCCCGGGTGACGCCTGCGCCGGTCGGGCGGGCGTCAGGGGGGCTGCTGCAACCGCGGTCGGCAAGCAAAGATGACCGTCGGCCGCGCGAGACCGGCGACGGTCACGGGGCCTCCTGCTCGCGGAGGTGCAGATAGGTCGGATCGAACTCCGCAGCGGACACCAAGCCTTCCCAGTCGTGGACCGTCAGCCGTCGGGCGCGCAGGGAGATCAGGCCGGCGGCTTTGAGATCCCGGATCATGCGGTTGACATGGACCGGCGTGATGCCGAGGGCATCGGCGAGTTCGGGTTGCGTCATGGGTAAGTCGCAACTGAGATCCGGCGCCAGCCCGACTGCGTCGAGGCGTGTCACCAACTCGCAGAGGAGATGGGCCATCCGCGAATAGGCGTCCCGCCGGCCGGTGTTGAGCATCCATTCGCGAACCACGGCGGCATCAATCAGCGTTGCGCGCCAGAAGACGTCGCTGATCCGCGGTTGCGCACGCAGCAGGGCCCGTATCGCCGCGTGCTGGACGAATCCGATCCGGCAGGGGCTCACCGTCGCGATGCTGATGTCGAGGATTTCAAGCTGGAGGCTCTGGAAATCCGGGACATCGCCGGGGACGTGGTAGCTCATGACCTGCCGCTTGCCGGCGCGGGTCGACTTGTAGGTGCATGCGATGCCGCCGAGGAGAGCGAAGCACCGGGATGGGCGGTCGCCTTCCAGTACGACGTCCCGATTGGCCTCGATCGTCGCGATCTGCATGGGCAGAGCGTGCAGGGCCGCAACCTCCTCCGCGGTGGGTCTGAACAGGGCGATGCTGTCGATCTTGCGCAGGAACGGATGCCTGCTCGACTGATGCGTTGATCCGGTCATCGCGCCTCGGTTGTCAGACGGCGTCGCTGATCCCCGCGGCCACCCGGATGCCCACACTCTGCGGTGTCCGTAGGATAGGGCCGCGGTTCGGGCCCGACTAGTATAGGTCAACCGGTTGAGCCGCGGCTCGGCCGGCTGAGCCACCTGTCGTGACGGTATCGCGTCGTGGCGACGACGGGAGGCCGCGCGGGGTGGACGGCGGCGGCCCGGGCGGCTGCGCCAGCGCTCGCTCCCGATGATCCCGATGCGCGGTGGCGCGCCCGGCCCGAGACCACGGTCTGCGCAGGCCTCCGGGGACTGGAAATCTCCGATCGGTCCGCGCACACAGGCGCGGCGGCGGCCTCGCCGCCTTGCCTGACGGAACGCTTGGATGAACACGGCCGACCTCGCCCCGCACGCGCATCAGATCCTGCCGGACGCGACGATCCCCGGGCTGCCCAACCATTACCGCGGCAAGGTCAGGGACAATTACGATCTGCCGGACGGTCGGCGTGTGCTCATCACGTCCGACCGGATCAGCGCCTTTGATCGGGCGCTGGCCGCGATCCCGTTCAAGGGTCAGGTCCTGACCCAGACCGCCCGCTACTGGTTCGAGCGGACGGGTGACCTCTGCCCGAACCATGTCCTCGCCTATCCGGATCCGAACGTGGTCGTCGGCCAGCGCCTGGAGATCCTCCCCGTGGAGGTGGTGGTCCGCGGCTACCTCGCGGGCACGACCTCGACTTCCGTGCTGACCCGATACCGGGCCGGCGAGCGCGACATGTACGGTCACCATTTCCCCGACGGCATGCGGCCAAATGAGCGGCTGCCGGTGGCGATCATCACACCGACCACGAAGGCCTTCGACGGCGGCCATGACGAGCCCCTGACCGAGGCCGAGATCCTGCATCGCGGCCTGCTGAGCGAACGGCAGTGGCGCACGGTTTCGGAGGCCGCCCTGGCGCTCTTTGCCCGCGGACAAGCCCTGGCCGCTGAGCGAGGGCTGATCCTGGCCGATACCAAGTACGAGTTCGGCACCGACCCCGACGGCCGCATCGTGCTCGCCGACGAGATCCACACGCCGGACAGTAGCCGCTACTGGTTCGCGCAGAGCTATCCGGACCGGTTCGCTGCCGGAACGGCGCCCGAGAGCTTCGACAAGGACTTCGTGCGCAACTGGGTCGTGGCCCGCTGCGATCCCTATACGGATCCGATCCCCGAGATCCCGGCGGACGTTATCCTCGAAACGGCGGCGGTCTACATCAAGGCCTACGAGACGATCACCGGCGCCCGCTTCGCGCTTCCGGATCCGGCCGAGGAGCCGCTCGCGCGCATCCGGCGCAACCCCGCCGCCTATCTCGGGACGCCGGGGCGCGCCTGACCGGGAGGGGGCGGCGCGCGGGGCGCCGCTCCCCCTTTTGCGGCCTCAGGCCGCCTGCGCGATCGGGGCCGGTGACGGGGCATCCATCGCGCGCATGTAGACGTCGAGCAGCGTCTCGTGCTCCTCGCGCTCGTCCTTGTCCTGCTTCCGGATCTTCAGGATCTCCTTGAGGATCTTGACGTCCAGGCCTTCGCCCTTGGCCTCGGCAAAGACCTCCTTCTTGGCTTCCATGAGGTCCTTGATCTCTTCCTCGAGCCGTTCCACGCGCTCGATGATCGAGCGGATCCGGTCGCCGGCGACGCCCACGGTGTCGGTCATATCGGTCATGCAATTCCTCGTCGGATGACCGGACCACCCTCGCCGGGACAGAGTAAGCGGCGGGTAAAGGGCGGGACCTGTCGGCCGGCCTGCCGGTCGGGGCTCCGATCCGGCCGATGATCGCGTCCGCCACAGCGTCGCCGGTCGACTCCAGCATCATCCTACGAGGCCGTGGATGTTGTAGTCGGCCAGCGCCGCGTCAGCAGGAGAGGCCGCCCGAGGCCAGCCGGGCGGCTCCGGTCAGGCGTGGGCGAAGCGCGGCTTCTTGCCGAGCGCCTCCTCGACGGTGCCGGCGCCGTCGAGATAGCCGTGGACCTTCGGGTTCGGCATGATCAGCGAGGCCACGAAGGCGATCGCCATCAGCACGGTCACGTACCAGAAGAACGTGCTCTCCATGCCGTTGTCCTTGAACCAGAGGGCGACGAACTCGGCGGTGCCGCCGAAGGTGGCGTTGGCCACCGCGTAGGACAGGCCAACGCCCAGAGCGCGCACGTTGGTCGGGAACAGCTCGGCTTTCACGATGCCGCTGATGCCCGTGTAGAACGAGACCACGGCGAGGCCCAGCGTGATCAGCGCGAAGGCGAGATAGGGGTCCTTGTTGGTGCCAAGCGCCGTCATCAGCGGCACGACCATGAGGGTGCCCAGACCGCTGTAGAGCAGCATGTTGGCCTTGCGGCCGATCCGGTCGGACAGGGCCCCGAACAGCGGCTGGATCGCCATGTAGACGAACAGCACCACCGTCATCACCTGCGAGGCCGATGTCTTCGGCATGCCGGCGGTGTTGACGAGGTATTTCTGCATGTAGGTGGTGAAGGTGTAGAAGCTCAACGAGCCGCCGGCCGTATAGGCCACGACCACCAGGAACGCCCGCCAGTGCTTGAACAGTTCGGCGAAGGTGCCGGCGGTTTCCTTGTCGCCGCTCTCCTTGGTCTCGGCAAGCGAGCGCCGGAGGTAGAGCGCCACGACGGCGAGTCCTGCGCCGATGAAGAACGGGATGCGCCAGCCCCAGGCGGTGAGTTCGGGACCCGTCAGCACGGTCTGGAGCAGGACGAGGACCAGCGAGGCGAGGAGCTGGCCGCCGATCAGCGTCACGTACTGGAACGAGGCGAAGAATCCGCGTTTCCCCTTGATGGCCACCTCGCTCATGTAGGTCGCCGAGGTGCCGTACTCGCCGCCGACCGAAAGGCCCTGCAGCATGCGGGCGAGGAGCAGCAGCACCGGCGCGAGGGTACCGACATGCTCGTAGGTCGGCAGGATGCCGATCAGCAGCGAGCCGAAGCACATCATCAGGACGGAGATGACCATCGAGGTCCGCCGCCCGACCCGGTCGGCGATCCGTCCGAACAGCCATCCGCCGACGGGGCGCATGAAGAAGCCCACCGCGAAGATGCCGGCGGTCTGGAGAAGCTGGCTGGTGGAATCGCCCTTCGGGAAGAAGGCCGGGGCGAAGTAGAGCGCGAAGAACGCGTAGCAGTAGAAGTCGTACCACTCGACGAGGTTGCCGGAGGACGAGCCGACGATCGCCCAGATGCGTCGCTTCCGGTCCGCAGCGTCGTCGTGGGCGCCCGGTGCGATACCGATCGTGTCGTTTCGCAAGGCGGACATGGCGTCTCCGTCGATCGATATTGGCTCCGGCCGCGGCCGGGCTCTTCTTCGTGCGACGCGACGTTACAGAGGCCGCTCCTGATCGCAAGTCCGTGATGACGCTTTGCGGAGGACAGGATGCGGCCGTGTCATCCCGTCCGTCCGGAGCGTCCGACGGAACGGTTTTGCCCGAGGGCCCGTTGCGCCCCGACGCGGGCGCGGCAGGTGCCCCGGCAACGGCAGGAGCAGAAGCCATGAAGCGGACACTCAGGGACACGGTCGCGGCCGTGATTGTCGTCGCCGGAGCGGCGACGGCTTTCGCGCAGGGCGGTCCAGGCGGTGGCGGCGGACCGGCGGGCGGGGGGCCGGGCGGCGGTGCCGGCGGCGGCGCCGGAGCCGGAGCCGGTCCAGCCGGTGGCGGCGGCGGTGGACCGGCCGGCGGTGGCGGCATGCGGGGCGGTGCCGGCGCCGCCGAGGGGGGCGGTGCGATGCGCGGTCCCGGCGGCGCCGAAGGTGGCGCGCGTGGGGCCGAGCCGGGTGGACCCGGGGGACGTGGCGCCGAGGGTCCGGGTCGGGCCGGCGGCGCCGCCGAGCGCAACGGACCCTCTGAACGGGGCGGCCCCGGCGCCAACCCGGGCGCCGGCGAACGGGGCGATCGCGGCGGTCGCGAGGAGCCCGGCGGCCGGGAGGGTGCCAGTCCGAACCAGGGTGGTCGCGGCACGGCCGGGGAGCGGGGTGGTCGCGGGGGCGTTCGGGAGGGCGGTTCCGCACGCGGCGCCGTCGGGCGCCTCGATACACGGCAGCGCACGGAGTTCCGCAGCTCGATCACCCGCCTCGGTGTCTCGCCGCTACGGGACGTCGCCTTCGGTCTGGCGGTCGGCACCGCAATCCCGCGCTCGGTGTCCCTGCACCGGCTGCCGCCTGCGATCGTCTCCATCGTGCCGGAATACGAGGGCTACGACTTCATCCTCGTGCGCGACGACATCGTGATTGTCGATCCCGATACCTACGAGATCGTGGATGTGATCCCGGCTTAGAGCCGTTCCCGATCGCGTGTGAGGAGGCCGAGACGGGTGCCTGCGCCAGATGTGGCGCGGGTTCCCTCTCCGGTGCGGGCTAACGGATCCACGCCACGCAGTCGGAGCGGCGCCGAACGGTGGCGCGCGTCTCCCTCCCCCGCGGAGGGCGGAGGGAGAGCGCGTCGGAGACACGGACCGTCAAACGTGGCAACGCGGCGATAGTCCCCAAATCCGATTTGTGACTCCACGAACCCGTACGGGCGAGGACGTCACGAACTGGGAAATTTATCTTTGAGGCGCTTGAGCTCTCAATATCGTCCTCTGTTGCGGTGAGCGCTCGCGAGATCCTCCATCGTCATTCCGGAGCGCCGCTGGCGAGCCCGGGCTCCGGACGCGCCGACGTCATGCGCTGTCGATGGATCTTAAGTCCGGGCCCGCCTGCGGCGCCCAGGAATGACGGGTGCTTGCGACGGGCCAACCGGCGCACGCACGCGGTGCGATCCGTGAACCCGGGTCGGCAGCCCTGTCACCGCCCCCCGTCGAGCAGCTTCGAGACGACGCGGGCGGTGTAGTCGACCATCGGCACGATCCGGGCATAATTCAACCGCGTCGGGCCGATCACCCCGACCACGCCGACGATCTTCTGGGCTCCATCCCGGAACGGAGCTGCAATCAGCGACGAGCCCGAGAGCGAGAACAGCTTGTTCTCCGACCCGATGAAAATCCGCACACCATCGCCCCCCTCGGCCCGGGCCAGGAGGTCGATCACGTCCTTTTGGCTTTCCAGATCGTTGAAGAGTAGCCGGATCCGCTCGAGATCCTCGACCGCGCGCAGGTCGTCGAGCAGGTTGGCCTGTCCACGCACGATCAGTTGGCGGGCCTCGGTCGGGCCCACGGGTGTCGCCAGCCCGGCATCGACGAGGCGCTCGGTCAGGGCATCGAGTTCCCGCTTCATCGCCCGACGGCTGGCCTCGATCTCCGCCCTCAGGGAGCCGAGGGTCCGGCCCCGCAGGCGCGCATTCAGAAAGTTGGTCGCCTCCTGAAGTGCGCCCGCTGGCAGACCCGGCGGCAGATCCACCAGCCGGTTCTCCACGGACCCGTCATCCGAGACCAGCACGACCAGGGCCCGGGCCGGATCCAGGCGCACGAACTCGATATGCTTCAGGTTGACATTGGCCTTGGTGGTCAGCACCACGCCGGCCCCGCGGGAAATGCCCGACAGCATGGTCGAAGCCTCGGCCAGTGCCGAATCGAACGTGTGGCCCGAGGCGGCAGCCCGCATCTGCGCCTCGATCCGGGTCTGTTCGTCCTGGCTGACGTCGCCGAGTTCCAACATGGCGTCGACGAAGAAGCGCAGGCCCAATTCGGTCGGCAGCCGGCCGGCGGAGGTGTGCGGCGCGAAGATCAGGCCGGAATGCTCCAGATCCGCCATCACGTTGCGGATCGAGGCCGGCGAAAGCGCCATCGGCAGGATCCGCGCGAGGTTGCGCGAGCCCACCGGCTCACCCGTGGTGAGATAGCTCTCGACGATCTGCCGGAAGATCTCCCGAGCGCGCTCGTTCAGGGCGGCAAGCGCTTGCATCGATGGGCCGTTGGAAAATCGTGGGTTCGGGTCTGTCACGCTCTGGTCCTGTGGTCCGATCATGTCCGGACGGCCGTCCGGGATCAATCCGCCGGGATCAATCCGCCCCGCGCTGCTTGCCCGCGGTGACGGCTCGGCCTAAGAGCCCGGCCCTCGACTTTCCTTACAGAAGGGGTCCGCAATGCGGCCTTCCAAGCGTGCCGCCGACGAGTTGCGGCCCGTCAGCCTCGAGCGCGCGGTCTCGCGCTACGCCGAGGGCTCGTGCCTCGTGAGCTTCGGCAACACCCGGGTGCTCTGCACCGCCTCGCTGGAGGAGCGCGGCCCCCCGTGGCTGCGCGGTTCGGGCAAGGGCTGGGTGACGGCCGAGTACGCCATGCTCCCGCGTGCGACGCACGAACGCACCCGGCGCGAGATCGGTGCCGGCAAGCCGTCCGGGCGGACCCAGGAGATCCAGCGCCTGATCGGCCGGTCGCTCCGGGCCGTGACCAACCTGCCGGCCCTCGGCGAGCGTCAGGTCACGGTGGATTGCGACGTGATCCAGGCGGACGGCGGCACCCGCACGGCCGCCATCACCGGCGCCTGGGTGGCCCTGCACGATTGTTTCGCCTGGATGCGGACGCGCTCGATCATCTCGGTCGATCCGCTGCGCGACCACGTCGCGGCCGTCTCTTGCGGGCTCTACAAGGGCACGCCGGTGCTCGACCTCGACTACGCCGAGGATTCGGCCGCCGAGACCGATGCCAATTTCGTGCTTACCGGCCGGGGCGGCATCGTCGAGGTGCAGGGTACCGCGGAGATGGAGCCGTTCTCGCAGGATCAGCTCCTCGAATTGTTGCGCCTCGCCCGCGCCGGCACCGAACGGCTGGTCGCCCTCCAGACGGAGGCGGTCGCGTGAGCCGGCGGCTGACGGGTAAGGTGGTCATCGCGACCCACAATGCCGGGAAGCTCGCCGAGATGCGCGACTTGCTGGCGCCCTTCGGAATCGAGGCCGTGTCGGCCGGCGAACTCGGCCTGCCGGAACCCGAGGAAACCGGCACGATGTTCGCCGAGAACGCCGCGATCAAGGCTCATGCCGCCGCCGAGGCGACCGGCCTCCCGGCTTTTGCGGATGATTCGGGCCTCTGCGTCGATGCCCTCGATGGGGCGCCCGGCATCTTCTCCGCTCGATGGGCCGGCCCGACCAAGGATTTCGCCGGCGCCATGGCGCGGATCTTCGCCGAGTTGGAGCGGCGCGGTGCGCAGGACAGGCGGGCGCATTTCGTCTCGGCACTCGTGCTCGCCTGGCCGGACGGTCGCACCGAGCTGTTCGAGGGCCGGGTTTTCGGCGATCTCGTGCCAGCGCGGGGCTCGGCCGGTTTCGGCTACGATCCGATCTTCCGTCCGGACGGGCACGACCGCACCTTCGGCGAGATGACGGCAGAGGAGAAGCACGGCGTCGATTGGCAGCGTGGGCAGGGGCTGTCGCACCGCGCCCGGGCCTTCGTGGAACTGAGGCGCGCCTGTCTGGCCCGCGGCTCCTGATTGCCAAACCGGGCGCCTGCCCTCACATCCCGGCCCATCATGACCTTGCCCGGACCGGACCACCCGACCCGCGATGCGGGATTCGGCATCTACCTGCACTGGCCTTTCTGCGCCGCGAAGTGCCCGTATTGCGACTTCAACAGCCACGTCCGTCATGCGGGCGTCGACGAGCCGCGCTTCCTCGATGCGTTCCGGGCCGAGATCGACCATGCCGCGGCGCGCACGCCCGGCCGGACCGTCACCAGCATCTTCCTCGGGGGTGGTACGCCGTCGCTGATGCAGCCCGCCACGGTCGCCGGCCTGCTCGACGCCGTGGCGGCGCGCTGGCCGGTGTCGCCGGACGCGGAGATCACCTTGGAAGCCAACCCGTCGAGCGTGGAGGCGGCCCGCTTCCGCGGCTATCGTGCCGCCGGAGTCAACCGGGTCTCGCTCGGCGTGCAGGCGCTCGACGATTCCTCGCTGCGGACGCTCGGCCGGCTGCACGACGTGGCGCAGGCGCTCGACGCGATTCGCGTGGCACAGGCCACCTTCACGCGCACATCCTTCGATCTGATCTATGCCCGATCCGGGCAGAGCCCCGCGCAGTGGCGTGCCGAACTCCGCGAGGCTCTGGCGCGCGCCGGCGAGCACCTGTCCCTCTACCAGCTCACCATCGAGCCGGGCACGCCCTTCTACGGCCTCGCGGGCGCGGGCAAGCTGGTGGTTCCGGACGACGAGACCGGCCGTGCCCTCTTCGACGTGACGCAGGACCTCTGCGCAGGCGCCGGCCTGCCCGCCTACGAAATCTCCAACCACGCTCGGCCCGGTTCGGAATCGCGCCACAACCTGCTCTACTGGCGCTACGGCGAATATGCCGGGATCGGACCCGGGGCGCACGGGCGCCTGGTCACCGACGCGGGGCGGATCGGCACCGTGACCGAGCGCGGCCCGGAGGCGTGGCTCGCCCGGGTCGAGCGCGACGGCCACGGCATCGTCGAGACCGAAAACCTCTCGCCCGCCGACCAAGCCGACGAGTTCCTCGTGATGGGCCTGCGGCTGCGCGAGGGGATCGATCCGGAGCGCTACGCCGCCCTGAAGGGTCGGCCCCTGAACGGCAACCGGATCGGCATGCTGGCAGGCGATGGCCTGCTGGAGAAGCGCCCCGGCGGCCGCATCGCCGTCACCCCGCGCGGTGCCCCGGTGCTCAACGCGATCGTCGCCGAACTCGCCGCTTGATCAGAGGCCGGGCTTGGCCAGGACCCGCGGGGCGGGGCTCACGATGGTCGCGGCGTTGTTGCGGATCTCGTAGACCGCCAACGCCCGCTCGCTCTGGCCGTCCGGACGGAACCGGAACGTACCGTCGACCCCGGCAAAGCCCGCACCGTTGGTCAGGGTCGCCTCGGCGAAACGCTGCGAGCCGTATTGCCGTGTTAGCGCCGCCGTCAGCATCACGGCGTCATAGGCGAGGGACGCGACGCGCGGGGGAACGGCACCGAATTTGGCTTGGTAGCGTCCGCTGAACCCGGAAAAGCCGCCACGATCCGCCGCGGCAAACCGGCCGCCCTGCAGCGCCGGGAGCGCGAACAGCGCCGGCTCGTTCCAGAGGGCCGTGCCGACGGGCGGACGCGGGCCGGCGAGAAGCCGGCCTTGGTTAGGGCCGCCGCGACGCCCGGCAGCCCCTCGGCGGTTTCCGGGATGAACAGCGCGTCGGCCGTCGCGCCGGGGCCGGTGATCACACGGGCCAGCCGCTCCACGGCGGGGCCGGATGCACCCGCGGGGTATCGCTCCACCGCCGCTACGCGGGCGCCCCGGCGCGCCACGGACTCGCGGAAGGCCGCCTCCACGGCGTTGCCGTAGGCGGTCTCGGGGATCAGCGCCGCGAAGGAGCGCTTGCCGGCCGCGACCGACTCCTCGACGACGCGGTCGACCTCCGGCTGCGGCAGGAAGCTGAGGAGATAGACATTGCGGGTCGCCACCGTCGCGTCGGTGGAGAATCCGATCACCGGCTTGCCCGCCGCCCGCGTCACGGCGGAGGCAGCCTGCACGCTTCCGGCGAACAGGGGCCCGAGGACGATCTCGGCGCCCTGCCGCACTGCGTCCTGAGTCGCCTCCCGGGCACCGTCCGGGCTGCCGTGATCGTCCTCGACCAGGATGGTCAGATCCGGCTGCTGGGCTTCGTCGAAGGCGAGTTGCGCAGCATTGCGCATGGCGGTGCCCACCGTCGCCCCCTGTCCGGTCAGCGGCAGCACCAGGGCGACCTTGACGGACCCGGAACCGATGCGTTGTCCGCCCGCCGCGGCGGGCATCGCCGGCGCGTCGGCGCCCGGAGCCTGCGGCACCCCCGCGGGCGGCGACAGCTCGGCCTGCGCCGACGGTCGACGCCGCGTGCCGTCGGTGGCGAGGCAGCCACCGAGGAGCGGCAGGGCGGCGCACAGCGCGGCGATCAGAGCGGCGGCGTGCGGAGTACCCTTCCGCACCCGTGTCGGACGCGCCATCGCGCGGACTCCCTCAAGCAGGCAGGGGTAGCCTGACGACCGGCTGGGGAAATGTAAACGCGTCGGCGCGGACTTCCCCCCTGTGGGCGCCCGGTGCCGCGACGAGAGCCGGCCAGTGTGGCAAGATCGCCAACGATGACCCGCCGATTCGACGCCCCAGGCACCGCTCCGCCGACGAGAGCCCCGTCACGGAAGCCCGGCACGGAGCGTCCGCGGACCCTGACCTTCACGGCGTGCGGGCCCGCCAGCGAGGCCGAACCGCTCGCACCCGGCCTGCACATCGTGGCGACGCCCATCGGCAACCTGCGCGACATCACGATCCGCGCGCTGGCGACCCTCGCGGCGGCCGATGCGGTGCTGGCGGAAGATACGCGGGTCACGCGCAACCTGCTCGCCCATTACGGGATCACGACGCCGCTGCTTGCCTACCACGAGCATTCGAACGAGGCGGTGCGCGAGCGGATGGTTGGACGGCTGCAGGCCGGCGAAGCGCTGGCCCTCGTCTCGGATGCGGGGACGCCGCTCGTTTCCGATCCGGGCTATAAACTGGTCCAGTCCGCGATCGAGGCCGGCATCCCGATCACGCCGGTCCCCGGTCCCTCGGCCGTGATGACCGCCCTGGTCGCGGCGGGCCTGCCGACCGACCGCTTCTTCTTCGAAGGCTTTCTGCCGCAGAAGGCCGGCGCCCGGCGCAACCGCCTGGAGGCGCTGATTCAAGTGCCGGGTACGCTGGTCCTGTTCGAATCGCCGCATCGGCTGCCCGAGATGCTGGCCGATGCCGCCACGGTGCTCGGAGCCGACCGCCCGGCAGCCGTGACCCGGGAACTGACGAAACTCTACGAGACCATCCGGCGCGACACGCTCGGCGCCCTCAGCGCGCGCTTCGGCGAAGACGGGCCACCGAAAGGCGAGATCGTCGTCATCATCGGGGCGGCGACGGCCGCGGAGCGAACGGTCGAAGGAGATGCCGCCCTCGACGCCCTGCTTCGGACCGCGCTGGAGCGGCACTCGATCAAGGATGCCGCAACCCTCGTGGCCGACGAGACCGGGCAGCCGCGACGCGTCGTCTACACTCGAGCCCTCGCCCTGGCGCGGGGCGAGGGGTGACCGGGGCGCGGCCGGACCAGACGGTTCGGCGCCGGGCCGCCTATCTGCGCGGCCATCGCGCCGAGTGGTTCGCCCTGGCAGCACTGATGCTCAAGGGCTACTGGCCGATCGGCCGACGCGTCAGCCTTGCGGGGGGCGAGATCGATCTCGTCGTCCAGCGCTGGAACACGGTCGCGTTCGTCGAAGTGAAGGCGCGGGCCCAACGCGATGATGCCCGGGCGACGATCGATGCGGCGAAACGGCGCCGCTTTTCCCGGGCCGTCAGATCGTGGATCGGGCACAATCCGTGGTGCGCCGGCCTGACGTTCCGGGCGGATGCGGTGTTCGTCGGCGCCCGGGGCTGGCCGGCGCATGTCGCCGACGCCTTCACCATCGAAGGATTGTGAGCGCCGCCGTCAGGCGCGGGCGGCCCGGATCGCACCGATCAGCGTGCGCTTCAGCTCGGCCTGACTGAACGGCTTCTGCACGACCGGCCGATCGCGAAACGGCTCTCGGATGCCGGCGCCGCCGTAGCCGGTGGAGAACACGAGCGGCAGATCGCGCTTGGCGATCGCCTCGGCGACCGGATAGATCGGCTCCCCCGCCACGTTCACGTCGAGGATCGCGACCTCGAACGTCTCCTGCGACGCCATTTCGAGTGCGGAGGACAGGCGCGCGGCCGGGCCGACGACGGCGCAACCAAAATCGAGCAGCATGTCCTCGAGCAGCATCGAGATCGCGGCCTCGTCCTCCACGACGAGCACACGGACACCGTTCAGAACGTCATCGTTGGAGTCAGCAATCACGCCGCGCCGTCTTCCCTTCGAATGCCCCCGAACCGGGGATCTTGCCGTGCAGTAGGACTCGTCGCGCGAGCCACGCTCCGCAAATGAGGCGCAGCTTCGGCGGGCAGACCACGAGAATGGCCTTTGGCGTCGCCCGTAACGGGCAACGTGTCAAGCGTCCCCAGCTCAGTCCGGCGGCCATCGCGTCCGGTATGTTAACCGGTGATACATTTTTGAGCCGTCGCGCGCGGATCGCCGCGGGCCCGAGGCCCGGTTTCATCGCGCCCTGCTGCGCCCCTCGGTATCCACATCCGCGCCGTGTGCGCTAGTCGTCCTTGAAGCTGACCTTCGCGCCGCGCGCCACGTGGGCCGCCAGATCGCGGGCGTTCCAGTTGGTCAGCCGGATGCAGCCATGGGACTCCGTCTTCCCGACCTTCTCGGGTTCCGGCGTTCCGTGAATGCCGTAGCTGGGAATCGCCAGATCGATCCACACGAGACCGACCGGGTTGTTCGGACCGGACTGGATGGTGAATTTGTGCTTTGCTTTCACACCCTTGAACCCGTATTTGGGGTTGTAGGTGTAGTCGGGGTCGAACGCGACGCCCTTTACCTTCGTGTCGCCGCTCGGCGCCGGCTTCTCGGCACTGCCGATTGATGCTGGGTAGTAGGCGAGCAGCTTGTCGTCGGCGCCGAAGGCGCGCACGTCCCGGCTGCTCTTGTCGACCTGGACGCGCTCGACCTTGGGATCCTGCGGCAGATCCTTGGCCTTCGGCTTGTCGGTCCCCATCGGGTCCACGGCCGCGACCGTGATGGTCGTGCCGGCCTTGTCGAGGGGCTTGTCCGGATTGAGGGCGGTGACGAGGGCGCGGCTCATGTGGAAGCGTTCGGCCAGCATCTCCCGGGGATTCGTGTAGCTCATCGCCTTCAGATCCGCCTGCTCCTCCATTTTGGGCGGGATCCGGTCGACGTACGGGCCCGACGCATCGGCTTCGGTCAGCGTATAGTCCGCCACGACCGGCTTGTCGCTCGTAGCCTGGAGCTTGTCCCAGACCTCCGGCGTCAGGTCCTTGGTGGCCGGCAGGCCCTGCGCCACCGCGAAGGCGGAGAGCGCGCGCTGGTAATTCTCACCTTTCCGGCCGTCGATTGCACCCGGGAAGAAGCGGGCCCGATCGAGAAGCACCTGCGCCTTGACGACCAGCGGATCGGGCTTCTCATCGGCGGCCTTCGCCTTGCGGCCCCGCGCGGCTGAGCGCTTCGATGCGGGTTTGGCGCCGTCACCGTTGCCGCCGTCCTTGCCATCCTGTGGCGTCAGCGTCGCGGCGTTGATCGCATCCGCCGTCAGGGCCGGCGCCGTGTCCGCCTTGGCGGCTTCCTTCCTGACAGCCTCCCTGGGCCGGGCCTCCGCGATTTGCACGACAAGGCAACTGGCCAGCAGGGCCGCGCAGACCGGCCGCCAAGGTGTCGGGATCATCGCCGTCGTCATCTCCGGGAACACGCGCGTTCCGGTGCCAAAAGCGCCGAGCCCGCAGGAACGTTCCATGACCGGCTACTCGCAGAGGCGATGGCCGGCGGTCCGCTCGCGCTCGTCCAGGTGGAAATGATTGGCGTGAGCCGCGTTCGAGCCCGGACCCAGGACCGTGCGGAAGAAGCCGCAGGCCTTGCCGCGCACGGCACTCAGGAACTGCGCCTCGTCGGAGCCCTCCGGCATGGCCTTCACCGGAATGGCGGCCCGGCCAGCGAAATTGAAGCCCATCACATCGACGGCATTCGCGAAAGCGTGTTCGCTCAACTTGGCATCGGCATCGTGGTTCTGGCCCCGGCAGACATAGGAGCCCCCGAGCTCGAGGCTCGTCAGACCGTGCTTCAGCGTCCGGTCGGCCTCGACCTGAACCTCGGTCACCCAGCGCGTCAGCGCCTCGGCGGTCCGGCAGGTGAGAGTCGCGCCCTGCGGCAGGGCGACGCCGTCGGCCAGCCGTGCGACCTTCAGGGGCAGGGGGGCCGTGCATTGACCCTCCGAGAGCGGCGGCAGGGCCTCGAACTCGACCCCGAGCCGCTTGAGGCGGGTCCGGCAGGCGGTATCGTCCGGGGGCGCGACCTTGAGGGACAGAGCCGCCTCGCCGGATAATTCGGGCGGTCGTCCCGGCGGGGTAGGCGGCGGCGACGGCATCTCGGCCTTGCCGCTGTCCGTGCCCTCGACGGCCGGCTTGCCGCCTTCCTTGGGCAACGCCGTCGCGGGCGGCATCGGCGTCGCCGGTCTGGCCGGAGAGGCGGGCGCCGGCGCCGTGAGCGGCTTCAACGCGTCCGGCCGTTCGGGCGGTTTCGGGGGCGGTATCGGCACGGTGGCGCCTTGAGCGGCGGCTGTCCTGCCCGAGGCGGCCGGACACGCGGCCAGCCCGAGGACGAGGATGCCGTGTACGAGCGGTCTCACGGCGCAACGGATCGGCGGCGGACATCCTGGCATGAGGCCTCGGAGCTTAGGCATTGGCCGTGGGTAACGAGCGAGACGCCGTTCGGATCGCCCGCGCAGTTGACGGACGCGTCGATCAGGTCACTGTCTTCCGCATGACGCGCGCCGATCCCCGTCGCCCCACCCTGCGGCGACGGCGATGGGCGCCTTACGGATGACGTCGAGGACCGAATGCTGGATTCCGCCAATGCCGGGCTCCCGAGCCTGCCGCAGGACAATCCCTTCCACGAGGCGCGTTGGACGACGCCGTACGGGATCCCACCCTTCCAGCAGATAAGCTCCGACCATTACCGGCCGGCCTTCGCGGCGGCGCTGGCGGCGGACGAGGCCGAGATCCGCGCCATCGCGGCGGAGACCGCGCCCGCGACCTTCGCCAACACCGTGGTCGTCATGGAGCGGGCGGGGCAGGCCCTCGATCGGGTTGCCGGCGTGTTCTACAACCTGACCGGCAGCCACACGAATCCGGAATTGCAGGCGATCGAGCGGGAGATCGGTCCGAAGCTCGCCCGGCACGGAAGCGCAATCTATCTCAATCCGCAGCTCTGGGCGCGGATCTCGGCCGTCGACGCCGAGGCCGAGGGTCTGGGCCCGGAGGAGCGCCGTGTCCTTGATCGCTACCGGATCCGATTCCGTCGGTCGGGCGCGGATCTGGCGCCCGACGCCAAGGCGCGCATCGCCGAGATCGCGGCGCGGATGTCCGAACTCGGCACCCGGTTCAGCCAGAACCTTTTGGCCGACGAGAGCAGCTTCACCCTTCCGCTCGAGAGCGAGGAGGATCTGGCCGGACTGCCGCCGTTCCTGCGCGCCGCCGCCCGGAGCGCCGCGCAGGAGCGCGGGCTCGACGGGTCGGTCATCACCCTGTCCCGCTCGCTGATCGAGCCGTTCCTCGTCTGCTCGACCCGGCGCGATCTGCGGGAGCGCGCCTACGCGGCCTGGACCCGGCGCGGGGAGAATGGCGGCGCGACCGACAATCGCGCGATCGCCGCCGAGATCATCCAGCTGCGTGCCGAGCGCGCGCGCCTGCTGGGCTTCGAGAGCTTCGCGCACTTCGCCCTCGCCGACACGATGGCGGCGGGACCCGATGCGGCCACCGGCCTGCTGCGCGATGTCTGGACCCCGGCCCGGGCGCGGGCGGGCGCGGAGCGCGACCGGCTCCAGGCAGCGATCCAGGCGGAGGGCCATAACTTCACCCTGCAGGCGCACGATTGGCGCCACTACGCCGAGAAGGTGCGGCGCGCCGAGCACGATCTCGATGAGAGCGAAATCAAGGCTTACCTGCCCCTGGAGCGGATGATCCAGGCGGCCTTCGACACGGCGTCCCGCCTGTTCGGCCTGACGTTCGAGGAGCTATCCGACGTGCCGCGTTACCACCCGGACGTGCGGGTCTGGCGCGTCGGCAATCCGGACGGGTCGGAGGTCGGGCTGTTCCTGGGCGACTGTTTCGCCCGGGCCTCCAAGCGCTCGGGCGCCTGGATGAGCGCCTTCCGCTCGCAGGAGCGTCTCAATGGCGCGATCACGCCGATCATCGTCAACGTGATGAACTTCGCCAAGGCACCGGACGGTGAGAACACGCTCCTGTCCTTCGACGATGCCCGCACCCTGTTCCACGAGTTCGGGCACGCCCTGCACGGCCTGTTGTCGGACGTGACCTACCCGTTGCTCTCCGGCACCGCCGTGGCGCGCGACTTCGTGGAACTGCCCTCGCAGCTCTACGAGCATTGGCTCGAACAGCCGGAGGTCTTGCGCACCCATGCCCGCCACCACCAGACCGGCGAGCCGATGCCGGATGCGCTGCTGGACAAGCTTCTCGCCGCCCGCACCTTCAACCAGGGCTTCGCCACCGTGGAATACACGTCCTCGGCGATCGTCGACATGACGCTGCATCTCTCGGCCGAGGGCGAGGCAGGGCTCGATGTGCCGGCCTTCGAGGCTGAGGCGCTCCGGCGGATCAGCATGCCGGCCGAGATCGGCATGCGGCACCGGACGCCGCACTTCGCCCACATCTTCTCGGGCGACGGCTACGCGGCCGGCTATTACAGCTATCTCTGGTCGGAGGTGCTGGATGCCGACGCGTTCGATGCGTTCCGCGAGGCCGGCGACATCTTCGATCCAGAGACCGCGAAGCGCCTGCGCACCTTCGTGTACGGGGCCGGAAATCTCCGCGATCCGCGCGAGGCCTACACCGCCTTCCGCGGGCGGATGCCGAGCATCGAACCCCTGCTGAAGAAGCGCGGACTCGCGGCGTAGGCCGAGCCCGGCGGTAAGGGTTTCGTAAACAAACGTCCTTAACGAACGCTTGCAGCGACGTCCTGCGCGCGGAGTTGGGGCATGACGAAGATCGAAGCCAAGCCCGCCGTCTCGCCGGTCGACCTTCTTAAGGCTGCGGTAACCGGAATTAAGGATCCGAAGTCCGAGGCGACGAGCGAAGCCAAGGACGCGCCTGCGTCCCCGCGGTTCGCGCTGCCGCCGCTCCCGAAGCTCGACCTGCACCGCCTCGCCGTCCCGGGCGCGGCGCTGGCGGTCGGTCGGCGCCCTGTTGGGCGGCGGCGTCATCGCGATGACCCGGTCGGCGCCGTCCAACGATGCCGTCGTGGCTCTGAGCACGACGCTGGACGCCGGCCGGACCGAGACCGCGCGGCTCGGCAGCGACATCGCGCAGCTCCATCAGGTTCTGGCCGACCTGCGGGCCTCGACCGATACGGCGCGCAGGGAGGCCGGATCCCGCAGCGGCGCCCTCGGCGAACGCCTCGCGCAACTCGACAAGTCGCTGAATGCCAAGACCGCCGCCCTGAGCGAGCGGTTCGAGCAGGTCGAGCGCGAGCAGAACGCCCGGATCGCCGGCCTCGCCGCACAGCTCGAGCGCCGCGCCGCGGCGGCCGCGCCGCCCGTCGCGCGCACCGAGCCGACCCAAACGGGCAGCCTCGCTGACGCGCCCCGGAGCGCCGAGCCGAAGGGTGTCGAGACCAGGATCGCGGAGTCCAAGAGCTCCGAGCCGAAGCTCACCGAAACCAAGCTGGCCGACGCCAGGCCAGCGGACCTGAAGCCGAAGAGCACCGGACCGGACAAGCCGCCGGTGATCGAGGGATGGGCCCTGCGCGACATCTTCGAGGGCGCGGCGATCTTGGAGAACCGCCGCCACCGGCTCCTCGAGATCGGGCCGGGCGAGATCCTGCCGGGCTTCGGCCGGGTGGAGGGTGTCGAGCGTCGCGGGCGGGACTGGGTCGTCGTCACCCGCCAGGGCCTGGTCACACCGCAGGCCTGGTAACGGACCTCAGCGATCCGTGCAGGCCGTCGGCACCAGCACGTCGGTGGTGAGGGGGAAGCGCGGCTCGAGCGTCATCGGGTCGGCCAAAGCGGCCGCGCGTTCAGCCCGCCGCCGGCCTTGGCGCAGCGCGCGGGTCTGGGCCGCGCGCGTCGGATGCAGGATAGCGGCGAGAAGGGCTTGGCCCTCGAACGCGCTGTCCAGATTCTTCGCTTCGAAGACGGGCATGGCCGACCTGCTTGGTTGCGGCCGAAACGACTGCCTGAGACAGCGCTGCGGACCACACCCCCAATAACGGGGATCGCGTTGACAGGTTCCGTCAAGCTTTCGCCGCGCAACCTCTTTTTTACGATTGTCCAGCCGAGACCCGAACGCGGTGCGCCGGCGCACACCGCCCTTCGATCAGACGAACTGGTTGAGCCCCGGGATCGAGCCGATGATCGGCCCCATGGCGTCCTCGCCGACCTTCTCCCTGCCGAAGGCGAACAGTTCCTGACCGAGCGGCTGCATCTGGCCCATCGGAACGCCGGCGGCCATCAGCTTCTGGCCGAGCGCCATCACGCCGCCGCCACCCATCATGCCGCCGAGCATGCCCATCAGCCCGCCACCGCCGCTTTCGCCGGCATTGGATTCGGCAATCAGCGACTCGGATCCCGGCAGGGCCGCCAGCAGCTGGTTCACCTCCGTCTCCGGCCCCTCCTTCTGCAGGAAGGCGAGGATGTGGCCGATCGCGGTCTGGGCCGTCGCAGCGTCGAGCCCGGTACGGGCAGTCACGCGGGCGAGCAGTTCTTCCATGGTGATGATCTCTTCGGAACGTTTCCAGACGTCCTTCGACTCTGGGACGCCGGAAATCAAGCGCGCGGCCGGGCTTCGCTGGAAAAGTGGGGCCGCCTTGTCCATAACGGAACCCGGACGCGCCATGGGGTGACGAGGATGGGCGACGGGACGATCCTGGTCGGCAAGAGCGTGCAAGCCTCGGGTCCGGGCAAGCCGGAGGTGTTGGCCCTGCGGCTCGCCAACCGCCACGGGCTCGTTGCCGGGGCGACCGGCACCGGCAAGACCGTCACCCTGCAGGTGATGGCCGAGGGCTTCTCTAATGCCGGCGTCCCCGTCTTCGCCGCCGACATCAAGGGCGACCTTTCCGGCATCGCAGCCGCCGGCGAGGCGAAGCCGGCCTTCGTGGCGCGCGCGAAGGAACTCGGCCTCACCTACGAGCCGGACCGGTTTCCCACCGTGTTCTGGGACCTGTTCGGCGAGCAGGGCCACCCGATCCGCACCACCGTCTCCGAGATGGGCCCCTTGCTGCTCGGGCGCCTCCTCGAGCTTAACGACACGCAGGAGGGCGTGCTCAACATCGCCTTCCGGGTGGCCGACGAGAACCACTGGCCCGTCATCGATCTGAAGGACCTGCGGGCGCTGCTGGCCTTCTGCTCAGAGAACCTGAAGGACATTTCGGGCCGCTACGGCAACGTGTCGGCGGCCTCGGTCGGGGCGATCCAGCGGCAGCTCTTGGTCCTGGAAAATCAGGGCGCCGACAAGTTCTTCGGCGAGCCGGCGCTGAATCTCGCGGATTTCATGCGCACGGACCGCGAGGGGCGCGGCTTCGTCAACATCCTGGCCGCCGACAAGATGATGCAGCGGCCGAAACTCTACGCGACCTTCCTGTTGTGGATGCTGTCGGAATTGTTCGAGCACCTGCCGGAAGTCGGTGATCCCGACAAGCCGAAGCTCGTCTTCTTCTTCGACGAGGCGCATCTGCTGTTCAACGATGCGCCGAAGGCGCTGATGGACAAGATCGAGCAGGTGGTGCGGCTGATCCGCTCCAAGGGCGTCGGCGTCTATTTCGTGACGCAGAATCCGGTCGACGTTCCCGACACCGTACTCGGGCAACTCGGCAACCGCGTCCAGCACGCGCTGCGCGCCTTTACGCCGCGGGATCAGCGCGCCGTCCGGGCGGCGGCCGAGACGTTCCGGCAGAACCCGTCCTTCGACGTCGCGACCGCGATCACGGAACTCGGCGTGGGCGAAGCGCTGGTGAGCTTCCTTGAGCCGAAGGGCACGCCGTCCCTCGTGGAGCGGGCGCTCGTCGCGCCGCCGCAGGGGCGTGTCGGCCCGCTGACCCCGCAGGAACGGTCGGCGCTGATCGCGCAGAGCCCGCTGCGCGGCAAGTACGACGCGAGCATCGACAACGAGAGCGCCTACGAGATGCTTGCCAAGCGCAAGAATCTCGATGCGGCGCCCGAGGAGGGCGCCTCCGAGGGCGGGCTCGGGGGGATGCTGGGCGGCGTCTTCGGCAGCGTGTTCGGGACGCCCGCGAAGGCTAAGGGCGGCCGCCGCCCGCCACCGAGCCTCGCCGAGCAGGTGATCGGTAACGCCGCGCGGTCGATGGCCCGCAGCGTCGGGCGGGAGGTGGGCAATGCGATCCTGCGCAACGTGCTCGGCGGGCTGACGAAGCGTTAGGCCGACCGCGGCCGGCAGGGTCGGGGATCTGGGGCGTCGCGTGGAGGATCCTCGGCGGGGCAGAGGGCGCGGCGAACGCCCATCGAGGCGCTGCTCCTTTCCCGGGCGCAGGCAGCGGAATGCGACCCGGGCCCCGGCGCATGATGTCGCGAAGCGTCCGTTCGGCCAACCTGTGCCGCTCGCGCGGCGCGTCTTGTGCTGGGTCCGGATCAGGTTCCGCTCACGCCTCACCTGTCCGGGAAGAGGCGCGCTGTACGGATCCGAAGCGATGCCGTTTTCGGTCGAACGCTTCGGTTGCGGCGCCCGTCACCGTCTTCACGAGCGCAGCGAAGTGACCCAGGGTCGCGCCATGACCGGACGCGTGGCGCTGGCTGGATCGCTTCGCTCTACGCGCGAAAACGGCTGCGCCGATGTGATCGGCAGGAAATGGTATTGCGTGTCAGCCCCGCATCGGCTCGCAGACCCGGCCGCATCAGTCCCAAGCCCCCATCGCCGACGACACCGGCGCGGGGTGACATCCCGGCGCCCGGTCCCACATCCCTGCTTCCTGCCCGAACGCGGAGCCCGATCATGCGCATCAGCAACGTCGCCGACGTCGTCGCCGAGACCCTTCAGGAAGCGGGCGTCGCCCGCATCTACGGGGTGGTGGGCGACAGCCTGAACGGAATCACGGAAGCGCTTCGGGCGCGCGGGAAAATCGAGTGGATCCACACCCGCCACGAGGAGGCCGCCGCCTTCGCGGCCGCCGGGGAGGCGCAGGTGACCGGACGGCTCGCGGTCTGTGCCGGCTCCTGCGGTCCGGGCAACCTGCACCTCATCAACGGGCTCTACGACGCGCATCGCAGCCGCACGCCGGTGCTGGCGATCGCCGCCCATATCCCGTCGCCCGAGATCGGCTCGGGCTATTTCCAGGAGACAAGGCCGACCGAGCTGTTTCGCGAGTGCAGCCATTATTGCGAGTTGATCTCCGACCCGGCCCAGATGCCCTTCGTCCTCGAGAACGCGATCCGCGCGGCGGTCGGGGAGGGCGGTGTCGCGGTGATCGTCCTGCCGGGCGACGTGGCTCTGCGTGATGCGCCGAAGCGCGCGCTGGCGCCCCGGGCCGGGTTGATCCCCGCCAAGCCGGTGGTTCGACCGGCGGATCCGGAGCTCGATGCCCTGGCGGCGATGCTCAACGCGGGCAACCGGGTGACGCTCCTCTGCGGGCGCGGCTGCGCCGGCGCCCATGCCGAGCTTCTGCAACTCGCCGAGGCCCTCAAGAGCCCGATCGTCCATGCGCTCGGCGGCAAGGAGTTCGTCGAGTTCGACAACCCCTACGATGTCGGCATGACCGGCCTGATCGGCTACGCGTCAGGCTACGCCGCCATGATGGCCTGCGACACCCTGCTGCTCCTCGGGACCGGCTTCCCCTACAAGCAGTTCTACCCGCAGGAGGCGAAGGTCGCGCAGATTGATCTGCGCCCGTCGGAGCTTGGCCGACGCTGCCGGATCGAGCTGGGCCTAGTGGGCGATGTCGGCGCGACACTGCGGGCGCTGCTGCCGCGGCTGAAGCCGAAGGCAGACCGGTCCTTCTTGGATGCCAGCCTGAAGCACTACGCCAAGGCGCGCACCGGGCTCGACGAACTCGCCACCGGCAAGGCGGGGGGTCCCCTCCACCCTCAATATCTGGCCCGCACGATCAGCGAGATGGCGTCGGAGGATGCCGTGTTCACCGCCGATGTCGGCACGCCGACGATCTGGGCGGCGCGCTACCTCGCGATGAACGGGCGACGTCGGCTCCTCGGTTCCTGGGTTCATGGCTCGATGGCCAACGCCCTGTCGCAGGGCATCGGCGTCCAGGCCTCCCAGCCCGACCGGCAGGTGATCGCGCTCTGCGGCGATGGCGGCTTCGCCATGCTGATGGGCGACTTTTTGACCCTGCGCCAGCATCGGCTGCCGCTGAAGGTCGTGGTCTTCAACAACGGCACCCTCGGCTTCGTCGAGCTGGAGATGAAGGCCGCCGGCTATCTCGAGACCGGCGTCGCCCTCGACAACCCGGACTTCGCCGCGATGTCGCGCGCCGCCGGGATCTTCGCCCTGCGGGTCGAGGATCCGGCCGAGCTGCCGGGGGCGATGCGCGAGTTCCTGGCCTTCGACGGCCCGTCGCTCCTCGACGTCCGCACCGCCCGCGACGAACTCTCGATGCCGCCCAAGATCGATGGCCAGCAGGTCAAGGGCTTCAGCCTGTATGTCCTGCGCGCCGTCATGGATGGACGCGGTGACGCGGTCCTCGACCTCGCCAAGACCAACCTCATCCGGTAAACCCTCTCTATCAGTCTCGAACCGTTCCAGACCAGCGGAGCGGGCGATCCAGGGAGGTTCCGGACCATGCGGGTCGGCCTGTTCGTGCCGTGCTACGTCGATGCCTTCGAGCCGGAGGTCGGGATCGCCACGTTGGAGCTGCTGGAGCGGCTCGGCTGCACGGTGGAGTATCCGTTCGACCAGACCTGCTGCGGGCAGCCTATGACCAACACCGGCTGCCACGCCGAGGCCGCCGCCACCGAAGCCTTGTTCGTCAAGAACTTCTCGGGCTTCGACTACGTGGTGGCGCCCTCCGGATCCTGCGTCCATCAGGTCCGCGAGCACCTGACCGCGATCCCGCAGACCGATGAGGTCAAGAAGGTCCGCGCCAGCACCTACGAGCTGGTCGAGTTCCTGCACGACGTGCTGAAGGTCGAGGCGCTGCCCTGGGCCAGCTTCCCCCACAAGGTCGCCTATCACACCAACTGCAACGCCCTGCGCGGCATCCACCACGCCCGGCCTTCCGAGCTGGTGAAGCCCTACTACTCGAAGCCCCTCGACCTGCTGCGCCTCGTCGATGGCGTCGAGCTGGTCGATCTCGCCCGGCCGGACGAGTGCTGCGGTTTTGGCGGCACCTTCTCGGTGTTCGAGCCCGCCGTGTCCGCCAAGATGGGCTACGACAAGGTTGCCGATCAGAACCGGGCCGGCGCCGAATACGTCGTGTCGGCCGATTCCTCCTGCCTGATGCACCAGAAGGGCTGCGCCGAGCGCCTGGGGCTGCCCCTGAAGTACATCCATATCGCGCAGGTGCTGAACGGAGCCGCCGCATGAGCGTCGAGGATCTGAACCCGCGCGAGCGCGAGGGCGTCATCCATCCGGAGGTCCGCGCGGCCGACGACGAAAGCGAGCGCGCGCCGGACGGGGCCCGGCTCCAGCACGCCGAGGCTGCCTCGAAGCCGATCCGCGCCCCGCAGGTCCGTGAGCCTCAGCCCCGCGGCGCCAAGATCCGCGGCGACCGGCCGATCGATCAGGCCGAGGCCGCCGAGCGCTTCCTGGCCGCGCCGCTCCATCAGGCGGCCCACGACGAGCGCCTGTGGGACCTACGCAAGAAGCGCGACGTCTCCGCCCACGGCATCCCGGAATGGGAGGAGCTGCGCGAGTTGGCCTCCCAGATCAAGACGCACACCCTTAGCCACCTCGACCGCTACCTCGAACAGTTCGAGGCCGCCGCGAAGGCGAACGGCGTCCATGTTCACTGGGCGAAGGACGGGGCGGATCACAACCGCATCGTGCTGGAGATCCTGCGTAGCCGCGGCGCCAAGACGCTGGTCAAATCGAAGTCGATGCTCACCGAGGAATGCGGCTTCCGCCATCACATGGCGGCCAACGGCATCGAGATCATCGAGACCGATCTCGGCGAACGGATCCAGCAGCTCGACAACGAGGAGCCCAGCCACGTCGTCGCCCCGGCGGTCCACAAGACCCGCATGGACGTGGCCGAGGTCTTTGCGAAGACTCTCGGCACCGACCCCGACAACGACGACGCCCATTACCTCGCCGAGAGCCAGCGCGAGACGACCCGGCCCTACATCCTGAAGGCCGATGCCGGCATGACCGGCTGCAACTTCGCCATCGCGGAGACCGGCTCGGTCGTCACCTGCACCAACGAGGGCAATGCCGACCTGTCCGGCAACGTCCCGCCGCTGCAGATCCACTCGATCGGCATCGAGAAGATCATCCCGAAGGTCGAGCATCTCGGCGTCTTCATTCGCCTGCTGTCGCGCTCGGCCCTCGGCTCGCCGATCACCCAATACACCTCGCATTTCCGCGCGCCCCGGAAGGGCACCGAGATGCACATGGTGCTGGTCGACAATGGCCGCTCGGAACGGCTCGGCATGGAGGAGTTCTGGACCTCCCTGAAGTGCATCCGCTGCGGCGCCTGCATGAACACCTGCCCGGTCTACCGGCGCTCGGGCGGCCTCTCCTACGGGGCGACCTATTCCGGGCCGATCGGGCTGATCATCGATCCGACCTTCAACAAGCGGAAATACTCGACCCTGCCGTTCTCTTCGACGATGAACGGCTCCTGCACCAACGTCTGCCCGGTGAAGATCAACATCCACGAGCAGATCTTCGCGTGGCGCAAGGTGCTGGTCGAGGAGCACCAGATCCCGGCGCTCAAGCAGGGCATGATGAAGGCCGCGGGCGCGGTGCTGTCGCGTCCGGCCGCCTACCGGGCGGCGATCGGCGCGGCGGATTCAGCCCTCAAGGTGCTGCCGCGCTTCGCGGTCTACAACCCGCTCAACACCTGGGGGAAGAAGCGCGAGATGCCGGAAGCCCCGCGCCAGACCTTCCACGCGTGGTACAAGCAGAACCGGATGAAGGGGACGCAATCGTGAGCGCCCGCGACGCGATCCTCGCCGACATCCGCCGGAACCGGCCAGGTGGCGATTTTCCGCTGCCGGAGGTGCCGCTGTTCGCGCCCCTGGTCGGTGAGGACCACGTGGCCGAGTTCGGCGAACGCTTGAAGCGCATGGGCGGCCGTGTCGCCGCGCCGGGCGCGGGCGACGCGTTCGCGGGCGTCCGGGACCGGCTCGACGCCGCCAAGGTGATCGCCTCCGCGGTTCCGGAGCTGACGGGCAACCGCGACCTGCGGGCCGTCCGCTACCCGCAGGAGGTCGAGGATGTCGACGTGGCGGTGGTCCGGGCCGTGTTCGGCATCGCCGAGACCGGCTCGGTGCTGTTCACGCAGGACCAGCTGATCGTGAACGCCGTGGCTTATCTCGCCCAGCACCTCGTCGTGCTGCTCGACCCGGCCGACATCCTGCCGAACGTCCAGGCGGCCTACCGCCGGCCCGAATTCGGCCGCTCGGCCTACGCGGTGCTCCACACCGGACCCTCCGCCACCGCCGACATCGAGGGCGTGCTGATCCACGGGGCGCAGGGCGTGCGCTCATTAACGGTGCTGATGCTCCCGCGCGGCGCCGCAGCGCGCGGCTGATCCCGCTCCGGCCGCCGTCCGTGCGGGCGCAGCCTGACAACGTCGTCTGCCCCGATCGAACGGCCACTGAACCGGAACCGCCGATCGGGCGCGCGGCTTGCTTGGACGGACGACGGGCCGTCGTCCGGCAAGGAGATCCGATGCGCTACACGCTTGGTTGCAGCCTGTCCTACAATATCCTCTCGGATACGACCTTCATCTTCAATCTGGAGGTGGCCCGGCTGAAGAGCGTCGAGATCCTGAGCGAGAGCCTGGTCCTGACGCCGAACCTGAAGCGCGACATCTACATCACGCCGGATCTCCAGAACCGCTATCTCGGCCTCAACGTCCCCACGGGCCAGTTCGCGCTGGAATACAGTGCAGAGGTCGATCTCACGGTCCACCGGGCCGATCCCGCAACGATCAACGAGACGCCGGTCGGGCAATTGCCCCTCGACATTCTGCCCTTCCTGCTGCCGAGCCGCTTCGTCTCGTCCGACCGCCTGACGCCCTTCGCGCAGGCCGAGTTCGGCGCCCTGCCGAAGGGCCATGCGCGCGTGAACCAGATCTGCAACTGGATCCACGATCACATCACCTACCAGCCCGGCACCAGTGACGGTGAGACGACCGCGGACGAGTCGCTGCTCAAGCGGGCCGGCGTCTGCCGCGACTTCGCCCATATCGGCACCGCCTTCTGCCGGGCGCTGGGCATCCCCGCCCGTTTCGTGAGCTGCTACGCCCACGGCCTCGTGCCGAGCGACTTCCACGCGGTGTTCGAGGCCTATCTCGATGGCCGCTGGTGGCTGTTCGATGCCACACGGCAGGCCGATCTCGACGGGCTGGTGAGGATCGGCGTCGGCCGCGACGCCGCCGAGATCGCCTTCTCGACGCCGTTCGGCAACATGCAGCCGGTGAATCAGCAAGTGCGGATTCAGCGCACGGATGGGCAGGGCAGCCCAATGCCGCGCACCGTGGACGCGATCTCCACAGAGATCCCCGCGCCGCATGCCGGGGCGGCCTGAGCGGACAACGGCACGGGATCGCCCTATTCTGTGATCCTGTGATCCTGCCCCGGAGCAGACCGCATGGCCTATCGTCACGTCGTCGGCCCCCGCACCCACGCCTTTGCGGATCTCGCCGCGCTCATGGCGAAGGCGACACCGGTCCGATCAGGCGACCGGCTCGCGGGCGTCGCGGCGGACTCCGCGGAGGAGAACGCCGCCGCGCGCTGGTGCCTCGCCGAGGTTCCCCTCGCCGACATCCTGGCGCGGCCGCTGATCCCCTACGAGACCGACGACGTCACCCGCCTGATCCTCGACACCCACGACGGTGCCGCCTTCCGGGAGATCGCACACCTCACCGTCGGCGACTTCCGGGAATTCCTGCTCACCGCCTCGCCGGAGACGTTGGCCCGGCTTGCCCCGGGCCTCACGCCCGAGATGGCGGCCGCCGTCTCCAAGATCATGCGCAACCAGGACCTCATCCTGGCGGCCCGGAAGTGCCGGGTCGTCACGCGGTTCCGCAACACGATCGGCCTGCCCGGCACCATGGCGGTGCGGCTCCAGCCCAACCACCCGACCGACGATCCTGACGGCATCGCCGCCACGGTCGCCGACGGCCTGCTCTACGGCTGCGGCGATGCCGTCATCGGCATCAACCCGGCCTCCGATTCCGTGCAGGCGATCGGCGACCTGCTCCAGCTTCTGGACGCGCTGATCGACCGCCACGCGATCCCGACGCAATCCTGCGTGCTCACGCACGTGACCACGACCCTCGCTGCCATGGAGCGGGGCCTGCCGGTCGATCTCGTCTTCCAGTCGATCGCCGGGACCGAGCAGGCGAATGCAAGCTTCGGCGTGACGCTGCCCCTCCTGCAGGAGGCGCACGAGGCCGCCCGGGCGCTGAAACGCGGGCCGCTCGGCGACAACTGCATGTACTTCGAGACCGGCCAGGGCTCGGCCCTCTCGGCCGATGCCCATTGGGGCGTCGACCAGCAGACCATGGAGGCGCGCGCCTACGCGGTGGCGCGGGAGTTCGAGCCGCTCCTCGTCAACACGGTCGTGGGCTTCATCGGCCCCGAATACCTCTACGACGGCAAGCAGATCATCCGGGCCGGCCTCGAGGACCACTTCTGCGGCAAGCTCATGGGCCTGCCGCTCGGCTGCGACGTCTGCTACACCAACCATGCCGACGCCGATCAGGACGACATGGACACGCTGTTGACGCTGCTCGCTTCGGCGGGCGTCACCTACATCATGGGCGTGCCGGGGGCCGACGACGTCATGCTGAACTATCAATCGACCTCGTTTCACGATTCCCTCTACCTGCGCGAGGTGCTCGGGCTGCGCCGCGCGCCCGAGTTCGAAGCCTGGCTGAACGGGATCGGCCTTACGGACGAGACCGGCGCCCTGGTTCAGGGCGCGGAAGCGCCGCTCCTGTCATCGGCGCCGGAGCTCGCCGCATGAGCGACCCGGCCGCGATCTGGAGGCGGCTCGCCGGCCTGACGCCAGCCCGGATCGGGCTCGGACGTGTCGGCAGCGGCCTGCCGACCCGGGAGGTTCTGCGCTTCGGCCTCGATCACGCGCAGGCCCGCGATGCCGTCCACACGCCCCTCGACGATCCTGCGCTCGCCGAGGCTCTGACGGATCTCGGCTTCGCCCCGCTGACGGTGGCGTCTCAGGCGCCCGACCGGGCCACCTATCTGCGCCGGCCGGATCTCGGTCGCCGGCTCGCCGCCGAGGATCGCGCCGCGCTCCAGGCGCGCGCCGCGCAGGCCGACGTCGCCATCGTGGTCGCGGACGGCCTGTCGGCTCGGGCAGTCCACGAGAATGCCGCACCGGTGGTCGCAGCCTTCCAACCCTTGGCCGAGACGGCCGGCTGGGCGCTGGCGCCCGTCGTCATCGCCCGGCAGGCGCGGGTGGCGTTGGGCGACGAGGTCGGCCACGCCCTCGGGGTTCGGGCGGTCGCCGTGCTGATCGGCGAGCGGCCGGGCCTGTCGGCCTCCGACAGCCTGGGCGTCTACCTGACCTTCGGCCCTCGGCCGGGCCGCTCGGACGCAGAACGGAACTGCATCTCCAACGTGCGCCCGGCGGGGCTGCCCCCCGATCGCGCGGCGTTCAAGCTCCACTGGCTGCTCGACCGCGCCTTGACCCTGGGCCTCACCGGCGTGACGCTCAAGGACGAGAGCGACCGCGCCCTGATCGGCGGGTCCGGCGATGCCGTCCTGCCCGACCCGACCCGCTCGTCTGCGTGAGTGCGGCGGTGGCAATCCCGCTGGTCTCGCTGCGCGGGAGACACTCTTGCACCGCTATGGCGTCATACCGCTTCCGATGGATTTGATCGGTTCCGCCGTCTTTGCGGGCACAGCGAAGCCCTCCAGGGCGGAGCCATGTTTTCCAGCGTCGCGCATTCCTGGATCGCGTCGCCGCGCTCGCGATGACGAAGCGTTCGACCGGAAACGGTATCGGGTCGGACCGTCGCGTCCCCGCGGCACACGACAGCCCTGTGGTTGGTTCATCAGAGTGATCCCAGACAAGCCCCTCATCCAGAGGCGTGGCGCAGCCGCCTCGAAGGAGGGTTCCAGGGATCGAAGAGGTTTTTGGAGGGCTCCTTCGAGGCCTCCGCTTCGCTCCGGCGCCTCAGGATGAGGAGGTGGGTGGGAAAGCCCACCCGACACCTCCCATTCCGTGTCGTGTTCCGGGGCCGGGTCCCAATTCACGATCCGGCCTCGCCAGCTGGACGCTTCGGCGCGCGCGCCGGACACCTTCACCCCAGTCTTCGCGCGGCGCCGGCGATCCCCGTCCCGGCGAGATTATCCTTAATCTTCTCCCGACACGCGAAAAGACCGTAAGCGTGGCTGTGGCGGGGTCGCAACACCGTAAAACGATCCCGGGTCCGCCCCGAGACCTGCCCGTAAACGCCGCGATCCCGCCATAGTCCGGGCCCACCTCAACATCCGCGGTAAACGGCAATCTCGACAACGCTTTACCGATCGGAAACGGGGACTTCCCGAGGACGCGGACGGCCTTTCCGGCACATCGCGAACGGCGACGCGCCCCGGTCTCTCGCACCCTTGGGATTGGCTGCGCGAAGGCTCTGTCTGAGGTCATGGTGACGCGTTTGAACGACAAGTCGAAGCTGCCGAGCCGCCACGTCACCGAGGGGCCGGATCGCGCTCCGCACCGCTCCTATCTCTACGCCATGGGTCTGACCCGCGAGCAGATCCACCAGCCGCTGGTCGGCGTCGCCTCCTGCTGGAACGAGGCCGCCCCCTGCAACATCTCGCTGATGCGCCAGGCGCAGGCGGTGAAGAAGGGCGTCGCCGCGGCCAACGGCACGCCGCGTGAATTCTGCACCATCACGGTGACCGACGGCATCGCCATGGGCCATGGCGGCATGCGCGCCTCGCTGCCGTCGCGCGAGGTCATCGCCGACTCGGTCGAGCTGACCATGCGCGGCCACGCCTACGACGCGCTGGTGGGGCTCGCCGGCTGCGACAAGTCCCTGCCCGGCATGATGATGGCGATGGTGCGCCTCAACGTGCCGTCGATCTTCATCTACGGCGGCTCGATCCTGCCCGGCTCGTTCCGCGGCAAGCCCGTGACCGTTCAGGACCTGTTCGAGGCCGTCGGCAAGGTCGCGGTCGGCGACATGAGCCTTGAGGATCTCGACGAACTGGAGCAGGTCGCCTGCCCGTCGGCCGGCGCCTGCGGCGCGCAGTTCACCGCCAACACCATGGCGACCGTCTCCGAGGCGATCGGCCTCGCGCTGCCCTATTCGGCGGGCGCGCCGGCGCCCTACGAGATCCGGGACAAATTCTGTGCCACGGCCGGCGAGAAGGTGATGGAGCTGCTGGCCAAGCAGATCCGCCCGCGCGACATCGTCACCCGCAAGGCCCTGGAGAACGCCGCGACCGTCGTCGCGGCCTCCGGCGGCTCGACCAACGCAGCCCTGCACCTGCCGGCGATCGCCCATGAATGCGGCATCGAATTCACGCTGTTCGACGTGGCCGAGATCTTCCGGCGGACCCCCTACATCGCCGACCTGAAGCCCGGCGGGCGCTACGTCGCCAAGGACATGTTCGAGGTCGGCGGCATCCCGCTCCTGATGAAGACGTTGCTCGATCACGGCTTCATGCACGGCGATTGCCTGACGGTCACCGGCCGCACCATCGCGGAGAACATGGACCGGGTGACCTGGAACCCGGATCAGGACGTGGTCTACCCGGCCAACAAGCCGATCACGCCCACCGGCGGCGTCGTCGGCCTCAAGGGCAACCTCGCCCCCGAGGGCGCGATCGTGAAGGTCGCCGGCATGGCGGCCGAGAAGCAGGTCTTCACCGGCCCAGCGCGCGTCTTCGACGGCGAGGAGGCGTGTTTCGAGGCCGTGCAGGCGCGGACCTACAAGGAAGGCGAGGTTCTGGTGATCCGCTACGAGGGCCCGCGCGGCGGCCCCGGCATGCGCGAGATGCTGTCGACCACCGCGGCCCTCTACGGCCAGGGCATGGGCGACAAGGTCGCGCTGATCACGGACGGGCGCTTCTCCGGCGCGACGCGCGGCTTCTGCGTCGGCCATGTCGGGCCGGAGGCCGCGGTCGGCGGACCGATCGGCCTGATCCGCGACGGCGACATGATCACCCTGGACGCGATCCAGGGCACGCTCAGTGTCGCCCTGTCCGACGCGGAACTGGCCGAGCGGCGCAAGGCCTGGACCCCACGGGGCAACACCGCGACCTCGGGCTACCTCTGGAAATACGCGCAGGGCGTCGGCCCGGCGCTCTACGGCGCCGTCACGCACCCCGGAGGTGCCAAGGAGACGCAGAGCTATGCGGACGTCTAGGACTGACCTCAGCCGGCGCAGGGCGCCGGTCGGGGCCGATCCCGGTCGGTTCCGGTCTGTCAGCCGTTTCGCCGCCGCCTGGGCGCTCGCCCTGATCGCACTGCCGGGCTCCGCGCCCCGTGCCCTCGACGCCAACGTGCGCACGCCGGTCCAGGTGCCGGTGGCCGACAAGAGCTATCGTTCGGCCAAGGACGCGCTCCGGGCCGGCATGCGCGAGTACAATGCCGGCGACAAGCAGGGCGCCGCCCGGGCGCTCGAATACGCGGCCGGGCAGGGCCATGCCCTGGCCCTGTGGAAGCTCGGCCGGATGTATGCCGACGGCGACGGCGTGCCCCACGACGACCTGAAGGCGTTCGAATTCTTCTCCCGGATCGCCGATGCCAGCACCGATGACGGGCCCGATCCGCAGAACTCCGCGGTTTTGGGCAGCGCCTTCACGGCGCTCGGCACCTACTTCCTGGAGGGGATCAAGGGCACCTACGTGCGCCCGAATCCCGAGCGCGCCTACGACATGTTCAACTACGCCGCGTCCTACTACGGAGACCCGAACGCGCAGTACAATCTGGCCCGGCTCTACCTCGACGGCACCGGCGTCGAGGCCGATCCCCGGCAGGCGGCGCGCTGGTTCAACCTCGCCGCCGAAAAAGGTCATCACCCCGCCCAGGCGCTGCTCGGCGACATGCTGATCAACGGTCTCGGCGGCGTGCCGATCCAGCGCGTGAAGGGCTTGATGTGGCTCTCGCTCGCCCGCGAGGGCGCGGAGGGCCGCAAGGACGACTGGATCGTCGCCCTCTACGAGAAGAACTGGGCGGCCGCGAACGAGGACGACAGGGCAGAAGCGCAGACCCAGCTTCAGACCGTGGGCTCAATCCGGCGGCGGCGCTAACCGCCGCCGGAAGGGCTCAGCCCTTCTTGGCCTCCAGGGCGGTCTTGAACGACGGCCGTGCCAGCGTCTCGGCGACATAGGCGGCGAGCTTCGGCCAGCGGTCGGCATCGACCTTCGCCTGCGCCAGCTGGAAGTTGTAGAAGCCAGTGGCGACCGAGATGTCGGCGATGCTGAAGGTGTCGCCGACCAGATACGGACCGGCGATCTGGCCCTCCAGATAGTCGAAGAGCGGCGGCAGATCCTTGTCGAGGGCTTTGGCGACCGCAGCCTCGTCGGTCGGCTGCTTCATCATGTTGGGCTTCAGCACCCGCTCGACGAACGGCACGATCAGCTTCCCGAACAGCTCGGTGTCGCCGAACTTGTCGAACCAGATGGCGCGGCCGAGGGCCTGCGGATCGGTCGGCACGAGGGCCGGGCTTGGGTGCTTGCGCTCGAGGTACCAGAGGATGGCCGAGGAATCGGACAGGCGAAACCCGTCATCCTCGATGGCCGGAATCTTCCCCAGCGGGCTGCAGGCCTGGAAGTCCTGATCAGGCGCATGGAACATCACGGGCCTGTGCTCGTAGGACACGCCCTTTTCCGCGAGCGAGACCAGGACCTTGCGGACGAAGGGCGAATAGCCGGTGCCGTAGACGATCAAGCGGAGCTCCTATGGTGGGGGAACGCGGCCGATGTGGCACCGCGTTCCGCTCCGTTACATAGGGTGTTGCGTCAGCCCGCCGACAGTTCCACCGTCACCGGCACGTGGTCGGACGGCTTGTCGAGGCCGCGCAGATGCTTCTGCACGGAGGCCGAGACCAGTCGGTCGCTCGCCTGGGGCGAGAGCAGCAGGTGGTCGATGCGGATGCCGAAATTGCGCTGCCAGCAGCCGGCCTGGTAGTCCCAGAAGGTGTAGAGGCCGTCCCGCGGGTCGCAGGCGCGCAGGCCATCCGTGAGGCCTTCCGCCAGAAGCGCCCGGAACGCCATGCGGCTTTCCGGCAGGAACAGCGCGTCGGACCGCCAGGCCTCCGGGTCGGCTGCGTCGGCGGGATCGGGGATGACGTTGTAGTCGCCTGCCAGCACCACGGCGGTCTCATCCTCCATGAGGCCACGGGCATGCAGCCGCAAGCGCTCCATGAAGGCGAGTTTGTAGGGGTATTTCGGGCTGTCGACCGGATTGCCGTTCGGCAGGTAGATCGAGGCGACCCGCACAGGCTGCGTGTCGGCCCCGGAGATCAACGCCTCAATGTAGCGGGCCTGCTCATCCTCGGCATCGCCGGGAAGCCCGCGCCGGATCTCGGCCATGTCCAGCGGCTCGCGCACCAGCAAAGCGACGCCGTTGTAGGCCTTCTGTCCGAGCGTCTCGACCGCGTAGCCCGCTCCCTCGATCTCGGCGCGCGGGAACGCTGCGTCCTGGCAGTTCAGCTCTTGGAGGCAGACGACGTCCGGGCGCGCCTCTTCGAGGAACCCCAGCAGGTGCGGCAGCCTCTGCTTGATCGAGTTCACGTTCCAGGTTGTGATCCGCATCGCCTCGCATCCGCTCGCCGTCCGGCCGTCATCTGCACTTCGCGTCGCGCTGACAAGGCCATCCCGGCGCCATCCCGGCGCAAGGTCACGGATCTAGGATCGCCCGATGGATTGGAACGAGCCGATCAGGGCCTATTGCGAACGGGATGGGGGCGCGTTCTGGGCCGAACCCGCGAATGCGCTGTCCAACGGGGCATTCCTGCTGGCCGCGGCGGCGGCGGCGTGGCGCGCGCTGAAGGCCGAACCGCCGGACCGCACCTGCCTCGCCCTGGCCGGGCTCATCGCGGTCGTGGGCGTCGGCTCGTTCCTGTTCCACACGCTGGCGGTCACGTGGGCGATGCTCGCCGACGTGATCCCGATCGCAATCTTCATCTACGCATATCTGGCGCTTGCCCTGCGCCGATTCCTGCGATTGGCCCCGGTTCGGGTCGTTGCCGCCGTCGCCGGCTTCGCCCTGTTCGGCTTCGCGCTGACGCCGATGCTCGATGGGCTCAGCGGCACCGACATCGCCCACCTGACCAACGGGTCGGTCGATTACCTGCCGGCGGTCCTGGCCCTGTTCGCCATGGCCTGGGCCGTGCAGCGCCGGCCCGAGGAGCGCATGCTGGGCACCGGGCGACGGCTCGGCGGGATCGGCCTGCTCTTCCTGATCTCGCTCGCCGCCCGCACCGTCGATCAGGCGGCCTGTGCCGTGCTCGCCACCGGGACGCATCCGCTCTGGCATATCCTGAACGCCGCCGTGCTTTACGCCCTTCTGGCAATTGCCATCCGGCATCGCGAGGTCGCCGGATGAGCGGCCCGCGGGCGGCGGGCCGTTTCCTTGCGGCCCGGACGGATTTCTTGCAGAAGTGCGCCGCATCGGGCGCCCGGCCCGTCGCGGTCGCCTGGGCATGGAAGAAGTCATGACAGTGAGCTTTCGCCTCGGGATCGCCGGGCTCGGCACCGTCGGTGCGTCCGTGGTCCGGATGGTGGAACGCCGCCGGCCGGCGCTCGCGGCGGCGGGCCTCGACCTGCAGGTCACGGCGGTCTCGTCGCGCGACCGGAGCCGCGACCGCGGCCTCGATCTGGCGGGGATCGACTGGTTCGACGATCCGATCGCCCTGGCCCGGTCCGGGGCCGTGGATTGCGTGGTCGAGCTGATCGGCGGGGCCGAGGGCGCCGCGAAGGCCGTCGTCGAGGCGGCCCTGGAATCCGGCAAGCCGGTCGTGACCGCCAACAAGGCGCTCCTTGCCCGCCACGGGGCGGCCCTGGCGGCGCTCGCCGAGGCGCGCGGGGTCGCGCTTGCCTTCGAGGCGGCGGTGGCCGGGGGGATCCCGGTGATCAAGACCCTGCGCGAGGGCTTGCCGGGCAACACGATCACACGCGTCTACGGGATCCTCAACGGCACCTGTAATTACATCCTCAGCCGGATGGAGCGCGAAGGCCTGACCTTCGAGGCCTGCCTCAAGGACGCGCAGGCGTTGGGCTACGCCGAGGCGGATCCGACCTTCGACGTCGAGGGGTTTGACACCGCCCACAAGCTCGCGCTCCTGACGAGCCTCGCCTTCGGAACCGCCGTCGATGCGGACGGCGTGTCGGTGGAGGGGATCTCCCGCGTGCAGCCCCTCGACCTGCGCATGGCCGACGAGCTCGGCTACCGGATCAAGCTCCTCGGCGTCGCGCAGGCGACCGAGGCCGGGATCGAGCAGCGGGTCCATCCCACGATGGTGCCGAAATCCTCGGCGATCGCGCAGGTCATGGGCGTCACCAACGCGGTGACCATCGACGCCGACGCGGTCGGCGAGCTGACCCTGATCGGCCCCGGTGCCGGCGGGGAGGCGACGGCCTCGGCGGTGGTGGCCGACATCGCCGACGTGGCGCGCGGCATCGTGCGGCCGACCTTCGGGATCCCGGCCGCCGCCATGCAGCCCAGCGCGCGCGTCGAGATGCAGCGGCACGAGGGTGGCTACTACATCCGGCTCACGGTGCACGACCGCCCGGGCGTCGCGGCCGGGGTCGCGCAGCGGATGGCCGAGCGCGAGATCTCCCTGGAGAGCATCCTGCAGCGCCGCACCGAGGGGGGCGGTTCCGATCCCCGCGGCCGCTCGGGTCGGCCGGTGCCGCTGGTGCTGATTACGTACGCGGCGACAGAGGGAAGCATCCGCGCCGCCCTCGATGCGATCGACGCGGACGGCCTGCTCGCCGAGCCGCCGCAGGTTATCCGGATCGAGCGGGAATGACAGGCCGTCATAACTCGCGCCTTAGGGGCCGAGCAGGAATTGATGAATGATATTGGGCCCCGGTAAGCGGGGCTTAGGATGAACGTCCGCCGCTCGACGGCATTCAAACCGGGATCCGACTGCAAGATCGGGCCCGCAAGAGGCAGGAAACGATGGCCGACGTCCCCAGGTCCGCGCAACGCGGCGTCCCACGCACGCTCGCCCTGGAGCTCGCTCGCGTGACGGAACGTGCCGCGATCGCCGCCGCCCGCTTGCGGGGGAAAGGCGACGAGAAGGCCGCGGACCAAGCAGCCGTCGATGCCATGCGCGACGAACTCAACGCGTTGCCGATCCGCGGCACCGTGGTGATTGGTGAGGGCGAGCGCGATCAGGCGCCGATGCTGTTCATCGGCGAACAGCTTGGGCGCGGCGAGGGGCCGGAGGTCGACATCGCGGTCGATCCCCTCGAAGGCACGACGCTCTGCGCCAAGGACATGCCGGGGGCCATCGCGGTGATGGCGATGGCGGAGCGCGGCTCGCTGCTCGCGGCCCCCGACGTCTACATGCAGAAGATCGCGATCGGTCCCGGCTACCCGGCCGGCCTCGTCGATCTGGACGCCAGCCCCATCGAGAACGTCAGGGCCCTGGCCCGGGCCAAGGGCGTCACGCCCCAGCAGATCACCGCCCTGATCCTGGACCGGCCCCGCCACGCGGCCCTCATCGCCGAGGTGCGGGAATCCGGCGCCGCGGTGCGTCTGATCTCGGACGGCGATATTGCCGGCATCATCTTCACCGCGCGCCCCGATGAGACCGGGATCGATCTCTATCTCGGGATCGGCGCGGCGCCGGAAGGCGTGCTCGCGGCGGCGGCGATGCGCTGCATCGGCGGCCAGATGCAGGGACGCCTGATCCTCGACACGGCCGATCGCCGCCGCCGGGCCACCGAGATGGGCATCCGGGATCACGACCGGAAATACGACCTGACCGACCTGGCGAGCGGCGACGTGATCGTGGCCGCGACCGGTGTCACCGACGGCGCGCTGCTGCGCGGCGTCCGGTTCAAGCCGGACCGGATCCAGACTGAGACGCTGGTCTATCGCTCCGAGGCCGGCACCGTGCGGCGGATCCTCGGGGAGCACCGGCGCGGGTTGAGCTGAAGCGCCGCCCCGCGCCGGTCCGGTTGGGATCAGTTCAGCACGACCACCTTGGTGCCGACCGTGACACGGCTGAACAGGTCGATCGCGTCCTGGTTGATCATCCGGATGCAGCCCGACGAGACGCTCTTGCCGATCGAGTACGGCTCCAGAGTCCCGTGGATGCGGAACAGCGTGTCCTTGTTGCCCTGCCAGAGGTACATGGCGCGGGCGCCGAGCGGGTTGCGCAGGCCGCCGGAGACGCCGAGGCCGCTCTGCAGCTTGTCGACCTCGCCCGCCAGCTTGGGACTGCGGGCGATCATCTCCTTGGGCGGATACCAATCCGGCCAAGCCTGCTTGGAGTTGACCGTGGCGGTGCCGGACCACGAGAAGCCCTGCTTGCCGACGCCGACGCCGTAACGGCGCGCCCGGCCACCCTCCTGGACCAGCGTGAGCTGGTGCGCGCGCGGATCGACGATGATCGTCCCGGGCTCGTAGGGGCCGTGATAGGCGATCTCCTGGCGCAGGAAGGCCGGATTCATCTTCTTGTAATTGAAGGCTTGGATCGGAAACACGTCGTCCGTGACGGGGCCGTAAGCCTTCGCGTAGTCGATCGGCTCGTTGTCGGGCGCCCGCAGCACGGCCTTGGCCTTGGCGGCCTCGAGTGGCGACAGCCCTTCGGCGGTGGACGCGGTGCCCGGACGGGCCGGCGTGGCCGGCGGAGCGTCGATGCCGGCCGCAGCCGGCGGCGCCGGAGGCGGGGCGGGCGGCGCCGCCGGACCGCGGCGGATGAAATCGGTGCGGCCGGTATAGGGCAGATAGCGGTTGCCGCGCCGCACATAGAAGGCGCCGTTCTGATCCTGATAGAGCTGTCCGTCGTCACCGAACCCATCGATGCCGGATTCCGGGACCGGGCCGCGGCTCTGGGCCTCAGCCGTGGAAGCCAGCGCGAGGAGCGTGAAGCCGGCCAGCAGAAGGCGGCGAAGTGGGGCAGACATGGTACGAATTTCCCTGGATGGCGACACCGGGCTCTGCCGCGGTGCGCGATCGAGCCGGCCGGCACGAAGTCGTGGGGGAGCTCAGTCCGCGGCTTAGCAAATATCGCGCATCGCCGCCAAGTTGCTGCAAGCGTTGTGGGGCGGCTCCGGGGGTCTCTCGACCACTTTCTCGCAACAGGTGTTGCGGCTGTGCCTCAACGGTGCGCCGCCCGCCTCGACGACCCGCCGCCCGTTTGCTCGGCACGACCTGCCTCGAACCAAGGCACGTCCGGGCCTGCGCGGGACCACCCTCCGGCAGAAACCCGAACCGGCACGGCTCGATCGCGCGTATTCCGCAGCTTGGCACGCTCGCTGCATTGCGCAATCGGCCGCGCCTGCCGCGGCGGCGGAGCAACGGCGCTCCAAACAGCGGACGGTGTGAGTCCGGATCCCCCGGTATGAGCGACCGCGTGACGGTTCGCCCCTCAAGACGAGCACCTGCTATGGCCAGCTTCAAGACGGTTATGAAGTCGGGTCACCCCCCGACGCTGTTTGCGGCGTTCCTGTACTTCGATTTCTGCTTCGCCATCTGGGTCCTGAACGGCGCCATGGGCCCGTTCATCACAGAGACCTTCAAGCTGACGCCGGCCCAGACCGGCTTCATGATCTCCCTGCCGATCCTGGCCGGCGCGCTCATGCGCTTCCCGCTCGGTGTCCTGGCTCAGTATATCGGGCGCAAGAACGCCGCGATCACCGAAATGAGCGTGATCATCCTGGCGATGGCCTACGGCTACTTCGCCGTGTCGTCCTACAGCGATGTGCTTGCCATGGGCGTCCTGCTCGGCATCGCCGGCGCCTCCTTCGGCGTGGCGCTCTCGCTTGGCTCGGGCTGGTTCCCGCCGGAGCACAAGGGCCTCGCCATGGGCATCGCCGGCGCCGGCAATTCCGGGACCGTGCTCGCAGTCCTGTTCGCCCCGCCGCTGGCGCAGGCCTATGGCTGGCAGACGACTTACGCCTTCGCGGGCCTGGTCATGCTGCTGCCGCTCGTGATCATGATCGTCCTCGCCAAGGAGCCGCCGGATGCTGAGCATCAGTCGTTCAAGGAGCACATCTCCTGCCTGTTCACCAAGGATGGCTGGGCGTTCTCGCTGATCTACGTGATCACCTTCGGCGGCTTCGTCGGGCTGTCGAACTTCCTGCCGACCTTCTTCTACGAGCAGTTCGCCGTGACGAAGGTCGAGGCCGGGCGGCTCACCATGCTGGCGGCGTTCATGGGCTCGGGTATCCGGATCGTCGGCGGCTATTTCGCTGACCGGATGGGCGGCATCGCGGTCCTGTCGGTGGTGCTGCTGGCGGCGATCGCGACCTTCCTGTCGCTCACCGCGACGCCGTCGCTGGCGCTCACGACGCTGCTGTTCATGCTGTGCTTCGCGGCGCTCGGCGCCGGCAACGGCGCGCTGTTCCAGCTGGTGCCCCTGCGCTGGCCCGCGAACACCGCGGTGGCCGGCTCGATGATCGGTGAGATCGGCGCGCTCGGCGGCGCGATCCTGCCGAACGTGATGGGCCTGTCGAAGCAGTATACCGGGTCGTTCTCGATGGGCTTCATCGGCTACGCCGCCTTCACGGCGATCGTGCTCGGCTGCCTCGCCCTGTGGCAGCGGAAGTGGGTCGGCAGCTGGGTCGGGCCGCGCGGCAAGGCGCTTGGCGCGGGGGTCGAAGCTCCGGAAGGGCGGCTGCGACCCGCGACTGCCTGAGGCCGCGGCATCGCCGCACCAAACCGACGGACATCGCGATCTCACTCACGAACGGGGGCCCAGGCGGTCCCCGTTTTTGCGTTCCGGTTGACGGCGCCTTTCTGCATGCCAGACACACAGGGTGGTTGCGTTCTCCCGTGCGACGCGTTTGAATAATGCATTACGAAAGAGCGTCCGACCCCGGGTCGAGGCGCCGGGCGACCGTGGCAAGCGGCGTCTTGATCCTGGAGGAACGTTCGATGTCGAAGCGCATCAGCGCCACGAACGGCGTGCTCGGCCTGCTCTGCGTGATGTATTTCATCACCTATCTGGATCGGGTGAACATCGCCACCGCCGGCGCCGAGATCATGCGCGAATTCGGCCTGTCGAAGACCGATTTTGGCCTGATCCTTTCGGCCTTCGCCTACCCCTACGCGATCTTCCAGGTGATCGGCGGCTCGGTCGGCGACAAGTTCGGGGCCCGGCGCACGCTCCTCGCCTGCGGCGTGATCTGGGCCACCGCCACGATCCTGACCGGCATGGTCGGCGGCCTGGTCAGCCTGTTCCTGGCGCGCGTCCTGCTCGGCTTCGGCGAGGGCGCGACCTTCCCGACCGCCACCCGGGCCATGCAGAACTGGACGGCACCCGGCCGGCGCGGCTTTGCCCAGGGGATCACCCACGCGTTCAGCCGCCTCGGCAACGCCGTTGCCCCGCCGATCGTGGCCTTCCTGATCTGGCATTTCGGCTGGCGCACCAGCTTCGTGATCCTGGGCGGGGCCAGCCTCATCTGGGTGGCAATCTGGTACGCCTATTTCCGCGACGATCCCTCCGACCATCCGGCGATCACGCAGGCGGAACTCGAGATGCTGCCCCCGCCACGCAAGGTCGGCGCGAAGCAGTCCGTGCCGTGGGGCGCGCTGACCCGGCGGATGCTGCCGGTCACGGTCACGTATTTCTGCTACGGCTGGACGCTGTGGCTGTTCCTCGGCTGGCTGCCGAGCTTCTTCAAGGAGAACTACAGCCTCGATCTTAAAAATTCCGCGCTGTTCGCCTCCGGGGTGTTCTTCGCGGGCGTCGTCGGCGACACGGTCGGCGGCGTCCTGAGCGACTGGATCCTGCACCGGACCGGCAAGGTGAAGCTCGCGCGCCTTTCGGTGATCGTGGTCGGGTTCCTCGGGGCGGCGGCGAGCCTCGCCGGCGTCTTCCTCACACGGGACCTGACCCTCGTGGCCCTGCTCCTGTCCTCGGGCTTCTTCTTCGCCGAGTTGGTGATCGGCCCGATCTGGTCCGTGCCGATGGATATCGCGCCGAAATACGCCGGCACCGCCAGCGGGCTCATGAACACCGGCTCGGCCGTGGCGGCGATCGTCTCGCCGATCGTCTTCGGCGTGATCGTCGACCTGACGGGCAGCTGGACGCTGCCCTTCGTGGGCTCGATCGGCCTGTGCTTGCTCGGCGCGGGTCTCGCCTTCACCATGCATCCGGAGCGCGAATTCGTCGAGCCCGCGGCGGGGCCGGTCGCCCCGGCCGCGACCGTGACGGCGGGAGAGTAGCAGAGGATGGCAGCCTCCACCGGACGATCCGGTCCGCTCACCGGCATGCGGGTCATCGAACTCGCCCACATCATGGCCGGGCCGGTCTGCGGGCTGATGCTCGCCGATATGGGCGCGGAGGTGATCAAGGTCGAGAAGATGGACGGCGACGATACCCGCCGCACCGTCCCGCCCGCCCTGGAAGGCGAGAGCGCCGCCTACATGATGATGAACCGCGGCAAGCGCGGCATCAGCCTGGACCTGAAGGATCCGGACGGCGTCGCGGTCCTGCGCCGCCTGCTCAAAGGGGCGGACGCGCTGATCGAGAATTACCGTGGCGGCACGATGGAGCGCCTCGGCATCGGCTACGAGACGCTGCGTCAGGAGTTTCCGGAGCTGGTCTACTGCTCGCTCTCCGGCTTCGGCCGCACCGGCCCCTATGCCGATCGCGCCGGGTTCGATCTGGTCGCCCAGGGCATGAGCGGGCTCATGTCGGTGACGGGGGAGGGGCCCGGCCGGCCGCCGATGAAGTGCGGCCCGCCGGTGACCGACATCACCGCCGGCATCCTCGCCGCCATGGGCGTGCTGGCGGCCTATTCGCATCGGCTCCGGACGGGGAAGGGGCAGGCGGTCGACACCTCGTTGTTCGAGGCCGGCATCACCCACACCTACTGGCAATCGGCCATCGCGATGGCGACCGGGATCGCGCCCGGCCCGATGGGCTCGGCCCACCCGCTGAACGCCCCCTACGAAGCGTTCGAGACGGCCGACGGCTGGATCACCATCGGGGCGGCCAACCAGACCAACTGGATGCGCCTCCTGAAGGCTATCGGCGCCGACGCCCTCGCCGAGGATCCGCGTTTCGCGCTCAACCGGGACCGGATGGCCCATCGCGAGGAACTCGCCGCGACGCTGGCCCCGATCTTCCGGGCGCACGGCTCCGCGGAGTGGCTCGCGCGCCTTGAAGCCGGCGGCGTCCCGGCCGGGCCGGTGCTCGACGTCAACGCCATGCACCGGGATCCGCAGACGCAGGCCCGCGAAATGGTCGTGGAGGTCGATCACCCGCGGGTCGGGCGGATGAAGACGCTCGGCCTGCCGGTGAAGTTCTCGGACACGCCCGGCCGCGTCCACGGGCCGGCCCCGTTGCTCGGCGAGCATTCCCGGGCGATCCTGGCGGAGGCCGGCTACACAGCCGGCGAGATCGACAGCCTGATCACGCGGGGCGTTGTCCGCGAGACCGTGGCCTGACCCGACGCCCGGAGACCTTTCATGAGTGCGACGCCCGCGACGGACGAGTTGCTGTTCACCACCGACGAGGCCGGCATCGCCCGGATCGTGCTCAACCGGCCGCAGGCGCGCAACGCGCTGACCTTCGCGATGTATCGGGGGCTGATTGCCTGCTGCGAGGCCATCGCCGGGAATCCTGCCGTCAAGGCGCTGATCATTACGGGCGCCGGCGAGAAGGCCTTCGCGGCCGGCACCGACATCGCGCAGTTCCGCGCGTTCAAGACCGCCGAGGATGCGCTGGGCTACGAGCGCTTCATGGACCGGGTCCTCGGCACGCTGGAGCGGCTGCGTGTACCGACCATCGCGGCGATTGCGGGGGCCTGCACCGGCGGGGGCGCGGCGATCGCGGCCGCCTGCGACCTGCGCATCGCCACGCGGGATGCCCGGTTCGGCTTCCCGATCGCCCGGACGCTGGGCAACTGCCTGAGCCAGGGCAATCTCAAGCGGCTCTCGAATCTCATCGGCCCCGCCCGGGTCAAGGACATCATCTTCACGGCGCGCCTCGTCGGCGCCGAGGAGGCGCTGGCGATCGGGCTGGTCGGCGAGGTGGTGGAGGATTGCGCGGCACTCAACCAACGGGTCGACGCCCTGGCGCAGTTGCTCGCCGGCCACGCGCCGCTGACCATGCAGGCCACCAAGGAGGGGCTGCGCCGCCTCGCCGAAGAGGAGGCGCCGGAGGAGGGTGCCGCCCATCCGGGCGATGACCTGATCCTGATGTGCTACATGAGCCGGGATTTCCGCGAGGGCATGGAGGCGTTCCTCGGTAAGCGCCCGCCGAACTGGTCCGGGCGCTGAGGCTCAGTCGGCCGCTTGGCAGACATCGACCCAGGTGGCGGCGGTCAGCGCGGCCATCCGCTCCGGGGCGATCCGGACCGCGCTGTGCGTGCTGCCGGCGGCCGGCACCACTTCGTCGAAGGCCTTGAGCGAGACATCGCAGTGGACCGGCAGCGGCGCGCTCAGGCCGAACGGACAGACGCCGCCGACCGGATGGCCGGTCACCGCCTCGACCTCCGCGGGATCGAGCATCCGCACCTTTCCGCCGAGGACCGCCTTGGCCTTCTTGTTGTCGAGCCGCGCGTCACCGCGGGTCACCACCAGGACGACCTGATCGCCGACCCGGAGCAAGAGCGTCTTGGCGATCTGCGCTGGCGCAACGCCATGGGCGGCGGCGGCCTCCGCCACGGTGGCGGTGCGGGTTTCCAGTTCCAGGACCGCGACGTCGGGCGCCTTCTCGGCGAAGAAGGCCCGGACGGAGGCGAGGCTCAGAGCGATGGCGCGACGGTTTGCGGTGAAGCACTTCGGTCGGTGCCGCCCGCTCCGCCGTCGCGAGCGCAGCGGAGCGACGCCGGGATGCGCGACGCTGAAAAGCAGGGCGCGACCCTGGATTGCTTCGCTCCGCTCGCAAGGACGAGCACGCCCTCCGGTCCACTCACCGCGTCGTGGCCAGCAGCCAATCCGGCAGCCACATGGCGATGCCCGGCACGAGGCACAGGATCAGGATCGCCACCGCCATCAGCAGCACGAAGGGCAGGGTACCCCAGATGATGTCGGAGAGCGGGATGTCGGGCGCGATATTCTTGATGACGAAGATGTTGAGCCCGACCGGTGGATGGATCAGCCCCATCTCCATCGTGATCGTCATCACCACGCCGAACCAGACGAGATCGAACCCCGCGGCCTTGAGCGGCGGCAGGATGATCGGCGCGGTCATCAGGATGATCGAGACCGGCGGCAGGAAGAAGCCGAGCACGATCACCAGCGCCAGGATCGTCACCAAGAGCAGCCAGGGCGAGAGCTGCATCGCCACGATCGCCGCCGCGGCCGATTGCGAGATGTGCAGGTAGCTCATCACGTAGGCGTAGAGCAGCGACATGCCGATGATCAGCATCAGCATGGTCGATTCCCGCAGCGTCGCCGTCAGGATCGGGCTGACATCCCGAAATCGCCACACGCCGTAGATCGCGGCGATCAGCGCCAGCGCCAGCAGTCCGCCCAGGCCCGCCGTCTCCGAAGGCGTGGAATAGCCGCCGTAGAGCGCCACCATCACGCCGGTCAGCAGCACCACGAAGGGCAGCACCCGCGGCAGCGTCGAGAAGCGCTGCGCCATGCTGTACTGCTCGTCCGCCAGGATCGGCGAAGCCGGGCCGCCGCGCTCCAAAGCCGCCTTGGCGGTCGCGTATTCCGAGCGGAAGCGAATCATCGACCATGCCGCAAACAGGCTGACCAGCAGCAGCCCCGGCCCGACCCCGGCCAGGAACAGGCGCCCGAGCGATTGCTCCGCGGCCACCGCGTAGAGGATCATGGTGATGGAGGGCGGCAGCAGGATGCCCAGCGTCCCGCCCGCTGCGATGATCCCGGCCGCGAAGCCCGGCGAGTAGCCGCGCTTGCGCATCTCGGGAATGCCGGCCGAACCGATCGCCGAGCAGGTTGCCGGGCTCGAACCCGCCATGGCGGCGAACAGCGCGCACGCGAAGACGTTGGCGATGCCCAGGCCACCGGGGATGCGGTGCATCCAGGCATGCATGGCCGAGTAGAGATCCTGACCTGCCCGGGACCGTCCGATCGCCGCGCCCTTCAGGATGAAGAGCGGGATCGACAGCAGGGTGATCGAGGCCATCTCCTCGTAGACGTTCTGCGCCACCGTATCGAGGGAGGCGCCCGGCATGAACGCCACCATGAAGGCGAGCGCCACGAAGCCCAGCGCGAACGCGATGGGGATGCCGGAAAGCATCGCCCCGAGGGTGGCGCCCGCGTAGAGGAAGCCGATCGCGGCGGTGCTCATCGCTCACCCTTCGCGGTCACCGTCTGGCCCATCGGGTCCGGCCCCTCCGGTGCGATCGTCTGGTTGAGATCGGCGCCGAGGCCGATCTTCGGCTTCGCCCAGCCGGCAGCCTTCGGCCCGTAGGCCAGCGCCTCGGCGATCTGCAGGGCGAATTGCAGGCAGAGCAGGCTCATGCCGGCCGCCATCAGCGTGTAGGGGATCCAGAGCGGCGGCCCCCAGGTCGATTGCGAGACCTGGCCGTCGACCCAAGCCTCATGGTCGAGCGACCAGCTCTTCCAGGCGAAGAACAGGCAGAAGACGAGGCTGATGACATCCGCGAGCAGCAGCCGGATCCGGTTGGCGGCGGGCGGCAGCAGGCCGGTCAGCGCTTCGATCGCCACGTGGCCGCGCTTGGCCTGGACGCCGGCGGCCGAGAGGAAGGTGGCCCCGATGATCAGGAACACCGCCATCTCGTCCTGCCACTCGGTCGGCTCCTTCAGCAGGTAGCGGACGACGACGCTGTGGGTCAGCACGAGGCAGGCCGCCACGAGGCAGAGGCCGCCGACGCCCAGGATCACCCGGTTCAGGAGACGCATCGCCCGGTCGAAGACACCGAGCAGCCCCGGCAGGCGGGGCTCGTCGGCGGCCCGCGAATCCGGAGCCGCGGTCGCGGCGTCGAAGCCGTGGCTCACGCGACCTGCTCCGCGAGCTTGAGCAGCTCCGCGCAGTTCGCATTCTTGGCGGCGTAGTCCTTCCACGCCGTGTTGCGGGCGATGTCGCGCCATTCACCGAGGGACTTCTCGTCGACCTGAACGACCTTGGCGCCGGCCTTGGCGAAGATCTCCTCGACGCGGGTGTCGTCCTCCTTGGCGCCGGCCTGCCCGAAGGCTTCGAGCTCGCCGCCCACCGCCATGATCAGGTCCTGCTGATCCTTCGGCAGACCGGAGAACACGATCTTGGACATCATGATCGGTTCGAGCATGAACCAGTAGGACCGCTCCCGGCCGGAGGTCAGCGCCTTGGAAAGCTCCTCCAGGCGGAACGAGATGAGGCTGGTCGACGAGGTGATCACGGCGTCGCAGGCGCCGGTCTGCATCGCGGCGTAGGATTCGTTCGACGGGATGGAGAGGGTGGCGGCACCGGCCTCCTTCATCATCATGTCCATCTCGCGCGAACCGCCGCGGACCTTCATGCCCTTGGCGTCCGCCGGGCTGACAAGGGGCCGCTCGCGGCTCGCGACGCCGCCCGCCTGCCAGACCCAGGAGACGAGGATGATGCCCTTGGCGTCGAGGATCTCGGCGAGCTTGCGCCCCACCGGCGCGTTCTTCCAGGCGACCGCCTGCGCGTACGACGTCACCAGCGCCGGCATCAGCCCGATGTTCATCTCGGGCACCTCGCCGCCCGCGTAGGGGCTCGGGTAGAGCGACATGTCGAGGGCGCCCTTCCGCATGGCGCCGAACTGGGCATTGGTCTTCATCAGCGAGGAGCCGGGATAGACTTGGACTTCCAGCGCGCCCTTCGAGCGTTCGGCGATCGTCTTGGCAAACTTCCGGCACATGCGATCGCGGAAATCGCCCTCGTCGATGGTCCCGCCGGGGAACTGATGGGACAGCTTCAGCGTCGTGGCCGCCTGGGCGGATCCGAGGCCGAACTTCAGGACCAACGGAGCTGCGAGGGTCGCCCCGACGAACGCGCGACGAGTTGGCGTCATGATGCTCTCCCGCACCGCAAACAAAGCGGCAGAATATTGTGCGATGCAATATTGCGCCGCTTCATTGTATGCATGAAAGGACGTCTTGTATATTTTGTCAATGCGCAAGCATATTGTCTCCACGAGTCAGTTATCTGGCGGCGGAGCCGTGCGCGGAGGTGCGCGGCCCGGATTCTGGGGAGAGGTCATCGCAGAATGAGCCATGCCCAGCGGCTGAGACAACGCATCGAGGAGGAGATCGTTTCGGGCGAACTCGCCCTGGGGGCGCGGCTCGACGAGAACCAGCTCGCGGCGCGGTTCGGCGTCTCGCGCACGCCGATTCGGGAAGCGCTGCTGCAGCTGGCCGTCACCGGCCTCGTGCAGACCAAACCGCGACGGGGCGCCATCGTAAGCGCCCCCGAGCCGCACCTATTGCTCGCCATGTTCGAGACGATGGCGGAGATCGAGGCCGCATGCGGACGGCTGGCGGCGCGGCGTTTCGGGCCCGACGACGCTGCGGCCTTGCGCGCCGCCCTCGAGGGGTGCCGGGCCGCCCTCGCGACATCCGACACAGAGGCCTATTACGCCGAGAACTATGTGTTCCACACCGTGGTGTACCGGGCCAGCCACAACGACTTCCTGGCAGATCAGGCACTGTCACTGCATCGCCGGCTGGCGCCGTACCGCCGGCTGCAACTGCGGGTGCGCCAGCGTGTGCCGCAATCGCTCGCCGAGCACGAGACGATCGTGGCCGCCATCCTGGCGGGCGACGCGACCCAGGCGGCCGATGCCCTGCGCAGCCACGTCATCGTGCAGGGCGACCGCTTCACCGATCTCGTGGCCGGCCTGCGGGCGCCGACCGCCGCCTGAACCTGATGCCGCGCGGCTCGCTCTACCGGACGCGCGGGCCGCGCCGCACGCGGATTCTCTTCCAATGCGTCGCGTGACGGGCCCCGTCCGTCATCGCGAGCAGAGCGACGTGACGCAGGGCAGCGCGACGTCGGCGGGCAGGGTGCCCGTGGATTGCTTCGCTCCGCTTGCAAGGACGGCGGCGCCGCAAGGATCGCGCAATAAACCGTATCAGGCGTTCTCCGCCTCACCGTAATTGGCGGCGATCACCGACTTCTTCCCCCGGATATGCTCGCGCATCAGCGTCGCAAGCGCGGTGCCGTCCCGGGCGCGGAGCAGCTCGATCATGCGCTCGTGTTCCGCGACCGCGCGAGCCCATTGGTCGGCGGTCTGATGCGCGGAGTAGCGCGACCGCTGGATCCGTCCCGACAGGCTCGCGTAGAGATTCGACAGCACCGTGTTTCGGCTCGCCGCCATGATGGCTTCGTGGATGCGCCGGTTGTGGCTGAAGTAGCCGGCCTCGTCACCCGCCTTCCAGGCCGCCACCATCGCGTCGTGGTCCACCACGATCGCGTCGACCTCCGCGTCGCTGATCGTATGGCAGGCGAGGTCGCCGGCGGTGGCCTCCAGGCCGGCGATCACCTCCATCATCTCCTCAAGCTCGGTCTCCGAGATGCTGGCGACGCGCGCGCCCCGGTTCGGAAGGAGTTCGAGCAGGCCCTCCGTGGCCAGGATCTTGATCGCCTCGCGGAGCGGTGTCCGGGAAATGCCAAAGCGCTCGGTCAGTTCGCCCTCATTGATCCGCGCCTTCGGCTCCATCTCGCCGGACCGAATCAGGTCGCGCATCCGCTCGGCCACTTCATCGTGGAGGTAGCGGCGGCTGATACCGATCCCGGGCTCGATCTTGTTCATGGTCCCCCGATGCATGGCAGGTCCGCATGCTCGTCATCCCTGTGTAGGTGTCCGGCAATTCAGTGTCGAGGCGCGAGCGCTCGATCGAGAACACAGGCCACATGTTCTGCACGGAGGCCGAGTCCGTCCTGAATCTGATGCCGGCAGCTCGTCCCGTCGGCCACGATGAGATCGCCGGGTGCCGCCGCGCGCAGGGCCGGAAAGAGAGAGAGTTCGGCCATCGCGAAGGATGTCTCGATCGATTCCGGCCGGTAGCCGAAGGCCCCGGCCATGCCGCAGCAGCTCGACTCGATCACACGGACGTCGAGGCCCGGCACGGCGCGCAGGACCGTCTCCACCGAGCCCATCAGGCCGAAGGATTTCTGGTGACAATGCCCATGCAGATGGGCCACGCGTCCGCCCTGATTCACAAGCGGCAGCTCGATCCGCCCCGCCGCGAGGTCCGCGGCCAGCAGTTCCTCGAACAGGACCGATTGCCGGGCGAGCAGCGCGGCGTCCGCACCCGGGAGCAGGGCGGCGAACTCGTCCCGGAAGGTGAGCAGGCAGGAGGGTTCCAGGCCGACCACCCGCGCACCGGCCTTGAGGAACGGCAGAAGGGTGTCGAGGGTCCGTTGTGCCTCCTGCCGCGCCCGGTCGGTCTGGCCGGAGGCGAGCCAGGTTCGTCCGCAGCAGAGGGGCCGCCGACCGCGCGCCGGATCGATACGGTGCAGACGATAGCCGGCCGCCCGCAGGACGCGCTCGGCCGCCTCCAGATTCTCCCGCTCGAAGGCGCGGTTGAAGGTATCGCCGAACAGGATCACGTCGCGGAAATCGCCCGCCACGTCGCTCGGATGCGCGGTCTCACCCTGTTCGCGCCAGGGACGGCGCCACCGCGGGAGCGTGCGCTTGGCCGAGAGCCCGGCGAACCGCTCCGACAGGGCCGCCAGGGCCGGATACCGATCCCGCAGGTTGAGGAGTGGCGCGACCTTCGCCGCCGCCCCGGCATAGACAGGCATCAGGGCGATCAGCCGCTCGCGGAGCGGCAGCCCGTGACGGGCATGGTAGTGGTGCAGGAACTCGATCTTCATCTTGGCCATGTCGACGCCGGTCGGGCATTCCCGGCGGCAGGCCTTGCAGGACACGCAGAGATCGAGGGTCCGCTTCATCTCCGGGCTGGTGAAGGCCTCCTGGCCGAGCTGCCCCGAAATCGCGAGCCGCAGGGAATTGGCGCGGCCCCGTGTCAGGTGCTGCTCCTCGCGGGTGACCCGGTAGGACGGGCACATCGCGCCGCCGACGAGCTTCCGGCAGGTGCCGTTGTTGTTGCACATCTCGACGGCCGCGCCGAAGCCGCCCCAATCCGACCAGTCGAGGGCTGTCTGCGGCGGCTGCGTCGCCGCATAATCCGGCTTGAACCGGAACAGCGACCGGCCGTCCATCCTGAGCGGGCGGACGATCTTGCCGGGATTGAGCCGGTTCTCGGGGTCGAAATCGTCCTTCACGGTCTCGAAGGCTTGAGCCAGCACCGGTCCGAACAGGGGCGCGATATATTCCGAGCGCGAGATGCCGTCGCCGTGCTCACCGGAATACGACCCCTTGTACCGGCGGACCAGCTCGGCGGTCTCCTCCGCGATCGCGCGCATCCGGCGCACGTCGCCCCCGTCCTTCATGTCGAGGATCGGGCGCACGTGCAGGCAGCCGACCGAGGCATGGGCGTACCAAGTCCCCCGGGTGCCGTGCTTGGTGAACACCTCGGTGACCGCGTCGGTGTAATCGGCGAGGTGCTCCAAGGGCACCGCGCAATCCTCGATGAACGAGACCGGCTTGGCGTCGCCCTTCATCGACATCATGATGTTGAGGCAGGCCTCGCGGACCTCCCAAACGGATTTCTGCCGGGGCGGCTCAACGACCTCGACGACCGCATCCGGATAGCCGTGATCGGCCATGCAGGCGTCGAGGCGCTTCAGGTCGCGCTTGAGGGTCGCGAGATCGTCGCCGGCGAATTCCGTCAGCAGCAGGCAGTTCGGCTTGCCGCGGGTGATGTCGGCGAGGGTGGTGCGGAACAGCGGGATGTCAGCGCCGAGCACCAGGACGTTGTTGTCGACGAGTTCCACCGCCACCGGGTCGAGGGCCACGATGTGCCGCGTGGTCTCCATGGCGGCCCGGAAGGATGGGAAATGGCAGACGCCCATCACCCGATGGGTCGGCAGACGGGACAGCTTCAAGGTGATTGCGGTGGTGGCGGCCAGCGTTCCCTCGGATCCGACCAGCAGGTGGGCCAGGTTGGGCCGCGCCTCGATCAGCGCATCCAGGTTGTAGCCGCCCACGCGGCGCTGCACCTGCGGATAGCGGGCCACGATCTCGTCCCGGTGGGCGACGACGAGGGCGCGCACGCGCTCGGCCAGGGCCTCGACCCGGCTGGAACCCGTGACGCCGGATACGTCGTTCCCCGTCAGGCCAAAAGTGAAGGCCTCGCCGTCGGGAAGCAGCGCGTCGAGGGCGAGGACGTTGTCGCTCATCTTGCCGTAGCGCAGGGAGCGGGCGCCGCAGGAATTGTTGCCCGCCATGCCGCCGATGGTGCAGCGGGTCGCCGTGGAGGGCTCCACGGGGAAGAACCAGCCATCGGCCTTCACCCGGGCGTTCAGGCGCTCCAGCACCATGCCGGGCTCGACCGTGATCGTCCCGGCCTCCGGATCATAGGCGAGCACGCCGTTGAAATGGCGCGCGCAATCGACCACCAGACCCGAGCCGATCGGCTGACCGTTCTGGGAAGTCCCACCGCCGCGCAGGATCACCGGCGCGCCGTGCTCGGCGGCGATCCGCAGGGTCGCGGCGATGTCGGCGGCCGAGCGCGGCAGCACGACGCCGGCCGGCATGATCTGGTAGATCGAGGCGTCGGTGCTGTAGCGCCCGCGTGTGAAGGCATCGAAGCGCGCCTCCCCCTGGAGTTGCTCGGCCAGCCGGCGCGCCAATCCGGCGTCGCGCCGCGCCGCGGCACGCGGCGCCGTCGCGATCTGCGCCCTCGTTCCGTTCACGTCCGCATCCTCCCGCGGTGGCCCGTGACCACCGGCGAGGGATTGTATTCAAAATTCACTGAAACGGAAATCGCCCTCGGCGACCGGGGCGCTAGAGGCGCGGGACGTGGCGCGCTCAGTGGTTGTCGCGCGGTACGCCGGAGGCCTGCGCGACCTTCTGGAACTTCACCGCGCCCTTGAGCACCATGCCCTGGTCGAGCTGGTCCACCTGATCGCGGTAGATCTCCTGCCAGGGCGTCTGGGTGGCCGGGTATGGGAAGCCACCCCGCGCGCCCAGGTCGGTCCGGCGCCGCGCCAGCTCCTCAGGCGGCAGGAGGATGTCGGCGCTGCGCCGGTTCAGGTCGATCCGGATCCGGTCGCCGGTCTGCAGCAGCGCCAGGCCGCCGCCCGCTGCCGCCTCCGGTGAGGCGTTCAGGATGGCCGGGGTCCCGGAAGTGCCGGATTGCCGGCCGTCGCCGATGCAGGGCAGGGAGGCGACGCCGCGCCGGATCAGCGCCGGGCGGCTGCATGTTCACCACCTCGGCGGCACCAGGGTAGCCGATCGGCCCGGTGCCGCGCATGAACAGGATCGAATGCTCGTCGATCTTGAGCGCGGGATCGTCGATGCGGTGATGGTAGTCCTCCGGCCCGTCGAACACGACCACGCGGCCCTCGAACGCCATCGGGTCGGCGGGGTTGCGCAGGTAGCGGGCGGCGAATTCCTCGGAGATCACGCAGGTCTTCATGATCGCCGAATCGAACAGGCTGCCCTTGAGGTTGAGGAAGCCTGCGCGCTCCATCAGCGGCGCCTCGTAGGCGCGGATCACATCGCGGTTCCAGCTGTGCCGCCCGCGGTAGTTCTCGCCCACGGTGCGGCCGTTGCAGGTCAGCGCGCCCTCGTGGACCTTTCCGGCCTGGATCAGCTCGGCGAACACGGCGGGCACGCCGCCCGCGCGGAAATACTCCTCTCCGAGCCAGCGGCCGGCGGGCTGCATGTCGACGAGCAACGGAATCTCGAACCCGATTCGCTCCCAGTCGTCGCAGCTCAGCGGCACGCCGATATGCTTGGCGATGGCGTTGATGTGGATGGTCGCGTTGGTCGAGCCGCCGATGGCCGAGTTGACGACGATGGCGTTCTCCAACGCCTTGCGCGTCATGATGTCGGACGGTTTCAGGTCCTCCCACACCATGTCGACGATGCGCCGGCCCGTCTCGTAGGCGATCTGGCCGCGCTCGCGATAAGGCGCGGGGATCGCCGCACACTCCGGCAGCGACATGCCGAGCGCCTCGGCGAGCGCGTTCATGGTCGAGGCCGTGCCCATCGTGTTGCAATGGCCCGTGGAGGGGGCCGACGAGCCGACGATGTCCATGAACTGCTGGAAGTCGATGTCGCCGGCGGCGTGGCGCTCGCGCGCCTTCCAGACAATCGTGCCCGAGCCGGTCAGCTCCTTGTGGAAGTAGCCGTTGAGCATCGGACCGACATTGAGCGAGATCGCCGGGATGTTGACGGTCGCAGCCGCCATCAGGCAGGCCGGCGTGGTCTTGTCGCAGCCGGTGGTCAGCACCACGCCGTCGATCGGATAGCCGTGCAGGACCTCGACGAGGGACAGGTAGGCCAGGTTACGGTCGAGGGATGCGGTGGGGCGCTTCCCGGTCTCCTGGATCGGATGGCACGGGAACTCGAAGGCGACCCCGCCCGCCGCGATAATGCCGTCGCGCACCCGCTTGGCGAGCTCGATGTGATGGCGGTTGCAGGGCGAGAGGTCGGAGCCCGTCTGCGCGATGCCGATGATCGGCTTGCCGGAGCGAAGCTCGGCGGGGGTCAGGCCGAAATTGAGATAGCGCTCGATATAGAGCGCCGTCATGCCGGGATTCTCGGGATTGTCGAACCAAGCCTTCGAACGCAGGTCGGCGGGCGAGACGCGGCGTCTGTCGCTCATGGTCGCTTCCTCTCATTCTCGGGCCGTTGCTCGGGCTCTCGAGGCCCGCGCGCCGCCCGGTCACGCTGGGCGCAGGCCCGTCTCGATCTGCCCGATACCTACCCTGCCGCGATCTGATCCGCAGCATGATCCACGTTGGGATGCTGTCAGGACAACATCCGCGTGTCCCCATCGATGGAAATGGCCTGCCCGGAGATCGTCCGGCCCCGCTCCGAACAGAGCAATAGGATCTGGTCGGCGAGTTGACGCGCCGTGACGTAGTCCTTGATCGACACGAACGAGAAGGCGCGCGCCTCCATCTCGGCGAAGCTCGTGCCCTGCTGTTGCGCTTTCGCTTCCAGGACCCGGCGCTGGCGGTCGCCCGCGACCAGCCCCGGCAGGATCGCATTGACCCGAATGCCGTCACCGCCGAGCTCGATCGCGAGCGACTTGGTGAAGCCGATGACGCCCCACTTCGCCGCCGCGTAGGGGCTGCGCAGGGCGAAGCCGAACTTGCCGGCGGCCGAGGACAGGTTGACGATCGAGGCGTTTGCGCTCCGCCGGAGATGCGGCACCGCAAGACGCGCGCAGTTGAACTGGCTCGTCAGGCAGATGGTCAGGCAGCGATCCCATTCCTCGGGGGCGATTTCTTCCACCCGTCCGGTCGGACCGGCGATGCCGGCATTGTTGACCAGCACGTCGAGGCCGCCGAGATAGTCCACCGCCTGATCCATCATCGCGGCGACCGCGACGCGGTCGGCTACATCGGTCCGGCTGTGCCCGACGGTGTCGGGCAGCCCGGCCAGCGCCTCCGCGTCGATATCGCAGGCGAAGACGCGAGCACCTTCCTCCAGGAACGCGTCGACGATGCTGCGCCCGATTCCCGCGGCGCCAGCCGTCACCAGGACGCGCAGACCGGCAATCCCCAGATCCATGGTCACTCCTCCCCGTCTGTGCCGCGCAGGCCGCCGCGGGACAGGATGAAATCGGCGGCCTCGCGGATATCGGCCGCGATCGCCGCGGTGGCGGCCGGGCCGTCGTGCGCCGTGATCGCCGCGAGCGCCTCGGCGTGGCGTCGGAGCGCGAAACCCTGGCGCAGCCGTTCCGGGCAGGCGCGCATATCCAGGTTGAGCACTGGACCCGCCTTCAACCAAAGCCGGCCGATGATCTCCAGGAGCGGCGCGAGGCCGCAGGCGCCGTAGATCGCAAAGTGCACATCGCGGTTGAGCTGTACCGCCCTGGCGAGGTCTGGCCGGCCGGCTCCGGCCTCCGTCCGGAACGCCGCCTCGGCGCTGCGGATCGCCGCCAGTTCGTCGTCGGTCCGGCGTTCCGCGGCGCGGGCAGCCGCAATCCCCTCCACGGCGATGCGCGTCTCCGCCAGCGCCCGGAAGGCTGCGGCGCCCAGGATCGGGACGCGGATGACCCGCGACGGGGCGACCTCCAGCACGCCGTCGGCCACCAGCCGGCTCACGGCCTCGCGCACCGGCATGACCGACACACCGAGGGCCGCCGCGCTCTTGCGCAGGGACAGCCTGTCGCCGGGAGCGAGCCGGCCCGAGGCGAGGAGATCCGACAGCGCCGCGTAGGCTGTGCCGGACAGGGTATTCCGTTCCAGCTGAGGAAGGTCGGCCAGGGCCGCCACGGGGCTCATACTTCAGCCTAGACGCAACCCGACCCCAGCCGCTAGTGATCTGTGATCACAGCCGGCGAGAAGCGGGCGCCGACGCGGGGCGCACCGGTCGGCGAAACCGTGGGAGGACGACCTTGGCCGAGAGCGTCGCGATCGTCGGCGCCGGCCTGATCGGCCGGGCCTGGGCGATGATCTTCGCCCGCGCCGGGTGGGATGTCCGCCTGTTCGATGTTGCCGCGGGGGTCGCCGAGGCCGCCATTCCGCTTTGCGCGGAGGGGCTGCAGACCCTGGCGGAGAACGGTCTCTGCCCCGAGCCGGAAAGCGCCGCGCGCCGGATCGAGGCCGCCGGGAGCCTCGCCGCCGCCCTGGACGGCGTCGCCTTCGTTCAGGAGAACGGACCGGAGCGGCTCGACGTCAAGCAGGCCCTCTTCGCCGAACTCGACGCCCGCGCGCCGCAGAATGCCGTCATCGCCTCGTCCTCCTCGGCGATCCGCTGCTCGCTGTTCACGGAAGATCTGCCGGGTCGCGGCCGCTGCCTCGTCGGCCACCCGGTGAACCCGCCGCACCTGATCCCGCTGGTGGAGATCTCCGGCACCCCGTGGACCGCTCCGGAGGCGCTGGCCCGGGCCCGGCAGGTCTACGAGCAGATCGGGCAGGTGCCGATCACCGTCTTGAAGGAGATCGAGGGATTCATCCTCAACCGGTTGCAGGGCGCCCTGCTGGCGGAGGCGTTCCGCCTCGCCGCCGAGGGCTACGTGACCCCGCAGGACCTCGACCGCACCGTCGCGGACGGGCTCGGCCTGCGCTGGAGCTTCATGGGGCCGTTCGAGACGATCGAGCTGAATGCGCCGGGCGGCATCGCCGATTACTGCGCGCGCTATACCGATTTCTATAAGCGCGTCGCCGCCGATCCGGCGCCGCCCTCGGTCTACGAGGCGCCGGCCACCGAGGCGATCCTGGCGAACTGGCCCGCGCCGTCGGATCGGCCCGCCCGCATGCGCCGCCGCGACGCGCGGCTCGCCGCGCTCCGCGCCCACAAGGCTACACACGAGGATTGAGCATGGCCGCACAGCGGAAAGTCATCATCACCTGCGCGGTGACGGGCGCGATCCACACGCCCAGCATGTCGCCGCACCTGCCGGTGACGGCCGAAGAGATCGCCGACGCCGCCATCGGCGCAGCCGAAGCCGGGGCGGCGATCGTCCACTTGCACGCCCGCAACCCGGAGACCGGCCAGCCCGACCAGTCGCCCGAGGCGTTCGCGCCGTTCCTGCCGGTCATCAAGCAGCGCTCCTCCTGCGTGGTGAACATCACCACCGGCGGCGCGCCCACCATGTCGATCGAGGAGCGGGTGCGCCCGGCCGCGACCTTCAAGCCCGAGGTCGCCTCCCTGAACCTCGGCTCGATGAATTTCGGCCTGTTCGGCATGCTCGACCGCTTCAAGGACCTGAAGCACCAGTGGGAGCGGGACTATCTCGGCAACAAGGACATCATCTTCCGCAACACGTTCGGGCAGATCGAGCACATCCTGACGACCTGCGGGCCGAACGGCACGAAGTTCGAGTTCGAGTGCTACGACACCGCGCACCTGTACAATCTCAAATACTTCTTCGACCGGGGCCTCGTGCAGGCCCCGCTGTTCATTCAGACGGTGTTCGGGCTTCAGGGTGGCATCGGCGCACATCCCGACGACGTGATGCACATGAAGCGCACGGCCGATCGGCTATTCGGCGACCAGTATCGATGGTCGGTGCTGGGGGCGGGCCGCAACCAGATGAACATCGCCGCCATGGCGGCCGCGATGGGCGGGAACGTCCGAGTCGGCCTGGAGGACAGCCTGTGGGACGGGCCGGGCAAGCTCGCCGAGACCAACGCTGCGCAGGTCCGACGGGTGCGGTCGATCATCGAGGGGTTGGGGCTGGCGGTGGCCACGCCCGACGAGGCGCGGGAGATGCTGGCGCTGAAGGGGGGCGACAAGGTCGCGTTCTGAGCGGGCACCGCGGGTCGCGGGCCGGCGCGACCTCGCCGCGTCGGCTTCATCCGGCCGACGAATCGAGGGAAGCGAGAACCCGCTAGGCGCTTCCGTCCTTGCGAGCGGAGCGAAGCAATCCAGAGGGCGCCACGCTCACCGATGTCGCGCTATCCTGGGTTGCTTCGCTCCGCTCGCAAGGACGAAAGGCTGTCCGGCATGCCCTCACGGCCGGCCGAACACCCGCTCCAGATCCGCCTGCCTGATCCCGTCGATTTCGAGGATCTTCAAACGGCTCTGGTCGCCCGACACGATCCGCACCGAGCCCCGGCTGACCTTCAGCGCCTTGGCGATCAGCTTCTCCAGCGCCGCGTTGGCGGCGCCGTCCACCGGCGGGGCGGCGACGCGGGCCTTCAGGTAGGGCTGGTTCTTCTCGTCCCGAGCCCACCCCTCGACGGCGTCACGCCCGCCGCGGGGCGTGAGCCGCACCGCCAGCCGGACCGTCATCGCGAAAATTTCAAAAGATCTTGCCGGGGTTCAGTCGGTTGTCCGGGTCGAGCGCCCGCTTGACCATCCGCATCGCCGCGATCTCCTCGGGCGAGCGCGACAGCGGCAGCTTGCCCCGCTTTTCCAGGCCGATCCCGTGCTCGGCCGAGACCGAGCCGTTGAGCGCCGCCAGCGGCTCGTAGATCGCGGCGTCGATCGCGGCGTTGCCGGCCGCATCGAGCCGGGTGGTGTTCCAGTGCAGGTTGTTGTCGCCGATATGCCCGTAGACCACGGCGCGGCAGCCCGGGATCGCGGCGAGACGGTCGAGGGCGCCGCGCACGTAGCCGTCCATCTTCGCCAGCGGGACGCTGACGTCGAAGGCGCGCTCGATCCCGTCGGCGTTGAGATGCTCCACCCGGTCACGGATGCGCCACATCCCCCGCCGCTGCTCCTCGGACGAGGCGATCGCCGCGTCGAGGATCGTGCCCTCGCCCATCAGGTGTTCCAGCAGGCCCAGGAACCGATCCGATTCCTCGGGCACGCTCTCGACCTCGATGATCGCGTAGAACGGGTAATCGTGCCCCAGCGGCGCAAAAGCCCGCCCGGGGGCGGTCATGACCCGATAGAAGTCCGGCCACAGGCCCTCGAAGGACGAGACGCGGCCCTGGAAGGCGCTCTGCGCCGCGCGCAGCACCCGCGCTCCGTCGTCGACGCCCGGGCAGGCGATCAGCGCCGTGGCGTAGCCGGCGGGCTCCGGGCGCAGCCGCAGCACCGCCCGGGTAACGATGCCGAGCGTGCCCTCGGTGCCGATGAAGAGCTGCTTCAGGTCGAGCCCGGTGTTGTTCTTGATCAGAGGGCGCATCGACGACACCACCGTGCCGTCGGCCAGCACGGCTTCGAGGCCCAGCACCATCTCGCGCATCATGCCGTAGCGCAGCACCCGCAGCCCGCCGGCATTGGTCGAGATCGCCCCGCCGATCGTCGCCGAGCCGCGGGCGCCGAGGTCGAGGGGGAAGAACAGGCCGCTCTCCGTCGCCGCGTTCTGCACGCTTTCGAGGGTGGCGCCGGTCCCGACCACGACGGTCATGCCGAGCGGATCGACCGGTTCGATCTGGCTCATGCGCTCGGTCGAGAGGGTGATCTCGTCGGGCGCGCAGAGCGTCCCGTCCACCAGACCCGTCGCGCCGCCGCGCGGCACAACCGCGACACCCGCTTCCTGGCAGGCCGCCATCACGGCGCTGGTCTCGTCCGTGCTGCGCGGGCGGACCAACGCGAAGGCCGCGCAGGGCTCGGTCGGCCGGGTCCAGTTGGCCGAGCGCTGGCGCAGCTCGTCGCCGGTGACGAGGCCGGACGGTCCGACGATCGCGGCGAGGCGGTCGAGGAGGGCGGCAGAGGTCATCGGCGTCATCTCGGAGGGATCAGGCATTGTAACGGTACACGACAGCATCGCCACATTCACGGAACGGGACGTGCTCACACGGTCATTCCGGGGCGCCGAAGGCGAACACGGAATGACGGTGCGGGGGGTGAAGGATCAGCGTGTCCTCGGCTGAGACGCAGGGCATCCCGACCGCGGCGCCCGGACGCCATGGACCGCGGTTTGAGAGTTGGGCGGCTCGCGACCCGACGCTGTGTCACAGAAAGCCACGCGCCGCGAGGTTGCGCATCAGGGCACGCGCCCCGAACGTCCAGGGCTCGCAGGCATCGCACGGGCGCATGCGGTTGACGAGGCTGCCGAGTTCCGGGCTCGCCACCACGACCCGGTCGTTCTCGGCATGGGTGAAGCCGAGGCCGGGCCCGTGCCGGTCCTGGATCGGCGCGAACATCGTGCCAAGGAGCAGCAGCGCGCCATCCGGGTATTGGTGGGTGTGCCCCATCAGGGCTGACACCAACTCGTCCGGGTCCCGGCTGATTTCGGCGAGCGGCGAGGTGCCCTCCATGCGGAAGCCGTCGGTGCCGGTCACCTCCAGCGTCACGGTGGTCCGCCGGATCGCGTCGAGATCGAAGGTCTCGTCGAACAGGCGCAGGAACGGACCCAGCGCGCAGGAGGCGTTGTTGTCCTTGGCCTTGCCGAGGAGCAGGGCCGAGCGGCCCTCGAAGTCGCGCAGGTTGACGTCGTTGGCGAGCGTCGCGCCGACGACGCGCTGATCGGAGGCGACGGCCAGCGCCACTTCCGGCTCCGGATTGTTCCAATGGGAGTCCGGGTGCAGGCCTGCATCCGCGCCGCAGCCCACAGCCGAGAGCGGCTGCGCCTTGGTGAAGATCTCCGCATCCGGGCCGATACCGACCTCCAGGTACTGGCTCCAGGCGCCCTGCGCGACCAACACCCCCTTGAGCGCCATCGCCTCGGCCGAGCCGGGCTTCAGCCGGCGCAGATCCTGACCGACGAGGCGCTCGACCCCGGCGCGGATCGCCGCCGCGGCGGCCAGATCACCCCGGGCGCGCTCCTCGATGACCCGCTCCAGCATGGAGGTCGCGAAGGTGACGCCCGCCGCCTTCACGGCCTGAAGATCGACCGGCGCGAGCAGCCACGGCCGCGCCGGGTCGCGGGCATCCGGCGGTGTGTTGGCTAGGATGGCGTCGAGGCTACCGAGATCCTCGCCCTCCGCCCCGCGCAGGGCGGCGGCGGGATCCTGCGCCTCGCACAGGTCGCTGACCGTCGGGAAGGTGGCGGTGACGTCGATGACGCGCGCGGTGCCGCCCGCGTCGGCGCGGATCGCCACGACGCTCGGCCCCTGCACGTCCGGGCGCCAGACCCGGCCCGCCAGGGCTCCACCGCAGCCATCCGCGGGCAGAACCTCCCGCGCGGTCAGACCAGATAACGACATGCGCTCAACTCCCCTGGTCCGCGTCTCCGGCATCGCGGCGGCGGCGCGCTCCCATACCATCCCCCGCGGATCGAGACCCGTCGCGTGGTTTCACCCTGGCCGGCTCGTCATCCCTCAGGGCCGCGCCGCCTGACAGAACGAAGATTATCTGCCGCTTCGGTGGAGCGCGCGCTTGCTTTCCCGCACACCCTCCTTTGTACTGAGACCCTAGAGCCGCCGACAGAGCGGCCTTGATCGGGAGGAAGCATGGCCTCGGTGGGAATCCGCGAGGTACGCAAGGCTTTCGGATCGACGAATATCCTTCACGGCGTGTCGGTCGACATCCGGGATGGGGAATTCGTCATCCTGGTCGGTCCGTCGGGCTGCGGGAAATCAACGCTCCTGCGGATGATCGCCGGGCTGGAGAACATCTCCGGGGGCGAGATCCGCATCGGCGAGCGAGTCGTGAACGATGTGCCGCCCAAGGAGCGGGACATCGCGATGGTGTTCCAGAATTACGCGCTCTACCCGCACCTCACGGTGCGCGAGAACATGGCGTTCTCGATGCGGATCCGGAAGGCGCCGACCGCCGAGATCGACCTGCGGGTCAATCGGGCGGCTCAGATCCTCGGGCTGACCCACCTCCTCGACCGCTATCCGCGCCAGCTCTCCGGCGGGCAGCGCCAGCGCGTCGCGATGGGTCGCGCGCTCGTGCGCGACCCGCAGGTGTTCCTGTTCGACGAGCCGCTGTCCAACCTCGACGCCAAGCTGCGCGTGCAGATGCGCGCCGAGATCAAGGACCTGCACCAGCGGCTGAAGACCACGACCGTCTATGTCACGCACGACCAGATCGAGGCGATGACGATGGCCGACCGCATCGTGGTGATGCGCGACGGCGTGATCGAGCAGATGGGCCAGCCGCTCGAACTCTACGACCGGCCCGACAACCTGTTCGTCGCCGGCTTCATCGGCTCGCCGGCCATGAACTTCGTGCCCGGAAAGGTCCGGTTGAACGGGCGCCTCACCTTCGTCACGGAGACCGGGCTGACGATCCCGCTGACCGGGGCGCCGGCCTCCGTGGAGGGGCGGCCCCTCGTGCTCGGGATCCGGCCCGAGCATTTCGATCTCGCACCGGACGGCATCGCCGCCGAAGTGGTGGTCGTGGAGCCGACCGGTTCCGAGACGATGCTGGCGGTGCGCGCGGTCGGCCAGGACCTCACCTGCGTGCTGCGCGAGCGCGTGACCGAGCGGCCGGGGGAAACCGTCTTCCTGCGCCCGAACCGCGTGCACCTGTTCGACGCCGCGACCGGGCGTCGGCTGCCGAACTGACCCGTATCGGCGCGGGCCGCCCGACGCCCACGACACAGAATCACCGAGGGAGTAGCCTACGATGTCCGTACTCGATCGCCGCTCCCTCCTCGCCGGCGCCGCCGCAGCAGGCCTCGCCGCCGGCGGCGACCTCCTGGGCTTCGCCAAGGCCTGGGCGCAGGATGCCCAGTGGAAGCCAGAGCCGGGGGCAAGCCTGTCGCTCCTGCGTTGGAAGCGCTTTATCCCGAGCGAGGACGAGGCCTTCCTGAAAATGGTCGACGCCTTCACGCAGGCGACCGGCGTCAAGATCACGGTCAGCAACGAATCCTACGACGACATCCAGCCCAAGGCTTCGGTGGCAGCCAATACGGGGCAGGGGCCCGACATGGTCTGGGGCCTGTTCTCGTTCCCGGCGCTCTTCCCGGACAAGTGCCTGCCCCTGGAGGATGTCGCCGACTCCCTCGCCAAGAAGTATGGCCCGTGGTTCCCGTCCGCGGAGGCCTACGGCAAGGTCAAGGGCAAGTGGATCGCGATCCCCGTCGCGTTCAACGGCGGATACCCGAACTACCGGATCTCGGCGATGAAGAAGGCCGGCTTCGAAAAATTCCCGACCGACACCGCCGGCTTCCTCGAACTCTGCCGCGGCCTGAAGAAGAACAACACGCCCGCCGGCTTCGCCCTCGGCCACGCCACCGGCGACGGCAACACGTGGTGCCACTGGGCCCTCTGGGCGCATGGGGGCAATCTGGTCGATGCCAACGAGAAGATCGTCATCAACTCACCCGAGACCGCCAAGGCGCTCGAATACGTCAAATCTCTCTACGAGACCTTCGTGCCCGGCACCGTTTCGTGGAATGACAGCTCGAACAACAAGGCGTTCCTGGCCGGCGACCTGTACCTGACCAACAACGGCATCTCGATCTACGCCGCCGCCAAGAAGGACAACCCGAAGCTCGCCGAGGACATGGACCACGCGGTCTGGCCGGTCGGCCCGGTCGGCAAGCCGACCGAGTTCCAGCTCGCCTTCCCGATCCTGGCGTTCAAGTATTCGAAGGCGCCGAACGCCTGCAAGGCGTTCATCGCCTTCATGATGGAGGCGTCGAACTACAATCCGTGGCTGGAACAGGCGCAGGGCTATCTGTGCGAGCCGCTGTCGAACTACCCCAAGAATCCGATCTGGACGGCCGATCCGAAGAACGCGGTCTTCGCCGAGGCCGGCCGGCGTTCGCTGGCGGCCGGCGGCCTCGCCCCGGTGAGCGAGCGTATCGCGGCCGTGCTGGCCGACTTCGTGGTGGTCGACATGTTCGCGAGCCACTGCACCGGCCGCGAGGACGTGAAGACCGCGATCAAGAACGCCGAGCGCGCCGCCCAGCGCATCTTCCGCAACACCTGATCACGCCGCGAGAGGCCACAGCATGGCGCACACGGCCCTGACGCAGCCCGCCCCGGTCGCGGTCCCGACCCGATCGGCCTGGACGCGCCTGCGGGCGAGCCGCGGCTGGGCGGGCTTCTGGTTCATGCTGCCCACCGCGCTGATCCTTGGCCTGTTCCTGGCCTATCCGCTTCTGAAGGGCATCTGGCTGTCCTTCACCAACGCGCGGATCGGCCGGGACGGGGTTTTCATCGGCCTCGAGAATTACGAATGGCTCTGGGACGACGACGTGTTCTGGCTCTCGGTGTTCAACACCTGCCTGTACACGGCAGTCGCCTCGGTCATTAAGTTCGCGGTGGGTCTGTACCTCGCCCTGCTGCTCAACAAGAACATGCCGTTCAAGGCGATCGTGCGTTCGATCGTCCTGATCCCCTTCGTGGTGCCGACGGTGCTGTCGGCCATCGCGTTCTGGTGGATCTTCGACAGCCAGTTCTCGATCATCTCGTGGTCGCTGCGCCATCTCGGGGTGATCGACGGGAATATCGACTTCCTGGGCGAGCCGGCCATGGCGCGCGCCTGCGTGATCTTCGCGAATATCTGGCGCGGCGTGCCGTTCATCGCGATCACGCTGCTCGCCGGCCTGCAGACGGTCTCGCCCTCGCTCTACGAGGCGGCGACCCTCGACGGCGCCTCGAACTGGCAGATCTTCTGGCGGATCACCCTGCCGCTGCTGACGCCGATCATCGCCGTGGTGATGACCTTCTCGGTGCTGTTCACCTTCACGGATTTCCAGCTGATCTGGGCCATGACCCGCGGCGGCCCGGTGAACGCCACGCACCTGATGGCGACGCTGTCGTATCAGCGCGGCATCCTGTCGGGGACGCTGGGGGAGGGGGCGGCCATCGCCACCGCCATGGTGCCGTTCCTGCTCGCCGCCATCGGGATCTCGTGGTTCGGCCTGCAGCGCCGGGCCTGGCAGGCCGGGGAGTCCGACCGATGAGCGCGCCCGCACCGCCCGCCCACGCCGATCCGCTGCGTACCCCCGTCATGGCCGCGCAGCCCGCCGGGCTCACCGACAATTCGGAGGGCATGGCCTATCTCGAGCGCCTGCCCCGGCGGCTCGTCACCACCTACCTGCCGCTCGCCATCATCCTGATCGTGCTGCTGTTCCCGTTCTACTGGATGGCGCTCACGGCAATCAAACCGGACGAGCAGCTGATCGACATGGAGCGGTTCAACCCGTTCTGGGTCGTGGATCCGACGTTCAAGCACATCCACAAACTGCTGTTCGAGACGCAGTATCCGCGCTGGCTCTGGAACACGATGTACGTGTCGGTGGCCGCCACGGTGCTCTCGCTCTTCGCGAGCGTGCTCGCCGCCTATGCCTGCGTGCGGGTCCGCTACCGGGGGGCAGGCTGGGTCGGCGCGGCGATCTTCCTAGCCTATCTGGTGCCGCCCTCGATCCTGTTCATCCCGCTCGCCACGATCGTGCAGGCCTACGGGCTGTTCGATTCGCCGATCGCCCTGATCCTGGCCTATCCGACCATCCTGATTCCGTTCTCGACCTGGCTCCTGATGGGCTACTTCAAGACCATTCCCTACGAGCTGGAGGAATGCGCGCTGATGGACGGCGCGAGCCGCTGGCAGATCCTGACCAAGATCATCCTGCCGCTCGCCTTCCCGGGGCTCATCTCCGCGGGGATCTTCTCGCTGACGCTGTGCTGGAACGAGTTCATCTACGCGCTGACCTTCCTGTCCTCGACGCAGAACAAGACGGTGCCGATCGCCGTGGTGAGCGAGTTCGTGGACGGCGACGTCTACAAGTGGGGCTCGCTGATGGCCGGCGCGCTGCTCGGCTCGCTGCCGCTGGTGATCCTCTACTCGTTCTTCGTCGAGTATTACGTCTCCGCATTGACGGGTGCCGTGAAGGAATGACGGGGGCAGGTTAGACCTCCGTCATCGCGAGCGCAGCGAAGCGACCCAGGGTAACGCGACAGCGCAGGGCGAAGCGCTGCGGGATCGGTTCGCTCAGGCGCGACAGCCGCCGTTGCCCCTGCGCCCTGAGTGTGCGGCAATGCCAGCGCCGCCGCAGACGGAGAATCGCGGATCGCCCCCATCGAAGGTCACGCCATGGCCCATTTCATCGATGCCCGCGCCACCCTGGTCAATGATGCCCTTGACGGCCTCGTCGCCGCGAGCGGTGGAGGCCTCGCCCGGCTCGACGGCGATCCCGGCATTCGCGTCGTCATGCGCGCGGAACTAAACCCCGACAAAGTGGCGGTGGTCTCGGGCGGGGGGGCCGGCCACGAGCCGGCCCACGCGGGCTTCGTCGGGCCAAGCCTGCTGAGCGCTGCCGTATGCGGCGACGTCTTCGCCTCGCCGAGCGTCGATGCGGTGCTGGCGGGTATCCTCGCCGTGACGGGACCCGCCGGGTGCCTGCTGGTCGTCAAGAACTACGCGGGCGACCGGCTGAATTTCGGCCTCGCCGCCGAGCGCGCCCGGGCGCTGGGCCACCGGATCGAGACCGTCATCGTGTCCGACGACATCGCCTTGCCGGAGGCCAAGCAGCCCCGCGGTGTCGCCGGCACGCTGTTCGTTCACAAGGTCGCTGGCCACGCGGCCGAGGCCGGCGCGCCGCTGGAGCGCGTGGCCGCCCTGGCGCGCCGCGCCGCGGGGGCGAAGTCGCTCGGCATTGCGGTGTCGACCTGCACGATCCCCGGATCTCCGCGCAGCGAGCGGCTGGACGAGGGGCTGGCCGAACTCGGCCTCGGCATCCACGGTGAGCCGGGTGTGGAACGCATCGTGCTGCCACCGGCCGGCGAACTGGCCCGGATGATGGCGGAGCGTCTGTCCGGCGCGGTCGCGGGTGAACGGCTGGCCCTGCTCGTCAACAATCTCGGCTCGGCCTCCGCGCTCGAGATGCAGATCCTGACACGCGCCGTGCTCGCCACGGGCCTCGGCAAACGCGTCCGCCTGCTGATCGGACCCGCGCCGCTGATGACGGCACTCGACATGCATGGTGCGTCGCTCTCGGTCCTGCCGCTGGACGACGAACTCGAGGCGGCGCTCGCGGAGCCCGTGCCTGTGCCGGCCTGGCCCGGGGCCGTGCGGATCGCGGCGCCGGTGCTGCGCCCAATGCCTGAGGGCTTGGCCGGCGAGGCCTTCACCCCGTCGCACGATGCCGTCACGGCGTCCCGGATCGCCGCCGTCGCGCAGGCGCTGATCGCCGCGGAGGCGAAGCTGAACGCCCTCGACGCCAAAGTCGGTGACGGCGATGCCGGGACGACCTTCGCGGGCGCGGCCCGCGCGGTCCTGTCAAACCTCGATCGCCTGCCGCAGGCGGATCCCGCCGCCCTGTGCCGGGCGCTGGCCGAGCGGATCGGCCGGGCGGTCGGCGGATCGAGCGGCGTGCTCGGCTCGATCTTCTTCGCGGCGGCGGGGTCCGCCCTGGCCGGCGGCGCCGGCTGGCCGGAGGCCCTCGGCCAGGGCGTGGCACGGGTGCAGGATTACGGCGGTGCCCGTCCGGGTGAGCGGACGCTCCTCGATGCCCTCGTCCCGGCCGTGGACGCCCTGAAGGACGGCGATCTCGCCGCCGCGGCTTCGGCCGCCCGCGCGGGCGCCGAGGCGACCGCCGGGATGGAGCGGGCGGGGGCCGGCCGATCGAGTTATCTCGCCGCCGGAGACCTCGCCGGTGTGCAGGATCCCGGCGCCGCGGGCGTTGCGGGGGCCTTCGCGGCGCTCGCCGAGGCGTAGGCGTCGTAGCGGCAGCGCGCAGCCTGACGGCCGGCCGTCGTCCCAGGTCCGTGGAGCGGAGCTCGGGATCCAGAGCCTCCGACGCGCGAAATCCTGTTACGGCCGCGTGTCTGGGTTCCGGGCTCGCCTGCGGCGCCCCGGAACGACGGGGTCGTAACGGGTGCAACAACCCTCGATTGACGCTCGGCGGGCTGCAGCCTACCCCACGCGCATGCAGACCTGCCTGATCCTCGACGACTACCAGAACGCAGCCCTCGCGCTCGCCGACTGGACCCGTTTGTCAGATCGCGTCGCGGTCTCCGCCATCGCCGAGCATATCCCGGATCGCGACGCCCTGGTGGCGCGGATCGCGCAGGCGGAGATCCTGGTGATCATGCGGGAACGCACACCGTTTCCGGCCGCTCTCCTGGAGCGGCTGCCGCGGCTCGAACTGCTCGTCACGAGCGGCCTGCGTAATCTCGCCATCGATGTTGCGGCCGCCAAGGCGCGGGGAATCACGGTCTGCGGGACGGAATCCAGCCCGACCCCGCCCACGGAGATGACCTGGGCGCTGATCCTGGGCCTCGCCCGCCACCTGCCGCAGGAAGCGCACGGCCTGCGCACCGGCGGCCCCTGGCAAAGCACCATCGGGACCGACCTCGCGGGCGCGACCCTCGGCATCCTCGGGCTCGGCAAGATCGGCACCCGGGTTGCCACCGTCGGGCGGGCCTTCGGCATGCGGGTGATCGCCTGGAGCCCGAACCTCGATGCGTCGCGGGCGGCAGCGGCAGGCGTCGAGCTGGCCGCCTCGAAGGAGGCGCTGCTGGAGGCGAGCGACGTCGTCACGATCCACCTCGTCCTCGGCGACCGGACCCGCGGCCTCCTCGGCGAGGCCGAACTTCGCCGCATGCGGCCGAACGCCTACCTCGTGAACACCGCGCGGGCGCCGATCGTCGATCAGGCCGCCCTGGTCCGCGCCCTTGAGGAGAACTGGATCCGCGGTGCCGGCCTCGACGTGTTCGAGACTGAGCCGCTGCCGGCCGACGATCCGTTCCGCCGGTTGCCGAACGTGCTGGCGCTGCCGCATCTCGGCTACGTCACGAGGGACAATTACCGAACCTTCTTCACCCAGGCGGTCGAGGATATCGAGGCGTGGCTCGCCGGGTCCCCCATCCGGGAACTGGGCTGACGTCATTCCGAGCGCGGGTCCAGGGCATCGGCGAGGCCGTCGCCGAACAGGTTCAACGCCACCAGCGTGGCGATAAGGAAGGCCGCCGGTGCGGCGAGCATGTGGGGGGCGGCCTCGATCGAACGCGCGCCATCGGCGACCAGAACACCCCAGCTGGTCTGCGGTTCCTGCACGCCGAGGCCGAGGAACGACAGGAAGCTCTCCAGCAGGATCACCTGCGGGACCAGCAGCGTCGCGGTCACGGCGACCGGCCCCAGGGTGTTCGGCACGATGTGCCGCGCGATGATGCCGGGTGCGCCCACGCCCAGCGCGCGCGCCGCCCGTACGAAATCGCGCTCGCGCAGCGACAGGGTCTGGGCGCGGACCACGCGGGCCATGTCGAGCCATTCCACGGCCGCGATCGCCACCAGCATCAGCGTCAGGCTCGGGCGAAAGAACACCAGCAGCAGGATCACGAAAAACACGAAGGGGAGAGCGTAGAGGACGTCCACGAACCGCATCATCACGGCGTCGACCGCCCCGCCCAGGAAGCCCGCCGTGGCGCCGTAGGCGACGCCGATGAGCAGCGCCACGAGGCTCGCGGCAAGGCCGATCGCCAACGAGATCCGGCCGGCGACGAGGCAGCGGGTGAGCAGGTCGCGCCCCTGAACGTCGGTGCCGAGGAGGAAGCGGAGGCGCCGTACCGGTACCGCCACCACGAGGCCCCGGCCGTCGTCCCGTTCGGCAACGATCCCGGGTTCCCCGAACAGCGCGGAACGCGGCAGGTAGACGAGGCTGCGGCGGTCCACGCCCGCGTCGGAGCCGAGGGTGAGGCGCAAAGTGTCACCGTCGCGCGAAACCGCATCGAGCCGGGTCCGCATCCGGAAGGCCAGCCGTCGCAAGGCCGGATCGAGATGGGCGGGGTCAGGTTGCGCGCCGAAGCCGGCCGGCAACTGGCGGAGATCCGGATAGGCGCGCTCGGGATCGTGGCCCGTCAGGGCCGGGCCGACCAGACAGGCCAGGGCGATCATCACCAGCATGACCAGCGCCGCCAGGGCGCCGCGATCGTGGCTGAGCCGGCCGAGGGCGCGTCGGGCCGGCCCTGCCGTCACGGGATCCGCGATCACGCGGCGATCCGCAGCCGCGGGTCGAGCCACGCGCAGGCCAGATCGGCCGCGATGTTCAAGAGGATCACGAGCCCGGCGACCAGCAGGACAGTCCCCATGACCAGCGTGTAATCGCGGTTCAGCGCGCCCTCGACGAAGTAGCGACCGATCCCCGGCAGGCCGAAGATCGTCTCGACCACCACGGATCCGGTGAGCAGGGACGCGGCCAGGGGCCCGAGATAGGCCACGACCGGCAGCAGCGCCCCACGGAGCGCGTGCCGGGTCACGCGGATCGGCGGCAGGCCGAGGCTGCGCATCGTCCGCACCGGCTGCGTGCGCAGGACCTCCCCGAGGGATGTGCGAGTCAGCCGCGCCAGGGCGCCGACCTGCGGCAGCGCCAGGGTAATCACCGGCAGCACGAGGTGGCTCGGTGCGCCGTCGGCCCAGCCGCTCAGGGGCAACCAGCGCAGGGTGAGCCCGAATACGATCTGGAGCAGCGGCGCCACCACAAAGCTCGGCAGCGACAGGGTCAGTGCCGCGCCGACTCCGAGGATCCGATCGACGGCGCCGCCGCGCCGGAGCGCCGCCGCAATGCCCAGCCCCACCCCCGTCACCGTCGCCAGAACCAGCGCGAGGGCACCCAGGGTCGCGGACACCGGGACGCCGCGGGCGATCAGATCGAGGACGCTCTGATCGCGGAACGAGAAGGACGGCCCGAGGTCGCCCCGCGCCAGCGCCGCGAGGTAGCTGCCGAACTGCGCGATCAGCGGGCGGTCGAGGCCGTAGACCTTGCGCAGATTCTCCATGGCGGCGGGGGCAAGCGGCCGTTCCAGGTCGAACGGGCCGCCGGGGGCGAGCCGCATCAGGAAGAAGCTGACGGTCACGACCGCGAGCAGCGTCGGCACCGCCTGCGCGAGACGGCGCAGGATGAAGCGGATCACGCGTCGAGCCTCATGAAGCGCGTCGGCGCGGCGTTGCGCAGATTCGGGTGATAGCCATGCAGCCGCGGCGTGATCAGCGCCTTCGACCGGTAATGCATCAGCGGGATCCAGGGCAGTTCCCGCAGGGCGATCGCCTCGGCCTCGTAGAGCAGGTCGGCGCGGCGGCCGAGGTCGCGCTCGGCGGCGGCCCGCGCCATGAGGCCATCGTAGGCGGCGTCGGACCAGTGGCCGACGTTCATGCCGTCGTTCCCGCTCTCGAGCAGGAACAGGAAATTCTGCGGATCGGAATAGTCGGCGATCCACGACGCCCGGGCGATGTCGAAGTCGCCGCCGTCGCGCAGGTAGGCGAAATGCGTCTTGGCATCGGTGTAGACGAAGCGGGTTACGATACCGAGGTCGCGCCACATCTCGGCGATCGCCACCGCGACAGTGCGGTTGTTGTCGCTGGCGTTGAACCGATACTCGACCTTGAGCGGCCTGTCCGGGCCGAAGCCGGCCTCGGCGAGGAGCCGGCGCGCGGTCTCCTCGTGGTCGATCGGCAGACCGGTCCGGCCCTCGGTCTCCGGCGGCGTCCGATAATTGTCGAGGCCGGGCGGGCACAGGGAATAGGCCGGGCTCATGGTGCCGCCGTTCAGCCCGTCGGCGAGGTATTCCCGATCGATGATCAGCGACAACGCCTGCCGGACACGTCGATCGGAGAACGGCGCCTTGCGGGTGTTCACCACCAGGGCCGCGAGCCCCAGCGAGGGCCCGAGCACCACCTGCGATCCGAACCGGCGGCGCAGGTCGGCGATCTGATCGACCGGCAGGTCTGCGAGCGAGTCGAGCTCCCCGGCGGCGTAGCGGCGCACGGCGGCCGCCATGTCGGGCGTGGGCAGGAAGTCGACCCGCCGGATCGCGAGGCTCGCCGCGTCGGGATGGTGCGGATTGGCCTCGAGGGTGATCGCCCCCCCTGGCACCCGATCGCGGAGCCGATAGGCGCCGTTCGTCACGAGGTTGCCGGGCCGCGTGAAGGAGTCGCCGTAGCGCTCCACCGAGGCGCGATGGACCGGCAGGGCGGTCTGGTGGGTCAGAAGCTCCAGGAAGTACGGCGTCGGCTGTTCGAGGCTGATCGCGAGGCACAGAGGTCCGTCCGCGACGACCCCGAGGGCGTCGGGCGTCGCGGCGCCGCGGTTGACCGCGGCGGCGTTCCGGATCGGAAACAGGATCTCGGCGTATTTCGCCCCGGTGGCCGGGTCGAGGATCCGGCGCAGCGAGTAGACGAAATCCTCCGCGGTGACCGGCTCCCCGTTCGACCAGCGACCGTCCGGCCGAAGATCGAACCGCAGGGTCAGGCCGTCCTCCGACGCGGTCCAGGCTTGGGCGGCGCCCGCAATGATCCGTCCGTGGTTGTCGTAGGTGAGCAGACCGTCGCAGAGGTCGCGCAGGATATGCGCCTCCGCCACCGTGGACGACCGGTGCGGATCGAGGGTCTCGGGATCGGCGTCGTTGCCCCGGTGGTAGAGCGGCTCCGCCGCGCGGGCCGGGCGGATCGCCGCAAGGGCGGCGGCTCCGGCCAGCCAGTCGCGCCGGCGCGGATGCACGGTCAGGCACCGGTCTCCGGCACGAGCCCGGCCGCCTCGATCCCGGCCACCGCGCAGATCTCGTCGTTGTCGGAAGTGTCGCCGGAGATGCCGACGGCGCCGAGCAGGCGCCCGTCACCGGATCGGATCAGGACGCCGCCCGGCACCGGCACGAGGGCGGCGGGACCGGACACGTGCGTGACCGCCGCCACGAAGTACGGCTGCTGCTCCGCCCGCGCGTGGATCGCCCGGGAGCCGAGGCCCAGCGCCAGCGCGCCGTTCGCCTTGCCGGGGGCGATCTCGGCCCGGCGCAGGGAGGTGCCGTCCTCGACGGAGACGAACTTCAGCGCGCCGCGGGCATCGTACACCACGACCGCAAGGGGTTTCAGTGCGCGGCTGCGCGCCTCGCGCAGGGCGGTGTCGACGATGGTGCGGGCGGCCTCGAGGGTCAGGTCGATCATGGGATACCAAAGAAGCACCGCGCCGGGCGATCGCCGCGACCTTATGGGTCCCGGTGCGGGCGGTCCACTGCCTGGGGCTGAGGGTGCGAATCGGATCAGGCCACGCGCATCCATTCGGCAGGTCACCTCCCTCCCTGCGCGCGCAGGCAGGCGACCGCTCGATGATTCGCAGCGACAAGTAGGCGAGGGGAACCTGCCTTGATTGCGGGCTGCTGGGTGAGGGGCAACGGCAGGAAGGGACCGTTCCTGCCACGCACGGGGCCGCCGAGCCCTGGGCGCCACGTTCGTCCGGCCTAGAATCGCGTGGCGCCGCCGGTGCCGGCCCGTTCGCTGAACCTTGCAGGAAGCCCCATGACGACGGACCAACGCCCGTACGTGATCTGCCACATGACGTCGTCGGTCGACGGCCGGATCAAGGTCCGCCGCTGGAAGACCCTGGACGCCGACAGCCACTACGAGCGCGTCCATCAGGAGCTGAAGGGCGACGCCTGGATGTGCGGCCGGGTGACCATGCAGGGCTACGCCGACAGTGCGGACCCGCTGCCAAGCCCGGTTCCGGACGACGGCCCGATCTCCCGCGACGATCACGTCGCCTGCCGCAACGCGCCCGGCTACGCCGTGGCCCTCGACGCGCGCGGACGCCTGGACTGGGGCGCGCGCCACGGCATCGAGGGAGATCATGTCGTGGTGGTCCTGACGGAATCGGTTCCGGACGCGCGCTTGCGCGCCCTTCGGGCCGGCGGCCAGTCCTACCTGTTTGCGGGCGAGCGGGAAGTCGATTTCCGGCTCGCGGTGACCAAGCTCAAGGCCCTGTTCGGCGTCAAGCGGTTGCTGGTCGAGGGCGGCGGCCACATCAACGGCTCCATGCTGCGGGCGGGCGTCATCGACGAGCTCAGCCTGCTCCTCGCGCCCGCGGTCGACGGCCTGTCGGGGACGCCGGCGGTGTTCGAATTCTCCGGGACCGAGGACGAATCCATGGCCGGCCGGCGCAGGCTCGACCTGACGGCCTGCGAGCGCCTATCCGGAGGCGTTGTCTGGCTCCGCTACCGGATCACGCCGGTCGCGCCGCCGGCAGGCGCGTGATGCTCGCCAGGAACGCATCGTAGCCGGCCGTGACCGCGCTGGGCTGCTCGAAATGCGGGAAGGCGCCCGTCGGCATGGTCTCGACCCGCCAGTTGGGGCGGTCGGCCACGCGGGGTGCGAGGCGGTAGTCGACGAAGTCGCCGCGCTCACCGTGGATCATCCAGACCGGGAGCCGGAGGTCTTCGTACAATCGCGTCGTGTCCGTCGGGAACAGGTGGCCCGACACGAAGCAATAGGGCGCGTGCTCGGCCCCCGGCTGATGCGCCGAGGCCTGATCGTAGTCGAGGAGGCCCTCGTCGATCTCCGTCGAGCCGAAGGTTTTCTGGAGGAAAAAGCGCATGCTCGGCCGCGTCACCAGCGCGTCGAACAGGGGCCGGCCGAAGGGCGGCCGGTCGAGGAGGTCGAGCAGCCAGTCCCGCCCACGGTGGCCGTCCGGCGGGCCATCGCCCGAGAGCCGCGCGTCGAAGCCCGTCGGGCTGATGAGGGCGAGGCTGCGATAGGCATCGGACCGCTCCAGGCTCGCCCGCGCGAGGTAGCTTGCGGAGAGCGAGACGGCGAGGGCGTCGATCGGCAGGCCGTCATGGCGTTGCCGGATCGCGTCCACGGCGGCGTGGATCGCCTCCGCCATCAGCCGTGGCGTGTAGCGGCGGCGCGATCGCTCCGAGAACCCGAAGCCGGGGAGATCGAGGGCGTAGACCGGCCGCGACGTCCGGAAGTGCAGATAGAGCGGGCGCACCTCGTAGGCATTGGCCGCCGCGTTGACCGAGTGGATCAGCAGGAGCGGCACGCCCGGCACGTCGGACGTCCCGTAGAGCGACACCGCCCCGGCGCGCCTCGTCGCGAGCCGTTCGTGACGGCCGGGCAGAGCAGGCGGCAGCGGCGTGCGCCGGTTCACCGCCAGCCGGCTCCAGCCCACGAGGCCGGCGGCCGTGCCCGCGATTGTCAGGGCCGCCGCCATCGCTGGGCGGACGGCGCCGTGCCGGATCGGGGACCTCATCGAAGCACCTCGCGGTCGATCCCGCGACCGCGGGCGGTGCCCGATAACGCCAGTCGCGCCGTGAAGTGCCCGGGGTGGGCGCCGACGATTACGAGGCCTGCGAAGCGTGGCCGGCGAGGCTGCCGGCCTTGAGGGCCGGTACCTGGGCCGTCGACCGGTGCGGAGCGCCGCCGCGGCCCGCCGCCTCGCGCAGGAAATCCAAGGTCGGCGGGTCGTTGCGCCACGTCTGGACGCGCTGGGAGACGAGGAGGCTGCGTTCGCGCCGGTCGTAATTGGCGTAGGCGGCCGCCACGAACTCGGCGCGGCTCATCGTGCGGGCCGGCCCCGAGCGGCGCGTCTCGGCCTTGAAGAACAGCGCGCTGCCGGGGATCCCGTAGTGCTGTGCGATCTCCGGATAGACCGGCCAGCTCCCCTGGCCACCGAGATCGTCCGGGAGGAAGGCGTCGAGATCGCAGGCCTCGAACGGCACGCCGGCCTTGGACAGCATCCCCCGCGCGAGGTCGGAGACCACGTAGAGCTTCGTATGGTTGATCGAGTGCATGAAGCAGCCGCGCCGCGCCCAACGCGTCAGATGCGTGTCGAGGTCGTAATCCGCCTGCCGGCCCAGGCCGCGGAGATACGTCACCGACTCGTCCCAGAGGTCGAAATAGCCCAGACGCTCGAAGACCGGTTCCGCGAACAGCCGCAGGGCCTGCGCCTGCGAGAATCCGGCGAGATAGGCGTAGAGGGTGATCGCGGAATGCGAATGCCCCATCGGCCCGGAAATCAGGCCGTTCAACGTCACGGCATCCTGCACCCCAACATGGACCAAATCTGGATGGTAGGCGCCGAACACGATGGTCGGGATCAACCGCACCTTCGGATGCGTCCGCAGGGTGTCGATCGTGCCGCCGCCCTTGAACCGGGGCAGGTAGATGCTGGAATAGACGTGGTCGTAGCCGTCGGCATGCGCCATCAGGTCGGCGAGCCGCTGGAAACGCCGGGCTGCCGTGAAGGCCGACACGAAATCGACCTGCGCGTCGGGCAGCAGGTAGCGCATCGCCTTCGCGATGGACCCCGCTTGGCACACGCCGATGACGAGGATGCGCGGCGATCCGGTCCGCTTCTTCCCGAACTGCGCGAGGCGGTGCCGCGCGCGCCAGAGGCTATCGACGGTCAACATGCCGCTTCTCTCGCATGTCCGCGGGCCACGGGCAAACGCCTGCCGCGGTCGCCGCGCCGCGCCCCCGACGCCACCCCTGGCGGGCGGCGGGGATGCGGCGCGGTGACAGATGGCCGGGGCTGTCGCCGGCAGCCTCTGGCCTGCCCCGCACACGTGTTCCATGCCCACGATCTGCCGAGCCGAATAATCCAGGAGGACAGGCATGGCCCCGACGCAGGTTCCGGAGGCGATCCCGGAGATCGAGCGCGCGACGCTGCGCCGGGTGACGTGGCGCATCCTGCCGTTTCTGATGCTCGCCTACTTCGTGGCCTTCGTCGACCGCGTGAATGCCGGCTTCGCGGCTCTGCAGATGAACCACGATATCGGGATCTCGGCGGCCCAATTCGGGCTCGGCGGCGGCCTGTTCTACGTGTCCTACGTGTTGTGCGAGGTGCCCAGTAACCTCGCCATGGAGCGGTTCGGCGCCCGGATCTGGATCGCCCGGATCATGATCACCTGGGGGCTGGTCTCGGCCGCCATGGCGTTCGTGGTCGGACCCTACTCCTTCTACGCCGTCCGCCTGCTCCTGGGTGCCTCCGAGGCGGGCTTCTTCCCGGGCGTGATCCTGTACCTGACCTACTGGTTCCCGCGCGCCTACCGGGGGCGGATCGTGGCGATCTTCATGGTGGCGATACCGATCTCGAGCTTCCTCGGCTCTCCGATCTCGGCGGCGATCCTCAACACAGACGGCATGCTGGGTCTGCGCGGCTGGCAATGGCTGTTCATCCTCGAGGCGGCACCGGCGGTGCTGCTCGGCCTCGCCGCCTTCTTCCTGTTGCCGGATGGCCCCGGCTCGGCCCGGTGGCTGACACCGCAGCAGAGCGCCTGGCTGCAGGAGCGGCTCGCCGCCGAGCGCGCCTCCGTGGTGCAGGGTCAGACGGCACCGGCGCGCCATCTCTCGGTGTGGCAGGTGATGCGGAACCGGTACGTGCTCGCCGCCTCGCTGATCTACGCGGGCGCCTCCGGTGCCAGTCAGTGCCTGTCCCTGTGGCAGCCGCAGATCATCAAGTCCTTCGGCATGTCGAACATGCAGACCGGGCTGCTGAACATGCTGCCGTTCGGCATCGCCTCGGTGCTGATGATCCTCTGGGGCCGCTCCTCGGACCGGAACCGGGAGCGTGTGTGGCACACCGCTCTTCCCCTGGGGCTGCTGGCGGTCAGTCTCGCCGCCTCGATCGCAGCGTCGCAGCTTGTCCCGACGATCCTGATCCTGTGCCTGGCTGTGACCGCCACCTACACGGTGAAGGGTCCGTTCTGGGCGCTCTCGACGGAATGGCTCTCGGCGGGGGCCGCCGCGGCCGGCATCGCGCAGATCAACGCCATGGGCAACATCGGCGGCTTCGTCGGCACCTCGCTGCTCGGCGTGATCAAGGATGCCACCGGCAGCTACCCGCTCGGCCTGCTTCCGCTGGTCGTTCTCTCGGGTGCGGGCTGCCTGCTGGTCCTCGGGCTCGGACGCGGGCGCAGCCAAGCGGTGCGCTCGGCGGCGGCCTGACCGTCGAGCCAATGGCCGGCCATGATTGACGCAGTCAGGTCGGAACGGCGTTTTCTTTGATGTTCGAGGGCAAGGATTAGATTTTCCGCGCCTGGATTGGTCGAAGCACCCGCCCAATATTGCCGGCCGCGAAGTCGTTGATGAATGGATCTGTGCCGTTGACAGATCTATCCTTCGACATGCAAAATCAAAATCATAGAGCATGAAGCTCAGGGCTGGTACATCGGCTGTCATGACGACCGTCGGATGGCCGAAGGCTGAGGCCGGCAAGTCCTTTCTGACAGCGCTCGGCTCGGGGTGGCCCGTGGGTGTTGCCCGCGCCTCCAATGATGTGAGCTTCGGGATCTGCTGATTCGTGGCGAAGGAACGTGGCGTACCCGCCTCGCAGAGGGATGCGCCGGGATTCGTCGAGAAGCACGCCCTGTCCTGACGCTGACTGTTTATCGGACCGCGGCAGAGCCTGATTGACGCACGCGCGGGGCCGCGCCGGCCGAGTGCATGCGGACCGGCGACCGCCGTGCTGTCCGGTCACGCCAATGTCTGTGGCGGGGCCTGTCCGGTCGAAGGTGCGTTCGCGGCGCAGGAGCGGGTCGCAGCCCGGACGGTGCGGAAATTGGCTCTGACGGGGGAGAACGGGGAATGGATTTCGTGCCATCGATGGCCGCCGTCACTGCGGCCACACAGAAGAACCCAGCCGCCGACGTCGCCTCAGTGACCGCGGCGGCATCGATCTCGCCTCCGGCGAGTGCGGCTCTCGATCCGCGGTCGATCTATACGCTGTCCCCCGAGGCCGCCGACGCCGTGCTGACGCTGGCCCAGAACAGGGTGCAGCCCACCCAGGTCGCAGAGTTCGACAACCGGTACGGCCATGGTCCTCAGGCCGCCGGTGCTGTCGTCGCCACCGCCGTGGCGACCACGCCGGTCGCGATCCCGGAATCTTCGAAATCGGTCGCCGCAGCCAACCGGAACTGGACCGAAGACGTTCGTCTGATGCCGCTCCCGTCCAGGAAGGTCGGGGCCGATCTGAGCGTCCAGTACGACAATCCGCGGGTCATGGCGGCCTGGAGCGCGGCGTTCCCGGACATCGCGGGTCGCAAGTTTCGTGGTCTCCAATTGTCGGACACCCAAATCAAGTCTTCACTCGCAAAGCTGGCCGCGGAGAACGTCGGATTCAGCGGTCTGGAGAAAGATATCTATCTCCTTTGCAATGACGAGAAGTTCAAGATATTCTGTTCGGAGCATCCGAATATGAAGATCAACTGGATCAACGTCGACAACGAGGATGTCCTGCTGTTCTGGCCGAAGGAGGGCGAGCCGGATCAGGACACCGTCGTGGGCTGAAGAGCCCACGTCACCCAGGGTCGCGCGGCCGCGCTCGGGTTCAGAGGGTGGGAAGTGCGTCCCGCACGTGCGCGGCGAAGGCACGCGTGAGCGGCGAGGCATGCCGCTCCTCCAGGCGAAGGGTCAGACCGATCCGCGGCAGGGCGGGGAAGCCGCTCGCCCGCGGCTGGATGCGCACATCGCCCGGAACTGCCGAGCGTGTCAGCACCGCGACGGCCTGACCGGACCGCGCGACCGAGAGCAAACCGGACAGACTGCCGCTCGCGTAGGCGATTCGGTAAGCAAGCCCGGCCCGTTCCATGGCGATGAGCGCCGCCCGATGATCCAGGGTGTCGGGATCGCCGAGGGCGAGCGGCAGCGGGTCCGGCCACGGTCCGGCGACATCCTTCGCCATCACCCAGACGAGGTCCTCCCGCCGCAGAACCGCGCGCTCGCCCCCCAACGGGACGGACACGAGGGCGAGATCGAGGCCGCCCCGTTCGAGCCGCTCTTCGAGGCGGGGCGTCGCCGCGCAGATCACCTCGATCGCAGCCGCTGGATGGCGTTGGGCGAAGCCGCGCAGCAGGGCCGGCAGGAAGGCCTGCGCATAGTCGTCCGGGCAGCCGAACCGGATCGTGCCGCTCAGACTCCCGCCGGAAAACTCGGCCATGGCGTCATCGTGCGCGGACAGGATCCGCCGGGCATGGACGAGCATCCGCTCACCCTGCACCGTGAGCAGGACCCCGCGGCCCGTTCGCGTCAAAAGCGGCTGGCCGACGAGATCCTCCAGCCGCTTCATCTGCATGCTGAGCGCGGCTTGACTCCGGCCAACCCGGTCGGCCGCCCGGCTCAGCGCGCCGGTCTCCACCACGGCGGCAAAGCTGCGCAGCAGGTCGATGTCGAGGGTCTGACCCATCAGCATCTCTGAAGTCTCGTTTCAGAACTATAAGCTGGTCCGCGGTTGAGGTCGCTCCTAGCATGCGCTGAGGCCGAGGAGCACGAACGACGATGACGCGGAACGCCGACAGCGATTTCTGGACCCGCGCCCGGCGCCACTTGGTCCGGTATGGCGGCACCTTCGCGCCGGTGATCATCGAGCGCGCGGAGGGCAGCTTCGTCTACGACGCCGGCGGCCGGAAGATCCTCGATTTCACCTCCGGCCAGATGAGTGCCATCCTGGGCCACGGCCATCCCGAGATCGCGGCCGTGGCATCGCATCACGCCCGCGACTTCGACCATCTGTTCAGCGGGATGCTGAGCCGGCCCGTCGTCGATCTGGCGACGGAACTCGCCCGCCTCGCCCCGGGTCAGCTCGACCGGGCGATGTTGCTGACGACCGGTGCCGAGGCCAACGAGGCGGCCCTGCGCATGGCCAAGCTCGCCACGGGCGGCTGGGAGGTGGTGAGCTTCGCCCAATCCTGGCACGGCATGACGGCGGGCGCCGCGTCGGCCACCTACAGCGCCGGCCGGAAGGGCTACGGGCCGGCACCGACCGGCTCCTTCGCGATCCCGGCGCCCAACACCTATCGACCCGCCTTCGAGAAGGACGGGGGACCGGACTGGCAGACCGAACTGGATTACGCCTTCGCGCTGATCGACCGGCAATCGACCGGCAATCTCGCGGCGTTCCTGGCCGAGCCGATTCTGAGTTCGGGCGGCATCATCGACCTGCCGCCGGGCTACCTGGCGGCGCTGAAGGCCAAATGCGCCGAGCGCGGCATGCTGCTGATCCTCGACGAGGCCCAGACCGGAATCGGCCGAACCGGCCTGATGTTCGCCTGCGAGCGCGATGGGGTGGTGCCCGATATTCTGACGCTGTCGAAGACTTTGGGTGCCGGCCTGCCGCTCGCGGCCGTGCTGACCACGCCGGAGATCGAGGATCTCTGCCACGCCCGCGGCTTCCTGTTCTACACCACGCACGTCTCCGACCCGCTCCCGGCAGCCGTGGGCCTGAAGGTCCTGGAGATCGTCGCGCGCGATGGCCTCGTCGCCCGGGCCGGGGAAGCCGGAGCCCGGCTCGCGACGCGGTTGCGCGCCCTCCAGCAGCGCTTCGCCTGCATCGGTGACGTGCGCGGGCGCGGCCTGCTCCGCGGCGTCGAGATCGTCGCCGACCGGGCCACCAAGGTGCCGGCGCCGGAACTCGGGGATGCAATCACCCGGCGGTGCCTCGACCTCGGCCTGAGCATGAACATCGTCCAGCTGCCCGGCATGGGCGGCGTATTCCGGATCGCACCGCCGCTGACGGCCTCCGATGCGGAACTCGACCTCGGGGTCGATATTCTGGAGCGGGCGATCGAGGGTTGCGTCTGAGCGGCGTCGCCGGGGGTGCCTGAGCGCGCCGGCCGCGTTCAGGCCGCCTCGATCTCGGTGCTCACGGTCAGCCACTCCTCCTCGGCGGCGGCCAGCGCGCTGGCAGCGTCCGCGCGCATCTTGGCGATCTCGCCGGCCTTGGCGGCGTTCTCGCGAAAGGCGGAACCATCCTCCAGCGCGGCGTCGATCTTCTCGATGGCGGCCGCGAGCTTCGCCATCCGCGCTTCGATGGCCTCCAGGCGCTTGCGTAGGGGCGCCAGGGCCGCGCGGCGCTCGACCCCGGCGCGGCGCGCCTCGGCCTTCTGTCCGCCGGACGGCTCCGCGTCGCGCTCCGCATCCCGGTCCGGGCCGGACAGGACGAGCCGGCGGTAATCGTCCATGTCGCCGTCGAAGGTCTTCACGGTCCCGTCGGCCACCAGCCACAGCCGGTCGGCGCAGGCCTCCACGAGGAAACGGTCGTGCGAGACCAGGATCACGGCGCCCTCGTAGTCATTGATCGCCTCAACCAACGCTTGGCGGCTTTCGATGTCGAGATGGTTGGTGGGCTCGTCGAGGATCAGCAGGTGGGGCCCATGGAAGGCAGCGAGCCCCATCAGGAGCCGGGCCTTCTCGCCGCCGGAGAGTTTTTCCACGGGGGTGTCGGCCTTGTTGGCGCCGAAGCCGAGGCGGGCGGTGGCCGCGCGAACCTTCGCCTCCGGCACGTCGGGCATCAGCGTCCGCACATGCGCGTAGGCGCTCTCGGAGGGGCGCAGCTCGTCGAGCTGATGCTGTGCGAAATACGCGACGTCCATTTTGGAAGAGCGCTTGACCTCGCCGGCCAGCGGCCCGAGGCGGCCGCCGATCAGTTTGCAGAAGGTCGACTTGCCGTTGCCGTTGGCGCCGAGCAGCGCCACCCGGTCATCGGGAGCCAGGCTGAGATCGAGGCCGGTGAGCACGATCCGGTCGCCGTAGCCGGCCTTGACCCGCTCCATCGCGACGATCGGCGGCGACAGGGGCTTCTCCGGGCTCGGCAGGTGGATCACCGGCACGTCATCTTCAAGGAGGGCCGCGATCGGCTCCATCTTGGCGAGCCGCTTCATCCGCGACTGGGCCTGCCGGGCCTTGGTGGCCTTGGCCTTGAACCGGTCGATGAAGCTTTGCAGATGCGCCCGCTCGACGTCCTGCTTGGCCTTCGCCTTGGCCTGCAGGATGCGCTTCTCGGAGAGCTGCTTGGCGAAGCTCGTGTAGCCGCCGCGATAGATCGCCAGCTTGCCCCGGTCGAGATGCAGGATGTGGTCGACGCTGGTGTCGAGCAGATCCCGGTCGTGGCTGATGATGATCGCGGTGCGCGGGTAGCGCTCCAAGTAATCGTAGAGCCAGAGCGTCCCTTCGATATCGAGGTAGTTGGTCGGCTCGTCGAGGAGGAGGAGGTCCGGTTCCGAGAACAGCACGGCGGCCAGCGCCACCCGCATCCGCCAGCCGCCGGAAAAGTCCGAGCAGGGTCGGGCCTGGGCGGTGGCATCGAAGCCGAGCCCGTGCAGGATCGCGGCAGCGCGGGCCGGGGCCGAGTGGGCGCCGATATCAACCAGCCGGGTCTCGATCTCGGCCCGGCGCAGGCCGTCGGCGTGCTCGGCCTCAGCCATCAGCCGGGCGCGCTCGGTGTCGGCGGCGAGGACGACCGCGTGCAACGTCTCCGGGCCGGCCGGCGCCTCCTGGGCGACCGCGCCGATCCGCATGCCCTTGGGCAAACCGATGGATTTCGCATCCACCGGCAGGTCGCCCAGGATGGCCTTGAACAGCGTGGTCTTACCGGCACCGTTGCGCCCGACGAGGCCAACCCGCGCGCCCTCCGGGATCGCGAAGCTCGCCGAATCTAGGATCAGGCGGTCGCCGATACGGTAGGTGAGGTCGTTGACGCGCAGCATGGCGGCGTTCTGGCCGGCCGGAGGCGCAGAGGCAAGCGCCGCCTGCGCGCCGGTCACGCGCGCAGGTCTACAAGCAGACCGACACTGTCGCCTGTGTTGATCGCCCTAAAAGCGGTTTAAAGACCGGCATTTTAACGGAATGGCATCAAAGCCGCTTCAGTATCGCGTACCAAGCCTGCGGTTCAACCGCGATGGTCGTGTCCTCGGGACGATTGCGGACGCAGGCGGATCAGTATTGCGTCTCGACGCGCCGTCGAAGGGTCGCGCCGTAGCCTGCGGTATCCGTGCGCTCGGGGGGAGCGGACGACGGGAGCCAAGTCTTGCGCCGGATCCTGATCCTCACCGATGATCTCATTCGCGGCGATCGTCTGGCGCGCAGCCTCGGCGCGTGCGGGTCCACGACGCTTCACGATCTCTACGGCGATGCCGCGCCGCCCGGAGGCGCCACGCTGATCATCAGCGACGTGAGCGCGCTGACATCCGAGTCGGTGCGCCGTCTGCGTCAGGCCCTCGCGGTGGCGCGCGGCGCCGGCACGCCGTTCCTCCATTTGGTCCACGGAAATCTGGAGCGCGGCGAGATCCAGGCCACCGCCCTCGGCGCGACCCGGGCCCTGCCGGCCTCGGCGGCCGCCGCCATGTTGCTCAATGCCGTCGCATCCCTGACCGGTAGCCCGGCGAGTCGGACGGACGGCATCGCGCGGGACCAGATCGACGGTGCGCGGCAGGTCTTCACCGCCATCTTCCGCGCCGATCGTTGCCCGGAGCCAGCGATCGTCGAATCCGGCGCGATCCTGGTGAACCGCGCGGTCCGCGAGGCGAAGATCCGCGATTGGCTAACCCTGGTGGCGAAGTTCGATGACGTCACCCACCGCCATTGCCTGAGCGTCGCCGGCCTGGCCGCGGCCTTCGCGCGCCAGCTCGGGCTCAACGAAACGGACTCGAACTATCTCATCAAGGGCGCACTGCTCCACGACATCGGCAAGGCCAAGATTCCGCGCGCCATCCTGAACAAGCCGGCCCCTCTGACGCCGGCGGAGCGGCGCGAGATGGACCGCCACCCCGTCATCGGCCACGCCATGCTGGCGCATGGCAGCTACGACGCCCTGACCCTGGCGGTCGTGCGCTCGCACCACGAATATCTCGACGGCTCCGGCTACCCGGACGGCCTGCGCGGCCAGGAGATCCCCGATCTCGTGCGCCTGATCACGATCTCCGACATCTTCGCGGCTCTGATCGAGGCGCGGCCCTACAAGGCGCCGAAGCCGGCCCAGGAGGCCTACGCCATCCTGAAGGCCATGGGCCCCAAGCTCGATACCGACCTCGTGCGGGCCTTCGGCGGCGTCGCGCTGGCCTGCGAGATGCCGCTCCGCGCGTCCGCCTGACGGTGCTTGTGCGCGTCCGCCGTCAGATCAGCTCCCAGGCCGTCGGGTCGCGCATCAGGGCGGCGACGAGGGCGTGGTTCAGCTCGTGCCCCGTATGGAAGGCCGTGACCCGTCCCTCGACCGGATGGCCCAAGAGGGCGAGGTCGCCGATCAGGTCGAGCACGCGGTGACGGACCGGCTCGCCGGGGACGCGCATGCCGCCGAGTACGTGGTCGCGCACCAGAAGCGCCGCCGAGCGCCGCGAGACCCCCCGGAGAAAGTCCTTGCCCATGACGTAGCCATAGGCACGCCCCGCCATGGCGCGGGCGTAGCGCCCGAAGCTGCGCGCCGGGGCGATCTCGCGCTCGAACGTCTCGGGCGTGATGGCCCCGGACCAGTCGATCGCGCCGAAATGGGCGAGGGCGACGTGCCCTGTCACATGGAAGCCCGCGCCGGGCTCGATCCGGAGGAGGCGTTGGCCCCGCTCCACGGAAACGGCGCGGCGGACCCGGATCACGCGGCAGGGTGACGTCTGCTCGCTCCGGCCCGCCGCTCGAATCGCTTCGCACCAGGGGGTCGCGCTGCCGTCGAAGATCGGCAGTTCATCGGCGTCGATCTCCGCCAGCACGTTGTCGATCCGGAGGGCGCTCAGCGACGCCATCAGATGCTCGATGGTCCGAACGAGAATGCCCTCTCGACGGAGCGCCGAGGAGAGGGGCTGCGATTCGCGGTATTGCCAGTGGGCGGGCACGTCGACGTCGCGGCCGTCCTTGAGTCGGCGACGGAAGACGATGCCATGGTCGGGGGGCGCCGGGCTGACCCGCACGGTGGCGTGACGTCCGGAATGCAAGCTGCGTCCGGATCGCTCGAACGCTGCCGCGAGCGTGGCTTGGCGGCGCGGCGCGCACGGTGTCTGACGGGGTTCGTGTCCCGCTACGGTGATCTCGTCTGCCATCATGGCCGCGCCCCCACGCGGCGCAGGGGCTTATCCCCGATTCCGGATCCACGCTAATAAACTCCTGTTCACACCGGCCCGGCTTGACCGCTCTGCCTGCGCCCGTCACCATCACGGCCGCCCGACCGATCGAGCAGCGCTGCGGCGAAACTCGGCTTTCCAGTGCGGGCTTCTCCCGTCCCCAGATCTGCTGGCCGGCACCCGTTTGGGCAGGGACGGAGGCCGGACTGGAGTTGAGGGGACAGCATAGATGGCGCGGCTGGGGACAATTCCCTTCTTCAAGGATCCGGGCATCGAGCTCAGCGCCTATGAATCCCGCTGCCATTGGCGCCGCTTCGACGAGAACGAGGTGCTGGTCGACTTCGACGACATTTCCACAGATGTCTATTTCATCGCCTCCGGCGAGGTCCGCATCCTGAACCGTACCCAGTCCGGCAAGGAGGTGATCCTCGGGGAGATGCGCGGCGGTGCCTTCTTCGGTGAGTTGGCCGCCATCGACGGGATCGGCCGCTCCGCCAACGTCACGGCGCTGACGCGCGGCGAGGTCTGCGTGGTGCCGGCGCCGGTGTTCCGGCAGATGGTGTTCGCCTCGGAGGCGATCGCCGACCGGCTGTTCCGCCTGCTGGCCAAGCGCGTGCGCGAGTTGAACACGCGGCTGATGGAACACGCGCTGCTCGACCTGAAGCATCGCCTCTATGCCGAGTTGCTGCGCCTGTCGGTGCCGCGGACTGGCGCCTCGGGGGAGCGGGTGGTCTCGCCGCCGCCCTACCATCACGTCCTCGCGGCCCGGATCGGCTGCCGCCGCGAGCAGGTCACCCGGGAGTTCACCGCCATGGCCGCCGAGGGCCTCGTCGACCGGACCCGCGGCGCCCTCGTGCTGCGCCGGCCGGACCTCCTCGAAGCGCGCGTCGCCGAGGCGCTGCGCGAGGATTCCTGACCCCTTGTCCGACGCGCCGAGGCCACGGTTGCGGCTCGAAGACCTGAGCAAGCGCTTCGGCACCCACACGGCCGTCGATGCGGTCTCGCTCGACCTGGATCCGGGTGAGTTCTTCTGCCTGCTCGGACCGTCCGGATGCGGCAAGAGCACCTTGCTGCGGATGATCGCCGGGCTCGAGGTCCCGAGTGCGGGGCGCATCCTCCTCGGCGAGGCGGATCTCACGGCTTTGCCGCCGCATCGGCGTCCGGTGAACATGATGTTCCAGTCCTACGCCCTGTTCCCGCATCTCAGCGTAGCGGGCAATGTCGGTTACGGGCTCAAGGGCCTGGGCCGCACGGCGGTGGCCGGGCGGGTCGAGGATCTTCTTCGGCTGGTCCGGCTGGAGGATTTCGGCGACCGGCGGCCCGAGACGCTGTCGGGCGGCCAGCGGCAGCGGGTGGCCCTTGCGCGGGCCATCGCTCGGGAGCCGAAGCTGCTCCTCCTCGACGAGCCCCTCGGCGCCCTCGACCGGGGGCTGCGCGAGGAGACCCAGGGCGAGCTACGCGCCATCCAGCGCCGCCTGGGCACCGCCTTCGTGGTCGTCACCCACGACCCCGAGGAAGCGATGATGCTGTCCGACCGGATCGGCGTGATGGAGGCAGGGCGACTCGTCCAGATCGGGCCGCCGGCCGCACTCTACAGGCGGCCGGCCAACCGCTACGTGGCGGGGTTGCTCGGGGACGTGAACCTCATCCCTGGAAGCGTCGGGCCAACGGAGCCGGGGCTCGCCCGATCGGTCCAGACCGCACACGGCCCGGTGCGGGGCGTGGCGACGGCGACCCTCGCCGAGGGGGCGCCGGTCGTCGTGGCGGTGCGGCCGGAGGATCTAGTCCTCGGAGCCGAAGGGCTCCCCGTGATCGTCGCCGATGCCCTGTTCCTGGGCGACCGCGTGCGTCGGACGCTGCGCTTACCGGACGGGACGGCCCTGCGGGCGAGCGGCCGCCCCACCGACCCGGACACGCCCCCCGGTTCGGAGCTGCGCGTCGGCTTCGATCCCGAGGCCGCGGTGGTTCTTCCGGCATGAGCGCGCACGCGCACGCGCAGCCGCGTTCCCTGCGAGAACCGACACCCCGATCACCGCGTGGCAGGCCCTCCGCGCGACCCGGCAGCGGCTTCGCGCGGCTGGTGCGGCTTGCGCCCTTCGCGTGGTTGTCGGCCTTCTTCCTCGTACCCTTCGCGATCACCCTGAAGATCAGCCTGTCGGAGCCGGCTACGGCGATCCCGCCCTACCTGCCGGTGCTCGACTGGCGCGCCGGCCTGGAGGGCTGGTCGTCGTTCCTCGAAGCTCTGGACTTCGCCAATTACGCCACCCTCTACGCCGACCCCTTCTACCGCGATGCCGCGTTGGGCTCGCTGGGCTACGCGACCCTCGCCAGCCTGCTCCTCGTCGCCGCCGGCACGCCGCTGGCCTACGCCCTGGCCCGGGCGCCGGTCCGCTGGCAGCCGCTCCTGGTCGCCCTCGTCATCGTCCCGTTCTGGACGAGCTTTCTGATCCGGGTCTACGCCTGGATCGCGATCCTGAAGCCCGAGGGCCTGCTCAATCTCGTTCTGCTCCGGCTCGGTCTGATCGCCCGGCCGTTGACGATCCTCAACACCGACGCCGCCGTGATCATCGGCCTCGTCTACGCCTACCTGCCCTTCATGGTGCTGCCGCTCTACGCGGTGATGAGCCGCCTCGACCCCACCCTGCGGGACGCCGCCGCGGATCTCGGCGCCACGCCGACCCGGGTCTTCTGGAGCGTCACGCTGCCGCTCAGCCTGCCCGGCATCGCTGCCGGGGCTGCCCTGTGCTTCATCCCGATGGTCGGCGAATTCATCATTCCGGACCTGCTCGGCAGCTCGGAGACGCTGATGCTCGGCCGCGTGTTGTGGACAGAGTTCTTCTCGAACCGCGATTGGCCGCTGGCCTCTGCGGTCGCCGTGCTGATCCTCGCCCTGGTCATCGTCCCGGTGGTGCTGTTCCGCGATAGTTTGCGAACCGGGGAGGGGCCGTGACCTGGGTGACCCGGATCGCCCTGATTGCCGGGCTCGGCTTCCTCTACGCGCCGATCCTGGTGCTGATCGCCTACTCGTTCAACGCGTCGCCCCTCGTGACCGTCTGGGGCGGCCTGTCGGTGCGCTGGTACGGGGCGCTGTTCGCCGACGCGCCGCTGCTCGCCGCCGCCTGGGTCTCGCTCAAGGTGGCGGTCCTCTCGAGCCTCGTCGCCACGCTCCTCGGCACGGCGGCGGCGCTGACGCTGGAGCGCCACGGACGGTTTCGCGGACGCGCGCTGTTCACCGGTCTGGTCCTCGGGCCGATCGTGATGCCGGAGGTGATGATCGGCCTGTCGCTGCTGCTGATGTTCATCGGCATCGGCCTCGACCGGAGCCTGCTCACCATCGTGATCGCTCACGCGACCTTCTGCACCGGCTTCGTGGCCGTCGTGGTGGCGGCCCGCCTGCGCGGCCTCGACCGGTCTCTGGAGGAGGCCGCCGCCGACCTCGGCGCGACGCCGTGGCGCGTGCTCACCACCGTGACCCTGCCGCTCCTGGCGCCGGCGGTCGCGGCCGGCGCGCTCCTGGCCTTCACGCTGTCCCTCGACGACCTGGTGATCGCGAGCTTCGTCTCGGGACCGGGCTCGACCACGCTGCCGATGCGCCTCTACAGCCGCGTCCGCCTCGGCGTGAATCCCGAGATCAACGCCGCCTCGACGCTGCTGATCGGAATCGTCAGCGCGGCTGTTCTGGTTGCCTCATGGCTGACCGCCCGGCGCGGCCCGGCCTGAGCCTCCCTATTCCGCCGCCTGGGCCCGGGTCGCCGCGCCCCTGCGGTACAGCTGCGCCACCGCCGCCGTGACCACGATGTTCACCGCGAGGGCCATGACGCCGACATTGACGTCCTGCAGGGGCCCGAGGGACGGAAGGGCCGCGAGGCTGAATCCGCTCAGCACCGTCGCGGCGACGGTGGCGACGCCCGCCACGATCCCGGCCATCGCGGCGCGCCAGTCGAGGGGGTTGCGGCGCATCAGGCTCGCGAGGAAGCACGGAAAGAGCTGCGTGACGAAGTTGTAGCCCATCAGCAGCAGCTGGACGATCGTGTCGCCGCCCGAGAGCGTGAAGCCGACGCAGACCAGGGCCAGGATCGGGACCAGGATCTTGCACAGCCGCGCGGTCGCGGCGTCGTCCATGCCCGGCCGCAGCGGGCGAATGAGATTGTTGGCCACCAGCGTCGCGCCGGCGATCAGGATCATCGAGCCGGGCACCAGGGCGGTGAGCACGCCGGTGGCACCGATGATCCCGATGAACCAGGGCGGGAAGGTCTGGAGCGACAGTTTGAACAGCGACAGGTCGACGTCCGGTCCGGTGAGGCCGGGCACCTGCAGCACCGCGGTGAAGCCGATCATGAACACGAAGAGGTTGATCAGCTGGTAGATCGGCAGGATCACGGCGTTGCGCCGGAAGGCGCCGGGCTCCTGCGCCGTGTAGAGGGACGCGAAGGTGTGCGGCCACATGTAGCCGCCGAGCGCCGTGAGCAGGACCGTCGTCGAGAACCAGGTCGTGCTCTGGCCGCGCTCCGGCAGCGCCAGGAAGCCCGGCTTCGCGGCCTCGATGGCGCGGAAGAGACCCCCGTAGCCGCCGTAATAGTGCAGCGGCAGGTAGATGCCGAGGAAGATCACCAGGGCGAGGATGCTGGTGTCCTTGATCACCGCGGTCCAGGCGGAGCCGTGGACGCCGGAGACGATCACGTAGGCGGTGAGCGCCGCCGCGCCGATCCACACGGCGGCCGTCGACGAGATCGCCCCGTAGGAGGTCGTCGAGACGATGATCCCGAGCCCCTTGAACTGGAGCACGAGGTAGGGGACGAGCGCCACGATCCCGACCAGCGCCACCAGCATCCCGAGGGCCCGGCTCCCGTACTTGCGGGCGAAGAAGTCCGGCTGCGTGTAGAGGCCGTGCTGCTTGGCGTAGCGCCAGACCGGCGGCAGCATCCAGTACGAGGTGATGTACGCCAGGGTCAGGTAGCAGAGGATGTAGTAGGCGGGGCCGCCCTTTCCGTAGGCGATGCCGGAACCGCCGAGGAACGTGAAGGTGGTGTAGATCTCTCCCGCCATCAGCAGGAAGACCAGCGCCGTCCCGAAGCCGCGGCCGCCGACCGTCCACTGCTCCAGGCCCATCTCGCGGCCGACGCGGGCATAGAGACCGAGGCCGATGGCCAGCGCGAAGCCGGCCGCGACGATGACGAGCGCGACGCTCATCGCGGATCCTCCGACGCGCCCCGATCCGGATCGGTCAGGTAGATGATCCCCATCACCGCGGAGGTTCCGATCACGCAGAACACCAGCCAGGCGAGGAGGAGTGGAAGGCCCAGGACGAAGGGCTCGACCCGGTTGAGGTAGTAGGGGCCGATCAGAATGCCCAGGAAGGGCAGGGTGGCGAGCCACCGCAGATGTCGCATGAGCGATACTGGTTAAAAGGCACCAATACCGCGGGTTGTATCAGTCGTTTGTCGCTGTCAATCCAATGTTCCGTTACGGATCGGCCCATCGGTCATTCGCGCGGGCCGTGCGCTGGCGCACACGGTTAAGCTTGAGGCAAACATATTCTCGTGAGGCCGCCGCAGTCCGCCCAGGCGGCCGCATGAGGGATCGGCCCGATGATACGTACGCTGACCGTCGCGGCTCTGGCCGCGCTCCTCCTCGCTCCGGCGGCACAGGCTCGCGCCGGCCGGGCACATGCCAGCGGGCAGCCGAATGCCGCCCTCAAGGCGCGGCAAGCCGCCATGGACGATTTCAACGCGCGGATGAGCCGTCTCGACCGGCTGATGGGCGTGCCCGCCGCCGCCAACGCACGGTCGCGATCCGCCGAGGCCGGGCGCTGAGGCGCGCCGCCGGCCGCCGGATCAGCGGCCGAGGCCCCCCGCCTCTTCGATGAAGCGCGCTACGGCATCGGCGCCGGCCCCCTCGCGGAGCGACGCGAACACGTAGGGACGCGCCCCGCGCATCCGCTGCGTATCGGTCTCCATGACCGACAGGTCCGCCCCCACCAGGGGCGCGAGGTCGGTCTTGTTGACGATCAGCAGATCGGACCGGGTAATGCCCGGGCCACCCTTGCGCGGGATCTTCTCCCCGCCCGCCACATCGATGACGTAGAGGGTGATGTCGGCGAGCTCCGGTGAGAAGGTCGCGGCGAGATTGTCGCCACCGGACTCGATCAGCACCAAATCGAGTTTCGGAAAGCGTCGGCTCATCTCGGCCACCGCGGCAAGGTTGATCGACGCATCCTCCCGGATCGCGGTGTGCGGGCAACCGCCGGTCTCAACGCCGAGGATGCGTTCTTCCGGCAGTGCCCCGGCCACGGTCAGGATCCGTGCGTCTTCCTTGGTGTAGATGTCGTTGGTGATCGCGCAGATCTCGTAGCGGTCCCGGAAGCGCTTGCAGAGCTGCTCCATCAGGGCGGTCTTGCCGGACCCGACGGGGCCGCCGATCCCGACGCGGAGGGGGCCGTTCGAAGAGGTCATGCTGCGCACTCAGGATCGGAAGATGCGGGAATACTGCGTCTCGTGGCGAAACGAGCCGAGATCGAGGCGAAGCGTGGCGGCGCCGAGCGCGTCGAGGTCCAGGCGTCCGGTTTCGTCGGCGAGGTCGGCAATGCGCGGGACGAGGGCGGCGACCACCCGGGTCCCGGCGGCTTGACCGACCGGCGCCGCCCGGAGCGCCGCCGAGACGAGGTTCTGCATGAAGGCGAGCCCGTAGGCCGACAGGACGCTTTGCCGCTCCATGCGATGCGTCCCCGCCGCCATCCCCACGGCCACCGGATAGGCGATCGGGCCCGAGACACAGCCCGCGAGCCCGTTGAGCCGCGCGCAGGGCCATGCCCCGAGCGTCGCGTCGAGGAAGCTGCGACCCTGCTGGCTCGTCTCCAGATGCAGTTCGCGTGACGGGGCCAGCGCCAGCGCGAGATCGTTGAGATCGGCGAGCGCCAGCCCCGCATCCGCCTGCGCGAGCCGATGGGCATGCGCGGCCAGGATCAGGTCGTTGCGCAGGGCGCCCCGCCCGCAGACGTCGGTCAGCCAGCCGAGCAGGCTCGGCTCGTCGCGCACGTCGCCCGCTTCGACCGCCCATTCCAGGCCGTGCGAGTAGGCGTAGGCCCCCACCGGGTAGCCCGGCGACAGCCATGCCATCAGGCGAAGCGCCTCGAGGGGCTCAGTCGCCGGCATGGTGGTGATGGGTGTGCCCGTCGTGGGGATGATCGTGCGCGTGGCCGCCGGCATAGGCGCCGCCTTCCGGCTGGAACGGCCGGCTCACGGACACCGCCGTACCGCCGAGTCCCCTGACCATCGCGGCCAGCACGTGGTCGTCGGCGATCCAGATTGCATCCGCGCCGATCTCGGCCGCGATGTGCCGGTTGCCGATATGCCAGATGAGCCGCTTGAGGGCATGGTCGTCCGTCGCCCGGATCTCCAGCAAGCGCTCGGGCGCCGCCTCGACCCAGACGAGGCGCCCGTCCTCGAGGACGATGGCGTCGCCGTCCTCCAGCACGGTGGCTTCGGGCAGATCGAGCAGGAACCCCAGCCCGCCGAGACCGCGCATCGCGACGCGGCGCCGATGCCGGTCGCCATGATCGAGGACGACCCGGTCGACGATCTCGCCGCCGGACAGGGTCTCGCGGCGGAGGATGCTGGTGGCGCGGATCATCGGCGAGAGTCGCTCAGAACAGGAAGTAGCGCTGCGCCATCGGCAGCACCTCGGCGGGTTCGCAGACCAGCAGCTCGCCGTCCGCCCGGACATCGTAGGTCTCGGGATCGACTTCGATCACCGGCGTGGCATCGTTCAGCACCATGCTGGCCTTCGAGATGCCGCCGCGCACGTTCTCCACCGCCACGAGCGCCTTCTGGACGCCCAGGCGCTCGCGCAGCCCGTCCGCGATGGCGGCGCCGGACACGAAGGTGAGGGCGGTGGCGAAGGGCGCGCGGCCGTAGGCGCCGAACATCGGGCGGTAATGCACCGGCTGCGGCGTCGGGATCGACGCGTTGGGATCGCCCATCGGCGCCGCCGCGATGCTGCCGCCCTTCACCACCAGGTCGGGCTTGGCACCGAAGAAGGCCGGCCGCCAGAGCACGAGATCGGCGAGCTTCCCCGGCTCCACGGAGCCGACCTCGTGCGAGATCCCGTGCGCGATGGCGGGGTTGATCGTGTACTTGGCGATGTAGCGCCGCGCGCGCAGGTTGTCGGTGCCGGAGGCGTCGCCGGGCAATGCCCCGCGCTGGCGCTTCATCTTATCGGCGGTTTGCCATGTGCGGATGATGACCTCGCCGACCCGGCCCATGGCCTGGCTGTCCGACGACATCATCGAGAGTGCGCCGATATCGTGCAGGATGTCCTCGGCCGCGATGGTCTCGCGCCGGATCCGGCTCTCCGCGAAGGCGAGATCCTCGGGGATCGACGGATCGAGGTGGTGGCACACCATCAGCATGTCGAGATGCTCGTCGATGGTGTTCCGTGTGTAGGGCCGCGTCGGGTTGGTGGAGGAGGGCAGCACGTTCGGCAGCCCCGCCACCTTGATGATGTCGGGTGCGTGGCCGCCGCCAGCGCCCTCCGTGTGGAAGGCGTGGATGGTCCGGCCCTTGAAGGCCGCGATCGTGTCCTCGACGAAGCCCGATTCGTTGAGCGTATCGGTGTGGATCATGACCTGGATGTCATGGGCGTCCGCGACGGACAGGCAGGTGTCGATCGCGGCGGGCGTGGTGCCCCAATCCTCGTGCAGCTTCAGCGCGCAGGCGCCGGCCCGCACCATCTCGACCAGGCTCTCCGGCCGAGCGGCATTGCCCTTGCCGGCGAAGGCGAGGTTCATCGGAAAGGCGTCGGCCGCCTCGATCATCCGGGCGATGTGCCAGGGGCCGGGCGTGCAGGTGGTGGCGAAGGTGCCATGCGCCGGCCCGGTTCCGCCCCCGAGCATCGTGGTGACGCCGGAGCACAAAGCCTCCTCGATCTGCTGGGGACAGATGAAGTGGATATGGCTGTCGAAGCCGCCGGCCGTCAGGATCTTGCCCTCGCCGGCGATGACCTCCGTCCCGGGCCCGACCACGATGTCGACGCCCGGCTGCACGTCCGGGTTGCCGGCCTTGCCGAGCCGAACGATCCGGCCGCGAACGATCCCGACATCGCATTTAACGATGCCCCAATGGTCGAGCACGACGGCATTCGTGATGACGGTGTCGACGGCGCCTTCGGCGTTCGTCACCTGGCTCTGGCCCATCCCGTCGCGGATGACCTTGCCGCCGCCGAACTTCACCTCCTCGCCGTAGGTGGTGAAGTCGCGCTCGACGGTGATCTCCAGGCTCGTATCGGCGAGCCGGATCCGGTCGCCGACCGTGGGGCCGAACATGTCGGCGTAGGCGGACCGGGGGAGGCTGGCGGGCTTGGGCGTGTTGGCCATGGTCACAGCTTGCCCATCACGTCGCCGCGGAAGCCGTAGATCGTTCGGCCGCCCGACATTGGCACCAGCGTCACCTCCCGGGTCGTGCCCGGCTCGAAGCGCACGGCCGTGCCGGGGGCGATGTCGAGGCGTTTGCCGCGAGCCTGCTCACGCGCGAAGACGAGGCCTGGATTGACTTCGAAGAAATGGTAGTGCGAGCCGACCTGGATCGGTCGGTCGCCGATATTCGCCACCTCGATCACGGTGCGCTCGGCGCCCGCATTGAATACGATCTCGCCGGGCTGCGTCGTCACCGTGCCGGGCACGTCGGCGGAGGCCGCGCCGCGAATCGGGTGATGGACCGTCACCAGCTTGGTGCCATCCGGGAACGTGGCCTCGACCTGGACGTCGTGGATCATCTCGGCGACGCCCTCCATCACCTGATCGGCGGTGATGACGGTGCCTCCGGCCTGCATCAGTTCGGCGACGGTGCGGCCGTCCCGCGCGCCCTCGACCACGAAATCGGTGATCAGCGCCACCGCTTCCGGATGGTTGAGCTTGACGCCGCGGGCCAAGCGATTGCGCGCCACCTGCGCCGCCATGGCGATCAGCAGCTTGTCCTTCTCGCGGGGTGTCAGCAGCACGGGCAACCTCGTCGTCACGACGCCCGGAGCAAGGATCATGCGCGCTGGGCGGTCAAGCCGACGCGCGCTTCGATTCAGCGCTCCATTCCGACGAATCCGGCAAACAGCTCGGGCATGGTGCCGCTCTTCAGCATCGCCGGGAGATCCCGGGGGTGGATGAAGTCGTCCCGGAACCAGGGATAGCGCGCCGGATCGAAGGCGGCGCGCAACCAGTCGATCGTCCGGCGCACCCGCTCGATCCGCTCGACGTCCGGATGGTAGGTCAGCCAGATGTCGAGGCCGATCTGGATGAGGCCGTCCAGCGGGACCAGCCGGGCGCCGATCGCCGCCGCGTAGGTGGGCAACCAGCCGATTCCGGCGCCGTTCGCCACCGCCCAGTAATGGGCGCTGCTCACGTTGGTCTTGAGGGTCACGTAACCGGATTGCGGCATCCCCGGCGTGTGCCGGTCATACTCCGCCATGCTGACGGTCTGGCTCGAAACCTGGAGGACGATCCGGTGCCGGGCCGCGTCCTCGACGCCTGCCGGCATGCCGTAGATGTCCAGGTAGCTGCGGGCTGCGAAGGCCATGACGTGCAGGCGCCCGAGCTTGACGACCTTCAGGTCCGGGTTCACCGGTCGCACGAGCTGGACGGCGACGTCCGCCTCGAGCCGCGCCACGTCCGCCGGATCCATCGTGCAGCGCAGGTCGACCACCAGCCGCGGGTTGGCGCGCTGGAACTCGACGAGGCGGGGCGCGAGCCAGAAGGCGCCGAGTCCCTCTGTCACGGCGATCCGCACCTCGCCGGCCGGCGTGGCCGAGGCGGCATCCCGGGCACGCAGCACCGAGTAGGCCGCACTCTCCATGCCGCGCGTCGCCGCCAGGATCGTCTCGCCCTCAGCCGTCAGCCGGATCCCGTCGGCATGCCGCGTCAGCAGCGTGACGCCGAGATGCGCCTCGAGATCGTCGATCCTCCGGCGCAGGGTGTTGATCGAGAGCCCGACGACGGCGGCTGCCGCCCGGAAGCTGCCGCAGCGATCGAGCTCCAGGAACAACCGTAGGTCCTGCCAGTCCGGCATTCCGGCCTCGAAGACCGAAGCGTGTTCCATCTGTGAGACTCCCATACTTCAAGTTTTGCACAGACGTACGTTTTCGGCCATGCGAAGCGAGGGCTTCTTCGCAAACATCTGCGGACGCCGACGCGATGACGGTCCACGTATCCCCGCCCGACCACCCGCCCCACCTTCACGGGACGCCGGAGGCGCGGCACGACATCATCGACCTGAGATCGGCGCGCCTCGCCCGCCATCTCGTGCTGTTTACCCCGACCCAGTGCGATCTGGAGCGGCTGCTCGACGAGACGCGGGCCGCTCTGCCGGGGGTGGCCGACATCGGCGTGGTCCGACGCGTCATGACCGTCAATCCCGACACCGTTCTGGCGATCGCCCGGCGCGAGACCTACGACGCCCTCTCGCCCCGCGGCGAGGGCCTCACCGCGATCCTGCCCCTCAACGAGGCCGGGATGTCGGCCCTGATGAACGGCACCCTCGATGCGAGCGATCCGGACACGGACTTCATCGCCCGGCAGCACGAGCGCCCGGCCGGCATCTATCTGTGGGTCATCCACGCCCGCGTGCGCCTCGCGGCGGCGGTCGCGCTGATGCTGCAGCGCATCTCGACGCCCCTGTGCGGCGACGTGGATCTCTACGCGCGCGCGGCCACGGCCGAGGGCGCCGACTACCTGGAGGGGATCGGCTTCACGCAGGGCGCGGCGTGGCGGGGGCTCCACGCGCCCGGCCTGCACATGTTCCACCGCTCGGAGGCCGCGGAACGCCGGCCGCCCTATGACAGCCACCGCCCGGGCGCCACCGGGACGAGCGTCGCCGTGGCCCGCAGCATGGAGGATCTCTCCCGGGTGATCGCTCTGCGCGCCGCGGTCTACATGGCGGAGCAGGCCTGCCCCTACGAGGAAGAGTTCGACGGCAACGACCTCTCGGCGACTCACCTGATCGGCTATGTCGGCGACGAGCCCGCGGGCTGCCTGCGCATCCGCTTCTTCGCCGATTTCGCCAAGATCGAGCGGTTGGCGGTGCGGGCCGAACATCGCAACACCCGGATGGCGTTCGCCCTCGTCCGCGCCGGTATCGAACTCGCCCGGGTGAAGGGCTACCGCCGCCTCTACGGCCATGCGCAGAAGCGTCTCGTGGGCTTCTGGAGCCGCTTCGGCTTCCGGGTCTTCGATGGGGCGCAGGAACTGGTCTTCTCGGACTTCGACTACGTCGAGATGCTGATGGAGGCGCAGCCGCATCCCGACGCGATCGGTCTCGGGGTCGACCCTTACGTGATCATCCGGCCCGAGGGCCGCTGGCATCGGGCGGGGGCGCTCGACCGTTCGCGTGCCCGTGCCGTGACCCGCCCCTCCGTCGACCAGCAGGCAACGGCGCGATGATCCGGACCTTCAATCCGGCGCTCTATCGCCGGCCGCGGAGCGTGCCGGTTCTCGTCCTGGTGGACATGCAGCAGGAATACGAGATCGCTGGCCGCCCGCTCGCTCTGCCCGGCATCGCGCCCGCCCTCGACAAGTGCCGGTTGGCGCTCCGCCATGCGCGTGAGACCGGTATCCAGGTCGCCTACGTCCGCTGGATCGGAGCGCCCCTGTTCCAGGCCGGCACCCGCTTCGCCCGCTGGATCGAGGGCTTCGAGCCGCAGGGCTGCGACATGATCTTCGACCGGGACCGGCCGTCCTGCTACGCGAGCCCCGCCTTCGCCGACGTCATGGAGCGGGGCAGTCCGCCTCTGGTGATCGCGGGATTTGCCGGGGAGGCGGCCTGCCTGGCCACGGCGGTCGACGGGTTTCACCGCGGTCAGGACGTGACGTTCCTCTCGGACGCCTCAGCGAGCCACGACCTCGAAGGCATCGCCGCCAGCGACATCCACCGGACGGTGAGCGCGGTCATGCGCGTCTTCGGCGACGTCGTGGACACGGAGACGTGGGTCTCCGGCACGACGCCGTTCAGGCCGACACCGGTCGCATCGAACCAGCCGCACGCGAATGACTGACCGAGGCCATCACGACCGCCCGGGCATCGACGACGAGGTGCTCCAGCGCCTCGGCCGCCATGCGATCGCCCTGCTTCAGGCGGCGCGGGACGCCGGCGACCCGGCCCTGATCGCCCAGGCGGAGGCCATGGCGATGGCAGTCGGCTTCACGCTGGCGGCGCGGCTCCCCGCGGTCGGGACCGGCGCGGATTGATCAGCCGCCCTCGTCGTCACCGCTGATCAGGCGCATCGCGCGCAGCCGCGCCGTGCGTTCGTCGCGGGCGCGGCGGTCGGCCTCGAGGGCCGACCAGAGCGCCAGCACCTCGCTCCGACGATGCGTTTCGTCCGTTTCGGCGACATCACGCAGAGACTCGCCGTGTTCGAAGGCGTCCATGTCCGGATCCCCGCGCCTTGAGCTGCGGTCCGCTAACAGCACATCCCGGCTCCGGTCCAGCCCGACACTGAACATCGCGCGCAGATCGTCACGCCGCCGCCGAACGGAACCGCTCAGGCGGCGCTGCAGCGCCCGCGTGATCTCGGCCGCAACGCCGTGTCGGTCGCGCCGGGCCTGATCGCACCGTGGCGGCCCTCAAAGCGGCGCGGCCGGAAGATCCGGCATCGGGACCGCATTTTTGATGACGCGGGCCGGATCGATCCCGCTCGCGAGCCGGCGCGACTCAGGAAACGGCGATCCGCTGTCGGCGTATTTCCGCGCCGCATAATTTGTGCTCGGAAACAAAATCAATACTCTGTAGTAAATTACTATCCGGTAGACAATTAAATAATGATTAGTTCGCGCATGTGATGGGTGCGCGTGCCGTTAAGCTTCGAGAAGTTCGGAAACATGCCGGATACCGAGCCCTGCCATGGTCCGGCGCAACGCACCTCAGCGACCGGTTTCCCGTGACGGCCGGACCGGATCGCATCAGCTCTGCGACCTCGTCAGTGTGGCGATAATGGACTCGACGACATCGATCTGCTGTTGCACGGCCACGAGCCGCGGCCCGGCTTCCGAGCCGTCGCCCAGCACGAAAGTCCCCTTCTGGCGCCGCGTCTGGCGGAGTTTGCGCACCGACGCGAGGATGATCTGCCGCTCTTCGAGGAGTGCGGCGCGCAGTTCGTTCAGGCCGTCCAATTCCAGGGTCGAGGCCATGCGGCGTCCGGGTCTCAGATCCATCGCGCATCGAAATCACCCGACGCCGTCGCCGGGCAGTCGTATTCCATCCGTAACCGCCTGCCCGCGCCGCGATACACGATCACGGCCGTCGGCGGGTCGCGTCCTCCAAGGCTATCGCGCAACGGTGGCGGTTGCACGCGCCGCGTCAGCGCTTCGCCCCCGGCGTGGCCGCAACGGATCGGTGTCGGTCGCGACGATTGTATGCTATTGAATGCAAAATTATTTCGGACCGCCAGGCGGCCGGAAACGGGGGCGGAATCGGGCGCATGCTGAGCGGCGACGAGGATTATCGCGATACGTCCCGGACGGGCGAGAGCGCCGCGTCGCAGGGCGCTGACAGCCCCCATCGGGTCGAGCCAGCCCGGACGCCGAGACGCGCCCGCGGATCGGCTCTGCTTCTCCTCCTGCTGGCCGCGGTCGGGGGCGGCGCCTACGGGTACACGCGGCTGAGCGTGCCGGCGGCGAAGCCGAAGGCGTCCGCTCCGTTGCCGGTCCCGGTGACGCTCGGGGCCGTGGCGCTCGGCCCGTTCGCCCTCGTGTCGAACGGGCTCGGCACGGTCCAGGCCTACAACACTGTTCAGGGCCGCACCCGCGTCGACGGCGAGATCCAGCAGGTCGCCTTCAAGGAGGGCCAGACCGTTCGCAAGGGCGACATCCTCGTCCAGGTCGATCCGCGGCCCTATCAGGCAGCGCTGGACCAGGCGAAGGCCAAGAAGGAGCAGGACACCGCGAACCTGAACAACGCGAAGGTGGATCTGGTCCGCTACACGGGTCTCGGCGCCTACGCGTCGCGGCAGCAGACCGAGACGCAGACGGCGCTCGTCGCCCAGTTGACCGCGCAGGTCGCCTCCGATCAGGCTGCCATCGACAACGCGACGACGCAGCTCGGCTACGCCACCATCCGGGCGCCGATCGACGGGGTCACGGGCTTCCGGCAGGTCGACATCGGCAACATCGTCAACGCGTCGGGCCAGTCGGCGATCGTGACGATCACCCAGGTCGAGCCGATCTTCGTCGTGTTCACCGCACCCGAGGATCAGCTCCCCGCCATCACCGCGGCCCTGCGGACGGGTGACGTGCCGGTGGAAGCCTGGAGCTCGGACGGCCTGACCAAGCTCGCCGACGGCAAGCTCGCCCTGTTCAACAACCAGGTCGATACGGCGACAGGCACGATCCGTCTGAAGGCCGTGTACGAGAATCGCAACCACGCGCTGTGGCCGGGTCTGTCGGTCTCCACGAAGATGCGGGTCGGGACGGTGGCCACGGCCACGACGGTACCGGACGACGCCGTGCAGCACGGGCCCGCGGGCCTGTTCGCCTTCGTGGTCGACGACGCGGGCCGCGCGCATCAGGTCGCCCTGAAGGCCGGACGCTCGGATTCGGGCCGGACCCGGATCCTGAGCGGTGACCTGAAGGCCGGTGAACGCGTCATCGTGGCCGGGCAGTACAAGGTCCAGGACGGCAGCCTCGTGGCCGATCCGCACGCGGCACACACCGCCCAGGCGGCCGCGTCGGACATGGGCCGGAATGCAGAGGCGCTCCGCTGATGGGTGAGACGTCGGGCATCGCCGTGCCGCTGCGCGTCGGAGAGCGGTCATGACGGGCGGCATCTCCGCGCCGTTCATCCGGTTTCCGGTGGCGACCACGCTGATCATGGTCGGCATCCTGTTCATCGGGATCGTGGCCTATCCGCTGCTCGGCGTCGCGCCGCTGCCGCAGGTCGATTTCCCGACGATCCAAGTGACCGCGCAGCTCCCCGGTGCCAGCCCCGAGACCATGGCGTCGTCGGTGGCGCAGCCGCTCGAGCGCCAGTTCTCGCAGATCCCGGGCGTGTCGCAGATGACGTCCCAGAGCTCCCTCGGGATCTCGACCGTCACCGTCCAGTTCGATCTCAACCGCAACATCGACGGCGCAGCGAGCGATATCCAGGCGGCGATCAACGCCGCCGGCGGCCAGCTCCCGAAGAACCTGCCCTCTCCGCCGACCTATCGCAAGGTGAACCCTGCGGATTCGCCGATCCTCCTGCTCTCCGCCACCTCCGACAGCATGCCGCTGACCGAGGTGGACGACGCGGTCGACGTGCAGCTCGCCCAGCGCATCAGCCAGATCTCCGGCGTCGCGCAGGTCTTCATCGGCGGTCAGCAGAAGCCCGCCATCCGGATCCAGGTCGATCCCGCCAAGCTGGTGGCCAAGGGCTTGTCGCTGGAGGACGTCCGCAACCAGCTCGCCATCACCACGGTCAACAACCCCAAGGGTAGTATAGACGGCGGCAGCCGCAGCTACACGATCTACGCCAACGATCAGCGGACCGTGGCGAAGAACTGGAACGACGTCATCGTCGCCTATCGCAACGGCGCGCCAGTGCGCGTGCGCGACATCGGCGAGGCGGTGGCAGGGCCCGAGGACACCAAGCAAGCCGGCTGGACCAACGGCCAGCGCGGCGTGTTCCTGGTGGTGTTCAAGCAACCCGGCGCCAACGTCATCGACACGGTCGACAGCATCAAGGCGCAACTGCCACAGCTGACCGCGACTCTTCCCGCCGGGATCAAGATCGGCATTCTGAGCGACCGCACCCAGACCCTCCGGGCCTCGGTCGAGGACGTGCAGCTGACGCTGCTGATCACCATCGGGCTGGTGGTGGCGGTGATCTTCGTGTTCCTGCGCAATTTCTGGGCGACCGTCATCCCGAGCGTGACCGTGCCGCTCGCGTTGCTCGGTGCCTGCGCGCTGATGTGGCTCGCGGGCTATACCCTCGACAACCTCTCGCTGATGGCGCTGACCATCGCGGTCGGCTTCGTGGTCGACGACGCGATCGTCGTGCTGGAGAACATCAGCCGCTACGTCGAGGAGGGGATGCGGCCCATGGAGGCCGCGTTCAAGGGCGCGGGTGAGATCGGCTTCACCATCGTGTCGATCTCGGTGTCGCTGATCGCGGTGCTGATCCCCTTGCTGCTGATGGGCGGCATCATCGGCCGGCTGTTCCGCGAGTTCGCCGTGGTGCTGTCGATGACGATCGCGGTCTCGGCCTTCGTGTCGCTGACGCTGACCCCGATGATGGCCTCGCGCCTCTTGAAGCCGCACAGCGCCGAGCGGCACGGCCGCCTCTACCGGATGAGCGAGGCGGGATTCGACTGGCTGCTGGCGGTCTACGAGGACGCCCTCGACGTGGCCCTGCGCCATCGCCGGATCACGCTGCTCACCTTCTTCGCGACGCTCGGGCTCACCGGCTACCTGTTCGTGGCGATCCCGAAGGGCTTCTTCCCGCAGCAAGACACCGGTTTCATGATCGGCGTCACCGAGGCCGGGCAGGATGTCTCCTTCTCGGCGATGAAGACGCTTCAGGAGAAGGTCGGCGCCATCGTCCAGGCCGATCCGGCGGTGGCCACGGTCGGCATGTCGCTCGGCGGCAACGGGCAGGCGCTGAATTCCGGACGCATGTACATCACGCTGAAGCCGCGCGACGAGCGCGACGTCGACGCCTTCCAGGTCATCGCGCGGCTGCGACCGAAGCTGGAGCGAGTCGAGGGGATCCGAACATTCATCCAGGCGACCCAGGACGTGCGCACGGGCGGGCGCACCTCCCGGACCCAGTTCGAGTACACGCTCCAGGATCCGGATCTCGCCGAGCTGAACACCTGGGCCCCGAAGATCCTCGACAAGATGAACACCCTGCCGGAGTTGCGGGACTTCGCCACCGACCAGCAGACCCGCGGCACCACCCTGACCCTGTCGATCGACCGCGACGCCGCCTCGCGCTACGGCATCACCCCGCAGCTCATCGACGACACGCTGTACGACGCGTTCGGCCAGCGGCAGGTCACGCAGTTCTTCACTCAGATCAACACCTATCACGTTGTGCTGGAGGTGCTGCCTGTCCTCCAGGGCAGCCTCGACAGCCTCGACAAGATCTACGTGAAGGCGCCGAACGGCGGCGGACAGGTGCCGTTGGCGGCCTTCGCCCGCTGGACGACCGATCCCGTCGCGCCGCTCTCCATCAGCCACCAGGGCCAGTTCCCGGCGATCACCATCAGCTTCAACCTCGCCCCGGACGTCGCCCTGGGCCAGGCCACGGAGGCGATCGGCCGGGCGATGCGGGATCTCCAGGTGCCGCCGACGGTCGTCAGCGGCTTCCAGGGCACCGCGCAGGCGTTCCAGCAATCGCTCGGCACCGTGCCGCTGCTGATCATGGCGGCGCTCGTCGTGGTCTACCTGATCCTCGGCATCCTCTACGCAAGCTACATTCACCCGATCACTATCCTGTCGACCCTCCCGTCGGCGGGCGTGGGCGCCCTCGCGGTGCTGATGTGGGCGGGCTTCGACTTCAGCCTGATCGCGCTGATCGGCATCATCCTCCTGATCGGTATCGTGAAGAAGAACGGCATCATGCTGGTCGACTTCGCGATCGTGGCCGAGCGCGAGGAGGGCCTCACCCCCGAGGAGGCGATCCGCCGGGCCGCCCTCCTGCGCTTCCGGCCGATCCTGATGACCACCATGGCGGCGCTGCTCGGCGGCATCCCGCTGATGTTCGCCCATGGGACCGGCTCCGAGATCCGACAGCCACTGGGCTACGCCATGGTCGGCGGCCTGGCGGTCAGCCAGATCCTGACGCTGTTCACCACGCCGGTCATCTACATCTACCTCGACCAGCTGGCGCACCGCCTGTCGTTCCGCGACAAGCCCGAGGCTGTGGATTCGGCCCTCGGCGATCCGGAGCCGGTCGAAGAAGTCCGCGGGCCACCCGCCCTGCGCGCGGCGGAATAACGGGCAGACCGCTTTCAGCCCGCATCACCGTCCTTGCGAGCGCAGCGACGCAATCCAGGCAGCGCCGCGCCAACCGGCCTCACGCTGCCCTGGGTCGCTCGCTGCGCTTGCCATGACGACGGGAGATCCGTGGTGTCTGGCAAAAATGCGCCTCACCGCCCGCGGTCAATGACACCCTTATGCCGGCGCCGCCCTGTCATCGCCTCTGGCTTGGCGTAATTCCACGGCGCTCCACTTGAGCCCGGACCGGCCCCGCGGGGGCCCGCAGGCCGAAGGACGGGGATGAGCCAGAACCTGCCGCTGCGAGGATTGACCGTCCTCGCCCTGGAGCAGGCGGTCGCGGCCCCGTACTGCACGTCGCGCCTCGCCGATGCCGGGGCGCGGGTCATCAAGATCGAGCGCCCGGAGGGCGACTTCGCCCGCGGCTACGACGCGGCCGTCCACGGCCAGTCGAGCTACTTCGTCTGGCTCAACCGCGGCAAGGAGAGCCTCGTCGCCGACATCAAGGATCGGGACGATGCGCGCCTGCTCCACGCGATCCTCGCGCAGGCCGACGTGTTCGTGCAGAACCTTGCGCCGGGGGCTGCCGCCCGCGCGGGCTTCGGCGCCGCCGAATTGCGGGCACGGCATCGGAAGCTCATCACCGTGGAGATCTCCGGCTACGGAACCGGCCACGCCTACAGCGACATGAAGGCCTATGATCTGCTGATCCAGGCCGAGAGCGGCCTCGCCGGCATCACCGGACATCCGGCCGGCCCGGGCCGGGTCGGCGTCTCCGTCTGCGACATCGCCTGCGGGATGGACGCCCATGCCGCGGTGCTGGAGGCGCTGATCGCCCGCTGGATCACCGGCGGCGGCTGCGCCCTCGAGGTCAGCCTGTTCAGCGGCGCCGCCGACTGGATGAACGTGCCGCTGCTCTACTTCGAGGGCACAGGTCGGGTGCCGCAGAGGGTCGGCCTCGCCCATCCCTCGATCTGCCCCTACGGCGCCTTCGCGACCGCCGACGACAGTCTCGTGCTGATCTCGATCCAGAACGAGCGGGAATGGGCCCGTTTCTGCGATGGCGTCCTGGACGAGCCGGACCTCGCCACCGCCGAGGGCTTCGGCTCCAACACCGCCCGCGTGGCGAATCGCGCCGCCGTCGACCTGCGCATCGGCTCGACCCTGGTGCGGCTCACCCGCGATGCGGCGGCGGCACGGCTGAAGGCGGCCGGGACCGCCTATGGCTTCGTCAACACCCTGGCCGACCTCGCCACCCATCCGGCCCTCGTCCGGGCGGAGGTCGAGACGCCGGGCGGGACGGCCCGGATCGTGGCGCCCCCGGTCCGGATCGACGGCCATGGGCCAGCCCTCGGCCCGGTGCCCGGGCTGGGCGAGCACAGCGCGCGCATCCGCGCAGAGTTCGCCTCCGCGCGCTGAAGGCCTAAGCAGGTTTCGCAAAGGCGGCCACCGGCTTTGCGACGAAAACCTGCGTTCAATCAACGACCTAAGCGGACGAAGCGTTGGCCTGCCAACGCAAGTTTGCGTACATCCTGGACACCACAACGGAACGGGAGGCGACGATGAGGCTCGACGGAAAGGTCGCGGTGGTGACGGGGGCCGGCGGCGGCTTCGGCGCGGGCATCGCCGAGCGGTTTGCCGCCGAGGGTGCCAAGGTCGCCTGCGTGGATATCGACCGCGCGGCGGCCGAGCGCGTGGCGGGGGCGATCGGCGCCCAGGCCCTGGCGATCGGCGCGGATGTCGGCAGCGCCGCCAACGTGGCGGCCTGCATCGCCGAAACCCGGGAGCGGTTCGGCGTCCCGCACATCCTCGTCAACAACGCCGGCACCACGCATCGCAACAAGCCGCTGATGGAGGTGACGGAGGAGGAGTTCGACCGCGTCTTCCGAGTGAACGTGAAATCGATCTTCCACACGGTCCGGGCGGTCGCCCCGCTGATGCGCGACCAGGGCGGCGGCGTGATCCTGAACGTCAGCTCGACGGCGGCGCTGCGACCGCGGCCCGGTCTGACGTGGTACAACGCCTCGAAGGGGGCGGCGAGCCTCGCATCCAAGTCGCTCGCCCTCGAACTCGCGCCCTGGAAGATCCGGGTCAACGCGCTCTGCCCGGTGATGGGCGCGACCGGCCTGCTCGAACAGTTCATGGGCGTGCCGGACACGCCCGAGAACCGCGCGCGGTTCATCGGCACGATCCCGCTCGGCCGGATGTCGGAGGCGCGCGATATCGCGGCGGCGGCTTTGTTTCTCGCCTCCGACGAGGCCGCGTTCATCACCGGCGTCGATCTGCCCGTCGATGGCGGCCGGACGGCCTGAGGAGCACGCCATGGAAGCCTATACCGAGATCCGTGAAGCCGTTGCGAAGCTCTGTGCGGGCTTTCCGGGGACCTACTGGCGTGCGCTCGACCGGGAGATGGCCTACCCGACCGCATTCGTGAACGCGCTCACGGAGAGCGGCTACCTCTCGGTCCTGATCCCGGAAGAATATGGGGGCTCGGGGCTCCCGCTCTCGGCCGCCGCCGCGATCCTGGAGGAGGTGCAGCGGGCGGGCTGCAACGGCGGGGCCTGCCACGCCCAGATGTACACGATGGGCACGTTGCTCCGGCACGGCTCCGAGGCTCAGAAGGCGGAGTACCTGCCGGCCATCGCCGAGGGACGCCTCCGGCTTCAGGCCTTCGGGGTGACGGAGCCGACCTCCGGCACCGATACCGGCAGCCTCAAGACCACGGCGCGCCGCGAGGGCGACCACTACGTGGTCAACGGCCAGAAGATCTGGACCAGCCGGGCCGAGCATTCCGACCTGATGCTGCTCCTGGCGCGCACGACCCCGCGCACGGAGGGCATGAAGCGCACCGACGGCCTATCGGTTGTCCTCGTCGACATGCGCGAGGCCCGGGGCAACGGCCTCACCATCCGGCCGATCCGCACGATGATGAACCATGCCACCACGGAGGTGTTCTTCGACAATCTCCGCGTGCCGGCCGGGAACCTGATCGGCGAGGAGGGCAGGGGCTTTCGCTACATCCTGTCCGGCATGAACGCCGAGCGCATCCTGATCGCCGCGGAATGCGTGGGCGACGCGAAGTGGTTCATTGACAAGGCCAAGGCCTATGCGGGCGAGCGCTCGGTCTTCGGCCGGCCGATCGGCGCCAATCAGGGCGTGCAGTTCCCGATCGCCCGGGCCTACGCCAACATGCGGGCGGCCGAGCTGATGGTCCGGGAGGCCCTGACCCTCTACGAGGCCGGCGCCAATCCGGGCGCGGAGGCCAACATGGCCAAGATGCTGGCCGCCGACGCCTCCTTCGCGGCCGCCAACGCCTGCATCCAGACCTTCGGCGGCTTCGGCTTCGCGGAAGACTACGACGTCGAGCGCAAGTTCCGCGAGACGCGCCTCTACCAGGTGGCGCCGATCTCGACCAACCTGATCCTCGCCTACCTGTCCGAGCACGTGCTCGGCCTGCCGCGGTCGTATTGACGGGGTGAAGCGTGTCGTCGCGCGAACGATACGTCATTCCACGCCGCGACCGTGCGGGATGTCGCTGTCCAGAACCGCGCCCGGCCGGCAGTCTGGATCCCGGGCGCCGCGGTGCGGCCCCGGGATGACGGCTTGGAGCCATCGCGAACCGAGCCGCGATGGCCGAACCGCCTCTCGGACCGTCAGCCGAACCGCGGGCTCAGGCGAGCTTCAATCCGACATTGACGTTGCCGCGGGTGGCGTTCGAGTACGGGCACACCTGGTGAGCCGCTTCCACGAGCTTCTGCGCGTCGGCGCGGTCGAGGCCCGGCAGGCTGACCGTCAGGTCGGCGGTGATGCCGAAGCCGCCTTCGGAGCGCGGGCCGATGCCAACGTCGGCGGTCACGCTGGTGTCGGCCGGGACCTTCAGCTGCAGCGACGGGGCGACGGCCTTCATCGCACCGAGGAAGCAGGCCGAGTAGCCGGAAGCGAAGAGCTGCTCCGGGTTCGCGCCCGGACCGCCGGCGCCGCCGAGTTCCTTCGGGGTCGAGAGCTTGACCTCGAAGCTGCCGTCCGCCGTGCGGGCTGCGCCGTCGCGGCCCCCGGTGGCGGTGGCGGTGGTGCGATACTTCACGTCCAAGGACATCGAACATCTCCAGTTGCGGGTGCGAGCCGGCATGTAGGCGCCGTCCCGGCTCTGCATAGCCCCATTTAAATTGTGCGCAACCTAATTTCAAGGATCGATGAGGGTGAACCGGTCGACATCCACGAGCCCGCGATCGGTGATCTTGAGGTGCGGGATCACCGGCAGCGGCAGGAAGGCCACCTGCAGGAACGGCTCGGGCAGCACGACGCCGAGGCTCTGCGCGGCCGCCCGGAGCGCCACGAGATCGCGGCGGATGGCGTCGAACGGCATCAGGCTCATCAGGCCGGCGAGCGGCAGAGCGATCTCGGCGAGCACGCGGCCGCCCTCAACCACCACGAAGCCGCCCTCGATCGCGCCGAGGCGGTTTACAGCCACCGCCATGTCGGCCTCATCGACGCCCACCGCCGTGATGTTGTGGCTGTCGTGCCCGACCGACGACGCGATGGCGCCGCGCTTCAGCCCGAATCCCTTCACGAAAGCGACGCCGATGCCGCGTTCGCCCGGTGGCGTCCGGCCGTGGCGCTCCACGACCGCGACCTTGATCACGTCCTGATCGAGATCGATCTGCCGCGCGCCGCCGGAATAGGGCAGGGTGAGGTCGTGCCGAAGGGTGATGATCTTCCCCGGGACAACGCCGATGACGGGCGTCGACGGCCCGGAGCCCAGGGCGGCGAAATCCGCGGCCTCGACGCGCCGCGCCCGCACGCTGCCGCGCCCGATCGGCGCGACCGGGGCGCGGCCCGCGAAGAGGGCGTCATCGACCGGTCGTCCCGCGCTGATGACCTGCGACACGGCGCAGGCGGCCAGATCGTCGAGCACTACCAGGTCGGCCCGCTGTCCCGGGGCGACGAGGCCCCGGTCGTGCAGCCCGAAGGCCCGCGCGGCCGACCACGAGGCCGCGCGGTAGGCGGCGAGCGGCGGCGCACCGAGCGCGATGGCGGTACGGATGACGTAATCGAGATGGCCCTCCTCGGCGATGTCGAGCGGGTTGCGGTCGTCGGTGCAGAAGGCGAGGAACGGGGCCGTGCGCTCGGTCAGGATCGGCGCCAGGGCATGCAGATCCTTGCAGACGGAGCCCTCCCGGATCAGCACGGTCATGCCCTTCGAGAGTTTTTCGAGGGCCTCCTCGGGCGTCGTGGCCTCGTGCTCGGTGCGGATGCCGGCGGCGATGTAGCCGTTCAGGGCGGCGCCGCGCAGCAGCGGCGCATGGCCGTCGATGTGCCGCCCCGCGAAGGCCGCGAGCTTCTCCAGCACGGCGGGGTCAGCCGCCAGCACCCCCGGGAAGTTCATGAACTCGGCGAGGCCGATCACCTTCGGATGCCGGGCGAAGGGCAGAAGGTCGGCGGCGGTGATCCGCGCCCCGGACGTCTCCAGGTGATCGGTCGCCGGGACGCAGGAGGAGAGCTGCACCCGCAGGTCCATGGCCAGCGTCTCGGCCGAGGCCAGGAACCACGTGAAGGCCTCGGTCCCCAGCACGTTGGCCATCTCGTGCGGATCGCAGATCCCGGTGGTGACGCCGTGCGGCAGGACGCAGCGCTCGAATTCCTGCGGCGGCATCAGCGACGATTCGACGTGGAAATGCGTGTCGATGAAGCCCGGCACCACGATTCGGCCGGTGACGTCGATCTCCCGACGCCCCCGATACGCGCCGAAGGTTCCGACGATCCGGTCGCCGCAGATGGCGATGTCGGAGGCGACGAGGGCGCCGGTCACGAGATCGAGGAAACGGCCGCCCTTCAGCACGAGGTCGGCCTCGGCGCGCCCCTGGCCCTGGTCGATCGCCCGTCGCAGGAAATCCGCCTCTGTCATGCGCAACCCGCCTCCGCTGCCCCCACCGGCCCACGGCCCTCCGCAGGAAACGGCCATCCGCCAGGAACATGCCATGCCTGCGTGCCCCGCGACGACGCTTGCGGCGGCGCCGGAGCGAGCGCAGAAGCCGGATCGCCTTTGAACCGGTCGAATCCCGCGATGCCTGCCTATCGTTCCCGCACCACCACCCATGGCCGCAACATGGCCGGCGCCCGCGGCCTCTGGCGCGCCACCGGCATGAAGGATGGCGATTTCGGCAAGCCGATCATCGCCGTCGTCAACTCCTTCACGCAGTTCGTGCCGGGACACGTCCACCTCAAGGATCTCGGCCAGCTCGTCGCCCGCGAGATCGAGGCGGCGGGCGGCGTCGCCAAGGAGTTCAACACCATCGCGGTCGATGACGGCATCGCCATGGGCCATGACGGGATGCTGTACTCGCTCCCGTCCCGGGAGCTGATCGCCGATTCGGTCGAGTACATGGTCAACGCGCACTGCGCCGACGCGATGGTGTGCATCTCCAACTGCGACAAGATCACCCCCGGCATGCTGATGGCGACGCTCCGCCTCAACATCCCGACGGTGTTCGTCTCCGGCGGCCCGATGGAGGCCGGCAAGGTGCAGTTGCCGGGCATCGCCAAGAAGGTCGATCTCGTCGACGCCATGATCGCGGCGGCGGACGACCGGATCTCCGACGACGACGTGGCGGTGATCGAGCGCTCGGCCTGCCCGACCTGCGGTTCCTGCTCCGGTATGTTCACGGCCAATTCGATGAACTGCCTGACCGAGGCGCTGGGGCTGGCGCTCCCGGGCAATGGCTCGGTGCTGGCGACCCACGCCGACCGCAAGCGCCTGTTCGTGGAGGCCGGCCATCTGATCGTCGATCTCGCCCGTCGCCACTACGAGCAGGACGATGCGAGCGTGCTGCCGCGGGCGGTGGCGAGCTTCAAGGCTTTCGAGAACGCCATGACGCTCGACATCGCCATGGGCGGCTCGACCAACACGGTGCTGCACCTGCTGGCCGCCGCACGCGAAGCCGAAGTGCCGTTCACGATGGCCGACATCGACCGCATGTCCCGTCGGGTGCCGGTCCTGTGCAAGGTCGCACCGGCGGTGGCCAACGTCCACATGGAGGACGTACACCGGGCCGGCGGCATCATGGGCATCCTCGGCGAGCTCGACCGCGCCGGGCTGATCGACACGGCGGTCGGCAACGTCTCGGCCGGCACGCTGGGCAACGCCCTGGCGCGGTGGGACGTGCGCGCCGCGCCTTCGGCATCGGTCCAGACCTTCTACCGCGCGGCCCCCGGCGGCGTTCCGACCCAGGTGGCCTTCAGCCAGGACTCGCGCTTCGACGAACTCGACCTGGACCGGGAGGGCGGCGTCATCCGCGACGCCGCGCATGCCTACTCGCAGGATGGCGGCCTCGCCGTGCTCTACGGCAACCTCGCCGAGCAGGGCTGCATCGTGAAGACCGCGGGCGTCGATGCCTCGATCCTGACATTCTCCGGGCCGGCTCGGGTGTTCGAGAGCCAGGATGCGGCGGTGGACGGCATCCTGAACGGCAAGGTGACCGCGGGGGAAGTCGTGCTGATCCGCTACGAGGGCCCCCGCGGCGGCCCCGGCATGCAGGAGATGCTGTACCCGACGAGCTACCTGAAATCGAAGGGGCTCGGCAAAGCCTGCGCCCTGGTCACCGACGGTCGATTCTCCGGCGGTTCTTCCGGACTCTCGATCGGCCACGTCTCCCCGGAGGCGGCCGAGGGCGGCCTCATCGGGCTCGTGCGCGACGGCGACGTCATTGCCATCGACATCCCGAACCGCAGCATCCGTCTCGTCGTGGATGACGCCGAGCTGGAACAGCGCCGGGCTGCACAGGAGGCAGCGGGCTGGCGGCCGGCGAGCCCGCGCAAGCGCAAGGTCAGCGCGGCTTTGCGTGCCTACGCGATGCTGACGACCAGCGCCGCCCACGGGGCGGTGCGTCGCGTCTGATCAGCGGGCGCGGAAGCCCAGCGCGGCGGCCGCTGCCGCGAGGCGTGCGATCGGGCGTCGCCAGAGCGACCGTCGCGGCGGCGCGCGGGAGGCGCCGACCGCGGAAACCTTGCCCAGCGCGGCCAGCATCACCGGCTCGATCGCTTCGTAGCCGGCCGGGCTCAGATGAAGGCCATCGGTGCCGTACGCCTCGCGCAGCGCCCCGTCCTCGGTGGCCAGCACGGAATGGTAGTCGACGAAGGTCGCGCCGTGCTCGTGTGCGTGCTCCCGGAGCCACGCGTTGACCGTCGCGATCATCGCGGGCGCGTCCTCGACCTCCGGGTTCCAGGGAATGTTGGCCGCCGGCAGGATCGAGCCCACCCAGGCCTTCACCCCGAGTGTCCGCGCCTCGTCCAGCATGCCGGCCAGCGTCCGGCAGATCTCCTCGGTCGAGACGAAGACGCCTTCGTTGCGGCCGATATCGTTCACGCCGCACAAGAGATGGACGCCCTTGGCCCCGGTCTCCTCCAGGTCGCGACGGAACCGCATGGTGATCCAGCGCGCCGTCTGGCCCGATCCGCCGCGGGGGATGAGGTCGTAGGCGTCGAAGGTCCCGGCCCGATGGAAGCCCCACAACTCGGTGATGGAGTCGCCGATGAAGACGATCGGACCGTCCATGGCTTAGGCGGTCGGCCCGAGGGGTTTGCCGAGGGCGTCGGCCACTTCCTGCTGGAGCCGGTCGGCCATCATCTGCCGGCCACCGCCGTTGAGGTGGACGATATCGGTGAACAGGGCGTGCGTCTCGTCGGCGAACAAGCGGCTGAGGTCTCGGACCGCGAAGGGCGCGTCCGGGCCGAGCTCTACGGCGAGCCGGTCGAGGACGCCCTCGAAACGCGTGTACTGCCGGTCGAGGTAGGCCAGGAACTCGCCGGAGGCGGCGCCCGCCTCGTCGCCTGCCCGCTCGACCTTCCGGACCAGGGTGGGCTGGAGCAGGAACCGGATCGGTACCCCGATCCCGGGCGCCAAGCGCGCGAGCCGCTTGAGCCCCAGCTCGAACTGCCGCACCACTTCCCATTCCCAGATGTCCGATTGCCAGTTGGTCAAGGCGCGCAGGTTCTCCAGCCGTCCGAAGATCATGTCCTGAAGACGCTCGTAGGACAGTTCGGGTGCGTCGCCGCCCGTCTTTCTGGGATCGAAGAAGTACTCGTAGAGACATTCGCTCACGAAGTGGTTGTACGGATAGCCCGCCCGTGGATCGAAGCTCCACGGCTGGAAGATGTCGGTGCCGCCGCCCACGATCAGGATGACGTCCGGCTGCAGGTCCATCAGCCGGGTGGTGATCAGGGCGATCATCTGGTTCAGGCAGGCCGAGATCGCGCCGAAATTGTAGACCCGCGCGCCCTCGCCGTAGACGCGCTTCAAGCCGCTCTCCAGGCGGCCGGGAACGGTGTCGGCGAAGACCTGCCCGTCGACCAGCGTGCTGTCGCCAACCAGGAACACCCGAAGGGGTTTCGGCCGGGCTGCGCGCCTCGACATGCACGTCGTTGCGGTAGCCGAGCGCATCGTAGCGCCAACCCTTATCGCTCACGGTGGCGAGCGGCTTGCCGGCGAACTGCACGTAGGGGGCCGGGAACCGCGTGTTGGCGTCAAAGCTCTGGAAAAGCTTCAGGAACTTCCGGCGCCGCGCCTGCTCGCTCTCGTCGGACGACTGCTGATCCATGGGCCGATTCCTCCCCGGGGGATGATCGAGCGCGCTCTCGCCGCGCTGAGGCCGCCGGTCAGCGCCGGAGCGTGGCGTGATTCTCGAGGAACCAGCCGTAGGTCTGGCGCAGCCCGTCTTCCAGCCCGATCTGCGGCTGCCAGCCCATCGCCCGAAGCCGCGAGACATCCATCAGCTTGCGCGGCGTGCCGTCCGGCTTCGACGCGTCGAACTCCAGGCGGCCCTCGTAACCGATCACCCGCGCCAAGGCCTCGGCCAGTTCGCGAATCGTGCAGTCTTCGCCGGTCCCGACATTGATGTGCGACAGGTCCGGCCGCGTGTTGGCCGCGTAGACCGCATCGTCCATCTCCATCACGAAGACGCTGGCGCGCGCCATGTCGTCCACGTGCAGGAACTCGCGCTTGGCGCGGCCCGTGCCCCAAACGGTGACGCTCGGTCGGCCGTCCACCTTGGCCTCGTACAGCCGGCGCATCAGCGCCGGCAGGACGTGGGCGTTCTCAGGGTGGAAATTGTCGTTTGGCCCGTACAGGTTGGTCGGCATCACGCTGCGGTAGCGGCGCCCGTACTGGCGGTTGTAGCTCTCGCACATCTTGATGCCGGCGATCTTGGCGATGGCATACGGCTCGTTGGTCGGCTCCAGCGGCCCGGTCAGCATCACGTCCTCGCGCATCGGCTGCGGCGCGAGTTTCGGATAGATGCAGGACGACCCCAGGAACAGCAGCCGGTCCACGCCCGCGATGTGAGCGGCGTGGATCAGGTTCGCCTGGATCAGCAGGTTCTCGTGGATGAACTCCGCCGGATAAGTGTTGTTGGCATGGATCCCGCCGACCTTGGCGGCGGCGAGATAGACCTGATCGATCCGGTTCTCGGCGAAGAGAACCGGTGAACCGCGGCCTGTTCGAGGAGGTCGAGGGCGCTCCGGTCCGCGGTCAGGATCCGCTCGTGCCCGAGTTCGCGCAGGCGACGCACGATCGCCGAACCCACCATACCCCGATGGCCCGCCACGAAGATGGTCTGACCCCGACCGTCCATCTTGCTTCCCGTCCCCGCCGAAAGAGCGCAGCTTGCCGAGGCTCTATAGCCTCGATCGGGCGCGATATCGCCGCGCAAACACGCGTTTTCTGAGGCGCATGGCATCCGCGCAACGTCCTCGCGCGCAGGAACACGCCCGATGCCGTGGTCCGGTGTCGGGGGACCGTCGGTCCGGACCGGCGGGGGCATTCCGCGCAGAGCCCGATCACGGCGCCGATCACCGGTCGGCGATGCGCGCTGATCGACGCCGGCCAGAGAGCGGGGAGATCACGAGGGATCGCGCCCCCCGCGCGGCATTTCGATCTTGCGCGGCCGGAATTCGGCGCGGTAGTGTCAAGTTTATGCTGACACTCGCGGTTCGACCAGAGGGAAGCACAGGAGACGGATCGGCGACCGCATGCGGTGGTCATCGGGTCGGGCTTCGGCGGCCTCGCCGCCGCCGTTCGGCTGGGCGCCCGGGGCTATCGCGTCACGGTGCTTGAGCGTCTGGAACAGGCCGGCGGCCGGGCGCGGGTTCACCGCCAGGACGGATTCACCTTCGATGCCGGGCCGACCATTGTTACGGCGCCCCAGCTGTTTGAGGAACTCTGGACGCTCGCCGGCCGAAGGCTGTCGGACGACGTGACATTGGTCCCGATGGACCCGTTTTACCGGATTCGGTTCACCGACGGTTCGTCCTTCGCCTATAGCGGTGATCCGGAGCGGATGCGCGCCGAGGTCGCTCGGTTCGCGCCGGACGATGTCGCGGGGTACGAGCGCTTCATGGCGCATAGCCGGGCCGTCTGCGCGATCGGATTCGAGCGGCTCGGCCATGTCCCGTTCGGGCAGATCGGCGCTATGCTGAAGATCGCTCCGGATCTCGTGCGCCTCTCCGGTCACCGTTCGGTCCATGATGTCGTGGCCCGGTTCATCCGCGATGAGCGGCTGCGCACCGTGTTCAGCTTCCATCCGTTGCTGATCGGCGGGAATCCCTTCCGGGCGAGCGCGATCTACTGCCTGATCGCCGATCTCGAGCGGCGCTGGGGTGTCCACTTCGCCATGGGCGGCACCGGGCAGTCGGTCGACGGATTGGTGCGGCTGATCCGCGGCCAGCGCGGGCGGGGTGCGCCTGGGCGTCGACGTCGCCCGCATTCGCGTGGAGCGCGGGGCGGCCACCGGCGTCGAACTTGGCAACGGCGAAACGATCGCGGCCGATCTGGTGGTCTCGAACGCCGATTCGGCCGTGACGCATGCGCAGCTCCTGCCGAAGGCGCAGCGCTGGGGTCCCGGGCGGTTCCGCCGGGCCCGCTCCTCCATGGGCCTGTTCGTCTGGTATTTCGGCACGAACCGGCGCTATCCGGAGGTGGATCACCACACGATCCTGCTGGGGCCGCGCTATCGCGGGCTCCTCGCCGATATCTTCGACCGCAAGGTGCTGGCGGATGATGCGAGTCTCTATCTGCACCGTCCCACCGCCACCGATCCAAGCCTCGCACCGCCGGGATGCGACGCCTTCTATGTCCTGGCGCCGGTCCCGAACCTCGCGGGCGGTCAGGATTGGTCGGCGCTCGCCGAAACGTACCGGCGCCGGATTGCCGCGATCCTCGAGTCGAGCGTGCTGCCGGGGCTTTCGGATGCGATCGTGACCTCCAAGGTGACGACGCCCCAGGATTTCCAGGACGATTTCCTGAGCTACCGCGGCTCGGGCTTCGGGCTGGAGCCGGTGCTGACGCAATCCGCTTGGTTCCGGCCGCACAACCGTTCGAGCCGCGTGCGCAACCTCTATCTGGTCGGCGCCGGCACACATCCCGGGGCCGGCCTGCCCGGCGTGCTCTCCTCGGCGCGCGTTCTCGACAGCGTGGTTCCCGATGCCCGCGTTACCGCCTGAATTCGCCGCCGCGGCCGACCGGACAGCCTGCCGGACCGCGATCCGACGGGGATCGAAGAGCTTCTTCGCGGCCGGCCAGCTCCTGCCCGGCGACATCCGCGAGGCGGCCTACGGGCTCTACGCCTTCTGCCGGTTCTCGGACGACCTCGTGGACGAGGCCGCCGGCGCCGACGACCGGCGCGACGCGGTTGGCGCGTCTGACCGAGCGGATCGGTCGCGCCTATGCGGGCCAGCCGGCCAATGCGCCGGCCGATCGCGCCTTCGCGGAGGTCGTGACGGCCCACGCGATCCCGGAGGCCCTGCCGCGCGCCCTGATCGAGGGTTTCGCCTGGGACGCGGCCGGGCGGCGCTACGAGGATCTCTCCGCGCTGCACGCCTACGCGGCCCGGGTCGCTGGCTCGGTCGGCGCCATGATGGCCTTGATCATGGGCGTGCGTACACCGGAAGCGCTCGCCCGCGCCTGCGATCTGGGCGCCGCGATGCAGCTCCCCAACATTGCCCGTGACGTCGGCGAGGACGCCCGCGCGGGCCGACTCTACCTGCCGCTCGACTGGATGGCGGAGGCACGTCTCGATCCCGAAGCGTCCTCGCCGATCCGCGGCCGAGTCCGGCTCTGGCCGAGATCGTGGCGCGGCTGCTGGCCGAGGCGGACCGACTCTACGCCCGCGCGGAATCCGGCATCGAGGCCCTTCCGGCCCGCTGCCGGCCTGCGATCCGGGCGGCGAGTTTGATCTATGCCGAAATCGGTCGCATCGTCGCGGCGAACGGCCACGATTCGGTGACCGGCCGCGCCCGCGTCACGGCGGGCAGGAAGGTGGCGCTGATCGCCCGATCCACCCGGCCGCGTCGGGTCGGGTCCGATCTCGGGGCGCCGGCTCTTCCCGCGGCGGCCTTCCTCATCGAGGCGGTCACTTCGCAATCCCTGGGCGGCCTGCGCCAGCGGCCCGCCTTGCGGCCCTGGTGGGATGTCGCCGGCCGCGTCGTCCACGTCCTCGATCTGGTCGAGCCGGATGCGCGAGCGCGAGGCGTTCGGACGCTCGGCCCCATCCTGAGCCCCGCCGACAGCCGCACCGTCAGGGGGCTGTGGCGTCGCCGTCCGGACGGCATCCGATCGGCCGGCCACGCGCCGCGCCTGGCCGGACGCGGGTCACCGCCGGCTCGGAACGCCCTCATTGGAGGTGGCGGGCGTAGGTCTCCCCGGCCGCCGCCTTGAGGGCGGCCCCGGCCTCGCGCCCGATCCGTTCCGCATCCGCGGCCGATCCCTTCCGCGACACCGACCAATGGCGGCTGCCATCCGGAAGGAACAGCAGCCCGTCGAGCGACAGGGTGTCGGCCTCGATCCGCGCGAGGGCGGCGATCGGCGTCCGGCAGGACCCGTCGAGTTCGGCGAGGAGTGCCCGCTCGGCCGCGATCGCCGTCGTGGTGCGCGCGCAGGCGATGGGCGCCAGCAGGTCTCGGATCGCCGCGTCGCCGGTCCGGCACTCGATGCCGAGGGCTCCCTGGGCCACGGCGGGCAGCATGTCCTCGACGGACAGGATGCTGCGCGCCATGCCCTCCAGGCCGAGGCGCTGGAGGCCGGCCAGGGCGAGCAGCGTCGCGTCGCACTCGCCCGCCTCGAGCTTGCGCATCCGGGTATTCGCGTTGCCCCGCAGGGGGACGACGCGGAGGTCGGGCCGCCGCATGAGCACCTGCGCTCCCCGGCGCAGCGACGAGGTGCCGACCCGCGCGCCCTCGGGAAGCCCGGCCAGACCGTTCGCGTGCGGCGACAGAAAAGGCGTCCCGCGGGTCGTCGCGCTCCAGGATGCACGCGATCGTCAGCCATCGGGGAGCCAGGTCTCCACATCCTTCATGGAATGGACGGCGACATCGACCTCGCGGCGAACAGGGCTTGCTCCAGCTCCTTGGTGAACAGCCCCTTGCCGCCGATTTCTGAGAGGGGGCGGTCGAGGACCTTGTCGGCCACGGTGGTGACGACGACGAGCTCGGTCGCGAGTCCGGGGTTGGCCGCGACGATTCGGTCTCGCACCATCCCGGTCTGGGCGAGCGCCATCGGTGAGCCACGGGTGCCGATGCGCAAGGGACGGTTCAACATTGGATTTCAGATCGCTTCGCTCGACGGGAAATGCCTTATAGACCGGCTGCGGCGCCAAGCCATGGTCCGGACCGGGTTTCAGACTTTCTGCACCGTACCCATGTCAACCTGACACCGGCCGCGCCGAGTCGGCCGGATTGCGCGCGGTCCCGGGCGTCCGCCGATTCAGAGGCAACGGGACTCTTGCGATGCTGATCCTGCCGAGCCGACGGCAGTTCCTGACGGGCCTCGGCGCCGGCGTCGGCCTGACGGCGGCGACGGGCGTCTACGCCTTCGACGTCGAGCCGATGCACCGTCTCGTCGTCACGCGTTACGCGCCGGCCCTGCCGCGCTGGGACCCCGCGCTGCGTCTGCGCGTGGCGGTGCTGGCCGATTTCCACATCTGCGAACCCTACATGCCGTTCGATCGGGTGGCCGAGATCGTGGACGCCACCAACGCGCTCAAGCCCGATCTGGTGCTGCTGCTGGGCGACTACCCGGCGGGCCTGATCGCGTGGCGGAAGCTCCCGCTCGGCCAGTTCGCCAAAATCGTTGCGGGCCTCAAGGCGCCGCTGGGCACCCACGCGATTCTGGGCAACCACGATTGGTGGGACGACCATGCGGTCCAGCGCGCCGGACGCGGGACGCCGGCCGTGAAGAAGCTGCTCGAAGCCCGCGGGATCCCGGTGCTGGAGAATCAGGCGGTGCGCCTCGTCATGGACGGGCGTCCCTTCTGGATCGCCGGCCTCGCCGATCAGCAGCCGTTCATGAAAAGGTGGGAGTCGCTGAGCTTCGCCGACGTGCCGCGCACGCTGGAGGCCGTCACCGACGCGGCGCCGGTGATCCTGATGGCCCATGAGCCCGATATCTTCATGAAGATCCCCGAGCGCGTCTCCCTCACGCTGGCCGGGCATACCCATGGCGGGCAGGTCCGCATCCTCGGCCGCGCCCCCGCGATCCGCAGGGTGCAGGGGCACGATTACTCCTACGGTCACGTGGTTGCAGGACGGCCGCCACATGATCGTGTCCGGCGGGTTCGGGATGAGCCGGATCCCCGTACGCTTCGGCGTGCCGCCGGAGATCGTCCTTCTGGAACTGGGGCAGGCGGAGCCCGCGGCTGCCACATGACCGCGCCGCGCCGAATCGGCGCTGCCGGCCCTGATAGCGATGGCACAAGCTTTTGTCCGCCTCGGAAGGGCTCGTTCCTGTAAATTCAATCGCGCCTCGTCGGATCCGGAAGACGAAGGGTCGTATCGCCGGATGGTTTGACACGCCATTTCACGTATGGGACCTTCCCGTGTCGCTTCCTCGAGGAAGGCACAATGCCGATCTTGTTGGGGCTCATCGGCCTCGTCGCAGCAGGGTTATTCTGGATCTTGCGGGCTCACGGCACCGTGAAGCATCTGCAGGAGGTCGACCGAGACACGAAGGGGCTGCAACGCCGCACCATCTCGACGCTGGAGAGCATCATCGGCACGCCGCTCGAGCGGCTGTGCGCGACGCGCGGCTTGCGGCAACGATCCTGATGATCCAGCTCGTCCGCACCGGCCAGCCCGCTCACCGCCGGAGAGAAGACCCGGATCCTCGAATTCATGGAAACGCCGCTGGAGATCGAGAGGATCTCGGCGACCTTTGAGCGGGCCTGGGGCTACACCCAGGCGCGCCTTCCCTTCTCACGGGTGGGCGGATCCCCTGGTTCCGCTTTTGCGCGAGGCCCTCACGCGTGACGAGCGCAACCAGGTGGTCGCGGATGCTGACCCAAGTCGCGGGCGCCCATTCGGCGCCGAGCGAATTGCAGCGTGAGGGCATCGCCCGCCTGAAGCGCCGGCTTCTCGTCGGAGCGGAGCCGGCCCTGGCGGCGCGACGGAACGGGGACAGGCTGACACGGCGCGCCGCAGGACGGTTCTGGGAGCGCCGCACGCGAGCGGTGGTCGGCGTTCGGCCGGCCCGCGCTCCAACGCCGCGGCGCTCGTCTTCACGGGATGGCCGCGCTACCTCACCGGCATGCGCGCGATCACGCCCCTTCTAGTCCTCGGATGCCTCGTGGCCGGCTACGGATCCGCGGCGGCGCAATCCTGCGACACCCTAGGTCGACCGGGTCACCGCCGAGACGACGGCCAAGGTCACCGATACGCCGCAGCGACTACGCGAGCTTCATGGCCGGACCCGACATGACGCTGACGCTCGCCTGCGGCGAGCCGGATCTCTCCTCCGTGGGCGCCCAGTTCCGCGGCGCCAGCCCGCCCGACACCTACTACGACCTGTTCGGCCACGCGGGCCACGCGGTCACCGGCATCGACGCCTCGGTGATCACCGAGGCGGCCCACAAGGCACAGGCGGTCGCCACCAAGCTGCGCCACAGCAAACGTCGATCTCGGCGGCGCGCGGGTCACCTGCTCGGCGATGGTCTCGCCGGACAAGGGACCGCTGACGCTGTGCGCGGTGATTCGAGCACAGCAGACCGCAGCTGAGGCGATCCTTCAGAGCGGTGATGTTGTCGTGCTTCTTCCAGGGCTGCTCCATCTCCTTCGTGCGCGAGCATGTCCAGCGCCCGGGCGATCCTGCGGCGGGTCGAGTGCGGCATGATCACCTCGTCGATATAGCCGCGCTCGGCCGCCACGAAGGGCGACAGGAACCGGTCCTCGTACTCGCCGGTGCGGGCCGCGATCTTGTTCGGGTCGCCGAGTTCGCTGCGGAAGATGATCTCCACCGCGCCCTTGGCGCCATCACGGCGATCTGGGCGCTCGGCCAGGCGTAGTTGACGTCGGCGCCCACGTGTTTCGACGCCATGACGTCGTAGGCGCCCCCGAAGGCCTTGCGGGTGATCACCGTCACCATCGGCACCGTGGCCTGCGAATAGGCGAAGAGCAGCTTGGCGCCGTGTTTGATGAGTCCGCCGTATTCCTGGGCCGATGCCCGGCAGGAAGCCCGGAACGTCCACGAAGGGTGACGATCGGGATGCCGAAGGCGTCGCAGTAGCGCACGAATCGGGCCGCCTTCCGGGAGGCGTCGGAATCGAGCACACCCGCCAGCACAGTCGGCTGGTTGGCGACCACGCCCACCGTGCGGCCCTCGATCCGGCCGAAGCCGATGATGATGTTGCCCGCATGCGCCGGCTGGATCTCGAAGAAGTCGCCCTCGTCCACGACGCGCCGGATCAATTCGCCCATGTCGTAGGGCTTGTTCGGGCTGTCGGGGATCAACGTATCGAGCGACAATGTCGAGCCGGTCGGACATCGTCGAAGCTCTCCAGCTCCGGCACGCCTTCGATGTTGTTGGCCGGCAGGAAATCGAGCAGGCGGCGGATCTGGAGGATCGCCTCGACGTCGTTCTCGAACGAGCCGTCCGCAATCGACGATTTGGTGGTATGGACCTTGGCGCCGCCGAGTTCCTCGGCCGTGACCACCTCGTTGGTCACGGTCTTGACCACGTCCGGCCCGGTGACGAACATGTAGGAGGTGTCGCGCACCATAAAGATGAAATCGGTCATGGCGGGGGAATAGACGTCGCCGCCGGCGCAAGGGCCCATGATCACCGAGATCTGCGGGATGACGCCCGAGGCGATGACATTGCGGCGAAAGACCTCGCCGTAGCGCCGAGCGCTGCGACGCCCTCCTGGATGCGGGCGCCGCCGGCATCGAAGATGCCGATGATCGGCGCGCGCATCTTCAGCGCCATGTCCTGGACCTTCACGATCTTCTGCGCGTGCGCCTCCGACAGGGAGCCGCCGAACACGGTGAAATCCTTGGCGAAGACATAGACCGTGCGGCCGTTCACCGTGCCCCAGCCGGTGACGACGCCGTCGCCGGGGATCTTCTCTTCTCCATGCCGAAATCGGTGCAGCGGTGCTCGACGAACATGTCGAACTCCTCGAACGACCCGTGGTCGAGGAGGAGCTCGATGCGCTCCCGTGCCGTGAGCTTGCCGCGCTTGTGCTGGGCCTCGACGCGCGTCTCGCCGCCGCCGAGGCGGGCCTGCGCCCGGCGCTCTTCGAGCTTGTCGAGGATGTCCTTCATCGCGGTTTCCGCCCTTCCCCTGCCGGTGACCTGCGACCCGGATCGAGCCGGGTCCAAGCTTGTGCATTCGCCGATGGTGCGGCCTTAGCACGCGCCTTACGGGCGGCAAACCGACGCTTGCGTCGGAATTCTGGGGGGAGGGTGGATGGTGGACGGTGCAGGGATCGAACCTGCGACCTTTCCGTGTGAAGGGAACGCACTACCGCTGTGCTAACCGTCCATACCGGCGCGCCGTCCGCGTGCAAACGCCTTGCGGTCGCCAGCGCTTCGAAGCGTGGCGAGCCGGTGGCGGGCGTTCTAGGGCGCGGCGGACCGGGACGTCAAGCGCGACTTTCCGGGAGACGGGACCCGTACCCCGAACACGCCGGCCCGTGCGGCTCCCGAAGCGGTCCGTGGTTGACAAGTCCGCCGGTCGGGTGCGCTGTGCCGGCATGCACGAGGGGCCAGGGGGCGTAACGCCCGGCAGCGACGTGACGACGGAAAGCGCGGGCCCGGCGCAGCGGCCGCGCGTGGCGATCACCTACTGCACGCAGTGCAATTGGCTGCTGCGCTCGGCCTGGATGGCGCAGGAAACTCCTCTCGACGTTTCGCGACGAATCTCGGCGAGGTGGCGCTGATCCCGGCCTCGGGCGGTGCCTTCCGCATCCAGATGGACGGGGTGCTGCTGTGGGAACGCGTGCGTGACGGCGGCTTCCCCGACGTGAAGGCGCTCAAGCAGCGCGTGCGCGACCACCTCGACCCGCAGCGCGATCTCGGCCATATCGACCGGTCATGAGGCGAGGGAACAGCCAGGTTGCCCGCGGGATGCCGCGGGCCGGGGACGGGCTCCGCTTGAGTCCGGATCACCAGACCGAGGTCCGCGGCGTGCCCGCGGTGATCTCCGCGCGCGGAACCTGGCTGTCGCGCCGGCTCGGCCGTTTCCGTAGCAGGGCTTCTCGACGAAGGTTTACCTGATCGCGCTCGTCATTGCGCTGATCGGACCGGGCCTCCTGTTCACCGGCATCCTCTTGATGCGATACGCCTCCGCCGAGCGGGCGCGATTCGAACAGGACGCCCGCGAAGAACGTGCGCGGCATCGGCCTGTCGCTGGACCGGGACACGGCCGGCTCGTCTCCGTCCTGCAGACGCTGGCCACATCGCCGCGCATCCGCCAGGGTGATTTCGAGGCCTTCGACGCCCAGGCGCGGCTCGTGCGCGAATCGATCGATCTCGATGTGCTGTTGCGCCGGCCCAACGGGCAGGAAGTCGTCAACACCGGCGTCCCGCGCGGCGCCCCGTTGCCGGTGGTCGGGCTGCCGTTCGATCAGGAACTGGCTCGCGGTTCTCAGCGCGCGATGGTGAGCGGCTACGTGCCGGGCCCGACCCCCGCGGAGGCGACCTATGCGGTCGGCGTTCCCGTGATGATGGACGGCGAGGCCGCCTTCATCCTGAGCTTTACCGTGCCGCTCTCGCCGCCTCCAGGGCATCCTCTCGCGCGAGGTCGTGCCGGGCTGGACCACCGGGATCAGCGACCGCAACGGCGTCGTGCTGGCCCGGCTGCCGGATCCGGAGGCCGTGATCGGCCGCCCGCGCCTTGCCAGCCTCCGGCAGGTGCAGTCCTCGACGCCCGGCGTCTGGGAGGGCCAGGACCGCCACATAAGCCGGTCGTGGTCATCGAGGCCCGCTCGCGGCTCACCGGCTGGATGGTCGCCACCAGCATTCCGCAGGTGCTCGTCGACGCGCGGGTGCGGCGCTGGATCTGGGCCTTCGCGGGATTCGGCCTCCTGGTGCTCGCCACCTCGTCGGTCCTGGCGGTGAACCTCTGGTCCGGGTCTCGCGGCCGCTGCGGCTCCTGGCCGCCTCGGGACCGGCTCTGGCCCGCGGCGAGGCCATCCCGCGGGTGTCGTCGCCCGTGCACGAGATCGAGCGGATCGGCACGGTTCTGTCGGACGCGTCGCTGCGCCTGCGCACCCGGGAAGAGGAACGCGACCAAGCGCTCCGCCGACACGCGGCGCGGACTCACGGCGCTGAGCGAGAGCGAGGCCCGCTTCCGCCACATGGCCGATTCGGCGCCGGCCCTGATCTGGATGACCGACGAGACCGGCGAGGTCAGCTTCGCGAACCTGCATTTCGAGCACATGTTCGGCATGCCGGCCTCGGAATTCGCAGACGAGGGATGGCACCGGATCGTGCATCCCGAAGATCTGGACGCGTTCCGCTCGGCCTTCGCCGAGGCGTTCGATGCCCGCAGCCCGTGCCGTCTGGAGGTCCGGGTGATCGACAAGGACGGGGTGGTGCGCTGGCTACAGTGCGAGGGCGTGCCGCGGCTCGACGACGACCAGAACTTCCTCGGGCTACACAGGCTGCAATATCGATATCTCGGAGGCGAAGAACGCAGAGGAGCACCTGCTGCTCCTGATCCACGAACTCAATCACCGGGTGAAGAACACCCTGGCCACGGTGCAGTCCATCGCCGTTCAGTCCCTGCGCGGCCTTGAGGGCGCGGAGGCGGACGCGGCCCGCGCCGCCTTCGAGGCACGCCTTCTGGCGCTGGCCCGCGTCACGACGTCCTCACGCGGGGAGAGTTGGGAGGGGGCGGAGCTGTCGGCCGTGGTGGCGGATGCGATCCGCCCGCTCGAGGCCACCGACGGCCGGGCCTCGCGTTTCCGGGTGGTGGGGCCGGCGCTGCGTCTGGCGCCCCGGCTCGCCCTGTCGATCGCCATGGCGCTGCACGAGCTCGGCACCAATGCAGTGAAGTACGGTGCGCTTTCCAGGGAGGGGGGGTGCGTGGAGATTTCGTGGACGATGCGCCGCGAGGGAGAGACGCAGCTGTACCTGCGCTGGGCCGAGTGCGGCGGGGCCACCCGTGAAGAAGCCGACCCGCAAGGGGTTCGGCTCCCGCCTGATCGAGCGCAGCCTCGCCCGGGAACTCGCCGGCGAAGGTGAGCCTGTCCTACGAGCCGGGCGGCGTCGTCTGCACGATCAACGCGCCGGTGCCGGCGCCCGGCCTCCTGGAAACGCAAGGGCGTCGCGGCGCCGGCCCGGATCGCGCCGCTTCCGCTGGCGGGGTAGCGGGGAACGGCTGCGTCGCGGCTTCGGTATCCGCACCGTTCAGTCCGGCGCGCCGCAGCGAGCCCGGATCCGAAGGGGCAGGCCGGAGGCGGCCTCGCCAGAGCCGCCGACGGCACCGATCTCGTAACAGGCTGCGATTCTGAGTTCCGGGCCGTGATTCGCAGTCTTGAAATGATGGGATCGTCGACAGCGTGAGCCTCATCGCATTCCACCGATCGTCGGAGGGATCATTCCCGCCGCTCCTGGTCAATGGTACGGGTCGGCCGCATCCCGCAGGCCGTCCCCCAGGACGTTGAAGGCCAGCACCGTCACCAGCACCGGTAGCACCGGCACCAGCAGCCACGGGTAGAGCTGCACCGCCGCCAGATTCTGAGACTCGTTGAGGAGCACGCCCCAACTCGTCATCGGCGGCCGCAGGCCCAGACCCAGGAAGGACAGGGCTGGTCTCGCCGAGGATCATCGTCGGGATCGACAGGGGTCGCCGAGGCGATAAGGTGGCTCATGAAATTCGGGATCAGGTGCCGGCCGATGAGCCGGGCGGGCGAGGCCCCCATCAGTTCGGCCGCCTGGACGAAATCCTCCTCGCGCAGCGCCAGCAGCTTGCCGCGCACCGCGCGGGCGAGGCCCGGCCAGTCGAGCAGGCCGAGAATCACCGTGATGCCGAAGAAGATCAGCAGCGGGCTCCAGTTCGGCGGCAGCGCCGCCGAGAGGGCGAGCCAGAGCGGCAGTTCGGCAGGGAGCGCCACCACTTACGTATCAGCCGCTGCACGGCGGCGTCGGGGTTGATCCCACCGAAATAGCCCGCGATTCCACCGAAGTAAGAGACCGAGCGCGAAGGAAGATCGCGACGCCCACGAGGCCGATGATGTGAGTCGAGATCCGTGCCGGCCGTATAGACCATGCGGGAAAACAGGTCCCCCCGCGCCCGAGCTTGTCCGGTGGCCATGAGCAGGGAACAGGGTGCCGTTGCCAGGGAGGGCAGACGAGGTGCAGGTCCGCGTGGACTCAGGCCCAGAGACCAGTCCGTAGCCGTCGCCGCGTGCACAGGAAGCGCAGGGGATGGGGCTCGGTGCCGGCGACCTGATCGCTATAGTCCCGCCGGAACGGTGTCGAGGTCGAGGATTGAGCCCGGTACGGGGGGGGGCGTTTTTTTTAGACGAACCGGACCCACGAACCTGCCCGTCGTGTGGAACAGGTGGACGCCCTGCGGCGGGGCCGTTAGAGAAAGTCGCCGTTTGCGCCGGGACTGGCCGAGTAAGGGATGCGAGCATCTCCACGAAGGGCACCGTCGCGTAGAGCGTACGAGCAGGCATCAGCGCCGAGACGCGAACGGCGAAGGCGGGTGTGTCGAACAGGAAAACTTCCGCAGGATCAGACGCCGACGCGGAAGGCCGAGCCGACCCGAGTCTCCTCGGCCCCGCGCTTTCCGGCTTCGAAGGGTGGAGCCTGCGGTCGACAAAGTGGCCGGCCGTGGCGATGTGCGCGTTGGTCATCGCCGGGCCTTTCATCGCAAGCCCATGCGGATGCGCGGATCGCGAGCCAGGACGAGGGTCAGGTCCGAGATCAGCAATGGCCGGGGACGCAGCGTCAGCCCGGCGACGAACATCAAGGATGAACCCGGCCATGAACTGGTCCTGGCTGGCGCAGCGCCCCCAGCAGCAGCGGGCCGACGGTGGGCAGGCTGAAGCACTCAGGAGACCAGCACCGAGCCCGAGACGAGGTGGGGCACCCAGGTTGCCGATATCGGAGCCACGAACGGGTTCAGACGACATGCGGAACTGGGTATTTCACGCTAACGCGCGCCGCATTCGTGGCGGCCAGTCCCTTGGCGCGCGAGACCGTCACCGTGTAGGGTTTGGCGAGCTCGTCGAGTCAGGTTGGCCCGCATCCGCCAGGAATCATTGGCCGCCGGTGCCCCCGATCGCCGATGACGAACGAGGGTCGGCACGACCAGGTGCGCCAGCAGCGACTGGACCTTTTCCCAGGTCCAGGGCTGGATTGGTCAGCGCGAAAAAAAGCCGAAATCGTAGAGCCCGCCAATGGAAAGGCCGAACCAAGCGGTTGGTGTTGAATTAGTGTTAGAACAGCAGGAATCAGCGCCAGCAGGAAGCCCGGGACCGCCGAGGCCGACATAGCCCAGGAGGAGGTCACGACGGCGTCTCCCGCGGTTGTGCCGGTTGCGTCGCCGAATAGATCGCCGGCCGGGATCGCCACGAGGGGGGGGGGGGTGAACGAAGATGACGGCCGTGGAGGTTCGATCAGGAGGTCGTCAGCACAGAGAGAGCCGTGCGCCGACTGACCTCGGCGACCGGCATTTGTCGTACTCGAAACGACCAGCCCCAGATGCCCCCTGGAGGCAGGCCCGAGAAGCCGGCGGCGCCCGGCATGACGCCGATCCACATCAGGTATTGCTGCCACACAGGCCGGTCGAGGCCGTTATTGCCGGATCAGACAGCTCGGCCTTGGCGACCGAGCTCGCGTCGCCGGTGGCCCGCAACTCCATGATCCGGTTCGACAGGATAGTCGCCCGGCGGCAGCTTGATGTATAGACGAAGACACCCAGCGGCCGAGATGACCAGTGATCGTCAGCGCCATGGTCACCAACGCGCCGGAGGATCTGGCCGATCACCGGGGCCTCCGCGCGCGTGTCGGCGCCCCTAGTCGAGCGCCCCGGTCGGCGCCCTTGTCGGCGGGACCCCGGTACCCAGAAACATCTCGTCGAGAGCGCTGCGTCACGCCGATCGATTGCGCGGTGGGGCACCCAAGGATATAGTAGGGCTGCGCTTGGGCAGGTTGATCCAAGGGCGGTCCGCACCCGACCCACCGGCTGAAAGCGCGCCTGGCCACCGTTGCCTAGATCACCCAGGTGTTCTCAGCTCATGGTTTAAAAAAAAAAAAAAAATAAAAACATCAGCATGGACGCGCCAGAATCCCGCGCCATGCGTCGCCGGGGTCGTTCCGTGCTCTCGCCATTGCCGAGGTACGAGGTCCAGGAAGCCGCTTGCACCTCCGGGGACGTCGCAGGGCTCGCCGCTTCTTGCCATGGCATCTCCACGTTCAAGCTCCACAGAGGCGGCCATGAGAAAATGTTCGCGCTGGTGCCGGGTCTGAGTTCGGTCGGCGGCCATGATCGACGGTCGAGGCACGCGCGGAGGTCGAGACGCCTGCGCGGCCTCCATGACGGTTCACGCCGGCGAGTGGAGGCGGCGTTTGCAGATTGGTGCGTTCCTTGCGGCTTGGGCGATCAGCCGGGATCCCGACCTCGCGCAGAAATTCGGTGACCGAGACAGCTAACGCGTCGAGCAACCATCTCGGCCTCCGCCGTCGCTCTTCCACCACGATCTCCAGGGGCCGAGCCGTCCGGCATCAGGCGGGGTGCCGGAGGCCGTCGCGCCGGGCGAGGGCCCGCCTCGTCGAGCAGCAGGACGCGCGGCCCGCCGCCGGATCGTAGGTGGCGTTGAGGGTCTCGCAGCTCCCGGCGAGAACAGCGGACTCTTCCGAAACGCGACGGTGTCGTTGCCCCTCTGTGCCGAGGGCCGAACAGCAGCGTGTTGTTGAGCGTCCGCCGGTCGACGGGCGATGCGAACAGGGCCAGTGGGCGGAACCGGACGTCGCGGTTGAGGGCGCGCAGGACGGGGTCCTGCGTGGTTTCAGGTTCGGGTTAGAGCGCGAATTCCGAAGACGCGGGCGACGGGGCCACAGGTTGGGTGCGGATAGCGGTGAACCTTCTCGGCCCTCCTTCAAGGCTCGGGATGTCGGGCATGGACAGGCCGCGAGAACATCAGAATCGGCCTCGCCCGCGTTGGTTCTTGCGAACCAGCAGGCCCTGCGAAGGCCACGTCCCATCACGTATATGGGAAATCGACGTACGGAAGCTGTTTCTGCCGGGCCGTGTCGGACGTCGGGTGGTAGCTGCGATTGCGCTCGAACCGGAACCGCGTGGCGGGCGAACGGGTGCGCGGAACCCAGGCCTGCAGGGTCGCGGCAGTCCGGGTTGTTTCTCAATTCGTAATTGTCATGGCGAGGCGGTTGATGCAGCGCGCCGACCCAGCCGCGGAGCTATCAGGGCCTTGGCCTTGGGCGTCGGCCGCCTCCTTGCCGACGTTAGCGGGCTCGTTGTGGTACGGCTTCCAGGATAGTGAGCGACGGCCCCGGTAGATCAGCGGGAATCGCGCGGCGCGGCGAGCGCGCAGGCAGGAACAATCGGGTTCGGACGCTCCCAGGTGTAGCCGGATTCGTGCGGGCATCGGGGAATCTCGACCTGCGGCGGTCTTGCCGTCGACGAGGAGGAAGGCCCGGCGGCCCCCCTCCGGGTCTCAGCGTCTTTTCGTGTGCCACACTCTCCCAGAAGTAGCGGAAAATCCTCGGCGTCTGAATGGGGTGTCCAGTCCGACCAGCGGTGGCCGTCACGGCAAACGCTAAAGGTGAAGCGCCCGCCCTCGACAGCCACGTGCTCCAGCATGTTTTCTATATCGTTCTGGCCGCAGCGTCAGGTCGGAATCGTAGCCGAACGAGCCGGGTGTTAGCTGTAGACCGAGAGGTAGTCGGGTTTGTCCCGGGCCTTGGGCGATGAGCGTGCGGATTCGTCCGCGCCGGCCGTGTCCTGATGTTTTCGCCCCCGGGCCGGGAGGTCGGCGACGAAGGGGGTGACGGGCGGCGCGGGGGCGTCGTACGGCCGGTGTTTCAGGCGCGCGCTTCGGAGATTCCGGCACGCGACAGCACGACGGTGGCGTCCCAAGTCCCCATTCTGCCAGCGAGTGCGCGACGGGAAACGCCGCCCTCGCTCGCCCCCTTATGCAGGGGGAGAGGTGGCCCCCGACGAGGTTCCGGCCGGGACGTAGTTCCCGCAAAAGGGGGAGCGACGATGCAGGACGGATTGCGCCGTGCCCGCTGACGGCCGGTTTCCACGCCCCACCTGTAACCCGGGTCCGCCGTCTCCCGACCCCTGCTTGACGCCAGAGGAGCGCCCATCGGGGCCACGCCGCTACCCGCAAGAAGGGGAAGGGGGAGCCGCCGTGCATGTCTCGACCCCTCATGGCCCGCCCCGCAGCGGTGCACACGAGGTGAGCCGCGCCGGCGAGTAGCCGGTGGCCCGGTGCAGGTCGTCGAAGGCGTGGGACCGTTGGCGATACAGCCACCCGCAGCCCGACAGCACCAGGGCCCGTCGTCGGCCGGCCTGCTCGAATTGGCGGCCGTTGCGGGTCCAGCGGATCGGCTCCGGGATTGCGCTCCACGACCGGTTGATCATCGCGATCGTAGGATGGGGCCGGGCCGCCATGGCGTGGATCCGGTGCCCGGCCGCGTCGTCGTCCGAACAGGTGCAGGGGTCAGGCCGCAGGTCCCGCCGCCTCCACCACCCGCCGACCCTGTGCGACGTGATCGTTCGAATGAACGCGACCGTGGCCGCGGGATCGAGGCCGGACCAGTCGGCGGGTTCTCGACCAGTCGGCGGTGCTGTAGCGGGCCTGCGGGGTCGCGATAATGGAGGCCCGACAGGTCGGGGTCGTGGGCAGAAGATCCGGGCCTGCGGGAGAAGACTGACGGATCACCCAGGTGGTCAGCCCGCGGAAGACCCCACGATTCGATGACGGACTCGGGTCGCAGGAGCCCGCCCGTATCGCCACGTAGAGCTGCAGCCGCGCCGTTGAAGCCGCTGCCTGCCGCCCGGCGCTGGCGGACGGGCCGCGTCGGGAAATGAGCTACCAGAAGGTGCGGACCTGCCAGAGCACGTTCGCTGTCTCGGCTCCAGGCCCGCGGACGGCGAGGTTTCGCGCTCAAAAATGCGCGGCCGAGGCGGATTCGAGGAGGGTCGCGACTTCGCGCGGAGGTGATCGGCCACGGTGGCTCCAGTCGGAAGCCGCCGGCACGAGGTCGTAGGCCGAGCCGGTCGAAACAGCACGGGCGACTAGCCAGCACCTTGCGCCGCTATGGCGGTTCCAGCATCAACGGGCGGGCGCTGCTGCATCACGCAGCCTCCGCGGCCTGCGCGCCGCCGAAGCGCACCCGGTGTCCGGCTTCGATCGCCGCATGGTGCCGGCATCCGCGTGCCACATCCGGTAGGGCGGCCGCCCAGCGGGTTGGGTCGTTCTGGTCTCCCGTGACGGCACGCGATTCGAGGGGATGGTCGAGGCTCGGGTCCGGCACGGCCGCCAGGAGCAGCCGCGTGTAGGGATGGGACCGGGCGGCGGAACAGGGCCGCGCGGGGGCGCCTCCTCGACGATCGGGCCCCAGGCACATCACGCTGATCGTATCCGCCATGTAAGTCGATCACGGCCCAGGATTGTGAGAGACGATGAGGTAGGGAGAGGCCCAGGGACCGCCTGGAGATCCTTCAGCAGGTTCAGGATCTGTTGCCTGGACCGAGCCGTCGAGGGCCGACACCGGCTCGTCCAGGACGAGGAGGCGCACGGCTTCGCCGCCAGCGCCAGGGCGATGCCGATCCGCTGGCGTTGGACCGCCGTAGAAGGCGTGGGGGTAGCGCCCCAGCCCTGCCGGTTCCAGGCCGACCATCGCCATCAGGGGCACCGGCATCGCTCCCGCCCGCTCCGGCGCCGGGACGCCGTGGATATCCACATCGGCTCGAGACAGGATCTGACGCCACCGTTCGATGCGCGGATCCAGGGAGGCGTAAGGATCCTGGAACACGATCTGGGGACGTTGCGCCGGAAGGCGAACAGCGCATCGCCGCTCAGCGCGTGGACGTCCCGCGTACCAGGGAGCCGTCGTCGAACAGGATCCGGCCCGAATCGGGCTCAGGCGCCCGGCATGATCATCTTCGAGGACCGTCGTCTTGCCCGAGACGGATTTCGCCGACGAGGCCCGAGGGGTCTCCTGACCGGCCTTCAGGCTCAACGATACGTCGGAGACGGAAGGGTGGACAGAGCCGCGGCTTCTGCCACAGGCGGACCGGCGCGCAGGGTGGAAGGTCTTGCTCAACGCCCTTCGCCCTCGAGTACCGGCCCGGCGAGCGGTTGCGGGCGTATGAGCCGGCGGGATCTTCCGCCCGCGCCGGGCCGGATTCGGGGTGAGCCGCTCCCCGGGCGACCATGTCGAACCGCGGAACCGCGTGCAAGCAGCGCCCGTGGAGGTAGGCCATGGACTCCGCGCGCCCGAAACACCGTATCGCGCGGGGCCGGCCTAGAACGGGACGGAACCCCGGTAGAGCACCGCCACGTCAGTGCTCGCGATGTTGGCGACGACGCCGAGGTCGTGGGTTTGAATCAGCAGGATCGGCCCATCCCGGTCTCGGCCTGCAGCCGGGCCAAGGAGGGCGAGGATCTGCGCCTGCGTCGTGACGTCGAGTGCGGTGGTCGGCTCGTCGGCGATCAGCAGGGCGGGCATCAGAATCGGCGCGCATGGCGGGATCATGGCGGCGATGGCGCAGAGCCCCCCGAAGAAAGCTCGAACGGATAGGGTCCGGAGCGCCCGGCCCGGATCCGGGAAGCAGACCCGGAGTCCAGCGCCTTCCTGGGTCCGGGCATCGGCCTCCTTGCGGGTCGGCGCCCGTATGGATGCGCAGCGCCTCGCCGATATGGTCGCCGTCCGTGTGGGGAGCGGCGACACGGAAGGTTCATCGGCTCCTGGAAGAAATCATCGCGATGCGCTGGCCGCCGGATCGCCCGCATCGCCGGGGCCTCGGCGGGGGAAGGCGGCGCGATATCGGTCTGCGCGGCGCCGTCGTCGAAGAGGGATCTGCCCTCGGGTGATCGCGGCCGACGGCGGCAGGATCCGCAGGATCGCCTGGCGCGGTCACCGACTTGCACGGATCCGGACTCACCGACGAGCGCCAGGGTCCGCCCGCGCGCGGGACGTCGAGCGACAGGCCGTGCAGCGCCTCGAACGGTCCGGACTCCGTGCGGAAGGCGACCGGCCGAGGTTCGGGAATGGGACTGCAGCGCGCTCAACCAGTCCTCGCGAATGAGAGAGACGGGAGAGTTAGACGGTTGCCGCACCGGAGTCCACCGCGACAGGATGGACAACAGGCGAAGAAAGTTCAGCGCCCGGACCGCCGGATTGCTTGAGCAGCCACAGGGGAGCAGATTGTCCACGAATGGCCACAGATCGCAGCGTCGTGTTGCGGCCGATTGATGGGTCAGCAGGCACGATCGGGCGCCCGGCCGCGACGGCTTCGGCGAGATCGATGCAGCAGGGGCCTGCGGCTCCCGCAACGAGCGCGTACCGCGCCACTATCGATCGGGTCCAGCGATGGCGTCGAACCGGTGCAGGCCGGTCACCAGCCGTGGCCGTGGACCGCCGAGAGGCCTCGATTAGGCCGAGGTCCGGCAGAATGGCTTGCCAGCGCCGGAGCGAGGCGGTTCACAGGGCGGTACGAAAGACCGGGATAGAGGACGCTTGCGGGAAGCCGGTTCCGGGCGATCGCCAGTCCGGCCCGATGCTTCGGCCCGGGAGGGAGTTCGAGAGGCCCGTGTGGTCGCCGAATCTCCGCGGGCTTCTCGCCGGGCGGCGCGTGGTTGCGGTGCGAATCCGAGGCCGTGAACCGCCACGCTCACCGAGGCTCGGTCGCTCTCGAGTCCGACCGGCCCGAGGGCCGGCTCGATCCCGGCCAGGCGGATCGACGCGGGCCAAGAAATGGGTATGCGGGATGGCGTGAAGCTCCGCGAGGCCGATCAGCCGGTCCAGGGCCGGCGTGGGCCGGTGACCGCGTCGTCGTCGCGCCAGAAGAAAAACCCCAGGACCGCCTGGCCCAGTTCAGCGGCCCTCATCGAGGGGCGGCGCGGACGTAGTCGAGGCCCCGGACCGTTCAGGCTCTGCGCGCGGGCGGGGGGGCGCACAGGGATCACACGCCCGGCCTGAAGCGCACGCGACGATCGCCACCCGAGCGCGCGGCCGCCGCCGAGATCGATTACCGGATCACTCCGGTCGGCAGGGGGGCCCGCTTCTAGCTGCGCGATCGACGGCGTCGGAGGGAGGGTTCCCGTCGACAGCTCCGATTCCGGCAGAAACGGTGCGAGGCAGCGGGCGGCGAAGCCGCTCGGCACGCACCCGGATGCTCGGTCTCGCCGCCGGGCTCTGAAGGGCACGAGCACGGCCGGCGTTCCGGTGATCAGGAAGATCCATCGCGGTGGTTGTAGCCGCTATTTGGTCAACGAGGAGCGCGGCGCCCGCCAGGAGGGGTCCTGTAATCCGAGGCGGGCCCGCGGCCACGGACATACCGCGGCTGGGTTCCCGTGTAAGATCCGCCAGGGCGGGGCTCCGGAACGCCCGTGTCACACCTGGATCCGCCAGCCGAGTTCCGGCACGCGTCCGGGCCGCCTGCGCGGCTGCGCGCAAGCAGTGCGAGGCCGCGCGGAGACCGGATCCGGCCGCCCGCGACGATCCCGGTGCGCCGGGGCGGCCGGGGACGGGCGGGTGCCCTCGTACCACGGTAACCCGGTTGTTTGTTGTGTAGCGGATCCTGCCGGCCGTGGCACGCATTCGAGGGGGCCAGGACGCTTTCGAGGGGCACGAGCGCCGGGTCTCCGTGTGAACCAAGCACGGAATCCGTAGAGCGCCGCCACGGCGGGCCATGGGCCTGCGCGATGCGCCCGGGTTTCGTGGGAGACGCGACGAGGATGTCACCGCACGGAGGGCGAGCACCAGCGATCGGGGGCGGCGGGCACGGGCCCGCCCTCCAGCCAGCGCGAGGGCATTTCGCCCGCCAGCGCCCGGACGGCAGCGCCCCGAACCGGGAACCAGCTCCGTGATGACCACGTAGGGGCGTGAAGGCCCGAATCGTGCCTCGACCAGCAGCGCGCGGCGCCAGGTGCCAGGAAGTCGGGATCCGCCGGTGCCGCCGTCCGGGCCGAGCGGCGTCCCGAAATCGTTACCGGCGACATGCAGCGGCGGCAGCAGAACGAGGCGGACGCCACGTCGAGAAGCTAACATGGGGGCCGGCGCTCCGCCGGACAACGAGAACGGTCTCGTGACCGGCTTAAACGAAGGCTCGGGCCTAGCGCTGCGGCCCGGGTGAGGGTGCCTCGCGCCGAGGAGATGCGTTGACGGCGATCAGGACGCGCACGCGGTCAGCTCCCGTTCGACTGGAAACCGCCGGTTTCCGGCACCGCCCCGCGGAGGCGCGCATGCCGAGCCGCGATCAGTCGCGACGGCGGCCTCCGACGAAAAATCGCGCACCAGCCCGCGCCCGCGCCGCCTCGCCGAGGCGCTTCCGCAGGGTGGATCCGGATCGGCCCCGCGAGGCGGAACGGATGAGCGCGCCGGTCCAGGGCCCCTTCGGGGCGACGGGCGGGGACGAGGAGGCCGTGGACGCCGTCGGCGAATGAATTCCGGCAGTGACCGCGAAGGCGGTCGCCAGGATCGGCAGCTCCTGGCTCGCCGCTCCATCAGCACGTTCGGCAGTCCGTCCCGGTCTCCGCCAGGGGGGAAGGGCTTCTTGGTCGGCAGGACGGACAGGTTCCCGCCGACGAGCATCGCCGCCACCACCTCGGTCTGCGACAAGCGCCCCCCGAAGGAGATAGGCGGTCGGCGAGGGCGGCGGCCTGCGCGCCATACTTCTTCCAAGGCGCCGCCCAACTACGCCGGGCCGCCGACGAGCTCGAGGTGCCAGTGCACGTCTCCTGCTGGCAGGGCGGCGAGGGCCTCGAACCGAGGTCGTCGTGATCCCTTCTTGGTGCGACGAGCCGTCCCGAACGCAGAGCAGGCCGGAGCGGGCGCCCCGGGATCGCTCCCCGTCGCGTCCGTCGCGGGCGCGGGTGGCGGCGTCGGGAAGCCGGGCGAGGATCGAGGGCCGTGATAGGCGAGCAGCGTTCCGGCCCGTTGGGCCAATGCCGTACGAGGCGGCCGAGGGCCGTCGCCGTGGTTTTTATGATGGCAGGTCACGCCCCAGGCGGCATTCGCCCAGCATTCTCGCAAGTTCCCAATCCGGCGTCGTCCAGATGTCCTTATGGCGTGGGCCGAGAAGCTCCCAGACCGCGTCCCGTCAGCAGCTGCGGCGTAGCGGGCCGACGACTGGCGGGGGTGTGGAGGAAGTGCACGTGGATGTTGCTGGACCTCCGCGGGCAGCTCGCGGGCGAGGACGAGTGCCTGCCCCAGCCGGCGGAGGCGCGACGTGCCGAAGGATCGCGCCACAGATCGCGGGCGAAGAGCGCAACGGAGCGCGGGCAACCGGGGACGGCGCAGGAGCCGCGAGCAGTCCGCGCAGACACGACGCAGCGGCGCGTCGGCGGGAGGTAATTCTCCGTGCAGGTAGGGCCACCGGGGCCCGGATCTAGCTCGTGCAGCGGATGACCTGCGCCCGTGTCGGTGGTGGCGGCGCAGCGACCAGATCTCCAGAGGCAGCCCACCCCGTTCCAGCCCCAGGAGCTCCTGCGCGATGAAGGTCTCGGACAGCCGCGGGTAGCCCTTGAGCACCACCGCGACCCGCCGCGGGCGTCACGAGAAACGCCCGCACGCAGGCGCTGTCGAACTCGGTCCCCGCGCAACTGGGCAGGGCCCGGACCCGTCGGGCCACCGCGTCGAGGCCTGTCGAGCAGGCCCGCACCAGGACGCGCGGACGGCTCCGTCTCGATTCGGGCAGGCGCGCGGCAGGCGACCGCGGCCATGCGCTCCGGCGCCCGCCCGTCGGGCCTCCAGCAGGGACGCGGACGAGGCCGAGCCGCTCGGCCGACTGCTGCGACGGATCGCCTGCTCCCGGCGCGGCTCCCGTCCGGGGGACGAGGATCGCGCGCCGGTCGAAGGAACAGGATCTCGCAGGAAGGTGTTGTACGCCGCCCATCGCCACGGAACGCCGGCCGCCTTGCGCCATGAGAAACTCGATCTCGCTGTACGAAGGTGATGGCGGCGATGCGCCCGCCGAGCCCGCGGATCGCGCGACGAACACGGGTCGCGGGTTCCCGGGTACCGAGAAACGGTCCGAAAGCGATACAGGGCGGGAAACGGGATGCCGCTGATCCGCCTCGTAGGCGCTGCGATACACCCAGTCGATGAGCGCCGCCCCGTCGCGCGCCCCCGCCGGGGCGTCACCAGGATGAACGGGCCGAACGCCATGGACGGCTCTTGTCGGTCGGGGAGGGGCTCGGGGATGGGCGACGGCCGGAGGTAGCCCGTGTAGATAAGGCGCTTCCCGATCCCGGGGCGGACATCTCTGGGTCCATACAGCAGGGCCGCCAGCGGACATGGATGCGGCTGAGCCCGTAGACCCAGATCTCGTCGTAGAAGCGCGCCATCGTCTCGGCCGCGCCCTTGCGCTCCCATTCGGGGACGAGACGGTCGGCGTCGTCGAGCACGTCGCGCAGGCCGAGGATCAGACGGGCGCCGCGACTCCCGGCCGTCGTGAGCACCGGCATCAGCTCGCCGTGAAAACCCGCGGGTTCCTTGTCCACGAGAATGAGGTTCGGCCCGGAACGCCGCGCAGGCCTGCACGATGGTGGTCGACCGCTGCGCGCCCGTCCGGGCCAGGGGAACGTCGGCGTCGAGGCTCGCGTAGCCACCCTCAGAGAATTTCGTCACCGGCGGCAGCCGGATTGTCTCGACCCCCGGGGCGAAGCCGAATCGGTCGATGACCGGCGACCCCGAGACGATCGTCGCCCGCGCCCCGCGATTGCGGGTGACGATCGCGTTGGCGATGGCCCGCGAGCGGCGCAGATGGCCGAGCCCGAACGTGTCGTGGCTGTAGATCAGGACGCGTGGGGCGGGAGACGCCTCGTCCGCTCGCATCGAAGAGATCGCCCCGTTTGACGGCGCAAAGATCGCAGCCGCGGCCCTCTCGCACAAGCCGGGCCGCGCGGCAAACACCTTCGGGGCCGGGCGCCCCCGGATGGTCACGCAGGTGACGGAACCCAATGCACTCCTAACCCGCGCGCGCCGAGGGATGACAATCATCCGGCCGCCCTCCCGGGGCCGCGCAGCGGACTCCGGGATCCAGACCCGCCACCGCGCCACGGCCCGCGACCGACCGTGGTTCCCGATTCCGGGCTCGCCTACGGGCCCGGTAATGACAGGGCGCGGGTTGAGGGATTGCGGCCGCCCAGGCTGCCGCCACGCCGCCTACGACTTCATCGCGCCAGCGGCCGCGGCATGCGGAAGGGCAGCATCAGCCGCACCAGGGGGTGGCGGAACCGGTCGAGCGACAGGCTCTCGTGCATCGCCCGCACCGGCTCGCCGCCAAGCGTCGAGGCGAGGAGCGAGCGGGCGTAGAACGGCGTGTCCTCGTATGGTCGCGAGCACCCGCGCACGGCCATCGTCGCTGCGGGTCTCCGCCGCATCCGCCAAAGCTTCTTGGCCGGCAGGCTGGCCGCCGTGGGCGGGCGGATCTCCCGACGGCTACCGTCGCTATTGAAGCGCAGCGACAGGTTCTGGCCGCCGCCCTGCCTGTGCTCAACATCCTGTAGGATGGCGGCCCCCGTCCGGCAGGTCGGCCCGGCAACCAGGTCCACACCGGGTGAACGCCGCTTCAGCGCCTCGTCGCCGTCGTTGGTGTCGAAGTAGCCGCTCCCGCGCCCAGCGCCAGCTCAGCGACGGCTGCTCCAGGGCCACCTCGACGCGGGAGGCGGGCGCCATCGGCCACCAGCGGTGGCGTCCGGCCCGGTCGAGGTGGAACGGCCCTTCGGTGAAGCCCGAGGGCCGCAGTCCGCAACCGTCCCGCGGATGCGCCGCCGGGGCAGTGGTGCACCGCGCTCGTCGATCCGGATCGTCAGCTCCGTCCCGTCCCACTCCATCGCGCTCGGCCCGATGGCGAAATGGTCGGGCCGCTGCGGGACAGGCTCGCCGCCGGCCGCTCGGTCATCGCGAAGCGGCTGCGGTCGCCTTACAGGACCACGTTCATCGCGCAGTGCGCGAAGGGGTCCCGCTCGGTGCTCACCATCGGTAGTAGGGCGAGAAGACGCTGCCGACGAAGGCGATGATCGTCAGACCCTGAACGGCCCGTCGTCGCTCACCGCATCGACGTACCACCACGCGTAGCCGCCCGCGCCGACCGCGCCATCGAAGCGAGGTCGTCCAAGATCGCGGTGGCCGCCAACGGCCCCGATTGCGCCGCCATCGGCACGCCCGGTCCCGGATGCAACGACCCCCCGCGAGGTACAGGCCCGGCACGGGGTCCGCGACCCCGGCCCGCTTGAACGTCGCCGCCCAACCCTGCGCTGCCCGCCCGTAGAGCGCGCCCCCCGTCCCCGGGAACAGTGCCTCGAACTCCCGCCGGCCCCGTGGTCGTCGACCGGGTCGGAGGCCGCCTCCAGCGTCAAGCCGCAGGCCTCCAGCCGGCGCAACAGGTTCCTCGCGCATGTCCGGATCTCCACGGGGGAGCGGGCGGTCCCGGCCGTCGGCGGGGCGCGTTGACGAGGAGGAGCATGCGTTCCGGCCCAGACGGCGCGGCGCCGCCTCGGTTCGATCCTGCGCGCAGACGTAGACGGTCGGGTCGTCGGGTAGACGGCGGCGACGGAGAATCGCGTCGAACTCGGCCCGATAGTCCTGGGAGAAAAACACGGTGTGGTGGGCAAGGGGGAAGCCCGCCGGCACCGCGGTCGCGCAGAGCGTTACGGCGGAGAGCGAGCGCTCGGACGCCGCCAGCCGCTCGCCGGCGGTCGCGACCTCCGCGCCGAGCAGCCCGGCCCCCAGGGCCGCGCAACGTCGGCGTTGCAGACGACCCGCGTCGGCCGAAATGCGCTCGCCGTCCGCCAGATGACGCCCGAGACGCGCCGGCCGAGCCCACGGTGATCCGGTCCACCGCGGCGCCGTACCGGAACGTCGCCCCGCGCTCCTCCGCGAGATTTGCCACCGCCCGAGCCAGCCCGCTCAGGCCTCCGGTGACCGTCCAGACGCCGGCCTGCTCGACATGGGCGACGAGCATCAGCGTCGCCGGGGCGGTGAACGGCGAGGCGCCGCAATAGGTCGCGTAGCGTCCGAACAGCTGCCGCAGCCGCGGATCGCGGAAGAACGTGCCGAGCGCCGACCACAGGGTGGCGAAGGGCTGGATCCGCCAGAGATCGCCGAGGCCGGAGAACCCGACGCGCTGGGCCAGGCCGGCCGGGCTCGTCCGGCCCTCCCGGATGAAGGGCCCTTCGAGGGTACGGTAGACCTCGGCCGATCGCGCGCAGAATCGACGGTATCCCTCGGCCTCCTGGACGCCCGCGAAGGCTGCGATGGCATCCGCCGAGGCGTCGATGTCGGCGAAGAGATCCAAGCGCTCGTCCCGGCTCCAGGCATGGCGGGCGAGGAGTTCGGCCCGCGCGAGCCTGACCCGATCATCGAGCCGGGCTTCGCACTCCTCGAACAGTGCCTCGAGGACCCAGCGCATGGTGAAGACGGTCGGTCCGGCCTCCACGGCATGGGCCGCGGACCGGCACTGTGCGCATCTTGCCGCCGGGGACCCGCCCGCGCTCCAAGACCAGGGTGTCGAGCCCGGCATGGGCGAGCCGGAGGGCGGCAGCGAGGCCCGCCCATTCCCCGCCCCGATCACGACGACGCGTTCCTGCGCCACGGTCGCTCCGTTCTGCCCCTCGGCGGGATTGATCTCCGACCCGCAAGTGTCAATAAGATATGACACCTGTCGCCGACCAACTCATATAACACGGGAGGGGCGCGATGGAGTCCGGCCGGCGTATCGAGATCGCCCTTGACCGGGCCGTGGCGCACGCGGAGGCACCGGGCGCGCCGCCGCTCCTCGCGGCGATCCGCTACGCGGTCTTCCGGGCGGGGCACCGGATCCGCCCGCGCCTGTGCCTGTCGGTCGCTCGCGCGTGCGGCGACGACGATCCGGCCGCTCCGAGGCCGCCGCGGCGATCGAGCTGCTGCACTGCGCCTCGCTGGTGCATGACGACCTGCCGTGCTTCGACGACGCGCCGATGCGGCGGGGCAAGAACTTCCGTCCACGTCGCCTTCGGCGAGCCGATCGCCGTGCTGACGGGCGACGCCTTGATCGTGCTGGCTTTCGAGACGATGGCCCGGTCCGCGGGCCCCAATCCCGTGCGGCTCGCCCGGCTCGTGGGACTGCTCGGCCGCGTCCGCCGGCTCGCCCTGCGGGATCGCGGCCGGGCAGGCTTGGGAATCGGAGTCGCATGTCAGCCTGAGCGCCTATCAGCAGGCGAAGACCGGGCGGCTGTTCGCGGCCGCCACCGTGGCGGGCGCCGCCGCCGCAGGGGCCGATCCGGAGCCCTGGCGCAGGCTCGGTGAATGCCTGGGCGAGGCCTACCAAGTCGCCGACGACCTGCGCGATGTGGCCTGCCGCCAGGAGGAGATCGGCAAGCCCGCCGGGCGCGATGCCACCCTCGGCCGCCCAAACGCCGCGGCGCAATTCGGCACGGGCGGCGCGCTCGATCGCCTGGCGCGGCTGACCCGGGAGGCGGTTGCGGCGATCCCAGACTGCCCCGGCATGGCCGACGCTCCGGGCGGAGATCGAGGCGCAGGCGCGGCTGTTCCTGCCCGCGAGCCTGCGGGCGGTGACGGTCTGAGCGCCGGCTCGCTTCCGGGTACCGGGACCGGTGCCCGCGCGGCCCGCCTCGGCGACCGTGGCTCGCGTGGCGCAATCGCCTCGTCGCAAACCCGCGGTTTCAGCGCTGGGCGGCGGGGTTTCCCCTGACCCGCGGCATCGCCCGTCGCAACACGCGCGCCCTGTTCGATCTCTGCGCGGGCTTCGTCTACGCGCAGGTGCTCGCGGCGTGCGTCCGCCTCGACCTGTTCGGCGCTCTCGCCGGCGGCCCGCTTCCTGTGGCGGTGCTGGCCCATCGCCTCGACCTTCCCGCCGACAACGCGCGGCGCCTGCTGCGGGCGGCCGAATCGCTGGGGCTGCTGCGCGCGCTGCCGGGGGACCGCTTCGGCCTCGCCGATCTCGGGGCCGCACTGGTCGGCAATCCCGGAATCGCCGCCATGGTCGAGCACCACGCGCTGCTCTACGCCGATCTGGCCGATCCGGTGGCGCTCCTGCGCGGCGCGGCCCCGCCCACGCGCCTCGCCGGCTACTGGCCCTACGCGGCCGGCTCGGCGGGCGACGCGGGCACGGTGGCGCCCTACAGCGGCCTGATGGGGGCGTCGCAGGCTATGATCGCCGAAGACGTGCTCGACGCCTGCGATCTCGCCCGGTTCCACACCTGATGGATGTCGGAGGCGGTGAGGCTTCTTCCTCGAGGCCGTCGCCGCCCGGCATCCGGGCCCCGCGCCTGACCCTGTTCGACCTTCCGGCCGTCGCGGACCGCGCCCGGACCCGGCTTGCGCAGGTCGGGCTCGGCGAGCGGATCGCCTGCACGGGCGGCGATTTCCACTTGGACCTCCCTGGCGGGATGGATGCCATCTCGCTGGTCCGGATCATCCACGATCACGACGACGGCCCGGCCCTGGCGCTCCTCAAGGCGGCCCACGCCGCGCTGAATCCGGGTGGGTTCCTGCTCCTCGCGGAGCCCATGGCGGGCACGCCAGGCGCCGAGCCCGTCGGGGACGCGTATTTCGGCTTCTACCTGCTCGCCATGGGGTCCGGCCGGCCGCGCCGCGTCGAGGAACTCTGCGCGATGCTGCGGCACGTCGGCTTCGTCTCGATCTGAGGAGCGGCGCACCCCGCCGCCCGCTGCTCGCGCGGGCGCTGATCGCCCAAAAAACGGGCGCCTGACTGTCCGTCTGACTTGACGCCCACATATGTCTATTTAGGATGACACTCTGCGACGCTGCCCCGCGGCTCGGTCCTGAGTCGGGGCGGAAGATCCCCAGCCATGGACGCTCTGGCCGTCATTCTCGAAAGCCCGGAGCGCCTCCGCCAGCGGGCGGCTCGCTGACGCCCCCCGCGACGGCGGACGCCGTGGTGGCGGTGGCCTGGAGCGGGATCAGCACCGGGACCGAGCGTCTGCTCTGGTCGGGCCGCATGCCGCCCTTCCCCGGCATGGGCTACCCCCTGGTCCCGGGCTACGAATCGGTCGGGCACAGTCGTCGAGGCCGACGCCAGCGGGCCGGGTGCACGTCGGGCAGAGGGTGTTCGTGCCGGGCGCGCGCTGCTTCGGCCCCGTGCGCGGCCTGTTCGGCGGCGCCGCGTCACATCTCGTCGCTGCCGGCCGACGCGCCTGGTCCCGGTCGAGGCCGGCGCTCGGTGACCGCGCCTGCCTGATCGCCCTGGCGGCGACCGCCTACCGGGCTCTCGGCGGGATTGGGCCCGGCGCAACGCCGCTGATCGTCGGCCACGGCGTGCTTGGCCGGCTCCTGGCCCGCCTGACCCTAGCGGCCGGCGCCGTGCCCACCGTGTGGGAGACGAACCCGGTCCGCATGGCCGGCACGCACGGCTACGGCGTCGTGGCGCCCGAGGACGATCCGCGGCGCGACTACGCGGTGATCACCGATGTCAGCGGCAACGCCGACGGGCTCGACACGCTCATCGGGCGCCTCGCCGCCGGGGGCGAGATCGTGCTTGCGGGGTTCTACGAGGCACCGCTCAGCTTCGCCTTCCCGGCCGCCTTCATGCGGGAAGCCCGCATCCGGATCTCCGCCGAGTTCCGGCCGGAGGACCTCGCGGCCGTGACCAAGCTGATCGAGGGCGGCCGGCTCTCGCTCGACAAACTGATCACCCACCGGGCGCCGGCCGCGAACGCCCAGACCGCCTACGAGACCGCCTTCGCCGACCCCGCCTGCCTGAAGATGATCCTCGACTGGAGGGACGCCGCGTGAACGTTCAGCTCAACAAGGCCGCCCTGTCCCAGGCCACACAGCTCCGTGCCGAGGCCGCGATCGAGCCCGATGCGGTCGCCACCGCGCCGGTGAAGAAAGAGACGCAGATCATCGCGATCTACGGCAAGGGCGGCATCGGCAAGTCGTTCACGCTGGCGAACCTCAGCTACATGATGGCGCAGCAGGGCAAGAAGGTCCTGCTGATCGGCTGCGACCCGAAGAGCGACACGACCTCGCTGCTGTTCGGCGGCAAGGCCTGCCCGACCATCATCCAGACCTCGTCCGCGAAGAAGCTCGCGGGCGAGGCAGTGGCGATCGGCGACGTCTGCTTCAAGCGCGACGGCGTCTACGCCATGGAGCTCGGCGGCCCCGAGGTCGGTCGCGGCTGCGGCGGGCGCGGCATCATCCACGGGTTCGAGCTGCTCGAAAAACTCGGCTTTCCCACGAGTGGGGCTTCGATTTCGTCCTGCTCGACTTCCTCGGTGACGTGGTGTGCGGCGGATTCGGCCTGCCCATCGCCCGGGACATGTGCCAGAAGGTCATCGTCGTCGGCTCGAACGACCTGCAATCGCTCTACGTCGCCAACAACGTCTGCTCGGCGGTGGAGTATTTCCGCAAGCTCGGCGGCAATGTCGGCGTCGGCGGCCTCGTGATCAACAAGGACGACGGCACCGGCGAGGCGCAGGCCTTCGCGGAGGCCGCCGGCATCCCGGTCCTGGCCTCGATCCCGGCCGACGAGGACATCCGCCGCAAGAGCGCCGCCTACGAGATCATCGCAAGCCGGACGGGCGCTGGGGCGACCTGTTTCTCGGATCTCGCCGCCAACGTGGCCGAGGCCGCGCCGCACCGGCCGACGCCGCTCTCGCAGGACGGCCTGCTCGGCCTGTTCTCCAGCGAGACCACGGGCCGCGACGTGGTGCTGGTCCCGGCGACCCACGAGGACATGTGCGGCGTCGCCCAGGTGACCAAGCCGTCCCTCGAAGGTCGTGTACGACGAGGTCTGAGCGCATGGCCGTCTCCCTCGACATCGCCGACCTGCGGGCCCGGAAGGCGCCGGCCCATGTCGACCTCGCCGCGGCGCAGAGCGACGGCCTCGGCTGCCATTCCGGCAAGGAGGCGATGCGGGCCGCCGCCGAGGCTGCCGGCATGTCGGAGACGCTGGCGCAGTTGCGCGAGGATTACCCGCAGGGGCCGCACGATCAGCCGCAGAGCATGTGCCCAGCCTTCGGCTCGCTACGCGTCGGCCTGCGCATTGCGCCGCACCGCAACGATCCTGTCGGGCAGCGCCTGCTGCGTCTACGGCCTGACCTTCACGTCGCATTTCTACGGTGCCAAGCGCAGCGTCGGCTACGTGCCGTTCAACTCTGAGACCCTCGTCACCGGCAAGCTGTTCGAGGACATCCGGGAGGCGGTCCACGCCACCGCTCGGCGCGAGGATTACGACGCCGTCGTCGTCATCAACCTCTGCGTTGCCCACCAACCGCCTCACGGTCGTGGCCCCTGCGCCTTCTCCCGAAGGAGATCGACGGACGACGGTGAGTGTAGGTGGCGGGTGATCGGCATCGACGTGCCGGGCTTCGAGGGGATGCCCGGAACCCACACGTGCCGAGGCACAAGGACGTGCTCGGCCGTGCGCGGATGCTGAAGGTCGCCCGCAGCCGAGGGCCGAGCAGGGCCCGGTCCAGGCCCCCGGGGGCAGGGCGCGACTCGGAGCGGCCCGCCAGGTGGAGTCGCTGCTCGGCGAGATGTTCCCGGCCGGATCCCGTGGTGATCGGCAGCTGCTCCTGGAACCGCTCGGCCCTCGCCGCCGGGCCGGTGGGTGCCCGACCCGCGAGAGTTGGAGCGCGAGTCTCTACGGGCGCGCCTCCGACTGCTGGCGGCGGTGGTCGCGGCGATCTCACCCGTGTTCTACAACCGCAGCGAGCATCCGCGAGGTTCGAAGGCGGCGGGAAGCCCGGTGGTTGCCGCCTCGGCGGCCCGTCGGCTGTCGACTGGCACCGCCGCGTTGGCGGGAGCGGAATCGGCGCGGCCTGCGGCGTCCCACAGGCGCCGACCGATACGACGCGGTCCGAAAAACACGGACAATCCTTGCCGGGGATCCGCGGGGGCGCTCGCCGCGCAACCCGATCCGCTTAGAGGGCCGGATCACCCTGATCGGGCTACGAGGCTCGGAAGCTGCTCGTCGCGCGAACTGCTCCGTCGAGAAGCGGGGCCCTGAGCCGTGCCGTACTGGTTCGGGACATCCCGTTGTTTGAGGCCTGCCCGCGCCAAACGGCCGTGGTCGCAGGCCGGACCCGCGAACCTGGTCTGGAGGCCCGCGGCACGCTTGGTGCGCACCCCCTACCGCGCCGTCGCTGGCAGGACGACCCCTCGTTCGCCCTCTCGACCCAGCTCACAAAAAGCCCTGACCTCGCCATCGGCACAGACGCCCGGTGCGTGCAGCGCCCCGCGCACGCAAGGAAGGCCGGCCACGCACGGCTCGCGCTCTACTACTTTCTCAAACCTCCCCGATCTCGGCTCCCGGGCCGCCTGATGGGTCGCGGCGGGGAAACCCATCCCACGCTCGCAGCGCCCGGCTTCGCTGGCCGACCCCGTCCCCCCGCGCGTCAACTACGCGGTGCCCTGCGCAACAAGCCGCGCTTCGACCGCGCAAATGCGCCGACACTTCTTCCGAGGGCGAAACGTCGGCGTCGGCCACGGCCGCGGGCGGTCTGGCAGGAGGTTGACCCCGCGCCACCAAAGTCTAGGCCCGCGCCGAAAGGCCGATGGCACCGACGAAGCCGATCGCGGCCGAAAGGTCGTGATGGCCTCATCCTCGATCACGGACCGGGCCGGCGGCTACTGGACCAGCTGGTGCGCCGGGTCTACGGTCTTCACCGCGATCAAGGGGGCTTGCAGGAGGTCCAATCTGACGGGCCCGGTGGGATCGCAAGAGAACCTGCCGGTCACCTACGGTGCCTGCCCACTACACCGACGCTCTCGGCCGCGCCGCCCCGCACGAGACTGCCGATCGTCGTCACCGGGCTCGCCGAGGAGGAACTCGGCCGCCACCGGCACCGAGGGCGCGAATGCAAAGCGCGCACCACGCGAACCCTCGACCCCCGGCCAGCCTGAGCGTCTGGGTGTGTGGTCACCGGCTCCATCGCCGAGGAGACGAATTTGATCGGGCGGCGGCCAACCGTGACACCCAACGAGGGCACCGGCCCCTCCAGCGCTTCCTGCCGCGCACACATCCGACGAGGACTCAGTTGGCAGGCGGCCGGACCGGGCGATGACCTGGCTCTGGCAGGAATACGGGGCGAAGAAGTTCGCCCGAAGGGCATTCCGGCGCCCCGCCCCGAGCGAAGCCCGGCGAGCGGCCGCGGGTCAACCTGATCGTCGCCCGGCCTAACGGCACCTTCAACATGCCCTCCGACCTCGCCCAGAGCCGCCGGCTCGTGGAGGGGCATCGGCGCCGAGTGAACCTGACCTTCCCGCTGGGCGCCCCACCTCGCGGACGTGCCCAAGCTCTGTCCCACGCCCGACGCCAACATCTGCCTGCTACCGCGAGTTCGGCCGCGGCCTCTGCGAGAGCCATGGAGCGCCCCTACCTCCAGGCGCCGATCGGGTGCTCTCGACCAACGAAGTTTCCTGCGGAGCTGGGCGAGCCATCCTCGGCCTCGATCCCGAGCCGTTCATTCGGAGCGCGAGCGCCACAACCAAAAGATCAAGCCGATCTGGGACCTTTGGCGCTCGGTGACGCAGGACTTCTTCGCGACCGCGAGCTTCGCGATCGTCGCGACCGAGACCTACGCGCGCGGCGTGCGCCACTTCCTCGAGGAGGAGAATGGCCTGCCCTAGTCACTTCGCGATCGTGCGCTCGGCGGGTTTGAAAACCCCGACAATACGCGCTGGGGTGCGCGAGAACCATCCCAGACGAACCCGCCCGCTTGGTGCTGTTCGGGGCGTCGTTCAACGAGCGGATGTACCATCGGCCGAAGCCGGCGGCCGGGGCGACCTACGTGCCGGCCTCGTTCCCCGGCGCAGATCATCCGGCGGCACACCGGCACGCGCCGTTTCATGGGCTTCTCCGGCGCGACCTACCTCGTCCAGGAGGTCTGCAACGCGCTGTTCGACACGCTCTTTCCTACATCCTGCCCCTCGCCAGGGACATGGGACCGGTCGACCGACACCCGCCCCGGACCACCGCGCGCTGCCCTGAGGACGAGGCCGCGGCCGAAGGCGCTCGACCGGCTGGTCGAGGCGCTGCCGGTGCTCGGCGCGTAGCTTCGCCGCCAAGCGGCTGCGCGACGCGGCCGAGCGGGCCGCCCCGCGCGCCGGATCCCCCGCCGTCGCGCCCGTCCACATGGCCGCGGGCGCGCGCCGACCTCGCCTGCCGGAGCCCGGCATAAGCCTCACCCCGCCCTTCACCCGGATACCCGACCGATCCGAACGATGGCCCCGACTCGGCGCGCTCTGCCATCAGGAAGCGAGCTCCCAGTTTTCAGGCTGATCCTGGCCGCGACCTACCCGGTTCTTCCTCGCCGGCCGGCCGCGGCGTCAGCCGCGTGCGGGCCGGCCCGCGCCGCGGCCCGTCCGGGCCTCCCGCCCAGCACACCGCTCGCTGTTCGGCGAGCCCTCGCGCCATGGCCGTGGCAGGCGATCCCCTTTCGCCTTCATGGGCTGATCCCCACAGCGCCTCCGCCGGAGCGGATTTAGCCGGTTCGGACTTGGCAAGCGCTTCGAGGACACTGCCGTCCGGTGACGCGGGGGAAGTCGAGCCGCGGGCGCCACGAGGTCCCGCGGCATGAATCCCTCCCGCCCGGTCCAGCGGAGCGGCTGACACACGGAGTTAAGAACGATGGCCGTGTGAACCCTTAACGACAGAGAACCCCAGCACCCTTTTCGGGGCTGACGGAAAGCGGAAGCCAAGGAGTTTTCCACGCGATCTTCCTGACGAGCTTCCTCATCTTCACGCGATCGCCGTGGTGGCGCACAACCTGGTGTGGCTGTGGCGGCCGTGGCTGCCCCTGGGCCGCAGGGCTAACGACCTATCCTCGACGGCCTGGTCGACAAGCCCCCGGCCCTCGTCACCACCCTGATCGCTTGAGGAGGATCGAATGCACAAGGTCTGGCTTGCTCTTCGATCCGCGGCGGACGCTGGTGGCGCTGTTCAACCGTTCCTGGTCTTCCTGGCGCAGCTCATCCACTTCATCCTGCTCTCGACCGACCGGTTCATACCTGGCTGGAAGGTCCGAAGGCCAACAAGGCCGCGAGCGCCTTCTCGCTCGTCCTCCGCACCGGCCGGCCTGACCGCCGATCCGGGGGGCCGGCGGCGCCCGACCGCCGCGGCCACCCGGCAACCCAACTCCACAACGGAGGGAAGGCCGCCGCCGTGGCGATGCTGAGCTTCCGAGCGCAAGTACCGGATCCGGGGCGGTCGCTAGCTCGCCGGTGACCTGTTCGACTTCTGGGTCGGCCCGTTCTTCGTCGGCTCCTTCGGCGTGGTGGGGATGTTCTGTCGCCGTGCTCGGCAGCGGCGGCTGGTGAAATTTACGGCGCGGGCGATTCAGGGCCGACGTGGAACATCTGGCAGATCAACATCGCCCGCCCGCGCCCGACCTCAGCTTACGGCCGCAAGCTCGCGCCGTTGAAGCAGGGCGGCCTGTGGCAGATCATCACCATGGAGCGGCGCTCGGGGCCTTCGTCCTCGTGGGGCCTGCGCGAGGTCGCGAGTCTGCCGCAAGCTCGGCAATCGGATACCACGTGCCGGCGGCCTTCGGCAGTGCGATCTTCGCCTAACTTCACCCTGGTGGTGATCCGCCCCGCTGCTGATTGTGTCGCCTGGGCTACGGCTTCCCCTACGGCATTCGCACCCATCTCGACAGCGTGTCGAACTACACCGGATACCAGTATCTCCAGCTTCCCTCCACTTCCATTATAACCCCGCGCAACATGCTCGCCGTGGTCGTTCTTCTTCACGACGACCGCAGGCGCTGGCCCTCCACGGCAAGCCCTTGATCCTGTCCTCCCGACCAATCCGAAGCCGGTGAGATCGTGAAGACGCCCGAGCACGAGGACACATTCTTCCGCGACAACGATCGGCTACTCCGATCGGCACGCTCGGCATCCACCGGCTGGGCCTGTGCCTGGCGCGGTCGGCAGCTTCTGGAGCGCCGTCTGCATCGTGATCAGCGGCCCGTTTCTGTCCCAGGGCTGGCCGGAATGGTGGGCCTGGGTGGCTGAACCAGCCGGTCTGGCCTGAGGAGCGGGTCATCGCCCCCCGCGGGCGGGAGAAATCGTCGAGGATAACGCGGCCCGGCGCGCCACAAGGCGCCGCGGCCAACGGGGAGGGCGGGCGATGGCCTACTACCAGAACCTCTTCACGCAGGAGCAGGTGCGCCCGCTGGAGCCCGAACACGGCGTGCCGGTCGCGTGGGACGAGCACCGGGTCGGCCGCCGTTGTCAACAGCTACCTGTTCGGGCATCATCGGCAACAGCCATGAGTCGGGCCGATCTACATCAACTACAACGCGGCCCTGTCGATCGTCCTGCGGTGCGTGATCGCCTTCGAGATCAGCGGCCTCAATATGTGGGCCTCGGTGAAACTGGGATATCCGGTCCAGTTTCGTGCGGCGGCCAGCTCCCCTGCTCGCCCTGGAGCCGCCGCTGCCGAAATATAACGGACTCAAGATCCTGCCGCCGCTTCAGCGAGGGCGGCTGGTGGCTGATCGCCCGTTTCCTTCCTCACCAGCGTCGATCCTGCTGTGGGATGGGTCCACACCTTCTACCGGCGGGCGCGGGGGCGCGCTCGGGCCTCGGAAGCCACGTGCCGTGGGCCTTCGCCTCGGCGATCTGGCCTCTACCTCGTCCTCGGCTTCATCCGCGCCGATCATGATGGGCTCCGGTGGTCCGAGGCGGAGTCCCTTTTCGCATCCTTCCCGCACCTCGACTGGACCGCCGCGTTCTCCCTGCGCTACGGCAACCTGGTGCTACAACCCCTTCCACATGCTCTCGATCACGTTTCCTGTACGGGTCGACGCTGCGGTTCGCGGATGCACGGGGGGGGACGATCCTGGCCTGTTCGCGCTACGGCGCCGAGCGGTGAGATCTGACCAATTCGTCGACCGCGGCACAGCCACCGAGCGCGCCGCCCTGTTCTGGCGGTGGACCATGGGCTTCAATGCCACGATGGAGTCGATCCATCGCTGGGCGTGGTGGTTCGCGGTCCTGACCACCCTCACGGGCGGCATCGGCATCCTGCTGACCGGCACCGTGGTCGACAACTGGTACCTCTGGGCGGTCAAGCACCACGTGGCGCCCAATTATCCGCAGGTCTACGGCCCGATCGTGGATCCCGCCCATCTCGCACCCGGCATGAAGCCGTGAGGAGGCCGTCATGAAGACAGTTCTGGCGGTCGTCGGCGGGGCGCTGGCGCTGTTCCTGACCATCGCGATGTTCGGCGGCGCGGGCTGGACCCACCCGCCCATGGCGGTCAAGCAGACCGGTTTCCGCGGGACGGGCATGGACCTGATCCGCACCCGCGCCGGCAACGAGGCGCTGTCGGAGGCCAACCGGGCGCCGACACCGGCCGATCCCGCGGAAGCCGGCGGCGACAAGGCCTCCGCGGTCTACGAGAACGTCCAGGTGCTGGGTGATCTCTCGGCCGAGCAGTTCAACCGCATCATGGTGTCGATCACCGAGTGGGTCGCACCGCAGCAGGGCTGCACCTACTGCCACAGCACGGAGAACATGGCCTCCGACGAGCTCTATCAGAAGCGCGTCGCCCGCCGGATGCTCCAGATGACGCAGTACATCAACTCGTCATGGAAGGAGAACCACGTCCACCAGGCCGGGGTGACCTGCTACACTTGCCACCGCGGCAACCCGGTTCCGGCCAACATCTGGTTCGACCATCCGGTCCAGAGTGCCGGCAAGTTCATCCCGCGCAACAACAGCCAGAACCTCGCCTCGGCGGAGGTCGGCAACACCTCCGCTGCCCTACGACGTCTACCAGGCCTTCTACCAGCACAAAGGCACGTCCGAGGACGCGGTGCGGGTCAAACGCCACCACGGCGCTGCCCGAGACCAAGGGAAAGCCAATCCAGGACGCGGAGAAGACTTTCGCGATCATGATCAGCATGTCGCAGTCGCTCGGGGTGAACTGCACCTTCTGCCACAACACCCGATCGGGGGCGCAGTGGGACACGAGCACGCCCAACCGGGTCCACGCTTGGTACGGGATCCGCATGGTGCGTGACCTGAACGAAGACTACATGACGCCGCTCACCTCGACCTTCCCGCGCAACCGGCTCGGTGAGCTCGGGGACGCGCCGAAGATCAACTGCGCGACCTGCCACAACGGCGCCAACAAGCCGCTCAACGGCGCAAAGGTGATCGAACCCTATCCCGAGCTGTCACACCCGACGATCTCGGCGAGCCTGCCGGTGGGCGAGGCGAAGGACCCGATCCCGGGACGGAACACAACAGCCCGACGCCCCAAGCCGACGAAGCCCTGACGGGGCGACACCCGATCGTGCGGCCCGGACCTCACGGAAAGCGGGGCCCTGGTCAAGCTCCAGGGAACCTCCAACGCCATTCCCGGTTACGTAGCGGGCCTCGACTGCGGCTTCGAGTTCGGTCCCGAGGAGGCGCCCGTGACGACGACGCGCATCTCGAACTCCGCTGCCCCATCGCGATCCGTCGCGGATCCTGATCCGACCGCGGCTCCCGCGTCATCCTGCGGTGGCTGGCCGGCAATCCCGGCCCCGGTCATGCCCATCGCCCTCCAGCGATCATCGCGATCTCGCTGGATCCTTCGAGCGCCCTCTACATCGCTCCGGCTACCTGATCGTCGTGGGCGCGATCGGGCTCGCGGCTGTTCCGCTCTGACGGGCGGTGGCTGACAGACCGCAACCACCGTCAGCCGCATGCGCACAGCGCGCGCGCGCGTTCATCTTTGCGTTGCGATGCGGGATGGTCCAACCCCGCCCATCAGCCGGCCGGCTGCACCGGGCACCAGAGACGGACGGGATCGACATTGGCGACCGACAGCGCGAAGTGGGTCTATGCCTTCGGCGACGGCAAGGCGGAGGGCAAGTCGCAGATGCGCGACCTGCTCGGCGGCAAGGGGGCCAACCTCGCCGAGATGTCCAATCTCGGCCTGCCGGTCCCGCCCGGCTTCACCATCACCACCGAAGTTTGCACCTACTACTACGATCACGGCAAGTCTTACCCGCCTGAGTTGAAGGACCAGGTCGCGGCCGCGCTTGCCCAGGTTGGGGCGCTGACGGGCCGGCAGTTCGGCGATGCGGAAAACCCGCTCCTGGTCTCGGTCCGGTCCGGCGCCCGGGTGTCGATGCCCGGCATGATGGATACGGTGCTGAACCTGGGGCTGAACGACGCGACCGTCCTCGCGCTCGCCAAGGAAGCC